>CM031235.1:220644301-223044301 GCA_018340775.1 Taxus wallichiana var. yunnanensis
ATGTCAAACAAACAAGGGTATTTTGATACTAGAATAAAAATATTTTAAAAAGAATATATTACGCTTTTCGAGGCAAATATTTAAGTTGAATATAGTCTTAGATTGAGAGAGATTCAATTTCATCTTTAAGACCATTTCAAGGTTCTTATTTGATCTACTAATACAAGAATTGATATTCAAGATATAACCTATTTAAAATACAAGTTTTCATTCAATACACTCTTGGTAAAGTTTACAAGTTGAAGGGATATTCATAGTAACAAATACAATTTCTTTTGCCTACTTTCTAAATATACATACATTTTGAAAGCTTAATACAAATCAACCTTTCACAACACATTTACAAGAAGTTGAAACCTTTAAAATGCAAGTTATAATCCCTCCACTTAAGTGGAGACAAAAGGTAGATATTTTACATAGTGGTATCTCTCTTCATTTTCTTCAAGTGCAACTATGACCAAATCTTCACTTGAGCTCCACCATTTTCTCCAAAATATAAATACAACAACGAAATAGGGGAGTAGGCAACACTCTCCACCCAACCAATAATCCAATAAGAGAAGAATCCATCCCGTTATTATCCCCGAGCCCTAACTAAAGAAAAATATGGGGTATTATGCAACATTTGACAACTTTAGAAGAGGCTTCAACAAAAAACATTCCATAAAATAACACATATGAATAACACCTTTAATAATACACTCAAAGAATATCACAACCTTCCCAACAACGAAAAAGGTTGAACAACAACAATCCAACAAGGAACAATGGAATATGGGAACCACATCCTTTTATCTCCCAAGTGATGTAGGAGTTCCACCCAAAAGACTCCATGTTCACAACTCAAAACATAAACAAATCCTTATTTCTACACTTGAAAAAATGCAAAATATATCCATGTTATCCTTTTCACTCCCCTTATGTAGAAATCAAACTCACACTCCCTCCATAATGCATGGCAAAGATCTCCTTTTTCCCTCCCCAATGGTCCAATAAATCCATCTCCCACACCCAACTTAAGAAAAGCTACCCATTTACAAAAAAACATAGCCACAGCACTCATACAATATACAACAAACACAATTTCCACATCGAATACATTAATACAAAATGTAAAAAGAGAGGATTTTACCTATCCATCAAACTTCCAATTCCTTTGGTCAACAAGCTTTAAAATCCTTCACACCAATCTAATCCAAGATGACTCCATAATAATACTCCAAGTATGTAAAAACCAAGACTAATTTTCAAAAGTGCAAAATAAGGAAATAAGGAAATTAACCAAAATCCATCAAAATTATCCAATAAATAGAAAATGGATGTGAACATGATGATGTGGTTCCATGTATGATGCCACTTCATCATCCCACCATTGCAAAACACAAGTCAAATATCAAACCCAAAGCAATTTAATCTTATGACATGCCCACATGACACTAAAGGTTGAACACCATGCTTATCAAGGACAAACTTAAATGTGGTAAGTTACAAATGAAATTATTTACCCTTTTTAGTATCCCAAAAACATAATTAAGCCAAAAATTAACTCCCCATACAATAGGTATGGTTTTTGGATGAATTTAAGAGGCATGTGAAAAGCTTATCTTGACCCAAAAGCCTTAAAAAAGTCTCCAAATTAAAAATCCGAATTTTGATGTTGGGAAAGAGTTCACAACAAAAAACCCAACACAAATCTAATTTACATCCACAATATTTCAAGGACCATCCACCCAATTTATTCCCCACATGTCATATCTTCTCTATTAATTTAAATTTAAGATAAACAAGCCAATTAAGATACATTAGCAAGTGTTAAGAAAGTAATAATATTTCTTGAATAATTAAACACATGCACAAAAAATTCAAAAAATTATAAAAAATAAAAAGAAGGGGAAAAACAGTACACCTATGGCCACATAAATTAGGTTACCCCTCCCCATATGGAAACCTACTAACAAAAAGCATGCGACAACACAACATAACATTATACACAAGTTGTAAAACTTTGGCCATATTACACAACAAAGCAAACATTATTCTCGTGGTTGGTCCCCTATCCCCTTCGATGTATGTGATAAAATGTTGCTACAACACAAACAAAATACCTCTCTAGCCCTATGGCCACATCAACAACATCGAGAATAATATACATATAAAAATCAATAATCATCATCCAAAATTAACAATTCTATCACCTATCATCATATTAATTCAGTTTTAACATCCATAAAATCATAATTCTACTCAAAAAATCCAACATAGGTGATGCATCCATAATATGACATGTTAGTATAAATCAAAATACTGCAAATCAACATATATATCTATCCATCATCGTCATCTAGTGCATCATAATCAAAATGTAAATCGTAACATTTCAATGGTCCAAATATCTGTATAGTCTATCATCTATTGATCAAGATATAATAATCAAAATGTCTAAGTATCAATCCAACAATAATAACATCATAATGAAATAGTTTCAAAGAGGAGTGGGCACTACATCCCCTACCCTTAGACTCGACTTCCTCCTAGAAGTCACTAAAAGAAGTGTGGAAATTGGGCCCGTAATAAAGTACCATCCTCCCATATGGCTAGAGTCTCGTCATACCTATCCCACTAGACTGACACGTGGTTGAACTCACGGCCTTGACGGCCTGTGGTCTGCACTCTATGATGCACATGGGCTCCATGGTCATCTTCCCCTGCTCTTGGACCTGAAATATGGTCCAATCCAATACATGAGAGGGATTTGGAATGTGTCTCCTAAGATAAGAAACATGAAATACATTTTGAACATGAGATAATATGGGTGGAAATATTAGATGATAAGCTAAGGGAACGATATGCTCCAAGATCTCGAATAGACCCAAAAATATAGGAGCTAACTTAGAGACTTTTCCATAATGGATAGGACTCTTATGAGGTCTGACACAAAGAAACACCTTCGTGGCCACCTCAAAGTTTCATTCAAATCTCCTATGATCTACATATCTATTTTGTCTATCCAAAGTGCCTCCTATAGCATTTGTCTAGTAAAAAAAACTTGGTACTCCATGTCCTGTAACAAAGCTGACCCAAGAGATACTCTTTCCTCCAACTGTGCCAATGATGTGGTGTCCTGCACTCCCTACCATAAAGTTCCTAAAATGGTGTGATACCAATAAAACTCTAGAAGTTTTTGTAGGCAAACTCAACCAAAATACTCTTCCCATTTTGACCGATGGTCCACAATGAACATTTGAAGTATGTCCTCTAAAATCTTATTCACCCACTCTGTCTATCCATATGTCTCTGGGTGATATGTTTTACTAAAGTTGATACTTGCCCCAAGGGCATGTTGCATGGTAGTCTAAAAATCAGAGATGTATAAGGGATCGCAATCACAAATAATCTTCCACAGAATCCCGTCGGTCGACGATCTCATCTAAGTATACTTGTGTCAGTGCACTAGCTATATAGGTGGTTTTCACCATAGAAAAATGAGCCACTTTCATAATCTATCCACCGTGACCATAATGGCATCGTGGTGGTATCTCAACGTCGGTAGCCCTACTATGAAATCCATGGAAATGGCATCCCATTTCCAATCCGATATAACATGTGGGTAGAAAATGCCTCGTTGGATGCTTATTCTTGACCTTCACCCTCTAACACTCCAAAACAATAAGACACAAACTGAGCTACATCTCTCTAAAGTCCTCTCTAATGAAACAACTTCCTCAAAGTGGTGTGCATATTCTTCACTCCCCTGGATGGGATGCATAAGATGCATGATGAGCCTCTACCAAAATATCCTGTCTCAAACCTCCATCTCTAGGTACATAGATCATGCCTCTAAGTCGATAAGTCCATCTGTCTCCAATGTGAATCCTTCAAACTCTCCCCGAAGGGGTCTCTAAGACTCAACCTCTACTCTAGCGATGAGGTAGAAGTTGTCATGTGGAATCCCACTAAATCTTTTGCTGCAAATTGGTACCCGCTAAAGTAGACATAACCAAATTCCTCCGATGGATCACAGCATATGCAACCACATTCTCCTTCCCTTTTACATGCTTTATCTCCATGTCATACTCAAATAACAATGCCATTGAATGTCATTGACAAGCTTTGAAATTTTTGCGTGAAGAGGTGATGGAAGCTCAAACAATCTATCCGAGAATGAACCTCCGATAAGAAGGAAATAACATCAACGCACCAAAACATGCACCACTTCCACAAGCTCAAGGTCATAAGTCAGATGATTGAGTTCATAATTCTTGATTTTGTGAGACTCGAAGCCTACTACACGGACCTACTTTGGATCAAGACACCTCCTAATCTTTCCAAAGAAGCATTTGTGCATATGAAGAAATATCCCTGTCAATTCGGCACTTTGCTAGGATGGGTGTTTTCATAAGGAATTTCTCCAGTGTAGTGAAGGCTTGCTCACATCTATCTCGACAAACAAAAGTATTCCCTTTCCATCAAAGGGAAGTAATGGGGTGTGCAATACGAGATAATTCCTAATAAAATATCCTATAATAGCCTACCAATCCCATGAAAGCTGTGGACCTTGGTCACATTGGTTAGCACAGGATAATCCATAATAGCTCTAATCTTGGAAGGATTGACTATGATACCTTCCCCATAAATAATGTGACCTAAATATTGAACCTATGACTAAAAAAGGAACATTTTCCTAGGTTCCCATATAGCTATTTCTATTGAAGACACTACATAACCTATCGAAGGTACTCCTCGTGCTCCTCATGTGTGCATTAGTATATCAAAATGTCATCAAGAAACACTAGCATGAAGTGATCCAAAAACATCCGAAACATCCCATTCATTAAACTCATGAACACTGCAGGGGCATTCGTCAAACTAAATGGCACCAATATGAACTCATAGTCACCATATCTCATGTGGAAATTTATCTTATGGATATCCACCTCCACAATCCTCACTGATGGTAGCTTAATATAAGATCTATGTCAAAAATATGGTGGTCCCATTCATTTGATCAAATAAATCATCTATGTGAGGAAGGGGGTAATGATTATTTATCATTACTTTTTTAGCTTCCTGTAGTCCACACACAACCTCAAGAATCCATCCTTCTTCTCCATAAAAATCATTGGTGCACCCCAAGGGGATACACTAGGAAATATTATGCCTTGAGCTCACATATCTCATGGGTTGTCATCTTGTATGGGGCACGTGAGATAGGATCTGCTCCCAGAACCAAATCAATATGAAATTCTATCTCACGTGGGAGGTAACCTGATCGTTGATCTGGGTAAAACATCATATAAATACTACAAAATGTGGTGATCATTAAGTGATGGTCCATGAGTAAAACATCGATAAATCAACTTTATCTCTATGTAAAGAACAAATCCATGCCAAAGATAACTCCTTATGCACCCAAGGGAAGGATACGAAAATCCAAATTCATGGTGAAGGGTCCAAGGTCCACTACACACTATTTAACTAAGGATTTGACTTTGAGTTTATCTCCGAAGCCATCTCAACATCCCAACTAAGGCCCTACCTAACTGCCACCAACTTGCATCACTCTACTAATGATGGAGAAATGAAATAATATGAAAATCCTAAATCAAATAAGATAGGGTTAGAAATACCACCAATGTTATATGTAGTCCTAATCACTGTGCCCTAGTGCCATTCTCAGAGATTCTTGACGGTTGTATAACTCTTGTGGCTCCTAGCCATGTCACCAACCGTAGGCTCGAAAGAGGTACCTTACACCGATTATTAGGGGTTCGAGGAACTCTCTCCAATGATTTCCATGTACACCACACCCATAGCAAATACCTCATCATTTCCACTAATAATATAATCCTCCAAGTGGCCCAGTAGTCCATGTTGTAGAACCTGATGATCTGTCATAGATCTCTATGGGTGTTCTTGTGGACATACCCTGCTTGATGTACCCGAGGTGGTGCTGTGTCCTATTGGGTCCCTTAGTTGGAGCTCCCATACTAAGTCCCCACTAAGCATCATGGTGTTGTGGAGGTCGAAAGGGTGGTCAAGTATGTTGTTGCTAGTATAGAGGAAGGGGACTCAAGGAAGACTGTGCTAAAGTGTGTCCACCATGAGGAGAAGTAGTTGATCCCCTCGACCTACTATCCTGCATCTACTATATATGGCTCCTCACATTTTTTCGATTCTATGTACCTTGGGATATGATATTATAATGTATATGGGTTGATGGAGATGCCAACATGTGGCACACATCCCCTTAGTTAGTTATATGGGCTCACATAGGAATAAGGTCTATTGGGTAATGAGTCGGCCTACATTGGGACTAGGTGTTACCCATCCTATTTAAAGGATGTGAGTATAATTATGAGGAGGTGATAGCTATGAGTTGAGTCTTCTACTTGGTAGAGGTATATTGGAGGTGTCCCCCTCGAAGTGGATTCCCATCTTGGGATATTGTGGAGTTACTCCTTCCTTAAGGAGCATTGTATGGTGTTGCCCTACCTTAAGGGTATTATTCTGAATATATTGCATATTAGGGCATCTTTTACCCCCATATATCTTTTAATTTGTTATCTTATGCAATTTACTAATTTTTTATAGGGATGTTATGATCCTCATGTGCAGATTTCACTAACGCCTCGAGGTTTTGGTGTAACGGTTCGTTACACTCGAGCCTTCCGAATCTTCCCGTGGTCTCCTCGTAGTGTAGGCCTTCTCCATGGCCTCTGATAGTGTCTGTGGACAATGAATGCACATTTCCCCACCCAAGTCCAAGTTCAGGCCCCTGATGAACCTGTGAACCCTAACCTGCTCATCCTGCATGTAATCTACATACTAAAGTAGATCTAAAAACGACCATCATACTCTACTACTATCATGGATGTCTGTCGAAGATTATGAAACTCATCAATCCACTGCTGGATGAATCTCCTAGATATGTATCTACTCCTAAAACACTCCTCAAAGAGCTCCCAAGTAACTATCTCAGAATCTACATGGAGCTTCTGCTCCTCAGTCCTCCAAAACTCCATCTCCATCTCTTAGAAGGTGGATAGCAACATGAGCTTTCATGTTGTTAGAAAAGGACATCACCTGGAAGCATCTCTGAAGCTAACCAACCATGCCTCAGCCTAAAATCCACCTATGTCTCCAGTAAAATGAGGTGGGTGTAACTTTAGTATCTCTCTGATGTGATCTTATGTTGTTGATTTGTCGACCCCTAGGTATCTCCACATGATCATCCCTTGGCCTAGCGCTCCTATATATTTCATTGTGTCTTGAAGTCATATCTCCATGTCCCCTCTGTGGTGAATATGGCCTAGCTAACTCCACATGGGCATTATCTACTCTATACTCCTCAATTTGTCGTGAAGGGATACAAGCCTCTACTGATGGCTCTCATCATGTTTGCTAACTCATCCCCATCGCTCCACCTTGTATAGCTACATTGACATCCCGAAACTTCTCGTAATATATGTGGTAATATAGTGGAAAGAACCTTCTCTCGGGGTGCCATATCCAACTCAATGTGCAATAATTCTTCGTCCAATCTACACCTCCTACAAAGACCAGGACGAGAGTTAGTTCATCATCATCTAGGTTTTGTTTCAGTTTTCTACGTTTTCTATGTTTTAAAAAAAAATATGCAATGTTGTGTGTTACAGGTTTAGAGTTGCGCTAGGTTTTCTTGTTGTGTTTCATGTTTTCAAATGTTCCAAGGGTCCAAGCGTTGAACCCATGGCTCTGATACCAAGTGTAATGCCCACATTTTCCTACCCACAACCCAAGATAAAACTTAATGATTGGTTAGGAAAATTTATGGAATAATTTTTTTTGTTTAAACTAGATTTAATTATTTCAAGATTAATAAATCCTTTGTTTTTAATTAACAATTAATTATTATTATTTTAATTCAATCATTTCAGGCTTAAATCCCCTCCTAGGGTTCCCGTTAATTCTCATTAATTAACTCATATAAGTCATTAGTTCAGATACCCTTGTTACAAAATTTATTTAATTTAGTATTATATTTCTAATGTCATTTATTGACTTAATACCCTAAGGTTAAGGTCTCATTTACCCTAACCATATAATTTAGTTCAAATATATTTTAACTCCTATAATAAACATTGTCTAGTTGTCTTTGTATTTAATTTAATTAATTTAAAAGTCAAGGCCTTTATAAAAGTCACTTAACTAAGGCAATAAAGGTCACATTTTAATCCTACATCCTAACACCCCTTTAGTGGCCCCATTCACAACTTGCACATACATTTTATTTAAAAACATATTCCCACTAAAATATCCTCACCTAAATTTTGTAGGGTTGAATCACAACCATTATATGGATTCATTTAGAGCCCTTGGATCTTAGGTATTCAAACTAACCCTAATCATCCTTATGAAGTGCTCTTATTCATTTCTTTTGCCTTATTTTCTTATTTTCATTTTATAGGTTTGGGAGGAGAAGAAGAATGGAGGCCATGGAAATTTGCTCAAGCTCAAGGATGGATATACACATTTTTATTGCTTATTCTATTTATAACCCTCTCTAGTGTTTTAATCATCTTGTTATTGTTGTTGTGCATTTCACTTACATTTGCCCTATTTAGGTATGAGTATTTTCGACACATTTTTAGATCTGGTTTAAATAGTATATATACAAGAAGAATGTTTGGGATATGTGTGTGTGTGTGTATACATATTTTAATTTTTTTTTAGAAAATGTGTTTTGATACAACTCAAATTTCAAGAATGTATATTGTTATATATACAAATATATATGTACAAGGATAAAATTGAAGCCTAATGAGGTTCTTGAAGTTGCGCCATAAAGACACATGGAGGTTTCCACTAAGTCTTATTTCCTTATTTTTTTTAGCAACTTCCTAAAAGGCCTAAGACACATGGCAAGCCCGCGCTCATTTAGGGTGTGTACTTCTGGGGACCATCTCGAGATGCGCCATTGTGACACTTGGCGGTTTGTAAAGTCAAAGGGGCGGGGAAGTTGATCGTCGGAGGCAACTTGGATTTTTTGCCTCTTGGCATCAAAAACATTAACCCATCAAAATGGCCTGTAGGCCCGTCAAAGGATAAGTTAAAATTTGAGGGAAGGTTAACGATGGAGGTGCAAACTTTCAAAGAAAATTTGGAAAATATTCCTTTTTAGGAGAAGGGAGTTAAAAGTGTAAAAGGAAGCGTGGTTCACTGGGACCCACATTAGGAGCTAAAAGCGGAAGGGTAGAGTTGTGGGGAAAACTTGGAAATTTTTCCCTTTTCCAAAAAAAAAAGGAGGTGAAATAGTAGAATTTAGCTATGGTTCCTATGGGACCCACCTTAAGACACATGTCAAGCTCATTTCTTAAACACGGAGGTGCGGAGCAAAATGTGAAAAAATAAAATTTTTCCAAAAACTTGTAAAAGGAAAAAAGGAACCCACAGGACCATTTTAAATTGGATCTTCCATGTGGATGGCCCAAATTCAAAGTGTAAATAAACGGAAGTTGTGCATCTGTATCTGATTTTTCTCCCATTTTTACTACAAATCTCCTAGAATTGCGAGTCTTCATGATTTCTTGATATTTCATACATGACAAACATAGAGGAGAGTTGATTATTAGATCTAAATTTGGTGTGGCAGATCTGGAGAAGTCTTTCACCATTAAACTAATCGACCCTTAGGCTCGATCTAATTTTCCTTTTTTTCTTCCAATCGGGCATGCAAAGAACTAGATTTGACATATTAGGGGTGGAACTGGTTGAAGAATAGAAGGAAGAGTGATTTGCTTTATAGGAAGGAGTTGAATGCGGGAGATATTCAAAGAAATTTTCCCACCGAGCACACGATAACTTTTACTGAGATCTGATTTTGGGAATCACGATCGTGATCATGGAAAGCACTTTGGTGCACTTAATGTCTTGAGTTTTGGGGGAATCATTTGTAAAATTTTATAAATGGCACAAATTTATCGTGCAAATGGTTGGAGTGTTAGAGGTCGGGATCGATTTTATAATAGAAAGAGCTTGATAGATTATGTCTTTTTGAGAAGCCTATATATCTCTTTTGTATTAAATTTGATCGTGTTAAGGTGGTTATGAGTGTACAGGCATTGAAAAGCTCTGAGATTGTTCTAGAAAATTTCCCCGTTGATAAATTTAATCAAACTCAAGTTATTTTGTGTTGATCATGAGAAAAACTATGTTTGTTTCATTTCTGAATGTATGCAAATAGTTTTTCTTGTTCCTATTGCAATCTTGTATTAAAATCCCTCTCAATCACAAAAATCTCAATCCTTGTGAATGTTTAGTGGCATCTGCAATATCATTTTTCAGAAGATCCTTCATCTAGGAATGAAATAAACAATTTAAAATCACTTTTCCTTCATCTGTTGACAGAGATTGTTTGTAAGGCTCTAGGTGTCCCTCAGGCATGATTGATCTTAGATTTTGATGTTTTATTGGGTCTTCTAATTTAAGCCTTCATGCTAGAATCTCATAGATTGTGTGAAAAATTACAAATCTAGGCCTCCATTTATGCACACCTTCTAATTGAAGGAACATTTTACTATTATGTAGCATTTTGTTTGTTTAGCCTTCCATTTTGTAGAATCTCTCAAAGATCTTGCAAATTAAGTCCATCCTGCCTCACCTCCCACCAAAAAAATCATTTAAAAACATCCAATCCTACATGTACTACCCCTGTTTGTCTTGTGTGTATACAAATGCATAATTTCCATCACCAAAACATGCGAAACAATCAGGATTCCAAATGTCTTTAGTAGCCTGAACCTTGTCTAGGAAATATCTCCATTATCCAGAGTGACAACTCGTGAGAGTTAGGTATTGTTGCATTGATCATATTTTCCTAAGGTCTTATTCATAACCTCACTAGAGAAGGATATATCCATCTCCTCCATAAACAACAGGCTACAGAAGGGTCCTCTCACCCTAGTTGAAAAGGCACAACCATAAAGTAGTGAGGATAGATCAAATCCTCTTGAGGGTGTTATCCATTTCTCCACATCTGAGTGACAAAGGGCTAGTTAGATCCCATCCCCGGCTACAAAATGACCCACTATGATCTATCTGTCTCTAAGCTTCCTGTCAATACTTGTGATGCTGCTCAGACTTTGAGGGAGAATCAATTTGGGTACCAACACATCTCTCACATTCAAATGTATGTTCAATTTCCAAAATAGAGAAACTTTCCCACCATAAATAATATTACAAATCCATCCACTTGAAGTAGGAATTTTCACAATAAGGAACCCAAGGAGAAACTACAAAATTTGTCTTCATCCTCAGCTCTAGAATAGCAACAAGAAGATCTGCCATATATCTTTTGATCATAACAAAAATAGGAGGAGAGGCAACCCTCTCCACACAACCAAGAATTCCAATGAAGAGGAGAATTCATCGTCCACATTGTCCCCCAAGCCCCAACCACAAAGCAATAAGAAATTTATTCAAACTCATGGCAACAAATAGGCTTCCACAACACAAAAACAATTTTCACAAACAAAAACAACCCAAATATATATTGCAGTTTACAACCATAAGAAGAACAGAAACCAATACTTGAGCATCATCATGCACAATCCAAAGGAGCAAGACCTATGGGGAAGCTACTTATACCTCCCAATGGGGAAATGGGTGTCCACCTTACGATAAACCCACCAATAATATATATATATATATATATATATATATATATATATATATATATATATAATATATATATATATATATATATATATATATACCTCATGCCCTTATACCTCCGCCAAGTACCCCTTATACCTCTCATTCACTTATGCATCCCCACACTCTTATGGCATTCCATAATGAGTAAAGAAATGTAAGTTATTTCTTTTACAAGGTCGAACCCAATCCCAAACTCCTCCACAATAACACTTATACCTTTCCAAAACTCTTATGCCTCCTCACAAGAGATCCCCATAGTCTTCTCATACACCATACCTAGGCAATCTACCCAACCAACCGATAACATACCAAAATATTCAAACCATTCACATATGAATAAATAAAATAAGAACATTTTAAAGAGCCAAGCTCCTACCTCTCCATGGTAGTGTTATCCAAAATTCACCCCTCGAGGTAAATTTTGGTAACATGCATCAAATTCTTCGGTTCTGAGCAAGTAGAATTTATTCAAGCCCCAAATTCATGTTTTTGGGGTCCCATTGGCTGCTTTCTAACTTTCCCATCCAAGAAAAAAATCCAACAAGTTACAAAAATTGAAAAAATCCAAAAATGAAATCGCAGCTTATTTTAATGCATCATGGGTCAGAAGGCCGTAGGTTGTACCAAGCGGGTCATAACAAGGTTCGTCCTACCAAGTTTACGGCTGAAATACAAAGGAATCAAAAAAATTAGACATTTTTGTCCCTGAGAAATCAGCGGGATAGTTGGGACATCGGGGACGCTTGAGACGTAAAAACCCGATTTTGCCGCAAGTCGGTGCAGTATCATTGCGGGTAGTGCGGAGATTTTTGTCCGGGATGCGCAAAGGAAAAATCACTACACAAGGAGCCAAGCTAGATGGGATGCGGCCGATGCGGGAGTCAATGGCCCTCATGGCCTCGGTCGGCGGTGGATGCGCAGGACGAAAGCTCGAATCCGGCGATGCGGATGAAAGTTTCCGGGACACGCGGACCCAATTTTGTTGAAATAGCCACAATGAAGAGAAAAGTCAAAGTTTGACCTCTTGAACTCCAAACGGCCATAAATTTTGAGTCTGAGCTCTGATTTTCATAAAATTTGACTTTAGAATGCATCTTACAAGTGGTTGAAGGACAAATTTCTGGATTTCCATTTTCCCCTTCTCTCTCTCTTCTCATTTTTTATAAATTGGAGTGTTGGGCTCATTGTAAGGGAGGAATTTTTTTGTAGAAAAGCTCTATTAAAATTACTTTGTGAAGCCAATGTGCTGCAGGCCCTTGTAGTGGACTCCTTGCATGGTGATCTAGGCCCTTGTCTTGTAATAGATTGAATTGTGCATATCATGAAGCAATTAAATACAAGTTTGTGGATGCATCTTACCCTACTTGTTCTGTTTACACTCTTCTTGCCCTTTCAACCTTCATTACAATAATATTGTGTCTATTTTATGCTCTTGCAAGGACTCATTATTATTATGCATGTATGAAATATTGTTGTGAATGCATTTTGCTAGATTGTGGAGAACTGTTATCACCCCTTCTAGTGTGCACTTTGCTTCTGTATCTCACACATTGGAAGACTACTCTCACACCCCTCATTTTCTAGTGTATCACCACTATAGTGTAGGCTTTCATTTTTATGCATTCTCTCTCCTTGGTCCCTTGGAAGTTAGACTAGGACAATTAGTTTTGTCTGCATTAGAGTAGATTGTGGCAGGTAGTTTAGGAGCAAGAACCAACTTTCTCTGGAGGTCTATCTCAAGTAGCAAGTCCCACAACTTGGAGATAGTACCCATGTTATCCAATCACACTATGAGCTCAAGCATACACACTTGTGTAAACATAAGGGTGTTGTGATTTGGTGATAACAGGTAGAGTTTACCTCAAAGTTTAACAACAAGATTTTTCCAATCCAAATACTCCAAAATCTCCAAAGCAATCCACAAGCATTCCCCAAAATCCCTAACTCTCTTCAAAAATACCAGAGCTCAAAACCAAAAGAAGTGACCAAAAATGAAGTCCCCAAAATAAAGTAACCCCAAAACAAGCCAAGGAATTCAAATAAATAGAAAAGGGAGAGAGGAGGATGAGGTGGATCCATGTAGGATGGGAAATCACACATCCTCAACTCCACCTCACAAGTCAACTTCAAACTTCAAAGCACAATTTAAAAGGTGGGTGAATAAATGACCTTTTACTTACACACACAATCCAAGCCCACACCCCTTAAGGACAAAAATTAATTTCATCTAAGAAGGTACAATAAGAACTTACAACTTGTCTTCCCAAAATGCATAGTAAGGACTTGTTGGTACCCAGAATTTAATCTCCTTCAAAGACCGAGAAGCATCATGGATTTTGACAGGACACTCAGAGGCAAGATAGATAATTGTGTATGTCATTTTTTAGCTGGGGAAGCAATCTATTTGACTTGTTAGCACTCAAGTTTTGAAAGGAGTGGGTAGCACCTTAAAAGGATGTGATATGATCCTAACTATTTTAGGTTGTGCCTTTCAACCAAGGTAAGAGAACCTATTTTGTAACCTCTATTATTGAAGAATGTTGGTAAATCCTTCTTCTGCATAAATTTTATAGATAAGACCTTGGGGAAAATATGATCAACACACCAAATCGACTCTCACGAGTTGCCACTTCCAGATTAAGCGAGATATTTTCACAAGGCAAAGGTTACTAAAGACATTTGGGATCCTGATTATTTTTGCATGTTTAGGTGATGGGAATTATGCATTGGAATACACACAAAGCAAATAGGGGTAATACGAGTCGATTTGTTGTTTTTTAATAATTTGTTTTTGTGGGAGGTATGGCGGGATGAACTTGACTCCTCGATCCTTGAGGAATCTTACAAAATGAAAGATTAAACCAACAGAATGCCACATAATAGCTAAAGTGTTTCTTTAATCAGAATATGTGCTTCAATGGAGGCCCAGATTAGCACTTTTTCACACAATCTATGAGATTATATCATGAATGCTCGAGTTAAAAAACCCAAAAAAGCATCAGAATCTAAGTCAAATCATGCCTAAGGTACACCCAAAGGCTTATAGACAATCTCTGTCAATAAATGAAAGAAAAGTGATTTTAAATCATTTATCCCAATCCTGCACGAAATCTCTTCTAAGGAATGAAATTATATATGCCACTAAACTATCACAAGGATTGAGGCCTATGTTATTGGATCATATTTCAATACAAGATTGCAACTGAAACAAGAAAAACTACTCATATGCATTCAGAAATTAAACAAACACATTTTGCTCAAGATAACACGAAATAACTCAAATTTGATTAAATCTATCAAATAGGGAAAGCTTCTAGAACATTCTCAAATCTTTTCAATGGTTGTAAACATGTAACCACCTTGACATGATCAGATTCAATACAAAGAAGATATACAAGCTTCTCAAATAGCTTCTCAAAAATGATGGGCTCTGTCAAGATTTTTTCTCTTAGAAAACTCAGTCCTAACCCTTAACACTCCAACAATTTGCATGATAAATTTATGTCATTTATAACATTTACAACAGACCCTTTTCCCCCAAAAATCCTGACATTTAGTGTTACAAGTGCTTTCCATGATCACGATCATGATTCCTAATATCCGATCTGCAAAAAGTCACTAGGTGCTCGGGGTCGATCTCTTCAGATACTTCCTACATTCAACTCCTTCCTCTGGAAAATCACACTTCCTTCCATTCACCAACTACTTCCACCCATAATATGTCAAATCGGCTCCTTGCGTGTTAAGAAAAGAAAAACAGAAAATTAGATCAAGCCCGATAGTCAAACCATTTTAATGGTGAAAGACATCTCCAGATCTCTCCTACCAAACTTTATATATCAAAATTAACTCACCTTTCTATTTGGCATGTAAAAATAGCAAGAAATCATGAAGACTCGCACTTCTAGGAGCTTTTTTAGTACAAATGGGGGAAAATCATATTTAGACACATAGTTTTCA
Organism: Taxus wallichiana var. yunnanensis; assembly: GCA_018340775.1. NCBI lineage: Eukaryota > Viridiplantae > Streptophyta > Pinopsida > Cupressales > Taxaceae > Taxus > Taxus wallichiana. The sequence goes on from CM031235.1 coordinate 220,659,956, forward strand.
TTGATCTTTGCTTTGAATTTGGGCCATCCACATGTAATATTCAAAAACAGGCTCAGGGGCTGCCCTTTGACTTTTTATGACCCTTTAAACAGAATGTAAAAATTTCACATTTTGCTCTGCTGAGCTCCGCTTCTAAAAAATTGGCCTGACACATGTCCTAAAGTGGGTCCCAAAGGAAATGTAGAAAAATTCTGCCATTTGACCCTCTTTTGGAAAAAGGAAAATTTTCTAAGTTTCCCCCACAGCTCCGCCCTTCCGCTTCAAGTTTCTAATGTGGGTCCCAGCAGAACCTCACTTCCTTTTATGCCTTTAAATCATTTTCCCTCAAAGGGAAAATTTCTCACTTTTCAAATCGAAAGTCCGCAACTTTGCTGTGATGGAGTAAGCTTTGACCTTTTCCATCGGGCTCGTGGGTCATTTTGATAATTTTAGTCATTTGCATACAAGAGGAAAAATTTCCAAGTTGCCCCCAATGGTCCACCTTCCCGCCCCTTTGACTTGAAATAAACTTTGACTTTTTCTTTTTCTGAGCTTGCGGGCCATTTTTGATATTTTAACCCTTTTGAGACAAAGAGGCAAAAATTTTAAGTCATCCCCGATGGTCCACTTCCCGCCCCTTTGACTTTTCAAAATGCCACGTGTCACAATGGCGCACCTTGAGATGGTCCCCAAAATTTGAAACCTTGAATGAGTGTGAGTGCACCACGTGTCCCGGTCCAAAGAAAAATTGTTTGAATTCTTGAATCTTAGTGAAAGGTGCCATGTGTCAAGATCCGAGGTAGCCTCCTTTGGCCGTTGAAAAGTCCAAGCAAAATGTAAAGTGATCGGAGTCCTCCAAGTGTCCTCATGTCGCTTCTTCAAAATGGACTTAAAGGCGGTCCCCAACATGTGTGGTTCCCCATGTGTCCTGAGACTTCCCAAAAACATTTTTAAAAAATACTAAGTATGGGAAGTGTCTCTTTCCCCCAAACCTCCACGTTTCCTCTTGGCGCTATTCTAGAGCCAAACCAAAAAGTAGATCTTCAAATGAGCATCGTTCCTCCACGTGGAAAAATATTTAAGTTGAAGCTTTTCATAAAATTTTTGAAGTACCCGGTGAGCTATATCCAACCAAAGGAGGCCACGTTTCATGTCAATGCAAGGATGTAAATTTGAATGGGAGAAACGCTCACAAATGAAAAATATAGAAAATGACCATTTGAGCCTAAAAATGAAATTTTCTCCAAGGACAGAGATAGTTTATAAATGTTACAAGGCTCAAATAGGTCCCCAAGGACACATCAATTCATTCTTCTTCAAGTATCTAGGCGAAACGACAAGGACAACAAATCCCAACCTGTGGAGAATGGAAATAATGGGAGAACGTGAGTTTTGAAGGAACAGAGAGCGGAGACTCAAAATACAAACCCTTTCAAGAGGAACAAAGAAACAAGGAGACAAATATGTACCCATACATGATCTTCGACCCAAGAATTGATTAAAAATGGAAACAAAGACTAACCAAGCACAACACAGGGAAGTAGAAAATGACAGAGGTCATAAATCAATAAATTTTCAAAGGGACAATGGGACGAAACTATTTTGAGCACCAACAACACTAATTTTGACTTCCCAACTCATAGGTAGGGTTGGTGTAACAATTTAAGAGGTGTGGGACAAGTTTAACTTGTCCCACAAGCCTCCAAAATCAGTCCCTAAGGACAGATCCGAATTTCAAAAGGAAGGTGGAGTGTTTCACACCCAAGGTTACTTACACACCTCTTACAACACATAACCCAAGAGCCATCAACTCTAATAAATGCATTCTTTTGACCCATTTAATTAATTTATCAACATGATTACTCACTAATCTTGACACCAATAAATAAATAATGAAGGGGAGAATACATCACTAAATAAACACATACTAAAATTAAACAAAAGAAACTAAATAAAAGAATACACATAACCCCTTGGTCACATTTGAAGGTGATCCCCCATGGGAACCCCTAACAATAATACAAACATACACAAACAACAAATACATGTTGCCATGGTGACCCTTGTTGAATTCATCTAGAATTCCAATGTGGTTGGTCTCTAATCCCCGATGTTTGTTGTGACATGTTTACCTGCAAAACACAAATACCTCCTTCGGCCTCGTGGCCGCATCAAAACATCCAAAATAAATATAAAATATAACTCCAAATCATCTATATATATGAATCAAAACATCATCCAAGAAACAACAATATCATTTACAATTTCATCCATAACCATATGATCACAAGATTAGTTCAATTTTCTAGGTCTACTCAATATGATGAAATAACACATGTCCACACACACACACACACACACACACACACACACACACACACACACACACACACACCATGTTAACATCATAACAACATCAATATAAAATGTCTCCAATTATCCACATGCATCATATATGAATCAAAATAAACAACAATCCATGATCTCTAACATCTAACATCATACCAACTCAAAAGCTACAATAATGTCCATAAATATAGTCAACAGTGTCATAATCAATAACAAAAGGTGTCGAACGGAAGTGGGCACTACACATATACATGAAACTATACATAAATGAGAAAGGAGGAAACTCATCATTACGGAATGAGATGGATCTCCTTTGGTTTATTTAACTTGCAGCCTCCTTTTTCCTCTTCCTTTTCCCTTTCAAATTCTAAACACCTAAAAAAATAAAGACTACAATTGGTTAGAGGTTCTTATTTAATCATTCTCATACTCTATAAGGCTTTAGGCATATGAATTTTATTTCATTTGTATAGTAATATTAGAAAGCATGAAAGGATGCATCACATAATATCAAAAACGTAATGAAAAGTAGGGATTGCAATCATTAAGAAGAACTCGGGAAAATTCAAAACTATATCATGAAAAGAAATCAGGAAAAGATCCTAAGAAGAGAGAGTATTATAGCCTCCACCATGTTTTCTAATTGTTTCTTAATGTGCATGTGAAACTATACATTGTTGTGAGGTACAAAACATGATAATTGTACTTTCAAGAGAATTACAAAATTGTGATAATTCATTAATTTCTCATATTAGATCACAATAGTAAGTAATCATCCAATAAAATAAAAGTATAAATACATGATACACTTTCACAAGGATCCACCAACCAAGCATGCACAATCTCACATCAAATTTCTCTATCGGGCGATGGATGAATATTATGTATGATCAAATTTACAGCAACATAGATTACATGTTTCCATGTTATTGCTATGCCAAGTATTGTTTTCTGATTGTTATTCATGAAGGTGCATATACAATCCCAACTTGCAAGCTATGAGAGGAAATAGTGCTAACTTCAAAAATTGTGAAATAGATCACTACCAAAGGAAGAGAATCATGTTCATAATCACCTAGAAGAAAAGAAACTAAAACCATATGTATGCAAGAATAAAGTAAACCGGCTTAAAACTAAGAAATTCTCATCCATATGGAAGTACTATCAAGGTTTTGTTATATGCAATGTCATGAACTTGCAAATATGTATTATCAAAGGAAACATAAAAAAATTCATGAAAATGACTGCTTAAGATTTATCATTGTAGCTTCAAAGTGCATTTTTATATTTTCAAAACAAGCTCTCCAAACCCCAAAGCACAATTGTATAAAGTTACAAGCTACAACTGTTATTTCAAATTTAGGTGCTTTTCAAAACGTCAACTATATGCAAATGAAAAAGTAGGTACATATTGCAGATCTAAATGGAGTGATAGATTGTTATGAGACATCAAATTTACAATCATGCTTTAGAAATGGATATGTAGTGAAAGAATCTTCAGACCTCAAGCATCCTGTTTCAATCACTTACAATTTTTTTACAAATTTTATAAAGAAAATTTTTAGAATTGTTCTAAGGGATGATATGGGACATGAAAAAACTATGCAAATATTTTCATTTTTATTTGTTGCACTTACAAAGGGAGAAAACAACTTTTTGATCGAAAGGATAAATAATATTTTTCAAAGTCTATGTGACAGTCTACAAAAGACAACATCACTGGTGAACAGATTTTCAATTCTACATTGTTATGCGCTAGGCATATGTAAAGAAGAAGTGAAAAAATATTTCTTTAATAGATTTCTTGATAGCATATGGCTATCGGGTATGTTAATAAATCTAATGAATATTTCCATGGCTCTAAAGCACAACCTAACAAGTGAATTCATTAAGTGACGACTCAAGTCGAGCCTTTCGGCTACGAATGGAGCTATAAGGGAGCCACGCATGGTAAGAAAAAGACCAAGTCACAAGACAAAGGATAATATCCCATAATATAGTAGACGCTGAGGTTGAAACTTATGATGCAAATTAAGCTTACAAAACTCTAGCACATTAAATTATGATTCTGCATAAAGGCATAAAAACCACAAATACAAGAGAATACAAAGCCTTATATATTGTACAATGACATACATAACTGCAAGTTACACAAAATGAAACAAATAAGTACACAGATCTGCATAAAAAGTGGCCTCTACTCAGCTAGTTATCAAAATATCCAATCCCTTTCAATGGCGACAAAGGAAGAACCACCGAGTAAAGAGAAAAAAACCCAACACAAAACCCAAAACAATAATAAAGAAACAAGCATGGAAAACAGAGATTGTCAGGAGAATAATGGCCGAGCCATTCCAAGATTAACAAATCAGAAAGAAGAGCTCAAATATCAAGAAAAGATACCAGATATGAAACATGAATTACCTCCAGATTTGAATCCCACGGTGTTATGCATTGAGCCACTATGCAACACGAGATCCAAAACACGGAAACGAAAAGCACAGATCGAGTTTTATTCAGCCAGCTAAGGACCCAAAGCGAGCCCAACTCATCCATTACATAGCAACCTCGGGCAATTCAACTCGTCATCTCAAATTGCAACGAGTCCAAAGGACAGAAAGAAGAAACAACTCGCCTCTTCGCACTAAGCTATGGACATGTAAGCACATCAAACCCACAAATAATTTGACTCAGAAATCAGTAGAAATCCAAAAAGCTCGAGCTTAATGAAAAGTCTCCTACCCGTTTTGCAATACATAACAAATAAGCCTTTGCATTTCACACCGAGTTACGGAGGAACATAGATTATCAAAAATATGAAACCCTCAAACGGAAGAATCCCTATCAGTTGTAGGTCGAGCTCAATGAAACTCGCCCAAATCTGCAAACTCTCAATACACAACTACTTTTTCCCTCCAAACAACAATAAAACCACAAAAGGAAGAGCTCTAAAACCTCCTCAAATGGTGGAAAACAGTGCACAGCGGGCTCTAAGATGAAATCCAACACTCGTGTCAAGGGCACAACAAATAGTGAAAACTTAGAAGCTCAACACATGTATGGCGGCTATGTAAGGCAGAAAAAAGGGCACCAAAAAGTGAAAACCCAGCTATATAAAACCAATGCTCATTATATATTTGTAAACACATAACCAGGAACAAGCTCCATTAGAAGCAAAAATATAGAGCTCAATCATATAAATGGTAGCCAAGTGTGAAAATGTGGCAGATTAACCCCCTTCTCGAGTTTTCCGTAATTGAATAAAGAGAATGGGATATTTTAGGTTCTTATCCTAATTTTCCAAGTTAACCACAACAAGGGGCTAAATAGGATCAAGAGGACCTAAGTTAGGTTATGATTTAAAGGACTTCTAAATTTTTCCTCTCCCACATAATATTAGAGCCTTCAGGGTCTTTTAATAATTGATTGTGTGAATGGGTAGTCAAGAAATCATATAATTACATGGGGCTTGGTATTCATACCGTTCTTGTGCACTTGTTAAGGGAGCTTAATTTTTGCACACTTGTGCTATATGATTATTGTACTATTGCATCTTTGAATAATAAAGACTAATTTATTCCTCTATTTTCAAGCTTTCTCCAAAGTGTGTCATAACAGGTTAGAAGGGTGTTTTAGTGAGTATCTTTATTCCTTTGCATGTTAATAGTCTCATAGCACTTTCATTAAGTGGTTTTGACTATTTTGTAATCATATAAGTGTGTTTTAATACCTTAGTGAGTACAATATTTGTTAAGCATTGATTGCAGTGAAGCCATCAACTCTTCATCATTCATAAAATGTGTTTTATGCAAACTTAAGTCGTAAAACAATTGGTGTATCACACCTTTTACGTTTTAAGTTTTTGGTTCATTTCTAACCCTCAACCCAATCAAATTACGTAGTTTTAGGTGATCCATCAAGGGAACCGGACGCTATAGAGGTTTTCCTCAGTCTGAGGCACCCACAACTCAAAGGATATCCCATTGCACCGAGTGAAGTCGAGTCGGATAGCCATCCGGAGCACGGTGAAGTTTTCACCAATAACAAGAACCTCGTTATCTCGAATTGGAAAATTCTTCAAGAAAGGAAATCTCTTAACTACGGATAGATACCTTTCATTCTCGAAATCACATTTATTTACAAAATCTTATAGAGACCTTAACCTAGGCCTATCAAAGTTCAAAATCAATAGTTGGTATTTATCTCATCCTATATATCTTTCATCACTAAATGGCTAATTCCTACAAACATTTCACAATAAATATTATTAGTCAAAACTGCATTATCATATGATACATTACATATTTTAGGCATCTTACCACCTTTTCCAACTAACAATAAACATTTTTCACTATGTTTAAACAAATTCATCCATAATATACCAAGTCAATTGGCTATTTTTTTCCTCAATCAATGAATTTAACCTCAAATAACGAATGCTCCTAGTGTCACATTCATAAGTTAGTCTAGTCGGTCATGTTTCATTTGAGCAAGAAATATTGTCACAATAGTCACATATAAAGGCAAATTCACTTAATTAATTATAAGGCCTCACACCTCACATCTTTTTTCTACCTAAGAGATCACAATAAAGATCTTCATTTCTACACCACCCTCTCCAGCTAACTTTAGTGATCACTAACTCTTCACCTACCTTATAAGGTTAATTGAAGATATTCTGCAAAGCTATGTTATGTACCAAAGATCATTTTCGAAGGTAAATTTATGGTATTCATTTCTATTTTATTGTTCAGATATACATGAACGAGGGTTTGATTCATCTAAACATTAATTATTCATAGGGGTTATTAATGTTACTCGACATAATTTTATTACCCTTATTAGATCCTAAAGAAAGGAATAAGAGGTCCTAACTAGATAGATAACTATGATTTCATAATTTCAACAATAGAAGGAGAAGGGTTAGACAAAAAGTAAAAACAAAATCAAAATATTACTCAAATTTAATAAAGGAGAAACCCATCCACCTTAGAAAAAGATTCGCATGTGACAATTTTATCCACAAGAAAATTCTTTCTATAGTTAGAATCACACTCCTAGGTTTTCAAAGAATCTTGATGACATCCTACACATCCTTCTTGCACACTCTTAGATCACATACATCCTTTCTCATTCTAAAATTGGTGCAATCCTCTCCATCCCTAAAGCATGTACTTTCATTTAGTTATCTCAACTAGATGGTCGTAAAATTTTCATATTGATTTAGACCAACTTTACAATATGAATGTGAGCTATTATTTATTTTTATATGATCATATATCATAATTACAATGTTTTTATTGTTTTAATTAGAATTACCTTACTATTTGCATTACATTTTGGTGAACTCCTTCAATTTGATTACATGAAATCTAAGGCTTCATATCTCACCCTTAAAGTTTTAGGATTTTTCTTCAAATTCAATAGGTGTCATATTTTTTTGAAGGATTCCAATGATAATCTAACTTCTCTAATTAAATTTATCAAGTAAAGTATATCATGGCGAATGAATTGTGAAAATACAAAATATACAATCCTACTCAAACACCTTATTTGTTACATGTTGTGCAAACATAAACAACTATGCTTGAAGAGGATAACATATGGGAAACTCAATGTGAGCCGTAAAGTGATATGAAATGACTATCCACAAGAATTCCTTGAAATATCCTCCTTCTTTAGGTGTTAATACCCAAACATTCAATCAAACTTCACATATAACTAGTATACCCACACTAGGGGCATGAAACATGGATTTTTAAGCTACCATGCAAGCTCCATATGTGGATTCTATATTAGGACCTATCCCATCATATACGAATAATGTTCCTTTTATTTACCTTTAACAAAATTGCAAGCTATACAAGTGCACATACATATCTTATTGTAAAATTGGTCACAAGTCACAACAAGCTTTATTAAGTTAATTGATAACCCATTAGCACCTAAGGTTCTACATTATTGCTTTACCTCCTCGCAATACTCCACTGCATAGCTTATTTAAAATTGATATACAACAACACCTTCATGGCCTTTTCAATGGAGAATACGCATGATAATACATGTCTTACCATGTTCATTCTACATAATCTTGATTATATACTTCATTGCTTCTATAGATTCTCTATAATATTGAGAGAGACATTCTAAGTTCTTGCTTGATAGTTTTCATGTACATTTGTCGGTCAATATTTTCCAAAGGTTATCCTTTGCAAAACTCACCCATGTCCAAAATAATCACATGAAAGATTGATAGATTATGTACTAAACTATAAAACGTCGGATTCACATTAACGTAAGCATATTGAAAAAAATTAATTAAATGAAGTTTTCACCATTAAATTTATCCCAAAAATTTGAACAAGGTAACTACATATAATTTGAAATATATATACATGTACACATTTCATTTCACTTTTATTATTCCATAATATGATTTTAATAGTTTTTAGTTTTAAATATAATGTAAGACCTTGAAGTACCAAATCCTCTACTTTGTATAACTCATGTCGATATTACTCTTATTATACCCGTATTTTCATAAGGTTTACATACATTAATGTATATTATATATGGCTGCACCCAAACAATCTATTTCAATTTATTATGCATACTTTTAAATCTAACACAATTTTATTAATAAAAATGTAAAAAAAAAAGGTACCCTCCTTAAATTAATTCATGAATGCACTTGTGTGAACCTTATTTATTTATATAGTGTTATTTACATATCCAAAAGTTGACCCTGAGATTGATACTACCAACCCAAAAAGAGGAGAATAAGTATGCTAAATAATTGAGAATGAAGAGTAATCTTTGGAGAGTAATCTTTGCTTCGTGAATGAAATGGTGGAATTGACCAACCACATCACAAAGAATTGGATAGCACCAGGTAAATAAGGCACTCCCAGAAAAATGTCACATATTATCTCTTGCCAATTCTGCGCATTCCTAAACCCAGTAACTATTATTTCTATTTGGTATTAAAACCAAACATTAATAGTTTCTATTTGGTCTTAAAACCAAACATTTTGGCAGCATCCAAGATGTGTAGATAAATTATCAAATTCTTCTTAGCATAAAATATCTTCGACAAATGCCATAGAAACTACATGAAAATGAAAGTATTATAAGATCGTTTGAATAGTGAAATATAGCGTTTATATATATCCTCAATCAACATGAATACGTTTTATTGGGACACTGACAGGGTATTATCACACCGCAAACATGGTTTTACATATCATGTTATGCCTCTTTTAGTTGGTCATCCACTAATTATGTTGTAAAATTTTATTGAAAGTGCAATCACTAAAATCACTAGTTACTTATATTCATTAGTGTAGTTGCGTATTGCAATTGCGCGGTGAAATGACATTATATGATGGATTTAGCATTTGCTTATTTGGCAATTGGGGGCATGTGTGGAAAGCTGCAAAGCTCTAAACTCTCGCCAAATAATATTTGTTGAAGGTTGAATCCAATTTTATTTCATTAGAAGAGTTGAGGATATCTCACCCATAAAAATATCAAATGATGTTTACACCCTACCATTCTTACATTATTTCTCTAGACATAATGGCCGACATGTAGAAGTTTTTATGTATCGTCGGAATGAAAAAAGTCGTGTTATTTCAAGGTTTTCGACCAGGCATTAGAGAGCACATTATAATATAGACTTTGTTAATCAATTTTTTCAACCTCGATTGTTAGCTTTTGGAGTGTTAGAGAATCTTATTTGTGTAACGTTGGAGCACAAAACATTTTGAAGGAAGATTGCCTATGGCTCTCATGGGAAATTGATACATTTTGGGTTTTTTTAGATTCCATTATGTGCTACTCATGCATATTTTACTTATGTAATCATGTAAACATTGGAAATTAGAGGGTATATGTGTTTGATTTATACAAAATAGTTTGTACTATGCCAAGCAAGTCATTCACTAGCCTGAATTCCACCCAAAATTGATGTATGTATATCTTTTTGTCCCTTATAAAAACTCACTTTGGCATTTTAATTGGTTATTATAAAGTTTAGTTAGGGTATTTAATCAAATCTACTCTCCTGTAGAAACACATTTTGGTAATTGTTTTCCAATAACAACATAAATTATTCGACACTCTTGCACTAACCCATATTTCTTCAATTTGACAAAGTATGCTATTGCTAGCTATATCTCACTCATTCTTGCTTGCACACACAACCTATTTATTCACAAAATGGTCATATTAATCCATCAAATCAACTTATGTCCTTGCTATTACAATTACAATACCCATATTATTTGCACATGCATTTTGGAACCATAACACCTAGAAAGGGTTGTTCCTTCCATACGTTATTGGCCAACCTAGATACATTGGTCCCTTTCCCTCCAATAGTCCTTTTATTAATTTGAATATCTTTGGTACAAGTATAGTTGTCCTTTCTCAAATTTTTCATATTGATTATATATATAGCAAGTTTACTTATCTCCCATTGGTGAGGGAATTCATTCGACTTGAAACCTAGCATCCTAATGAGATAACAATAAGAGAAAGTACAATAAAAACTACTTTGAGACTCCCTTGATTTTCATGTACCCTGCATACTTATTCTAGGGCACTCATCTACTTAGGTATACAAGTATAAAAGGCGCATTATCAAAGTTAAGTCAAGATATGGTAAAGATCATGTACAAACACGTTTTTGCAAGATCATGGTTAGGAATTTGGTTGCATACATTCTATATATCACATATTAGGGAAGAATGACATGCAATTTGAGCCATTTTTAGAGTAGTGGCGATGTCAATGTTGCAAAGGGGTGTCCATAACCCACCTAACATTTTTTTTACAAAATGATCATCACACATTATCAGATCAAAAGTATTCCATAGGCCCAAAAAATTGTAGAATCTTAGACTACAAATGGACAAGGGCATACAAAGAGGACCATAGTGGGAGTATGCTTAAGGAAGTACCATATGCTTTCTTCTAGGTAGATTTTTTAGGATATAGTTTTAGTGAAAAATATTTGTTAAATTCATTTCAAGTTGTCAAGCCAACCTGAATAGCATGAGAAAACAACATATTAACAAAAATATTCTTCCACCTATCAACACTTCAATTTATTTTATTTATTTATTATCATCTATCTTGTTTCATGTATTCTCTTGGTATTCATATAATTAGTTTTGGAAAATAGTTGATTATGTTAATATTCCATCTATTACTACACATAATTTTAATCATTTATGTTAAATCATATGCATTAATGCACATGTAAATGAAACATTCCATGACATCAAAATTTCTTCATTATAAATATATAAAAAAAATTAAATATTTGAATGAAGAAATATCTTCTTAAGAAAACAATTCATTTATTTACAAATATTAATATTTTCCAATCCTCAATATTCTTTATCTCAAGAATTTTAATGGAGAGTAAGATGTTTTGGGTCATAATCTTGATGCTATAAAATTGTCTCCAATGTTAATGTAATGTTCACACTCAATAAAGGGGTGAAGCCATATTAGTTTCCTTTATACATTAGTATGCCAATGAGTAGAGGTTGTTCTCATAAGTTGTTTACACCCTAAATATATTCAATGTTATGGAAATGCATTACAATATTGAGAACATGAGATTTTGTAACGAGGACTATTCTCGATCAATTAACTTTCAACCTTAAGAACTCACAATAAGAATAATTCGTTTATAATTGTAATGATTGATAAGTTATGAGTAAATTCTGAAACACACAATAGGAACACAAAACTTAGTCTAGAAACTCAAATTTGGTTATTTACCCTTTTACACTATTTTTTTATAATCCACTCTTGCTAAGATAAACACACTCTTTCTATCCATGTTTAGTACACCTTGACGTCTCTTTTATATCTTTTGTATTCAAACAAATCATTCTAGTTACTCTTGTTGTGTATTGCTAGTGTGCGGTCAAATTACATTATATGATGGATTTAACATTTGATTATTTGGAAATTGGAGGCATAGGTGAAATAGTGAAAAGCCCTAAACTCTCTCCAATGAATAACTCGAAATAATATTTTTTGGAGGATGACTCGATTTTATTTCATTAAAAACTTGGAGATATAATAGTCATAACTAATATTAAATGAGCTTTACTTCATGCCATTCTTACATTGTGTATATAGGTAACATGCTACAAACTCGATAAAAGAATGCGTTATGGAAAACCATATCTTTGTTGGGATAGTAAGCTTTCCTTTAGGAGGAAAATCAACATAAGTGTATCACCGTAGAGGTACAATAGAGGAAATATGCTTTATTGGAAACATATACTACGTGTAAAACCTAGTGGTGCAATAAACTCATTAATAGGAAGTAAAATACATGGAATGGGATCAATTGAACAATGGGTAGAATTTAGTGCTTATATACATGGACAATAGAAAAATGACGGCATGTAGAGGTTTTCATCACATAAAAACAATTGGAACTAACATGGAATTGGTTCATTCTTTTTATTGGATTTAAATTAAGACACTAACGTGCATCGTTATGTATCATACAAATGCAAAAAATAGTACTATGTGAAGGATTTTTAAGGAAGATTGTGTTAGTGCAAAATCATAGCACCCCGAATGGCCTCATTTTTTATTGGGGCATCAGTGTGATCTACATAACATTGGACCATCTCTCAAGTTGTGGGACTTGCAAACTTGAGATGGACCTTTAGAGAAGGTTGGTTCCTACTCCTAAACTACCTGCCACAAGCTACTCTAATGTAGGAAAACTATCTAATCCTAATCTAACATTCCAAGGGACCAGGGAGAGAGAGTGCATGAAAAACAAAGCCTACACTAAAACAGTGATACACCGGACCAAAGATAAATTTCACACAGAAAACCACTTCAACCCATTAAACACAGCTCCTAAAACCTGTAATTGACATCAAAAATATACACAGTATACCCTGCAATGGTGAGAGGCAAGAAGAGACAATAAAATAAGAAAGGATTGACAAAATGCATCACGAAATAGATTTATTAATCCAATAGTTCACACGGTACACCATCAGTGGGCAAGGGGCAACAAAATGCCATTATAGAGCCAAGAAAGGAGGCTTAGACTCCACATTCTACCGTAAGGAAGAAAGAGAGGGGGCATGAGAGAAAAGATGACCAACCCTTTGAAATTGCCCCTCCTTTACAATATATAGGAGAAAGAGAGAAGAAGAGAAGGAAAATAGAACTATTTTTCAACCACCCCTAAAGGAGCATTGAATTCATCAACCCCAACCACCCCAAAAAGAATCAAAATCTACCTACTGCAACAATGATGGGTTCCCTAATAGAGTCCATGCCTCCCATGTGTTGTTATTTGCTGGGAAAGAAAGGGGGGTTTGTCCTTCATTATGACGATAGGTGAGAGACTTAACAGCCTTGAAAATGGTGGACCAAACCATTAATGGTGGAGTTGAGTAGTATGTGCGGTAAGATATTTCTCCAAAAATTCCTTTCCCGCTCAATTCCCGAGCTCCTAGTTCAAATAAATGGTCGTGCAAAGTTTGGAGTTGGGCATTTAACATGGGCTCATAATATGTGAAAGAGTCTATCCATATAGGGTCCACATGGTAGCCTCGCATGTTTTAAGATTTCACCCCTCCTTTTCACTCCTATAGTTGCTTCAAACTTACATGTTGCGTCATCCGTAGGCATGCATTGTTTCCTTCGTATTCTTCCCGAGTCCCTCCTATTGGCGAAGACACTATGCCCGACTCGAGACACATGGAGGCTCGAGAATACATTTAAGACCTGCCTCTAGATCTTTCCTTTGAAGTTGCATGAACGAGGCATGTGGAGGCTTCCACAAGCTCTGTTCTACTTAGCCGATTCGATCTCTGCTTTGCCTTTCTCGGTCCCCGACTATGTGATAGGATGGCACTCGTTTGGGGACCTAATCCTTTTACACCTTTTGGAATTGCATCAAGATGACACATGGCTTCTTTCACCGGTCTAGGAATTTTCAATGGCCACAAGACCCTTTTAGACCTTAACTACATTACAGCTAGCGCTTGTTGGGGACCACCTTTTGGAATTGACCTTTGAAGATGTGTCGATTGGACGTGTGGGGGCTTCCACGATTGGCTCTATTCTACTTAGCCAATTTAATGGCTAGCTCTACCCCCTTTTGACTCGACCATGATCATGTGCTCATTCGGGGACCCTGTTTGGACGACCTTAAGAGGTGTGCCGATTAGACACGTAGGGCCTCCACCGATGATTAGACACTTGGCATAGTTCGTAGCTTGTTACGTGCCGAGATCCATGTGAGGGGCCCATGCTCATTTATGTTCTCCATTTTGATGCACCTTTTGGAATTGCATCGGTGACACGTGGAACCTCCCACGTGTCTGTTTATACTTGGGTGATTCGGGCCTTGAGTTTGAATTGTATGTGAAGTCCTAACACTTTGAGCCCCTTTATCCAATTTTCTCCTCTAGTTTATTTTAACATCATTCGGCCTCATTTGTCAACCTTGCTCCTCCATTTTCAAGTCATGCTTGCCCCATGATTTGGGATCAATCATGAGCTCGTAGGACTCGAGTCGACCCTTCCGATTTTCTTATGCAAGGTCATTTTTGATCAATTTTTCCTGGGGGAAAAATTGGATAATAGTTTGGCGACTCACGAGGACATCTATCGCTAAATGAAGAGACCGATTGCTTTGTTACATCCATTGGGTAGGGAGTCAAGAATCTTAGCCCGATACTAATCTTTTACTTAAAACTTCTCCCCGATTACCTACTACCCACCTGACTTGACCACGAACACCGCCTCGTTGTCCGCCCTCTCAAATTTTTCAAGAAAATCATGGAGTTGTGGTTTCTGAGAGTAGAAAATTATATTGACCTAGGGATTTCACTTGTCGCTGGAAATGGACTCCCTCACAACCTAATTTTAGTTTCTCTATATTTGTTTCATTTTTGGAATTAACAGTTGTTAAAGGAAACTATGGGTCTCTCTACCGTAAAAAATGAAGGGCTTGGCACATTGTACCACCAGATTAATATGAACAAATCTTATATACAAAGATTAAATCATACATTCCTCAAATGATACATGAAGAGTGTGCAAAAGCACTTATTCTACTGAAAGAAAATCTACTCCTACTCCTACACTAACCCTTTACAAAGAAAAGCTAAACAAAGCCTATTATAGGCAAGGAGAAATAGCTTCCTTTTCTCAAAAAAATGTGGCCATGTATATGATTTGGCATTAAACATGGCTCTTATAATGAGTAAGAAACCAACAAGAGGCCGATCCTCCACGTATCCATAAATCATCAACGTAGACTCTTGGAGATGTTGATAGTAACCGTTGGTGCTTTGATACTCAGCCTCATGCCCTAAAGTGGGTACGACTAGTTTTGGCTTCTCCTTGGCTCCAATGAAGCCAAGTACCTGATTGGGCATGGTCTGATCCAATGGATGTGCCCATTTTTCTGAAATTCAACTCCAAGAATGGAGTCTTCTTGCGGACCTTCCTAGGTGAATGATGTGGGAGAGATGGGATCCTCATGCTCTTTTCCTTCCTCCTCTTGAGAAGAACATGGAAGATTATGATCCTCCAACCTTGGTTCCAGAGAGCCATTTTGAAATACAAGCTACTCTCATTGAATGCTCTCCTCCATGGTAGTAGGCTCATGAGCTTGGAAGGTGAATGATGGAGGAAAAATTGATGTAATCTCATCGGTCGCCTCTCCATCAAATCAATCCTCCAAGTCTAACAAATAATATGCCTCCTCATTGTCCTACGGCATGTTCTTGACCTCCTCCATGGTGTCCTTTGGATCTGCAATTTTCTCACCATGGTTTCCCTCATCTTCAAACATGAAGTTTGAAAGCTCAAACTCTTCTTCAACATTAGAGCTTGAAGGGGAGGAAGTGGGAGGAAGAACTGAAGGTTCTTCTATGGCCTGCTCTACACTTGAAGCCTCGAGAAGCGTATGTTTCTCCTCTACTACCAGAATGTATTGCTCTTCTTTAGATTTGAAGTAGCTCCTTTTTTCCTTGCTTGTGTTGTAGCTGAAGCTCCCACCACTTGTGGCTTGACCTCAACCTCCTCCATGGGATTAACCAATAAGGGAAGATTTTCAATTCCAAATCTAATAGCCAAGCTCACCAAGCTTCTAATCATTTCTTCTTTTGTTGGATCTTCTTCTTGTTTCTCCCCTTGGCTGGATTCTTGAGTTTCTTCTCGACATGGACTCGGGAGAGTAGGAGGAGTGGTGGGTGGGGTCTCCACTAGTTGTTTCCTTGTTTGTGGTGGAGGGGAAGGCATTTCTTTTGGCTCTTGTGGAGGGGACTTGAATTTGGAAGGGAAAAGGGAAGAGGAAATGAGATGAGATGGAAGACTAGGGGATGGAGAAGGGAAATCAACACTTGGGGTAGTAGATGGGAAGCTAGACTCATGACACTGTCATGATGATACTAATTGAGGAAGAGGAAAAGAAAATTTATGAGGTGGTGGACTTACCCATTGACAAGGTTTCCTTGTGTCCAACTCATAAGCCTCAATCTCCTCAGTCCATTGCACAAGTTGGGGAAGCATTTTCGACCATGAAGTCGAGCTTCTCTGCGGGATATAGTGTCTTGGAAAAGGGCCTCCCCATGGAAAAGGTTCCCTACAACCAATCCTGAAATCCTTCATATGTGTTGTAGCCCTAGACTACACCATGCTAGCCTCCATCCTTTGAATCTTCTCCATCAAACTAACATTCTTCACATAACCATCACCATCGAGCACACACCCTTGCTCTAGATAAGCTCCGTGGCAAAAATGTTTTTGACACTTCTTAATGGGTAAGCATAATGGTTCGGATTGATCATAATGTTGATCCGGAGAAGTTGGGAAATACATTAGAGGTGAATACCTTTGCTATATTGCAAGTGTGAGTTCCAAGAGGGAAATGAAGTCATGATTGCACAACTTCATGAATGGAAGAATATGAAAGATATGGAAAGAAAATGGATGGAAGAAGGTCTACGATTTCATATATGTGGGTTGTTGACTAGATGGAGTCATCAGATGTGTTTGAAAGTGCCTCCAAAGGTGAGATCTTCACCAAGAGAACATCAAACTTGATGAAGTGAAGTGGTAAGGTTCTTCAAACCTGTCCCACCGGGCATGTAAAAATTGTTAGTGCAAAATTATAGCCCCCGAATGGCCTCAGTTTTGAGTGGGGCATCCGATGTGATCTGCATAACATTGGACTATCTCTCAAGTTGTGTGACTTACGAACTTGAGATGGCCCTCCCAGAGAAGGTTGGTTCCTGCCCCTAAACTACCTACCACAAGCTACTCTAATGCATGCAAACTATCTAATCATAATCTAACCTTCCAAGGGACCAGGGAAAAAGAGTGCATGAAAAAACAAAGCCTACACTAAAATGGTGATACACCAGAGAAGGGGGTTATTGGTCACAATCTCAACTACCTAAAGTGGAGAGGGGTGACCAATGGAGAGGATGGACAGATCCATCACAAACCAAAGATAAATTTCACACAGAACACCACTTCAACCCATTAAACACGGCTCCTAAAACCTGCAATAGACATCAGAAGTATGCACAGTATACCCTGCAATGGTGAGAGGAAAGAAGAGAAAATAAAATAAGAAAGAATGGAATGCATCACGAAACAAATTTATTGCTTCAATAGTTCACACAGTACATCATCAGTGGGCAAGGGGCAAGAAAATTCCATTACAAAGCCAAGAAAGGAGGCTTAGACTCCACATTCTACCCTAAGGAAGAAAGAGAGAGAGGGATAGGAGAGAAAATATGACCAACCCTTTGAAATTGCCCCTCATTTACAATATATAGGAGAAAGAGAGAAGGAGAGAAGGAAAATAGAACAATGCTTCAACCACCCTAAAGGAGCACCGAATTCATCTACCCCAACCACCCCAAAAGGCATCGAAATCTTCCTGCAATAATGATGGGTTCCCTAATAGATTTCATGCCTTCCATGTGTTGTTCCTGACTGGGCAAGAAAGGGGGTCTATCCTTCATTATGGTGATAGATGAGAGACTTGACAACCTCAAAAATTATGTACCAAACCATTAATGGTGGTAGGTGAGTAGCAGGTGCCAGGAGCTCCCCAAAAAGTTCTTTCCCGCTCAATTCTAGACTTTCGGGTGGAAAGACATGGCCATCCGAAGGTTGGAGTCGAGGCGTTTAATGTGGATTTGCAATATGCGAAAGAGTTTGTCCATAAAAGTTCCACGTGTTAGCCTCACGCATTTTAAGATTTCATCTCCTCCTTTTCACTCCTCGTAACTATGAGGAACTGACACGTGGCATCATCCGCGGGCCTGCGTTGTTTCCTTTTTATTTTTCCTGAGTCCCTCCTATTGGTGAAGACACTATGCCTGACTCGAGACATGTGGATGCTCAATGCACATTTGGGACTGCCTCTAGATCTTTCCTTTGAAGTTGTACAATCGAGGAATGTGGAGGCTTCCGCAGCTCTTCTCTACTTAGCCAATTCATTTTGTTGCCTTTCTCGGTCCCCGACTACGTGGTAGGTGGTGCTTATTTGGGGACCTACTCCTTTTGCAACTTTTGGAATTGTGCCAAGTTGACACGTGGCTTCTTCCTTGATCCTATACTTTTCAATGATGACAGACCCTTTTTAGACCCTAACTACATGGCGGGCTAGCACTCGTTAGGGACCACCTTTTGGGCTTGACCTTTGAAGATGCGTCGATTAGACACATGGGGGCTTCTACAAGCTTTATTCTACTTAGCTGATTTAAATGCCAGCTCTTCCCCCTTTTGACTCTAACCACATGGAGAGAATGCGCTCATTCAGGGGAAATTTTTAGACTTGACCTTTGGAGGTGTGTCGATTGGACACGTGGGGCCTCTACCGATGATTGGACACTTGGCATTGTCCCACTGTTCTATGTCGAGATCCACGTGGGGGCGTCGCACTCATTTGGGATACCCGTGTTGATGCACCTTTTGGAATTTCATCGAGATGACACCTAGAACTTCCCACAAGTCCGTTTATACTTGGACGATTCCAGCCTCGAGTTTGAATCATATGTGAAGTCCTAACACTTCAAGCCCCTTTCTCCAATTTTCTCCTGTTGAGCCTCCGATTTCTTTTAATGTCGTTCACCTCATTTTCTAACCTTGCTCCTCCATTTTCGAGTCCCGCCTGACCCTTGATTTGGGATCGATCGTGAGCTTGCAGGACTGAGCCGACCCTTTCAATTTTCTTATACAAGGTCATGTTTGATCAATTTTCCTGGGGGCAAAATTGGATAATAGATTGCTTATGGCTCTCATGCAAAATTGACACATTTTGAAGTTTTTAGATTCCATTGTATGATACTTTATATTTTCACTTATGTAATCATGTAAACATTGAAAATTAGAGAGCATTTGTGCTAGATTTATAGAAAATATCTTGAACTATGCCAAGCATGCCATTTACTAGCCTGAATTATGCCAAGTATGCCATTCACTAGCTTTCGAATTCCACTTAAAATTGTTGTATGTATATATTTTTGTCCCTTTAAAAAATCACTTAGGCATTGTAGTTGGTTATTATCAAGTTCAATTAGGGTATTTTTCAACTCTACTCTCTCTCGTAGACATTCATTTTAGTAATTCATCATGTCTTGTATTAACATAAATTTAACAACACTCTTTCACTAGCCCAAACTTGCTTAATTTGATCAAGTATGTTATCCTCACTATATATCACTTGTTTTTGCTTGCACACAAAACCTATTTATGCACACAATAGTCATATTTATGCAAACACTATATATTCGGATGTGTTGTATATGAAAATAATCATATCTTGGAATAGTCGTAACCCTATGTATCAAAGGGCATATTTTTAAGAGATAAAAGGTTGAATGAGGAGGTCATCGGTTTTTAATGTGGAACAATATGGATCCAGGGGAAGAGCCAAAGTTTTTACATATACTAACAAAGGTAGAGGAAATATTGATTGCACATGTGAATCCCATATTGTAGGTGACTCATGCACTTGGTGGCCAATATAAATATAGTGGACAAATAATTTTCTTCCCATAAGACATATATTCTATTCCAAGACTTCTTCCACATCGATTCAAGGATTTTAATATTTTTATAGTGAAAAGGAAGAACACCGAATGCAAGGAATATGGATGTTTTGTTAATCAATCACGTGTGTTTGACACTTATTTCAATAAAATTAAAAATTATAGGTATTACATGGATGTGGAGATAGAATACATAGTGTTAGACAATCTCCCATAAATAGATGGATATGTATCGCATATAATTCATCATATATAATCTGACATTTAGGATGGGATGTAATATCACACAACAAGAGACGTAGTAAGGATATAGAAATTGTTGGTGAAGAAAATATACACAATCATCCATTGTCATTTTCTTTTAGATTTCCTAATCCACGGAGGGATATGAAGAAGGTTAGATTGTGTCTTGAAAATATAGATGTGATGTCAACTGACACTATTGACTCGCTGCGAATCAGATTTTCACCGATCAATGAATACAATATGGAGGGAATGTTATTCATGGAATTTCCAACACTTTTCTCTAAATTCATGATGCAACAAGTGTAGATGCATGATTAAATGAAGCATTTGATCAGTTATCACGACAACATGTTTCAAAAACACCCTATATTTAGATATTATGGATATAATATATTGGTTCACCACCCAGCCAAGCCACTACTTCTGTTTTTGTTAAGAAACATCTGGAGGAAAATGTTCCCACAACTATTGAAGACTTGCACGAGTACATTTGGTGAAAATATTTATAGCACTAGATCTCCTTTTGTATTTAATTGATAGATATGATAATTCAATTTGGTATCCCGGTTCTATTATTCACACTTACTGTGGCAGACACTAAGTGGTTTGATCTACATCAAGTGATTTCTAAGTAACCTCTTTCAGATTATTCAAGGTAACATGGATTCAAGACTAAAAATATAATAGATTACACTCATATTAGTGCGGCATAGATGCACATAATATTTGAAATATTTCATGAAGAGCCTATACAGAAACTAATTAGAAAAACATACTATTGGTATAGGTTTGTAGCTTTTATGTCTTTTAATAAAATGTATAATATTGTCAAAGAAATTCATTTATCCTACAGATATTGGAAATGAAGGTTATGTAAATTACTCATATTTTTGGGGATGACATTGTATAGGTTAGAGTGGAAACATTGAGGATAGGGACATGTACATATATTGATATGGGTCTCCGGTTGCCCCTACATGGAAACATTGGATTGGAAAAACATGAGTCGAGTTACAACTACAAGATATTTTTTTGATAGAGATATGATTTCATGGAATCCTCGTGGTAGCCATCCAATAAATTTGATAGTTGGTCAGTCTAGAAATGACAATCCATGCTCGATAAAACTATCCCAAGTACTAGAGCTAATCCTACTTCAAGAATTGAAGAATTTGTCAACCATGTTCATATGCACACAAAATGTACTTGAGATGTATTTCTTGTGGAAGAAAGGATCATCTATGGGTTATCGAGTAACATTTTGTGGGATCTTTAGAATGAGCCAAACATCTCGCATTGTTAAGGATGGCTAAAAGAAAGTTTAACCTTATCATAACAATATGAGACTCAACCTTCACAACTCGACATGTTATCTATTGGGTACGGGAATGTGGATTGTTAACCGGTCATTTCTATACATGTCATATTAAAATACATAGAAAAATATGCTTCTAAAGATGAAAAAAGGTATGAGAGCTTGTATGATGTGTTGAAAAGAACATCAAATGATGCAAAAGTATAAGAGTCTCGCATTGTGCATCTATCGAAGGTTTTTAATTGAAAAAATTGTAGAACATGATGTCAAGGGGAAAGAAACATGTCACATGCTATTAAATTTACCATTACTTCACTATAGTTGAATATTTATGGATTTGAACATCGACCACAAGGTATTTTGCAAGGTCAAAAATACATCTGAAGAGGAATATAGACAATCATGTTTTGTCAATACATACAACAATTGTCCAAAATAGTTGGAATCAATGAAATTGATAGATGGAGTCACATCATGGTATTTTATCTTGAAGAGGAAGAATTATAATTGGAATCCAAGGAAACTCCTCTTGTGATATGTGTACAACCACAATATTGACATGTTCTGAGAGATCTTTAGAGGATTATGATATCTTTTGTTGGAGTGATTTAATGTTGTACATGCCATTTCATGATGTGTAGAGGGATATATGTAGCACAAAATAGTAAATTTTGAGAAATTACGAGAGGATTAAGAATATGTATCATGTGTTACATGTGGACAGGATGGATGCAATATATTAAGAAGAGATATAAGATAGTGACGATGATGAGAGTGAGACTTTTCTAGGTGTGGAGGAACATACGAGTGGAAATTGGTTTTGCATGGTGTTGAACCCAATCAGTGTGAATTTGAGTGATCTTTATATGCTTGGAAAAATATATTTTGATTTGAACTATGTTTGGGATATAAAATATGATGAGGAATTGCAATATGCATTTGCATGCTTCATAGAAACAAACAAATCCTTGCAACATGTGATGGATGATTCAGATAATTCAATTTTAGATGTAAACGGTTTGTTGGTAAAACAATATGTTGCTCTAGGAAATATTATCATATATTTTACGAAGGGTCTAGATGAAACTCCACTCAACATGATCATAAAGGGTACTAGTGGAATATGAAAATCCTACCTAATAAATTATATCAACAATGCTTATTGCGTGAAAATTACATAATAGGTAAGAGTCCTTGGCCTCTTTGGGCACCGATGGATGTTGTTGCTTTTAACACATACACTACGACCTTACATGCATCAATAAGAATTCCTTGTGTGACATGATAACTCTAATGGGAAATCACTTTCGATGTTGAAGAATGGATGAAAAATTATTGATATGTCCTTATCAATGAAATCAAATTTATTGGTTAAAAAAAAATTAATATTCACTGTGAGAGGTATTCGGTTCGCATGAAACACCATTTTTGGAGTTAGATCTATAACTCTTGTTTGAGATCTTATGCAGCTCCCCTGTGAAGAAAATTCCAATGTATGCAGGAAGCATCGAAGGAAAAATATACGAAATCATTTGCGATGGCCGTCACTCTAGAAACCATTTTCCACCTATAAGGGGATAGTGTAGTGTAAGTCAAGTTTAGTAACTTGTTGTCTAATTTGAGAAATGTGAATCCTGATGGTTGATTGAGAACTGATTCATTTTTGGCGTAGAAGACAAGTTATTGTTTGATTCTTCCACACATTTTTCGTGATGAATATCTATATCATAGCTCAAAAAAAAACATGCCTAAAAATAAAATTCACGTGTTGCATGAGGCATTGCAACACATGTGAGAAACGTGACTTATAGAGACTATGATGATGACCAATTATAGAGTAAGGTATTACTAGATACATTGGTCAACATGTAATGTTTGTGTGCAACTTATGGGTAGAGGCAGGATTGGTTAACGGATCCCTTTGACAAGTGAAGAACATAGTGTATTCCATAGGAACAAAATCTCATGATTTACATTTATTTGTGGTAGTAGAGTTTTAAAATAACATCGGCGGCCCATGGGATTTCAAATCACTCGAAGTATATACATGCACCTCTAGTGTTAAGGGGATGTCACGAGATAAGTATTTTTAAGACGTCATTGGATTTAAAAATTCACAAGTTGTAAGGACTCACTCTCAACAGAGAAACAATTGACATAGGTGGTAGGGAGCAATAAGGGTTGACATTCACGACAATATCAAGAGTTAAATCTGTTAACATGTTACATATATCTCCTACATTATCTTTTGAGTGTTATTTTAAGATGAAGGATAGTGTGTATGTATGTCTAAGGAAGAGAAAGGAAGTATGTTTATTAAAATGTGAACAAAATAAGGTTTTACATTAATAATAACTTCTAATTGATTGTTTAAATATTTATTTATTTCATTATTTGAAATTTTAATAATTATTATTGTTTGTTACATGGGGACACCGTAGATAAGGCTTCTAAACATGATTAAACGGTGGCAAAATAACATTCTTCTTGTAATTTTTAATTTTTATTAATTTTTAATTTTCAATTTAAAAATTTAAGTGATTTTTAATTTTTATTAGTTTTTAATTTGTACTAATTTTTACTTTCAATAAATTTTATTAATTTTAAATTTGCGGTAATTTAATATTTTTATTACTATTAATTTTTAATGATTAATTATTAATTTCTACTTAATTTTAAATTTTAATATTAATACAATTAATTTTTTATTTTTTTATTTTAATTATAATTTTTTTAACTTATTAATGAAAAATATTTTTATCGATTATTATTTTTATTTTGATATTTAATTAATTATTAATTTTAAATTTAATATTTATTAATAATTTATTTTAAATTTTTAGTAATGTTTTATTTAGATATTTTTAAATTTTGAATTATTTATTTATTTATTTTATATTAGGTAAAAGGAGGGTTTTGGTAGCATCCATTCCCTATTGCAACATAGATCTACAATCCAAATATACCAATGAGGATTTCAATAAATGAAAAAGAAGAAGAACAGAAAGACAAGTCTAGAAGTGGCTTTAAACCAAGAAAAACCCAATAAGAACCCACGACCTAAGTCCACAAGAAACTAACACCAAAAGATCGTTTAGAATTTTATATTGTATCCACCACTCCTAGTAAAGAACAGGATGGTGAATGGTATGTGGTGTTTTCTTTTTATCTTTATATAATCCATTGTTTCCCTTAAAAGAAATGTCCACCTTCCCAAGGATTTAGTAATCACCGAGATTATCTTGTCGTTTTCATATATGGTAAGGGGACCCGATTCCTTTTTTATGTAGTGCCCACTCCTCTTCAAAATTTATATGATTATGATGTTGCTTAGTATAGACTAGAGTTATGGACATTTCTATCACAGTTTAGATATTGACAGATGGACATTATTATTTTGATTAGTTAATTGATAGACAATATGGATGTTAGACTTATGACATGATTTACAGGATGGATTATATGCATGTTTGGATATATCGAATTGTTGATTTTGAGCTTATATTGGAATGATGCATTTATTTCGATAATTATATGATGTTAGATGATGTATTTGATGTCGTGATCTTATTGATAGTTGATAAATTAATGAAATTGAAATAATTGAAATTGTGAACGATGGAAAATTATTTGTTTTGGTTTAGTTATGATAATTGATTATATGTATATGCATGTATTTTTACTATTTCGATGTCGTTAATATGGCCACAAGGCCAGAAAGGTATTGTCTTGATTTTGTAGGTGTTTGCAACACAATAAACCAAAGGGGGATAAGAGACCAACAATGAAAGAATATGGAGTATTGGCAATAGGTTGTCATGTGTAATCGTATGTTGTACGTTGTAGTTTGTTAGGAGGTCCCCATTGAGGGGTGACCTCAAATGTGACCTTGGGAATGTTTGTAATTTTGTCTTGTTGATTTTATTTAATTGTGAGTTATTGTATTTTTATTAGTATGTGGAGTCACTTTTATTAATTGTGTTTAGCACCCCTCTTAAGTTAATTTAAAAGTGTTTAACTAGTGCTATTAGGATGTGAAAAAAGGGGGAATAAATGTCAGTTGGTAGCCTTAATGTGTGTTGGCTTGGAATGAATTTAATTTGTTTTGGGGTAGTGGGTACTCAATCTTCCTTGTGAAATTTGTATTTTGGCATTCTCGGATATTTTGGAGACTTATGGGACAAGCTAAGCTTGTCCCATATATCTTAAAGTCACCCACCCACTTAGCCTATGATGTGAGGGACTTATTTTAGGTCTTATTTTGTGTTTTAATGAAGGAAAAGAGCAATTAATTACACTTTTCTTACATGGGTATTTAATTTTTCCTTAAGGGGTGTGGGTTGGGTTGAGTGTGTAAGAGGGTGGTCATTTCCCCAACCACCAATTTATTATACTTTGGGGTTTGGGTTTGACCTTGGTGATGTGGGATGGAGAAGAAATGATGTGGCATCCTACATGGAGCCACATCATCTCCCTCTCCCTCTTTTCTATTTATTGGAATTTTTGTGAAGTTTTGGGGGTTACTTGCTTGGTTTTTAGCTCTCTCATTTTGGAATGCTTGATTTTTGGAGTGCTTGTTGGAGTTGAATATTTCTTGGAATTGCTTGAGCTTGGAAAATTTTGGAACTTTCTTATGGAGTGGATTCTTGCTATGGCAAGGTAGGGTCTTCACCCTTGGTTTCTTCTCTTTCTTGTGTGTTTATGTGTTGAATGAATGTGTTATTGCATGATGTTGTTGGGTAGTGAAATTTCCTTAGGATGTGTATGAGAAAGTGAAATGGGGATGAAATTTTTGGGAAGCATAAGAGTTTCTCTTGGGTATTTAGGAGGGAGTGGATTGGGTGCCCCACCTTGTGTTAGGAAATATATCTTAGTGCTTCATTTGTATGTATGGGTGAATAATAATTACATGTGTAATTATTATTATGGTAAATTAGTGAAAGTACATTTACTATGTAAATGTAAAATAGTAAATGTAAAATGTGGTTAGTATATGGTAAGTTAGTAAGTTAGAATAATAAAACAATTAGTGTTATTTTATTATTATATTGGTGAGAGGTTAAAACCATATGGGTGTATAGTTGTATATGCAGACATAAACGCTGTTGTGAACATGGTTATTATAAATCTCCTATATAATGGAGTGTAATGAAATAGTAAAAATATAATATAGATTTTACAACGATTTCAATTATTTTGTCAATTTATGTAGCTATTTCGTATTCTATGTATTAGATAGAGTAATTTCTACATTTGGTACGAGAGCAAGTTAAATTTGTCTCGAAGAATATCTTGTAACTTTTGTTTTGAGATTTAGGTTTCTCCACAATTTTAAACGTGGAATGATATGCTATATAGAAATCTACAACAGAAATTTCAATTGAACCCGGTTTGTATTTTAAGAGAAACATGCAATTTACTATACAACACATTGATCACTACCTGTTTTTTTTTAAGAAATTAGAGAATCAATGGGTTGAGCCTTCATTATTAGTAATTCAAATCTACATTGATGTTTTTTTAGATATTTAGATTCAAGTAAAATGGATACACCATTAGATAAATTTAATGGGTTGAACTTCATACAATGAGAGTAAAAATCAGATGCATAAGAGTTAATGAATAAAAACCTATGAAGGATAGTAGATGGAAAAGAAAAAGCACCTACAAATGTAAGCAAAATTGTAGAATGGGAAACTAGAGATGAACAAATAACAGATGAAATTGACTATAATTATGAATAATTTCTATACTAAGTGAATTTCTTTGAGGAAGGAGGCACACGAGGTTGGAGGTTATTCAACGACCTCTCATTAGTCACCAACGATGGGGTCGTATCAGCTATGGTGATTATTTTTTTTTTGAGCGTTTTTTTCTGTTGTTTCTTTGTGTCTAGCAGAAGTGTTTGGTTGCAGGTGGTGTTCCTATTATGGCTTGCAGAATAAAGGAAATTTCACATTAAGGGGGAACATGATCTCAATGTTCCATTTCTAGTTTTCTATATTTCTGGTATTTTCTATATGTGAGTAGCTATATTTCCTATGTTTTTCCATGTAGTGAAATGTGATGAGAGCTGATAATTGTATTTGACACATCATGATGTGGTTGTAGGTAAACCACTTGAAAACCTTCATTTTTGGTTTGTGGTACACCACTTGTAAAACCACCATTTTCGGTTGTTGGTAAACCCTATGCAAAACCATCACCCTTTTGGTTTTTGGTAAACCGGAGTTACCAGAAACCATAATTTTTTGGTTTATGGTCAACCCTATGAAAAACCATCTATTAGGTTTATGATCATCCTATAAAATCATCAGATCATGAAAGTAAGTGCAAGTACAAAGGCAAGTTTTCCCCATGTTTGCACTAAGGGGGGAATGTTAGGAAATATATCTTAGTGCTCCATTTGTATGTATGGGTGAATAATAATTACATGTGTAATTATTATTATGGTAAATTAGTAAAAGTACATTTACTATGTAAATGTAAATACTCTTTCTATGAGTAAAATTTGATAAAATTAATGACCTTTCATTATAGTGATTGTAAATGTAAAATGTGGTTAGTATGTGGTTAAGTTAGTAAGTTAGAATAATAAAACAATTAGTGTTGTTTTATTATTATATTAGTGAGAGGTTGAAACCATATGGGTGTATGGTTGTATATGCGCAGACAAAGGTTGTTGTGAAGATTGTTATTATACATCTCCTATTAAATGGAGTGTAATGAAATAGTAAAAATATAATATAGAGTTATTGATTTCAATTATTATCAGTATAGCTATTTCATGTATTTTGTGTATTAGATAGAGTAATTTCTACACCTTGTTCTTATCTTGTTATTTTTCTCATTGTGGGAGACATAAGAGAGAGGGAGGCATAAGAGTGAGAGAGGAATAAGAAGTATTTTACTTGTAGGGAGACATAAGATTTTTTGGGGTTGATTGATTTTCGGAGGTTTTGAGGTGTGTAGTGCCAACTCCTTTTCAACACTTTTTATATGTTGATTTTGATTATTGTTTAATTAGACCTAGATATTATTGTATTATTTTGGTTAAAGCATGATGTTAAACGATAGATATATTCTGATTTTGATGGATTCCGATTCATAGTATGATTGTGTGGATTCTTAGATAGATAGAGAAACATATTATATTTGATGATGATGATGTGTTGTTGATATATGTATTCATATTATGTAGATGTGACATTTAGAATTCTCATCATATTGAGTATGATTTAGCTTTGAACTAAATTTTTTGATCTTGTTGATATTGATAAAAGATAGAATTTAGATGTTGAAATTTTAGACAAATGATAGCATTGTTAATAGAGATGATGATTTAGTTATATGTGAATGGTTATTGGTTTATATGTGTGTATTTTATTTTGGACGTTTTGATGTGGTCACGAGGCTTAATGAGGTATTGTTTAATTTTGTAGGTAATTATATCATAATAATCAAAATGGGGATTGAAGACCAACCACAACGGAATATTGGATGGATACAATGAACGTCACCATGACAACTTTGTAATGTTATTGTTTGTGTGTTTTGGTTTTGTTAGGGGATTCCCATGGAGCGGATGACCTCAATTGTGACCATGGGAATGTGTGTAATTCTTTCCCTTTTATTTTATTTAAATGTAGAGTATGTGATTTAATTTACATGTAATTTATTTAATGATTGTTGATTAACGTGTTTATTAAGTAATTTTAGTATGTTATTAAGTTATTTGAGGATGTGACAATGGGTCATTAATTAGAGTTGTTGGTTTTGTACTTTGTGTTTTTAAGTTGAGTGTAACTAACTTTGAGTGTTGTACACTCTACCTTACCTTGGAAATTCGGATTTGGTCTTAAGGAAAATTTTGGAGGCTTGTAGAACAAGCTGTTTGCTTTTCCTAAACCTCTTAATTTCTTATACCAACCCTACCTATAGATTGGGGGTCAAAAATAGACCCCATTAAGTGTTTTGTAATACAAAAAGTGGCATTTATTTCACTTTTCTTACATGGGTTTTAAATTTTATCCTTAGGTTGTGGATTGGGATTGTGAAAGAGGTTTGTCATTCCTTTCAACCACCCATTTATTGTGCATTGGGGTTGAGGTTTGAATTGTGATGTGGAGTTGAGGATGAGTGATGTGGCATCCTACATGGAGCCACCTCATCCTCCTCTCTCCCTTTCAATTTATACAATTTCATTTGTTTGTT
Organism: Taxus wallichiana var. yunnanensis; assembly: GCA_018340775.1. Lineage (NCBI taxonomy): Eukaryota > Viridiplantae > Streptophyta > Pinopsida > Cupressales > Taxaceae > Taxus > Taxus wallichiana. The sequence continues at coordinate 220,690,139 of CM031235.1, forward strand.
TGGAGGCTACTTCATTTTGTTTTGTTCTCTTGTATTTTTGGAGTTAAAGGATTTTGGGAGTGTTTTTGATTTCTTGGAGGCTTGTTGAACTTGGTTAGAGATTGAAGGATCTTGGAGTGTGTTTTCTTGATTAAGATCTTACCATGGAAAGGTAGGAGCTATATTATTTACTTGGTTATTTTTATTTTTGTGTTTTGCTTGTAGGTGAATGTTTTTGCATGCTTGTTGGGCCTTTGGGTAGAATGCCTAAGTATGGTGTAGGATAAGGCTATCAGGATTCTATATGTAGGGAGGAATAAGAGCTATTTCATGTTTCTGGGAGGGAGTTTGGGTTGGGTGCCCCACCTTAGATAAGAAAATGTTTACATTTCTTACTTGGTTCTTTGAGGGAGACATAATAGATTATAGGGAGGCATAAGAGGATCTTGAGGGAGGCATAAGATTTGTGTAAGGGTTTAATTTTTTTAGTGGAGGGTTTTAAGGTGGGCACCTAATCCTATTGGGAGGCATAATTTATATCCCTGTAGATCCTTGCTCCATTGGCTTACATTTCAAGCCTTGTTTATTTTGAAAATTTGTATAATTATGATTGTTTTCTTGTGTTAAGTGAATTATTATATGGTTTTGAAATTGTGTGTTGAATGTTTGTGAAAAAATTTAATTTCATGTGGAAGCATTGTATTATTTCCATGAGTTGGATCCATCCCTTATTGCCTTGTGGTTGGGGCTCGGGGGCCAATGAGGAGGATAGCTTCTTCTCCTCATTGGAATTTTGGTTTGGTGGAGAGTGTTACATATCCCCCATTTTTTTATTATGATTCAATTGAAAACATGGTGGAGCTTATGTTGGTGATTTGGAACTTGGAGCTTTTGTGAAGTCTAAAGAAACCCTTCCTTGTGAGAAAGACTTGCTTTTAAATTCCCACTTAGGTGGAAAATTAGTAGTATTTGTATTTGAAAGAGAAGTTGCATTATAGGGTTTTGGCTTATTAAGTTGTAATGTGATGTAGAAAGAAAGTTATTTATATTGTAGGAAATGAGTCATGGTCAAGAGAAGAAGGAAAGTTCACGGTTGTAAATGTTTTAACCATTGTAAAAATGGAGAAAGAACATGACAGTGTAAAACATAAATGATGTAGTTTTAGTAAATCTTGAATGTATTATAGTTGATGTGTTATCCTTGAGTAAATGGTTGTAATGGAAAGGAAAAGGTGCACTAAGTATAATAAGTTTCCTTTTTCATAGTTGCATTTTTTTGTAAAAAGGAAAGAACAATGATAATGAGAATTAGATTAAGTTTCATTTCTTACTTTGTGTTGAAAACAATTGTGGGAAAGATAATCTTATAGAGGTGTTTCTTGTCACTATGGAAATCAAAAATCTTCTAATGTAATAATTTTAAGCATGAAATGAATAGATAGTTAAACCCTTCAACTAGAACTTAGGAATGTAAATTTAAGCCAAGGAAAATCGTAAAACATTCTAGTAAAAATTGCATTTTTGAAAATTACATAAATGAAGGTTCCGTTTTTAAAGAACAGGACCACCACCCTATGCAGAGTGGCGGTCTTTGAGCCATCAGTCATATTTGAGTGGCGGTCTGTGAACTACCACCCTATTAGGAAGCGGTTTGTGAATCTTCATCTAGGTTGGGCGGCGGTTCCATCACTTCGATGGTGGAAAAATTCAATCCGCATCTGTGTAAAGTTTTAACTCGGTTTAATTAAAGATTTAAGTTTTTCAACTTGAAAGGAAACCTCCGAGTAAATAATAAAGGCATAAATCCATTGTTCTAAGCTTATAAATCTTCAAATGGGTATTTAGAATCATTCAATCTCTTGGATTAAATATAAGGTAGGGTTTTTCCCTTGTAGAAAACTAAAAATGAAAATAACTTTATAACAACTCCAAATTTGGATTGGAAATCTTTTCAATCTTCAAATGGAAGACAATACAACATTAAATACACAACCTAAACTAAACTAAGCTTGATTTTTATATTCCTCCGTGGTTTTTCCTTTCCTTGCTCCCATGGCTTCCATTTTTCCAATCTGTAAACTTTAGCAAAAGAAAAGTGACCAAATGAGGAGGCTAGGGTAAATAAAAGATTTAATAATTTTTCATAAGGATAATTAGGGCTAGAATGGAACCCTAAGATCTAGTGGCCACATTTAATTTGATCCAAGGGTTGAGAATCAACCCTACAATTGTTAGGTAAGAATGAACATTAGGGGTTTTTAAATAATTTCTAAGGGTATGTGTAAATGGGTGAATGGGGCCATATAATACCCTTGTATGTTAAATTAATTATTTAATTCCTAGTATGTTTTAGAAATTATTTCAATGGACATTAGAGAAACTAGTTTAAGTGTCCTAAAGTAACTAAGTGTAAGGTTTTTAATTAGGGGTTGAATGTTAATTTAAGAGGAGAAAAATATTTAACCTAGTGAATTATTTCAAGGCACCTTTTCTAGTTGATTGTAATTAATTGACCATAGGGATGCATTAAGCGTATTAAAGCATTTAACTTAGACTTAGTCCATCCCTTGTAATTATAGTAATTATAAGTGGAGACAAATTTAACGTACATTAGGGTTTAAACACCTTACTGACAACCTTACAAGTTAAAACAAATTAAAAAAATTGCATGCAACTTCCCGGATAATTTTTTAAGGATTAATGTGGCTTTAGAATGTCGAAATTTTGGGTATTACAATGTGGGCACCCAAACCCTTGGGAGGCACAAGGGTATCCCCATATTCCTTTCTCTACTTGGCTTGTTTTAGAGCCAATGTTTTGGGAAGTTTATGTGTATAAAAAAGAATGTTTTGTGGTTATTTTCTTGTGTGAATGTTGTTTGAAAGTAAATGTTGAAGCCTTGTCTTTGTTTCCAATGGTTGTCAAATATTTCATATTGTGTCATTATTGGGGTTCGGGGCCAATGAGGAAGTAGGCTTCACTTCCTCATTGGAGTATTGGTTGGGTGGAGAGTGTTGCCTACTCCCCCATTTTTGGTTGTGTGTTTGATCTTGGAAGAAGGTGGAGCTTAGATGATGAAGGCCTTCTTGTAGCATTTGGAGAAAGAATAAAAAAATCTCTTGTTATATTTTACCATGTTGCCTCCATTGTGTAAGGAGGGCTTGTAAACTTGTATTTGTTTAAAGTGAAGTTTTTAGTTGTTTTATTATCAAAAATGTAATCTTAGTTGATATTGTAAATGAAAGGAAAAAATTTAAAATCATTTCATTACTTGTTGGAATGAGTGACTATTAGATTGTTAAATTGAACCAAGTTCCTTGAAAGGGTTGTGTATCATGGATGAAGAAAAGACTTGAAATGTGATTGAAAAGAAAAAAACTTTGTTCTCATGTTAGTTGATTTATTGTCTTCAATAGGTGTGTTGTTCTTATTTTAAGGCTATTCTAAAAAAATTATAAACTACTTGTGGGAATGGTTGAAACTTGTATTTTGTAAAAGAAAGAAATATTTATTCCTATTGTATTACATGAAAGGCATATGGTAGTAAATTAAACTATAAGTTGTTTTGTTTTGTATTGTTGAAAGAAAGTTCCAAAAGTTTCCCATTTTTACCTTTATATGTGTAGATGGAAAATCTTTACAAAAATTATTCGTCTTTTACCTTGTAATAAATAGATTGATCCTTTAAATCTAGTAGAGTAAAGAAAATGCATGTTTACAAATTAGACAATAGCTTTATTGGATTATATAAATTTATCATTTAAGTTATTATAACTTTTTATATATAAAAATTTAATATTACATAATGTAAAAATAGGTGGAAATAAAATTAACTTTTAACATCTTATAATATTATTATCAAGTTGTAAGGAAAATTTTAATTGAAGGGTTATGGTTTAGTTGACACTATTAATATTTTAATATTATTACTATTGCTAATAATAATAATATTAATAATAATAATAATAAAATAAAAATGTTAGTAATTATTCTAATATATTATATACATATTTATATTAATATATGGTATATATTTTTAATACAAAACCACCAAATGTTATACCGCCACTACTAAATCATGACACGTGATCAGATTTTTTTTGGTTTACACAACCCTCTATACGTGGCAGGATAACTTGAAACTATATATATATATAGACACACACACACACACACACACACACACACACACACACACACACACACACACACACACTTGTCCATTTTGATTTCGAGTATAAATAAAATGATGTTTTTAATAAAAATATATACATATACAAATGTATATATAAGTATATATGTATATATCTTTTACTCAAGTGTATATGTACAACTTTGTTTCTACTGTTTCACTAAAATAGGAAAAAACCCATATGTCAATAGAGGCAAGTACATAAAGAATAAGTTAAACAAATAATAAATATATGCAAACCCTAGATGAGGGTATAAATGGAATCCCCAATAAAAGAACATTTTTGTTCCTCCATGAGCTTGAGCTTGCCTCTCATGGCTTCCACCTTCTTTTCCTCTTCAAACTTGCAAATAAGAAAAGAAACAATAAGACAAATGAATTGAAAAAGAGTCTTTCATAACCAAGTTTAGGGTTAGATGGATCCCTAAATCCAAGGGCTCCAAATGAATCCATCCAATGGATGAGATTTATCCCTACAAAAGTAGGTGGGAAGTGGGTGAGTTAATCTTTTTAAATTTTAAAATGCATGGGTAGGATTTAATTGGGGCCACTTAAGTGGTGTAGGGGGTAATTACTTTTCTTTTCTAACCCAACTTTTTATTAGAGACTTTTAATTAATGCAAGTCTTGACCTCTTTGTGGGTGTAGTAAAACTTTAGTATTTAAATAACTAGACCACAATACATTTGGAATTAATTTGAGCAAGTTTAATTAAGGTTGATTTTAATTGTTCTAAAACAAAAGGTATGGAAGTCTAAGCCTTGCTTTAGACTAATTAACTTATTAAATGGTATTGAGAAATTTTCTTATTTTATTTAAAAGGGAGCTAACGGGATTGTGGACCCTCATTCGGAAATTTATAATATTAATTTCATTTAATTTTAAAACGAGAAAGTGTTGACCGTAAATTTTAATCTGAGGTTGCGAGTGGGTTTTACATAAAAAAATTATTCCATAATTTTTCTAGTATGACATATGTTTGTCTTGGGTTTCATGCGAGTAATTTTTGGGCATTACAGTTTTCAACCAAATCAACTTAAGGTTGTTCGATAATCTCTTCTCCTACAATGATTCTAGACCTTTCCGAAAATCCACAAATTGAATTTCCTGCTATCTTTCCACCATTTTGGTTGGAGCTAATAATGGTTTTTAAAGTGTGGTGGGCACATATTTTATTTCATTTACCAAATTGAATCGGGCGACCTATCCCACGGGATGAGTTACGCCACATGATTTTGCATAGCCACGATCCTTGCAAGCCACACCCTTTAAATCATCAAAGGATCCAATTTCAAAAAAGTGATGGGCTTCTAACCACCTTATTTAGTGTTCCCTTACAATGGTTCACCTTTTCTCCCACCTATCTCTGGTTCAATTTTGTTGTCACGTCCACATTCACGTTCACGGGGTCTCGGGGCCGGCTCGAACAAATTTTATATTTTTATTTCTTATTAATTTTTAAGTTTTAATTTTCATTCATTTTAATTTTATTTTTAATTTTTAATTACTTTTAAATTAATTTTAATTTTAATTTTAATTTTAATTTTTATTAGATTTTATTAATTTTTAATTTCTACTTATTTTAAACTTTTTTAATTTTTATTTTTATTTCTTATTAAATTTTAAATTGAGATATCAACAATTTCTTAAGTGTATTAGAATAAATTTTATTTTTATTTTTTTGTTTTTAATTAATTTTAAAGTTAAATATTAATTCAATTAATTTTTATTTTATTTTTATCAATTTTTAATTTTTATTATTGGTTTAAAAAAACAAAAATTTATGTAGGTGAAGTTTTATAAATAATTATTAAATTCTACTAATTTTTATTTTGTATTAATTGTTACTTTTTGTTGGTTTTTAGTTTGTCTTTTATGAATTTTTATTTTTGTTAACGTTAGTTTCCATTTTTATTAATTTTTAATTTCTAAACATTTAAATTTTTATATTTTAATTTTTTTTATGGATTCTATTTGTTTTAATTAATTTTTTAATATTTTTAAATTTTAAATTTTTATTAATTTTTAATTTTTTAATTTATTATAATTTATAATATTATAATATACTTACCATAGTTTATAACTTATTACATTATAAATTATATATTATAAACTTATTATAATTTTTAAACACACCTATCATTTATTCATTGCACCAAATGTGCTATTGCTCATTGTATTACATATTCATGCCTTTTCATTATTTTCATTTCTATAACGTATGGGATTATTTGTGGCACCTCAACCTAGTAGAATACACTTCATATACATTTCCTCATTAGTTGTATGATATATTGTTGCTTACACTAAGGGATCTTCTTCTTGTAATGCCCACTTCCCTATGACACTTAGTTGATTATCATTTTGAGTTATGCAAACTTTTGGATATGGACATGACTTATACTTAAGTTGATTAGCATGATGTTTTGTGAGTAGATGCATTTGGGTTATGATTAGATTTTTTGTTTTCGGTATGATTTAACGGCTCATGGGACGGACTATTGGATATTGATATTATTTTTATATGGATATAGTGCATGTGTTCTAACATTGGATTTCTTTGCCATGATAAGTAGAATTTAGTTGTTGAATTTACATTACTATAACTTTGGATAATGATGGAATGCATAATTATGTTGTGATTTAAACCTTGAAATAATGGATAATTGAATTACGATATAGATGTTAATAAATTTCATGCATATGGTTATTTTGGACATTTTGACATGCCGCAAGGCCGAAGGAGGTATTTTGTATTTTGCAGAGACACAACATGATCACAACCGAAGGGGGATTGGGAACCAAACACAACAGGATGTCGGGTGGTTACAACAATTGGTCATCCAGGCAACTAGTGAATTGTATTGTGTTACCTTTGTTCTTTTATGTGTTAAGAAAAATTTCCATGAGGGGGAAATTTTCTAATGTGACCAAGGGGTAAGAATTTTAATTACTTGTTTTAACTTACTTTAGTAGGTGATTTCATTTGTGATGTTTTTTTAAATTTACTTTTTGCTAAGTATGTTTAGATTAATGTAACATCTTGTTTTAATTTTAAGTTTTGGAGGGAATTCTAGTAGGTGTAATTAATTTTGATGGTTGGCTCCTTGAGCCTTGTGTTTACCTCTTGTATTGAATGCTTGTTTTGAGTGTTGACCACTCCAAATCCTTTGAATCTCGAATTTGAGATTTACGGCAATTTTGGGACTTGTGGGACAAGTTGAACTTGTCCCACACTTCCTAAAACCCTTACCAACCATATCTATGGGTTGGGAAGCCAAAAAAAGGATTATTTATTGTTTTGGGAAGGGAAATATGACTTTGGAGTGCACTTTTCTTCCTTTTGCATTTATTTGTGCCTTTAGACACATGGGAAGGGATGGATGTGGAAAAGAGATGTCATTCAACCCAACCACCCATTTATGGTGTTTTGGGATTTGAGTTGACTAAAGGGAGGTGGTCTTGGGGATGTGTGATGTGGCATCCTACAAGGAGCCACATCACCCTCACTCTTCCCTTTTGTCTATTTATGGAAATTTCCTCTCTTGTTGAGGGGGTTGGAGATTTTTGTTGAGGAGTTCTTTTCTTTTATTTTCTTTTTGGGGGAGAGGAAAGAATTGGGAGAAAGAGAAAAAGAAGGAGCTTGGACTTGCATGCTTGGTTTGTTTTGGAGGGAGCTTGGACAAAGTTCTTGGTTTAGGCTTCTTCAATGGAGAGGTAGGAAACCTTCTCCCTTTTTGCCTTCTTATTGTTGTTGTTTCTATGCTTAAATTTGTGGAAAATATATGTTTAATTTTGTGTTTTGTGGAAAAATGGACAGAATGCTTAATGTGTAGTGTAGGAGAGGTCTATGGGAAAACTCATGAGGGAGGCATAAGAGTAGAATTAGGAAATTGTGGAGGGAGTTTGAGAGGGATGCCCATCTTGGGTAAGAATGTTCACATTCTTACCTTGTCCTTGAGGGAGCCATAAGAGGAGGGAGGCATAAGAGTATGGGAGGAAAAAGGGGTACTTGAGGGAGGCATAAGAGTCATAGGGGCTTGAGTTTTATTGTGGAGGGTTTGGATGGGCATCTCATCTCAATGGGGAGGCATAAGGAAAACTTTCCCATAGTTCCTTCTCTTGTTGGCTTGGATGAAAGCCTTGTTGTGAAAAGTATTGTGTTATTTGTGTTTCCTTTTTGTTCTTCTTTTAAACCTTGAATGTTGTGAAGAAAATTGTATTGTGGAAGCAAGTATTGTTGCCTTGAGTTGGAGACCACCCTTCATTGTGTTGTGTTTGGGGCTCGGGGGTCAATGGAGGAGATTGCTTCTCTTCTCCATTGAGTTTTTGGTTGGGAGGAGAGTGTTGCCTCTCCCCCTATCTTGGTTGTGATTTGAAATACTTGGAACTTGGAGCATGGATGAAGAACACCTTGGAGCTTGTGAAGACTTCTTCCTTTTCCTTTATATATATTATTTTGTTGTAAAAATTGCATGTGAAAGAAAGTTGTATCATCTTGTTTTCATTCCAAAAATAAAGGACATTGTAATCTGTATTTGCCCCAAAAGTTCACATGGTTGAAATGTTGGTAGATCTTGTTTAAAACTTAATGGAAATATTGTAAGTCTCTCTAGTGGAATGTTAGAAAAATTACAAGAAAATATACATACTAGAATTCATTTTGTTGCAAAAAAAAGGGTATGAAAAATGAGTACATTAATGCATATTCTCTTCTTTTATTATGGAGAAAAGTCTCAAATTTTAAATGGCTTCCAATATGCAAATGAAGTAAATTGTGTTCTAACTCTATTATGTGTATTCTCATTTATGAATTTCTTATATATCCATTTCATATTGTAAAAGGAAATGAAACCGAATCCTTTGAAAACCCATGCTATGTTGATTAAATTATGTAGAAGAAATTCTAATGCATAGCCTATAAACTCATTAAGTTTAATACCCGATGTTCCCTAATATATACTAAGGAATTAATATTTTCAATATAACCCATATCTATGAAATATTACCACTAATGGACTTATTATTTTTTAGATCCTACTCATAACAATATACCATCAACATCTAATTGCATTAGTTAGGTACACAAACTCATCAGCTGCGGTAAGGAAACAATGGTAAACATATAAATAAATGGATTGTTCTTTGGGTTTCTAAAAAAGCCGAAGCAAACTATTTTTTAACACCACGATCATTTTGATGATGAGATCATAAAAACATGATCCAAAACTATTAAATAGAAAAATTCACAAAATGCTATACAAAAGTTTTATCTTATTTCATGAACTATAAGAGCATACGATCTACGATCTAAGAACTCGATAATGGCATATTGATTTGAAAGGTAAATGAAGACCCGCTAATGCGTTGCCGACAGGTGATATATCCCTCATCTGCGCTAAGGACCACTGCTATGAAGGGCATTTGAGTGTATGGAAACTATAAAACTAAGCAGTGTGCTTGATACATTCGACACGGGGTATCCGACCTCTTTTCACACCACTTTGCAAGCAACTATGTCCCATGAATATTCTGATATGAAACAGATTTACCTCTATGAGATTTCCTCTTCTCTCGCCTTCACTGTCTCTTAATCGATTTTGATAAAAATATCTTGAAGGTGAAACCGAATTTGAGGATGCATTCAATCTTGAGCAGGATAGCAACTTAGTTAGGCAATTTGTTGATCTTAACGCCTCCTCTATCCCTTGCATCATATCAATCAAAGAACTTCTCTGTTATTTATCGTGTTGTTAGACTGTAACAACGTATACTCGAAATGCTCACGCAAATGCAAAACCAATTGGACTTCATGAATATTCTGATATGAAACGGATCCATTTCTGTGGGATCCTCGCCTAAACCATGACTGAGCATGTTTTTCAGTAGTAGAAACCGTGGTGAAACACTGGTCAGGTCGCCTTCACCTTTTTCTCTGTCCGCAATCAATCTGGGTTTTTTCTCTATCTCTCTTCTTTGAAAATTTCCATAACCAAGGCCACCATGATTGAGAGGGGTTTTCGATGACTGGGGCAGGGGCATAGCCATAAAAAGCTCGTCTCCTGAAAAGACATGCCGTGCCCAAGTATATTGGACCCTGAATACCGTCTAGCCCCTTCATCATTATCTACATCCAAAACAAGTATGGCAAAATATTGTTATATTAAGTTGAAGGAGAGTAACTTATTATTGTCTGTAAGCAAACTATTTTCGTGAGTACTAATTCCATATTAGTAAAAAAAGAACGATGAATGTAATTTCAGTATTTTAGATTTCTGTGTTTTTAACCTTATCCCCATCATCAAATGTTTTTTTCGGCGTGTAATGCCTACTTCCCTCAATCGATCTGATAAAAATCTCCTGGAGGCAGAACCTGAAAATGAAGAGGCATTCGATACTGAACAGATAACAACATAGTTGGCAGACTGCTTGTCTTAGCGCTCAGAAGAGAAAAAGGGGACTTGTTTGTTGCGTCGCCTGTCCCTCTCGTCGTAGCTCCATCTATCACCTCCCTGTTGATTGCACACGGCCGGGACAGGGGATTAATGACAGGGCGGCTGGACAGAAATTAGATTTGCTAAATATAGTGAATTCAATGTTTTAGGGGGCGGTTGGAAGAAACGTGCACGCCAAGGAGTGGGAGGAAGTCTTGATGGTTGGCAGATGGCCATTAAATCCACCCACCCCAATTTTAGCTGTCAAACTGAAATCCCAATTGAAATTGAGTAGCAACATGTTATTATTTTCTCCTTGAAAACCCTCCGTAATTCACTTGATAACTCCTGTAAATTCATTGAACTCTTAGATTGGCGGTCCTAGATTTGGATATTTTATGATAGGGACGAGTGCATCTAGTATGTGGGCTGACTAAATATTGTTGGTACTCATTACTTAAATTTATTATTGGTATAAGACGAGTCATCTACTATTGCTATATGTGGAATCTCTAGTTTATATTCCTTTGATTAATCCATTGTATATACTCTGATTCATTTTTAGAACAATGATTGAATGAGACCCATATATTATAAATGCATCAAATAATGTGTATCTAGTGTTATCTTCACTAATGGCACATATTCTAGTTTTTTGGTCCCAAAATCTTCAAATCTAACACCATAGCCTCTTTTTTAGAGTTGGTTTTACGTAGGCAGTTTCATACCGATTGGATGCATCCTTATGATTTTACAATTTTGTATAGGAACCCCATCTTAGTTTGACCTTCCTCGTAAAAATGTATGCACCTAATTTGTTCCTTTTTATAATATTTAGAAGTGTTTTCATATTCAAATCCGACTCCATTTTTATTTCTTATAATAGGTTTTGTTTTTGCAAGTAGTTTTTTTCCTTTTTCTATTTCATGGTATATTTTCTCTACTTCATATGTTATCATTGCCTAACCATCTTTCCTACATACTTTTTATTCTAACCATAAGACCATCTCTAGAACTACTATAAAAACCTTAAACTCTTTCCCATCTATAAATGATCGAGATACATGGTAATACCATGAAGTAAACCCTTTATCCATCGTTTTTCATTTAATGGATCATTTAAATTCCACACCATATTGTTGAATATCTTATCAAACGCCTTTTCCTCTTTTTAGATTTAATCTCTCATGTTCTTGACACTTTTAGTGGGTCTATTAGAAAATCAATTCACTTTTGAAATCTTTTTTCCTTCATCCCATGTCTTGTTTATGTGTCCATTATTAGTGGTATCGATCGGGGGATGGTTTAGACTATTCATCACATAAATCTAGAGTAAAAATTATTGAAACAACACTTCAAAAAAAAATTGAATAATAAACAATGAAATATTCTTCTATTAATGTGAGGAAAATATTACAAACTTAATCACAATAGAATTAAACATGAATGACACTCTTATGACAAGTCATTCTAAGAATTCTATAAGAACCACCATCTTTTAACCTATCCTAAGGTTATAGAATCTACAAAGTTTCTATGAAACCTCAATTAGCTCTCAAATTGGAAAATTCCCCAAGAATACAAACATCTTAGTCTTGATAGATACATTACATTCTCTGACTACCTTTAATTTACAAAATATTTTACACACCTAAACCTAGATGTAGAAAAATTTAGCAATCAATCCTTGCCATTTATCTCATCCCATAATTCTTTCAACATTAAATGGCTAATTCAACATGCCTATCTTAATAAACATTATTGGTTCTTTAGGTCACACTTATTATCTATTATTTATTAGTCAAAATCTCATTGTCATATAATATCTATAGCATATCTTCAAACATCTTGCCACTTTTTGCAAACTAATCATTTACATTTTCACTATGCTCGAAAAATTCATTGTAATAGACCAAGTCACACTGGCTGAATTTTTCATCCGTCGATGACTTTATCCTCCATATATCTAATAGTAATACTATCAAATGCATACGTTATTCTAATCGTTCATGCTCCATTTGAGCAAGAAACATTGTCACAAAAGCCACCTATAAAAGGACATTCACTTAACTAATTATAAAGGACTTGTACCTCACATATTTTGTTTACATAAGAGATCACAATAAAGAACATAATTTCTACACCACCCTCTAAATAATATTAGCCAACACTAACTCTTCACCCACATTATAAGGATATACTAAAAAATATTTAAAGCTACATATCATCTAAAAGATCATTTTCGATGGTCCCGTTATGATATTCATTATTATTAGATTGTGATATATGTCTATGATGGTTTGCTTCATCTAAATAGTATTTCTAGGTAGGGATTGTGGGTTCCACTCACCCTAAAGCTATTACCCCTATTAACTCCCCAAGAAAATAAGAATAATCCCTAATTAGCAAGATAACTATGATTGTATAATTTCAACCATAGAGTGAGAAGGTTTATAAATTGTGAAAAAATATTCTAAAATATTAATTTAGTCACATTTAATAAAGGATAAACCCTGTCCCTCTTGGAAAAAGTCTCTCACATGACTTATTTCTCCATAAGTAATTTCTTCGTATAGTTCAAATCACACTCCTAGATTTTCAATTAATTTTGATGACACCATACACATCCTTCTTTCACACTATTAGATCAGATTTTTCTTACACACTCTTATATAACATACATCTTTTCTCGTTCTAAAATTGGTGCAATCCTCTCTAACACTAGCTTGTACTTTCACTTAAGTACCTCACCTATCAAGTAAAATTGAAATATTGATCTAGAAGAACTTTACAATATGAATGTGAGCTATTATTTCAATTGAAATATGATCTTATATAATCATTACACATTTTTATTGGTTTAATTATATTAACAACAATATTTGCATTATATTTTGGTGAACTCACACATTTTAATTACATGAAATCTAAGGCTTCATACCTCACCCTTAAAGTTTTAGGATTTTTTTAATTCAATGGGTTTCATAGTTCTTTAAGGAATTCCAAACTTAATGTACCTTCTCCCTCAACTTTCTCGGTGAAGTATATCATGACCAAGGAATTATGAAAAATACAAAATATATAATCCTACACAATCACCTCATTTGTTACATGTTATGAAAAAATATAAATATATCCTTTAAGAGGATAACATATGAGAAACTCGAGTGATCCCTTAACGGATACAAATCAACCGTCTCAAGAATTCCTTGAGATCTCCTCCCCTTTAAGGTGTTACTCCCCAAACATAAACTCAATCTTCACATATACCTAGTATACCCAATATAGAGGCATTGCACATGGTTTTTATTCTACAATGATGCATGCTCCTTAAATGGATTCTATATAAGGATTTACCTCATCATATATGGCTAATGTTCCTCTTATTTGTCTTTAACAACTGCAAGATTTACAAGTGCACATACCTATCTTATTCTAAAATTGGTCACAAGTCATCACAATCTTCAGTCACCACAATCTTCATTCAGTTATTTGACAACCCATTGCACTTTGAGGTTCTAAAATATCGCTTTCCTCCTCACAACACTCCACTAAATCTCTTCTTTAACAATAGTAAATTTGATCCTCAACAAAACCTTTGCTCATGTTCATGGCCTCTTCTATGGAGTATATACATGATTACACCTTGCTTAACAAGTTCATGTTACATAGTCTCAAATATATATTTGATTGGTTCTATACATTCACTCTAGTATTGATCTGATTATCCAAGATCTAGTTGATAGTTTCCTTGCACATTTCTTAGTCAATATTTTCCAAAGGTTATCCTTGGCATAAATCACCCATGTCAAGAAAAATCACATGCAATATTAGTAGATTATGTACTAAGTTACAAAACTAAGCATATTGACAAAAATTGAATTAATTGATGTTTTAACTACTTATCTTATCCCAAAACTTTAGAAAAAATAAGTACATATAATTTGAAATATATATGTGTGTATATTATATATATGTGTGTGTGTATATAATTTCATTTTTATTAAAACGTAATATAATTTAAACAATTTCAGAATTTTGAATATAATGTAAAACCTGAAAATACCAAATCCTTTACATTATGTCACTCATGCGAGTATTACTCCTATTATACAGATTTCCATTAAGTTGCATACATTAATGTATGTATGGTTCAACAAAACAATCAATTTCAATTTATCACACATACTTTTTAATCTAACACAATTTTATTACTAAAAATAAACAAAAACAAATTTCCTTTACAAATTAATTTAGTTTAGCTCATAGGAAAAAAATCCAAAGACTTGCGTGTAAGAATTGCAATCTTAATATACATTTCAAATACCTTTGGCATTACATAAATAAATAAAAAATGAAACATTATAATTATTACATGAATTCGCCTCGATGACATCAATCCAACCTTTATGTATTCGAGAACTCCAAAGTAAATAAGGCGCTCCCACATAAATATCATTAGCTTGAGATAATATGTCTTGCCAATTCTGCGCATTCCTACACGCAATAACCTTTTTCCCTATTTCGTATTAAAAGTAAACCTATTTGCTAGCATCCAAGGATCCATAGATAAATTAAAAAATTGTACTTAGCATAAAATATCTTCGACACAAGTGACTTCATGTAATTATGTGCGTATTGAAAGAGGTATCGACAAACGCCATATAAACTACAAGAAAATGAAGGTATTGTAAGACGGCTTGAATAGCATGAAATATAACATTTATACATATCCTCAATGAATATGCATACAAGTGGGACATTGACGGGGTATTATCACACCGCGAACATGATTATATAATTTTATTGCTTCTTTTACGAGCAATTACGCGTGAGGTGTGCGATGTTAATGCCAAAAAGAAATAAGGTGAAGCAAAGATAAACGCCATATAAACTACAAGAAAAAATGAAGGTATTGTAAGACGGCATTAACAAGACATGTTTCCACCAGTGAAATATAACATTTATACATATCCTCAATGAACATGCATACAATGTTTGGGACATTGACATGGTATTATCACACCGAGATAAAAAGTTTGTGTTCACAATAGATCTATAATCAACCTATTATGAATCGGTTTGCGAGAAAATGATCGGCAAGTTGAGAGCAAAGGGGTTTCAACAATTGAAGCTTGAGGTTGTCGAACTCATCATCAATTGATATCATTATGCCGCTTAAAAGATACATGATTTTTTTTTTTATTTGTTTTTAGTCTTTACAGCGGAAAAGGAACGCCCCCTCTCTGCAGGAAGCCACTCAAGTAGGTATAAACAAAATTTAATCCCTATTGAAACATTAATTCAACCAAAAAATATACAAATCCCAATTTCACAAAATATCCAATGGTAGACATCTAGTCCGTTTATATTCATTTGTAGAGCACAAAATAAAACTATTAATTGAGGCAAATAAGTGCAAAATTAAACCATGTTCGAAAGGTTAAACAAGATCATTAATATTTACTCTGGTTTAGTATACACAACACACATTTAAAGAAAACTAGAGGTTGTTCGAAGATTAAACATTTGACTGTCTATCATAAATTGTAATGCTAACCCCTCAATCTAAAAAGGAGAAATCAATCAAAGCCTTAAATAAATTAAGATAAATAATCAAAATCCTAGACTACAGAATTAAACCTTGTTCGAAAGGTTATACATACGAAGAGCATTAATATCTGTTTTGGCGTACACAAGACAAATTTAATGAAAATTGGCAGAAGGCTATTCAAATATGGCTTACTTGGCTGGTATTGGTGTAGTAATAGCACCAAAATGAAAAAGTCTCCAAATTTCCGATGTCAAAATGAAGTCTGGTGCTCCAAACTCACACGCAACCCTTAACAATTTCCCCACAAAAAATCAAAGAATGACTGCCTCCAAAATTTTAAATGGCAAAATATTTAAAATTTCTTGAACAGAGACCTGTCAGGTTGTTCTTCGGACTGTACAGTGTAATGAATAATGAATTTACTAAATTTACAGTTACTGACAACTGTTGATGGCATGGCATAAATGATAAACCTGTAGGTTGTCAATGAAATTGAATTTACTTGCCAATGTTTATATATGTGAATGGCGGTTACACTTATTTTTGCAAACTATGAGCTGACCTGTCACCTTTTTTGCCCAGACTGCACCTAGGCAACTGCCTAGGTTGCCTAGGGTATACGTCTTTACATCACTCCAACACTTCTACTCCTCCTTTTGTTTGCCCTCTTTTCAGTATCACACGCTACAATTTAGATCTCCGTGGATATGTAATGCCCCTACCTGACAGCCACCTTGCAGGGAGGGGGAGGCATACTGGTTGGCAGAACAAAGAGAGCAACACATCCTAAATGCCTTTTTCTGACCTGTCTTTATCCTTGCACAATAATTCATGCACTTTAATTGGGATCGAAGGCAATAACCATGTTGGAACCCACATTAACATTTTAAATTTAACAGTAATTGGATGGTGGCAGCAAGTGCAGCCTGTACTCATAATTACATAAACAAACTTACGGGAATCTGTGCTAGTGGAGCTCTCTTGTATCCATCCCAAATCAATATCATTTTAGTTTCATTTAGCCCTGTACGTGGAGCAAAATCTGTAACACAAAAATCTCCTCATTTTAACATATACAAAGTGATTTATCTGGATCAATTTTTGTATCTGAAGCCGGTTTAAATGTCTCTAAGATGCAAGGAAACTATTGCATGCTTGTCACTATTTTATTTGTTTGTGGGCAGAAAAAGATTGAGGACTAGGAGGCACTTCACTGGGTGTAAATTCCAACCCATTGCCTTTTGTTCTTATGCTTCTGATCTCCTGTACTATGTGCATTGTAGCCTTTCTTACCGTCAGTTCTCTTTCTTGCTCTTTATCTTTTATTACGAGTAGTTTTTATGCTGATTAAGAAAGTGAAACTGCCCATTTTCCTGCTATCCCACTTATTGTCTCTACAATATTTGTCTCTTTCAAACTCTTCCCCTGCATGTCTTTTTCCAGCATACTCCCTGCTTGTGCAAAAATAAGAGCTTTGGAACATGCATGGATATCCATCGCATCATAATGGAAAGGGGTTTTTTTGTCAGATGTTGTAATTGCAAGTGCCCTGGTTGACATGTATGCAAAATGTGGGAGCATGCACATGGCACATGAACTGTTTGACAGAATGCCCCAAAGAATTTGGTTTCATGGAGTGCATCGATTGCAGGTATGCACAAAAGGGGCTCGTTGAAAAAGCATTAGGGCCACATCTGACTGCCCAGCGTCCTCCTTGACTATGCTAAATGGAGCTCTCGCCAATAGCTATCCTAAAATCAGTCCACCCATTTCTATTTCCTCTAAGAAGCAGGAGATTCTGCCTGCTGCTCTTATGTTTGTTGCTGAAAAAGAAGAAATATTTCGGTCGAGAAGAACGGAGATCTACTAGGCATGATAGGTTGTAACTCTTCTTAATAACTTTTTGTTTATATTAATTGCATAAATGAAATCTTGCTCTAAGTTTTATTGATGTTTTGTGGTTATAATTTTTGTTGTTTGGATCGAAACTATTATACTTCGTGTTTCCTACAATATTTAGATCTGGGCATGAAGTAATACTTGGAGGTGAATTTGATCTGAACCAGTTGTATTGTTAAATGCATAGAAGGGTTTTAATATATGTATTTTACGATATGGCAATCAGTGTATTGAGTTGTCTTATATAAAAGGGTATCGTCGCCCTTATTAATGGAATTTTTTTTTCCATTTAATAAATATGATGAATCAAGGTAATAGGTAAAGATGTATAGGTTTTTGATATTTCTAGTATCGGTTGTATATTTGTTTTCTCTCTCTGTTATCGTGGGTTTTCCTTTTATGTTACTCGGCTATAACATAAACCTAAGTTTTATTGATGTTTTGTGGTTATAATTTTTGTTGTTTGCATCGAAACTATTATACTTCATGTTTCCTACAATATTTAGATCTAGGCATGAAGTAATACTTGGAGGTGAATTTGATCTGAACCATTTGTATTGTTAAATGCATATAAGGGTTTTAATATATGTATTTTACGATATGACGATCAGTGTATTGAGTTGTCTTATATAAAAGGGTATCGTGTTATCCCGCCCTTATGAAATATATGGAATTTTGAGTTTTCCATTTAATAAATATGATGAATAAAGGTAATAGGTGATACCTCTAAAGATGTATAGGTTTTTGATATTTCTAGTATTGGTTGTATATTTGTTTCCTCTCTCTATTATCATGGGTTTTCCTCATTCACATAAACCTAAGTTTATTATGGTTTTCCTTTTATGTTACTCGGCTATCACATTGTAATACCAATTAATGAAACCCCTAGTCTTTGACTTGGGAAATATCATGACATGGAGTTCTGATCATTCTAGATTGATGTAATAGATGGTTCGTTAACACCGAGGGGTTGGGTTGTTCTTACTTAGATACAACAAAAACATATTGACTTCTTACTCTCGAACTCTTGTCTCTAGCGACCTCCGTGAGTTATGTATCCATTTGATGGCTGTGAATGATACTTAATAGACGACATCTTACCTCTTCGAGTCACTTAAATCTCACTTGGTTCTAGTCTATGATCTGCCAGAGTTGATTGGTATTAACCAATATTGCAGAGTATTAAGGTATATTTGTGCCATAATGATTTAGTAATAACCTAACAATGACTTTTTCACTTAGACCTTTCGTGAATATTAAGGTAAAAATTTATACTGTGTTTTAATGTGAACTGGTATTCACTACTTGGGTGTTGTGAAGTATATGATAACGTTCCTTTAGGGGCTCTGAAGATTACTAGTTATGAAAACTATGTTTGTTGCGATTCTTGAATGATCATGGATTTACTAGTTAAAGATATATACTTATGTTTCATTAGTATGGGAGGTTTAGCTCTCCCTCAACTAGGAGATAATGTTGCTTTGAAAAGGGTGTCCTCTATTAACTCTTACAGTGATATTCATTTAATGGGAAATAAGGTTTACTCCTTAGAATCCCATAATGATAGTTAAAGGGGGTAGGACACTTGTATAAGCTTTAATACATGAGTATTATTCAGTACTGGTAGCTCTCTGAAGAGCAAGAACCATTTTACTTGTGTTTAAATATTGATTGAAATATTATATAATACTAGTAACTAGTTGATAGTAATAAGTACTAGTGAATCATACTCATGATATGTGGAAGTATATAGCACAACAGGAACCTTATGAAGTAATAATACTACATGTATACTTATTCCTGTAGATGATAATGGGTGAATGACCTTATTGAATTATATAGATCCTACTTGAATGTTATATTTAAGTTATCATATCAAAGGAAGTAAATACTTGGTATGTGAAAATGCTTTCTGGAAATGTTTGAAAATGATATGTGTTCCTTTTTGGTCCATTATGTGATTTTAACTTCTTGTAGTATTTCTTTTATGAAAATATTAGATAGTGCAAGTTGTTACAGGAGATTTAGATCCTATCATGCCGATTCATATGGTAGTGATCCACTAACAATCTTGCGAGATGGACTACTTGAAAGATGAAAGGAGGATGAAGTTTTAAATGTTGCATTTATTCTATTGACTGAAGAAAGTTGAATTGTATTACTTGTTGTATTCATCAATAAATGAAGTACCATTGTATTGTTTTGATTTATGAGGGCCAATTAGCCTAGTTATATGTATCAATTCCAAAAAGAAAAATTGTAAGACTTACATTTGTATTTAAAAGCACAATACCAATTTATCTGATGAATACACATGAATAACACTACTTACCATTCTTCAACATTACAATATACAAATATATAGGAGGATTTTATCCTACATTCAAGGATAACTAACTCCACAAATATCTCCAACAAACTATCCTGAGGGTGTTTTCACAACCAAACAATATACGTCCAAAACTATTTATGTGTGTGGTTATAACAACCATCACAAATATATAAACTATTACGATGGAGCACTATTAAATAATTATTTCCTAAAATTCCCCCTTAGTGTGAACTTGGGAAAACACGACTTTGTACTTGCACTGCTCATGATCGGTGATTTTCACATGATGATCACAAACCTCAAGGACGGTTTTGCAAATGGTTGACCAAAAACGGAAAATGGTGGTTTTGCGATTGGTTTACCACGAACCACAAAGTGATGGTTTTGCAAATGGATTACCAAAACCAAGAATGGTGGTTTTGCTTATTGGTTTACAAAAACCAAAAATGAAGGTTTTCAAGTGGTTTACCTCTGACCACATCATGATATGTAAAGTACTATTCTCGAGCCCTCATCACATCTCCTTTGCGAGGGAATAACATATAAATTTTTGTTGAAATTTGCTACTCACACATACATAGAAAAAACTGAAATAATAGAAATGGAACATTGGATCATGCCCCCCCTCAATGTGAAATTTACACTTATTGAACACTACAAAGCAGAAACACAACAAAAACACATACTCACACTACATGGATGTCACCACAATTTGAATCGGCCTCATCCTTGGTGACTAACGTGATGTTGTTGAATGACCTCCATCCTTTGTTTGCCTCCATCCTCTAGTATCACGCTCGGTATAAGAAGTCTTGAGATCCATTGTCTTCGTTGACTTGTTCTTCCTCATTCTCTTATCATTCTTGATAGTGAAATTGGCCTTGATTCCTTTGAGATTTCCACTAAGCATATCTCGAGCTTGAACTCTACAAAATGAAGTTGTATGTCCCTTTTTCTTATAGTAGAAACATTCTCTTTCCTCTTTATATTTAGAAAAAAATGTACTTCCTATTTACATACATTGTTGTTTATTCTTCTACATCTTCTTTGATTCATTTTTCCTCCTCTAGAAGAGCTGATATCATATCTTCGATGAGTTGGAAGGCATCGACCAAGTGTGAAGACAACATTACTATATATGGGAGGCAAACTATTCAACAGAATAGATTTTGCATCTTCATATTCTATTTGATATTTTACTTACGCGGTTGTCGGAAGGAGAGACCATAAATCATTAATATGATTGGACATTGTATTTCCTTCACCAATTTTTAACTTGATCAATTGTAATTTAAGAGAAAATTTTGTGTTTACTTCTTTAGCACCAAAGGTTCTATTCAAGTTTTCTCACATTTCATGAGATGATTTCTCGAGATCAACATAGTGTATCTCAGTATTAGAGAAAGCAAGGCCAATAATGGATTTATTTTTATCATCTCTCATTTCCCATTCTACCAATTTGGTCAGATCTGTAGGTGTTGGTTCTTTTCCATCTACTATTCTCCAGATATTTTTATTCATCAACTACATCTGGATCTTCACTTTCCAAGTATGAAAATTGAGCCCATTGAATTTTTCTAGAGTTACTTCCATTGTGAGATGGAGAAAAAAAATTGGAAGGCATCTGAACTAGGGTTAGAGGCTCCTATTGCCTTCATGAACTTACCGTTAAAGAATCATGAGCTCAAATACTCCTCCCAAAAAAGAATGCATATGCTGATGGTCAAGGCATTCAACAATTTCAAATTATATATCCTACACTACCACACCATTTTAATGGTTCCTAGATCATCTATGAAGTCTATCTTGACTCAACAAGATCTTGGAGAAAAAGAGGAAGCGTGTGTCTAAAATTCAAGAATATGACATGGAGATAAGGCCATATAATGCGGTTAGAGGTAATGGGTTATGTAAATTGTGAGTTGAATATGAGTCCCTCATGAATAAGTATGAAGACAAAGAATTTCATTGCTACGGATGCGTAAGAAAGGATCGCCACAAATAATCTTTGTAAATACAACGATGAGTATTACTGGTGATATTTCCTACTTCCTCATGAATGGTGATTATCTGAAGCATATGTATTACAATAAAAGGACCTAAATCTCAAATCTACAAGGTATGTGATTTAGAATCGTGTATTGTATAAGAGATCCCTTAATGAATGTTTCTTAAGGTGTGTTGACAAAGAGTAAATGGTGAAGCTGCGAAAATCATATCAAGACCAAGATTGTGGTGGACATTTCTCTACCATTGTCACTACACATAAGATCCTTCGGGGAGGTACTACTATCCTACTCTCTTTCAGGATGCTTATAATTTGGTATCTAATTGTGAGCCTTGCCAACAATTTGTGGGAAGACCACAACTCGTTGCACTTCCACTCAGACCGGTGGTGATTGAAGAGCCTTTCCAACAATGGGGTCTAGAATTCATCGGTTATGTCAATCCTCATTCTAGTGCAAGTCATATCTTCGTGATCACAAAAACATATTACTTCACGAAGTGGGTGGATGTCATCCTAGTCAAGCAAGCCAATTCGGAAACAGTATGTCAATTCATCAAAGAAAATATTATTGTCCATTTTGGCATTCCACAGAAGATATTTTTTGATAATGTCACCTATTTCTCTTCTCTTGAATTAACTAAGTTCTATTATGGATATGGAATATCCTTAGCCCATGCATCTAACTATTATCCTCAGGGGAATGGTCAAAAAGAATCTAGTAATAAGAATCTTTTGACAATTATGAGGAAGCTTATAGATCAAAATCAAATAAATTGGCACAAGAAGCTATATGATGCACTATGGGCTGATCGGATTACTCCAAAAAGATCTATTGGTATGTCTCTATTCCAACTCCTATATGGGATAAATGTAGAGGCTCCAATAAGCTGTAGAGTTGTCGAATTGCAATTGATCAAAGCGGTAGAAGATGGCAAGTCAAAGACTCATTGATACAATAATTTTGTACTTGGAGAAGCTATGTGAAGATAGGGTGTTGGTCGTTGATAGGATAAAGAACATCAATTGAAAGTAAAGAAAATTTTTGATAAGAAGGCAAAGAAAAGAGATTTTCATATTGGTGATCTTGTCCTACTATGGGATAAAAGGAGAGAACCAAAAGGAATTCATGGAAATTTTGATTCATTATGGCTTGGACCATTTTAGATACAAGACACATGTGGAGAGAATACTTTCCTACTATCTTATCTGGATGGAACTCACTTAAAATTTCTGGTAGGTGGCAATACCTAAAATTATACAAAAAGTGAAAGTGGGTTATCCCCTGCATGTACCATAGGTGAATATAAGTGTGTGTGTGTGTGTGTGTGTGTGTGTGTGTGTGTGTGTGTGTGTGTGTGTGTGTGTTTTCCTTTGTGTTGTGTGTTTCCATTTCTTTCATGTGTTCATTTTTGTCTTCTTTTGTGTTTCGATAAAGAAAATTTTGTTGTTTCCACCCATATTTTTCAATGACTCATATAACCTAATGGATAAGGCACTAGTCCTCTTAGTGTCTTAAGATTTTGGGATTCCTACTTGCCCCATCTTCACTTTGTTCAATCTAAGACAAGTCCCCAAGCTAGAGCCAAGCTGTTGTCGAGATAAATTTCTATCATATAAAATTTGAAATTTTGGCCATGAAAATCAATCCCACACTCAAAAATCCGTTAACCAGGTAATGTGAACTGCCCTCTAGGAAATATCTAACTATGTAATCCCCATCATGGCCGAGAGGGATGTGCTAAAAGGATTTTTAAAGTGTGTTTCATGTGAAAGTAAATCCCTGGAAAATAATTCATGAGTGTATTATGATTCATCTGGAAGGAGTTGCTCTTGGAGGCATAAAAAGGCATATTTTCATTTTTTTGGCACCTACAAAGCACCTCCTAAGATGTACTAAGAAGATATAATACCTCCAAGTAGTGTATCATAGAGTTATGTGATCATTCGATGAATTTTAGGAAAGTTTTGGAAGAAAATAAATGTTTAGGAACAAGTTATACAAAATAAAGGTTTTTTTAGCAAGGTATTGGGAAATGCATGTTTTAAAAAAGCCAGTCACCTTATTTGAAGAGTTTCAGGATCCCTATAAAGAGTTAGAATCTCATACCCAAGGAATTGGAAAGATAAAATAGCCTAATTTGTGTTGGAATCATCAAGGAAATATTTTGGGAATTTTGAGAGGTGCAAAATCATTCCAACAATGCAAAGACAAAGGCCCTTGTATAAGGTGTAACCCATTCAAAAGGTTTGAGGAGACTCATTAATATTTGAGAGCCCATCAAAATTTCAAATGAAATTTTATTTAGTGATCTTCACATCCCATATGATGTGTTATTTTGCGGTGAACATAAACTCTTCCTATCACTCAGTTTAGTGGTGCACACCTTGAGGAAAAAGATAAATATGGTTAAAACATGATGAAAAACTAATTTTCAGGACTTATAAATATTTTCATTAGATTCATTGGCCCTTTTACATAACTTTTCATATACTATACGACTAAATTTCATTAAGTTTTGACCCAGAAAATGAAAAAATAAAATTTTGTCATATGACACCAATGTGTTACCTTGGCCGACAACGAGGAAAAAGTGTTACGGACGGTAAAAAAATGGTTATAGTACCGTCCAAAAACAAGATTTCGATGTCGGCCATGAATAGGAAGATTTTGATGACGGATGGGAATAGAAAGATTTGCATAACATCCGGGAGCAAGTTTTTATGACAATAACAAGAAAAGAAGAATGTGTTGATGGTTGGGAACAAGAAAAATGTGTTACCGGATGACAAAAATATTTTGATACGGCCGGAACAAGAAGATTCTAATGACTTCGGGAGCAATTTTTTCATGATGGTTAGGAACAAGAGGAACATGTTGATGGTCGGTAATGAAGAAAAATGTGTTACCGATCGACAACAATGAAAAAATGATGACGTCTCGAGAACAAAAAGATGTTGACGTATGACAATTTGGAACACCAAAGGTTAGGAATTTGAAAGGTCACAGTGGTGAAGGAACACCAAAGGTTAGAAGTTGAAAAGCCAATAGTCATGAAGGAAGGTGAAAGGTCATGTGGGGGAGATGAAAAGTTAGTCTTAGCACTATAAATATGAATGGCGCCCTCATTTCAAGGAGATGGTTAATACTTGTTTACTAGCTCTCACTATCTTTCTAGAAGCAAGTTCCTTCATTTCCTCTGTTCCTCATCTACTATTGTTCTATCTCCATCTCAACTTATACTCCAAAGAGCATTGTAATTTGTGCAACATGATGCAATAAGACTTTGTTTTTTGGTTGTTCCTCTTTCTTTGTAAATGGTTTCTTCTAATTGATTGCAAAGTGAAATGTTCTAGTTTTAATGTAACATACTATGCTATGCTATTTTTTTATTAAAATCCATTTCTCATTTTCTCTCATATCTCCCTCACTAAACAATTTTCTTCTCTTGTATTGAATACAAGTAATTGCCATAGGTTTAGGGAACTCTTCTTGTGTAATCCCAGTCTTTGAGCCACCCCATAAATTAGTTTAGATTGCTTTCATTTCTTTGTTTTCAATAAATGTAGCTTCCCCATTCAAGCATAGGGACTTAGTCCCACACACTATTGGTGAGATTCTACTAATTTGTTCACCGACAAATTATTTTTTCCAAAAACAACTAATTTTAAAACACTATTCGAATCAAATTTAGTGAAATTATTTTAAGATGAATGTAAATGATTCTAGTGGATCCGATGTTTTAGTTACTAAATTTCCTATGCATCAATTACTAGCTTTCCAAGGAATCCAAGCTTGGTTAAGTGTGAAATCATACCCTTTAGGATCCCTAGTGACTCAATAAAGGACAAATAGTATATGCACCTTAGCTATTTTAACAAAAAGTCACTATGAAGTCAATATAAGGATGTTAAGGATTACAGGAACATGAGAGGATAATTTGGAACTGTTATTAAATGTCGCATACACTTGAATGATGTCAAATTTTTAAGATGACTAAGATGATTTTTATAACAAATAAAAAGTAAGATAATGTCTCTTGATTGATATTTTAACCTAGTAAATGGAAAAATTGTGATACGTAACAAGCGAATATAATCATAACACCCCTCGATGTGGTTCAAACAATAACATTAAATGATTACAATCAATAAAAAGAAAGAAATTTGAGGATTGACCCTTTTTAACCAAGGAAAATCCTATCTGTATATCATGATCATTGCAAACTAATTATCTAAGGGAAGTAGTTAGAATGTACGGTTAGTGTAATAAATTAAAGAAAAATAGTGTAACTCTAGTGCTTAAATGCTTTTATAGAAGGAACACGTAATCTATTTACTATTGAACTAATAAACTTCTTTTGTTCCATGTGAACCTTCTTTGTTGTAACTAAAATAAATTGTAAATCCAAACGAACATACAACTTAGAATACAAATCCTTAGAACAAACACTAGTAGCCTCATGTATGCACATATGTTCCTATCAACAATCGGGCCACATCATTTTATTGTGATAATCTAGATAAATTCAGATGGAACCATTATAAGTAAAATTAAAGTAATATTAAAATATTGTAACCTAGTTAAAGAAGAATGAAGGACTGCATGACAAGTTATTATCAAGTAAGTAAAGTCAATAGAGAAATATTACAATAAATGTGCAAATGACGAAAGTGTTTTGTTATGGATGGTGCCTATACGGGAGTTTACATTGCAATTGAATAATTATGTTGTGCCTTGTCATTTGGGGAAAAGCCACGGAAAAGTGGCCTTTATGTGCATCACGTATTTTCATGTTATCTATGTGGGATGATGTTTATATCAGTTTCTCATGTGTTATACATTTTCCTAAGAAATCCCTCGTGTTGTCATGTATCAAGCAATGTAATTCAAAAAAATTATTACGGTATTTTTACTCTTGTATTTGTGTGTCAAAATTGTGGGCGTTACTGAGAATGGAAAACTAGTTTTTGTGGTCACCATGGATCCCAAAAATATGAGTACATTCGGAAAAGCATGTCCAAAGAACTACCCAAAAGGACTTTATTATATATCCATCTTTGACTTTTTTATGGTGACGACATCAGAAGAAACAGACGGGCCGAGGGGGAGAGAGCCATAAAGAGCGGGCTTCATTTTGAACTCTCTCTTTTAAAACTCACATCATTCTCCCCCACCCTTTGCTCCATTAACAACACACTACTTTTGCAACTTATGGATACCTCTCAATCTGCTTCTCCACTCCACCTCAAACATCTTCTTCTTTTTACTCTTTCCACAATGGCGCATGCTTGGGTTTGAGTCAACTTTGGGATGTTAATAAATCGGATGCCCTGGAGCTCACCATTAAACATGCCTTAAATGCGATAGTGCTTAGGTACTTTTCTTTATTACTCACTCTTGATTCTCTTTCCTTAAATTAATATTTTTTTTAAGGTTCATCACCCCTTTCATCGTCTAGAAAAGCATGAGATTTTTGGGCATGGGGTTAGAGGGGAAGCTCGATTTCATTCACAAAATGCAATGGCCATGACCTGTTCAAATGAATATACCCACTTTGAGGATTTGTGTTTTTGGACTTCATGCCACCGTGATACTTATTATTGTTATCGCCATAGCTAGTTAAGGAGCATAAGATATAGAGCCCATGGTTTCCTCCATTTTTGCTTCAAAACCTATAACCAATGAATTTAGGAAAAATATTCTCTAGCAAGTACATGAGAAAAAAATATTTATTTCTTATTTAAGAAAATATTTAACTATCAAACCATTGTCATGCTCTAAAATTCTATAATAGGTACATGCGAAAAGATGATTTATTTCTTATTTCAGAAAATATTTAACCATCAAACCATTGGCAGCCAAGTGAAGGGAATATGCAAGTTTATGCTTTGTCAACCGATCCATCTCTCATGTCCATGTCTTGTCAATTGTTAGAAGGGGTGGAGCAGTCCACATCTACAAATACCTTTCGGCATGATGACAATTTACAATTTCCAAGTTATATAGATATTTTAGATTTATCCTCATGTTGTACGCCATTATCAATATTTTCTTAACAAGGCAAGTTTAATGTAGGAAAATTATGGGTTTACAGAGTTAGTACACATTTTATATTTGTTTTTAGGGCATTCGATATAGATATTCCTTAGATTGATAACATTGTGGTTGAAAAGATATGATATGAATCATATGGCTTCAAAAGTATTGTATCTGGTGTTTGTTTCTCCATGTATTTAACAGAAAAATAAAATTTGAATGGGAAAAATAGACTCATGTCAAAAATACCACCACAACGGTTAGGAACTCTTCAAAACCCAAAGCAAAACATGAGAGTGACACATCTGGCGACCTTTCTGGACACTGTTAACACAACTCCAGAGGCTCACGAAATCACCCTTGTTAAACCTTGGTATGCTATAAGGGGTAATATTATACATTACCAAGATATGCATGCAATGGAATAACTTAACCACTTCTTATATCGTTTATTCTTTTTATTAGATAGGGTAAAAATAATGGTTTAAGGGAAACCAAAAACCTCACAAAGAAGGGGAGAGAGGATAAAACGATGATGCAAGGAAGGGAAGCCTCTACCAGTGGCTAAAGAGAAAACAATACACGAGAAACACTTGTGATTTACATAGAAGGAGTGAATGACTCCGCAAAGCTCGGTCCGACATACATCCTTTTTTTGGAGGAACCCTTGTCCATCCAACCATATCATCCAATGACGGGGCCACGAAATAATCAATTTGGGATCCTCCCGCAGACACTCCAAGATCCACCTCCAAGAGGCCATTGGAAAAACTATCATCCATATGGACACTGCCACTATGGCCCACCTGATGCACAATTGAAACCGCACCTGATGACATCAGAGTTTAAGAGGTGGGCACTGGGAAGATTTGAAATTTGAAAAAGAAACACCGGTGGTCACTGGTTCCACCAAACCCATCCAGTCACCGAGACAGACCAGTCCAGGATTCACCAAAGTGGATGCGTCAATTTCATCCTTCGCAAACCTTCCCACCACGCAACCCTCCTAACCACCAGCAACCAAACCCTAAGTAGAAACCGTATGCATCGATCCTTTCACCACACAGTCTACAACATCATCAAATGTGTTCTCCTCTGCCTCAAATAATGATTCAAGGTCTGAATCCATCTGAGGAAACGGAGCCCCATGGATCACTTCATCCAACACTGTCAGGAGAATCGCGACCCACGGAGCCAACAAAAAAATCCACTTTCCTACATTTCTCACAGAAGATCCTGGACTTTTCAATAGCGATGACCTGTTCATGTTGTCCATCCACGGTATTTAGGAAAATACACTTGGGCACTTTGAAACCCACCGGGACATTAACACACATTCGTGCACAAACCAGCCTGGATCGAGCCTTCATAGCCAAATCCATAAAGAATGAGAACCCCCATAGCTCTAGCTATTCGAAGAAGACCTCTAGCTCCCAAAACTCCAAGGGCAGAGCTTGGAGTTGAATCTAGATCGGGAGTTCGGGTAGAGAACCTAGACAAACCCGGTTGCCATTGCATAATACTGAGGGTCGTTTTCCCAAAAAACCATGGTGCTTGAAGGAGCACCCGTTGCAGATCTACTTCTTTCTCAAAACAAAAGAGGAAGTCATCCTTTGCCATGGCCCTAACCTCTACCTTACACTCCCACTTCCATTTACACCATTCACGAACAGAATCAATTCTTGTATCTTTTATTATTATTTATTATTTATTGTAATTTTATCAATTTTTGAAATTAATAATATTGGCAATGTTGAAAGTTGTCAATAATTCAATAAAAGAGAACCAAGGCCGATGAATTCACAACCATTGAGTGGAAAAGAGTAGCAAGAGGTGAGAATGGGTAAGCATGAAAATTCTTGAAAATATTTATATTGAATTATAGAGTAGGCCTATCAGCCTAATTATTAATAATAATATATAAAGAAAAGCGAAAAAAATTGGTGTGCTTATTGATGCGCTGAGAATTAGTAGGAACTTGACAAGGTCATAACTTGAGTTCGGTGTCCATTTGAGTCCGTTTTTTTGAAACCACGTGTTTCGATGAGATGAACACAGCGGCAACCCACCCTACCAGTTGGGGCAAGTTTTTGACACGTTTTCGGGCCCTAAATCCGCCATCTTGAGGCCGAAAATTAGGATTTAAGTTATAGTTCAGTTTTTTTCTATTTTTGAGCATTAGTTAATTTTAGTCTATTAATTGCATTATGAGTTAGAAAGTTGGAAATTCCTCTAATTTAGGGATGTAGAAGATGCGTGGCAATTTTTGTGCCCGTAGGAATAAGCATGTGAACTTACTAAGAATAGCAAGTTCTAGTAAACTGCTAAAAATAGTAATTTCCGCCACCTAGAGTAGATTTAGTCAGAGTTAGCTAGAGTTTACTTGGCAACTCGAATTGGGAGTTGTTTTCCTATTTAGGAAACATTGTAATTCATTATTTGATAACAAAGAAGGAGATCTATTTACTTTTGGAGTTCATAATATTTGCAAAGCATATGTGGTTTGTTCTTAATTTGGCTACATTAGCTATGCATAGGTTTGTTTCTTTATTTTGATGGCTTCCTTCATGTAAACATATTTTATGCAATGGACTCGAAGAAAGCTAATGAATTTTATATATTTCGGTGGTTTGGGGAAAACAATGGAGTAGGTTAGACTCATGGAGACCAGAATAGCACACATAATAGGACACTAAATATTTTTTTGGATAGTTGTAGATCCCACCACTCGACTCAAACTAGAATGGTTACTATCGCGATGTGTGTAAATGTGCCTTCGGTAATCTTCTACCTTCCTCAATCTAGATCATCTCAAAGTATATAAAGTCTCAAAAAAAGCTCGTGTATGAAATATCTCTTTTCATATGTGAAAAATGTAAGGTTCTTGGACATAGCGATGGTGGTTGTCATCTCTTTGGAGAGTTGAAAAAACACGTATATTTTCCCCTACCGTAATGGACTCTGTCTTGAGATGGGGCTATTTATTCGTAAGGGAGAGAAGCGGTAGACACTACACAACTTGTGGTGATGTTGGATGTGGTGACGAAAGTAGAGCGGGTGGACCAATGTAGAAAACTTTTGACGGAGGATTTTTGTAACTAGCGAATTCAAGTTCGACCCTAGAGGAAAAGACCACTCATTGGTTGGAGCAGATGGCATATGTGTTGTTGTATGAGTTACTAATGGATAAAATATCCTCTTGAGTTACGTTGGGTGTTGAAGACTCCATATCCATTAACGGTTACCCTACCTTTGCATCATCTCTGTGTTTTTTCTACCCGTAGTGGCCTTTGATTGTTCTGGGCTTCAAATTGAGGAATAATTTATGCCTTTGGAAAAATCCATAAAACCATTTCATTTTATTAGTCATGAGTTTTATATGGAGAAGGATGATACGATTAATGAATTGGTTGAGAAGGAATTTTAGAATATTCCTTCGAAGAATCAAGATTGAAAGCTGGAAGAAGAGTGATTCTCAAAAGGTAAATTAGAAGTTGTTTTGGATTTTGAATCTATTAATGTACCTAGCCCATTGTATAGTTTTGATGATGGATCAGCCCCCATTCCTCTTGACCCTAACTCTCTAAATAAAATTAATGTTTGTGAGGGCCCTAGATATAAATATTATTGTTGATGCATAATCACAACACCCTTGAATGTCTGCAACTCGATGGGTTGAAACTATTAGTGTGATTGCATAACATGGAGATTTTCCCAAAGTGTGGGACTTTGCAATTGGGAAATCTCTCTCGAATGAAGGTTGGTTCCTATTCCTCTATTCAAATGCACACATTCAAATTGTAGAGGATCTACTCTAAAACCTACTCTAACTTTCCAAGGAGATAGGGTTGAGAAAATGCAAGAAAATAAACCTAAACTAATAGAGGTGATGCACCAAAGGAATGTTAAACACCTACTTTTCCATTAAACACAAACCATTAAAAATGAAATACAACCACCATGCATAGATAACCAAAATTGCAATGAGAGATTAGGAAGATGCAACTAAAAAAAAAAAGAGGGTTGAAAATCATCCACAAACTTTTTATTGTTTCTCCAAATATTCGATATAGTCTATTACTGATGGCCAAGAGGCACAAAATTGCATTACAATTTGAAATGGGAGGTTTGAACTCCAAAAATTCACTTGTAGATCAGAGAAGAAGGGAGGGTGCAAGGAAAAAATGTCCAACCTTTAGAAAAATTCCCCTCCTTACAATATATAGGAAGAATGAGAGAAGGAGATACAAGAATTTTGATACCCAAAAAATGCCTCCATGTACCATTCCTTCTTTGGGTAAGAAGGAATCCCATACCTTCATTATGGTGGTAGGTGAGAAACCTGGGATACCTCAAAAATGGTGAACTATAAACTTTCTAAAAAGTCCTATTTTGCTCAAATTTGAGATTCTAGTCAAAAGTTATGGCCATCTGAAGGTCAAGGTATCATTCTATAAACATGGAGGTGGGACTTTCGAAAGTCCAAAATTCATGCAACCTCTGAAATAATGAAATTCAAAATTTTAGACATTTCCATTTCAGAGATTGAAACACTCTTCATCGCCCAAATCACCTCGAGAATTCTGAAATTATGAAACCGAAGTTTGAAATTTTGAAACCCAAAACCGTCGCCACATTGACCTTGAAACTGTGTTGACTTTGAAATATAAACCCTTCGGGATTCGAATTTCAAGATTTCAGACATTTCCATTCATTTTTCTAATTTTTCACCGAGACTTGAATCCCGCACCTCAAAACTTTGAAACCCGAAAAGTGAAATTTTGAACTTTGAGTTTCAAATTTTGGGATTTTTCTCTCACCGAGATCTTCAAAACCCTGAAACCTAAAATTCTTAAATTTTAGACTTTTAAAATTTCGGGTTTCATAACTTTTCCTTTCATTTTTCAACTTCGTGCTCCGAGATTTCTCGAAACTCCAAAACCCGAAAGTCTAAAATTTTGGACTTCGAAGTTTTAGAAATTTTTGTTTCACGAGATCCCCAAAATCTCCACCTCCAAAGTCTGAAATTTCAGACTTCAGACTTCTTCTTGATTCTTGAAATAGCTCGATCTCTTGTTTTTCAATTTTTCCTTAGGGAAAAATTGTATAACAATTACCTCATAATGACTTTTAGATCGCGAAGGATCTTGAAGATGCATTTATGGATAATGGCTGGAATATCATCCACCATAGGAAGTCCAAGATGAAGTGATTGTTTGATTTTAGGTTTTGTTCCATTTTTCGTAGTTGGGATGCTTCTTTTATGGTTTTTCTCTTGATCTTCAATGCTCTTTCTTGGCATTTGGAATTTTTGCACATGGGTAGGGTCCCTTTGAAAAAACCTTTATCCTTAATTAAAAATATATATCTATATTTTTAGAGGTAATATTAATTGTAAAATTATTTCAATCTATGTACTTTTACGTAGTGATCAAATTTAATTTAAGGAAAATATTTGTTTAGAAATTCATAAGATACGATTGGAAATACTCTTTTCATTTTTTTGTAGCTCGCCAACTCTAAATAGTGTCCTTTATTTGTGTTATGTTACTCAAATTGAAACCATTCATAAAACCTAATCCTAGCAATTGTCGATGTATAACAATGGGTTTATGCATTCTATCTTTAACCATGGGTGTATATGTTGGATTTTAGAATGGGTAACAAGGTCTTGGGCTATTGGTGAGTTACAAGTATTTTGTAATCATCAACCCAAGTTTCATTCCCATTGAGCTCATTGAATGCTTTCAATAAGTGGCCATGGAGACACCTTGAGGTAGGATTTGAACTTCTCCATATGGACGAAGAGTAACATAGCGCAGGAGCTCCAAATTTGGATCACTCGGTGGACATTAAGGACCCAAGCCCACCCCATGTCCCACTTAGATAAAGTGCTCCTCCACCACTCCATTTCATATCTCTATTATAATAAAAGCATTTACCATCCAAAATTTTCAAATTAGCTACGATGGGAGGAGCTGCAGGAGTTGTGACTTAGGATGCTAGGTTATTTGGTGATGGGCATATGAAACCAGTAAATCTCTTTCCATCTGGGAAATATGTTGATCCTCGATTGGCTATTCCAGGATTGATCATTGACAAAGCTAAAGCAAGATTCATATTTGTGCTTGTTGGTAGATTTGCTGAGACCGAACATCGATTTTGTGAGAGATTGGTGTAGAAGGAAATGGACTTGCAAGCTTAAGGTCAAGGCACTTGTGTGAGAGGGTTTTATGTTTTGCTTCCAAGATGAGTTGGAGAGGCACTTGTGTGAGAGGATTTTTTTTTCATGAACGCATTTTTTTATGTAATTGGCCTCCTCCTTGAGGCCTAGGCTAGTTCAGGATTGGTTTTTCTATCTTGAACTTGTAAATAAAGTTTGTATTTTTATAAGGTTACATTTTGGTTAGGATAAATACACTCTAGTAGAATTTGGTAATTTTTCTTCTCTGAAGATGAACGGATTAAAACTTTGCTCTGCATCTTCGAGTGTGGGTTTGGTTTGATGGGTTGTCTGTTGTAACCCTACACCCAATTGTTTTAATCTGAATTTAACTCTTCGCGATCTTTTATCTTAGACGTGAGAGAGAGGATTTTTAAGTGAGCACACTACATTTTGTGGGCCCCTGGTTCCACCCATGTCATCAATCACGGACATTAAGTCTCTCGATTTGGCTCAATTCATGACCTTAGAAACTTTTTTTGTTTCCTGCAATCTAACTTGATCAAATAGTATTCAGAAGAATTTCTAACTATTATACTTCGATATCGAAACCATTTCTCCGATTTATATATTCCCCCTTGACTCTTTCATTGGGTAAAATATTTTTCCTACATTAATGAATAAGAGGCCAAACTATGAGACTGAGGAAATTGAGTTTATTTTCTATCATGAATAATCATGATAAAATGATACTTTGAAACTAGATCCTATTGTTGGGTAAATATATTATTAAGTCATAAATATGTTGGGAACGTTAGTTGATAAATAAAATAAGAAGATTATAAGGATCTTTGATTGATAACTATGAAAATATGTCATTTAAGCCCACCTCATCCTATGATGCTTGAGTTGTTTAATGTCAATACAAGTAGCAAAAATGAGATTGTTTTCCCATATCTCTTGAGTGATTTGCAAGTAAAAATATTGATTAGTGAACAAGGTAGATTATGTTCAAATGTTCATATTAATTTTGGTTTGGGGTATTGATTTCAAACATATAATCTATATGATTATATGATTGAAATATCAATACACCCGACACTCGATCTAACTTATTGACATCTTGGTTAATTTTTTTGTTACCATTAGTAATCGTAATATAATTTGTGAGATAATGAAACTTTGATTGATGGTTTGAGTATTAGATTTAAATCATATAGTCTACATGATTACATGATTGAAATCCTAATGCACTCGACACCCTGTGTTTGAATTATTATATCAATGGCTCCCACTTGTTTGTTCATTTAGCCTTTGTCATTTAGAGACAAGGTTTATAACCGATACTTATGAATTCCTTCTTGTTGGCATTATGAAAATTTTAGCATGAATAAGAAATTGCTAATGTTTTAGAGTTGAACCATTTCATTAATTAGAATTTTTCCTTTCATGATATTGTTAAATGTTAGCATATTATTTCAATGTGTAGTCTTATCATGTTCAGTTCTCGTGAACTGACTCAAGTTAATACTTGTATCAGATGGATTTTACGAGTAAAAATGGGGGAATGACTTGTAGAGAGTTGCATCTGTTTTTCTTATTAATTTCATTTGTTCGTGTGTGCTTAAATATGTTGAAAGACTCTAAAATATTGTTTGTTTGGAAAGTTAGAAAGGCACAATTTGTACTTATGGAGTAGTGTTGTCATAAGTGACTGAAAACAAAACTTGTAAATAATATTGTGAATGATATAACCAGATCACAACATTGTTATGAGTATTTTATTGTATTATAGAAATTTTGAAAGATAGCTTAGCTTGGATATGACCAATATTGTTTACCCTTTTGTTTCCAAGTCAAAACTTTATTAGCATATTTTACCACCCTTGGGATTGTGTGTCATGTTGGATAGAAATGGTGCAACCATGTATAGTTTTCACAAAAATGGTAATGGTAAACATTTCTTTGAGTTATAATTTTGTGTAGTAACTCCCTCTAGGTCATGACATTAATGCAATCCTAGGAATAATAAAGTGGGTTGGTAATCCTTATAAAATTTATTCAAAATAATAATAATAATGAAGTTGTGATCTTCTTGTTAAAATCCCGAGTCCTTAAGTGGGAGAAGAGGGACTATCCACTTGTGCAAAAAGGATTTACTTTCTACCCCTAAGCTAAACTAATAAACTTTACCATTATTGTTGTGAAATGATAAATGATATTAAAGTGTAATCAATGTTTAACTTTTGGGAGAATTCTAGGTCTTAGTAAGTAGGGGATTGGTCAAGAAACCATTAAATCTAGCTCATGAATTTTGAAACCTAAATTGTATCCTTTTGTCAAACTTAATCAAGAAAATCCTAAATGAAGTTTTTAACCATTCTTGATAAATTCTTAAGCCTCAATAAAAGACTAGTTAATAACCAATGAGATCATGAAGATGAATTCAATTTGACCTTTTTCCTCTAACCCTTGCCATGGTACATTGTAATTTTTCTTAAGTAATGTTAAACTTTTTTATCCTTGCACAAAGGAGATTATAGTTCCAAACCTAAACGGTACTTTCCCTCAATTGGAGCTTACGCTCGTCACCTTGTGCAATGGAGGTATGAAACAAGATTCAGTAGCTTGAGTATGGATAAATAACCCTGTGAGAAATGGAAAACCTCCTTTATTAATCAAATGAATTAAGCAAGTTATTGACATATTAGAGATGATCCTCTTTCAAGAAATTTTATCTCAAGCTAAATACTCAATAATATAAAAGAAAATAAATCTAGCTCTACAAGAAGGATTGTACGAATCACAACATGAATCTTCTAGAACGTAAGTTATGATTGTCCAAAGATAATTTTAGTAATTAAGTAACCTTAAAAGATTCTACACCGTGGGATGACCCTAACTGTAAGTGTATTTTGTGGTTAGAATAGTATGTGTTGTCTTGTCAAAGTGGGAAGTGAACAATTTCTTGATGGGTGTCGTAGATTCCCTCATGCTTAGGAAGTCAATGTTTTGCCAAACCTATCGTGAGTTAGTTGTGACCCATTGTGATCACTTGTGGTGTCCTGTCGAAATGGGAAGTGATCAGTTTCATGTTGGGTGTGGTAGATCCCCTTGTACCTTGGTGGTCAATGTTTTTCCAAGCCTTTCAAGAGTTGGTGTCAACGATTGTGATCACTTGTGGTGTCATTTAAACTTTAAAATAAAAAATTACCCGACATTTTCCATTTCATTGTTGTGTGTGTTTTTGCAAGTGTTACAGCCATGGACAGGGGAAGTGGGTCGAGATTGAGTGGACTACTATCGGTGAGGAGAGAGGCTCCGCCATCTCTGGGAGTGTCGTATATACAATCCTCGATCCTGGGGAGAAGTGTGAGAGCAACACAGACAAGGCAGTGTACAAAAACGAGCATGAGCATCAGGAGGAACCTGGCTACCTGCACAGGGATCAGCGATCCAATGGTTGAGCAGGCGTAGGAGGTGCTCGATCTCCAACCGAATTTTCTCGGCCTGAGTCTCCATGAAAGTTTACTATTATTCTTCTTATTTTTATAGAACCCTTCAAACAAGTCTACATATTTATTAATTTAGGAGGAGAGAAAACGAAAAAATCGGTTACAAGTTTAGATAAATAAAAAGAAGGCCTCACTTTTATCTAAGCGAGTCTCCCAACTCTGACAAATAAAATTGACGCAGATTCCTACCTCATTCGCTGAAAATTATTCAAGTTGATCAATGAATAGAATGAGTTTTATTATTCAAGGACTTTGTTTCTAAAATCAAAATGAATGATAAAGACTCGTATTCAGATTTAACCAGAATCTACGAAATTTCATTTCACCCATTTATAACAAAACCTGCAAACATGATCAATAAGAAAGTTATTCCAGATATTTATCCACAATATTTACTGTAAAATAACTCATGATTTCTGAACTCAGTTGTTCATGACTTTAGTAGACAATCCATAAACAATTAAGTAGAAGGCTGTAAACTTAAGTTGCCTAGTTACATAGTTTTTATAACGAATGAGAATTATAGAACCATGTATACGAACTAAACCCATAGACAGTGTAAGAAAAAAACCAGAGGCTCAGTGGCTGAACATTATATCTGAACTGTTGCTTATATATTCAACAGCTCGGCAACATTCCTATTTATTCACTATTAAACATGCAAGGAATTTATTTCTCAAATCATTATGAATGATCAAGAGTATTTATTAGGTTTAACAAAAACATATGAAATTTCATTCCATCCATGCACACCAAAATTTGTAAACACGGTCGAGAAGAAAATCATTCCAGATAATTAGAGACAATGTTTACAGTAAAATAACTGATAATTTGTGAATCTCGATAGCCATGAATGTAGAATCCAATCCTATAACAGCTGAGAAGAAGGTGCAGAACTTTATATTCCTCTTCAGATGGAGGCCACAATTGATGGCAATTATATAATCATGCATGATAATGAACTCCACAGAGCATGTATGAGAAAAAACAAAAGCTCCATGAAACATCTGTAATTCTTCGTCAACATCTTTTTCATGTTAATCCCTAATTCTTCGTTAACATCTTGTAAACTTCCATTGAGATGTAAATAGTAACAATCGCACATGAGTATTGTAATGTGAATGTCGAAAGAGATGTGGTTGAGGAATGATTTGTAGAAAGGGTAAGGTAAAAGAGAAATGAAGTTATGCTGGTTACGATATTTGATTTTTGATTAATAGAAGAATTATGTGTATCGTTCTCGATAGAAGAAAGAGTGGTAGGATAATCATTTATAACATTCCTTATAATTTTAATAGGAATATGAGAGAGAAAATTTTATTGTCATTTTTATGCTAAGAGGAGCAGAAGATAAATGATATTAAATTATATCAATCCCTATACCATGATGAGAAGGAAAGAGATAAAATATTGCATTATTAGTATTTAATTCAAGAGAGGCAAAGGAGATAAAGTCATTTCATTTTTCTTTAGCATTCAATTTGATTGAAACATTAAGAAATGGGATAACGAGAGATTCAGAATTTCCAATATTACTAAGATTGTTAGTATAATTATCTTCATAGTGTAACATCCACTAAAACAGACATACAAGAAAACATAGCAAAGTACGAGGACAATTTTTTTTTGACTTACTTCAAGTTTACACAACACAACACCATGGTACAATGAAATCTACGATGTCAACATGAAATTGTTCACTCCCATTTTCGACAGAACATCACATACAAGTCCAACCACATAACGCACTTACATTTAGGGACATCCCACAAGGAAAGTCTTGTTAAAGTTCCTTGTTTACTAAGACGTCTCTTAAATTCTTTACTTACGTTCTTACAAAAACTCATGTAATGATTCAAACAATTCCTTTCACAAGGTAGAACTTCTTTCTTTCCTATGATTGACTAAATAGCTTAAGGCCAAGCTTTCTAAAATAGGATCATCAATTATATGTCAATAACTTATTTAACTCATTTGATTTAAAAACATTTTCCTTCTCTCACAAGGTTAATTAAACTTACTCAAGCCACTAACACTTGTTCCACACCTCTATTGCACAAGTGATGAGCATAAGCTCCGATTGAGGAAAAGTACCGATTAGGGTTTAAAACAATAATATTCCTTGTTTAAGGATCAAAATTTGATGTTACTTAAGAAAGATCACCATGAATCAAGGTAAGGGTTAGTGGAACAAGTCAAAAATAATTCAACTTCATGGTTTCATTACTTGATTAAGTTTGTGAGGAAAGCAATTTTACATTTTCAAACGATTGAGGGAGATTGAATGGTTTCTTAATAAATTCCCTCCTACTTATACAACCTTATTATCTTTCAAAAAAATAGTCAATGATTACACTATAAGATCACTTAAGACTTCACCATAAAAGGATAATGTTGATTAGTTTAGCTTGGGGAAAAAACAAATAATTATATTTCATTACAAAAGTTAGTTTCCTCTTTGATCATGCAAGGGCTCAAATGTTATCAAGTAGATCACATCTACATTGATTTATTCGTATATAAAAAAATAGTTTAACTTTCATAGGATTATCCAGCCCATTTTATAATGCTTATAAACACATTGTTACTATGTCTTAGAAATATTTACAACTCAACATTTTATCTCAAGAGCAAAGTATACCATTACTCGTTTGTGAAAACTAAACAAAGATACATCAATTTTTCCAACACGATGCCCAAACAAAAGGGACAAAACAATTCTATGGAATTATGATTAGGGAACATGAAAGTAACAACATTGATCAACTCGATATAATGTTTTTAGAATTCCTATAATCCATTCAAAAAAATGTCATGCGCAACAATGCGGTAATAAAATTTTATATTTTTCCACGATAGAAAAAAATCAATTCAAAGTTTCAATAGTTAAGACAACATTACTCCATAATACATTAAACAACGACACATGCCCTCTTCTAAAATTTCCCATGGGATCCTTTCCAAAGTTTTACAACATGAAAATTATTCAAACAAATGAAATTTATAACCAAGATTGAAGAAATAATTCACAAGTCTCTCATCTATCCCGCATAAGCCAATTGCAACAATTATTAACCTAAGTCAGTTCACAAGAATTGAGCATGTTAAGGACTACACAATAAAAATTATGCTACTATTAACAATATCATGAAAGGAAATCTTCTATTTCAAGAAATGGATCTAAGCTCTAACCACAAATCAACTTCTTAAGAAAAAATAAAATTTCCTCTATGCAACTAAGAAGGAAGTCATATGCTTCAGTTATGAACAATGTCTCTAAAACAACAAGAGTTTAACAACCAATCAAGTAAGACGATAGACCTTATAAGTTAGAAACAAAATGTCGAGTGTATTGAGATTTCAATCATGTAATCCCATAGATTACATGATTGAAATATAATACTCAACCCATCCATCTATAATTTCTTAAAGGATTCATATGCACCAGTTATGATCGTTGTTCTCTAAAAGAAAAAAAAATAACAATCATTCAAGAAGGGCCATTGGCTTGGTAATTCAAACACAGGTTGTCGAGTGCATTAGGATTTCAATCATGTAGTCATATAGATTATCTGATTGAAATTTAATGCTCCGACCACCCACCAGAATTTTCTTATCTAACAAGTGACTCCACAATGATAAAGATTAGAAAAGAAGTGCTAACAAAATGTCCAAAATAGGCATTTCCTAGCAGCCTAGTTACTTGGTATATCCAAGTACAAAATAGATACAAGTCTCATAACTACCCAAATCCTTCATACAAGTTAGTATTCTAAACATCCATCCAAGTTTCACCCTTAGATTCATCATCCTCCTTAATTAATCTATAGTTTCAGTTTATAAAAAAAAAAATATCACCACTTCCTCATCACAAGTCCTTTTAAAGTAACCATCATTACCCTATTCAAATCCACTCTTATATATGCATTTACATGTATCACCAAATGCCATTATCTTAACAACAATTTCCTTCATATATCAACAAAGTAAAAATAATCTTAATACCCCAAATGTCATTAACAAACTTAACAAATATTATCATAAGTCAACAAGATATATATATACACCACCCAATTTTCATTAACAATATTAACAATTTCCATCAACAATATTAACAATTTCCATCACCATCCCTTATTAGAATAAGGCAAGGTAGGTCTAATAATAACTGAATACTATACATAAATGTACGTAGGTATCTTTAAATCTTGGTGGTTATAATAAGTTACAGTTCAAGTTCTATAAGTAACGGTCGATGTGACCCTTAAGGAAAACCTTAAAAGTCTTGAACCAATACCGATGATCATTAGGCAATACACACACACACACACACACACACACACACACACACACACACACACACACACACACACACACATACATACATATATCTTCCTTCATATTCAATTGTACTAGTAATATTCAAGATGCATAAACTAAGTAACCGGGAACTAATAGCCTCAAAACTTCTGCCATACTTAAACATAACCATTGTAGTCAACCACTCAAATTGTTTTGTAGACATGGAGGATGATTTAACTATCAAAGGGACAATTACGTAGTCCATACAAAGATAAAAACAAAAAGAGATCGAACAGAACTAGATGAACTCACCACTCAAGGTTTGGCAACACCAAAGAAACAACCGTCATCACACCATTTGCTGACATAACCCAAAAGGGTGATTAAGTGCCCAAATAAAACAAAAGTCTCTCCCAACCGGATCGGATTTTGAACCAGTGGCTACTCACTAGAGCAAGGTTAACAAAAAAACCCGGAGTAACTCGCTCAACATACCCATACACAAAAAGTAGAGCCCGTACGGGTTTTAAGGCAACCACCTACCCTACATCAGCTAAGAGACAACTTGTGCAAGTCAAACTATCAAAATCAATCATCATGGTGCTCATGGGGAAAAGTGACAGATATAGCCTTACATTTATCAAGAGATTTGTATAGGAGTACAACAAATTCTATGGTTACTATATAGCTACACCTCCACAGAACGCGACCAGATGGTTTAAGAACTGAATGATCATAACGAAAACTATGATACATAATTTTTGCCATCAAAGAAGAAAAAAATGAAGTGATTAGGTAATGTTCGATTAAAACATATCATAGTCAACTTTACACAAACATTGTATTTTTTGAACCCACAACAAGCCATCAAATTAACAACTCAGAAAATCCCTTTGCGTATCCATAATTTCATTATTAATTCAATTATTACAAAGAGCCCATTTTAGCCCAAGGAACAAAGACCCATATCCTTGCACCCATGATTTGCCACAGTAATATTATCTACGTAACTAAAAATGATAATAATAACAAGCCCCCGTGCATTCCTCCCTTTATTCTTTCCAAAAAGAACAAAAAAAAAACTCCCAATACCATTAATACTTGACATTGGAGGATTCCCAAGTAAGGAGAGGAGAAAACTTATTTACATGCAGCTAAATCAAAATACAGCCACAGAAAGAGGGAATAA
Source organism: Taxus wallichiana var. yunnanensis (assembly GCA_018340775.1). NCBI lineage: Eukaryota > Viridiplantae > Streptophyta > Pinopsida > Cupressales > Taxaceae > Taxus > Taxus wallichiana. Next base: position 220,733,742 of record CM031235.1, read on the forward strand.
AGGCCCATGAACAAATACCATTCTGAAAAGAGAGAGCAATTCATTTCATGAGATTGATAATACTAGGAAATGTTTAAGTGGGTAATGCTAAACATGCCTGTAAAATGCTTCCCCATCTCAAAAATGCATCCTCTAGGCTCATGTAATAAAGAACCCATGGCGAAAATATCCCTAATTTTGGCTTGCTTATAAGACCATGTTGTTAGCTTGTAGCCACAATTTTGGCGCAGGTAGGAGGGTATACTGCAAAGGTAATAGTTGAATCTGTGAAATGCCTTTGTTTGGAAGTTTCAAAGATTTTTCCAAAAAAACCTCATCTAGATTCCTCCACCAAATTCACACGGTCACCAATTTGGCATATGCAGACAAACCAAATTCCCGAGTAGATTTACAATCAAACAATAGTTAAAAGAAACAAGTCGGCACGGCGTCCAAAATGGCGTGTAGCCCAATTACCCATATACCAAGCACATTTTCAAATGATGACCAGCAGGTCATAAATAAAACAATAAATATAGTGTACAGGGTCAGCAAAGAGGGTTAGATGGAGAGGTTCCTTCAAAGTGGGCAAGGTGGGTGGATGCATTCCATTTAATTCACCTTTGCATTTGCTAACTAAAAAAAATCATGCGTGGAGGCCATTCATTGTTAAGGTGGAAGCTGGTGGTTGAAGTCTTTATTCAAAACATTGATCATGAAATCTACTTCCTAGCAAAGGCGCCACAAAAAAGAATACTATCCCCTTCTTACACACTAGTCAAATCTAGGCCTAAGGAGGGAGATCAACACCGAAAGGGGGCATTACAATCTTCATAATCGTAAGTACTTGGATTATCATTAGAACATACATATCATGTATAACCTCAATAAAAAACATAATTAGTAGGTCGGAAAACAAGTCCCAATAATAGAAGAGGTTCTTGCATTACTTGAACTAATGAATGAGATGCAATGCTACTAGGTAGTCATGGTCATTCCAAGATTGCATCATATCTATAGATAGGTGGTAGCTCTTCTGCATATTGCAGAATAATTTTAACACTCATGTGCATGATAACTATCAATACCACCACTAACCTCCTCACATATAGGGATATCAACTAAAGACTCATATGTTTATTCATTATTGTAAGCACAAGAGAATGACAGAATATGGATAGAGTAAGCCATGTAAGTAGAAAGTAATAAAACATGTAATAAATAATGGATAACTAGGACAAGTGGAAACCCTACGGAAATTAGGGTTTTAACAAAATCCATGATCGGGATAGAAAACCTAAGCCAAATAGGTAAAGGATTTGATAACTAAGTGGTTTCACGAAATAATATTCCCAAATTAATATTTGGAAACCCTAATTTGGGATAGAGATTTTACAAACTAATATCCATTCAAATTAATCTACATAAATGCTTGAACTTTCAAATCTGACAATAGATGTTAAATGATATTGATAAGTTACATTCAATCAAGAAACATGATGAATATATTATAGCATAAGAGGCTAATTATGGATTAATATATAACAATTACATTAAGAATAGGTACACAAGTAATTATTGAAGGGATTTTAATACCGACATTATCAAGTGCTAAATTACCAACTTTAGATTTATAAAATAATTATATGTATTTGTTTTGTCACCATTAATTATATTTTCATTTTGATTTATTGATGTCTCTTTGTTGATAACAACACATTCCTATTCATTTTGTTACTCATAATTAGTTCATGAGACTCCCAACCTTGTCATCTAAGATGTTTAGGCGTTGGGCTTCGAGTTTGATTGAAAATTATTTTGTCATAGATGTTTACTCTCCCTTTAGTGGAAAATCCTTTTGGGGATGCTTCCCCAATTTTCTTTTGAAAAGGAGGGACACTTACCATATAAAACTTAAGTCCAAAAAAAAAGGATTATTGAGATAGTTTTGGATGACCTATATTTTGTAAGCCTTGGTTGTGGATAAGCTATGTCAATTTCACATTGAGGAATGCGTCTATCTTTCTTGTCATTTAGGTATCAATGGTTACCCCTTTCCTATGGGTCAAGTGTTTTTTTATAATCAAGTGTAGATGTTTTATTTTGGTAACAAATATTAGTTTTACACCTTTTTTAAGGTGGGTATTAGGTTGGTGTAACGCCCACATTTTATGTAACAACCCAAAATCCACACACACGAACAACACAGTGAAAGACAGGATAAATTTTTTTGACTTCACATGCTTGATACATAACATGACGCAACATGTCGTCACCAAGGATACAACTAACACTGTGAACAACTTGATACAAGGATGGCCCTAACGGCAGCACAGAAACGTTCACACCTTTCAAGGACAATTTACTTTTCTTTTTTTTTTTTGAACAACATAGAAGCCCAACCACATGACACTCTCACAGCTAGGGCAAGCCATAGTAAGAAATGATTGGAGGTTATTTATTTTGATAAGACACCCTTTAACTCATGACTTAAGTTTTCAGAAGGATTCAATACATGATTCGCACAAAATCATCTTACCAACTGAGTTATGTTCATATACACTGTAGAGTAGTTCACTTAAAGTCTTCTCCTTTATAACCATTATTTGTTTTATATATTTATTTGATAAAGATGGTAATTTAATTCCTTAAGGCCATATATTCACACTTACGTTACTAGAACTCGTTCATGCCCTTATGGCAACATCGGTTCACGTTCAACACTTAAGAGAAAAATTACAATGTACCTTGGATACAGTTAAAGGAAGAAGGTCAATTGAGTTCATCCTTGAGACATCATTAGTTCTTACTGAGGTTTAATTGGAGCTTGAGGTTTTATACGTAATTATTAACGCTCTTACTTAGGTTTCACCGAAAGAGCTTATCAAGAGGAAGCTACTTACTTTTAAATAGGCTGAGAGGTAAATTGAGTGGTTTCTAAATTTTCTTCTCTTACTTGTTAAATCTTATTAGAAACTAACCATTGTTTTCCTTTAAGCTTGTTTTAAGCGTTCACCAAAAGAGTAGTGTTTACTAGTTCAGTTAGGGATAACACGTTATAAAAATCACTTTGCAAGAATAGTCTCACTCTTGATTACTTAAGGCATTGTTTGTTTTCAAGGGGATCTAAACCACAACATATTTCTTTGAACAAGACTTCTAGGTAACTTCTGTAAGGAAAAGCCACCCCATTAAAGCTTACATATAATACATCAATACAAAGTCTTAGAAAGATTTACATTAACACTTAATTCTCAAGATCAAAGTTTAACAATGCTTATGCCAGTGAAAAGATTGAATAATATTTCTCACTAAGAAGAGTTACCAGCCAAATTAAAAAAAAAGACAAACAACTTCTTCACGAATTTTCCGAACAATTCTAGGCAAGAGGTCATATAAACTCTTTGCAAGCAATGTTACACAATTTACAACACATAGAACACTTTTACAAAGAACTTCATAAGTTGCACTGATGAAACATTTACAACTCTTTCCTTTAATCTACTCGCATAATCCATCTGCACAAATACTAGCTAGAATCAGTTCACGAGAACTGAGCATGTTAAGTCTATGCATTGAAATAATAAGCTAACATTTAACAATAGACATGAAAGGAATGTTCTACTTCATGAAAGGATCAAAGCACAAACCACTAATCTAATTTTCACACGAGGTAAGGATCTACACCAGCCAACAATGAGGAAGTCAAACATTCCAGCAAGAAGTATATCACAAAACAAAGAATCAATTCAAGAACTTGTGGGATAGGAATGAAAGGTCAATAGTATTGAGAATTTTGATCATGCAACCCTATGGATTACGTGATTTAAATCTAATATTCAAACCATCCATCTTAAAAGGAAAAACTTGAGAGTCAAAGACATACTAGTTACGATCAAGACGTGAAACAAAACATAGTTACCCAATCCTTCCAGGACGATGTTTCATAGCAATAAAGGGATACGTGACCCTAAAGGAAACATTCCATCGTTACAATCTAAACAAGAGGTCTACCGCCTCTTCCTTACAAGGTCTTTTAAAAGTAATAAACGTTAACATAATCAAGCCACTCTTCAATTGCAAAAAAAAAATGTCACAAACACCATTAATCCTAACAACAACCCCATCGAAAACAGAAACTTATCTACATAATAAGAAAAAGAAAGAGTAATCCCCAAATGTCATAAATAAATTTTCTTTTAATGAAAGACTTATTAGATCCCTATATACTCATCGGACAAAAAAAAAGATTCCTCACAAAGATCGAAAGAGGCTCAGAAGATTCCTCCACTTCAAGCACAAATAGGGACATTCAAAGTTTTGCCTCATGTTTTCATTAACGCACATTTTTGGGTTTTATTGTTCACCCTTCTTTGTTGTTTGCATTGGTTTCTTTGCCACTTGTGGTAGTGGCACCCTGCTCTATTTCATCTTTTGTACTTTATTTCTTTGGTTTGCAACTAGGATTCTCTCTTCCTAGAACTTTCTATTGCTAAAGGTTGTATCCTTAGTCCCATTGATCTACTTTTAGTCATTTGAGGACATTAATGAAATTTCCTTCTTTCTTTCCTAATGTCTGATACCAAAATAGATTATTGGAGAAACCACAAGCCGCAAGCCTTATTAGGAAATGAGCCATATAAATAGCTCATAAATAAGCTACACTCTAGGTAGGTAAGCATGAAAACTTTGAATGGAAAGCCTAAACAAACTTCATCCGTAATCTTCATAAATAGCATACATACTATTATCCAAGACAATATAGCACTATGTGTTAAATGTTGTACAATATCAATTTATTCCAACAGGACTCTCACTTACGCAACAATTACATTCAATAAAAAGGTAACCAAGGAGTAGTGTTACAACTAATAAAACAAGAGCCACTCTAGCTAAGAACCCAGATTTCCATATTTTTGATATTCCCTATCAATGATGATAAAACACCGCAAAAGAAATATACATGCATTTGTGTTTTATCATGCGGTAAATCTACATTCAGTAGATTTGAAAGGTGATAACTATCTTGTCAGCACAAGCAAGGGGACAAGCCAAAGAGGGAAGAAGCATTCGAGTGGGGCAGAAGTACTAATGAAGGCAACCCCTAAGGGAGCAAAAAGCAAGAAGTATCTACTATCGAGCAGAAATCAGACCCAAGCATTTATGAGCCTTTATTGATTTGATATCGCTTAGGGTAGCCATAACCAAGCATTTTGAAAGGTAACATTTTTTTTTTTTAAGCTTCCATGTTTCATAAGAATGTCCTTTTCCCATTTTAGATGATTTGATCCAAAACAAACAAAAGCAAGTAAAACATTGTTCTCACCATATAATTATAACAGAGTAAAGATAACAACAATTTTCCCCTATGCAAACCAATCATGAAAGGAACATCGATTCAAGAGAAGGAACAGGAAAAAAAAAAGAAACCAATGCACTCAAGGACAATCAATAAAATCAACCACAATATTCCATCTTAAGGCGTCATTTCAGGTAGGAGATCATTTATTTCATGAAGTTGAAAAGGATAGCAAAATATTTCAGGGGCTAGTCTTAACATGCCTGTATTAAAATCTATTTCCCGTGGCCACGCCCTGGCAGACCTCCTTCTCCTAGCAATCCACACGGCCCACACTTTCTTCACTAGCGTTCTCATCCAGCCCACGAACAACTAAAACATGTGCTGGTCCAGATTCTGATCCTTTCTTTCCACTTGGTGTTGGATTAGAGGTAACTACAAACAATATGCATCCATTCAACTGCAGCACTAGAGCCTTTGTCACTTCCTTGAGTCGACCCTTTTGCTGTGTTAATCTTCCCTATTTGAGGTGCTTCATGAATATTCTGATATGAAACAGATCCATGCCTATGAGATCTCTTCCATGAGTTACATCATAAAACAAGTAAGGTCTCAATAGAGAATCTTTGCAATAAATCTCATCAGGTCTGCTGGTAACACCCTCACTGTCACAAAGTCGATTTTGAGAAAAATATCTTGAAGGAGGAACCCGAATCTGAGGATGCAGTCGATACTGAACAGACAACAACAAAGTTGGACAACCTGCTTGTTGGAGCACTCAAAAAGGCTTCTACTATAGTATTCCACGCAGGTGTATTGGCCACAGGCACCATTCCAGCGTCACAGTAACCTTCTGCCTGCAAAGCCTTCACTATTCCAGCTTCTACCATGTTAAATTCACCACCTGGATGGAAGTGACTTTTCCAAAATGAAAAGGCAAGACAGCTCAACTAAAACTTTATCTCATTCTTCTACTACAGCTGCAAGATTTTACAACAACTGATCATGACTGTGATCGCGTGCAACTAGAACAACAAGATCAACACCAACATTTCCTTGGGATCGCCCCGGGTGCCGTTGTAGCACTTAACTCTCTGGAGGCCACTGATTTTTTGAGATAAGTTTACTTCTCTGCCCTGTAGCTGCTGCATATAGCCAAATACTTCCTCACGGCACTTTCCTAGGAGAATTTCGGTTCTACGCTCCACTGAAACTGCCTGTACAACACGATTTTGAGAATCCACACCCACCCACGCAACATCAGGGTGATAGACCTTCATTTCACCATCAATGAATCCACTATCCAGAACACGCCAATGCAAGCTACGCGGCCACCAAGGTTTCTTTGCGTGAGCAGGTCAAAATGAGGTGACAGGGTTATAAATTATGGTAGATTGGTGAACAAGTAGGCCTGTCAAACAATGAAGATAGTTGGTGGATGCGCCAACCACACACCACTTGCCAAAAGGACAAAACAACAACTCGTGGAACAACTTCTCCCTCACGCCAGGCAGGTCGCATAGATGGCCATAAAGGATGGCATGAAGGTAGGTGAATGCAACTATTTTCATTAATTTTAAGCTTGCATGGAGCCAAAGAAAAAGACTAGAGGTTGCATAGTCTTTAAGGTAACACATTTGAATGGCTAACCAAGGCAACAATAATAGACATCCTCTTCAATTGCGTGAACCTGTGCTCGGTCTACGGGAGCGACCGACAACATAAAAAAACTTAACGATAATAATTAATACTTAAAATTGATAACAATTGAAAATAAAATATAATCACCAATCGACAATAATAATAATAGTAATATTATTATTATTATTATTATTACTTTGTAGCTTAAAATAGTTATTAATTATAATCGTAACGGTCAGAAGTCAAGCTCGACAATAGAGAAAAAAAAAATTATTATTATTATGGATATTCCTCTTTAACCGAACACATCCCAACACACCAAAACGTCATTCCAGCCCTCTACTAGGATAATAGAACATGATGTGCCTTTAACAGGGTATTCACAAAGGACACTACGAGGTCTACAACCAGAGGCAACGACAACAAAAAGAGGAGGCAAGACGGAGACAAAGGATGCTAATCCTTCTCTGTGAAAAGGAAGAAGTCATCTAACGAATAATGAGAGCACTCGCAAATGTTCATAGTTTAGCAACAGGGTCACCGAAACAAGGACTAGGATACGCCAAATGGGGCATTACATTTTACACACAAAAATATAACAATAAAATACCAGGATAAAAAAATTGTATTTACATTTCTCACTACACAACATCGCAAGGGCTCCAAATATAGAACCTGACAGCGCTTAGAACACTTACATAAGTCATCGACTCATATAGACACATGACAACCCCATATACAAGTCTATGCCACACTTTCCCCAATGAATGAATGCTAGCAATAACCCAACCACAAGAAAAGGACTCAAGGATTGGAAAACCCACCACATCATTTCTTTAAGTGCATCTTAGTTACTATTAACATTCCAAGAACATTATCGTGCAAGGATAATTTTGTACATTTTCCACATATAGATTCTTCAATTCATTTCAGATTCAACTTATCATTCGACCATTTAAGTTTTCTCTTGTCCCTTATAACAATCTCCATTACTTGCATAATTAAATTCCATATTTCCAATTACATACAAAGTTCCTAACTCTCTCGTTCTTATGCTAAAGGTTTGTTTCTCAAAATATGTTTAGTTGACGTTTATTTTATTTTATCCTCATAAAGCAAGGGGACCAACCAAAATTTGTTGAGGGATAAAAATAATACGATTCAAAGGAGGTGAAGGTTCAAGTTTCCCTTTTCTATAAACCTCCTTCCATTCGAAGCACATTTGTTCTCGTACTATGGTGGTTTTAGTTCCAAATTTAATTTGATTCAGTTAAGCATTTACAAGACATAATTTTATTTTATTTTTAGTGGACTCTATATTGGCTCAAATGCCTAGTCCCACCAAGAGTAATTTGTATCCATTCTTAACAAAATTCAATGCTTAAATCAACCATAAGGACTTCAAATGACAATTTGTTCCTAAACCATTATTACATTTTTTTCATTGACATTGTTTCTTAGGTCTCTTTTTTTTGGCTTCACTTTATAACATAACTAGATTTACGAAAGTACTTGTCTAACCTCTTGAAAAAGTAAAATATTGGAAGCATTATAACTACACACGAACCCCAAGTTAACCTCCTAATCAACTGAGGTTTGGTTTAATTCCAACTACACCATAGGATCTACGCCTCAACTATATATGAGTTTAAGGTGAGAGGACATATTTATGCTAAACAATCCTTATGAAAGACCAAGGTGAAATGTTGTTAGTAACCAAGGTAACACATTTAGCTGAGAGGAACTAAAGAGTTATTTATGAGAGTTTAAGTCAAAGAACAACTATTTCACTATCTCCATTTGTTTCGTATGGGGTCCCACAAGGAATTCATTCGATGAAGAAAATTAATTCTAAATCTATCTCCAGAAGACAAGGTAGTCCACTAGGATACGAAGGAAGAGTTAGCTCTACTTACTTCAGATAAAGTTTGACTGTGTCGCTCCTATCTATCAGGTTTATGATGATGTCACTAAACATACCGCCGAAGACGATAAACCCATTCTCGGGCTCTTATTTACCTAAACTAGAAGGTTCCATCGAGTGTAAAGTTTAAGTTCATTCTATGGTTTCAATCTATTCTATGGTAAAAAGGATCACACATGAAGACATGTTATGCACAAATCTTATACTAGGGTTGAGTGTTTTGATTAAATATCTTTATTACATTTACAAGGTAAGAATACAACATAGTAATTAATTAATTTTTATTGAACACTAAAAACATGCTACAAGATATATATCAATCCTTTTTACCAAAAGTAACCTATGAATGAATCACATTGCACCTATGATTAAATGCACGTTTCCGAGATATACTTAAAATTGCCATCTCAAACATATTAGTAATTTCAAACACAACCTTTCTATAACATGGGACTACATTATACATATATACACTTTACAAGGAACTATATAAATCATAGAAAAATAAATAATAAATTACACAATGCCTTTTCGTCGTCTTTCTTGTATCCTGCAAAACCATGTGAGCATGAAATCAACGATAAATCGCTGGCATGGCATCCACCCTAATCTAGCATAATTAACATTTTTAGTTTCCCATTTACATAATAACATTAATAATTTTGCATTTGAAGGAAAAATGTTAGAGGCACATTTATTTCTTTTCAATTTGCTTCATTTCCTAACCAAGGAGAGAGAATAAAAATAGGAAAGAGAGAGAAACACTATTTTGCCAAAAGTTCAATTTCACACAATAAAGTTTCAAGTAGTTATTTATAAGTGTCAACAACTTTCCACGATGGTTTGGGCAACCCGACATGGGTCATACAACTTCCTTCTTACATTTCCTTATTAGCTGTAAAAATGTTCAATTAATGCTCGGAGGCTAAGAAGCCAACTTCAAACATTGTCCTCTAATGAGCAAACACACTCCAAGTAAGTTTCTACGTGTCCTCCTATACACCAAGAATTCATAGGAATTGACGGAATTCAGAACTGGCAAATGGTTTACAAACAACAACATGCCTTCTGGAGCCTCTGGTCATAGTTGGTGCAATTTGACCTAGTCAACTACAACCGGAAGCCTACAAAATGGCTTTTCCAAACTATCAGGAAAAGTGTTTTTCCTCAGACTAAAAGTACCAGGAAATTTTATAGTAAAATTACTAGAGGTTTGTGAAGATGGATAAGCATTTTGTTGTCTAGGATTCAAATGGTAGTTCAAAACGAAAGCCAACTTTATAGTTTTAGTAGCTTCTTACAACTACAAAATGGTGTAACATTGCTCCTAGTAGGGTGTCAAAAGGATCACAAATGTTCATCCGGGTCAAACAAAAGGTTAAGGTGACTCCCCACATAACAAGGTACACGAATGAAGCTTAACATCCCATTTTCGGAGTTACGAAGGGTACTTAACGAGTCTCCGAAAATGCAAATTTATCTATTTAAACAGGGAGATGGTCAACATTTTTATTGGGAAGTCAATTTTGTCTTGACAATAAAACAATATTGTAGAGATCTAGTTTGGGCAGAAGTTTTCTAAATGACCTCGGAATGAGGTTGAAGTTCATGGTTTAATACAAAGGGTTATTTTGATTGCGTGGGTTGCAATACCAAATTTATTGATTTGTAACCAGTTAATATAAATAATTAAATGTATGATAATTCTAAGCTTTTAAAATTATCTTTCGTCACAAATGAGAAACTAAAGTATGATAATTACGAAAGACAAGGAGAGATGAACCATGCCTGGAGGAAAAAGTGGGTCAAACCCACGAGATTTGGTTCAACATCTCACTTAGGCATTTCATCAAACATTTCACGAGCATCGATCTATCCTCCACGACGACACACAAATCTTCTCGATCCCTTGAAAATTTCAAACAGAATAAGTTTCCCATTATGTTTTGACGATTGTCTAAGGCCTGCTCAAGGATCCATATTGAACATGAGCTGGAAGAATGTTGGAAAAGTTTTATGGAGCCAAAATTCTTTTAATACCTCCAGAACACTCCTATGAATTTGTTGAGGCTAAAACAAAATCTCTTGATAAAAGGAAGATTGTAGGTGTACGTCCTCCTAGTTTACCAAGATGTTGAACCCAAATGACAAGATAAGAATGATGAACTCCCTTTCAAGCATTAAAACAAATAGTTGACAACCTTACACAGGCATGTTTATCTTGTCTGCAGCGTCCTAAAAAAATGGAAATAACCAACAGTCCTTCCACATAGCCCCAATTTGGAACGTGAGAAGAATATGCAAGGGAGTTGAGAGGTTGGCTCCACAACCACCAAAGCAATTAGTGCCAAAGTCTCCTGGGTCTTTACAACGAACCGAAAGAGCCTAGAGAGAACATTGAAACCCATACACCACGTTTTTCCTGGGACAGGTTATATACCACTCAGGTTTTCACATTAGCATGCACGTCTACCAAGCAATTGCAACTACAACATCTGACACTATTCCTCTATCTTCTATGCTTTGATGGATGTCCATACTCTATTCCACAGCTCGCATCTGGCACAGGATGGGAGACACTAGCAGAGGTTATGGAATCTGGCTTTAAATATGCCAGTTACATCCGCCTTAAGTTCTATAGCCTTTTCAACAAACCTATTTTGTGTATATCCTGCAGTATAGGTTGTCTATACAACCATGCTTATGTTCAAGACATTCTATCAAACAGCTCGTGTGCCTACCCATGTTTCCATAGTTTGCATACTTATCTACCAAAGCACTTCCAACTACAACATATAACAAAACCTCCGATTTGGCGCACAAGTTGGGAGGAAGTTGGCAATAAAATAGATTTTCATTATGATTTGAAGGAAGTCCATTCCCTATTCTAAAAGCTCGGATTTTGCACTTTGGATAGGAATACGTGGTAAGGGTGAACTGATCAGGTTTGAAATTTATTTGTGTATGGATGAAACAGTGTGGATCGGCTCATAAGGAACATTGTGTCTTCGATGTGTAAACACACCACATGTGAGTAAAACATCTAAGCCATGTCAAGATCTTGCCTAATAGCATAGGTGAAATATTGGAGGTGGATACGGTAAAATTCCTACCCCTTTGGGGATTTAATACCGATCAAGATCCCTAACATTCTATTATGAGATTATCTTGGTGGATGCAGAAAGTTTTGAGCCAGTTGTTAGGGCCATAAACCTAATCTTATTATTCAAGATTCCTTGATTAAAGGGCTCGTTCCCAAGCATTTGACATATGTTATTTCCTTCAAGATTGCACGACGTGGTTTTTGTCTTTAACACCGAATGAAGCTCCTCTTGATCTTCAATACACCTTTTTCTATGACAACAACCTGGGGTTAAATTTGACGCTCGTTTAGACATTTTTTCACTTTTTAACCGTAAAAAATAGGTAATTTTATTTTTATCCCGTCCCGAAGGATGGGCAAATATTTTGGAAAACTGTCACATTGACGTGCACTTCATAAAATCAACTGTTTCTAAATTTTAAAATGTAAACTTATAAATTTCTAATGACCGACTTGGCAGAGTTGGTTGTCTCGTCTCAATTAAAAATTTATATTGTTTTATCAACTTTCTACAGGGTTCGCAGTGACTGCGAGATGTGACTGTGAGCCATAATCGCAGTCTCGCAGGGTCTTATCAACATGATAGAGATGGGCGGATCTAAGACCTAAGCGACCCTACTGCCATTTTGCATAAATGATATTTTTAATTCTTAGTGCTCATTAAAAAATGTGGATAATATAAATTATTTTTGGAAAGATGGATACCGATTTGTGCATTTTTTAATAAAAATTGGTTGTTTACTAAGATTTGAAAATCTTTTAAAGTCTTCGAATTTAATTCATTTAGTTGTGCGATATTTAATGTCCAAGGTCAATATTAAGACATTGAAGTTTTAACTTTTGAATCCCTAAGACATTGAATTTTTGAATTTGTAAGACGGTGAACTGATCTCCCAATTCAGTTGAATCTAGCAGGCAACAAATAGATATGGATACCACTGCCAGCGAATATTTGAACTTCCAACCTACAAAAATGGAAGTTTTGAAACAGAGCATGGACGAATGTCAAAGCATAATGGAAAGGTGATTTCTGTATTATTTTTTGATGAGGTTATTTTTAATATCTAGTCAAGGGGAAGCCACTGTAACACACTAAATCGTTGCATTAGGTGTGGTCATGTGAGGATTCGTTGATTCGAGAATTTGGAAAATTAAGTTTCAATGGTGAGATCAAATACACCCAACAAAGTCTAGAGAATTTATAAAGCTATACAGATTTGAAAAAAGCCTTCATTCGGTTTCTTGTTCAATATTTATCTATCTGGTAAGAATTTGTGCTTAGTTTTTTGTTTGCCCTTATTTTATTAATATGTCTCTGCTTCAAATTTAGATTAATGTATTAGTTTCTTTATTTTTCTTTCTTCTCATATATGAGTGTAATATTTTCCTCTGATTGAGTTGCACCATTGCAATTCTAGATACAGAAAATAAGGGTATTATTGAAAAAATTATACAAATATTATTTTATGAAAATAACAAAAATATGTTCCCTCTCCAATTTTTAAGCTCTTTTCCTTTTTATTGGTTTACATATTTTGCACAAAATATATCAAGAATACAATTAAAACATTTAATTTTATTAAAATGTTTTCCTATTTTAAAATACATATATGAAGCTACAGCTCTGAGCTTCCAACAACATAATTTTTATTTTTATTTTTTTGATATACTAACACATATTTAGAATAGAATAGGATTTCATTTATGTCAAGAATATCGCTATTTTATATGGTTTTATTATATGAATTTTTATTTTTGTATTTATGCAAAATCATGAAAGTCAAAAATGAAAAATAAATGTCATGTGCAAGGTGATATTCATTCAAAACCGTCACAAAAAAAAATCTTGACGGGTAGGGGTGACCGTCAAATTTAACCCCGACAACAACCAAGCAAGTGGTCGGCAGAAAGAGTGTTGGAAAGGCGACCCTATTAGTTGAAGGCATGTTAGATACATCTAGTAGAATGTGTAAATGTCTGCAACACTTTGCACCTCCTGAAAGAACCTTCTTCCACGTCTCCTCCTCTCCACACTTTGGCAGAAGTTCAGACTCTACTCCGAGTACGCCATGTAACCCACATTTGAAATCATTTGACCACATTAATTAATGGTGTTGGAAAGCAGATGGAGTGGCGGTGGGTATTTATTAGAAAAAGGTAAAATTATTTTATAGATGTCCTCCTTCCACCCACTCTCGAATACTTACTTTTGTTGTTATTTTACCCAATTGGTTTATTTTTATTATTATTTTTATTTATCATTATTATTATTTTAAATTTATTTAACTCATTTCATTCACTTTGAAAATCTATTTCATCATTAAAATAATTTAATATGTTTCATTATTATTATTATATTTTATTTTGTTACGATATTGCCATATAACTCATAAGGTAAATCCTTACCAATGATTAGATAGGATTTACGACCAAACCCGTTGATGATCTAGATGGTCAAATCAATACCTAAAACATCAAATAATACCATGTACACTATTTATAGCCCTCCCGTAACTATATCTTGACCAATGTAACAAGGGTTGGACACTAAAATTGGCAATTGAATTTTGCAACAAATGATACAATTTTATTTTACTAAATAAAAACAAAGTACTAAAAAAAATTTCATTGATTTAGCTATGTTTATTTAAATGTTTGTGTTATGATGTTTGTTTGCATATCTATTTAGTGAAACAAAATCTTTAACTATCCACATAAAAAAACAATGTCAAAAATAAGGGGAACAACATTTTAAACACACCACTTTTTCTTACCTCTTTTGATGTAGAAGTGACATTTACACAGTTCCATGATATTCATGAGATCTACTTGTATTCGGTGAATTAAGTTTTATAAGAGTTTCTACATATTAGAAATGAAAAAAGTGGCTCAATGTGGATCTCCCAATTTGTGAAATAGTTTTGTATGTGATCGTATGTTAAATTTTAAATTACCCATACAAAAATTGTAGGCACGACCAATATGATGTTTTGAGATTGAACAATAATTAAGCTAAAAACCTTGAAAGGACCGAAAAGTATTACATCGTTGAGCATGATTATAAAATATATGTTTGTGCATATATTCATCACCACAAGAACTTACGAGCATATTGTTGTAGACAAAACTATATATATAGGATAGGAATGAAAAAATGTCAAATAGACAAAAAAAAAAAACTCCTTACCAATTTTATAAATTAAAATTTTTAACACACATTAAAATAATATATTCAAGACAAATTATTTCCTTAAGAAACCATATGGTATAATATATTATATTTGAGTGGAAACCAATAGAACTGAAACAACAGTTTCACCATTGGTGTTGCGCCAATCTTTAAGCATGCATTTTGTGTGGTAAATGGGAATGGGATATGCATCACTCTGTCATTATTTTATAAAGGATAAATGTATGTGGAATATTAACGATGAGTACTTTTTTCGTTGATCATGTGGATGATGATGCAATCTCATCATGTGCTAATGTTATGAACACCATTTCCACTAGAAAGAGGAGAAATGTACGACATCCCCACAATTTTAAAGAAACTTTTTTTGTCTTCTTCTTGTTGTGTTGAATGTATACCGCCACCTCCTCTTTCCCGCTCTCGTGGAAATCCTTATCCAAAGACGCAAAACCGGTAGGGCCCACACTCTGGACCAATCACCCAATTAATAAAAATATATTAATTTATTTCTATTTTGGGATTGGCCCAGCATGGGCCCTACCATCTTTGTGTGTGTTGGTTACGGTCAACTCTCGGGAATCCCTTATTTATGTCACAATTTTTCCTATGGGCGCCTCCTCAGTTCTCACCCTTCTGTAATGCTTCAAATTTGACAAACTCGGAGCTTCCATATCAAGAAGCAATTCCGCCACCATATATACTACATCACCATCCAGGAGGTGAAAAATACATATGTCCACGTGAATGCATCTCGAAACCAGTATCTACAAATAATGTAAAACCGATACATGCCAAAAACCACTATTACAGCCTATAAACAACTCTCTGAAATCCAAACACCACGTGGATGGATCGGGATTAGATGGAGGTAATTCATATGATCCATGAGGTGGACGATAGAGATCTCGGGGCGCATCGATACGAATGTCGGTAGACAACTATATTTCTACCGAGTATACACCTTTCATCGTAAAAATAGTTCAAATGTTAATATTGGGTAGATGTAACAAGTCTAAAAGAAATTAAAATACCAAATCCAATTATCAATGGCATTCCACCGTGAGAATGGAACGTCCCGATGAACATCAAAGTGTCGGTTGAAATCATTTAATAAGTAGTTTTTCTTATTAAAATAAAGATGTTGTTTTGTTGCTTTTTTACTATTGGAACTACCCATTATATTAAATAAAAATATATGAGAGTTACAAGAACAAGGGAAACCGAAATATCCATGGTCCCACAAAAAGCCACATATGCACCACAAAATGCCGAAAGGGAAAACAAAGAGTTCCACAAGGGCAAATACGAGAATTACACAAAACAAGATAGCACTAAGCACAAGCCACCACTTTGGGAGGAGGAGGATAAGAGTGATGAAATATCCACTCGATGGATCAACCGAAGGAGGATAAACTTGTTAGCCATCCCTGATCTAGCATTTGCATTTGTAAAGGCGCCATACTTCCCCAACCAAGGGACAGAGATCAGCGAATTTGTGAACTCTAGGTGGAGGAGAGGCCCAAAGTGGAAATATTTCCATAGCCTTCCCCTTAAAGGATGACTCTAGCTCGGCTGGAAGATGACATAGCGAAGGGATACCTCGAGAGAGGCAGAGTAGTGGCTCCAAGATCGGCTTTGCGACGCATTCCTTATGAAGGTGACCGGTGAAGTGGAGATGACCAAGGTGATGGCAACAAAGGGTCAAGAGGGACCTGACTCATCGTGTAAGGAGCACTCCCCTAGTGTGTGAGAAATTTCGTGAATGAGAAAATTAAAAAGCAACTATTTTAGCTTGAGCTTGAATTTTTATGTGCATGGTAGACAAAATAGACACTTTATTAATAATGGAGAATAAAGAAATAGGTTGATTATTTTGGAATATCATAGCATTTCAAGATTTCCAAAAAAAATTATTAGGTAAGGTAATAAAGCATATTTTGAAGGGATTAGGAGCCATGTACAAATATGAAAGAGAATACATGCTCTAAATAAATTCAAGAGAGTATCAATATAATTAGGTTAAGGACTGAAATATCTAAACAAATCCAGACGTAATAAAATAATTTAAGGTGGTACAAGTTGAAATAACATATGAATCCATGACCAAATGGCTTACGCATAGAACAAGACAGTAACAAATGCTTAAAAGATTCAGGTTGAGAGGAAAAAGGGCATTTAGGATTGGGAATTCAAATGTCACTAATATGCTCAACAAAATGAAGTTGTTGATATATAAGGCACCAAATAAAATGGTTAATGTTAGGCTCAAACAAGGAGTTCCAAGAATGGGAAATTCGGCGAAGTCATGTAGACTTGGCATATCATGCATGCGCCAACGGGCTTTGAGCTTGGAAATGAAAAGTGAGATGGGACACAATAGCTCATATATGGTGTCAAAATTATAGCAAAGAAAGGCACTATCATGATTTCATCGTCACTCGCACCACCATGCATCTGGTCGCTTAAGCCCTAGTTTATGGAGAATGAAATATGACATCAACTCTTGAATTCTGTAGATAGTTAGAAGGTCTGAATTGGTAAGATTAAATTTTATCTTGAGCTTGTCCTAGGAAATCCGGTCTACTGCGGGAAACTAAATCTTGAATGGTGTGAATCCCTTTGCG
Source organism: Taxus wallichiana var. yunnanensis (assembly GCA_018340775.1). Lineage (NCBI taxonomy): Eukaryota > Viridiplantae > Streptophyta > Pinopsida > Cupressales > Taxaceae > Taxus > Taxus wallichiana. Next base: position 220,751,502 of record CM031235.1, read on the forward strand.
AGATAAACAAAGATCTTTGATTCCCATAAGTTTTGCAAGCAAAAGACTATCTTCTATGATAATGGGAGACCACCATATATTCGGGAATCAAAGAGAGGTCGATGTAAAATCTATCGCCAATCTAACACAAAAGTAAGGGTTTCACAAATTCAAATACATTCCATATGCTTTTGACAATGAAATTGCTAGTAATCTTGATTGGAGCCTTAACGATAATTAAGGTATGCAACCCTATATTATTCCAACATCTTTTACCGTAAGTAAAACTGAAGGAATGTAATTCTAAAGTAGAATTTTCTAGGCTTAACTTCGAAAAAATCCTCACCACCCGTTTAGAATATAAAGCCACACTTTACCTGTAAACATCAATAATACCAATACCACATTGATCACGAGATAAATAAAAACTTCCCATGTCACCCAATGAAATCCATCTAAACTAGAACTTTTAGAAAAAAGGTAATCCCAGAGAAGCTTCGCAAGCTTCACAAAGAAATCTTGGGATGGGCAACAACAAGTAGAATAGTAAACATGGGTGGCCGCAATAATATTGGTACACACCTGGAATTTACTAGCCAATGAAATGGAATTGGAAGACCATCGAGATAATTTATGTTCAACTATGTCATTTACATATTGTCATAGAGTAATAGAATCACTATCAAAGGAAAAAGGAATGCCCAAAAATTAAAATTTTGTCTATTCCCAATCCACTTCCAAGGGTAAGCTTGCAACGAATTTGGTGTAGGAGAATAACTTTGTCAATAGACCAATTCCTTAGCCATGTGAATGTTGAATCATGAAGCAAGACAAAATATTTATAGGAAATCAAAATTAACAACAAATTCTACTCAGATTCGGCAAGGCTAAGAAAGGAATCATCCACAAAGTGGCCATTAATTAGCTGAGTTGAATGATTTGGAGAAAAAAATCCCTAAATTGTTCCTTGATCATCACGTTGAGAAATAAGATATCCAAGAGCATTGATGGCTAAGAAAAAAAGGGTGGGCACAAGAGGGAACTCCTTTCTCATATATTCAAAGAGGAAAATAGAGTAGGAATGATGTCCATTGATAGTGATGCAAGTAGAAGCATCAGAGAACAAAGTTCGGACATCCGAGGTAAAAAATTCTCCAAATCCTAAGTCTGTGAGCATAGCCAAAATAAAATTCCATTCAATATGATCATATGTATTTTCAAAATAAATTTTGAGAAATGATGGTCATTCCATAAACAACCACACCCATTCAATTCCTTCTCGGGCCACTATAATATTATCAAGAATGTATCTCGCCTTTGAAAAATCTCGTTTGTTCAAGGAAAACAATATTGGCTAAAATATTGGCAATGCGAAGATCCAAGGCCTTTGTAAGAATTTTGTAATAAACGTTCAACAATGTTATAGGCCACCAACTAGTAATCAGCTCCAGATCAGAAGATTTAGGGTTGAACTCAATGTTTCCTTGATTGATGAAACTCTCTAAATAATTGGATTGGAGATCTTCATTGTAAACCCAAAGTATGTCTAGACCAATAAAATACCAAGTGACTTTGTATAATTCATAAGAAAAACCATCTAGTCCCGAAGATTTATCATTAGCAAGGCACAACATAGAAGCATAAAAGCTCATCTAAAGAAAAAGGAGCACTGCATCGACCACGATCATTAGGAAAAATTTTACCATAACCACCTTGATACATTGATACAAAGTGGAAGATCAATCATTGGTAGCCTCTTGAGCTTGGAAGACTAACTAATAATGTTCCACAAAGGAATTTTTTATCTTAGGAAAATCGGTGAACTATTGCATTGACAAATGTTAATAGATTTGATCTTTTTATGAGCATGTTTGGCCTAGAGGATTTGAAAAAAAAATAGACGTTTTATCTCCCACCTTGAGCCAATGCATCCTCAATCGGATTTGTACACCATAGTCCAAATGAGATTCCAAGAGCTTGAGATTGTGTTGAATATCACCATCCTATAACTAAAGAGGGGTGCCAAAAGGATTAGATTCAAGAATAAAATATATTCCTATGAATTATTTGTGTGGAGACGATTCCACCCGTTTATGCACTCAAGAAACCCACTTACCAAACCGGCAGAGGAATTGGGCGGTGCGTTGAATCGCCACTTCCTGTCACTCATTCCAACCGGCAAAAAAAGTAGATGTGGCATCGTGTTCTAAACTTTAGAAATTGGTGGGGCCACCCCTAGGTGACTCAGCAAAGAAACATTAAGAAGGAATTGATTTTATAGGACTTTGAACGAGGCCCTACACCAAATAATCTTAAAAGAATTTGACGGTCATCCGAAAAAGTACATCTAACCACATTGTGACAGGGGAGAGACCTTGCATGCCAACATAAAAAATAGGCTTCTAAGATATAATTACATAATCAAGTACTTAAAAAACCCAATCACATCCTTCTCAAAGATTGGTCAAAGTATACCAAATTTGAGCCTTAAATTCTTGTTGTTGTCTCGAGAAAATGATCAAAATCCCCAAATAGATTTTAAAGAAATACCAAGCCACATGTTCACTAACACACCAACGCATATATGGAGGGTGTCAAGTTTTCCATTAGGATGTTATATCATATTAAAGACACCACACAACAGCCAATAAGATAAAGGCAAGTTATCACCTAACCATTTACATAATGTTGTTCTTTCATAGCCATCATTAGGAATATAAACATTAAGAATACTAAAAGAAACATCATTAATCACCCACATGGCCCAATTTGAAGGATCTTCTCCTGAGGAGGTGATTAAGGCTAAGAATTTAAGGCAATGGAAATATGAATTCCACCTTTACCATCAATTTTTTAGTATGAAAACATGAAAAAGAAAGAGCAATATAAGTTAGCGTATTCTGAAGAAAAAAACCAGAAATTTTGATTTCTTGTAAACAAATAATATTAAGGAAGCTAAAAAGCGGCAGATGAACCGAACATAATATTTACAAGAGGGTTCTTTAAGACCCCTAACATTCCACAAGATAAAACTCATTAAAAATCAAACAAATACAACTCCCCCGTCTCCGTCAATAAATGCATGCCATCCTTCAAATCAAGAATGGTAAGATTATTTACAAGTGGGATCTCGTCGAATTAGAAAGCTCCACATGAATGGAAGGGTGTTTGACCCCATTATCTCCTCATGTACTTTGGGACACCTCCGGTGTGGACTATGAGAGCGATGCGAGAGGAATATATATTGAAGCTAAATTCTCATAGCCATCTGATTGTGAAGGAAAAGCTCGACGTTGTGAGGGTTTGGAAGGAATGGAAACCAACAAGGGGGTGGATCTAATGTTGACTTATCCTTAGATGGAAGATGGGAAGGAGAAGGAGTAGGGGGCTTAACAAGAGTGGATTTCACACATAAACCCTTATCTATCCCAACTATAGTCCAACCATGAAATGGTTTATCGCCTTTAGGCTTAGACACTAATGGTTGTGTCACCACTAGATTAGAACAAGCCAAAAGAGGACAAGAATGAACTAGCTAAGATTTTTCCTCATAGTTTACAAGATTATGTGATGCATTGGTTTTATGACCTACTTGTCCACTCAGTAACATATTTCACACATCTAACTCATGTTTTCTCACTCACTTCTCTATTAACATCGGCTCTAATATTTCTTATGCCCAACTTGCACAACTCAAACAAGGGTCTAATGAAAACTTAGTAGATTATGTCATGTGTTACAAAAACAATTTAGTTAAGATGACAAATGTTCTTTTGGACTTTTAACGTTAGGACTTATTAATTCATATTCTCTTACAACCTCTCTAGGAGAGTGTTCTCTTTGAGACCTCCCCTTCATTTGATCAACTCTTTCATACTCTTAAGCTTCATGAAACCAAGATCTTAGCTATAGGCAAGCTTAAATGCTAAGAGAAAAAATTGCCCTCTACGTGCTTTTAAAATAATTCAACCTTAAAATAATTTATAGCTAACCCAACTGACACAAAATCTACCAATAATGCAGTATGTACTACTAAAGAGCTTCAATCGCAACCACACTGGCATATCTTCACTAAGTTTAGTGTCCCTCTCGCATATCTTATTATGAAAAATTAACGATAGTAACCTCATTGCACTACCTTCTCCACTATAAATAGATACATCTCAACCAAAAGGGTGCAATTTAGATTAAAATTCCCATTACGACTATCATCAGTGTGTCGTACACTCCACAAATCATTGCTTTTGAATTTGATTTCTCATTCGAGGTTTGGTGATAGTGGTAAAAATTTAGCCTCCATAACCTACAATTTCTCCACCTATCAATGAAAATCATAAGCTCAAAATATTTAGTAACCCTTTGCCTAAGCATAACACAAAAGTAGTTAAATCTTCAGCTAACTATGTATGTCACGTCGTGCCTCCTCCTATATCTGGGCTAAATCTTTAGCTAACTTTCTAGTTGCACATACTGAACCTTCTCCAACAATCATCTCTTTCTCCAACCATGATTATCATGCAAATTTCACTTCTAATCACTTACATATCAATGCATCTATTGGCTCGATTTCTATCAATAATACTAAGGTTGACCCATCTTGGCCCATTAGCGCATGCTCTATTCCACTTCTCATCACTATTGGCTATCCACTATCAAAAATTACATATCCCATGAACAATTCATATGGTGTCATCAATATTTGAGTTATAAAGTAACCCCTCTTACTATGCTTGTACCTTTCCTTTTTGGACAAGCGGTCGATAGTTGTGACATGCTTTTAGGTCTCAATTGGATTCGTAGGTCTAAATCCATCATCTCTGCAAATCATTTGTGACTCAAAGTCATACATAACAATCAATTTATTTCTATTGATGGTGTGCCTCCATCTACTCCATGGTCATTATCTCCTCAAGCACCAGTTAATACATCTCCTACTTCATCTAGTACATCACAATCCATGTTACTTCAAGCACAATCTACACCTAGTTCACTAACTCGCAAGCAATCTATGTGACCTTACCACTTTGTTATTCCTACACATCAACATAGCCCCATTCCTCGCATGGTTATTACATCTCATCGTAAGTCTCCACCTCACTTTATTCCACGTAGGTTTCCATCATCTCCATGCTTTGCTTTGCGTAGATATCCATCACTTAGACATTTTTGCACCTAAACGATCATCATATACTCATCCATCACATGCAAGTATACTTCACTCACCTACGTAGCAATTGTCTACTATACCACCACTACTAACACATGGTCATATGATTTCGGCACCACCAACATCAGATGAGGGATCATCATTCTTCACTTTTATTAGGTAGTTCATTCAATCTCGGGCATTTGGGGGAATTACATTTATATCTTCGCCGCTACTACTAGCACATTTTCAATCCTCTTGTACAAATATTCATCTACACTTTAGCGGTGTCATTAGCCAATGATACACTATTTTGCTTCGCTTCACACTTAATGATTGAGGGCATCCTATACACATAAACCCGACACACACGCACATTAGACATTACACATTTTACACATCACATGGTCATCTCTCATCATCACATATACAACCTATATCTTCTTCTACACATTGTACTCATTACCCGATGATGTACTCTAGTCTCATGGTCCATACTGGACTATTGAGGGTATACATCACAAATGGACCTCATCACATTCTTGTGTTCATCATTTAACCTTCTATCATGCGACATTCCTAGTTTAGTGATATACACCATAGGTTACATCGTCACTTCCTCTTACATCACTTAGTGGTATACGCTTTAGGCTACAATGCCACTTCTTCTCCTCATCTTGTAGTGATATACACCATAGGATACATCATCACTTAATCTAGCATCATCATCACTTATTATAATCATCATTTAGTGATATACGCTTTAGGATAAATCATCACTCCTTCTACTCATCTTGTAGTGATATATGCTTTAGGCTAAATCATCATGCATCTTCATCTCTAGGTTACATATCATCACCACACATACACATTCACCATAGCGCACTACACACAACACATAGCTCAACCATTTCCCAATGATGCACTCTCATTTTTGGTTCATTCTTTCTTATTGAGGGGGCATAAATAAATGAACCTCACTACATACAATTCCATTCACTTGGGGGCACATGGCTCAAACTATCCATTATGCATTCCATTCCATCCATCCACAACAAGATACATATCTTTGGTCGTATTTACTTTTTTCTTACATTTTCTTGTACATGTTCACCTTGTTACACATGTTAGATAGATTTCTTGTATGTCATTATATTTACCATACACACATGTGCATTCATGTTCTTTTCTAGTTGTGATTGTAGATATAGGTCTTTATACACAACATGGATGTTTGGCACACTACCAGTCCCATAACGGCTACTAGAGGCATCCACCTTCCTATACTACAGGTGTTATTGTTTCATTTTTTACTTAGCACTCTATTTTATTGGTTATACATGTTTTGACATAATTTTTATCTTTATAACATGCTAACAGTAATTCATGTGCAACATTCATTTGCGGGATTAATTGCTTCCGTGTCTATCTGTTTATTTGTTTGTTCTTGTTTATCATTTTTTATATTGTATATGGGCCTTGCCCTTTGTTTGGTGTGCACATATTTTTGTTTGTCCGTGACCACTTTGGCCTTGAGTGTCTTACAACATTGTGAGTTATGTCCCATTTTTACAACCCGATTTTCACAGCTTTATGATTGGCTTCTTGCATGTTTACTTACATTTTAGCTTACACATTATTTGTGTAGCTTACACTTGTTTTCTACATGAATGTTTTTTTGTACTAGCACCTATTTCCTAGCCACTTGTTTGTGTTTTCCTTGGTTTCTACTAAGCACATTCCCTTCCCCCTTAAGAAACAATTATCACAAGTCGTTGTTATTTTGGGGCCGCATTCTCCTATCCGCGACATTGCATGCGCCCCAAAGAGGGGGAATCATTTGGGGTTATACACAACACCAATACAGATTCATTTTTTCATTTTTTCTTCCATGACACGATGGGTTATACAACAAGTTGGTTCAGACAGTCTATAGAATTCCATACAAATTGGCGTTTACAGGAATATTTTCCTTAACATTCTCGGGGGAGCAGTTATAGGGTGGAGGAACATTAGAGTTTCCTCCCTACACTTCTTTGTCCAGTGGCTTCATATCACCCCAAAAAAGAGGAAGTACAGAGATCTCTTCACACTCTAAGGAAGTAATTACAGGTTGGAGAATAAAAAATCTTTCTCCCTACACTTCTTCGTCCAGTGATGTGGGACCGCCCAAAAAACCCACACTTCATCGAAATTTACAAGATCTTTTCTACACCCTTTTTCTCATCATAAATGAGTTACACATGTTCCTTTCTCATTTTCATACTTTCATTACAGTCTTTTTATACATATACATGTTTTTTTACACATATATAGGCATATTTGACTACTAGATCATCTTCTCCTTTACATGTCCATCCGTATGGGAAGTAAGTAGTCAAAAACAATGAACTCACTTAGCATCACACATAGCATACTAACATGCAGGTACATCACCCATATTGGAATTTACACGCGCGCTTTCTCCCTAGGTTCACTCTCATCACTTTTTACACTTTTTTCATCTTTAGTCTTTATGATCCATCATTTTGTTACCACTCCATGCTTTGGTTAATCTCTCGGCACACATTCTACATCACTCTACATGGATATCAAGTATGCATCTCTATCTAATTTATGTTATCGAGATTTCCACTCACCAACATAAAGTGGGGGAAAATGTAGACACTAAATCATGCACTTTGGGTAAATATTTAGTCCTAGTTTCATACTACTATTCATATGGTTCTTGAGTGAAAATATTACTAATTAACCCATGTCTTTGGCCATTTTTCTTTTACTTTTTGTTGTTACTTTTGATTTTACACTGCACTTTCCCAGTCCATATTTTCATATTACATTTTCCTTATTTCGACTAGGTGCCTAGCCAGATCGGGTGTCCCGAGTACCCGATCCGCTATGGGCGCACCGATCCTCTTTGCACTTTACTCTCACTTTTTGGGCACTTTATATCTATTTGAGCTTTCTATCTTTTTGGTGGTCGACTTTTCAGGCTTAATTACAAAACTAGAATAAGATAACCATATAAATATAAAGTTATGAGACCATAATGAAAGACCAAGCTCTAAGCACTAACATCTCCACCTAAGGTTATATCCATCAAAGGATTTTATTGCCTCATTTACATCCATCTAGCTCCATCTCAAGGGACAAAAGTTGGTTCATCTCGCATCACATTTCATAGAGGGGAGTTTATTATATTCCATGCACCATCTATTTACATTCTACATCTACTTATTGCTCACTACTCACAAAGTGTGACTGGCACAAGAGCACCTAGGGAACGATTTCCATACACACACACACACACACACCTAGAACTACATTGGGTATGAGATGTAGTGTAGAACTTTGTGATAAGTCCATCCATTTGGCAGCTAAGGACAGTTTGACCCCTTCGTATGTATCTTTCTATTTTAGGATTTTGATCCTTTATCTGGGGTTTTACAGGTGATTACTTTATTGGAGGTCTACAGTCACATTCATGATCATAAAGAGACATTCAAGTGATTCAAGGAAAACACTTAGTGATACCTCGAAGAAGGTTCCTTGGTCATTTCTCTAGACTAGGGCACCCAGATCGAGACACGGGGCTCGTTAGGCACCCCATCCTTCTTTTGGCACCCCAGTATACTTAGACATCTCATATTTACATTTTGCTAAGTCCTTGTGTGACATTTTTCTCATCTTTTCCAGTTGAGATCCACCTGCGACATAGTCCCATGACTTATTCGAATTAGATAATGCCTTTCTAACCCTATTTGCATATTAGGGTTTCACATTTCATTGATTAGATTGTTTGGGTATAATTACTACATTTTATTGTCATATATTTATTGTTTCTATAGCATATAGATTAGAGTACAATATTACATCTTAGTTTAATTGATAGAATAATTTGGTTAGGTTATGGATACCGATACCAAAGTATATCATTAGACTCTCAATGGTTCTTTATTTGGTTTTACAGGTAAGCTTCTAAGGGGATGTGGCCACATAAATACACAACAAGGTAATTGTTACGATACCATTTGACCACAGGGTCTAAACATTCATTAAAAATAATAGAATCTGGGGATGATTCATAATCCATACCTCGTCGTAGACCATCGGTCAGAAAACATTTCGAGCACGTTTGGGAGCCATTTCCACCACTATTTGCAATTGTCATAGCAATGGAAGGAGAGCTGTCCATTTATAAGAAATTCATTGCCTTAGTGGTGGGAAAATAGTCAGCTAACACTATGATATGACCGGAAGGAAAACACTAGAAAGGATAAATATGCATAGTTTATACAATGGGATATTGTAATAAGACACATAATTTCTTAGTAGAGCTTAAAAGAGACATCCAATATCTATTTGTTGCTTTTTGGCATGCCATAAACTAGCAGTTTTGTATGTAGGTTACAGAGGAAATATTTTGATTAGCCATCCATCATGGTATAGAACAAATAGATCCCATCCTACATAATCAAATACATGTGAACTATGTACGATGGTACCATGTAATGTTCATTACATTGTAGAGAATAATTGAAATGGTTATGATTAAAATTAACATACGTAAAAAAATAGTATGTAGTCTATATTACATGTGAAAAATGAAGCTAGGAAACATCTCGAATAGAGAAAATGTTGGCCATCAAGAAAAATCTATCATAGGAAACAACAACAAATTTTTGTGCACCCAATGGTATGTCAAAAGAGAACATTCAAAATCAAGATTTACTTTCAACCAATGATGTAAATGATAAAACTATGAAGAAAAATAGTAGATAAAAATAAAATACATATAATATAATTGTAAATAAATTCATAACATAGAATCATAAAATCAACTCATAAATTGTTGTGTGCATGCTCTTCTTTTCTTGAAGAAAATTTAGTTGTTTTGAATCTTCTTCTCCATCAATTACAAATCACCTCACATATATAAGAGGTATTCACCTAAGGATAGATCATCCAAGCTCTAAACAGAGAATCTAAAATTATAATAGAAACATCCTCAAATCAATACATGGTGTGCATGCATTCAAAACTTTCTTTGTTTTCTAAAATTAGAAATAAAGTTCAAATAATCAAATTTAAACTAAAGATTTAAAAAATCATGTGTTGCATACAAAATATAAACTAATGTTTTCTAATTATAAGATGCATACGGGAGAAATTATATTATTTCTACCACTCCCCTTAATTTTGACCTTCAAACATTCATTATTTTGGAGCTGAGTGTGCATTTTGGAGCTTTCATATTCTTGATCACAAATTCTAAACAACTTCTCAAATACTCAAAAATTTATTTTTCCCAAATCCTTCTTAAAGATATCAAAAACTGGTCTTCAAATCTACAAAATTCTAGACATATTTCTTTGTTGTTAACCAACTCCCTGATGAAATGATACTTTGTGTCTATATAGTTTCTTCTTTTTGAAATACATTATTTTTAGACAATGTTATTGCTAAGTTATAGTCACAAAAACTTGTGTAACTTCTTCTTGATTCTGTCTCAAATATTTTGGTATTCTCTTCATCCAAACAACCTAACAGGTACTCTTATGGCTTCTACATACTTTTCCTCTGTTGAGGAAAGTGTGACGATGTGATACTACTTTGATGTCCATGAAACTAATTTTTTTCCAAAGTGAAAAATATAGTCGGATTTGTTTTTCCTTTAATCCATACTCAAGTGGCATTTTCACTTTCTGTACAACCAATGAGTTTGAACTAATATGATGTTAAATACAAGATACCATAATTTTTAGTTCCACATACATGCCTCAAAATAATTTTTACAACTTGCCAATGTGAATATTTAGGAGGTTCCATGAACCATGAGATGAGGCTCACACCATACGTAATATCGCACTTGTGGCCATCAAAAAATGACACATCCAACTAATATTTTTAACAATGTTGGATCCATAAATGAGTCGTTATCTTCATTCATAAACTTTATAACTACTAAAATTGGTGTTTTGGTTGGCTTAAAATTGAAAATGTTAAATATTTTTAAGATGTCATTAGCATACTTTTCTTGTGAAATAAAAATTCAAACTTATTATTTTTGAACTTTAATTCCCAAATAATAGAGCGTGAGACCTAGATCTATCATTTCAAATTATTTCTACATGGTTTATTTGAATGAATATGTAGATAGGTCTCCAATAACAATTACATCATCTACATGTAAACAAACAATAAGAATTTTTCCTTGTTCATTTATTATGATGTATAAGGTAGGCTCACTGCTACACAAACCGAATCCATTCTCGAATCGAATAAGAATCAATCATGGTGTACCATGTTCTACAAGCTTTCTTTATTCCATAGAGTTATTTTCTCAACATGTACACCTTTCCTTCATGTACATAGAGCCCATAACCTTCTGGTTGTTTTACATACACTTTATGTTCAAAGGAATCCATTCAAGAATGTTGATTTCACATCCATCTAATATATAGGCCATTTTTCCAAATGTGCTACTGGAGAAAAAATTTCCTTATAATCTACTCCATATTATTGATTAAATCCTTTTTGCAATAAATCTTTCTTTAAGTGTCTACACTTTTCCATCTCCACTATACTTTGTTGTAGACCCATTTCACTCCTATCACGTCCTTTTGTTCAGGTATATATACTAACTCCCAAGTCTCGATTCTTGTCTATGGTTTCTATCTCATCATCCATGTCTTGAGCCCAAATTTCTTCATTCATTTCTTCTTCAAAAGAGAAAGGATCTGCAACTTGAGAAAATAATGTAAAAACTGATATAAGAGTTAGTTGTATCAACATTATAAATCTCACTAAGAATCCTTAATTTTCTCTTTAATTTACTATTTTATTATGAGCTAATAATATATGAATTAGTTGTTGTGTGAGTTGCTTCGATGTTCCTTGTGGAGTCTCGTGCATATCTAAAATTGACTAAGATCTTATAGACTTGATAGTTGTGGATGGATGTGTAGCTTGTACTAAAACATGAGGTGCATGTCCATGATTGGAAGAAGGTAATGTGTGAATAATACCTTGTGGTTCTAACTCGGCATCCGCCATATCATCTTGGGGAATAATTGTTACTATACTCATTGTTTTTTTATACTTCCATCCCATGCCTCATTTTCAACAAATTGTACATCTTTGTTGATTATGAATTTTCTTTTGACTCGATTGAAATTGTAGGCTTTCATATCCTACGAATATCTAGAAAAATACACTTTTCTCCTCTTTTGTCATATGAGACTTATCCTATCTCCGAGAAAAGAGTGATAATTACTGTGATCTTGACTCTGTCTTAATCCAATTTAATTTTTTGGACTATTTTTGTGTCCTCTAAATGAACTTCTTCCCCTTCCTCTAGGGCTTAATCTACCTATACCTCTACCATGATTTATTGAAGTATGAGATGAAAAATATTTTTATGAAGATTTACTCCGATCTACTCTACCTTTGTTCATCATTAATTAGAGATGCATATAACTCATCAATTGAAATATGAATCAAATCCTTTGTTTCTTTTATGTTTACTACCAAATGATCAAATTTTGAAGGTAAAATTCCAAGCATCTTTTCAATTATTCTCATATCATCCATTTTTTCTCCATGAGATTTAATCGATTTACTAGGCCAACAACATAAGTAAAGAATGACTCTCTACGAAGTCTAATTCTTTCATAGACATATTCTTGAACTCTTATAAGTAGTTGGAGTTTGGAAAATTTAACTTTCTCCTTATCCATATATATAACCTAGAGAGTGTATCATGTTTTTTTCTTAATTGGTTGTTTTGACTCTAGGAAGAATACTTACATGCACATGGCATAAGGAAAAGAGAAGAGGGATTTTCCTTCTTTCATTATTAATTCCTTCAAGAGATACTTTTATCCATGTGAGAGTTTATTATATACGTTCTGCTAGATCTTCGGTCTCTCGTGTACCAATTTTCAACAAATTCCCACTCATTAGGGATCTTAACAACACCTTTATCATTAGATACCTATATTCATAATTCTTACCTATGAATTGAGGAGTCTACTGAGAGTTGATAAAGATGCTCCTAATGTGGAAGCCATTCAATTTTTGTCAACCATAAACAAAGATATAATACCAATTTGAAGAATAATAGTAGATAAAAACATATACAAAAATATAACTATAAATAAACTCAAAAGATGAACAACTCGAGAAAATAGACTCATAAATTGTTGCACTTTTGTGTGCATTTTCTTCTTTGTTTGAATAAACTTCAGCTATTTTCAATCAGCTTCTACAACAATTACAAATTTCCTAACACATAAAAGATGGCTTTACCTAAAGATAGATCATGTAATCTCTAAATGGAGCATCTAAAAACATAACTCGCAACTTCCTAAAATCAACGCATGTTGTGCATGAATAGAAAAATTCTTATTTTACTTACATTTTTTCTAAAATTAGAAATAAAGGTGGACTATTCAAATTTAAACTAAATATTTTTAAACTTTTGGATTCGTGCAAATAGAAATTATTTTTCTCTAATTATAAGATGCATGTGGGATAAATTATATGATTTCTAACATTTCACATAATTATACTCATTACATTATGGTGTATACTTAAATAAAATGCTCAAGTCCTATTAAAAAATTGGAAATGAAAAGATGCACTCACTTTATTCAAATATGTTCTTATTGCAAATTCATACTATGGTATGGGTGTAACCCTATCTACCAAAGAGCCTATCTCTAAGAGATGTAAGGGAGAATGATGAGGTCATCGATTTTAAAATTGGAATAATACAAATACCATGGATCATCTAGAAGTGTTGGGGGTACTAACATAGTTAGAGGATATGTTGATAACATGTGTGAATCTCATATTGGAAATGCCATATGCTTCCCCGAGATGAAATTTATATTTCAATAATTATCTCGTGTGGTGTTTAGTATATGGATATTATTAAAGTTAAAAGTTAAAGCACTAAAATACTTATTTCACTAAATTTGGACTTATTCTAGTTCAAGCATCTAAAAAATATAGGTAATATTCGAATCCAATATTACTACTTTTGGGAAGCTTCTAACCTCTAAGCCAATGTTTATAAGGAATGAAGGCATCATGTCATCAACATTTGACTTTCTCACCGATTTCCATAGTGCTATTTTGAAAAAATGCAACATTGAAAGAACTCTTGTTGGGAATTCTAAGAACAAAGAGGGGGTGAATTAGTGCTTATAAAAATTACAATCAATTTCCACTTCTTTAATCCGCTATCTTGTTAAACTTTATTGTTTTTCATAAGTATGTATCATTAATCATGAGATAAATGAAGATAAATAAACACACATATACAAGAGGAGACAAGATATAATGTGGGAAACCCATTTGAGATAGAAACCCATGAAACCATTGCACTAATATGGACAACTAACTTATAATGTTACAATGGTTTCACAATTCAGCTATAACTCAAAATGGAGCTACAACTCCAAAAAATTGAATCAAAGCCACCACCCATTCTTAGACAAGCTACAACTTTCTTGGAAGCCACAACTCCCAAATTTGGTAAAACAACCAGATACCTTTAGTAAGCCATAGCTTACAAACAGGATTCAACCCCCTAGAATTTAATCAACCACTACTTACAAAGAGGCTACAACCCCCTTTGATCTAAGAAACAACTTAAACAAAATATTACACACAGATTTTGATCATCTAGACTCTATGTTGTACATACAACTTATTATGATCACTTTTCTCTTGCACTTTCATCATTCATTTTTCATTTTCATATGTTCATCATTCTCCTTACCTCTATTTAGATCTCTCTTCTTTGTTCTTGATTTGTGCTAGCTTCAGTTCATACAGGTTCTTTATTCATTTACATACCACAAGTACTAGGCTCTCTTCTACTCTAGTTTGTCTTGGATTTAAATCATTTAATTTCTTCTTACTTCTCTTCTCCTCTTAGATGGCTTCAATATTGTCTTCACCTCTATGGTCTTGGTTTTGATGGGGATTTAATTCATTCAGGATCTGCTCACTTTCTCACAACCAGGACATAGCTCTCCTCTTGTACTTATTGCTTCAAGGTTTTGTGCAAAGAACATTCATGTAAACATTATAATGTTGACACCTTAGATCCTTTGTTAAGTGTCTTGAATCTTCTAGATTTTCACCCCGCACATTGTCTTCCTCTAAAAGCTGGACAAAAAGACTACACTTTTTTCTTCATGATCTTGGAAAATTAAAAATATTAGATTTAATCACATCCCGCATATGAATCTCCTCTCTTTTAATCATCAGTTATTCATTAATGGTTTATCTCATTCTACACACATACCTTTTCACTCAATAGATATTAATTGCATCTCCATTAAGAAATGAGGTCTAGAACACCATGGGCAACATTTAACACAAGAGTAGCTAGAATTTTTTAATATCCCAATTCTTTGGCAAGCATTTAGGTCATGCACACGAATGATTTTAGTAATTTCCAATAGATACTAAACCAAAGTTGTTTTTTATCCTCAAGATCGTCCAAGGATGCAAGAGAAGAGCATACGTAATGATTTGGTTCAACTAGATAAACGTAAAGAAAACTTTAAACCCAATGAACTTCAAACAAAGCATGATGATTTGTTCATTCCTTAAGCCAAAAAAAAATGAAAGATGAGGTTTCTAATTGACCAAGTGTTAGAAAATGAAAACTAAAAGTTGTTTTTGATTCTCAAGATCACCCCGAGGTGTAAGAGAGAAGAGCATACAGACTTTTAGCTTTAACTTATATAAAGCATGGAAATAAAATAATTCATTAACCTTTAAGTAAAAAGTTAGAAATCTGATTAGAAATGTTAAAAACCTATAGAAAACAGTTAGAAAAAATATGCAACCAACGAAAACACAAAAAACTAGAAGTTCAACTCTCGAAGTTAGAGCCAAATTTGAACATATCACAAGAAGCACGCCCCTTTCAACAGTAGTGTGGACCTTTATACATGAGCACACCCCTAATGACACCAACGCATATTTCAGCATAGATACACGGCTTTGAAACAAAAATAGATGGGTAGTAGATAGTACAACACCAGCACATCCAACAAGACATATACGCACCCCTAATAGCATACACACACCCCTAATGACATATACGCACCCCTAAGATAAAATATAGATTGGAAACACAGGATGACAAGAGCACATCAGATAAGCGAAGATACGGGAGGGTTCACACTAGCATAGTCAAAATCACAACAGTGCCACCCTAACACAAAGTAGAAAAAATAGTGTTTTGCCAACACGGCCAGCGTGAGCAGATAGCGCAGCCAGAGTAACACTAGTGTGGCCCTATTAACACCACCACATCCTTAATAACACTAGCACAGCCTTAAAAACACCAATGTGGCCCCTTCACCGTAGATAACTAAAACACGGGAATTTTGACAAAAAAATTTGTCAAAAACTCGATTTAATAAAGGACTTATTTTAGCGACTAATTTTAGGTTCTATTTTGAGATATATTTTTTGCTTTTCATCTTAAAGGATGGAGTGAGGATGCATAAGGAAAAAGTGAAGGCAATTTTGGGATGGCCTATTCCAAGGAATGTTACAGAGGTTCGTAGATTTCATGGATTAGCAAATTTTTATAGGAATTTGTTAACATTGTCGCACCCATAACAGATTGTATGAAGTGAAAAGAGTTTTTATGGACCAAGGTAAAAAAATAAAGTTTTTAATTTTTGAATAAAAAAGTGTCATAGGCACCTATTTTGGTATTACAAGATTTTTACGGGGTTTTTATGGTTTATTTTGATGCCTCGCATGTCGGGTTGGAGTGTACTTAGTCAAGAAGAAAACGGTTTGTGGAATTATTTAGTGAAAATATAAATGAAGTTAGGAGGTTATATTCTACTTATGATGTGGAATTTTATGCTCTTGTTCGGGCATTAAGGAATTGGATACATTATTTAGTAGCTAAGGAATGTGTACTCTTTACTGACCATAAAGAATTAAGGTATATAAACATAGAGAAGAAACTAAATATTAGGCATGGAAAGTGGGTTTTATTTTTGAAAGAATATAGTTTTGTTTTAAAGCGTAAGTCAAGTAAGAAAAATCAACTTATTGATGCCCCGAGTAGGCATGTAGCACTTTTGATAACAATGGAAAATTAAGTAGTAGATTTTGAGGCGAGTTCGGGAGTTGTATGAAGGTGATCTAGATTTTGGTGATGTTGTGACACAATGTAAGCACCCTACATTGGGTAGTGATTCTTCTAATTATTTGATGAAAAATGATTATTTATTCAATGGAAAACAATTATGCATCCTTGTTGGTTCAATGAGAGAAAATATTATAAAAGAATTGAATAGTAGGGGTTTGTTGGACACTTTGGTATAGGTAAAACAATTTCTCTTGTGGTAGAAAATTATTATCGTCCAAAGATAAATATGGACATAGGTATGATCATATCAAGATGTAGAGTGTGCCAAATTGCTAAGGGCCATGTACAAAATTTTGGGTTGTATATACCATTTCATGTCCCTATAAGGCCAAGGGTTTATGTGATTATGGATTTCATGTTAGAAATTCCTAACACACAATGAGGGAATGATTTTATATTTTTGTAGTTGATAGATTATCTAATATGTCACAATTCATTGCTTTTGAGACGATTAATGATGTTACCAAAATTGTAGATTTGTTTTTTTGGAATTGGTTAGGTTGCATGGTGTCCCAAGAATGATCACTTGAGATATGGACAACAAGTTTTTAGTCACTTTCAGTAGACTTTGTGCAGGAAAATGGGGACACAACTATAGTTCAATAGTGCATATCACCCCGGACTAATGTGTAGACAAATGTAGTGAACAAAAGTTTGGGAAATATCATATTTTTCATAGTTGGGATTTATCTTTACCACAAGATGAATTTTATTATAATATCTTTGTAAATAGGTCAATCGGGAGGTATTCTTTCTAGGTTGTCTATAGTAGGAAACCTAAGAGATTCCTATATTTGATTGTGGTACCTGGTGAAGATAAAACTAGTGATGATGCAAAAGCATTTTCATAACACATGCTACAATTACATGAAGAAGTGAGGGAAAAGTTGAAAGTTAGTAATGCAAAATATTAAAAATATGCTAATTCTAGTAGGAGATTAAATGTATTTGAAGAAGGAGATATGGTGATGGTTCATCTTAGAGAGGATAGGTTTCCAAAGGGGACATATAATAAACTAAAGTATAAGAACATTGGACCATATAGGATTATGAAGAAAATGAGAGATAACATTTACCTACAATGTGGAGCTACCTGAAAACTTTTCTATTCCACGATTTTTAATGTTTCTGAATTATATAAGTTTCTAGGTCATGAGGAAAATTTCGTGTAGGAGGAAGAAATAAACTGGGAGTAGTATATGCCAAAGAAGAAAAATGAGAGGGTAATGTGTGTCTTGGAATAAAATATTGGGAGCTATAATAGATATTTGAGTACGGTGGTAAGGTTTGCAATGAGATGAAAATACCTAGATTCCCGAACGGGAGTGGAAGAATATTACTAGTGGAAAATTAGATGAATTCCATCAACTAAATTCATTGGGAGTATAATTCTTTTCAACCAAGATAGAATGATGTGGGAGCATAAATTTTTATCTGACCATCAGATCATCTTGAAATTTTCAAGCTATTACATTTTGATTAGAAATATGTCGTTCCAACCTTTCTTGAAAGGTTTGGTGATTTTTTAGCATTTTTTTGGGGCCCAATTCATTCATCTAGTGGTCTAAAATTGGCTCCGAACCTTTTTGGTGGCTTTTGTCTAGAACATAGAGTTTCAATATCTTTTTCTCTATTTTTTTAATAATCCAATATTTGATGTAAGAATTAATTTACAAAGGTATATTTTGTACGAAAAAATTGGGGTCCATCAGAGGTGTTTTACTTTTTAGGGTTTTATGAGCTTTAGGGTTTTCTCACATTTTATGATTTTCTTAGAGAGAGTGGGAAATAAAAGGAAGATTTTAAGGTTGTAAAATATTAGTGTGGATTTGAATGAGAAGAAAGCTATTTATAAGCTTCTAATGTTTTGTAAATTGTTTCATGTAAAATAACTCACAATTTCGAACTCGAGTTATTCATGACTTTAGTAGGAGATTCATAAACAACTAAGTAGAAGGCTGTAAACTTAAGTTTCCTAGTTACATATAGTTTATAACTAATGATAATTATAGAACCATGCATACAAACTAAACCCATAGATAGTGTAAGAGAAAAACCAGAGGCTCAAATGGTGAACATTATGTCTAAATTGTTTCTTATATATTCAACATCTCGGTAATAATCCTATTTATTCACTATTAAACATGCAAGGAATTTATTTCTCAAATCAGTATGAATTATAAAGAGTATTTATTAGGTTTAACAAAAACATACGAAATTTCATTCCATCCACGCACACCAAAATTTGTAAACACGATCGAGAAGAAAATCATTCCGAGATAATTGACACAATGTTTACAAGTAAAATAATTGATAATTTGTTAATCTCGATAGCCATGAATGTAGAATACAATCCTAAACCAGCTGAGAAGAAGGTCCAAAACTTTATATTCCTCTTCGATGAGGCCACAATTGATGGCAATTATATAATCATGCATGATAATGAACTCCACAGAGCATGTATGAGAAAAAACAAAAGCTCCATGAACCATCTGTAATTATTCGTCAACATATTTTTCATGTTAATCCCTAATTCTTTGTTAACATCTTTTAAACTTCCATTAAGATGTAAATATTAGCAATCGCACATGAGTATTGCAATGTGAGCGTCGAAAGGGATGTGGTTGAGGAATGATTTGTAGAAAGAGGAAGGTAAGAGAGAAATGGAGTTATGTTGGTTATGGTATTTGATTTGTCATCGTAGAAGAATTATGTGTATCGTTCTCAATAGAAGAAAGAGTGGTAGGGTAATCATTTATAACATTCCTTATAGTTTTAATAGTAATATGAGAGAAATGATTTTATTGTGTCATTTTGTATGTTAAGAGGAGCAAAAGATAAATTATATTGAATTATATCAATCCCTATACCATGATGAGAAAGAAAGTGATAAAATATTACATTATTAGTATTTAATTCAAGAGAGGCAAAGGAGATAAAATCATTTCATTTTTTTAGCATTCAATTTGATTGAAACACTAAGAGATGGGATAACAAGAGATTCAAAATTTCCACTATTACTAAGATTGTTAGTATAATTATCTTCATAATCATAAGTACTTGGATTATCATCGAACATACATATCATGTATAACCTCGTAAAAAAAAATTATAGGTCAAAAACAAGGCCCAATAATAAAAGAGGTCCTCGTTACTTGAACTAATGAATGAGATGCAATGCTACTTAGGTAGTCATGGTCATTCCAAGATGCATCATATCTATTAATAGGTTCCAGCTCTTCTACATGTCGCAAAATAATTTTAACACTCATGTGCATAATAACTATCAATACCACCACTAACCTCCTCACATATAGGGATATCAACTAAAGACTCATAGGTTTACTCATTATTGTAAGCACAATATAATGACATGACATGGATAGAGTAAGCCATGAAAGTAGAAAGGAATACAAACATGCAATAAATAATGGATAACTACGACAAGTGGAAACCTTAGGGAAATTAGGGTTTGTAACAAAATGTCTAATCAAGATAGGGAACCTAAGCCAAATAGGTAAAGGATTTGATAAATAAGTGGGTTCACGAAATAATTTACCCAAATTAATATTTGGAAACCCTAATTGGGGATAGAGATCTTAGAAACTAATATTCATTCAAATTAATCTACATAAATGCTTGAACTTTCAAATCTGACAATACATGTTAAATTATATTGATAAGTTGCATTCAATCGAGAAACATGATGAATATATTATAGCATAAGAGGCTAATTATGGATTAATATATAACAATTACATTAAGAATAGGTACACAAGTCATGATTGAGGATTAAGTCAATATCGACACTTTATCAAGTGCTAAATTACCAACTTTAGATTTTTATAGGAGTTAGATGTCTTGGTTTTGTCACCATTAATTATCTTTTCATTTTGAGTTATTGTTATCTCTCCATTGATAACGACATCTACCTATTCATTTTGTTACTCATAATTAGTTTAAAGACTCCCAACCTTGTCATCTAAGATGCTTAGGCGTTGGGCTTCAAGTTTGATTGAGAATTATTTTTTCATAGATGTTTACTCTCCCTTAGTGGAAAATAATTTTGGGGATGCCTCCCTATTTTGTTTTGAAAAGGAAGGACACTTACCATATAAACTTAAATCCCAAAAAAATATGGTTATTGAGATAGTTGTAAGCCTTGGATATGGATAACCTTGTCAATTTCACGATGAGAAATGCCTCTATATTTCTTGTCATTTAGATATAAATGGTTACCCCTTTTCTATAGGTCAAGTGTTTTTTTGATAATCAAGTGTAGATGTTTTATTTTGATAATAAATATTTTTTAAGGTGAGTATTAGGTTAACACTTGAATTTTACAACGAATGTTACAATTTTATTTTACTAAATTAAAAAAAAGGTACTAATTTTTTTCAATGATTTAGCTATGTTTATTTGCATATCTATACATAGAAACAAAATCTTTAATTATCCACATTAAAAAAACAATGTCAAAAATAAGGAAACAACATTTTAAACTCACCGCTTTTTCTTACCTCTTTTAAAGTAGAAGCCACATTTACACAGTTCCGTGATATTCATGAGTTCTAATTGTATTCGGTGAATTAAGTTTTGTAAGAGTTTCTACGGATTAGAAATGGAAAAAGTGGCTCAATGTGGATCTCCCAATTTTGAAATAATTTTTGTATGTGATCATATGTTAAATTGTAAATTACCCATACAAAAATGTTAGACACACCCAATAGGATGTTTTGAGATTGAACAATAATTAAGCTAAAAAAACCTTAAAAGGACCGAAAAAGCACTACGGCGTTGAGCATGATTATAAAATATATATATTATAAATTTATAATATCTACATAGTTTTTAATATATAGTGCAAAAAAATTTTAAAATATATATATTATAATATCTTTTCCTTGATATACACTCTTTATAATACAATTTTTAATATGTAGTTTGAAATGATCGAAATAATAAAATAGAATATATAATGTTAATTTTTTTCATTGATGAATGTGTTGAGGTCACTCGTCAAGGAGATGTTGATATGAGATGTCATTTATTATTTTTGGGTAATGAAGGGAAGTTATATAGTCCAAGCCACCAATAACTTACAATCATGCATACATATATTCATCACCACAAGAACTTACAATCATATTGTTGCAGACAAAACTATACATATAGGATAGGAATGAAAAAACGTCAAATAGACAAGAACACTCCTTACTAATTTTATAAACTTAAAATCATTATAAAATATAAATTACATTTATTTCTTAAAAAAATAATACACGCATTAAAATAATATATTCAAGACAAATTATTTCCTTAAGAAACCATGTGGTATAATATATTATATTTGAGTGGAAAACCAGTAGAATCAAACAACAGTTTCACCATTGGTGTTGCGCCAATCTTTAAACATGCATTTTGTGTGGTAAATGGGAATGGGATATGCATCGCTCTGTCATTTTTTTGTAAAGGATGAATGTATGTGGAATTTTAACGATGAGTACTATTTCTATTGATCTTGTTGATTGATGATGCAATCTCATCATGTGCTAATGTCATGGACACCATTTCCACTAGAAAGAGTAGAAATGTATGACATCCCCACATTTTTAAAGAAAGTTTTTGTCTTCCATGATTGCTTCTTCTATTGTGTTGAATGTATCTAGCCGCATCCTCTTTCCCTGCTCTCGTGGTGATCCTTATCAAACACGCACAAAGCTCGTAGGGCCCACGATGTGGACCAATCACCTAATTAATAAAAAAAA
The DNA here is from genome assembly GCA_018340775.1 of Taxus wallichiana var. yunnanensis. Classification (NCBI taxonomy): domain Eukaryota; kingdom Viridiplantae; phylum Streptophyta; class Pinopsida; order Cupressales; family Taxaceae; genus Taxus; species Taxus wallichiana. The sequence continues at coordinate 220,774,597 of CM031235.1, forward strand.
TTAATTTATTTCTATTTTGGGATTGACCCGAGCTTAGGCCCTACCACTTTGACGTGTTGGTTACGGCCAGCTCTCGTGAATCCCTTATTTATCTCACGAATTTTCCCTACTGGGATGCCTCCTCACCCTCTCGTAATGCTTCGAATTTGACAAATTGAGCTTCCATCTCAAGAAGCAATTCCAAGACTCAGATACTACATCACCATCCAAGTGGCTAAAAATGCATATCTCCATGTGAATGCATCTAAAAACCAAAAGATCTACAAATAATTTAAAACTAGAAACGTACAGAAACCACTATTACAACTATAAACAACTCCCGAAATCTAAACACCACGTGGATGGATCGGATTAAATGCATGTAATTCATATGATCCATGAGGTGGACAATAGAGATCTGGTCGCATCGATAAAAACCCCGGAAAATTTGGGTAGATGTAATATTGGGTAGATGTAGATGTTAATATTGGGTAGATGTAATCGTTATCCCAAATTCGCCTGGAAAATTTGGTCGAACAAACCCCGCACAAAGAGAAAATATGAAGGGAAAAATTCAGCGTTCGAGCCCAAGTCAAAGGTTAGCAGGAATTGGAGGAAAAGGTGAAATTTTTCCTTTTGTCAAAAGGCACAAAGATAAAGATGGAAGCGCATCCCCAAGCCAATCAAAGGGTGCCACGTGTCTCAGGTAGAGATTTAGGGCTGCAGGAGTTTTTTGAGTTTTGTGTTTTTCTCAAAAGGGAAAAGAGATAAATTGTTGAAATGCGAGCTAGATTTTTGCTCTAATCAGCTACCACATGTCCCAAAAAAAAAAAGGGGGACCCATTTTTAAATCTGTTTTCCCGTCCATTCGTAAATGACGGACCCGATACAAACTTCGAAAGGGCATATCTTTCGACTTAAGGCTAGAAATATTACGAATCGATGCCATTGGAAAGATCTCGGCCTCAACTATGCCATGGAGGTATGAGACTTTAATTTTGAGGAGGTTAGGTAAGAGAAAATGGAGGAAATGTCTTCAGGCCTTTAATGTAGGATCCATCTATCTCAACAACCAAATCGAATTCGATCTGTTTCCATCGTTCCCTCTTCTTTTAAGGTGCCGAATCAAGGAACCATGCGAAGAAAGAAAGCATTTGATTTTAAGTGGTTGAGAATTCAATGTGTATCTCAGAGTGGTTGGAGCAGGATTTGATTCTTTCCTTCTTCTCTCTCCCATTCTTCTATATATTGTAACAGAGGCATCATTTTAAGAGGTTAATTAGTTGTTGTTCATTCTCCTTCCCTATCCCCCTCTCTCTTTCTTCTCCGGGTTGAATGTGGAGTTTAAACCTTCCTCCCCTACTTTGTAAATGGCATTTTTTTCCTCTTTCTCGTGTATGATGCTCTGTGTAAATTTTTGAAGCAATAAAACTCATTTTTGTGATGCGTTTGTCCACCCTTCACTTGTTTTCATTGCATCTTCTTGCCTCTCATCATTCTCGTTATCTCATTTTTAAGTTTACGCCAAAAATGAGATAACCCTAAGAAATTTTTGAGCTGGTTTTCTAAGAATCACCTTTTAGAGAGATAATCGGGTTTTCGGGTTTCACAAGCAAGACAACATGTGTTTTGGATGCTTCATGTCGTGTGTTCCCAAAACCCGCATCAAGTAAGGCGAGTCGGGTTTATGGACCTTCCAAGCATCGAACATGCCTTCATCAAAATATGCTTCATGTCGCGTGTCTTCCGATCCCCGAAGCCTGATTTACTCCTTTGTTTCGGGTTTCGAGACCATCAAGCATGATGCTTCATGTCGCTTGTTTCCCGCAACCGAAACCCAAATTGCTCTAAAACCCTTTGTGTCGGGTTTCGGATATCCCAAGCATCTTTGACATGGCATTAATATCTTGAGTTTTGGGTAGTTGGCACGTGTCAACTGAAGTGTATTAAATGTCAAATTTTCTTATATATTCAGATTTCCACGTCATTTTTACCAGACGTACTTTTTACCTCGTGGATTTTTGCGCATGCATCTTCGACCCAGAAACCCGACTCGCCTCTGTGCCTGATTGCATTGCTCATTTTTTATCATTTCTTGTTCTGGTTGAAGGTATTTTTCTTCATTCTTTGTTTGTGGTTTTTGTGGAATAATTGTGTAAAGAATTCTTCCAAGTTTCTTATCAGGGTTGTTGGGGTTTTATCTTTTCCATTTTGGGGGTTGTTTTCTAAATCAGGTTTGTGTTTTAGGGTTACCCCTTTGGAAGGATCACTTTTTTTATTCCCTAGAATGTCATTGTAATTAAAAATATGTTTGGGATATCAATAGTGAAGAAGAACATGCATGTTTTAGCCTAAAAATTTCTCGATTCCCTCTTTTCGGGTTTTGCGGGGTGCTTTGCAGTGTTCTGAACCCGCATTGTGTCATAAAGTTTAAAGTGTCGGGTATTCCGAACTTTCCGGCATTCTCCCAGTGTGTCGGTTTTTCGAAGTCTCGGCATCCTCCCAGTGTGTCGGGTTTTCCAAAGTCTCCGCATCCTCCCAGTGTGTCGGGTTTTCCAAAGTCTCCGGCATCCTCCCAGTGTGTCGGGTTTTCCGAAGTGTTCAACACCTTCTGATCTCCGACACTCTCCTCCTTTGAAATTCCTCATGTCGGACCTGGTCCATCACAAGATAAGACTAAAAAATCAGGGAGGATGAAGTACAAATTAGGAAGGTGGAGTCTCCCTCCTACATTGACTGTAATTACGACATCCGGGATACAGAGCTCGGAAACATAGATATGGAGGATTTTTGGAATAGGGTCAAGAGCTCCTCCCAGACTCCATGGATGAAATCAATAGTTGGCAGTGGTCTACCTCTTGTAGCAGGTTTCCCTATGTCCGCTCAGTGCCCGAGTTCATCTTAGCCTGTGCTTCGAACTATGACTCTACTTCTCGTTCTGTGAAAAACCAAGCGAGAGAAGTTGTAATCAAGTTGGACGGAGGTTACTTCGATGACCTTCTCAAGCTGCCTAATTTTGAGGAATATGGAGATGTGGATCTCAAGTCAGCCCAAAAATCTTGGGACAATGATCAGGAGGATTACATCAAGCACGTGAATAAGAAGTTCCTAATCAAAGCCAAACCGGTTGTTTCTAGGTTCCCAAGACTTGTTCCTAGAAGTGATTTCATTCAAGAAATCAATGATATCATTACTCTGTTGAGTCGGGTTTTGTTTTTGAGTAAAATGTTTTCCAAGGATGGATGTACCAGTTCATGATCATTATTAAGAAGAATCAACAGGGAATTGATTGGGGTACTCTTATCAGTAACGAGATAGATTCTCAAATGACAACAGTCCTGTCTACGGGAAAGTTTTATATGTCCTCATATGTCACCTATGCAGTGGCCGGCATGAGGAACTATCCGGGTTGGACACCAAGGGGAAAAAGATAGTGGAGCATGTTTATCGATATTTTCCTCAGCTAGACAAGAAAAGGGTCTGAAGACCAATTCAGAAGGGTAAACGATGCCTTCTTTTATGAGAACATTTGCAGGTTAAACCCGAACTAAGGAAAATGAGAGTCTCTGATGAGGCATGGGCTGAAGTTTCAAAATGGGGTTGTGTCTTCTTACAATTTAAGAAGTTCACATATCTTCGAGTAGTCATGTACCCAGGGATCCTTTCCATTTGCCTAGATATCCAGGGGACAAACTAATCTTGATGGAGTTGGTCAGGCAATTGTTGGATTTTCACAAGTTCCAACAGAGTAAACACAAGGCCGTTGTATCTTTCCCAATTTCTATTGGAAGGTATACTTGTTCAATGGTGGTGAAAGCCAAGAACGTTGTCCATGAGCTTCAAGATAAGTTGAAGAAGCACATGAAGCCCCGAGACGGGTTTGATTTTCGAGGAGTCCTTAAGGCATATGGAACTCTGCACCTGCACGTGCCAAGCATAGAAGACATCTGGATTGATTTACATGATGAGGTTGTTGTCCGAAGAAAAGATCATAGCAGATTGACACTTGCTGAGATTCAGACACTTGAGCTCGCTAACATACCAGAAGGTACTAGTGATAATGAAAGTGTTCTGGATCCTTCCTATGATGGATTGAATGAAGATCAATATGTTTTCCCACCTATTGATTGGTCTATCGGTGAAAAAGCCTCCATTACAGATAGATCAGCCCTGATTCTTGCACGCACCAAAGCATGGCTCACCTCTTGGGGAATGAGTTTTAAAGATGATAATTTTTCAAAGTTGGTTGCTGCAGAGGTGGGGCCCTCCAAAAAGGGAAAAGACAAAATATATTCTAAGGGACCTATAAAGGTCAAGTTTGTCAAGAAGAGAAGAGAACGAGAAATCTCTTCAATTATTACTCCAGTTGAAATGGTGAATGTGCCAGAATCACCAACACCACCAGAAATAGGAGAAATTTCTTTGGAAGGAGAAGTAAGCCAGCCCCTAGTTTCACCATTTGTTGACTGCCCAACTGAAGTGACCTTATCTCTTGCATCCTAGGCTTTGGAGTCGGGATCTGTGCTTCCTCCTTCACAACCACTTCTACCTCCTCTTTCCCCATCTACTTCTTCGGTCATGGCTAGCATTTTCTCTGGACTCTCACCCCTCTCTGCTGGGACCAAAGTAATTACCAACACGCCCCCTCCTATGCCTCTTTTTATTGAATCTGCTACCACATTAGTAACTGTCCCCACTCCACCAATGGATCCTCTCCCCGAAAGTATGATACCAACTTCTATAATAGTGGAAACTCCCTCTGACATGCCTCAATGGCTACTTGAGAAAACTCCGAGGAAGAGGAAGGTGATTGTACCCATACCAGCCTTTGATTTTAGTTCACTCAAGGCTTCTACTGCTAAATCAGCCAAGAAACCCAAAATAGTTTCAAGGGTTTTGGTGGACACTTCGGGGCATAAGTTTGCAGAGATTGCCACTCGCGACTGACAAAACCAAAGAGGACATAACGGCCTCTGACTATCAGATAACCAGGGTGGCTCTAGGAGAAGTGACAACAAAAGGAGCACAACAGGATGCACGGGATGCTATAAACGTGTTATGCTAGAAATTGAAGGAAACAAAGGACAATAGAGATGAGCTTAAAGGAAAGGTGGAGTAGTTAACTGAGGTATTGCTTAAGCTCTCAAAACCCCTTGAATCCATACCATCTTCCTCTATCCCTGTCGGGTTTGATTTCTCATCAGTGCCTATAATTGAGAAGATTAATGAAAAAGGAAGGGTGGTCGATGAATGGACCCAAAGGCTGCTCCAATAGGGGAAAGAAGTGATTCAAGACACCGTAGAAGTCTATCAATCTTTGGGGAATATTCAGAGTGATGGAGAAAATATGGACGATGATTTCTCCTAAGAAATTGGACACCTTGATTTGAATTTTGAAGCTCTCCAGGTATTGAAGCAAATCCCATCACGCACTTTGGTAGAAGAAGGTGTCATCCCACATGCGGATAAGCATTTCTAGCTAACCAAAGCCATCAGGTTTAGGGTAAAAATTCTCAATGAAGCTTGCGGTAAATTGAGAGAATCAAGAGATCAATTGATTGATGGCAAAAGTGACCTGGAAGAAGAACTACTGAAAATCTGTGCAAAAGTGTCAAGTGGAAACTCGGGCATCCTATCAGTTGATGATATTTTCAAAAAAATCCAAGAATCAATTCAACATGAACCAACTCATGGATTTGGCATTGAAATCATTGACAAGTTTGTAAAGATTGAACATTCTTTGGAGGCCTTGAGAAAACTCAACAAAAGATTGAGAAAACTTCCCGGTAGTGCCAGTGACACTCATGAAACATGTGAAGTTTTGAGTGATCATTCCACTGTGCCTGATGAAAATGAGATGCAAGGTATAATCCGGAAGTTCCAAGAATTTGGAACAAACAGGCTCAGTTAGAAGAAGAGAAAGATGAGGAAGAAAAAGATGACGATTCAGACTAAATCTTGATGTAACATGTCATTTCAATCTTGAAATTGACATGTCTTTTTCATTTCTGTTTCATCACATAGGAATCATATTTTGACTTGGTCTCCTGCGTGAGAGCCAAGCAAAATAGGACTCTTGTTAAAAAACTGTTTTATAGGGTTTGTCCTATTTTCTCTCAACTATTTTTATTATAAATAAGGGATGTGTGTACATTCCAAAGGGTTGAGATTTTTGAAATATTGGGAGCTATTGTGAAGAAGAAAAACTTTGTGTTTTCTTTTAATCATTTGAGGAATAGAAGTTGATGCTATTTTCACAAACTTTGTGTTGTGAGAAGTGTTTTTCTTAAGATATTGTTCTTATGTTCGCAATCTTAAGCTATTCCTTGTTTAGTGTCTTGATGATTCTAATCATTTCAAACATTACATTTGTTATCTAAAGCTCGTATGATTATTTCGTGCTCTGTGTTTACTCGAAAGAAAATACGTTCCTCTCCTTTCCTTTCCATTGTGCTTCTTACATTGTAATAATTTCCGACCCATTCCATTTATAAAAACAACATCTTCACATAGTGTGGATATGGATTTTGGATTCTATCCCAACCCCAATGGTTAGATTAGTGTGAATAATGTATATATTATTTATGTTATGTTTTAGATTAGTAATAAAACAGCAGCCTCACTGTATTTGAGGAGGATTTAATCCCATGTACTATGGTTGAACCTCATATTTTGGCTTGACAAAATATCCAACCAACAGTTTTTGGTGACTCCGTAGGGAATATGGATTTATAGTGTAAAGCTTATCCTCTTGGTGTCTGGTGACTCCGTATTTTCCTTATTTTCAACAAGATCTCTTTCGGTTCAAGCTGGCGGAAAGATCTTCACTCGGTCCTACCGAGCCCGGGGTGAAATTGATCCACTCTTTGAGTTACTACAACAATAGCACAATTTCAGTCTTTCCCCCAACAGTGTTATTTCTAACCGAACCAGAAGTTCTTCGCCTGTTCGGAGAAATCGGATCCCCGTAGAACGAGACGTGTCTGTAACTTGTCACGCATTATTCTTGTCTAACACTCGGATCCCCATACGCACTCTTTTCAGAAGGATGGCAGCACAACCTGTGCCTAGGGCGCAGCTATTGGTCCTCTTTCTTTAACTCCACCATTGCACGAGTTACCACATGGATCACGTAAAAACATTCCCAAGTTCAATGGGGATGGGAAGTAGCATCCTGATGAACACATTGCATCTTTCTTCGTAGCATGTGGTGTCCTTGAGTAGCTCACGAAGATGTCTCTGTTTGACTCTTCGTTGAAACGTTGCACGGTGCAGCAGCTGAATGGTTTTATCACCTTCGAATGCATGCATCACAAACTGGGCTACCATGCGGACCAGATTCGAAGCACGTTTCAAACCAGCAAAGATTCTCATGCTTTTTTAGCACAACTTACCCATATGAAGAAGGAATCACATGAACCCATGCGGGACTTCATGGAAAAGTTTAACAAGCTGATCGAAAGATTCTAGAAATAGCTGTACCAACTCCAGAAAATTAGAAATGCTTCTTCATTAATGCTCAGCCTCCCGATGTGAGCTTTCTATTAAGAAGGTCGGCTATCCTAGATTTGGCTATCGCTCAGTCAACAGCTATTGAAATAGAGGATGATCTCATTTTGGCCTGGAAGAATCAAGAAAGATGTACCCAAACCTAAAAATCAAGGTTCTTCTCAAGGTAATACTGACCCTATGATCCAAAAAATGGCTAATGATTTGATTTCTTTAAAAAAGCAAATGTCCCAATAGGTGAGTAATGTTCCGTATCGGGATATCCCTAGATGGAATTTCAATAACACCAATGGTGTGCCTATAAGAGATAGGCCGCGGTTAACCCCTGCTCAACCGAGGCTGGCAATCGAAGCTCCTCCCATCAATGCAGTAGTAGAAATAGTTGAAGAAGAGGAGGAACCTGAAGAACAAGATTCCCCTAGAGGCTTTTGAAGCTTCAGGATACGTTGATGAGTCTTATGATGATTCGGCTGGTGACTCCAGCATTGGGTATTTGGAATATGAAGAGGATGAATGTGCACCGGATGGTCAGTCATTTGTTGTCTTCACTCGATCCCAATCTCAAAATCCAAGAAAACCTCTTGAAAGCCCCAAGGAGAAGAACAAGGAACCTCCCATAGCCATAGTTAAGAGAGGTGCTCCTATTTCAGTGCAAATTGAAAAAGAAGTCACCAAAAAGGTAACAACTTCTCCTCATTCTCTTTCTCCTAAGGTCAGTGCCCCAGCTCAAGCTCACGTGATTAGAACCGAGCCTACCATCACCCCTTCTTATACTACTTTTGACATTATCGATCATGCAAAAAGAACCAAGATCCAAATGTCAGAAGCGGAATACCTTCAGTCAAATCCTGAACAGTTTGAAAAGCTCACCAAATTCATTAGAAGTAAAGCCACCATTCTCTCACCTCCAAAAGGTCTTTTGCCAAATCCTACTCAATCCCCACCTCAGAATAATCTGGCCTCTGCTTCTTCTTCAGGAAAGATTGAACCATTTTATTTGTCTTTGCTAATAAATGGGTTTAAGCTCAGTAATTACATCATCGACTCAGGGGCCTCGACAATGTTATGCCTGCAAAAGTAGCCCATGCCCTTGGGCTTACTTTGACTAAGTCATATGGACGATGTTACTCCATGGAAACCAAGCAAGTTCCCTTGATTGGTCAAATCAAAGATGCACAGTTTGCATTCGTTGCCTTCCAGAGAAGAGAGTGAAAATGACTATTCTAGTTGCCGACATTCCTGTAGCCTACGGTATCCTCTTGGGTAGAGGTTTTTGTAAAGACGTTGGAGGAGAGATTAATATGGATTGGACCAAGGCAAGGATTCCAGTCAATGGGGTTTATCATGTTCTCCATCCGAGCCTCAGGCGAGGTATTTGGTAACTAAATCAGATGACCCTAAGGCTCAAATTCTTTTGAAGATGCTAGCTTTGGAAATTATTTCATGACATCAGAGATACCAGTGGTAGATGTTAAGAAAGAAGATTCTAATGCTATTTGGACCCTCGAAATTTGATGGTAGTTATTCAACCACCGGATCGAGCAGCTGGTGTAGTTCTTATATCTCCTAATTCTGAGATTTTCCCCTATGCTTTCAAATTGCAGTTTGATAATACTAATAACATGGCTGAATATGAAGCTCTGTTACTAGGATTAGAAATGGCCAGACAGAAGGGAATTCGAAATCTCAAGGTTCAAGGGGATGCGAGAGCTGATTGTCAACCAAGTCAAGGGAATCTATCAAGTAAAAAATGATCACTTGAGACATTACAGGAACAAAGTTTGGGATAATATAGAATGCTTTGATGCATTCTCCATCAAGCAATTTTGAGAGATTATAATGACAAGGTTGATTCTTTGGCCATGTCTACATCCCTCCTTCTCCCTCATCCCAGTTCAAACAAGATACATACACCATTGAGATTGTGTATCATCCCAGTATCCCAGATAATGCGGCTCATTGGCAAGTGTTCAATGATGATCAACAAGTGTTGACTTTTCTAGAAAAAGCTGACAATTTTAGTGAGCTATACTTTGAAGGTTCGGAATCAGCTTTCCGTGAATCTATCTCAGATCCATATCAAGAGGTTGATGGTGAGTTTATTCAGCTTAAAGGCAACAAGATACCCAAAGGTCTAGTTTCTCTGGAGGGTTTGTTTGACAAGCATGATCGTTTTATTCAAAACAAAAGACAAGTTGAAGGAGCTTCTTCCTTGGAAGTAGATCAAGTCAATCTAGGTTTATCTGATCAACCTCGGATGGTGAATATTGGGAAATGTTGTTCCCCTGAGGAGAAAGTGAAATTCACTTCACTCTTGAAGAGATACATGGATGTCTTAGCCTGGTCTTATGCAGATTTAAAATCCTTCAAGCCCAAAGACGTACAACACAGTATCCCTTTGAAGCCTGATGTAAAACCATACAGGAAGAAGCAAAGACATTACAATCCCAAGATCTCAGGGACTATCCTTGTGGAAATTCAGAAAATGTTAGATGCCAGAATTATTTTTCCAATCCATCACTCCACTTGGATTGCTAACATCGTCCCTGTCAGGAAGAAGAATGGTGAAATCCTGGATTTGTGTTGATTTCGGAACCTAAATCAGTCTTCGTTAAAAGACAATTATCCCTTTCCTATCATGGATCAGGTGTTACAGACCATTACTGGATCAAAAATTCTATCCATGCTCGATGGATTTTCAGGATATAATCAAGTTGAGGTAGCTGCGGAGGATCAACACAAGATGGCCTTCACAACCCCATGGGGGACCTTTGCTTACAGGAGGATGCCTTTCGGCTTGATCAACGCCGGAGCCACCTTTCAGAGAGCTATGGACTTGGCATTTAGAGACCTGATGGGCAAAGTCATAGTGGTATATTTGGATGACTTGACCGTTTTCTCTAAAAAATGGAGTGATCATTATGATCATTTAGAGCAAGTACTTTTGAGATGCAGGCGTCATGGGATTTCATTAAATCCCAAGAAGTCCATGTTTGGAGTGACCAAAGGAAATTTTTGGGTCATATCGTGACTAGAGAAGGAACCAAAATCGACCCAGAGAGGGTAAAGGCCATTCAGAGCCTTACCCTACCCACAAGTAAAACTGGAGTTCATTCCTTCTTCGGAAAGGTCAATTTCCTAAGAAGGTTCGTACCTAATTTTTTGATAAAACCAAGGATATCCTTGGGATGATGAAAGGAAAAATTCCATTTCGATGGAGTACTGAAGGGAAGCTTGCATTTGATGAAGTCAAAAGGGCTAGTTGCTTGCGCTCCTATCCTAGTATGTCCAGATTTCAAAAAATATTTCATCATGTACAGCTACGCCTCTGCTCACACAGTGTCGGCCATCCTGATGCAGGAGAACGGGGAGGGCATTGAAGCTCCCATCACTTTTATGAGCTGTCCATTAAAGGAACATGAGCTAAAAATGTCACAAATTGAAAAGCATGCTTATGCAGTGGTACGAGTGGTGAAACATTTCAGGTACTATGTGCTGAATTCCCATACCCTCGTTCTCGTTCCGACACCACCGTTAAATCCATTTTGACTCAACAAGAACTGGGGAGTCAATGAGGTACCTAGATAGCTAAAGTTCAAGAGTATGACTTGGACATTAGACCTACCAAGTTGGTATGAGGAAGGGGCTTGTGCCAATTGATCACGGAAAACCATGTTGAAGCAGAATGCGAAAAGACCAAGAAGATACCTCTTCAAAGTTGCCCATGGTGCTTTTCATGAGTACAACTGATGAATGGTACACATATATTGCTTTCTTTCTGACTTATGGTGAATGCCCCCACATTTAAGCCAAAAGGAGAAGAGGACGGTCAAGTTAAGATCTACCAAATACCTCCTGTGGGATAATGGGATATATAAGAAAGGTATTGATGGTGTATTCCTACGCTGTGTTGATAAATCACAATAGTTAAAGTTGTTAGAATCCTTCCATAGCCTAGCATGTGGAGGACATTTCTCATCCTCTATAACAACTTATAAGATCCTATGGGCTAGGTACTATTGGCCTACTCTCTTTCGGGATTCAACAGAGTGGGTGTCCAAGTGTGAAGCTTGTCAACATTTCATTGGTCGTCCTAAGCTAGCAGCTCTTCCCCTGAAGCCCATAGTGATTGAAGAACCTTTCTACCAGTGGGGAATTGACTTCATTGGAACATTGAATCCTGCCTCCAGTGCTGGACACAATTACGTGCTGACTGCTACAGACTATTTTACCAAGTGGGTGGAAGCGCCAATCAAGCAAGCAACCTCAGAAGTTGTGTGCAAGTTCCTTAAAGAAAATATAATTGTCAGATTCGGTGTGCCTCACAAGATTGTGGCTGACAATGCCTCCAATTTCTCATCGCATGAGTTGACAGAATTTTTCTATGGATTCGGCATTACCCTGGCTCACTCATCTGATTATTATCCCCAAGGAAATGGGCAAGCTGAGTCCAACAACAAGAACTTGGTTACCATAATTAGAAAGCTAGTAGATGAAAACTAGAGGACATGGCACAAAGCATTGTATGATGCGTTATGGGCTGATCGGATTACCCCAAAGCGGGCTATAGGAATGTCTCCTTTCCAAGTACTGTATGGGATTGATGCTGAGATACCTATCTCAGTAGAGTTGCTAGCCTTACAGTTGGCCAAAGCAGTCGAAGATGTGACCTTTCAAAATTCTATTGAAAAAGGGTTATGTACCTAGCTAGGCTAGAAGAGGAACGAAGCAAGGTGGTTGATCGCATTGCAGATCATCAAAGAAAAGTAAAGAAAATTTTTGACAAGAAATCAAGGAAACGTAATTTCAGATTGGAGAACCGGTGTTGCTTTGGGATAAGAGGAGGGAGCAGAAAGGAATGCATGGAAAGTTTGATTCTTTGTGGAAAGGACCTTTTAAGATCCATCAGCTGAGTGGTGAAAATAGTTTCCATCTATCATATCTTGATGGAGAGTTACTCCCTTTTCCTTTCAGTGGCCAACATCTAAAGTTGTTCCATCATTAATGCAAGATCCTTTTTTTTTGCATTGTACATACTTTTCTTTCTGTCATGTGTTTGCTTTTAGTCTTCTTTCTTTCCTTGCTTTGTTTTTGGTTTTCTTCTTTTCTGACTCCGTAGCCCATGGATAAAGCCAGAGATTCTGAGTTCTCTTCCTTTGATATCACAAAGAAAGTCCCCAACTAGAGCCAGTTGTTATCTCATTTTTGAGTTTACGCCAAAAATGAGATAACCCTAAGAAATTTTTGAGCTGGTTTTCTAAGAATCACCTTTCAGAGAGATAATCGGGTTTTCGGGTTTCACAAGCAAGACAACATGTGTTTTGGATGCTTCATGTCATGTGTTCCCGAAACCCGAAACCCGCATCAAGTAAGGCGAGTCGGGTTTGTGGACCTTCCAAGCATCAAACATGCCTTTGTCAAAACATGCTTCATGTCGCGTGTCTTCCGATCCCCGAAGCCCGATTTACTCCTTTGTTTTGGGTTTCGGGACCATCAAGCATGATGCTTCATGTCACTTGTTTCCTGCAACCCGAAACCCGAATTGCTCTAAAACCCTTTGTGTCGGGTTTCGGATATCCCAAGCATGCTGACATGGCATTAATGCCGAGTTGTCGGGTAGTTGGCACGTGTCAACTGAAGTGTATTAAATGTGAATTTTCTTATATATATTCAGATTTCCACGTCATTTTTACCAGATATACTTTTTACCTCGTGGATTTTCGTGCATGCATCTTCGACCCAAAAACCTGACTCGCCTTTGTGCCTGATTGCATTGCTCATTTTTTATCATTTCTTGTTCTGGTTGAAGGTATTTTTCTTCATTCTTTGTTTGTGGTTTTTGTGGAATAATTGTGTAAAGAATTCTTCCAAGTTTCTTATCAGGGTTGTTGGGGTTTTATCTTTTCCATTTTGGGGTTGTTTTCTAAATCAGGTTTGTGTTTTAGGGTTCCCCCTTTGGAATTATCACTTTGTTTTATTCCCTAAAATGTCATTGTAATTAAAAATATGTTTGGGATATAAATGGTGAAGAAAACCTGCATGTTTTAACTCAACAATTACCCTATTCCCTCTTCTCGGGTTTCGCAGGTGCTTTTTACGGTGTTGAAACCCGCGCAGTGTGTCGGAAAAGTTTAAAGTGTCGGGTATTCCAAACTCTTCTCGGCATTCTCCTAGTGTGTCAGGTTTTCGAAGTCTTCAAAGCATCCTCCCAAAGTGTGTCGGGTTTGTGTCGGGTTTTCCGAAGTCTCTAGCATCCTCCCCGTGTGTTGGGTTTTCCAAGTTTTGGCATCTCTTAGTGTTGGGTTATCCGAAGTGTTCAACACCTTCTGATCTCCGACACTCTCCTCCTTTGAAATTCCTCATGTCGGACCCTAGTCCATCACAAGATAAGACTGAAAAATCAGGGAGGATGAAGTACAAATTCAAGAAGGTGGAGTCTCCCTCCTACATTGACTGTAATTACGACATCCGGGATACAGAGCTCAGAAACATAGATATGGAGGATTTTTGGAATAGGGTCAAGAGCTCTTCCCAGACTCCATGGATGAAATCAATAGTTGACAGTGGTCTACCTCTTGTAGCAGGTTTCCCTATGTCCACTCAGTGCCCCAAGTTCATCTTAGCCTATGCTTCGAATTATGACTCTGCTTCTCATTCTATGAAAAACTAGGCGGGAGAAGTTGTAATCAAGTTAGACGGAGGTTACTTCGATGACCTTCTCAAGTTGCCTAATTTTGAGGAATATGGAGATGTGGATCTCAAGTCAGCCCAAAAAGCTTGGGACAATGATCAGGAGGATTGCATCAAGCACGTGAATAAGAAATTCCTAATCAAAGCCAAACCGGTTGTTTCTAGGTTCCCAAGACTTGTTCCTAGAAGCGATTTCATTCAAGAAATCAATGATATCATTACTCTGTTGAGTCGGGTTTTTGGTTTCCCGAGTCAAATGTTTTCCAAGGATGGATGTACCAGTTCATAATCATTATTAAGAAGAATCAATAGGGAATTGATTGGGGTACTCTTATCAGTAATGAGATAGATTCTCAAATGACAATAGTCATGTCTACACGGGAAAGTTTTATATGTCCTCGTATGTCACCTATGCAGCGGTCGGCATGAGGAACTATCCCGGGTTGGACACCAAGGGGAAAAAGACAGTGGAGCATGTTTATCGATATTTTCCTCAGCTGACAAGAAAAGGGTCTGAAGACCAATTCAGAAGGGTAAATGATGCCTTCTTTTACGAGAACATTTGCAGGTTAAACCCTGAACTAAGGAAAACGAGAGTCTCTGATGAGGCATGGGCTAAAGTTTCAAAATGGGGTTGTGTCTTCTTGCAATTTAAGAAGTTCACATATCTTGAGTAGTCATGTACCCAGGGGATCCTTTCCGTTTGCCCAGATATCCAGGGGACAAACTAATCTTGATGGAGTTGGTCAGGAAATTGTTGGATTTTCACAAGTTCCAACAGAGTAAACACAAGGCCACTGTATCTTTCCCAATTTCTATTGGAAGGTATACTTGTTCAACAGTGGTGAAAGCCAAGAACGTTGTCCATGAGCTTCAAGATAAGTTGAAGAAGCACATGAAGCCCCGAGACGGGTTTGATTTTGAGGAGTCCTTAAGGCATATGGAACTCTGCACCTGCACATGCCAAGCATAGAAGACATCTGGATTGATTTACGTGATGAGGTTGTTGTCCGAAGAAAAGATCATAGCAGATTGACACTTGCTGAGATTCAGACACTTGAGCTCGCTGACATACCAGAAGGTACTAGCGATAATGAAAGTGTTCTGGATCCTTCCTATGATGGATTGAATGAAGATCAATATGTTTTCCCACCTATTGATTGGTCTATCGGTGAAAAAGCCTCCATTATGAGATAGATCAGCCCTGATTCTTGCACGCACCAAAGCATGGCTCGCCTCTTGGGGAATGAGTTTTAAAGATGATAATTTTTCAAAGTTGGTTGCTGTAGAGGCGGGGCCCTCCAAAAAGGGAAAAGACAAAAGATCTTCTAAGGGACCTATAAAGGTCAAGTTTGTCAAGAAGAGAAGAGAATGAGAAATCTCTTCAATTGTTACTCTAGTTGAAATGGTGAATGTGCCAGAATCACCAACACCACCAGAAATAGGAGAAATTTCTTTGGAAGGAGAAGTAAGCCAGCCCCTAGTTTCACCATTTGTTGACTGCCCAACTGAAGTGACCTTATCTCTTGCATCCCAGGCTTTGGCGTCGGGATTTGTGCTTCCTCCTTCACAACCACTTCTACCTCCTCTTTCCCCATCTACTTCTTCAGTCATGGCCAGCATTTTCTCTGGACTCTCACCCCTCTCTGTTGGGACCAAAGTAACTACCAACATGCCCCCTCCTGTGCCTCTTTTTATTGAATCTGCTACCACATTGGTAATTGTCCCCACTCCACCAGTGGATCCTCTCCCCCTGAAAGTATGATACCAACTTCTACAATAGTGGCAACTCCTCTGACATGCCTCAATGGCTACTTGAGCAAACTCGAGGAAGAGGAAGGTGATTGTACCCATACCAGCCTTTGATTTTAGTTCACTCAAGGCTTCTACTACTAAATCAGCCAAGAAACCCAAAATAGTTTCAAGGGTTTTGGTGGACGCTTCGGGCATAAGTTTGCAGAGATTGCCACTCCCGCGACTGAAAAAACAAAAGGACATAACGGCCTCTGACTATCAGATAACCAGGGTGGCTCTAGGAGAAGTGACAACAGAAGGAGCACAACAGGATGCACGGGATGCTATAAACGTGCTATGCCAGAAATTGAAGGAAACAAAAGGACAGCAGAGATGAGCTTAAAGGAAAGATGGAGCAATTAACTGAAGTATTGCTTAAGCTCTCAAAACCCCTTGAATCCATACCATCTTCCTCTATCCCTGTCGGATTTGATTTCTCATCAGTGCCTATAATTGAGAAGATTAATGAAAAAGGAAGGGTGGTCGATGAATGGACTCAAAGGCTGCTCCAACAAGGGAAAGAAGTGATTCAAGACATGCCGTAGGGGTCTATCAATCTTTGGGGAATATTTAGAGTGATGGAGAAAAGATGGACGATGATTTCTCCCAAGAAATTGGACACCTTGATTTGACTTTTGAAGCTCTCCAGGTATTAAAGCAAATCCCATCACGCATCTTGGTAGAAGAAGGTGTCATCCCACATGCGGATAAGCATTTCAGCTGACCAAAGCCATCAGGTTCAGGGTAAAGATTCTCA
This sequence comes from Taxus wallichiana var. yunnanensis, assembly GCA_018340775.1. Lineage (NCBI taxonomy): Eukaryota > Viridiplantae > Streptophyta > Pinopsida > Cupressales > Taxaceae > Taxus > Taxus wallichiana. The sequence goes on from CM031235.1 coordinate 220,791,326, forward strand.
ACAAAGCTTGTGGTAAATTGAGAGAATCAAGAGATCAATTGATTGATGGCAAAAGTGACCTGGAAGAAGAATTGCTGAAAATTTGTGCAAAAGTGTCAGGTGGAAACTCGGGCATCCTATCAGCTGATGATCTTTTCAAACAAATCCAAGAATCTATTCAGCATGAACCAACTCATGGATTTGGTATTGAAATCATTGACAAGTTTGTAAAGATTGAACATTCTTTGGAGGCCTTGAGAAAACTCAACAAAAGATTGAGAAAACTTCCCAGTAGTGCCAGTGACACTCATGAAACATGTGAAGTTTTGAGTGATCATTCCACGCATGACGAAAATGAGATGCAAGGTATAATCCGGAAGTTCCAAGAATTTCGGAACAAACAGGCTCAATTAGAAGAAGAGAAAGATGAGGAAGAAAAAGATGACGATTCAGACTAAGTCTTGATGTAACATGTCATTTCAATCTTGAAATTGACATGTCTTTTTCATTTCTGTTTCATCACATTAGGAATCATATTGTGACTTGGTCTCCTGCGTGAGAGCCAAGCAAAATAGGACTCTTGTTAAAAAGACTGTTTTATAGGGTTTGTCCTATTTTCTCTCAACTATTTTTATTATAAATAAGGGATGTGTGTACATTCCAAAGGGTTGAGATTTTTGGAATATTGAGAGCTATTGTGAAGAAGAAAAACTTTGTGTTTTCTTTTAATCATTTGAGGAATAGAAGTTGATGCTATTTTCACAAACTTTGTGTTGTGAGAAGTGTTTTTCTTAAGATATTGTTCTTATGTTCGCAATCTTAAGCTATTCCTTGTTTAGTGTCTTGATGATTCTAATCATTTCAAACATTACATTTGTTATCTAAAGCTCGTATGATTATTTTGTGCTCTGTGTTTACTCGAAAGAAAATACGTTCCTCTCCTTTCCTTTCCATTGTGCTTCTTACATTGTAATAATTTCCGACCCAGTCCATTTATAAAAACAACATCTTCACATAGTGCGGATATGGATTTTGGGATTCTATCCCAACCCCAATGGTTAGATTAGTGTGAATACTGTATATATTATTTCTGTTGTGTTTTAGATTAGTAATAAATAGGAAGCCTCACCTATCTTTGAGGAGGGATTTAATCCCATGTACTGTGGTTGAACCTCATATTTTGGCTTGACAAAATATCCAACCAACAGTTTTTGGCGACTCCACTGGGGAATACGGATTTATAGTGTAAAGCTTATCCTCTTGGTGTCTGGCGACTCCGTATTTGCCTTATTTTCAACAAGATCTCTTTCCCGGTTCAAGCTGGCCGGAAAGATCTTCACTCGGTCCCACGAGCCCGGGTGAAATTGATCCACTCTTTGAGTTACTACAACAACACAATTTCAGTCTTTCCCCCAAAAAGCGTTATTTCTAACCAAACCAAGAAGTTCTTCGCCTGTTTGGAGAAACCGGATCCCGTAGAATGAGACGTGTCTACAACTTGTCACACATTATTCTTGTCGACACTCGGATCCCCATATGCACTCTTGTTAGAAGGATGGCAGCACAACCTGTGCCCTGGGGCGCAACTATTGGTCCTCTTTCTTTAACTCCGCCATTGCACGAGTTACCACATGGATCACGTAAAAACATTCCCAAGTTCAATGGGGATGGGAAGCAGCATCCTGATGAACACATTGCATCTTTCTTCGTAGCATGCGGTGTCCTCGGAGTAGCTCATGAAGATGTCTCTGTTCGACTCTTCGTTGAAACGTTGCATGGTGCAGCAGCCGAATGGTTTTATCACCTTCGAATGCATGCATCACAAACTAGGCTACCATGCGGACCAGATTTGAAGCACGTTTCAAACCAGCCAAAGATTCTCATGCTTTGTTAGCACAACTTACCCATATGAAGAAGGAATCACATGAACCCATGCGGGACTTCGTGGAAAAGTTTAACAAGCTGATCGAAAGATTCCAGAAATAGCTCAACTCCGACAAAGAAAATAAAAATGCTTCTTCATTAATGCTCAACCTCCCGATGTGAGCTTTCTATTAAGAAGGTGGCTATCCTAGATTTGGCTATCGCTCAGTCAACAGCTATTGAAATAGAGGATGATCTCATTTTGGCCGGAAGAATCAGGAAAGATGTACCCAAACCTAAAAATCAAGGTTCTTCTCAAGGTAATACTGACCCTATGATCCAAAAAATGGCTAATGATTTGATTGCTTTAAAAAAGCAAATGTCCTAGCAGGTGAGTAATGTTCCGTATCGGGATATCCCTAGATGGAATTTCAATAACACCAATGGTGCGCCTGCAAGAGATAGGCCGTGGTTAACCCCTGCTCAACCGAGGCTGGCAATCGAAGCTCCTCCCATCAATGCAGTAGTAGAAATAGTCAAAGAAGAGGAGGAACCCGAAGAATAAGATTCCCGAGGATTTTGAAGCTTCAGGATACGTTGATGAGTCTTATGACGATTTGGCTGGTGACTCCAGCATTGGGTATTTAGAATATGAAGAGGATGAATGTGCACTAGATGGTCAGTCATTTTTTGTCTTCACTCGATCCCAATCTCAGAATCCAAGAAAACCTCTTGAAAGCCCCAAGGAGAAGAACAAGGAACCTCCCATAGCCATAGTTAAGAGAGGTGCTCCTATTTCAGCACAAACTGAAAGAGAAGTCACCAAAAAGGTAACAACTTCTCCTCATTCTCTTTCTCCTAAGGTCAGTGCCCCAGCTCAAGCTCACGTGATTAGAACTGAGCCTACCATCACCCCTTCTTATACTACTTTTGACATTATCGATCATGCAAAAAGAACCAAGATCCAAATGTCAGAAGCGGAATACCTTCAGTCAAATCCTGAACAGTTCGAAAAGCTCACCAAATTCATTAGAAGTAAAGCTGCCATTCTCTCACCTCCAAAGGTATTTTGCCAAACCCTACTCAATCCCCACCTCAGAATAATTTGCCTCTGCTTCTTCTTCAGGAAAGATTGAACCATTTTATTTGTCTTTGTTAATAAATGGGTTTAAGCTTAGTAATTGTATCATCGACTCAGGGGCCTCTGACAATGTTATGCCTGCAAAAGTAGCCCATGCCCTTGGTCTTACTTTGACTAAGTCATATGGATGATGTTACTCCATGGAAACCAAGCAAGTTCCCTTGATTAATAAAATCAAAGATGCACAGTTTGCATTCGTTTCCTTCCTAGAGTGAAAATGACTATTCTAGTTGCCAACATTCCTGCAGCCTATGGTATCCTCTTGGGTAGAGGTTTTTGTAAAGACGTCGGAGGAGAGATTAATATGGATTGGACCAAGGCAAGGATTCTAGTCAATGGGGTTTATCATGTTCTCCATCCCGAGCCTCAGGCGAGGTATTTGGTAACTAAATCAGATGACCCTAAGGCTCAAATTCTTTTCGAAGATGCTAGCTTTGGAAATTATTTCATGACATCAGAGATACCGGTGGTAGATGTTAAGAAAGAAGATTCTAATGCTATTTGGACCCTCGAATTCGATGGTAGCTGTTCAACCACCGGATCGAAGTTGGTGTAGTTCTTATATCTCCTAATTCCGAGATTTTCCCCTATGCTTTCAAATTGCAGTTTGATAATACTAATAACACGGCTGAATATGAAGCTCTGTTACTAGGATTAGAAATGGCCAGACAAAGGGAATTCGAAATCTCAAGGTTCAAGGGGATGCGGAGTTGATTGTCAACCAGGTCAAAGGAATCTATCAAGTAAAAAATGATCGCTTGAGACATTATAGGAACAAAGTTTGGGATAATATAGAATGCTTTGATGCATTCTCCATCAAGGCAGTTTTGAGAGATTATAACAACAAGGCTGATTCTTTGGCCATGTCTGCATCCCTCCTTCTCCCTCATCCCCAGTTCAAACAAGATACATACACCATTGAGATCATGTATCGTCCCAGTATCCCGGATAACGTGGCTCATTGGCAAGTGTTCAATGATGATCAACAAGTGTTGACTTTTCTAGAAAAAGCTGACAATTTTAGTGAGTTGTACTTTGAAGGTTTGGAATCAGCTTTCCGTGAATCTATCTCAGATCCATATCAAGAGGTTGATGGTGAGTTTATTCAGCTTAAAGGCAACAAGATACCCAAAGGTCTGGTTTCTCTGGAGGGTTTGTTTGACAAGCATGATCGTTTTATTCAAAACAAAAGACAAGTTGAAGGAGCTTCTTCCTCGGAAGTAGATCAAGTCAATCTAGGTTCATCTGATCAACCTCGGATGGTGAATATTGGGAAATGTTGTTCCCCTAAGGAGAAAGTGAAATTCACTTCACTCTTGAAGAGATACATGGATGTCTTAGCCTGGTCTTATGCAGATTTAAAATCCTTCAAGCCCAAAGACGTACAGCACAGTATCCCTTTGAAGCCTGATGTAAAACCATACAGGCAGAAGCAAAGACATTACAATCCCAAGATCTCAGGGACTATCCTTGCAATTTCAAAACTAGTTTAAGTATGAAGCTTATCAAGGACAAGGGGATGCATATGATGGTGATAGTTATGCAGAGGATGCTGGTCTACTGGAGAAGATTCAAAAATGGAGGCTGGCATGGTTCAATTAAGGGCAACAACTCAAATGTGGGCTTTCAGAATTGGTTGTAGGGCACCTTGTCCATGGGAAGGCCCTTTTCCAAGACACTACAGCCCTTAGGAGAAGCTGGACTTCATGGTTGAAGTGTTGCCTCAGCTTACATGGTGGGCTGAGGAGATCGGGGCTTATGAGCAAAGTGCGAGACAACCTTGTCAATGGGTAAGTCAATCACCAGCTCCCTGCCTTTCATTTTCTCTCCCTCAATCTTTATCATTTCAGCAGAGGCAAGAGTCAAGCCCCTCACTTGCTGCCCCAACTGTTGATTCCATTTCTCCATTCCATCTCAGTTCTTTTGTCTTTTTCCCTTCCAAATAGCCATCCCTTCCAAACAAACAAGAAGTTCCACCTCCCTTCCCACCACAAACAATTGCAAAGATGGTTTAACCCTAACCTGCCACTCCTCTTTCTTTCCCAAGCCCATGTTGGGAAGAGACTTAAAAAACCAGCTAAGGAGAACATCAAATAGAGGAACCCAATAGAGAAGAAATGATAGAAAATCTGAAGAGTTGGGCTGCTAAATTTGAGTTTGTAAAGGTTCCCTTGTTGGTTAATCCTATGGAGGAGACTGAGGTCAAGCCGCAAGTGGTGGAAGCTCCAGCTACAGCACAAGCAGGGGAAGAAGGAGCTACTCCTAATCCAAAGAAGAAGAGTACATTCTGTCTATAGAGGAGGACCATATAGTTTCAGAGGCTCCAAGTGCGGAGCAAACCACAGAAGAACCTTCAGTTCTTCATCCCACTTTATCCCCTTCAAGATCTGATGTCGAAGAATAGTTTGAGCTTTCAAACGTTATGTTTGAGGATGAAGGGAACCATGGTGAGTCAATTGTAGATCAGGAGGACACCATGAAGGAGGTTAAGCACCTACAGTAGGATAGCAAGGAGGTAGATTACCTGTCTGACTTGGAGGATTTCCTTGATGAAGGGGAACCCATGGAGATCACATCATTTTTTCCTCCGTCTCTCACATCCCAAGCACATGAGCCTACTGCCATGGAGGAGAACATTCAAGAACAGTAACCTGCACTTCATAACAACCCTCTGGAACCAAGATTGGAAGACATGACTCTCCCATGTTCTTCACAAGAGAAGGAAGAGAAAAAGATAGAAGATGTCTTCATCCCTCTCACACCATCCATCCAAGAAGTTCCACAATCTAAGACTCCATTTTTGGAGTTGAATTTCATAGAAATGGTCACATCCAAAGGATCGATCGTGCCCAATCAGTACTTGGCTTCATTGGAGCCAAAGGAGAAACCAAAACCAGTCATGCCTACTCCAGGGCATGAGGATGAGCATCAAAGTACCAAGGGTCATCATCAAAACCTCCAGAAGTCCAATGCAAGTTAGCTTGAGGAGGTATTTCCATTAATGTTGATACCTTGATGATTTGGGTGGAGGACCAGCTTATTGTTAGTTTTTCACTCATACAGATAGCTATATTTAGTGTCAAATCATTTGCATGGCTTCCCCTCTTGAGAAAGGGAAGCTACATCTCCCTTCCTGTAGCACGCTTTTTTAGCATTCTTTCTCTCTGGTTAGTGTAGGAGTAGGAGTAGACTTTGTTTCTAGCAGAAGAAGTGCTTTGCACACTCTGCATGTTCTACTTAGAGCATGTATGATTTTCAGTTTTGTACATAGTGTTGTTGTGGAGTTTTGTTGCTCTCATGTAATGTTTGGACTTGGCATTTAGTCAAGATTAGTTTCTGTTCTAATGGGTTTCCAAGTGACCCAGGGGTCATTTTTCAAATTTCAGATCAGTTTCATGTTAATCAGGCAGACTCCATGCCCAAGGGATGCTTCAATGCCATTGGTCTCTTCATCTAGCAGGTAGATGTCCCTGTTAGTCACCAATTCTTATCCCAAATTCACCCCAGGAAAATTCGGTCGAGAATAAACCCCGTACATAGAGAAAATATGAAGGGAAAAATTCAGCATTCGAGCTTGAGCCAAAGGAAAGCGGGGAATCGGAGGAAAAGGTGAAAGTTTGCCTTTTGTCAAAAGGCACAAAGATAAAGATGGAAGCGCATCCCCCAGCCAATCGAAGGGTGCCACGTGTCAAGCGGAGCTTCGAGGCTGCAGGAGTTTTTGAGTTTTGCATTTTGTGCAAAAGGGCAAAGAGATAAATTGCTAACCTGCGAGCCTGATTTTTTCTCTAATCCAGCTGCCACATGTCCCAAACCAAAAGGGGGACCCATTTTCAAATTTTTTTCCCGTCCATTTGTGCATGCACGTCCGATACAAACTTCGAAGGGGCATATCTTTCGACTCAAGCCTTGAAATATTATAAATTTGATGCCGTTAGAAAGATCTCGAGCCTCACCTATGCCATGGAGGTATGAGACTTTAATTTTGAGGAGGTTAGGTAAGGGAAAATGGAGGAAACATCTTTAGGCCTTCAATGTAGGATCCATCTATCTCAACAACTAGATCAGATTCGATCTGTTTCCGTCATTCCCTCTTCTTTCAAGGTGCCGAATCAAGGAACCATGTAGTAAAGACGGATTTGGGGGCATATTTTATCAAAAGCATTTGATTTTCAGTGGTTGAGCTTTCGAAATGGGATTCAATGTGTATCTCAGAGTGGTTGGAGCAGGATTCGATTCTTTCCTTATTCTCTCTCCCATTCCTCTATATATTATGTGAGGCATCATTTCAAGAGGTGAACTAGTTGTTGTTCATTCTCCTTCCCGCCCCCTATCTCTTTCTTCTCCAAGGTTGAATGTGGAGTTTAAACCTTCCTCCCCTACTCTGTAAATGGCATTTTTGCCTCTTGCTCGTGTATGATGCTTTGTGCAAATTTCTGAAGCAATAAAACTCATTTTTGTGATGTGTTTGTCCATCCTTCACTTGTTTTCATTGCATCTTCTTACCTCTCATTGTTCTGGAGTATTTTGTGCATGTTTTTGGATGTTTCATTTATAGATCTAGGAGTTGTGTTCATTGGGTTGAAACGTTTCCTATGTGAAATCTGATCTTTGGTCTGTGATGTTGTTGTCCATCCTCTCCATTGCTCACCTCTATTCGTTTCATGGCAGTCTGGGTAGATGATCAACATTTCCCTTTTCTTGGTGCTATCACCTATGTAGTGTAGGATTTATTTATTTTCATGCTCTCTCTCTCTCCTTGGTCCCTTGGAATTGTTAGATTAGGAGTAGATAGTCACATTTCCTTCCTTAGAAGTAGTTTAGCATTAGGATCAGGAAGAAGAAGTTGGCTTTCTCTGGAGGGCCATCTCAAGTCTGCAAGTCCCACAACTTGAGAGATGGTCCAATGTTATGCAAATCACACCAAATGAGTCTTCCTTAGAAAAGTAGATTTTTAGAGCTCATTTAGGGGTGATGTGATTTCATGTTAATAGTAATAAGTCTAAAAGAAATTAAAATACCAAATCTAGTTATCAATGGCGTTGCCCACTATGAGAATGGAACGTCTTGACCGAGCATCAAAGTGACATTTGAAATCATTTAATAAGTAGTTTTTCTTATTAAAATGAAGATGTTGTTTTGTTGCTTTTTTACTATTGAACCGCCCATTATATTAAATAAAAATATATGAGAATTACAAGAACAGAGGAATCAAATCTTTGCGGTCCCCAAAAAAGCCACATATGCACCACATAACACCGAAAGGGAAAATAGAGAATTTCACAAGGGAAAATACAAGAATTACACAAAACCAGAGAGCACTAAGCACAAGTTGCCACTCTGAGAGGAGGAGGATGACAGGAGGGATGAAATATCCACTCGACGGCTTGACCGAAGGAGGATAAACCTATCAGCCATCTTGATCCAAAGATCTACATCCGTAAAGGTGCCATAATTCCCCAACCAAGGGGCGGAGAGACAAGTGAATTTTTGAACTCTAGGTGGAGGAGAGGCCCAAAGTGGAACTCTTTCCATAGCCTTCCCCCTTAGATGATGACTCTATCTCAGCCTGGAAGAGGACATAGGCGAAGGGTGACCTCGGCGAGAGGTAGAGTAGTGGTTCCAAGATCGCCTTCGCGATCCATTCCTTACGGGCAACAAAGGGTCATAAAGCATATTTTAATATCATAGTATTTCGAGATTTCTAAATATTTGTTTATTAGGTAAGGTAATAAAGCATATTTTGAAGGGATCGGGATCCATGTACAAATATGAAAGAGAATACAGGATCTAAATAAATTCAAGAGAGTATCAATATAATTAGGCTAAGGACTTAAATATCTAAACAAATCCAGAAACTAATAAAAGAATTCAAGGTTGTATAGTTGAAATAACATATGAATCCAAAACCAAATGGCTTGCACACAGAACAAGACCAAAAAAAATGCTTAGAAGATTAAGTTCGAGAGTAGAAAGGGCATTTAGGATTGGGAATTCAGATGTGACTAATATGCTCAAGAGAAAAGGAATTTGTTGATAGATAAGGCACCAAATAAAATGGTTAACATTAGGCTCAAACAAGGAGTTCCAAGAATGGGAAGGTCAACGAAGCCATGTACACTAGGCATATTGCATGCATCAACGGGCATTGAGCTTGGAAATGACAAGTGAGATGGAACACAATAGCTTGTATATGGTGTCAAAATTATAGCAAAGAAAGGCAATATCATGATTCCATCACCAATCGCACCACCATGTATCCGGAGGCTTAAGCCCTAGTTTATGGAGCATGAAATATGACATCAACTCTTGAATTTTGTAGATAGACAGAAGGTCCGAATTGGTAAGATTAAATTTTATCTTGAGCTTGGCCTAGGAAATCCAGTCTCTGTGGGAAACCAAATCCTAAATGGTGTGAATCCCTTTGTGAGATAAACTAACATCTTTGATTCCCATAAGTTTTGCAAGAAAAATACTATCTTCCGTGATAATGGGATACCGCCATATATTCTAGGAATTTTAAGAGAGGTTGATGCAAAATCTATCGCCAATCCAACGCAATAAGCGTTTCATAGCTTCAAATTCCTTCCATATGCTTTTGATGATGAAAGTGCTAGTAATCTTGACTTGGAGCCTTAGCGATAAATAAGGTATGCAACCCTATATTATTCCAACATCTTTTACTATAAGTAAAACTTGAAGGAATGTAATTCTAAAGTATTTTTCTAGGCTTAACTTCCCAAAAAAATCTCACCACCCATTTATAATATAAATCCACACTTTACCTATAAACATCAATAATACCAATACCACATTGATCGCGGGATAAATAAAAAACTTCCCATGCCACCCGATGAAATCCATCAAAATAGAACTTTTAGACAAAAGGTAATCCCATAGTAGCTTCGTAAAGAAATCTTGAGATGGGAAACAAAAAGTAGAATAGCAAACATGGGTGGCCGCAATAATCTTAGAACACACCTAGAATTTACTAGCCAATGAAATGGATTTGGAAGACCACCGAGAGAATTTATGTTCAACTATGTCATTCAAATACTTCCATAGACTAATAGAATCACTATCAAAGGTAAAAGGAATGCCCACAAAATTTAAATTTTCTCTATTCCCAATCCACTTCCAAGGGTAATCTTTCAACAAATTTGGTGTAGGAAAATAAATGTTTCATTAGACCAACACCTTAGCCATATGAATGTTGGAATCTGAAGCAAAACAAAATATTTATAATCAATCAAAAATAGCAATAAAATTCTACTCGATTCAACAAGGCTAAGAAAGGAATCATCCACAAAGTGTCCATTAATTAGCTAAGTTGAATGATCAGGAGAAAAAAATCCCCGAATGGGGCCCTAATCAACACGTTGAGCAATAAGATATCCAAGAGCATTGATGGCTAAGACAAAAAGGGCAGTATTAAGAGGTAACCCCTTTCTCATATATCGAAAGAGGAAAATAGAGGAGGAATGATGCCCATTGATAGTGACACAAGTAGAAGCATTGGAGAATAGATTTCGGACATCCGAGGTAAAAAATTCTCCAAATCCTAAGGCTGTGAGCATAGCCAAAATAAAAGGCCATTCAATATGATCATAAGCCTTTTCAAAGTAAATTTTGAGAAATTATGGTAATTCCATGACAACCACACCCATTCCATTCTTTCCCGTGCCGCTATAATATTATCAACAATGTATCTACCTTTGAAAAATTCGTTTGTTCAAGGAAAACAATCTTGGGTAAAATATTGGCAATGCGAAGAGCCAAGGCCTTTGCAAGAATTTTGTAAGAAACGTTCAACAATGTTATAGTCCTTTAGCTAGTAATCAACTTTGGATCAGAAGCTTTAGGAATGAACTTATTGTTTCCTTAATTGATGAAACTCTCTACAGAATTGGATTGGAGATCTTCATTGTAAACCCAAAGTATGTCTAGACTAATAAAATACCAAGTGGCTTTGTATAATTTACAATAAAACCATCTAGACCGAAGATTTATCATCAGCAAGGCACAACATAGAAGCATAAAGCTCATCTAAAGAAAAAGGAGCTTTGCATCAACCACAATCATTAGGTAAAAGCTTGATGAGAACCACCTTGATACATTACTACAAAGTGGTAGATCACTCATTGGTAGCCTCTTGAGCTTAGAAGACTAACTGATAATGTTCCACAAAGGAATTTTTATCTTAGGAAAATACGTGAACTATTGCCGACAAAATGTGAATATATTTGATCTTTTGATGAGCATGCTTGGCCTAGAGGGATTTGAAAAATTTCTTAAACGTTTTATCTCCCACCTTGAGCCAGTGCATCCTCAATCGGATCTCGTACACCATAGGCCAAATGAGATTCCAAGAGCTTGAGATTGTGTTGAATATCACTATCTTGTAACTAAAGAGGGGTGATAAAAGCATTAGATTTGAGGATAAAAGAGATCCCTATGAATTATTGGTGTAGAGAGGAGTCCACCTATTTACGCACTCGAGCAACCTACTTACCAAATCAAGTGAGAAATCGGGTGGTGCGTTGAATTGCCATTTCTGCCACTCTTTCCAGCTTGGTAGTAAAAGTAGACGTGGCATCATGTTCTAAACTTTATAAATTGGTGGGACCACCCCTAGGTGACTCAATAAAGAAACATTAAGAAGGAATTGATTTTATAGGACTTTGAATGGGGCCCTACGCCAAATAATCTTAAAATAAATTCGACAGTCATCTAAAAAAGTACATCTAACCACATTGTGAGGGGAGAGGCCTTGCATGTCAAAATAAAAAAATAGGTTCTTTGAGAGATAATTACATGATTAAGTACTTAAAAACCCAATTGCATATTTCTCAAAGATTGGTCAAAGTATACCAAAATTGAGCCTTAAATTCTTGTTGTTGTCTCGAGAAAAGGATAAAAAAGCCCCAAAAGGCTTTTATAGAAATACCAAGACGCATGCTCGCTCACACACCAATGCATATATGGAGGGTGTCAATTTTTCCATCAGGATGTTATATCATATTAGAGACAACACACACAATGACCAATAAGATAAAGACAAGTTATCACCTAACCATTTCCATAATGTCGTTCTTTCAGAGCCATCATTAGGAACATAAACATTAAGAATACTAAAAGAAAGATCATTAATCACCATAATCACCCACATGGCCCGATTTGAAGGATCTTGTCCCGAGGAGGTGATTAAGGTTGAGAATTTTGAGGCAACAGAAATATTAATTCCACCTTTTCCATCAATGTGTTGAGTATGAAAATATGAAAAAGCAAGAGCAATACAAGTTAGTGTATTCTGAAGAAAAAAACTAGAAATTTTAATTTCCTATAAGCAAATAATATCAAGGAAGCTAAAAATTGGTAAACGAACCTGAACATAATATTTGCAGTAAGAGGGTTATTTAAGACCCCTAATATTCCACGAGATAAAATTCATGAAAAATTAGACATATACAACTTCCCCTGTCTATTTAGCATGCCATCCTTCGAGCCAAGAATTACAAAATTATTTACAAGTGGGATTTGGTCTAAATTAGAAATTTCAACATGAATGGAAGGGTGTTTGACCCCATTATTTCCTCACGCATCTTGTGGGACACTTCTCGGTGTGGACTACAAGAGCAACGCAGAGGTATATATCTTGAAGTTAAATTCTCATAGTCATTTGATTGTGAAGGCAAAACCCAAAGTCTGCGATGGTTTGGAAGGAATTGAAACCAACAGGGGTGGATCTAATGCCTGACTTATCTTTGGATGGAAGAGGGGAAGGAGAAGAAGAAGGGGGCTCCACAGGAGTGGATTTCACATATAAACCCTTATTTTTCCCAACTATCTAGTCCAACCATCAAACAGCTTTATCGCCTTTAGGATTAGACACTAATGGTTTTGTCACCACCGGATTGGAACAAGCTAGAAGAGGAAAATAATGAATGTGATGGTCCGAGGATGAAATCACGTGTTGGGGAGGTTGAAATAAACCACTTGGTATCTCTCAAAAGTGCACCCTATAAAGAGATGGGTGCAGGTGTTCTAAGCTTGCAAAATGGATCTCTCTCTTTCGTAGATACAATGCAAACACCTCAAGTCTGTGGGTATACCTATTTTGAGATGAGTCTCCGGTATCAAGTTCGGTTCCTTATTGATGTATCCTAAACTGATTTTCGGGGGTTAAGGGTAAAAGATGATTTGTAAAAATGAAATTAAAAATGTGGTGATACACCAAACTGTATGAAGTCTTTGACTTAGTACATGCACAATTGATATGGAATGAATTTCTGATGCACAGGCCAACAATTTTCTGAAGATAATTAAGGGTAAACACTTTGATGTATTTAGGGATAAAATCACAACAATACTGCTAAGTTACACATACACATTAATATCATGTAAAAATTATTGAATTTGCAACAGGGTAAGATGATTAATCAGGGAATTCAAATTCACAAAATTAATGGAAACATACACAAGACTGCAAATAATTGGAAAGGCAAAAAATACTTCACATTCAAAGGGCAAAACTGCAAAAATTGCTCAAAGACTTTTGTATCTAAAATTCCCCCTCTAACTCCTTTGTGCTTTGCCAAAACACACAATATATAGAAAAATTAATTTACCCACCCTTCCTAAAAATGCACTAAGGTTGTACTCGCCCATGCATCCTATTTTATCCTTTATTTATTAATAAATAAATGAATAAAATAAAGCAAACTAATAGAAAGAGGCATTAATAGCCTTTGTTACATCTCAGTCAAACTGAAGTTGACTGATTCTATTTTTAAGAAAAGAATGGGTGAATAATTTGCTAATAATAAACCTTGCTTGCTGGGCAAGTCTCCTTTCTTGTGCATGTGAATTTGTCTTCTTGTCTGTTATGTCCTTTTTTGCTAAAGGCATGCAAAAATAAACTCCTGTGAGTGAACAAAATAATTACAATACTTGCAATATTTGCAAAATAATTCATCCACTGTGGGGACCACTTGTCCATGTGCACATGATCAACTCTTGTCTTCTAGTGGTCACATGGGTGACATACTGTAAATCACCTCCAACTCCTCCAACATAGTGGGGACCACCTTTGCACTCACCATTAGTCCTCATTAGTTTGGCCACTCTTGTGGACTTAGCAAATTACCATGGTTTAAACACATGGCAAGGTACAATTTGTAAAAGGGCCACCATATTATATTTGGCCACCTTGGAGCATACGTATAGCATACTATAGTCTACCACCTTTGATTAATTATTGTATTATACAGTTGGTCGACTTTGTATTGCGAATAGAATAAGGTGGACACCTTTTGGTTTGATCATTGCACACATGATTTTGTTGGCACGTTTTTGGAATATCTGAGTTTGGACTATTATTGGTATGTCAAATGCAAATAATTTTTGAAATGATAAGGGTTGGCCCCCTCATGATGATGAGTCACCCTCCATGTGTTTTTGACAATGGTATTTTAACTCAAAGTTGAGCTAACTCTAACCACAGGTATGCATTGATAACTAAAAACTAACACTAGTCATTGATCTTCTGTCATGTTTTATCTCTATTCATCGATCTTGATCTTTGATTAGGGTTTCTGATTTGCATTGAATGAGGCTAGTGGTACCATAACCATGGTGGTTTTCTTCAAACTTGGGGATCGATCCTCAAGCGTTGATCTTGGTACTTTTCTTTCTCTACCTTTGATTCTCTGACTGTGGTTGAGTTTCATTTAACTCATCTCTCAAGTTTGCGTGTTACAGCTTTCTTGACCTTAATGATCACTCCATTTGGTTTTCTGGCTTGTGGGTGAAGCCCTAGAAAATTTTGGCTCGATATCATTGTTGAAGCTTTTGAAGTTCGAATCAGTCCATTTTCTCAGCCTTCTTAGCCTTCGAGCATCTATATATTTTGTCTCTGATCTGTTAGAGATTTTCTAAGCAAGCCTTCTGGGAGATTCTGCCATTGTTGTAGACTTTGAGCTCGGTACTTTGTATTTTTGTAGTTTTCTGATTACATTGACCTCTACGTGGTATGTGAATCCTCTGAAGCTTGTTTCTTGAGGGTTTTACCTATGTAAAGAAAAATCCTTTTGTATTTTCATCTTTATGAACCTTGAGAGATTTTGGTAATGAATGGGTGCCATCGTGAAGATTTGGGGCTCTTCTTTACGAATTCAAGTTCTCTACATTTTTAGCATGAAGTTTGCATTTTGTTGGGGTTCGGCCTGGAGGGTTTTGAGTATGCTCGACCCTTGCTTTATTTGTTCCATGGCAATAGTTATACATGGAGACTGTTTCTAAGCATTTTCTTTTCCATTCTTTGAGCTTTCTGTGATCTTCTGGTCTAAATCCCTTTGTGTGATCTCTTGGCCACCATTGATAAGAACTCGAAGCTTCACTACTTGATGATGGGTTGTCTTGATACTTACTAGAACGTTTTACTTTTGACAAGGTAAGCATGTTTTGGACTCGAGCTCTCCTAGGTAATCCTTTGTCTGTCATTTTTTGAGATCTCTCATTTTTCAAAAATGACACCATATCTTCTGTATTTACCTTAAATAGAAATGGGTATCATTCTTTCTGTTCTAAATGATAAATATGAAGCTTCGTTGATGAAGGTTTTTCTCTGTTCATGCATATTCTGTCTTCAATTCCAGATCTGGACATTTTTGAGATCTCTGGTTTTCGAACTTGTTCATTTTATTTCGATTTTGTAATCTACTTTGAAGATTTTAATGGCCTCTGGAACTCTATTTAATTTTTGATCCATCATGTTTCCATTTCGAGGTGTTTTGCATATTAGTTTTCCTAGTCGGGTTTATCGCTTTGGCTTATGGGAACATTTGATATGGATGTATTGTTGAAACTCACTTCACATTCTTTTATACCTTGCACTACCCGATTCGAGTTGACCTTGTACTCACCAAGTTTGAAGCTTGTGTTTGATCCATTTTAAGAGTTCATCGGTACTTTTTTCCATGCTTATAGATGATTTCACCATGACTAAGAGCCATATCCTTTGAACATTTTGTCACTGTCTGATATGAAGTGATAATTGGGTTTGATTTTCACTGTAATCAAGTGTCATGAATGTACAATTCAAAATTTTGTTTCACTTTGTTGTATCTGCCTTTCACTGTAGATTTTCTGCATGATAGTTTCTCCACCTGGAACTTTGTAAATACCTCAGACCCTCTATTTGTACTTCAGAGCATGTGTATGCTCCTGATTTCAAGCATTACTTAGAGTAGAGGGTTTGCAAAATAAAACTCCATTAGTATATGTTTATGTTTTTGTTTTTGTCTCATCCCTTTATGGCTCGTAATACATCTTTGTTGCCATGGAGATTTGCATTGATCTGGGTTGAGTTGCTTTCAATTTCTCTATTTATACTTGGCATGATCTTGTATTACTGTGCTCTTATATTGATTTGTTACTCTTTTCTTGGTTGTAACACGATGTTTTACCCATGTTTTATAACTTTCATCGTACTATATAATCTCTTAAAAGAACTCATCATCTACACAGAGGAATTTTACTTTGATTTCATGGTAACTCAACTCTAGGTATCTATTATTTGTTCGAAAATATACTCGAGATAAGATAAACTGGTGGTATACATGTGGACCTATGCTTCGAAACTCGGGTCTTCACTTGATGATGCCTCGGTTCTTGGTTGTACTACTCGATCCTAACTAAGAGTTGTTTCTTTGTGCATTTGATTCCGAAAGCACATTAATGGTACCTTATGATCTGTTTCTCAATTCCATGAGATCTTTGTACCTTGTATGTGGCCTTTAGAAGTTGTGAGTTTCTCATTCTTTCTTCACTTGAAAACCGTAATTTAAAAATGGCTAAACTTTGTAATATTATCTTAAAAATTCATTTTATTTAGCTATTAAGCCATAAAGAAAGCTCCAAAGTTCTTCAATTTCATGACTGAAAGTGTAGTCCATTTCTTTTCTTAAAATAATGCATTTAATCTTCATTACTGACTTTATTATGTATGGAAAATTTAAAATATCCATTTTACATGGCGAAGCCTGTCACAAAATTTTTCCTTAATTCTTTCTCATTCTTTGTTTCAATTTGTAATAGTTGTATTTTCTTATTCGTAATACTGAGAATGTATCATTTTTTCATTGAAGATAATTTTTGTTGGAAATCAAGCATAATAATCAAGTTATCTTGATCATGACATGCTTTTATGTTTCTCTATACATCACTTATTTGATTTACATACAACTTATAAAGCATGTATTAGTTTAAAATAGCATGATGGAAAGTTTTAAATATCCATTTTACATGGCGAAGCCCTATCAAAATTTTCCCATAATTCTTTCTCATTCTCTATTTCAGTTTGTAATCTTATCTTTCCAAGTAAACTTCATCTTTTAAATTATGATCCTTCTTCTTGATTTGCAATCAAACTTGCACTTTTGTCTGCAATTCTCTCCTCTCTTTTTTGTACCGCAACTTGTTCTAATTCTAGAATTGTTGTTGAAATTTGAGTTGTATTCTTCCTTCATTCCAATATGTATTGGTCACTCATCTGCTTTATGTACCATAGGATAGAAGTTATTGAACTCTGTAATCTTTATCCATAGTGAAGACTATAAGATATGATTTATTTCTTCTTGACTGCAACCTATTCCTGCACACTTGAGAAAATAGTTAGAAAATATTTAGGCTTTTGGCCTCTCTTATGTCCATGTTTTCTTTTCTTCTCTTTATTTCCTTCTGAGTGAGTAAATCATGTATACTATTTGATCTTCAAGTAATCTATATCTCCTATTATTAGAGATCCATGTGCATGAATTAGGATAGTATAGGAATATGGATTGTACCCTAAGCTCATAAACTAATAGTTTTCTCTTTTCTATTTTCAAGTATAGTGCTCTCAACAATGAAGATGAAGAGGGAACAAAGCTGAAGATGAGGATGTACCAACCGAAGAACAAACCTCAAGGCAATGACGGGTTCATTCATACTCCTTTATTTTCTCTTTCATGCATGTGTACCTATTATTTCAGTAGTTATACTTTACTTTCCAATTACATCCCATGGCTTGTGTGGGAACATTTGAAATTCCTTATGAATAAAACATTGAATTAGGAAATTGATTTGTGTATTTCTTTTTGCATTTTCGCTTTCGATATGGATTGTATGATGAACTAAACAACCCAATACCATAATTGAATTTCTTAATCATGAAGGAAAGAACATTAAAGAATATTGTAACATCCAAAGAATGAACTCGATTCTTGTTTCCATACTTATAGCTTTGAGTTCAACCACAACCGAGATCCATATCCTTTGAACATTTTGTCATTGATTGATACGAAGCGATAACTGGGTTTGATTTTCACTGTAACCAAGTGTCATAAATGTACAATTAAAAATTTTGTTTCACTTTGTTGTATCTACCTTTCGCTGTAGATTTTCGCATGATAGTTGCTCCACCCGGGAACTTTGTAAATACCTCAGACCCTCTATTTGTACTTTGAGCATACGTATGCTCCTGATTTCAAGCATTACTTAGAGTAGCCATTTTGTAAAATGAAAATCCATTAGTATATGTTTTTGTTTTTGTCTCATCCCTTTATGGCTGGTAATACATCTTTGTTGCCATGGAGATTTGTGTTGGATCCGGGTTGAGTTTCAATTTTCTCTATTTATACTTAGTGTGATCTTTTATTAATGAGGCTCTTATATTGATTTGTTACTTTTTCTGGTTTAAACACGATGTTTTACCCATGTTTTATAACTCGATCACTATATAATCTCTTAAACGAACTCATCATCTACACAGAGGTTTTACTTTGATTTCTTGGTAACTCGAATCTAGGTATCTACTATTTGTTTTGAAAATATACTCAGATAAGATACACCTTGTGGTATACATGTGGACCTATGCTTCTGAAAATTGGGTCTTCACTTGATGATGCCTCAGTTCTTGGTTGTACTACTCTGCTCCTGACTAAGAGTTGTTTCTTTGTGCATTTGATTCGAAAGTACAATATTGGTACCTTGATTGTTTCTCGATTCCATGAGATCTTTGTACCTTGTATGTGGCCTTCTAGAAGTTGTAAACAGTTTCTCATTCTTGCTTCACTTGAAAACTATAATTTAAAAATGGCTGAAATTTGTAATATTATCTTAAAAATTCATTTTATTTAGCTATTAAGCCAGAAAGAAAGCTCCAAAGTTCTTCAATTTGATGACTGAAAGTGTAGTCCATTTCTTTTCTTAAAATACTGCATTTAATCTTCATTACTGACTTTAGTATGTATGCTGGAAAATTTAAAATATCCATTTTACATGGCGAAGCCCTGTCAAAATTTTCCCACAATTCTTTCTCATTCTCTCTGTTCAAATTTGTAATAGTTGTATTTTCTTATTCAAAATACATAATGTATCATTTTTCTATTGAAGCTAATTTTTGGTTGAAACTAAAACATAATAATTGTTATCTTGATCATGGCATGCTTTTTTGTTTCTCTGTATCACTTATTTGATTTACATACAACTTCTAAAGCATGTATTAGTTTAAAACAACATGATGGAAAGTTGTAAATATCCATTTTACATGGCGAATCCCTATCAAAATTTTCCTGAATTCTTTCTCATTCTCTATTTCAGCTGTAATCTTATCTTTCCAAAGAAACTTCAGCTTTTAAATTATGATCCTTCTTCTTGAACAATAATCAAACATGCACTTTTGTCTGCAATTCTCTCCTCCTCTTTTTGTATCGCAACTTGTTCTAATTCTAGAATTGTTGTTGAAATTTGAGTTGTATTCTTCCTTTATTCCAAAATGTATTGGTCACTCATCGCTTCATGTACCATAAGATAGAAGTTATCAACTCGTAATCTTTATCCATAGTGAAGACTGTAAGATATGATTTATTTCTTCTTCTATGCAACCTATTCCGCACACCGAGAAAATAGTTAGAAAATATTTAGGCTTTTGGCCTCTCTTATGTCCATGTTTTCTTTTCTTCTCTTTATTTCCTTCTGAGTGAGTAAATCATGTATACTGTTTGATCTTCAAGTAATCTATATCTCCTATTATTAGAGATCCATGTGCACGAATTAGGATAGTATAGGAATATGGATTGTACCCTAAGCTCATAAACTAATATTTTTCTCTTTTTGTTTTCAGGTATAGTGCTCTCAACAATGAAGATGAAGAGGGAACAAAGCTGAAGATGAGGATGCATCAACCGAAGGACAAACCTCAAGGCAATGATGGGTTCACTCATACTCCTTTATTTTCTCTTTCATGCATGTGTACCTCTTATTTCAGTAGTTATACTTTACTTTCCAGTTACATCCCATGGCTTGTGTGGGAACATTTGAAATTCCTTATGAATAAAACATTGAATTATGAAATTGAGTTGTGTATTTCTTTCTACATTTCTACTTTCTGATATGGATTGTATGATGAAATAAACAACCCAATACTATAATTGAATGTCTTAATCATGAAGGAAAGAACATTAAATAATACATGTAACATCCAGTTTTGAACTTTGATTCTTGTTTCCATACTTATATTTGAAGTTCAGCCACGATTGAGAGCCATATCCTTTGAACATTTTGTCATTGTTTGATACAAAGCGATAATTGGGTTTGATTTTCACTGTAATCAAGTGTCATGAATGTACAATTCAAAATTTTGTTTCACTTTGTTGTATCTGCTTTCACTGTAGATTTTCTGCATGATAGTTGCTCCACCTGGAACTTTATAAATACCTTAGACCCTTTATTTTTACTTCGGAGCATGCGTATGCTCCTGATTTCAAGCATTACTTAGTGTAGAGGGTTTGTAAAATGAAACTCCATTAGTATATGTTTTTGTTTTTGTTTCATCCCTCTATGGCTGGTAATACATCTCTGTTGCCATGGAGATTTGCATTGGATATGGGTTGAGTTGCTTTCAATTTTATCTATTTATACTTGTCATGATCTTGTATTACTAGGCTCTTATATTGATTTGTTACTCTTTTCCTGGTTGCAACATGATGTTTTACCCATGTTTTATAACTCAGAATGTACTATGTAATCTCTTAAATGAACTCATCAATTACACAGAGGCATTTTACTTTGATTTATTGGTAACTCGACTCTAGGTATCTATTATTTGTTTTGAAAATATATTCAGATAAGATACACCTGGTGGTATACATGTGGATCTATGCTTCTAAAACTTGGTTCTTCACTTAATGATTCCTCAGTTCTTGGTTGTACTACTCTGCTCCTAACTAAGAGTTGTTTCTTTGTGCATTTGATTCTGAACGCACATTATTGGTACCTTGACTGTTTCTCAATTCCATGAGATCTTTGTACCTTGTATGTGGCCTTCTAGAAGTTGTAAACAGTTTCTCATTCTTTCTTCACTTGAAAACTATAATTTAAAAATGGCTAAACTTTGTAATATTATCTTAAAAATTCATTTTATTTAGCTATTAAGCCAGAAAGAAAGCTCCAAAGTTCTTGAATTTCATGACTGAAAGTGTATTCCATTTCTTTTCTTAAAATAATGCATTTAATCTTCATTACAACTTTAGTATGTATGCTGGAAAATTTAAAATATCCATTTTACATGGTGAAGCCCTGTCAAAATTTTCCTGCAATTCTTTCTTATTCTCTATTTCGGGTGTAATAGTTGTATTTTCTTATTCGAATCTGAGAATGTATAATTTTTCTGTTGAAGCTAAAAAAATTTTGGAAACTGAAACATAATAACTGTTATCTTGATCATGGCATGCTTTTTTGTTTCTCTGTATCACTTATTTGATTTACATACAACTTATAAAGCATGCATTAGTTTAAAACAACATGATGGAAAGTTTTAAATATCCATTTTACATGGCGAAGCCCTGTCAAAATTTTCCCATAATTCTTTCTCATTCTCTATTTCAGTTGTAATCTTATCTTTCCAAGTAAACTTCAGCTTTTAAATTATGATCCTTCTTCTTCAGTTGCAATCTAAAACTTGCACTTTTGTCTGCAATTCTCTCCTCTGTTTTGTACTGCAACTTGTTTTAATTCTAGAATTGTTGTTGAACTTTGAGTTGCATTCTTCCTTTATTCCAATATGTATTGGTCACTCATCCGCTTCATGTACCATAAGATAGAAGTTATTGAACTCTGTAATCTTTATCCATAGTGAATATTGTAAGATATGATTTATTTCTTCTTGACTGCAACCTGTTCCTACACACCAGAGAAAATAGTTAGAAAATATTTAGGCTTTTTGGCCTCTTTTATGTCCATGTTTTCTTTTCTTCTCTTTATTTCCTTCTGAGTGAGTAAATCATGTATATTGTTTAATATTTAATTAATCTATATCTCCTATTATTAGAGATCCATAAAGTAAATTAGACAAGTATAGGAATATGGATTGTACCCTAAACTCATAAACTAATATTTTTCTCTTTTCTATTTACAGGTATAGTGCTCTCAAAGTAATGAAGATGAGGATGCATCAACCAAAGAAAAAACCTCAAAGCAATGATGGGTTCACTCATACTCCTTTATTTTCTCTTTCATGCATGTGTACCTCTTATTTCAGTAGTTATACTTTACTTTCCAGTTACATCCCACGGCTTGTGTGGGAACATTTGAAATTCCTTATGAATAAAACATTGAATTATGAAATTGAGTTGTGTATTTCTTTCTGCATTT
Organism: Taxus wallichiana var. yunnanensis; assembly: GCA_018340775.1. Lineage (NCBI taxonomy): Eukaryota > Viridiplantae > Streptophyta > Pinopsida > Cupressales > Taxaceae > Taxus > Taxus wallichiana. Next base: position 220,813,998 of record CM031235.1, read on the forward strand.
CTACTTTCTGATATGGATTGTATGATGAACTAAACAACCCAATACTATAATTGAATGTCTTAATCATGAAGGAAAGAACATTAAAGAATACCTGTAACATCCAGTAATGAACTCTAATTTCTGTAATCTGCAGTCTTGATTGCTGCTTCAAAACCTAACACTTCATCTATTCTGCAATTTGGTGTCTTCATCAAGGCAACATAGCTATCCTTCGGGCCTTGTGTTCTTTTTTTGAAGATAGCATGAAATTGTAGGCTATGTGATCTGTTATGTTTTGTAATAGCACACATAGCTGCAGATTTCATGTAATCATTAATTAATTCAACAGTAAAAATATTGTCTGAAAGAAACCACCTAGCTTAGGTATACTTCAACAATGTTATCCATCATAATGAAGTTTAGAGTTGCCCATTTTTGCACAAGTGCAAAAATTGTCAACACTACCTTTTGAGAGATACGTAGGGACCCAACTTGAATATCCAGGTGGTTCCGTAGATCTTTCGCAAGGTCAACTTCGACACAAATTCATTTTGTAGGAAGAACATAAAAAATTGATCTTTCTCATAGCATATCACCTTACCAATGTGTTTAACTATCTCTCGAAAGGAAACACCAGAGATGAAAGAGGAATCTAGGAAGCTCAATCTAAACTCAAATTTTCAATGAAACATGGCTAGTGAGGCTAAATTTGGGAGTCTTCGAGAAATCACTAAAAAGGTATTCCTTAAATACCAACAATCCACCTTAAGAATGAGGGATTAGAGATAAAAAGGATTGCGCAATAGAAAGAGATAAATATAGACACTAAATCCCACACTTTGCGTAAATATTTAGTCTTGGTTTCATACTAATTAACCAGTGTCTTTGGCCATTTTTATTTTATTTTTGTCCTTATTTTTAATCTTACACCGCACTTTCCCAATCCATATTTTCATACTTCATTTTCCCTATTTCTAAATGGGGTGCCCAACTAGGACTAGGGCACCCCAAGCACCCGATCCACTCTAAGCACACCGATCCTCTTTGCACTTTACTTTCACTTTTTTGGCACTTTCTAGCCATTTGAGCTTTCTATATTTTTGGTGGTTGGAATTTTTAGGGTTAATTGCAAAATTAGAACAAGAGAACCATATAAATATAAATTTATGAGACCATAATGAAGGACCAAGAACTAAGAACTAGTATTTCCACCTAATGTTGCATCCGAAAAGGCTTATATTGCTCCATTTGTATCCATCTAGCTCCATCAAAAGGGAAAATGTTGGTTCATTTGCATCACACTTCATAAGAGGGGATTTTATTCTATTTCACACACCATTTATTTACACACTCTACATCTAGTTAATTCTCGCTACTTACAAAGTGTGGGTACATGCACAAGAGCACCTATGGCATAATTTCCACACACACACACACACATATAGAATTAAATTGGGTCGAGATGTAGTGCAATGCATAATTTCCACACACACACACACATCCATTTAGAAGCTGAGGACATTTTGACCCCTTCATATGCATCTTTCTTTTTTATGGTTTTGATGCTTTATCTAGGGTTTTACGGGTGATTCCTTTAATGCGGGTCTACAACGACATTGGCAATCATATAGTGACATTCACGTGATGAAGGTGATAATAGGTGAACATTTAGCACACCTTAGAGAAGGTTCCTTGGTAATTTCCATAGACCGGAGTTTCCAAGATCTCATATCATGGTGCCTTAGGTGCCCCTATCCTTCTCTAGGCACCCCGGTCTACTTGACAGGCGACTTAGATCTACATTTTCCCAAGTCCTCAACATTTTCCTCCTCCTTTCCGGTTGGTCTCCATGCGACACCATCCCATGAAATCTTTGAATCAGCTAAGGCCTTTCTAACCCTTTTTACACATTAGGGTTTCACATTTCATTACTTATATTTCTTGGGTATATTTATTACATTTTATTGTCATTTATTTACTGCTTCTATAGCATATAGATTAGACCACAATATTAAATTTTATTTTAATCATTTTGGTGAACCCGGTCTTCAAATAAAATTTTTCCTTAGGATTTTTCTTTGTATTCATGTCACTCGTAGTGGTCATTTTGGGTCTTTTCAATATTGCAAGCTTCTTTCATTCACTCGTAGGGTTTCCAAACCAATGGCTGATATCCCTACTTCTATAGCTACCACTGACAATCCTCTGGATAATTCGAACAATGTATGAAATAGAGGCATGTGATAGTGAAAAATCATATGATGAGGATACCAATGTTGACCAAGACCAATTAAAGACAATTAGTGATTGTTGACAAGCTTTACGTGATAATCTCAATCATCTTCTATATGTCCTACATTCTTTGATTAATGCAAAGAATACTTGTGATGCTTTGGCCTCTATAGTTACTCATTCCTCGGCTCTCATCGTCTTCACCGCACCCATTTATGTTTCAGATCCCATTCCTACTACTACTGCTCTTGTCATTCACCCTAGCACTCCTAATATTCATCTTGACTCTTCTTCAAATACTCATGATTTAAACTCTTTATATTAGGATTTGCAAACACAAATTCACCAGCTCCACTCACTACTTCTCGTGCATCACTATCTTTAGACTCTACTTCACTAACGCATACTCCATTTTTACCTATTATATCTTCCTATCCATTGCCACCTAATTTCATCTCTCTCAAATTACTCATCTTTAAGGTCCATGACAACCCATAAGAGCATCTTCGTGCTTTTTATGTAGCATGCCTAGACTGTGCGGATGACTATACAATACTAGCTAATATTTTTCCTCGTATTTTACAAGATTATCTGATGCCTTGGTTTTATGACCTCATTGCCACACTCGGTAACATATTTCACACATCTAGCTCATGTTTTTCTCACTCACTTTTCTATCAACATCAGCTCTAATATTTTTTATGCCCAACTCGCAAAACTCAAACAAGGGTCTAATGAACACTTAGCAGATTATGTCATGTGTTACAAAAACAATTTAGCTAAGATGACAAATGTGCTTACGGATGCTAAACGTTAGGACTTATTCATTCATATTCTACATTACAACCTCTTGGGAGAGTTTTCTCTTTGAGACTTCCCCTTCGTTTGATCAACTTTGTCATACTTTTAAGCTTCGTGAAACCAAGATCTTAGCTATAGGAAAGCTTAAATACTAATAGAAAGCATCACCCGCTACGTGCTTTTAAAATAATTCAACCTTAAAATAATCTATAGCTAAACTAATGACACAAAATATACCAAGAATGCAAGTATGTACTATTAAAGAGCTTCAATTGCAAGCGCATGGCATATCTTCACTAAGTTTAGTGTCCCTCTACATATCTTATTACAAAAACTTGTCGATAGTAACCTCATTACACTACCTTATACACTACAAATAGATACATCTCAACCAAAAGGGAACAATTTCAATTAAAATTCCCATTACAACTATCATCAGTGTGTTGGACACTCCACAAATCGTATCTTTTGACTTTGATTTCTCATTTAGGGTTTGATTGATAGTGGTAAAATTGAGCTTTCAAAACCTACAATTTCTCCACCTATCAATGAAAATCATAAGCTCAAAATATTTAACAACCCTCTACCCAAGCATGACACAAAAGTGGTTGAATATTCAGCTAACTATGTATATCACGCGATTGCCTCCTCCCATATCGGGGCTAAATCTTGACTAACTTTCTAGTTACACATATTGACACTTCTCCACCAATCATCTCTTTCTCCAACTATGATTATCATGTAAATTTCACTTCTAATCACTTACATATCAATGCATCTATTGGCTTGATTTCTATCAATAATACTAAGTTTGGCTCGTTTAGGCCCATTAGCGTATGATTTATTCCACTTCTCATCGCCATTGGCTATCCACTATCACAAATTACATATCCCATGAACAATTCATATGGTTTCATCAAGATTCATGTTATGGTAGGCCCTCTTACTATTCTTGTACCCTTCCTTTTTGGACAAGTAGTCAATGATTGTGACATGCTTTTAGGTCTCAATTAGATTCATAGGTCTAAATCCATCATCTATATGAATCATTTGCGACTCAAATTCATACATAACAATCAAGTTATTTCTATTAACGGTGTCCCTCCATCTACTCCATGGTCGTCATCTCCTCAAGCACCAGTTAATGCATCCCCTACTTCATCTAGTACATTGCAATCCATGTTACTTCAAGCATAATCTACACCTAGTTCACTAACTCGCATGAAATCTATGCAACCTTACCACTTTATTATTCCTACACATCAACATAGGCCCATTCCTCGCATGGTTATTACATCTCAACGTAAGTCTCCACCTCACTTTATTCCATGTATGTGTCCATCATCTATGCGCTCTGCTTTGTGTAGATATCCATCACTTATGCATTTGTTTACACCTACTTGCTCATCATATACTCATCCATAGAATGCATGTAGACTTCACTCACCTACGTAGCATCTATCTACTATACCACCACTACTAGCACATGGTCATATGCTTTCGGAACCACCAACATCGGATGAGGGATCATCATCCTTCACTTTCATTAGATAGTTCATTCAATCTCGGGAATTTGGGGGGCATTACATTTATATCTTTTTCCCTAATACTAGCAAATTTTCAATCTTCGTGTACGCATATTCATCTACACTTTAGAAGTGTCACTACCCAATGACACACTCTTTTGTTTCGCTTCACACTTGACAGTTGAGGGCATCCTATACACATGAACCCCACACACACACACATTATACATTACACACTCTACATTACACACTTTCACATGGTCATCTCTCATCATCTCATATACAACCTATATATTCTTCTACACATTGTACTCATTACTCGATGACGCACTCTAGTCTCATGATCCATATTGGACTATTGAGGGTATACATAACAAATGGACCTCAAAAATTATTTTGTTCATCATTTAACATTCCTATTTTAGTGATATACAACATAGGCTACATTGTCACTTCCTCTTACATCACTTAGTGGTATATGCTTTAGGATACAACACCACTTCTTCTCCTCATCTTGTAGTGATATATGCCATAGGCTACATCATCACTTAATCTAGCATTATAATCACTTCTTACCATCATCATTAGTGATATACACTTTAGGATAAATCATAACTCCCTCTACTCATCTTGTAGTGCTATACACTTTAGGCTAAATCATCATGCATCTTCATCTCTAGGTTGCATATCATCACCACACATACACATTCACCATAGCACGCTACACACAACAAATAGCTCAACCATTTCCCAATGACACACTCTCATTTTTGGTTCATTCTTTCCTGTAGAGGGGGCATAAAAACTCAACCTCATTGCATACAATTCCATTCACTCGGGGGCACACGGCTCCTACTATCCATTATGTATTCCATTCCATCCATCCACAACATGTTGCATATCTTGGTCACATTTACTTTTTCTTACATTTTCTTGTACATGTTCACCTTATTACACATGCTAGATAGATTTCTTGTATGTCATTATCTTTACCATACACACATGTGCATTCATGTTCTTTTCTAGTTGTGATCGCAGATATAGTTATTTTACACACAACATGGATGTTTGGCACACTACCAATCCCATAACGGCTACTTGGGACATCCACCTTCCTATACTACATGTGTTATTGTTTCATTTTGTACTTAGCACTCTACTTATTGGCTATACTTGTTTTGACATACTTTTTATCTTTATAACATGCTAACATGGTGGTTCTGTACAACATTCATTTTACAAGATTAATTACTTCCATGACTATCTATCTATTTGTTTGTTCTTGTTTTTCATTTTTGATATTGTATGTGGGCCTTGCCCTTTTTTGGTTGCACACATTTTTTTTTGTCTACAACCACTTTGGCCTTGATTGTCTTATGCCATCATGAGTGATGTCCCATTTTTACAACTGATTTCCACAGTCTATGATTGACTTCTTACGTGTTTACTTACATTTTATCTTACACATTGTTTGTGTAGCTTACACTTTTTTTTTGCATGCATGTTTTTTTGTACTAACACTTGTTTCCTAGCCACTTGTTTGAGTTTTCCTTTCTTTCTACTAAGCACATTCCCTTCCCCTCGCAAGGAACAATTTTCTGATCGGTGTTATTTTGGGGCCACATTCTCCTATCATGACATTGCATGTGCCCTCAAAGAGGGAGGATCATTTGGGTTTATACACAATACACAACATATAGCACCAATACATGTAGATTCAATTTTTAGTTTTTCTTCCATGGCACAGTGGGCTATACAACAAGTTGGTTCAAACCAATCTATAAAATTCCATACAAATTGGCGTTTATAAGGTGGATTGTCCTTGACATTTTGGGGAGCAAGATTATAGGTTGGGACGAATATTGGACTTTCCTCCTATAATTCTTCAGCCATTAGTGTCATATCACCCAAAAACAAGAAGTAGAGAGATCTCTTCACACTCTAAGGAAGCAATTATAGGTTAGAGAATAACAAATATTTCTCCCTACACTTCTTCGCTTCGGTGATATGGGATCACCCAAAAACTCGCACTTCATCGACATTTACAAGATCCTTTCTACACCCTTTTTCTCATCACGGATTAGTTGCACATGTTGTTTTCTCATTTTCGTACTTTCATTAGTCTTTTTATACATATACATGTTTTTTACAAATATATAGACATATTTGACTACTAGATCATCTTCTCCTTTACATGTCCATCCATATGGGAAGTAAGTAGTCAAAAAAAATGAACTCACTTAGCATCACACATAGCATACTAACATGTAGGTACATCACCCATATTGGCATCTACACGCACACTTTCTCCCTAAGTTCACTCTCATCACTTTTACACTTTTTACATCTTTAGTCTTTATGCTTCATTTTTTTACCACTCCGCGCTTTGCCTAATCCCTTGACATGCTTTCTACATCACTCTGCATGGATATTAGGTAGCCATCTCTATCTAATTTATGTTTCCGAGCTTTCCACTCACCAACATAAAGTGGGGGGAAATGTAGACACTAAATCATGCAGTTTGGGTAAATATTTAGTCTTGGTTTCATACTACTATTCATATGGTTCTTGAGTGAAAAAGATTACTAATTAACCCATTTCTTTGGCCATTTTTCTTTAAAAATTTTGTTATTTTCAATCTTACACTTGCACTTTCCCAGTCCATAATTTCATATTGCATTTTCCCTATTTGTGACCAGGGCACCTAGCTAGGACTGGGTTGTCCCAAGCACCCTGATCCGCTCTAGACGCATTGATCCTCTTTGGACTTTACTCTCACTTTTTGGGCACTTTCTATCCATTTGAGATTTCTATCTTTTTGGTGGTCAACGTTTTCAGGCTTAATTCCAAAATTAGAATAAGATAACCATTTAAATATAAATTCATGAGACCATAATGAAGGACCAAGCTCTAAACACTAACATCTCCACCTAAGGTTGTATCCATCAAAGGATTCTATTGCTCCATTTGCATCCATCTAGCTCCATCTCAAGGGACAAAAGTTGGTTCAACTACATCAAAATTCATAGGAGGGGAGTTTATTATATTCCATGCACCATCTATTTACATTCTACATCTAGTTATTGCTCGCTACTCACAAAGTGTGCTTGACACAAGAGCACCTAAGGCACGATTTTCGTACACACACACACATACCTAGAACTACATTATGTATGAGATGTAGTGTAGCAATGTGTGATAAGTACATCCATTTGGTAGCTAAGGACATTCTAACCCCTTCATATGTATCTTTCTGTTTTAGGATTTTGATGCTTTATCTCGGGTTTTACATGTGATTACTTTATTGGAGTTCCACACGGTCACATTTGTGATCATAAATCAAAATTCAGGATCAAGGAAAACACTCGGTGACGCCTCGGATAAGGTTCCTTGGTCATTTCAGAGACCAGACACCCAAATCGGAGACCCGAGCTCGTTAGGTGCCCTCATCCTTCTTTTGGCGCCCAAAGTATACTTAGACATCTTGAATTTACATTTTCTAAGTCCTTATGTGACGTTTTCCTCATCTTGTCCATCCGAGCTCCACTATGACACGGTCCCACAAATTATTCGAATTAGATAAGGCCTTTCTAACCCTATTTGCATATTAGGGTTTCACATTTCATTGCTTAGATTGCTTGGATATATTTACTACATTTTATTGTCATGTATTTACTTGTTTCTATAGCATATAGATTAGAGTACAATATTACATCTTAGTTTAATTGATAGAATAATTTGGTTAGGTTATGGATACCTGATACATTTACTACAACTCAATATAGGTGAATAGAGAAAATGTTGGCTATCAAGAAAAATGTGTTACAAGAAACAACAATGAATTTTTGTGCACACAATGGTATGTCAAAAGAAAACATTCAAAATCAAGATTTACTTTCAACTAACGTAGTAAATGATAACACTCTGAAGAAAAATAGTAGATAAAAAGAAAATACATAAAATATAATCTGTAAATAAACTCATAAAATAGACTCATAAATTGTTGCATAGTTGTTTTATTCGTATGTTCTTCTTTTCTTGAATAAAATTCAATTGTTTTGAATCTCCTTCTACATCAATTACAAATCACCTCACATATATAAGAGGTCTTCACCTAAGGATAGATCATCCAAGCTCTAAACAGAGCATCTTAAATTATATTAGAAACATCCTCAAATCAATACATAATGTGCATTTATTCAAAACTTTCTTAGTTTATTTTCTTTTTTCTAAAATTAGAAATAAAGTTTGACTAATCAAATTTAAACTAAAGATTTAAAAATTGTGGATTGCATACAAAATATAAACTAATGTTTTCTAATTATAAGATGCATTAAATGCAGGAGAAATTATATTATTTCTACCACTCCCCTTAATTTTGACCTTCAAAATTTCATTATTTTGGAGCTGAGTGTGCATTTTTGGAGCTTGCATATTCTTGATCACAAAATTCTAAACAACTTCTCAAATACTAAAAAAAAATTCCCAAATCCTTCTTAAAGATATCAACAAATTGATCTTCAAATATGCAAAATTATAGACATATTTATTTGTTGTTAACTAACTCCCTTATGAAATAATACTTTGTGTCTATATTATATTTTCTTCTTTTTTGAAATACATGATTTTTAGACAATGTTATTGCTAAGTTATAGTCATAAAAACCTATGTAACTTCTTCCTGATTCTACCTCAAATCTTTTAGTATTCTCCTCATCTAAACAACCTAACATGATACTCTTATGGCTTCTACATACTCGCCTTTGTTGAGGAAAGTGTGACTATGTGTTGCTTCTTTGATGTCCATGAAACTAATTTTTTTCCAAAGTGAAAAATATAGTCGAATGTGTTTTTCCTTTAATCTATACTCTTGGCATTTTCTTTTTCTATACAACCAATGAGTTTGAACTCATATGATGTTGAATACAAGATACCATGATTTTTAGTTTCACATGCATGCCTCAAAATCCTTTTTACAACTTGCCAACGTGAATATTTAGAAGATTCCATGAACCATGAGATGAGGCTCACACCATACGTAATATCGGTACTTGTGGCCATAAAAAAAAGATACTTCCAACTAATATTTTGAACAATGTTGGATCCATAAATGAGTCATTACCTTCATTCATAAACTTTATAACTACTAATATTGGTGTTTGTGTTGGCTTACAATTTAACATGTTAAAATTTTTAAGATGTCATTAGCATACTTTGCTTGTGAAATAAAAATTCCAACTTCTTATTGTTGAACTTAAATTCCCAAATAATAGAGCGTGAGACCTAGATTTGTCATCTCAAATTATTTCTACGAGGCTTATTTAAATGAATATGTAGATAAGTCTCAGTAATAATTACATCATCTACATGTAAACAAACAATAAGAATTTGTCCTTGTTTATTTATTATGATGTATAAGGTAGACTCACTACTACACAAACTGAATCGATTCTGAATCAAATAAGAATCAATCATGTTGTACCATCTTCTATGAGATTTCTTTATTCCATAGACTTATTTTCTCAACATGTACACCTTTCCTTCATGTACATAGAGCCCATAACCTTCTGTTTGTTTTACATACACTTTATGTTTAAGGAATCCATTCAAGAATGTTGATTTCACATCCATCTAATATATAGGCCATTTTTCCAAATGTGCTCTTTGGAGAAAACATTTCATTATAATCTACTCCATATTATTGAGTAAATCCTCTTACAACAAATCTTGCTTTATGTTTCTACACTTTTCCATCTACACTATACTTGATCTTGTAGACCCATTTCACTCCTATCACGTCCTTTCCTTCAGGAAGATCTACTAACTCCCATGTCGATTCTTCTCTATGGTGTCTATCTCATCATCCATGGCTTGAGACCAAATTTCTTCATTCATTGCTTCTTCAAAAGACATTGGATCTACAACTTGAGAAAATAAAGTAAAAATTAAAAAAAGAGTTAGTTGTATCAACATTATAAATCTCACTAAGAATCCTTAATTTTCTCTTTAATTTACTATCTAATTATGGGCTGATAATAAATGAATTAGTTGTTGTGTGAGTTTCTTTTGATGTTCCTTATGGAGTCTCGTGGATATCTAAAATTGACTAAGATCTTGTAGACTTGATAGTTGTCGATGGAGGTGTAGCAGACTAAAACATGAGGTGCATGTTCATGATTAGAAGAAGGTAATGTGTGAATAATACCTTGTGGTGCTAACTTTGCATTTGCCATGTCATCTTGGGGAATAATTGCTACTATACTTATTGTTTTTCTATACTTCCATCCCATGCCTCATTTTAAAACAAATTGTACATCTCGCTTATTATGAATTTTCTTTTGATAGTGGATTGAACTTGTAGGCTTTCGTATCCTACAAATATCTAGAAAAATACACTTTTCTCCTCTTTTGTCTAATTTCTTCCTTATGTAATCAAGAACACGTGCATATGCCACACAACTAAACATTGTAAAAAGAGTAACACGGTGTTTCCTATGAGTCCAAGCATGTTGAGGAACCACGTTTCTAACAATTTTTGTGGGATAGTTATTTAAAATGTAAATGGAAATTGCTACTACTTCTACTCGTACTCATTTGATAGATGTTTTTCCCTCATCATACTTCGGCCATCTCCATTATGTCTCTATTCTTATTCTCTCCCACACCATTTTCTCGTGGTGTATACCTTATGATAAATTTCTTGTGGATACTGATGATATTTTCAAAAATCCATAAATGCATTGGAAACATACTCACCTCCTCTATCTTTCCTTATAATTTTGATGTCTTGATTGCTTTGATTTTCCACTAGAGCCTTGAATTGCTGAAATATATAAAATCCATTTGATTTGTGTCTTAAAAAGTGCACCCATATCTTCCCGCTTTATAGTCACCTATGAATTTCAAAAATATGAATAACCTCCTATTGAAGGTATTTTCATTTTTCCATATAAATCTGAATGAACAATTTTAATTCATGTATGTTCTCTTATTGATTTTCCAACTAGAAAGGTCTCTATATCTTGCTTTCCCATAATACATCCTTCAAAAACTCTCTCTAGTTTTTGAATTAAAGGAAACACTTTTACCATATTTTTCCTTTATGAATGATTCAAACCTCCAAAATTTAAATGTGCAAACCTAATATTCCATAGCCACGATTCATCCTTCATAACTAACTAAAAATATCATTCAATTTTCGTAGGTCCGGATTGAGCTCTAGACTAATCTGTAGTATGATCTTTTGATTGGCTTTTGACTGGGCTATAGTATGAGCTCAAGAGTCAATAAAATATATCTTATAGGTAGATCTGAAATGCTCAAAAAACACTTGACCTAACTTTCTTTTATACATATTTTTAATCTTAGATGAAACATTCTTTTGTTGTTCATTTTTACTTTTTGATTAGTTGAGTACTTAGGGGCTTTATCCATGATCACACATTAATTTTCTTCAATATATAATTTTCATCCCTTCTATACTAATTGACTAATGCTTATAAGGTTAAGCTTCAAACATGCAACATAATAAACATCATGCATAATATTTTAGTCCCCATGTTTACTTAGATTTTTTATTGCCCCTTTTCCTTTTATAATCGGTGTATTACTATTCCCAAGAGTAACATCATTTTTAACTAACTCGTCAAACTAGAAAATAAATCCAAGTTTCTTAACATGTAATTGTTACGCAACTTAATCCAAATACCAAACATCACGGGGACTTTCTTGAGAAATATTACATTCAATGGGTGATACAAATGGTATTAATTCAGAAATCCTTGTGCATGAAATAAACATGGTGCTTGGAGTAGATCTCCCAACCTGATTTTAATTCTTGATGTTGTGATCATATTGCTTTTTTCTACATTGATAAGCACAAAGTGCCCATATTTCTTACAATAGTAACCCTACATATGAGACTTATCCTATCTCCGAGAAAAGAGTGATAATGATTGTGATCTTGATTTTGTTTTAATCCACTTTAATTTGTTGGACTATTCTTTATGTCCTCTAAATGAACTTCTTCCCCTTCCTCTAGTGGCTTAACCTACATATACCTTTGTCATGATTCTTGAATTATGAGATGAAAAATATTTTTATAAATTTGTACACGATCTACTCTACCTTTGTTCATCATTAATTAGAGATGCATGCAACTCATCGATTGAAATATGACTCAAATCCTTTGTTTCTTTTATGGTTACAACCAAATGATCAAATTTTGAAGGTAAAATCCTAAGCATCTTTTCAATTATTCTTCTATCATCCAATTTTTCTCCATGAGATTTAATCTAATTTACTAGGCCAACAACATAAGTAAAGAATGACTCTATGAAGTCGATTCTTTCATAGACATATTCTTAAAATCTCTTCTAAGTAGTTGGAGTTTGGAAACTTTAAATTTCTCCTTATCCATATATACAACCTAGAGAGTGTATCATGTTTTTTTTTTCTTAATTGATTGTTTTCATTCTAGGAAGAATACTTACATGCACATGGCATAATGAATCTAGAAGAGGGATTTTCCTTCTTTCTTTCTTAATTCCTTCAAGAGATACTTTTATCCATGTGAGAGTGTAGTATATATGTTGCTAGATCTTTGGGCTCTGTGTACCAATTTTCAATAATTTCCCACTCATTAGGGGATCTTAACAACACCTTTATCATTAGATACCAATATTCATAATTCTTACATGTGAATTGAGGAGTCTACAGAGTTGATAAAGATGCTCCTAATGTGGAATCCATTCAATTTTTGTCAACCAAAAATAAAGACATAATACCAATTTGAAGAATAATAGTAGATAAAAACATATACAAAAATATAACTATAAATAAACTCAAAAGATGAACAACTCGGAAAATAGACTCATAAATTGTTGCACTTTTGCGTGCATTTTATTCTTTGCTTGAATAAACTTCAGCTATTTTCAATAAGCTTCTACAACAATTACAAATTTCCTAACACATAAAAGAGGGTTTTAACTAAAGATAGATCATGCAATCTCTAAACAGAGCATCTAAAAACATAACTACAACTTCCTAAAATCAACGCATGTTGTGCATGAATAGAAAAATTTCTTATTTTACATGCATTTTTTTCTAAAATTAGAAAAAAAAGGTGGACTATTCAAATTTAAACTAAATATTTTAAAAATTGGGGATTGCATGCAAATAGAAACTATTTTTTCTAATTATAAGATGCATGTGGAGAAATTATATTATTTCTAACATTTCACATAAATATACTCATTATATTATGGTGTACACTTAAATAAAATACTCAAATCCTATCAAAAATTGGAAATGAAAATATGCACTCACTTTATTCAAATGTGTTCTTATTGCAAATTCATACTATGGTATAGGTGTAACCCTATCTACCAAAGGGCCTATCTATAAGAGATGTAAGGAAGAATGATAAGGTCATCAATTTTCAAATTGGAATAATACGAGATACCATGGATCATCTAGAAGTGTTGGGGGTACTAACATAGTTAGAGGATATGTTGATAGCATGTGTGAATCTCATATTGGAAATGCCATATGCTTCCCAGAGATGAAATTTATATTGCAATAATTATCTTGTGTGGTGTTTAGGATACGAATATTATTATAATTAAAAGGTAAAGCACTAAAATGCTTATTTCACTAAATCTGGACTTATTCTAGTCCAAGCATCTAAAAATATAGGTAATATTGAATCCAATATTACTAATTTTGGGAATCTTCCAACCTCCAAGCCAATGTTTATAAGGAATGAAGGCATCATGTCATCAACATTTGATTTTCTCACCAATTTCCATAGTGTTATTTTGAAAAAATTGCAACATTGTAAGAACTCTTGTTGGGAATTCTAGGAACTAAGAGGGGGTGAATCGAGTCTAATAAAAACTTACAATCAATTTCCACTTCTTTAATATGTTATTGTTAAACTTTATTGATTTTCATAAGCATGCATCATTAATCATGAGATATATGAAGAGAAATAAACACACATATACAAGAGGAGACCAGATATAATGTGGGAAACCCTTTCGAGACAAAAACCCATGGAAACCAATGCACTAATTTGGACAACTATCTTGTAATGTTACAATGATTTCACGATTGAGCTATAACTCAATCTAGAGCTACAACTCCAATAATTTAACCAGGCCACCACCCAGTCTTTGACAAGCTACAACTTTCCTGGAAGCCACAACTCCCAAATTTAGTACAACACCCAATGACCTTTAGTAAGCCATAACTTACAAGGAGGATTCAACCCCCTAGAATTTAATCAACCACTACTGATCTTTTGTAATCCACTACTTATAAGGAGGCTACAACCCCCTGTGATATAAGAAACAACTTAAACAAAATATTACACACAAATTTTGATCATCTAGATTCTATGTTGCATATGCAACTTAATATGATCACTTTTCTCTTACACTTCATCATTCATTTTTCAGGCTCAGATGTTCATAATTCTCCTTACCTATTTTTAGACCTCTCCTCTTTATTATTGATTTGTCCTAGCTTCGGTTTATATAGGCTCTGTATTCATTTACATACCACTAGTATTGGACTCTCTTCTACTCTGGTTTGTCCTAGATTTAAATCATTTAATTTCTTCTTACTTGTCTTCACCTCTCGGATGGCTTCAATATTGTCTTCACCTCTATGTTCTTGGTTTTGATGGGGATTTAATTCATTCGGGCTCTACTCACTTTCTCATAGCCAACACATAGCTCTCCTCTTGAATTTATTGCTTCAAGGTTTTCTGTAAAGAACAATCATGTAAACATTGTAATGCTAACACCTTGGATCCTTTGTTAGTGTCTTGGATCTTCTAGCTTTTCACCATGCACATTGTCTTCTTCTAAAAGCGGGAAAAAAGAGTACACTTTTTTCTTCATGATCTTGGAAAATTTACATGCTCCTAAAAATATTAGATTTAATCACATCCTGCATATGACTCTCCTCTCTTTTGATCATCAATTATTCATTAATGGTTTTGTCTAATTTTGCACACATACATTTTCATTCAATAGATATTCATTGCATCTCCATTAAGAAATGAGGTCTAGAACACCATGACAACCTGTAACACAAGAGTGGTTAGATTTTTTTTATATCCCAAGTCTTTGCAAGCATTTAGGTCATGCGCACAAATGGTTTTAGTAATTTCCAATAAAAATTAAACCAAAATTTCTTTTGATTCTAAAAAAACATCTAAGGACGCAAGAGAAGAGCATACGTAATGATTTGGTTAACCTAGATAAATGTAAAGGAAAAATTTAAACCCAATGAACTTTAAAAAAAGCATCATGATTTGTTCATTCTCTTAAGCCAAAAAAATGAAAGATAAGGTTTCAAATTGACCAAGTGTTAGAAAATGAAAACTAAAATTTGTTATACGTAATGATTTGGTTCAACTAGATAAACGTAAAGGAAAACTTTAAACCTAATGAACTTCAAACAAAGCATCATGATTTGTTCATTCCCTTAAGCCAAAAAAATGAAAGATAAGGTTTCAAATTGACAAGTGTTAGAAAATGAAAACTAAAAGTTGTTTTTGATTCTCAAGATCACCCTAAGGTGTAAGAGAAGAGCATACATAGACTTTTAGCTTTAACTTATATAAAGCATGGAAATAAAATAATTCATTAACCTTTAAGTAAAAAGTTAGAAATCGATTAGAAATGTTAAAAACCTATAGAAAATAGTTAGAAAAAATATGCAACCAACGAAACACAAAAAACCGAAGTTCAATTCTCAAAGTTAGAGCCAAATTTGAACATATCATGATAGCACACCCCTTTCAACAATAGTGTGGCCCTTTGTACACTAGTGCACCCCTAATGACACCTAAAGTGCAAATTTCAGCATAGATACATAGCTACAAACAAAAACAAAGCGGTAGCAAATAATACAACACCAACACAACCAACAAGACATATACACACCCCTAATAGCATACACACACCCCTAATGACATATACGCACCCCTAAGATAGAATACAGATTGGCAACACAGGATGACAAGAGCACATCTAGACAAGAAGTAAAGCACGGTGATCCGAAAATAATCAAGTTATTACTACCTGATCTCGGACCCTTGTAGGCTTTAAATATTTGCCGACAATTTGCTCCTTTTAAGTAATCAATTTAAAATAAATGCAAGACAATAAAGATAATTGCACAAAGATTGATTACGGAGTTCAACAATTGCCTACATCTCCGGGTTTGTGGTCGAACCATTCCACTAGTCAAAACTTGTAAGTTACAATAGTACTTTCACAAGAAAACCTAATGGAATTTTACTTGCTATCAAGTACACCGTTCTTGAAAACTTCGATGATCATTCGAATTTTTCTTTGCCTTCCGATGCACAATATCCTTGACTTCAATCGGCCTTCCGATGCTTTATCGATGCAATGCTAGCACTCCGGTCAACAATCCAGGATTTGCAAGTAATTGGTGTGGCTCAATGGGCCTATTGGGTAGTTTATAATTTACTCCCAATCACAAATATTTCATCTACTATTGCCTAAAATAATAGGCCAATAAACAATATTTGTTGACACATCTCACAAATAAGCTTAAAAAATAATAAGCTTCTCGGACTAATGTGTCCACCTTTCCATGCTTTAGTAATGATCTTCTCTGTTGTAGTGTGTGTGTCCCCACAATAAGCTTAACAAATAATAATCTTGGGGTATGTGTCTTTACAATGCAAATGGGTTCCCTATTTATACAATTTTAGGGCCCTTGAATAATGCATTACAAATTATCCTTAGGCTATTTTTAACCTAGCCCGTACATGAAAAATGGGATAGGCTTATCTCCATTTGGGCGGATTTGCATATTTTAATGGGCTAAATACCCATGTTGGCGGAGAAGCATGTTTAATGGGATAAATATCCCAAATAGGGTGGTGGGATAATATTTTAGGATTTATTAAGCCTTTCCACACATTTTTATAGTGGTCAAAGGACCACCTTAGGCTTAACCACCCCCATCTCCACCGCTTCACCACCTTCTTCCACGTGGATGGCTTTGCATGCCCCCACCACCGCTTCCCTCCTTCACAAATGGACTTAGCATGTGGCGGTTTAATTGGGTAAGTGGAAATTTGAATACTAATGTTTGAACATTAATATATGTGGTTTGTGGCATAATGCGTGGCATTTGGAAATCGGTGTGTAAGTGGACTTACCAAGTAAATAGAAATTCGACCCATACCATGGGGTATAGAAAATAATTAACTCGGTCACCATGTAGTCCACTTGTCATCTCTCTATAGGTAAATCAAGTGAATTTGATGAGTGTGGTGGCAAGCCACGTGTCATAGTGCGATTGGTCCAATATTGACCAGTTGATAAGAGTTGACTTTCCCGCTTTCTGAACTTTGACCAAACATATCTAGAGCTCTCGTTGTCCGTTTTCCGCATTCTCACAGTCATTAGAAAGATCTTAAGATGATATTCTACATTGACACCATTTAGCGATATTTAGGGAACTTTCAAAAATGATCCCCTGATCACACCTCCCCACTGAGAAAGGATTTTTGTCCCAAAAAGCTTCCATACTATCTTGAATCTGAAAAAATATGTTGCCACCTCGGAAGTGCTGTTGTAGTAGACCCTTGGGTCTTCTCCTCCAACCTTCTCACTTCAACAACTCTGCTCGATCCTGGGACCTGTGGGTTATGGGCCCACGACGCTTCCGCTACACCACTCTGATATCCGAAGAAGACCTCCACGCCTCCACTTTATGGTGCTAAGTTTCTGAATGAAACCTCAACGCTCCTTCTGTGCGGTGCTAAGATTCTTGATATCTGACAACAAGGATCTTCTTTGACTCTATAACACAGCTCCTAGCTCCGACTTGATTTCGCAGAATCCAAATTGGTTTGAAGGAACTCCATGTTACGTAGAGCTATGATTGATCCGATGTCGGTGATGGACAATGCCTTGTCCCTTTATAGACCTCAATGCCTCCAATGCATGATGCTAAGCCTCTTTCAAGACCTCGAGCCTCGATGCACAATGCTAAGTCTGTTTCAGACATCAACACCTCCAATGCACGATGTTAAGCCTCTTTAAGACCTCGAGCCTCCAATGCATGATGCTAAGTCTGATGATCAGCTACCATTCGAATGTGCGTCGCAATGCCTTGACACCGAATGACGCTCGAAAGTGAACCTTTTAGAGCTCCTCTTTGTTGACACACTAATATCAGATACCACTCCACTACATGGTCACAATGCCTCTACACAGAATGAAGTTCCGACCTGATGTCAATGCCAAGCAAGTGATTCAATTTACCATTCTGCATTTGCAGTCCACAATGCCTCTACAGAATGAAGTTCGAGATGATCTTTTGAGAGATCCTCTTGTTGACACACTAATATCAAGTACCACTCTGCTGCATGGTCACAATGCCTCTACACAGAATGAATTTTCGGCCGAATTTGATGCAACAATGATGGTGATTCGGCTACCATTTTCTTTTGCACGGTCACAATGCCTCTACATAGAATGAACTTTCGAGCTGACCTCTGGGAACTCTATTGTCTGCACAAATGGCAGATCAATCTCTAAGACTTATATGAGTTAAATCTGTATCCAAGCTATAACAGGTACTCACAAGCTGATTAGGAGATAGGTTTGGAGCATTAATCAAATTTTCTAAGTAAGAAAATCCACTGAGTATTGTAAACCTTTCTCTCATCATTTTCTCACAGAATCTGATCTCCAAACTTAATACTGCATACTATTCATCAATCTAAATTATGCAATATATAATTAAAAAATTGGTGACTTACCCATTTCAAAGGATTTTCACTTTCGGTTTTACCCAGTCTTGGGTTGACTTGTGTTGGTGGTGGAGTAGAAACTTCCTTTTCCTTCGCTGATAGGCCTCCATTCCATCTTTGGCTTGCCATTACTTTGATGGCGAGATGGATGCGATTTCAACAATTATCCACCCGATTCCCATTCCTTTGCAATGAGCACAAAAATTCCTCTTAATCTCCTTCTTCTGGGATGAGGAACTCTTTCTGCCATTTCTTGATTATGCATGACGAGATTGGTCTTTTTGGTTTGCCTTGTTCCTAATGAACGGCATCAACTTCTTCATCAGTTTCCTTCTCTTCCAACATCCGGCCCTTTGAATGATTATGCAATCCACAAAAGTACATGGAAAGGAATTCCACATCTTTTGAAAATCATAACCATACTTCTTAAGCTGGAAAAGTGGATTAGAAGTTTTATTGTGCTTATGATTATGGTAAGAAATTAGAGGTGGAATCTCATTACCTCTTCGCTGATTTCTCTTACCACATCTTGCCTGTGACGATGAAGCACAACTTTCCTACTCATAATCTTCTTGCAGGACTAGTGGGGTAATATCTTTGCTTTCGGAAGCTTGTCTCCCGTCAGTGTTCTTGGAGCATTCTCCAATTTCCATTCCCACACTAGGAAAACCCAAACCTGCAAAACGAGGATGATCCTCGACCTGTATTGGGTTAGAAATGCCTTGGCCATTTTTCTTGAGGCCTCTTCCATCAAATCCCATTTTATCTAGTAACTTGGATCCAATTCCTCTAGTATGCTTTTCAAACAAACCAAAGACTTCATTACCTAAATCCAAAACTGAATGGGAGGAAGAAGAAGATTTTAGTGGTGAACAAATTACGGTGCAATCATCTGCCATGGCCTCTGTATCTGAAGTTGAAGGTATTTCCTTCCTTTGATCACCACATTGCAACCTTGCCAAGAGCTCATCCTTGGTTTTCAGTTCCAATTTCAAACGAGCATTCTCCTCTTCCAGGGAGTAATACATTGATCACAGGAGAGAATTCTCTTCCTGGATCTGGTGATTATAAGCTTCAACCTCATCGAGCTTCACCTGTTTAGACATCTTTCCCATAGTGCACTTGTACCCTGTTCACACAAACTAAACCAACTACACTAGCTTGAGGCAATCACTCTATTAATCAGATTTACTGAAAAACAAATATGGAGCTAAACCAACTCTGATACCAAACTTGATTTGAAAATAATCAAGTTATTACTACCTGATCTCGGACCCTTGTAGGCTTTAAATATTTGCCGACAATTTTCTCCTTTTAAGTAATCAATTTAAAATAAATGCAAGACAATAAAGACAATTGCACAAAGATTGATTACGGAGTTCGGCAATTGCCTACATCTCGGGTTCATGGTCGAACCATTCCACTAGTCAAAACTTGTAAGTTACAATAGTACTTTCACAAGAAAACCTAATGGAATTTTACTTGCGTATCAATACACCAGTTCTTGAAAACTTCGATGCTCAATCGAAATTTTCTTCACCTTCACGATGCACAATCTCCTTCGGCTTCGATCGGCCTTCCCGATCTTATCGATGCGAATGCTAGCACTCGGTCAACAATCCAGATTTGCAAGTAATCGGTGTGGCTCAATGGGCATATTGGGTAGTTTTTAATTTACTCCCAATCACAAATATTTCATCTACTATTGCCTAAAATAATAGGCCAATAAACAATATTTGTTGACACATCTCACAAATAAGCTTAAAAATAATAAGCTTCTCGAACTAATGTGTCCACCTTTCCACGCTCTAGCAATGAGCTTCTCTGTTGTGTCGGTGTGTGTCCCCACAATAAGCTTAACAAATAATAAGCTTGGGGTGTGTGTCTTTACAATGCAAATGGGTTCCCTATTTATACAATTTTAGGGCCCTTGAATAATGCATTACAAATTATCCTTAGGTTATTTTTAACCTAGCCCGTACATGAAAAATGGGATAGGCTTATCTCCATTTGGGTAGATTTGCATATTTTAATGGGCTAAATACCCATGTTGGCGGAGAAGCATGTTTAATGGGAGAAATATCCCAAATAGGGCAGTGGGATAATAGTTTAGGCTTTATTAAGCCTTTCCACGCATTTTTATAGTGGTCAAAGGACCACCTTAGGCTTAACCGCCCCCATCTCCACCGCTTCACCACCTTCTTCCATGTGGATGGCTTTGCATGCCCCCAAAGACCACTTCCCTCCTTCACAAATGGACTTAGCATGTGGCGGTTTAATTGGGTAAGTGGAAATTTGAATAGTAATGTTTGAACATTAATATATGTGGTTTGTGGCATAATGTGTGGCATTTGGAAATTGGTGTCCTTCACAAATGGACTTAGCATGTGGCGGTTTAATTACGTAAGTGGAAATTTGAGTACTAATGTTTGAACATTAATATATGTGGTTTGTGGCATAATGTGTGGCATTTGGAAATCGGTGTGTAAGTGGACTTACCAAGTAAATAGAAATTCGACCCATACCATGGGGTATAGAAAATAATTAACTCGGTCATCATGTAGTCCACTTGTCATCTCCCGATAGGTAAATCGAGTGAATTCGACCGGTATGGTGGCAAGCCACGTGTCACGGTGCATTTGGTCCAATATTGACTAGTTGACCAGAGTTGACTTTCCCACTTTACGAACTTTGACCCGGACATATCTAGAGCTCAGATTTATCCGTTTGTTGTGTTCTCACGGTCGTTGAAAAGCTCTCGAGATGATCTTCTACACTGACACCATTTAGAGATGTTTAGGTAACTTTCAAAAATGATCCCTTGATCACATAGGGGGTTCACACTAGCAATGCCAAAATCATAGTAGTGCCACCCTAACACAGAGCGTAAAAAGCAGGTGTTTCATCAACGCGGCCGGGAAGATAGTAGTGCGAGATAAAGTAATGTCGGTGCAGCCCTATTAACACCACCATGGCCTTGATAACATTAACGCAGTCTTAACAACACCCAGTGTGGCCCCTTCCTGTGTAGACACTAAAACATACGAAATTTGACAAAAAAATTCAAAAACTCAAAACTTTGTCCATTTGGTTCAAATTTGATAGCACCTCACCTCCTTTGATCTTGCAAAGAGCACAAAACCCAAGCAATCCTAACTAGACTAGTTAAGAAACCTTATATTTAGCTAAAAATGTAAAAGAGGGTTAGTTTAAACAATTTGAAACAAAGCTTGAAAACAAAGACAAGGGACTAAGGACCCGTCCCAAGGGTGTGCCAAATGTATTCATGTAAAACTAACTATGCCATATGAATTGAAACTAACACCTAATAGCTTCAAAACAAAGTTAACTAAACAAGAACATCAAGATAAGAGCTTATAAAAACTAACTTCTTCAAATGCATGAAACTTGAATGAATCAAACTAACATACTAAGTTATTTTTACTCTTTAGATTGCTAACTAAACATGAACCTAGTAAAATCATATAGCAATTAAAGTTTGTTGTTTTTGCTCAAGATTTGAAGATGAGATCTCACAAGAAATGGCTACAAGGAAATTTTGGATCTTTTCATGCTCTTAAAATTGAGAGAATGGACTCAAGATGGAGAAGCTATTTCCAACAATGGAGAATGGCTCAAGATAAAATTTATATAGCTTTTGCTAATGCACATGAGGTGTAAAGTTAGAAGAGATGCACTAGGTTTATATTTATATGTTTCCATTTGGGAAAGTTTAGAATCCTAGTGAATGTGGGACAAAAGGTAAAGTAAAATTAGAAGTGGATAAGCATGCTTTGGAAAAGGTAAGTTTGATTTAGACTTGTTAAGCTTGATTAACAAGTGATTAGCAACTCATGGGAGTTGGGAGGGGTCTAATTAATCAAATGTGATTAATTAATTAGGTTAGGATGAGCTCATGAAGCTTGTAGAAGTGATTTAGAGGGAAATAGGGAGATTTTGAATGGTTAAAAGAGGGGTGCTTAGCTAATAAGAGGGTTTATTAGCTAAATTCAAGACTAAACAAGCCTAATTAACTAGCGAAATAGCTAATTAGTTGATCATATGAGGATTACGAGTAACAAAGTTTCATGAATGGGCATCCGAGAATGGAGCGAAGAATAGTTAATTAACAAAGTGTCGTTAATTGACTGAATTGGAGGAAAACATTAGTTAATTAGTGACAAATCACTAATTACGATGGGAATGATAGGAAAGAGGATAGTTAGTACAATTTTAGCAATAAAACTGTGTAAGTGGATTTTAGGTGTCTACGGGAGATATATGAAAGAGATAACATTCTTATGTTTTCCCAACATAATTTTCATCTCTTCCTTTACATTTTACAACTTGTGGAGATGTCAATCAAGGAAGGAGTTTCTTCCTTCTCAAATGTATGAATGTGTGCAACTTTGTATGCATGGTTTCCTCTCATCATTGGTGTCACAAGCATAGTTGTTTCTTTCTCTAATTGTGTATGTGAAACTTCTGATTAACTTTGGCAAGAATTTGATTTCCTACTTGCAAATTTAATCTCTCCCCCCTAATTTCTCACTCCCTTTTCCCCCACTATCTAGCAAATTCCTCCCTTGCAATAAATTGTAAGAATTTTTCGTGGGTGCAGAGTGGAGTGTGCATGTTGGATCACCGACCTCATAGGCCAATAAAAAAATTCCCTTTTGTTTCACTCACAATAAATAAAGTTGCACCATCTAAGCAGAGTGACCTAGAGTCCCAAAGCGTTGGCAAGATAATCACTAATTTGTCTACCCAAAAAAATTTCTCGCCAACACATCTACATGTTGATAATCACGCCAAAATTTGGTTCATGCTCCCACCGGTGTGCAAGAAAACTCCTTACTTCAGCCAATAAAATGGGAACTCCTCTAAGCTGTGGGTGACTCGGGTTGCAGAGAACCTCCAGAGTGGGTTGGTTCCCTAGGTAGATCACCTAAACTAATTCTCGACAAGGTTGAGGGAGAGAAACAACATGAACTTAACAGAAAAGATGTAAAATTAGGTGATACACTAATGTTTTGGGAACTTATGACTACACAAAAACACACTTGATTGACTATAAAAATATTTATAACATTCACTTCAATTGATGTTTGATGGATTTTACACTCAGAAAAGGCATTGACATACACTTAAATGACCTGCAAAACTTATAAAACAACTTAATGGAGGTGTTGGGAGGTTATGAACATGCAAAGGAAAAATATTATTCACTAAAACATACCACAAAATTATTGTAACACACTTCACAAAGCTTCAATTGGAGGAAAACAATCTTTAATTGCTTAATAAGGTGCACAAGTACAAAATTTTGCATAACAAGTGTACAGAATGAATAAGCCCCCTTTACAAGCTTTGCAAGCAAGGTATATATAGAAAAAGTAACCCCCTTAGTTCCAAAAATATACTTTTCTAAAATTGACAAGTTGGATATTTGGAGACAAATCCAATTCTAGCCTTTACATGCACAATTTTAACTCTCTTTGCAATTAAATACAATTTTAAATAATAACAAGACTAAAAATGGCATGTATGGTCTCTAAAAGCCAAAAATAACTCTCCATGGTCTATTCTTTCCCTGGTCAAATTGCATTTGACTAGTCAAACCCCCTTTATGACTACCCTTTGCAAGAAATAAGGTAAGGTACAGACTTTTTGTTTGGATTAAGGTATTTTTGGAAATCTTAAGGTAAAAGGCCCACCTTGTTTCTCTTTGGCACATGCATGGCTGATTATAATCGGGTTGTCTTGCTTTTGATTATAATGCATTATCATTGGTCCATTTGACCATGGATTCATGCATAACATAAGCTAATTATAGCTTGATCTTTGACTTTGGTTTTTGATTTATCACCCCTTATCATTGGTAATAATTAAATATTCATAATGATTTCCCCTGATGAACTTGGGTGAATAAGATAAGACTTGGACTCAAACTATAGTCAAGAAACTAAGATTAATTAACCCAGGTTAGACCATCAAAGGATTGGGGCACGAACCTAAAGGCATTTTTTCATTTGCACTTGGTAGTTTTGGAGGTTTCGGAAGCTTCAACCTTAAGGAGACTCTGTCAAAATTTTCATTCAAGGTCATTATTGTTATTTCTTAGCCGGTTTTGCCATTTGATACTTTGTTTCATTGCATTGAGTCTTGTTGGCAAGTTCGTAATCTTTAGTTGACCCTTTCATTCCTAGCCACCATTGATGTTGTCTAGATCTTCGTGCTTCTTGGATGTGGTTCATTTCTAACTCGTCACATTTCTTGAAGTGTCGATCTTCTTCTAAAAACTTTGGTTTTATTCATCTAATCTTTGAGATGGGTTGTGGTTCAAATCTGGGAATTCAGATACTTCTAAAGAAGGTAAGCTATACTTCATTTTACCTTTGCTTTGAGTTATATCTCATATACCTCAAGTTGTGACTCTATTTTGAAATTTGTTTGAAAATCTGGGTGGCTTTTATTTAGTTGTTATGGCTCTTTTTGTTCTATATTTTTTCGGACTTAGCACGAGTTGGGTTACCTTTTGCTTTAATTCTCTCCTTTCAAGATCGACTTTGTGGCTTTGTTTGTGATTTTTTGGGCCATCATTTCTTCATATCTAGGGTGGGGTTTTGAACCATCTCTTATTCATAACTCGTCCTAACTTATGGTTCTTTTTATTCACTGGTACTTGGTTCTCAAGCTCACAACCATCCTTTTTTTGCATTGCTCGTATGTGTTGTGCTTTGCACCTATTTTTAAATTACGACCTCTATGGTGATTCTAGAGTTTTAGATCTGGTGTATGCTTGTTGTTAGCTTGGAGTTGTTATGATCTCGTGTCTTGTTTATGGGTTTTTATTTTTGTATATGCTTTCGAACTCAACTCGGTTATGTTCCAACTATTGGCTTGTTGTGGATATCAAAGCTCATTGTGTGTTTTGACTCGTTGTGATTTTTCCCTGTCTTGGATGCTTTCCACTTTGGAACCCTACATTCATTTATGATGAGACCATCTCTTGATGGTTTATTTTGAAGAGCTCGAGATCTTGATCCCATGAATTCGCTTGCCTTTTAGCTTGACTGTAGTCTTGTGTTTACTGAGAGGCTCCTTGGAGGGCTCGATGCATTGTTTCTATTTTATCCTTGTGACTCCATCTAGATCTAGCTCTTTGGGTGAATTTCCACCATTATATTATTTTCTTCATTATATGACTCGGTTGGGATGGATCAATCATCACCTCATATTGCATTTAGCTCGTAAATTCTAGATTGTTTGGATTCAACATTTTTCTTTTTACATTGAGTAGATAATTTTATAGAGCTCATGATAGCTAGTGGTCTTATAACCAAGCTCGGTTCTATTTTATCATATCTCACCACTCATTTGGTGAAACTTTCGAAGTGTTTGAAACATTTAAATCTATAGAGCTTGCTTTTAGAATTTGTACTTTGAAATCATATTAGATATATCATGGTCAATCTTATTCTATGTAAATATTTCTCAAATCTAAAAACTCATACAAAGATCTTTGGAAAATTTGTTCTCCTTCTTTAGTTGATGCATACTTAAAAATGCATGTTTCTTTATAAGAAGGTTGTTATTTCTTCATTTTTCTTGAGACTCATTCTATGAAATGCATTGTTGTTTTGATAATTGATGATACCATGATGGGAAAATAGATGTAAATTGCCCTTATTCTATCTAAATTACACTTTTGAAGCATTATGAAGACTTAACTTTGGATTTAGAGACCTATGCTATATCCTTTCAATTTTTAGTTTAGAAAGAAAAGTGGCAATTTGCATTTATTGTGTCTTTAACGAAGTAATTGCAATGATGGAAAATTTTATAGCTCTACCCCATTTTGATGAGCATCCAAAGGAACTTGGGCCTTGAAATTTGTATACTGTAGAGTGAATATTTTGCACAAGTCTGAAATACTTTGCACCTCTTGTTATGTTGTTCAAAACTACACATTGTTATCGATATATCATGAAATATTACAATTTGATTTTCAGATATGAAACATGTATTTTGACATTTCCTCATGTACTTGATTCATTCATGAACACCGCAACTTGTAACTTCTTCTTTCAGAAGCATGTTGATCATAATTTTCTCTTGGCATCCTTTTCAATTGAATGCATTTTTGCATCCTTTCAATTCTATACTTTAGAATGCATGTATTTCAGAAACCGAAAGTGTAATGACACAAATAAAACCCCGAGCTATAACCTTATTCCTTTCTCTTTTCCAAGTTTAGTGAAGCATAGTGAATATTTTTCACAAGTCCGAAATACTTTACACCTCTTGTTATCTTGTTCGAATCGCACCTTACTATTAGTATATCATGAAATATTGCAATTTGATTTTCATAATTGAAACATATATTTTAACATTACCTCATGTACTTGATTCATTCATGAGCATTGTAACTTGTAACTTATTATTTTTGGAAGCATGTTGATTTTGATTTGCTCATCGCATCCTTCCTTTTCGGTTGAAATAATTTTGGTATCCTTTCAATTTTGTACTTTAGAATGCATGTATTTTTGAAACTAAAAGTATAGTGAGGAAAATATAGCCATGAGCTCTAACCTTATTCCTTTCTCTTTTCGTATTTAGTGAAGCGAGAATGATGAAGATGAATAGAACAATAGCCTACAAGGAAGTAGCCTCATCTACCATAAGAAATGATAGGTCTTCTTTACCTCTTTACATTTCCAGTTTCATACTTATATGCATTCTTTCTTTTCATTCATATCCCATGGCTTGTGTGGGATCTTCATTTGTTATGACTATATGGAATTTCCTTAAGTAATGAGTTGTATGTGCTTCTTTTGCATTTTGTTTTCAAGTAATATAATATTGAATGAACCTATACAACTTAATACAATAAGACAACTTCACATAATTTTAAGGAATGAATTGATTGTACCTATATTTAATAATCAAGAGTACAAGCAATAACATTTGATGCAATTTTCCTTTCCTTTAACACCTCAAATATACAACTTAACTTGATGTTTCAACATGCTCTTTCGATGTGTGTTGCCATTCCCACCTCCATCAAATCCTTGTAGTAATATTTCATGGCATATGCATGGTCTTGGTGAAGATGGCATCTTGGAATGGTATCATATGTGAGGCATGGCATCCTAAAACAATACTTTAAGTTGTGTATTTTCCTGTATGTCATCCCTTAATCTTTCAAAATTGAGAAACTGAAAAAACATGTATACCCCCTCCAATGATGACCAAATATGGTCAACACTACCTATTTTAGTTTCACCACATGCATGACACAATCCTACTCCACGTGCTATTATACATGCACTTTCACACAACATATGCTCATCTTATTTAGCATATCATGGTCCTTCGCCTACTATTCTCATTGCATAAATCGTCTTAGCATCCACATTTGGGGGCATCCTGATTCCCCCACATTTCCCGATGATGCACTCTAGTGCTACGATTCGCACTTGACTGTTGAGGGCACACTTCATCAATGGATCTCACATCATTTGTGCTTCACACTATGTGCTTCATGATATATCTTTCCTAGCATCTACTCTCAATTGCATACAACACCTTCATTTCCCAATGACGCACTCTTGTTCTATGGTTCATTCTTGATTATTGAGGGAGCATTTCTAAATGAACCTCATCTCATACACATCCGCTAGGGGGAAACATGGCTCCTCCTCTCTTCACATCTTGCATGCTTAGAACACGCCATCACACTCGCACAACATTTTCATATCTTGGTTGTATTTACTCTTGTTAGCTTATTCTACTTACATTTTACACTTTTTTTCTTATGTTAAATGGATTCTTAATATGTCATTACATTTTT
Organism: Taxus wallichiana var. yunnanensis; assembly: GCA_018340775.1. Classification (NCBI taxonomy): domain Eukaryota; kingdom Viridiplantae; phylum Streptophyta; class Pinopsida; order Cupressales; family Taxaceae; genus Taxus; species Taxus wallichiana. The sequence continues at coordinate 220,843,203 of CM031235.1, forward strand.
CTATATACACATGTGCATTCACTTGGTATCTTGAGGTGAATGCAAGACCTATTACATATTCATACATGATGTAGGATGCTTGACACAACTCTTTACTAGTCCCACCGAGGCTCCTAGGGGCATCTACTTTGCTACTATCATACTTCATACATCACAGGTTCTATTGTCACATTATTTACTACTTATCATTACAGTCACTTTACTTTTCATTGATCTATACATGCTTTGACATATTATTTATCTCTCTAACATTCTAATGGGTTCTTCATGTGTAACATTTGTCTTGCAGGATCAATACAACCATGGTTATATGTCACTTTTTTCTATTGTTTGCGGACTATGCCCTTTGTCGTACTTTTTACTATGGTTTTCTTATGGCCACTTTGGCCCTGATTGTCTTGTGACATTGTGAGTGATGTCCCATGTATGAATTTTTTTTTTCGCAGTCCATCTTGTCTTCATACTTGCTTGTTACATTTTCTTCCATTGTTTGTTAGAAATTGTTACAACTAACACTTGTTTATTAGCCCATCTTGATTACATGTACCTTGGTTTATACCATGCACATCCCTTACCCCCTGCAGGTATCCATACTCATATATGCATATCAATATCAAGTAATCTCCTTTCGACCGCATTCTCCTACGGTCATCGCATTCACCCCAAATGAGGGGGACCATCTATTAGGTGAACAAATCACCCCTATAGGAACTCGGAGTTACAATACACAGATCAACACAATATAGAATCGTCATAGGAATATGTTATAAATTGGCCTCGAAACAAACTTGGGTCTAAAACACAAAGCGAGACACTAGCGCCCATATACGGAAAGTAGCGGTGGGAACTTGTGTCCACCATGGGCATTAATGTCCTAGGGACAAAAATAATCATTTTATCGATTCATCACATTTTACAACAGTTTTCATATAAGTTCTCCAATAGCATTCACTAACCTCCAGATTACAAAATTTAGTTACATTTTAGTTGCAATCGGAACAAAGGAACAAATCAGGGATGTACCATCTACAGTGGTGCTTATTTGGGAAGCGTCATGGAAAGAGAGAAAAGTTATACCTCTCTCCCCAACACTCTTCTCTTGGAATGAGATCACCCAAAAACTTGCTCGTGGCATGAGATCACCCAAAAACCTCACCATCGACATTCAAATCCAACAACTCCAAGCAAATCAGAACAATTCTCTATCTCTTACACTATTATACATCAAGTGCACACTTTCCTTTTACATGCTTTCACACTTTTACTTACTTATACACATGTTGCTTCGCTTTCTCACATACAGAATTTTGACTATTCTCTCACTCTTCTCTTGTAGGTCTATCCTTAATACACAACAAGAAGAAGGTCACATCAACGGACACAACACACTATTATGCATACACTTCACCCCTAGGGTCTACTTCCCTTTCCTACTCACCACGCTTCACATTGTGATCACGTAAGGCTTCACTTGTCCACTTGGCACGCTATCGGCTACACTCTACATGCTTACAAGATATGCATCTTCTATCTACTTATGTTATCAAGTATTCACTCAATAGCATAAAGTGTGGGAAATGTAGACACAAAATCTATGCACTTGGGTACATTTCTAGGTCTAAAGCATACTAATATATACATGATTTATAAGCAAGAAAACTAGTAATTTAAAATGCCTTTCAGGACTTTTTCCTTGTTTGTTATACTTTTATTGACCTTACACACCCTATATCCCTATCGGTATTTGATTGATTTATCTTTTATGGCTTTAGACACTAGTGCCCATTTAGGACACAAGTGCATAGGTGCTCTTGTCCCTCTTGGGTGCTCCTGACCCTCTTTATCCTTTTTCTTACCTTTTTGGGTCTCTTTTATCTCTTGGGAATATTTTAGTATTTTGGGTCGTCCTTCCAGTTATCAATTACAAAATTCAAATAAGGGAATCATATATATACTTAGTTATTTCTCTCAAATAAGGTGTCAAACACTAAGCATTACATAATTTCACCTAAGCTTACATCCAAAGGCACAAGAGCATCCCAAAGCATCCATCTAGCACATTCACTCAAGGGACAAGTGTTACATCACCTGCATGCACAACATAGGAGGGGAATTTTATTTTCTTTCATCTCACACATTCTATACATTTTCTACATTCTAGATCTAGCTCACTATCATTTTGCAACTTCGCATAAGGGAATATTATGACATCATTATACACACATTCACACATAATTACATGTATTATGAAATGTAGTGTAGTGCTCGGTCTTAAGTTCACTCTACGGGTGACTTTTGGGGTCAATCCAACTCCCCATTCTCGCATCTTATTTATTAGGTTTGATATGGTTTGTGGGTATGTGGATCTAGGTATTTATTTTTAGGTTACTGAGTGCGAATGTAGTGACATTGGAAAAAATCCATAGTGAAAATAGAGATCAACATTGAATCTCCTCCTACACAAAAAGATCATAATTTGAGCATCGGGTGGACATTAGTGCCCAGATTCGATCCCACAGCACCTAGGCGCTCTGTCTTCATATGGGCACTTTTGTCGTACACATTTCGACTTCCAATGAGCCTTGATGACACTCTTCTCATTTTTTTCCATCGGTACCTCGATTAAGACCACTTCTTGATCATTTGCAAATCAACTAAGTCACCTTCTCTCTCTTCGCTTAGGGTTTCATATCTTTACTTACTTTGCTTATTCATTTACTATATTTTATCACTTGTATATCATTCATTATAGTAGTTACTTTAAAATTAAGATTTAACAAATTTAAATTAAATCAATTTCATGTCTTGAAATAATATTTAAAGGCTACAAATGTAGTTTCTTATTAAACCCTAACTAGGGTTTAAGACCACCCGAGAGAGAGTAAAAACTTCTTAAACGAATAGTATTATGTCATTCCCTAAAAATATATTGAAGGTAAATACTAATTACCTTCCTCATGTTCTGTGTTAATAGTGAAACAAAAGAACACACAAAACTTCAAACCAAGTTTATTTCTTACATGTCTTGGATAGTGGAGGCAAGGTTCTTAGCATTTAATAAACTAAAGTGTCAAAATAGGGTTTGTATTCCCCAAACATTCACAATACTTTTGTAACAACACTTACATCACCTTTTACAAGTGTTTCAACATAGAAATCATTATATTATATAGAAAATAAGGTGCTCTACCCGATTTTCTTAAAGGAAAACATTCAAAAATAGTTCTTTTGTTAAAAAACAAAGTAAATTTCCTTCTTATTGGTTTCTTCTCTTCTACACATTACACACACAGATCCCCTCATGAGTACCTTCTAACTAACTTCTTTCTTTTCGTATTTCTCCTTTTCCATTGATTTTCTCAATAACCAACTATTTTTGGTGATTTTTGGATGATCTTTCAACATAGGTAAAAAGGAGTAATTATTGTTTAAAGAACTCTTATGCTAAATTTCATTCCTACCAGGACATAAATGACACGGAAAGATGTCAAGTCCACTTATTCAAGACACCTACATACCTAGACCCCTACAACATACTCCACAAGCCAAAACTTGCCCAACATAGTTTAAAAATTCAAATTCTCACTTTTGGGCGGGAAAGTGAGAAAGCAAGCAAAATTTGAATTCTAGAAAACTTGAAGACTTGAATAGGCTTCATAACACTATGAACACACCCTAAACATGATCAAAACTGATATTTGAAAGGTTCTATACAATCATGTCCGATTGATGTTCTTGCATCATTAGATCGATTAAACACTTTTATTAGTATTAATAGTATCAAATGTAAAAAACTTGATTCGAACCTTGGACTAAGAGAAGTATTTGTAAACTTGGATCATGTTTGACATTTTATTAGTATTATCATTAGATCATGTTAATGAATTTTATATTTTGGACTTTATTTTGGACTTTATTAACTAGTATTCACAAAAAATAATTGAATATTTGTTCTTTACTTAGGGTTGTATCATTAATCTTTATAAATTAAATGCCTAGATTTGGCCTTGATCATTTATGTTCCTATTCAATATCTTGAAATTCCCAAAATGTGATCAAATGTCAAAAATGATCCAAGTTTACAAATACTTCTCTTAGTCCAAGGTTCGAATCAAGTAATTAGCTTGAGCTACATTTGCTTTCCTTAATAAGATCACATTTAGCAGATATATATATTTGTTAGGAATCTAGCGTTCACATTGGTATCGGATATTTATTGTAGAATAAAATTGTACTTATGATTATATTGTTATTTGGGTTGTTTGTAATACGTAGATAGGTTAGATGAATATTTTGTAGGGTAATTTGTTATAGCAACCTCCTTGATTATAAGAGTTGCATCCCTATATAATTGTATAATTATCCCGTATGAATGCAATTCATAGTTTTATTGTGTACTTAAAGCTTCTTCCACTCTGAGCAATTTTTACATTTGGTATCACAGCTGGGTTGGCTACAATGGGAGCATGATATACCTTGTAGAGGCAGTCTCATTTATAATGCCCTGATACTGAGATAAGATAATGTAATCAAGATTGTAATGTATATTATTTTTGCAGTAGTTTTGTGATATTTCTATGCACAATCCCAATGGGAGCATGATATACCTTGTAGGGGCAGTCTCATTTATAATGCCCTGATACTGAGAGAAGAAAATGTAATCAAGATTGTAATGTATATTATTTTTGCAGTAGTTTTGTGATATTTGTATGCACAAGTCTGTCATCTGGAAATAGGCGTGATAAGTGAAGAAAAATTGTAGACCTGTCAATATTTGTACTTTTTAGGGGTGGACTTCTTTCTTGCTATGGTGTGAGACTGTAGGAACGTGACCAGAGGAGGGCAACAGAGTAACGCACCAGTCTGAGAACTGTTATGTTGATACATTGATGAGTTTCTTTCCCTTCACATTCCATTGTTTGGATTCATAATAGTTTGCATCGCTTTTGCTTTCGCAGTATATTGGTTTGAGATCTACACAAGCCCAGATCAGATCTCTCCTCCTTCAGTGGCATTTGGAGGACTAGTAGTTTCTACATAAACAAATTTACATTTGACAGTTGTGATCTTATTGAGACGTGATAGATCAAGTTTAAGTAGCATTTTAAGCTTATGCGCGTGCATATGTTCAAGCCAAGGACATGGCAGAAGTATCTAATTTGGTACGAATCCATCTGGTGTTTTGTAGAAGTATATGATCGATTGGATGCTCTCTAAGCGCACAAAAATCAAAGGGCACTATTAATCAGGAGAGGGCTCTCATTAAACTGTGGTCATATTTGTAGAAAGAAATGTGTGATTTGATTCCATTGTGTCGAGTTTGAGGATTATCACTGCGGCATTCTCCCACTCATATTTTCATTGGAGTGCATCCAAACCGCCTGTAAATTTTCTTTTTGTTGGAATAATCTTCAAAAACCACCTATACGTTAATTCGTGGTATTTCCATATAAAGAGGTGTGGTATTATTTTTTTGGTTTTATTTGTAAAACCGTAGGTCCATTATTTTCATGCAAGATTACAAGATGACTATAGCTTGAGTCGATAGGTTTAAGTATTCTGTTTTTACGTAGGCATTGTTATTTCTTTAGAGACTATTTAGTCTGATTTTAGGGTTCGTAGAGTTTGGTTCCATGATAAGTAAAGGAAATGTTATTAGTCAAATTTAAAACATGAAGTGGGATGAAGTCTCTGAGGACATTTGTCGTTCAATTGTGTGTATCAATATTTTGTTAATCGGTGATGTAAACTTCAATATTATTAAATGTCGTCAATTTGGGTATTAATTATAGGTTGTCAAAATTGTCAAGGTTAGATATTGTCATTTGTTTTGAGTCAAATAGATTGTTGAGTGTTGTGTCTATAGTCTAAACTTCTTTGTCATCAAACATCATTTTTTGTGAAGAGTCATTATAAACGTCCGTAAAATAAAATAAAAAATTCCTTATGGACGTATTTTCGGTGGAATTTGACGTATGTTCAAGGTATGTATTTGAGCTCCATGATCAAACCCAGATGAGTTAGCAACATCACACTAGAGGGCGGAGGCACAGAAGGCTAGAGGTCAATCAACAACCTCTTGTCGTGCCGCCAACGACAAGGCCACACTTTTGGTATGGTGACTTGTTTTTTCAATTGTGTAGTGTGGATTTTAGTGTGCTTGGATTTCATTTTTCTACTTTACGTGGTGAGCGGATATTAGAAAAATAATTGTATATGGGAGCAGATGACTATAGAGATCCTCTGACTGCCATACTTCATTAGAAGATGATCAATCAATGAATATGTTCATTGGCAATGGTGATCATGTGCAACAAGATCCAAGCAAAGTAAGATCTGGACAATAGTATGCAATACAATGCAATTTTCTTTTCAGTGTTCCTATTTTGTAATTTGATGAATAATGGAAATTTCACATTGTGGGGAGAAACATGACACCAATATTCCATTTCCATTCTATGCCCAAACTAGCTAAAGTCAAGGGCGACCTCTAGTGGCAAAGTGATGATAGTTTATGTTTTTCGAGATTGAGTGGCGGCGATTCACAAGATGGTTCGTAATCAAGAACATTGTGATTCTTATAGGATGCGATGTGGAATCTCTTTCCAAAGCATGTGTTATGTTGTCCAATTTTGTGATAAGCGAGTTGTGATTCTTATATACTTCCCTGATGTACAAGCATAGTGGTGAACAAAAGCACCAAAGTAATTTAGTTCATGGATCTTGAAAGGTTTTGTGGGAGGATCAGAAAACCACACGAGGTGGATAGTTGATGGAGCCTATATGTCAAGGTTTGTGGTAAGTTGGCTTAAAACTATAGAAGGAGAGAGCCTTTCTTTTGGATCAAGATCATGAGTCACATAGTAGGACATGTTTCACGGGGTGAGAAGGGTACTGATTGAGAGTGTATATGTTTTTCTACCATGTAAACACTAAGGGGGAATGTTAGTAATCTAGTGTTCACATGACACATTAGTATTGAGTATTTATCGTAGAGTAAAATTGCACTTATGGTTATATTGTTATTTGGGTTGTTTATAATATTGTTGTGGTTACAATAATATTATGTAGATAGGTTACATGATTTTTGTGGAGCGATTTGTTATAAGCAACCTCCTTAATTCTAGGTGTTGCATCCCTATGTAATTGTATAGTTATCTCGTATGAATGCGATTCACGGTTTTTTATCATCGTGATTAAGCTTCTTTGCACTCGACTAGTTTGTACATGCTTTTCAATGATTGTTACGTGGTATGTATAATAAAGTGCTACTCTTTAAACTTCTAGCGAACACTATCATATTCATTGAAGTTTGTTAAATAAAGTATTGTTATTTCACTTTGTTATAGTGCATACGTATCTTATTCATTCGTAATATGTTACAAGAAATTGTTTCCTTTTCATTTTCCAACAACAATTTTTTTTTCTATAGGTAGTATCTATCAACATCTTCATTGAATCGATTAAAAGAAAGTCTTTTTCTTCCAATGTCTAGCAATTATACTTATTTTCTACAATTTGGCACACCCGCTTCTTTTCTAATTTGACACTTTTGCATACATTCCCCAACAATATATAATGGTTTTTTCATTTATAATTCATATTGTATTCACTCTTCCTATTACAAATTACATTTCCATTATTTTTATTTTCTCTTCTCTCCCTACTCAATTACACTACATCTTCAACAAATATTGTCATTTTATGACCTAGTTATTTATATAAATAAAATAAAAGAACAAAGATTAATAAAAGAAACAATATGCAAGATGTATTACATGTTTCAATTTCAACAATGAAATGAATTAATGAAATATTTTAATATCCACAAACCCAAACAATTTATGGGATCAAGAGCTACAAAATCGTTGACTTGCATCTTGTCATGTTTCCTCAAACAAGTTGGCTAGTTTGTCCACACTAAGGTTGTGATTGATACAAATGTCTCTCGTAGGCTATTCACTCCATGATGTAGTGTAATTTTGTCTCCACTATCCCTTGTCGCAAAACATGTAAGTTCTCGATTCACACTCCTCTTTAAATGTTGTCCACCTATCATTTCACATCTAACAAGATGTGAGTGAGCCTTAATTGAACCATCAACATTTTCACCTTCCACTTAATTTTTTCTCCTATGTAAGCCTTTTCATCATGTTCCCATGTGGGATTAAACTCTTTGATATAATAAATGTTCTTCTACCCCTGATTGGCTTGTCCACATAACTATTATGAATTTTTCTCTAACATTATTTTTATTTCCCCATTAGTACTTCGACACTCTTACACGTTGATTCCCGAGTGACTCACACACTTATTGATTAGTTTCATCCACATGTTTTTTTTCTCTCAATAACTCCTCTAATACCAATTAAACCACCAATGAGTCTCCATATTTTAAAACTTTTTAAAAGAACTTAATGCACGAGGCATTCCCGCTGCCTCCCATAGAAAAGTGCCTCCTTCCACCAACAAATTCTCGTATGAAAGGAAAAAAGAGGTTTTAAAAGGTTCAAATGCTAACCTATTTATAAGGTAACTTACGGGTAATATGATAAAATGGGTGACTGCCATCCGACGTGGCTAGAATTATCCATCCAAAACAAATCGGCATGTATATTCACCGTAAATATAAAGAAATCTTGTTCTTCTTTTTCTTACAGATCCTAAAGCTCATTAAACTTTGGCTTCCATGGCGGACAGAAGAAAAGGAGACGAGTACATCATCACTCCCGAAGAAAAAGAATTTTACCAACAGAATGGATACGTGCATCTCAAGGTTGGTATGATTAATATAATTTATTTCAATTTAAGTAAATCTCAGATGGAGTGGATTGAATTTCTCAAGAATACATGTTCAAAACCCTAGAATTACTTTAGTATGCTTATAAACGTGAATGGGACTGTTTTAATTCGTATGCTTATGGAATGAAATTCATGAACTGGATAATAATGAAATTCAGTAATCCAAACAGAGATAGAGCTATCAGCGGCCTTATTGCGTGAAGAGGATCTTAACTTTGTCTCTCTTACGAGCTCCTCCATTATCCCTGTTAAACCCAGCTCTGGGTAATATATGTTTAAATTGGGGGTAATGTACATTCAGTGGGGCTAATTAGACTCAATTTAATCAATTAGTAGTCCGGATCATTTAGCATCAATTGGGTTTGATTAGCCCCTATACCTCAAAACCACTGAGTTCAAAGTCTCACCGTGTGACTGCAAACAAAGACAACAAGTTCAGTACTATTACATCACAACCCTTAGGGCCTTAAGACTACTCTTTGTTCCCAGATTTGCCGCAAGAAAGGTTGTGAATTTAGTAACGAAGCCTATCTTGGGGGTGTCTACTGTTCCAAATCACCATTAGTAGTGGAAAATATCTCCTCATTACCCTGTTTTGATTCTTGGCATGTTAAGGGGACCTGCTTTTAGCATTTTTCTTAGAATAATTTAGGTTCCATGATATTGCTTTATCTCCGCGGGCACCTGGAGACATCTTGGAAACAGTAATCAGAGATTTGTAGGAGAGGCCTCTGTACTGCAAGAGACATTTCTAGTGAGAGGACATCTCACGGTGTCTTGTGATGCCTCCTCAGTGGGCATCTTCTGCTAAAAAAAAGGGAACGAGAAGTAAATGAAGAACTATAAGCCTGTATCTGGAAAATACCCCATCCAAGTTATTTCTCACTCATCGAAACAAATAAATCAGGAATCAGCATGAAATTTGAGAGGATACAAAACACATGGACAAGATCTTAAAAATAGAGGGCCAGAGTAAAACAATTGTAGGTTTAATGGCATAGATTTGTAAGGAAAATTATCACAGCTGAGAGGAACCACATTCTTTGTTATGTTCATTGTTTACGGCAGGTCATTTAAATTTTGTGAAATTTGTATGTTTGTGGGTATGCATGTATTATGTGTGCCCTGTATCTAGAACCCTCAAATGACCTTCCCCATCCCGTGCTCTTCCCTATACTAGTGGCATGTACCCATGTCTCTGGTTGATTGTGTTTTCAATGTCATCTTGTTTTCTCTGCTTTGGCAGATTCTCTTCTACATCATCCGCATTCCAAATTTGACTATCTGAATTTTCTGACTAGGGTCATTTTCCACTGCTTGTTAAATCGAGATACATTTTATTTACTGCCTGCTCCGCATATGACTCTTGAGTTAATTCTGCAGTGACGAGTCTATGCAAATACAAATAATATCATGTCTTGTTCTTGTCTGTAATGCACATGGTAATCTACTTTAATGATTTCAGAGATGGTTACACTGATTTAATATCTGTGAAATTTTAACATATGATCTATTTGAAAATACAGGGTGGATGCAAAACTATGTTTTAATTAACTACCTTTTGAATTATCTCCCTCTATCCAAAAATGTAGATTGCAGTTTCTATAGCTGCCTTTGCCTCATTTGAAAACATGTTCCTCTTGTGCATCACAGAGACGAGAAAAAAATATGGCCCACTGGATTTGTTTGACCATTTTGTCATATTTTTAATTTTACATGCCATCCGCTTCGGAGGGTCTATTTTCTATTTAACAAGTTTTTATGTGCTTGCCTCTGATATAGACAAAAATTGTGCTGGTTTATCCAATTATTATGTAATGATAATTTTGCCTAGAATATAAGTAAGATGTTTACTTACATCTTGAGAGGAAGATGAAATTATACCTTTCAGTTTTAATCTACCATACTATCGTGAATAAATGCGGGTGTGGGTTTTAAAATGTGTTGTAATGGTGGTGTTACTCACATAAATATTGACAGCCTGACATTACAGGACTGACCTAATTATGGGAGTTTATTTCAGGGAGTCTTGTCAGAGGAGGAAATCATTGACTTGGAAAAGGAATTCATGGCATTTATCAGGGGCGAGGTTCTTGTTGAGGGGAAGGACTTCTGTGACATGTCAGCGGATTATTCAAAAGCTATTGAAGACTTTTCAATAATTAATATCATGCTTCCATCAAGGTAGAAAGCTGTAACCCATCCGTGACATATCATAAAGGACCCTGAAACATAGGCAATTGCCTTGACAAAAACATTACCATCAATAAGGAACTTTCAGAAACAACAAAGGTAGAAAATTTATTAAGATTAAGTGGAAGTCAAATGTACTGCTTGTGGGAGCTTTAACTTAATGTCAAGTTCCTCATAGTCTCATTCTGTTCATTTCTGTCATTATAATATTTGGTTCTTGTATTACAAGCTCCCAAAATTTCTTTGCAATTGTAGCTTTGTCTGCGGGGACTTGTCCCCACCCCTCAGTCCCCATCTCTGTTCCTCCATTTCAGTCCCTTGTTCCCGTCTCCATGGTATTTTTCCTTTTCAAATATCATTTCAAGGATTCTTGGGGTACTTCTAAGTTCTAGGCATCCCCTTTTTATGCTCTCATGTTTCCCTGTTTCCCCTAAAAGTGGACTCTGTGGATTGTAACTCATTCAAACATGTAGAGACTGAACGGTGAAAAGTCCTTAGTTTTAGAAATATATTTGTATGCTTTCTCACAAATTCGATATTTTATGTAACTTTGATTTCATTTGTTATGACTCGAGTAATGTGAGACATTAGCTTTGGCCACCCAAATATCTTTCTATTACTTAGAAAAGGTAGATTTAGATTCTATGATCTTGCAGACGTGTAACATTTGTTTATTTAATATTACGGTCTTGTGTATTTATATGTTCAGATATGATGCCTAGATTGATTTTGAAATTCCATCTAGAATCCTCTCATAATCCCGCTCAAACCCAAATTCAAACTTCTGTGCATTAATGGTGGCCAACTACTAGTTTGGTAGTTGAGAGAAGTCCATATGGAACTCCACGTCACAATGCAAAATCGTCATCCTTCGTATACCTACCACTTTGTCATTTTTTACATTCAAGTATTTCTTTGCGCACACTCTGGTTTCCTTATTGAATGATTTGTGCCCCTTGTTGGCTCGATCCAAAATCATGCGCTTGGCTCCAACGTCTCTCCCTTCAGTAACTTATCAAATTTCCGCACATTCCCTCCTTCAAAACTTTTGCGTCTTGGTGCACTTTTTTTTTCGCACCCTATCTTCTTAGTTGATCTATTTCAACTCTTGTGTGTGCCACTTTTCTTAGCCAAAATTTCCAAAATATATGTCACCTAGATTCTTTCGCGATGCTCCTGCATCAAACACCCCAGTAAACAAAAGTGAGCTCCTCTCACAAGTCTCACAAGTCGGGCTCCGGAGTATGGCGTAGCTCACCAAGCTCCTCCACACTTATCCATGTCACATCTTCTTTTGTGTGTTCCTTCCATTTTACTAAATATTCTTGTATTCTTTTCGCATGTCTTCTTTATTACCCTTGAGTCTAGTATGGCCTTGATTTCTTCATCCCTTTCTCTCGGTAGCTGCCTCCTAAAGTCTAAAGTTTCTTCATCTTCTAGTGCATCTTCATCTAACTCCTCTGCGCATTGTCCTTCAACTCTGTATACACTAGTGTCCCCTTCATGGAACTCATATAAATCTGAAACATTGAAGATTGGAGAGATGTCTAATCCCTCGAGAAACTCTAACTTATACACATTTGGCCCAATCTTCGCACTATCTTACATGGCCCAATTTTCTTCAGCTTCAACTTATTATAGGTCCCCTTAGGAAACCTCTCCTTCCGCAAATGTGCCATTACTTGATCTCCTTCCTCAAATTCCTTGGCTCTGCATCCCTTTATCACACATGCTCTTTGTAACCTTGATTACTCCTTTCCAATTTCTTGCACACTTCCTCATGTAGTTTGTGCATATATTCTGCATACTCTTCTCCGCACGCTTTGGTTATTCATTACCTCGCACAACTCTATGACTCCCCTGGACTTTCCCATAAACAATTTGAAATGGGGTCCTTTCTGTGCTCTTATTAATTGAATTATTAGTAGGAAAATTTGGCTTGTGCTAATATCATATCCCATTGGTCCTGGCTTATCTCCTATCAAGTTGCACAACAAATTGCCTAAGCTTTTGTTCACCACTTCCGTTTGTCCATCAGTTTGTGGATGGTAGGCTGAACTATAAGTTAACCTTGTTCCCAACTTCTTCCACAAAGTCCTCCAAAATGTCCTAGAACTTGGTATCCCTATCTGACACTATGCTCATTGGTAACCCATGCAACCGCACTACTTCCTTGAAAAATAGATGCACGATCCCTGTCGCATCACTTGTCTTCTTGCATGCAATAAAATGCGCCATCTTTGAAAATATATCAACTACCACAAATATGGAGTCATTCCCTCTCTATGTCCTTGGAAATCCTAGCACAAAATCCATGCTAATGTCTTCCCATGGCCTTCTTGGTATAGGTAAAGGCTGATATAACCATGTGTTTTGTTTGTACCCTTTGGCCAACTGACAAACCCTTGCATCTTTGTACATACTTGCGCACATCCGTGCTCATCTTTGGCCAATAGTATCATTCCTTTATGTGCCAAAGTTTTGTCATTCCCAAAGTGACCTCCTAATCCTCCACTATGCTTTTCTCTAAATAGATTCTCATGCATTGATCCTTGTGGTATACATAATTGCGCTCCTCGAACAACATTCCTTCTTGGATAAAATAGTCTAACCAAGGCATCCTATCCACACGCGTTGGTTCTGGCATGCCTCCCATGCTTCTTTGAAATCCTTGTCTTGCATATAACTCCTTCATGGTCTCAAATCCCATGACTTCCATGCATTTCTTTCAACACCAATACTCTTCTACTCAACACATCCGCGACCTTGTTGGATTTTCCATTGCGGTGCTTCAATACAAAAGAATAACTTTGTAGGAACTCTACCCACTTCATATGCCTTTGGTTTAATTTCACTTGGCTATTGAAAACTATAGTGCTTGATGGTCAGTGTACAAGACAAACTCGTTTGGAAACAAATAATGCCTCCATTTCTTCAATACTTGTATTATCGCGTAGAACTCTTGATCATAGGTCGAGTATCTCCTTTTGCATCATTCAATTTCTCATTGAAGTAGGCTATGGGTCTCCTTCTTGGCTTAGTACTTTGTACACTAATAGTTGTTCCACTTCATCACAATCCACCTAAAATACCTTCTCAAAACTTGGCAACGCTAACATTGGTTGTGTTGTAATCTTTTGCTTCAATTCTTGGAAGTTGTACTTTGCTTTCTCTTTGTCCACACAAACTCCTTGCGCTCTCCTTTCATTGTCTTCCGTGATTGTTGTGCATATTCCATGAAGTTTTTGATGAACTTCTTAATAGAAGCTTGCTAAACCATGAAAGCTTTGTGCCTCGGTCACACTTCTCGGTGAGGGCCACTCTACAATTGCACACACACTTTTTTGGGTCCATTCATGTAATCCTTCTTGGGATATTATGAAACCCAAGTATACTAACTCTTCACGCATAAAGCTACACTTCTTTATATTCACCATCAATTCTTCTTCTTGCAAGCACTTCATTACTTACGCAGTGTGTTCAATGTGCTCTTCCTTTGTCTTGCTAAACACCAATATATCATCCAGATACACTATCACAAATTTTCCCAAAAATGGCTTCAACACTTCGTTCATCAATCTCATGAAGGTACTTGGGGCATTGGTTAACCCAAATGGCATAACTAACCACTCATATAAGCCTTCCTTCATTTTGAATGTTGTCTTCCACTCATCTCCTTCCTAATATAGATCTGGTGATAACCACTCTTCAAATCAATCTTGAAAAATACACACCACTGAGGCAATCCATCAGATCATCCATCTGGGTAATGGAAACCTATACTTAATGGTAATCTTGTTGATGGCTCTAGAATCAACACACATGCACCATTCTCCTCCTTTTTCTTTGGTGTTAGCACTGTGGGTACTGCACATGGGCTCAAACTTTTCATGCACTAGTCCTTTGTCAAGCAATTCTTGCACTTGTCTGCGCACTTCTTCATTTTCTTTTGGGGTCATTCTATATGGTGCCTTGTTTGGAAAACTAGCTCTGGTATCAAGTCTATCTGATGATTGATACTACGCACTGGCGATAATCCCTGTGAAAATTCTTCCATCACAATTTTGGGAACTCTTCCAATACCTTGTGCACTTCTACAGGAACTTCTTCCCTTTTTGTGCAATCTCTATGCACTTCCTTTGGTACCAACGCATAACATGTATTCTCTTCCTCAACTTCCCACAAGAATTATTTACCCGATACAAGCAAAACCCTTGCGTCAAACTCCACTGCGCACTTCCCTTTCTCCTCATCCTTTAATGGTGACAAGTTAAACTTGTGCCCATCCTTTTCGATGTGAATAATATTCATGCGCCCATCATGGACACCTTCCTATCATACTTGCAAGGGCCTTCCCAATAGTAGATGACAAACATCCATTGGTATCACATCACACAACACTTCGTCACAATAATTTCCAATCTGGAACTTCACAAGGCTTTGCTCATTTACTAGGACTTGGTGCCCTTTTTGTAACCATGACACCTTGTAGGGGTTGGGATGCACAATTCTTCATCCCTAACTTCCACCATTTTGTAGGAAACAAGATTGTTTGTGCTCCCACTATCGACAATCACTTTACAACATTTTCCCCGACTTGCAAATGGTCCTAAACAAGTTCTTCCTTTATGCAGGTTCATCTTCTTTTGTGATGTCTTCAACAATACCTTCCTTATCATTAGGGCTTCTCGCACTTTGGTTTCTCAAAATGTTTTGCGATCCCATGATTCTCGCATCTCCATGTGCGCCACATGTGACAACTTCTGTGTGCCTACTCGTGACTTCACTTTGTGCATTTGGACATTTGAATGCATGGTGTGCCCTATGGTTCCACACTTAAAACATGTTTGGAGAATCCTTTTCCCATCCTCGACTAAAATCTCCCACATCCTTTTGAAGAGTATGATGCTTCATTACTCCGCACACTATTTTGGGATAGTGTTTGTACACTATTGCACTCATCTTCCTATGGTCTATTATATCCTCATTGCTTCCTCCTCTACCGCGTACATTGTGGGTTCCTCTTTTGGCTGCACTTTGACTTTTGCACGCCAATTTCTCTTCCACCTTCAAGGCTAGTTGATAAGCTTCTTCCATTGTTTGAATGCACAACAAGTTGAGTTCTTCTGAATTCCAAATCTCAAGCCATTGATATATCATGCGACCTTCTCCTAGTCAACTTCCACATGTCTAGATCTTATCATGATTTGGTGGAACTCCTCCTGTGTAGTCCTTAACCGACATCTCCTTTTGTCTCAAATTTTGTAACTTCTTGAACAAGCTCATTTGGTAATCGGATGGTAAAAACTTACTCCTCATTTTCGCGACCATGCGATCCTAGCGCACTATCTTATCCTTTCCTCTTCTTCGTCTCTTGTTTTGTACATCCTTCCACCACAACGCTACATGTTCCTTCAACTTGGTTTCCGCTACTCTGACGTCTACTGGGTTGGTGATTTCTTCAAACTCAAAGTATTCCTCCATACTTGTCAACCAATCTACAAATTCTTCTAGGTCCAATCTTCTAGAAAATGATGGGACATCCATTCTCGGTCCACGACCCATTTTGGAAATTGCTTGTAGCAATCATGCTTCTCCCACCTATGGCTTCAGCCTCTTCTTGCACATCCTCAACAACTTTTGCATTGTGTGCGTCCCTCCTTACTGCTTCGCCTTCATCATCACTTTGTGCATCTAGTGCCACAAATCCTCTTCGCCTATCTTCCTCAACAACTTCTAGTCTTGTCTCACACCCCTTAGCTCTATCATCACTTGCTTTAGCACTCCCATGATCGTTACATTAATTGCATTAGTTGTGCCCACATTGGCGGCTCTTCTCGGTGCAGCATCTTCTCTCCTTCTTGACTAAGTTGACTCTCGATCGGCATTCTACCAATCCTTCACCTCCCAACCTAACTCTCAAGGTATGTAGGCACGCTCTGATACCACTTGGCGTCAAACCAATTAGATCAAGATGACCCTGGGATGTTTGCAGAGTAAACACAACAAAAATTTCACTTCAGAACTTAAATCTTATTCTTAGAAAGCCATACGACATCTACAATAATCAATCCTTAATGGGATTTATAGTCTATAGAGTTACAAGGGTGATGACTCCAAAAAGTCTTTCTCCTCCTAGTGCCTCTAGCCCTCTAAAACAAGGTTTCAGGCATGTATTTATAAGCAATCTTTCCCTCCCATAAGGATTTTACAATTCCATCTAGAATCCTCTCATATTCCCACTCAAACCAAATTCAAACTCTTATGCATTAATGGTGGCCAACTACTCCTGGCTTGGTAGTTGAGAGAAGTCCATCTATGGAACTCCACGTCACAGCTGAACTGGCATCCTTTGTATACCTACCACTATCGTTTTCTACCTTCAAGTATTTCTCCGTGCCCACTCTATTTTCCTTGTTGAAATGATTCGTGCGCCCCTTGTTGGCTCGATTCAAAATCATGTGCCTAGCTCCAACGTCTCTCCCCTTTGTAACTTATCAAATTTCCGCACATTCCCTCCTTCAAAACTTTTGCGCACTGCCGCACACTTTTCTACCGCGCCCTATCTTCTTAGCTGATCTATTTCAATTCTTGCGCGTGCCACCTTACTTAGCCAAAATTTCCCAAAATATATGCAGTCGCCTAAATCTTCCGCGATGCTCCTACATTAGTATGATAATATCATTGTCTAGCTTCAAAATACATGAATTTGAACTTGTCAAACATAGATTATTGAATACACCATTCTCCTCTTCATTGATTATTGAATACCTTACTAGGATTTCATTACCTTTCTTTCCGGCATTGTTTCAAATCCACATTTTCAATGAAGATGCAAAATACACACATAGTGATATGCCATGCCTTTACCATAGATGACAAAAATTGGCATGTCCTAACTTTAAGTAAAGAAAAAATGCTTAAAGTTTGAGATCCACACATGCATGTGGTATTGTCTTGTATTGAAAGAGTTTGTCACCTTTGGCCTTCTACTTGCAACCTATTTTCTGTAATTGCTGCTCTTTACATGCCTTGGCTTGCATACATTTTTGTCTGTAGTTGTAACTGCTTCTTCTACAATCAAAAACCAAACAACTCTGCCTAGGGTCTGAAACTTCCATCCCTTCATAACCTTTCATTGCTCAACAATCCACCAACCTTGTGTAGTCCCACTTTTGTTTGTGATTTGAACCTTTTTCTATATGTATTCTCTTTAAATTGATCACACGGTTGCTAACATGTCATTTGGTGACATGGTTACTGATGTGGTTGCTGACACGGTCCGTTGGTATTCTACATGTGTGAAATGACAAGCAATAGAATGCCAGAGTTCCATGTTTCTTACAAATTCGGTTAGTCTGTTTCCCTATCTTTTGACACGTGTCTCAATTGAATTCTGACAGAGTCGTAGGCAGCTGGACATGCTATGAGTATGGTCTGTTAAGATATAATTTCTGCCTCTTGCTCTCATCTATTACTTGAGATGACAGTTGTAAGCATCTAAGTATCACATTGGCCTATCAAGATTATAGTAGGATTCTATTATCTTTCCAATCCACATTTCCCCTCTCTTTTGTTATGTAGAAAGTTAGAAACACATGTCATCTCCTCATCACATCACCATCAAGATGGATGAATGACTCAAATATTGGCAGGCAAGCAAATTCGAGATTAACCTTTGTATTTACTATCCCTTCAATCAACCCTTCTACACTTGGCTATCTGTTGAAACACATCTTGATCTCGGAGTATTGCCAGTAGATGCTGTGGACATTCTAGATTACAGCTAGATGTTGGAGAATTTCATTTTTCCCCTCTTCATATGTAACACACTTTTCTCTCTGTGGTTATGCATGGCAAGACCGGAGCATCTCTAAACCTTTTACTTGCGGAAACTTCTCACACTAGTGCAGTGATAGAGCACTCAAGATTTTAACTTCAAAATTCCTTATTCCACTCTTTGTTGTGTACCAAGAACTCATTGCATTTTTGCACAGAACATAGTGGGATGGCAGAGTGGAATGGAAAATCAGCCAAGCAACCTAAGTTCCTTGCTCTGCATAACCACTTTGCATTGTGCATTGTCTACTTGGCATCATCTGATTGCAATGGAGAGGTTAGGAGTGGTGTCCCTTGCTCCATGCTGATTTTTTCATGCCGCGCCATTGGTTTTTGGTACCGAGTTGTTTTCCAAAGTTTCTTATTGTTTGCCCATGAGTCCCATTTCAAGCATGGATGCATGTTTATGGTGTTTACTATTGCTGGCGATACTTAGTGATGTTCTCCCGTTGTTAAACTCGATCAAATTTCCTTCATCGGTGCATGTGTGATATAAAAATTTAGACCTCGTGTCTAATATTTTTCACTTTGTTTTTGAGTTGATTTAATGTAGGAAGTTGGTTAACTACTTTTTTGTTAATTCAAACCATCTTTACGAGATCAACCCTTTTGAAGAGGAGTTGTGGGTATTGGACTACAAACATTACACTCCAACCTTATTACTTATTATATGGCTGTGTTGTTATACCTGCCAACCAATTTCACATTATTTATTGAGGTCATCTACATTGTATACACTCAAAAATTGACTTACTAACATTTTACTTGTCAAGGACTTGTTAGTGCATTACATATCCCATCATTGATGTATCACTTGATTGGGATGAGCTCGACTAGAGTAACAACATTGCACGATCATGATTAGGTGCCCTTAGCATGCCCTAGGTCCTTATATCTTACACTTAGACACCTACTGACATCATGATGACTTACTCAAATCCTTCATATAGCCTCTCTCTTGTCCGTTTTAACCCTTTCTTCCCTTTTAAGTCCTTTGAACTACATCTTCCATCTCAAGGATGACTCCACTGACCATGGTCGGCGGTGTCACTCTTAACAACACTTGTGTCCTTAGAATTGCATCATTGTAATGTGCTATATAGATGATATTATGATGTGTGTTGGACCACGATTGCCGTTAGACCAAAACCCATAGGTGTTAGTCTCCGCTACAATCGCCAAAGTTACGATCTACGAGAGGCGGTTAGTCCATGTCACGAAACTCACGAGGAGTGCTGGACACACATGCCAACAATCTCCCCCTCAGTGTTACCTGAGTGAGTTTCAAACTCGAGACTTGTCGCTCTGATACCATT
Organism: Taxus wallichiana var. yunnanensis; assembly: GCA_018340775.1. NCBI lineage: Eukaryota > Viridiplantae > Streptophyta > Pinopsida > Cupressales > Taxaceae > Taxus > Taxus wallichiana. The sequence continues at coordinate 220,863,353 of CM031235.1, forward strand.
TGTTGGACCACGATTGCCGTTAGACCAAAACCCATAGGTGTTAGTCTCCGCTACAATCATCAGAGTTAGGATCTACGAGAGGCGGTTAGTCCATGTCACGAAACTCACGAGGAGCGCTGGACACACATGCCAACATGATGTATATTGGTGGGTGGAGATGCGAACATGTGGCACACATCCTCTTAGTGGGTATATTATATGGAATCATATGGGTAAATTGTGATATTTATTATATCGGCATTGAACATTGGGATTAATGATATACCCATCTATTCGAGTTACAATATTTCTCCTTAATGATCCCTTACACAATGCTATTCCTCTCCTTATATAGACCCTATTACAATAATAGATGGGTATATCACTCATCCCAATGTAGGCCAACTCATTGCCCACTATTATAAATACCACAAGTTACCCTTACAATTCCATATAATATACACACTAAGAGGATGTGTGCCACATGTTCACATCTCCACCCACCAATATACATCATAATATCATCTATATAGGTACATTACAATCATTTATCTCAAGGATGATGCCATTGACCATGGTCGATGGAGTCACTCTTAACAAGGCTTGTGTTGGCCATTTGTTGATTTTGTCTTAATAGAAGACAACTACATCAATCATGGCCTATGGAGTTGGCTTCCAGGAATTGTGCCATATAAATCTGTACCCATATACATACCTCAATCCCTAATCCATTTCTGAAATCAGATTTGAGGAATCAACTCTGCCATTACAAGTTATAATAACCTATGGCACACTAAGTCCCCTTAAAGACTTCGATCTCACAAGCATTAGGGACCTTAAAGACTTTTAGTTGAGAATTTTTTGTAGATCAAGATCTCGGGCTTGGGCACATGCACCAACATAACTTACTAGATTACCTCTCCCCTTCCAAAGTTTGAACCTATCCCATGGAACCTTGCGATGCAGAAGTTTTAGTCAAAGGGGATATCATTACACCAACAAGTTCCATTAAGTAAGCATCCCCTCCCCTTTATTCATGTTTTTATTTGCATCGGTTGCTCTTTTATTACCTTGCATATTAGCATGCTTTTTTGCCTTGTAATTACTATCGTTTATTTTATTACATGCCATGGTCAATTTATGCTAACATACATCGCCCACTTTGTACCCTCCCTAAATGAGTGTACACCGAGGTCTTCTACTTTTTACCTATTTAGAGGCTTTTTTAGTAGAGTTCAAACATGAACTTCCTACGTTTGGTTGGGGCCCTAGTTACAAGAAATGTGACAAAACATTCATGTTTCATGTTATTTAGTTCTTCAACCCATCCGCAATGAGAAAATGCCATTGCGAATAGATTAAACCATTTTTAAAGCTATGTGGAAACATTTCACACAAACTGGAAACACTCTACCATTTCTTTGTTGTGCCATAATGATTTGCGTTTTCTGATATTTTTGAAGTTGATTTACAACATGACTTCTTCAAAATTTGTCTAGGAGATAATTATGATCAATCCTATGTTGTTCAAAGTAGTATATGCTCGGAGAAATGTTCCCAAAATTTTTTATTACATGTAGAAAAAACCTAAGGATTCTTAAGCCTTCGATCTCTTTGAAATTCTATGTGTGTTTTCATCGGGCCGTTGCTTCACTTTCTAGAAGGAAAAACCATAAAAAAATCCATAATGCCCCACATGGAATCAAAATATAATATAAAGCCCTAAAATATTGAGTTGTTTTATGTTCTATCTTGTAAAGCTTTATTTATTTTTGGATTTTAAATGTTATATGCATGTACGGGTTATGACTATAGTTAATGTCATTACCACTATTAATCGAGAATAATATATATTGTCTTCATCTTAGTATGCTTTTTATAAAATTTGAAAAGGCAAAAATAAAATGGGCCAATGAGGTTTTTAAAGAAATTAGTCGGTGCATCAATTAAAATATTGAAAAGTTTATATATAAAAATATATGCTTTCAATAATCGCTTCTTACACAACTTTAATAATTCTTCATTTTCCATTACATTGTCATTTCGGTCACGATGTTTCTTGTTTATGTAACATAGTTTGGGGCACAAGCTTCCTAAACTCTAAAGGATATCTTATCGTTTACATATTGGTGAACTTGATGTGAACCTATTGTAGCTAAGTCAACTTTTCCTTGTTTTTCCAAAAATATCTTGTTTCAAATCCTTCCTAAAAATCTTACACTTTCCGAGATCACCAAAGATTACTCCCTAATTCTTATAATGGAATTCTAAAGATACTACCTCTTAGAGCGACTTTACCCGAGCTTAATCAAGCCCAAGCAAGATTGTTTTATGGAAGGAGATAATGAACCTAAACAAAACATCAGAGAAAACCTATGAAATATTAGGTCCATTACCAACACAACTCCTCAAAAATTCCCAAAATCAACCCTTGTTAGAAGACACAACACCACCTTATGAAGAAGTTGGCTATGGGGATCCTCAAGACTACACACCTAACATCCAAGAGTTTCTCAACTTTCACCTCAAACATCTTGGCAAAATGCTCTAGTAATTGAGATCCCTAACCGATATGACGATTGAAACAAACATAGACCAACCTAAGGAAACCTCATACATGCATGCATATAGTTGAATTACTGACCTATCTTTAGGCATGAGTTACACTTTAGCTTTATCAATGCCCAATTTATATAATTGGCTCTATGCCTACACACAACCGTGACAAGGAACATTTCAACAAACCTCTGCCATGGGGGCATCTAGAGGAATTCCTTTTGGGTCTACCTCAAGTAACACCCCTTTAATCACTCAAACATTTACTCCCTCATTAAACTCTATGCCCTTAGAGAATTTGAACCTAAATACTAACATACCTTCCACAGCCCAAGTGGACACACAAGCCATCATACCTTAAAGGATGCAACAAATACAACAAGTGCATGATGATTAAATGTTAGAAAGTAAAATCAAAACATATTAAATGATTCAAGCCCATATAAACATCCACAATAATTATACTAGGAGCTTATCCCTTACTTTGTTTTCCAACCCCCACCCTTGAAAAATGCACATGGACCAACCTAGGAAAACCCCCATTCAAAATAAGCTATTACTGATATTCCAACATTATCCTTTAACACCATACATAGATATTATTTACATGGGAGGTATTTCACCTAGTCTCACGTTCGATGGATATCAAGATCTCATATATCACATTTAAGTGTATTGCTGAACAATTATGAAGATTGGATTGAAACTAACTAGTACCCAACCACAAAATGGTTTTCCTAAAACCCTAGTAGGAGATGCCCTATAATGGTACAACTAGTCTAATTCAATTTTCAAGTTTGAAGACCTACTCAATAATGCGATAAAGAATTCTTAAATGAAACCTTACTCGATGACAACATAGGAAATTTTGATGATGGAAAGCAATTAGATGACAAATCCATCTCGTGAATTCATCAAATGGTGGAAGAACTTAGGACACAAAGCAAACCACCTTGATGAGCTTGTCTGCATAATATCTTTCTCTTAGATGTGCACCAAACTTGCATATAAAGTTAAGTCCCTCTCACAAAAATGCTTAGAAAAATCATTGAACAAACCAAATGGTGAGATCAACCTATGAGGACCTTTGAACCTTAAGGACAACACAAACCTAAGGTTCTTGTATGAAGTAAAAACTAATGTGCCATAAAAGATGGCATATATGCCAAAAACGATCTTAGTGACAACTCATGTCACACTCTTAATGCCATTGATACACAACCTCCTAATGCAGTCTCAAAAATAGAACATCCTTGATCATTTCAACAACACCATCCGACGAACTTACACAAGTTCATGTGGCACATGATAAAATCCTAAAACTTTTGCCTCCTAGCATAGACCTTAGGGGACAACTAATCTTATATCCCGGTGGTATGACCTCAACAAGTTTTGTTGGTCGCATATGTCAACTAGGGTCATTCCCAAGAAAATTGTCACAACCTTAAGAAATTTGACCATGGAGCCATGATTTGCATTAGATATAATTATTTCTCAAAGAACAACCTGAGACCAACACAAGACAAACTTGAAACAATTCATTAATAAAATGCTTACATAGGCATATATAATAACCAGTTCTCAAATCACAATGGGAAGCAAGGAACAAACTCTCAAACGAATAATTGATCCCATACCAAAGACATAACAAATGTGGAAGTCGTCCCTTGTCAAACCACACCTACTACTAAGCAAACCATTTCTATCACTAGAGCTAGATGAGTAGTGGGTGATATGCAAGCTAGTTACTATGAAAATTTCACTTACTCCCAACATATCAACGCTATCAAACTCAACTCCAAACGACATCCCAAACATAATGACCCTAGACAAAATACCAATGTAGAAAAACAAAGAAACCGTCTCAAGAAGTGATCGCCATCAAAGGCACTTTGGTGACTACATAACAAAACTCACTAAATCCAAGACTTCATCTACACCCAACAAAATTGAAACTAAAGAACAACTCATATTCTCTAAAAACACAAAAGACTACCCAAATTAAAACCTTGAAAAACCTGGACAATGGAATGTTTTGATGAGCTCAACACTATCCCTTCGCAAATTCCCATTTATAGAGCTCATGTATACATCCCCATCAAATAAGTTCAATCTCATCAAATAACTACTAGCTATGGAAGATCCCCAAAGCAAACTATATGCGATTTTAACATAGCACCGAAGCACTTGAAATAGAGGTTTTTATGAAACTAATAAAAAAGAGACAATAGAATTCCCAATAAGCAATATGGTCAACCTTGAAATCCTCTTTAGAGTCAACGATTCCCCACTGTTAATTAGTGTCCTCAATAATATCCAAGTCAAAAAGATCCTTGTCAATGAAGGGTATGTTATTATCACTTTTCTTAGCTTATTTTGAGAAAGATTGATCTTGATCTAACACCTTGATCTATGGAGACCATCCTTGTAAGTGTGAGCCAGAGGTTGGTTCTATAGAAGCTTAGCAAAGTCTGCAAGCTTAGGATATCTAGTGTTGGAATTCTTAGGAAAATCCTTGTGGATTCTCATTGTAGATTGTAATTGGAGCGAATTGGTGATGTGCCTGAAGTTGTAATCTCTTTCCTTGCATTAATAAAAATATTTGTCATTTGTTTTTGGTTTAGAAGATGCGCCTAAGATCTTGTCTTAGTGAGGTCTACTCTGACAAGGGCTGCATGGTGTGAGGCATCCCTTCATTGGAAGCCTGACTGCAACTTCATCAGTGGCTCTTCTCAAATAGACATGACTAAATTATTGTGGGTTTGACAAAAATAATCAAAAAGCCTTTGGATGCATTTGGACTCCAATCGAAGTAGGCCCCAAAACCATATGAACCAAGCTCATGCTTCTTGATCTACCACTCATATAATCATCATTTAGAACAACCTTGGACACATTGCATGAAAATTGTTGCATCCTTTGGAAGCTAATGCGTTAGATTCATGTAAAATGTTATTAGATGCAAACATGAAGCTGACCCCAACCTTGCATCAACGTAAATATTCAAATTAGGATATTTGAAATCTCTACCTCAATAGAATCATAATTGTACCACTCCCTTAATATGTTAACATCCCTTCGACCAAATGTTACCATGGTAGTTTTTGACGATGATGAGCCTAACAAACTTCAAAATAAGTGCAACATCTTGAACCTACCTCGAGCCATAAATCATTGGTTCCCACCTAAACTATTGTCATGTGACCAATAGCTTCCCCTTGTAGATGACTTTAGAGAAATTGACATGTCATGTAATGCCAATGAAGCTACTATGATGACAAAGGCTTCCAATCCAATGACAATGGGCAAATTCTTCACTAAGTAGGTCCCAAAACTGTATGAACCAAACTTATTCTCGTCAATGTACCATTTGATACAACCATCTTTTTGGACGATCATAGACCCATTGCATGCAAGCTGTTGCATTCCCTCAGAACCCAATGCCTTAGATTGACCCATAATCTTAATTAGATACCAACATGAAGTTGAATCCAACTTTGCATGAACATAAATAATCAAACATGAAAATTTACAAACCGTACCTCCTAAAGAATTAGAGCTATACCTCTCTCTGAATATGTTGACATGCCTTAGACCAATGTTACCATATTAGATTTTGATGATGATGAGCTTAACAAACTTCAAAATAAGTGCAATATCTCCAACCTACCTCAAGTTATAAATGATTGGCTCCCACCTACATTATTATGTGATCAATAACTACCCCTTGTAGATTAAGTTAGAGATATTGAAATGTTGTGTAATGCCAATGAAGCTATGTATGATGACAAAGGCTTCCGATGCAATGATAATGGCATAGCAAAATCTTTATTTTGGTGTCTAATAAAAACGAAGTCAAAGAAACTTAAAGAGAACTTACGCAAAAACCAGCTAGTACCATATAATCTTCTAATGACGATAACTACATAGTTTCACATGCATCACCACTTTGATGTCCTTTATTATCAAAATCTATTGGCTCAAATGCATGCCTTTAATAGAAAATCCCACTTGATTCAGACCTCCCATGACAATGAGGTCCCAAATTTGAGAATAGTGGCAATGAATACAATGAACTTCCCTTCAAACTCCCGAGTCCCAGCAAACCCTATCTTGGAAGAATCAAGATGGGTTCTAAAGTAAATTTCAGTCTACCGTAAGGAATTACCTTAAATTTCACTTATAGATAAGATAAGATAAATATATTAATGTCCAACAAATGACCACAAAAGTAGGTCAAAGGGACTGCAGAGAACAATGAGCACCGATACAAGGCGGGAAAACCAAAGAGTTCCCAAGAAAGACAAAATACAAAGGCCAAAAGAAGTGGCCAACCGGAAGAAAGAAATCACACCACCCAAAATGGGGGTGGAAAAACAAGTGAGTAAGAAAGGGGGAAAGACAACCACGAGAGAAGAAAGGAGGAAAGCCCATCAGGGGATGGAAGATCCAACTCTCCTAACATCTAAGGTTCGATGGAAGAAGCTAAGAATAGAATGCCGACCAGCCGAAGAGAGAGTCTGCCTAATATGACTCTGTTTGGAGACAAGATTATCCCTTTGATGCCCGGTGGATCTCAAATGCTGTCTCTCGAGGCCAGGCCTAATACAGCATGCCTGTGATGACTTGGAGAACCATGGATGGTTTCCTGGGCCGAACCAATCCAGAGGAGGAAGTGGGGACTGTCTCACCAGTGGCGCTATGCCTCTCTTCGCCACCAACACTATGAACAAGGAAGTGATCCGTTGGATAGAGTTCGGTCTAAGATGCAGCTGAAGAGTGTGCTCACGAAGCTTCAATGTCTATTGTAAATATAAAGCCAGACATCTTTGATCCTCGAACCTGAAAAATTCAGAAAGACCCTGCGTCCTCCTAAATAAACAGTGAAACCTCCCTTTGATCTCATAGTAGATGGGGCACCGAAAGATAAAGTGCGTTTCCATCTCGGTCTCCTGGAGGTTACACAACTGGCAAGTCCTGTCTAAACAATCAAGGTGGTGATCCATCTCACAACGAAGTCTATGAGATCCAACTCTGAACTGACCAAGGGGGATGCGAAGGGCATGCATCCAGTGTCGAAGGGTGTATTGAGGGCAGGTAATGAGACCGTCCCTCAACTCTAAAAAATGCTCAGCATAAAAGGCCATCTTGGGACGTAAACCCCCTTGAGGGTTTACCCAAGTGGTATGGATGTATTGTCTGTAGATATCCTCTCTGATGATCCTGTTCATCTCTTGTTTCGTAGGCAGAAGGTGGCTTGGTGTGTCTAAGGAGTACCGAAAGGGTGGAAGATGGTCCATCTGAATACCAATTGCCCCAAGAGTTCGAGACCTCAACATACCAACAGCGACGTTGACGAGGGGAGTCAAAAAGAGCAATAGCCTCAAAGGAACAGTATGCCAAGTACGGGTACTTGTCCCGCCCCTTGGTAGTGTCCATGAAGCCCCTAATGCGGTGCAAGAAAGAAACCAAGTCGAAAATGGTCTCCAGTTTGAAAGGATGGGCTCCAAACTCCACCAAAATAATGTGTTGGGGTACAAATTGCTTACACTTGATGAAGTGGTGAAGGAGAAGAGTTTGGACCCTCTCAATGGAAGCCTAGTCAGTACCCAGAAAGAGGGTCCCCAAGCAATAGAGTCGTAGAGAACCGTGGGTCTGATGAGGGAGTCCATGAGAGACATTTTGGAGGAGATGTCTCTGAAAGTGATGGCAGAAACATTGTCTCTCAAGAAGAGCTAAGGACCCATAGCCCTTGTTGACTCGAGGCTGGAGAGCCTGTCTCAAACTGAAACAAGGGCTAGAGAACAGAATCCCCAAATAGGTATAAGAGTTGGTGATCTCAATCTCCTCACCTCTGAAGAAGAAGTGGAGATGCGAGGTCTTCAAACCATTGAAGACCATAACCTTGGTTTTACCCAGGTTAACTGTCAATTGCCGAAGATCACAAAACAAGGCTAAGGCATCGAGTTGTCTCTGTAAGCCCTCCAGAAGAAGAAGCTAGGAGAACCACATCATCCGCAAAAAGAAGAATGGATATCAAAACCTGGTGTAGGAGGCACCCATCACTTTCCTGAATATGCTCATGGAGAAAAGACTCAAGCTCGTCAATGTAGATCCCAAATAGAGTTGGGGATAGGGGGCACCCTTGCTTTACCCCAATGGTACTCCTGATAAACTCTGACTCTCTGGGAGGTGTGGAGGTGGCCCAAAACAGTCTCGTATAGACGCATGATGGCCGTGAGGAGGGTCTCGAAATGCCAATGTCACGGAGCCGCTGAAAAAGTGCCTCACATGGCACCGAGTCAAAGGCTTTCCGAAAGTCCACAAAGCAACAATAGACCTTCGACGAGCGATGACGTGCCTCCTCAATGATGGTCCGGAGAGTGAAGATATGGTCGGTAGTTTGGTGATCAGGCCGAAAGCCAGCTTGCCCCCTGGCTCTAATGTTTCTCCTCTCGAGCTCCTCGGATAACTGCATATGTAACACTGTAGCATAAAGCTTGGAGAATGTATGACCCACCATAATGGTCCTGTAGTTATTGGGGTCAGAGCTGGGACCTGATTTGTGAATCGGGTGAATGATATGGCGTGCCCAAGATGGCGGAAAACCCGAGCAAACCACATGATTGAAGAGGTCAGTCAAATAACTACAAAGAACCCCTTGACCAAGTTTGAAGAATTCTGCTTGGAACCCCTCCTCATCCGCTGCCCTGCTACAGTTCATCATCCTGATTGCCTCTCTGATTTTAGTGTAGGTGAAAAGGTGGCACAAGGAAGGTGGGTGGCACAAGAAATATCACTATCTTCCGATCTACCATCTGATTTCACATTTCAGAGCTCTCAGAGGCACCACCAACCATGGCTGGTAGTGGTCAGACTACACTGCCCCAGGCTGGTGGCATCCCATCAAACACAAAACACACATCAATAAGCTGCAGAACCTGATCGGACATATGTAGACACCTCCAAGAAATTCACAAAGCCTCAGACAGAGAAACTGAATACAAAAGTTACCAATGTTTGACAAGTCAACCAGAAACCATTTTCAGTACGTCCAAACATTGATCAAGAAGTTGGCCAGTTACTGAAGTTTGACAAGCTACTAATGCTCAATTTCTAAAAAATGTTTTTCACCTGAGTTACATACTTAATTTGTCATCTAAATTTTAGATATATTTTGCATCTTGATACATGTTAGAATAGCTTGCATTAGTCATTTACTTGAATTCATTTAGCCTACTTAGTTACATCTCTATAAATCATCTTTGCAGTCATTTTAGTTCAGGATTGCATAATTGCATACATATAGCATACTTAATGACATCTTAGTTACATTCTTAATTTGCATCTTCAGTTGCATTTTATCTCCTGCAGCTTCTTAGCTCTCTCTCCTTAGCCCCTTGGCTGTATCTTTACCCTACTATCCTATATATTATTCCTACTTCCATTATCCTGCTCAACAGCAAATTTCTTTAAGCTCTGATTGACAACCTAATCTCTTATGTACAGCCAACTTCTTGCTCAAAGCCATAACTTTTTTTTCCTTATTAAGTTTGGCAATGGCCGAGAGGGTCATTATGAACTCCAAAGTCATACTCTTATATAGTAGCATTGCAGTATTTCTTTATGCTTCTCATCCTCAATTCCCTTTCTTTTAACCAAGTTTGAGGCCTGTTGTCATCATATCATATCTCTCTACACGTTTTAGCTGGGGCATCCCAGTCACCATATTTTCCCATTACCATATATCTTTTTGCACACCTAGGTTGGATCAAGATAGCACTATTTTATAAGGTGCAAATATAGGAGTATCTAAGTGTTTACATCCAAGGTTCCCCTCTTTCAGGTAGGTGTAAGCTCCCTTGTGTTGTCATCTTTCAAACCCCTAGCTAGCTGTTCGAATCCATGAGGAGGAGAATTATCATTTGCTGTCTAGCTTATTGAACCATATGGAGGGGGAAATATAAGTTAAAAATTAAAAACAATAGAAAATTAAACGTAACAAAAACAAAATCTAAAATGCTGTCAATACTAAATCAAAAGGAAATTCTCTTACATTCGCATGCCCCCTACTCTAGTTGAAAGCTCAAACTCCATTGTGGTGTAAACAAGAGTTGGAGGTCCATTGTTGTGGGATAGGCTGGTAGATTGGGATAGGACACCACATATACATCATACATGCTGCCTTCCTATTTATGCAAGTAACCAATACTCAGAGTGGTTGTTGGCTTGATGGATTGTGAGGAATGAAGAAAGTTGTGGAGAGGTAGATATCTATACTTTTACATGTATTTGGTCTTATACAACTACCATGGGACAAAGTTTCTATCATAACTAATTAGCCCAAGTCTAGTCTTGGAAAGGTGCTTTAACTCTAGATGTCGAAAAATCCTAGTCCGAGGAATTATTAAGGGGTGGTCTTGCTTCTAATAAAGAAGCATTTGCCCTATGTTTTAGTGAACCCGTCTTTACATCATTTTTTCATTTGAGTCTTTTTAAGCATGACAACAAAAGAGATCTTGGATGCAATATTGTAAGACCCACCGATTACATCCATGCTTTCTCCTTGAGATACATTTATTGATACAACTACATCTTTGGTTTAGAAGGTATTCTTTTGACTATTTTTCCATCTTGTTAGGAAACTTTTAGATATGGTTAATCTTAGGTAATTCTGACCTAATTGAGCCCCTTGCTTGTTGGCTATCCAGATGCATACTAGTATCTAATTTATTAAGTCAACCGAACATTACCCAACCTTCTCTCAAGTGGGTATTTGGACCGTCCTAATATTGTTTATTTGAGAACTACATCTTGTATTTTAAAGAGTTTATATTTATTATCAAAAGGAGAGAATATTGCATTTAAGGTCACAATACTCGCATTTTTCTTACTAGATTACATTTAGCTACACTTAGCCTTGTGTGTACATAAGCATTGAATTAGTACATGTATCTTGCATAATTGGGGTTATCTAAGGAAAAATCTGATGATGAAGTAAGCATTAACCGTGCTTTCCATGAGCATACTTGGGGCATACACATGCATCCTTTTAGTACATATATTTCTTTTACAACATTTCTACACACATCATTTCATTCAATTCTTTCCATTTTTTGGTATATGTTTTTCACGAGGCACCATCCCCTTCTACATTGCATGGCAAGTGATGATCCTTGGAAGGGCATATGTACAAACTTTAATAATGTTTGACTAGAATTTTTCTCGTGAAGGTACTTGTCTATTTGCATTTGTTGTCATTGACATATTGCAAGAGTGGGGTGGGATTGTCGAGCAACTACACGGCACACTCATGATTAGGCAACCCTAGCATGCCTTAGGTCCCTATATCTTACACATAGACATGTACATTATGATGACATTTAGCCTCTCTCATGTCCCTTCTAGACCCTTTGTGCTTATATAAGTTAAATAATTACATTGGCCATCTTGAGGATGATGCTTTATGTAAGCTAAGATGGTCAATATAACGATCTTCTCTCTATAATATAGGATATAAGTAGAAGACCATACTAGAGCCAACACACAAGCAAGATACACGGTGTGAATACATGATGTTTGTAAATGGATCTCGTAGAGAATAATCTAACCTGCATATTGGGTATAGGGTTCTAAATCCTATACCAAGGATATGGGGTCTAACTAGAGTCCTAAAGGTTGTAAGCAAGAGCTAATCCTAAACTAAGGGTTGTAATGCCATTTGGCACCAACATGTGCCATAAGGAGAGTAATGTAATAGACAAAAATATGCTACATTATCCTAGTCTAATACACGATATATTAAAATAATCAATCAAACCAACATAAAGGAAAGAGTTTAGGGTTAGGGATACTTATCTTCGTGTCGACGTTGTTTATGCATCTATCCTCCTTGGTTTGTTATGGATGGATTACAAGAGGGATAGGTAGAAAACCTAAGTACACCCAAATTGGGGACTTGAAAGACTAAGCTAGACCTTGTTGGCTCAATTCATATTCTTGATGCTCTTAGTAACCCAATGCTCCAATGATGACCTCCAAGTATAAGCTCCACTAAACCCTATGACCTTTTTTTTACCTTTAAGAGCAAATTAGCAAGCCAAGCGGACTATTCAATGATACATTCAGGAGATGACAACAATGAAGCCTATAAATGGGGTAACATAACTTTAAGAGCAAATTTGTGAAGCCGCAAGCAAAGTAGCTTTGCTCGATGATGCATTCGAGAGATGACAACAATGAAGCCTATAAATAGGGTAACATAACTTTAAGTCATAAGCGAGAGGGGTGTCTACAAGAGCGTCATCAACCATGGTCGATGATGTCATTTTGCAAGTGTTAGGAAACCATAGATTATGCAACAATGAATATGCAGAAAGTAGAATAACAAAATAACAGTTTACAGAGATAGAGATAAATGAAATATATAAAATACCAAACATGCAAGAGACGAACACCAGATTTACATGGTAAAACCCCAGTTGAGTGCTTAGGGAAACATCCACGGTGCAAGATATCAAGCAATGATTTGTTGTCAAGGTGGAGATTGTTAGATATGTGCCAACAAAGTTAAATTTTGGATCCCTTTGCGGCACGGTTTGTACCTCACTTCCCAAAGGGGGTGTGGGGGCTTGACCCCCACTCATGTTGGAAGGGGCTCTAATGGGGGTGACATGTTATAGAGCCCCCTGGCGGAGGTTTAGGGTGGAGTCCCGAAGCAAAAATTAAGGAGTCAATCCCTTGTTTCTAGAAAGACAAATTCAACTGAATTCTATTTTTAGGAAGGAAAATCCTAATGGCGTTTTTCCACTCTATTTTTAGGAGGAATCCTAACTGTACTTCGCCAATTAGGTGTATATATTTTTGTGGAGATCTAAAGTTGCTCATAACGAGGTTGCATGTAATATGTTCAGCTTAAGTTAAAAAAAGCTTGATATCTTGCACTATGGATTTTCCCTAAGCACTCAACTGGGGTTTTACCACATAAATTTGGTGTTCGTCTTTCGCATGTTTGGTATTTTATATATTTCATTTATCTCTATGTGAACTGTTATTTTGTTATTCTACTTTCTGCGTATTCATTGTTGCATAATCTGTGGTTTCCTAACAAGTGGTATCAAAGCGTCGTTTTCAGATTTGCTGTAATTGTTCTTGTAGACACCCCTCTTAGTTAAGTCATAACCGAGAGGGGTGTCTACAAGACGCGTCATCGACCATGGTTGATGATGTCACTGCAAGTAGGTGGAGGATAGAGAAGGGTGCAACAAGAAACTTGGAGGTGACTGAAGGTGTTGTAAGAGGTGATTTGAAGGTGATATAAAGTGGTAGTGATGAGGTATCAGGTTTCAAAAGGTGGAAGTAGGAAGGCTAGGGAAAGTGCCATGACAATCTCTCACGAGGTCCTATAGACTGGCCCATTTTGATCCCAATGCACCTTGTAAGGCATGCACTTGGGAGGGTTAATACACCAAGAACCTACAAAGAGAAATCATTAGTAAGTGAAAAATAAGATGTATACAGATGCCAGTGATCATGGCTGTTGACATCTTTTTTAACATGGCAAATGTTGTCCATTTGTTGTTTTTTCCTTAATAGAAGCCATCTACATTGGCCATGGTTGGTGGTGTTGGTCTCTAGGAATTGTGATTTGTAAACTCCTAAGTGCAGTTGCTTAAGTGAAATTCACAAAATCAGAAGATGCTGTCCTACTTGAATTCTTTTTCAAATGATAATTTTGAATGCTTTTAAGTGTTGGATTTAGTGAAGCGAGTAGTTGGAAATGTAAAAATCTGAACTTGCAACAATGGATTATGAATGTCAATGACCTTGAACAAAAAATGGGAAACAAGAATGACAATTTGGCACAAAATATTTTAACCTATAAACCCGGTGTGGGAAAAATCAACTGGAAGAGGCAGTAACTTAACTTCCCTTTCTTCATCCGCCAAAGAAATTTTTAAAGATTACAACAGAACAAATACAACAATCACCCTATTGTTTGCTCACTCAACTCACTTTTTTCACCTTACTTCCTCCCGTGCAACAACTTAAATCACTAGCCTTGACTCACGACACACTCATGGCAAGTATCTTGGTTTGTGTCTCTTATTAATCATGCTATGAGAGTGTCCTTTGTGCAATAAAGACTCCCAAATGATTCAAAACTAAAGAGGCGCTGTCATTTTGTCATTACTATATATGTTTTTGTTATGCGAGAAAACCCAAAACTTTCAGCAGGATAAAATTGTTGGAGCAGTTGTCGAAACATCAGGCAGTTTCATAACCGCTTGAGTTTATCTTAGCTGGATATTTTGTCACACTACAACAAATACTCACTTCTAAGCCCTATTTCGACTATTTCTACGGGATATCGGTTGGTTGAAAATGTTTGTTTTTCCTGGTCCTGATGGATCATAACTCTCTTTTAGGAGGCCTTTGGTCCTACTAATGAATCCGCATGCTTGGTCCCACTACAACCAAACTCATCCCATATGAGGCAAAATTCCAGATGTGGGCATCACAAAGGAAGGAAAAACTCATATTTTGTAGAAATTCTAAGCATCCTTTGGGGTCATGTTGGCTAGATTTTCTCGCATAGTGAAAACCTAGGCAATCATGAAATAAATCTCCCTCATTTACCGGTGAGGCTCCGTGTAAGATTTGTTATTTGTGGGTATTACTTTAACAATGCAGCTCATGAACCATAGTTTGTATAGTTTTGCAAGCAAGTAAGCAATTGTAAAAGAAAGGAAATATCTGAAGAAGGGGAAAATAATAGAAACACAGGAATGAAAGGGGGAAGATGTGCAACCCAATCAATAGATTACAGAGTTGATCGCATGCACATAGGTAAAACAGATAGATATTAACATACAAAATTATAAGCAAAGGAAACTTTCAGATCTAGATCTAGAATAACACAAAGTTTATGAATAGATCTAAGACAGAAAGTTAGAAACAAAGTGCACCGTTGACACAAAGTTCTCCGGAAATATGCTCCTTTCTATTCCTCTACTTCAAATAGCTATCAAGGGTTTCAACACAAAGTCTGGAACACAAGAATGCCGCTTACAAATTTTGATCCTTAACCCGAAGGTTCTTCCTCTACTTATAGAATGTAGAAGGGAAATTACAAATGGGAAACTTAACTGAACTAGAACATAAACAAGAAGTAAAGATAACATCTGAAATCATCTTCCTTTAATTCCTCTCTAAGTGACATGCATCGGGAGTTCTAGTCAAAATTATGCACATCTGTCATTTAACTTATAGAATCGTTCCACACAACTTAAAGTAATGGTTTTCAAACCAATAACTTTTAAGTTTTACAATTACATCTGGGAACATAGAAATAGAAGAAGAAAGATCTGCCAGTTGTAACCCCTACATCTTCTTTTTGCTTTGATACTGAATATACTTGTTGAACATGTAATTCAACAACTTCCCATCTGTTTTAGCCACAACTTCTTTTACGTCATTCCGAATTGCGTAAAGCAAGCCTTCGTTGCTCAAAACCTCGATGCACACTTCCACATCCTTCAAGCTAGGCCCAAACTTCTTAATGTCTGACTGCAACGTTACTAGCATGGATGGAATCCATCGTGAAAGGCCTAATAGCTCCATCAATCCTCTCTTGCACCATCAAAAGAGATCTTTCCAGGAATCAGGCACTTTGTTAGGAATGGTCCTTTTGTATGTTGAAACGCTCCCGACCACTTCCTCATTGGTGAAAGCAATGACATTGTCTGCTAGTGATGATGCCATACTCTTGACCACTCACATTCTTTTCAGCATGATTCTGAAGATCTCCAAGCGAAAAGAAATTGCAAACTCAAGTTGCTTCCCCTTTTCAACCGACCCATCGGGCACAATTCGTTCTGTAGTCAAAACCTCCCTCGGCAGCTTATTTATCTCAACCAAAGTACTCAAGTTACTTTTAGAACCGTTCATGTCCATCGTGCTCGTCACAAGTTGTTTCAACTGAACCAATGCATCCTTCATAACCTTTAGACGTGTTGGCACCTCCCTGAGTTGTATAGAAGCTTGGCGAATGATTAGATTCTTCCATTCGTCGATAGCTTTAACTTGGTTACCTGCATCTTCCACTTCCTGCATCAGATGATCACTCACCTGCTTATGTGTTGAAATTGGCTGAGTGGAAGATTTGGCAACTTTGGCAATAATCTCGCACAACTGAGACACCTGCTTTTGAAGTTCAACTTTCTCCACCTTTTCTTTGTCAAGCCTAAGGAATAAAGCATTTATCAATGTCTGTGTGTCTTGCTTCAATCCTTCATTAGTGGTTTGACATTCGATCAAGACTTTGGTCATGTTATATCTCATTTGTCGTGAGCTCACCCTTCTTCTTTGCTTCTGCTGGAACTGATACCTCAGCGAATTTCTGCCCTGACTCCTCAATAATCAACCTTGAAGTCACCTTAGCAACTTTAGGTATTTTGTCTTCCGCCCGGACTCAGGAGCAGCTGCAAGTCATGTTCCTCTAAGTTGATCTCCTCTCTATCTTTTGGGAGACTGACTGTGAGGCCAATCACTTTGAGAAATTGCTTCTCGGAGAATGAGAAGTCGTCGAATATACCACCATCTCGTGCTCTGGTTCCTCTCCATATGAAATTGCTACAGTGTCGTGGTTACCATCCTCTGTATTGTCCAAAGACAGCTCTTTCAAATTCTATCATTTCACTGACTTTAGCGGTTCTTCGAGGAAGAGGCACTGAGATCGGAGTGGCTGAGGAGAAAACACAAATGTTGCCGGATTTGACGGAGGAACGGCAGTATCCTGCTGAGGTGCAAAAGTTGGTGAAGTACTTAACGCTGAAGAAGTCAGAACTAGCACCATAGCCGTAGAAGTGACCTTTTCCCTCGAATGAGACTTCTTGTGCACTTTAAGCTTTTCAGGCCTTCTGCTACTTTCTCCCTCGTGCTTCCTTTTGATGGAATCTCTGTCGTTGAGGTTGCCTGTGATTTGATTCATCAAAGCTTCATCAAGGCAATATCCCTTTGTAAGCAACCAATTCGAGGTGTTGACTAGAACAGCGGCAGACCTCTCCTCGATCGTGTGGTAGCCACCAATGTTCTCTTGAAGTGCAACTCTATCCCCTCCCATCTGATGGTATGTGTCAAGTAACACAGGCCCATCGTTTGTAAGATCCACAAGTATCCGTGCTAATCCATAATCAAACACTTGTCGTGCGGATAACCTGCTGAAGTCTTTCTTCCTAACTTTGTACTCGCTTCTGCACTTCATCTAGAAATCTTCTAAAGAAGGCACATGCAGGTATTCCTGGAAGATTGTCTTTCTTTTTACCCCATATGGAACTAAGTTCACCAGGCCGGGAAGAACTCATGTTCATACTCAGAGAACATCTCCGCCTCAATTCCTCTGGCTCTGTGAATGCTCTGCAGCTATAATAGTCCACTGTGATCGGAAAGAAGCCTGTAGACTTGTGCCGGTTCGACTGTAGGTCATGCATCTCCACGAGCTGTCTTCATAATTCCATGATGACCAATCATCTGCTCACTGGATATCTTGGCGGTTTAGTGGTTCCCTGAAAAGCTGGTTGCCACGATGTATGTGAAGTCGCCAATGGATGAAGATATGACCATCATTTGGGATACAACTTCCCAAGCTTCCTTGCTTACCCTATTGGTCTTCAAATCACCATTCGACTGCAAATGAATCCGTAGAAGAATCCATCATTGACCACCTTGTAATCTTTATTGCACTGCAGGGCACGATGAAGTGCGGATAGCACTCAAAAATAGGATCCTTCAAAGTACACCCTATCTATTCAGCTTGGAGAAGATACCCTGCGAGGCTGCTGCATATACCAAATATGAAGTGATCTTGAAGCTGTAAGTCCGCCTCACACTCCGGAGCTGCTCACTGATGTTGTCACTGATGATCTCCGATCAATTGATAATAGAATTTGCTTTGTTGATCTCAATGGTCCACGATGAAGGCATACATCCATGAGCGAAGTTGTGAGCGTTAGCTTGCCACTTATCTGCATAGGAATTTGGTAATGTCATCCACCTCCGCACTGCATTGGATCGTGGAAGAGTCTTCGGGAACGTTGATGGAGATCTGGGCTTCTTCATATACCTGTTGTTCATTATGCCCACACAGTCGACTTTATGCTTCTCCCATCTGTTGCCAGCATCCAAGCATGTTGATGGTAGTCACCACCTGTCGTGTTGGAATCTTCAGACAATAATTGATAAAGCGTCGTCGGCCCATGCCATTATTGTCTTCCTGCATGACATCCCGATTGATCTAGAAGGTGGATGGATGGTACGACCTTGCACACTCCATGGCGAATTCTAGCAAGCCCGAATTTGTGAATGGGAATGTTGATGCTCGATTGATTCCACTGCTCCTGATTGCTCGCATGAGAGATGTCTTTCCAACTCTAGATCTGTCAATCAACTCGGAAAGAGGTTCTGGGCCTAGATTTGTATCACCGATATCGACAAATCTAGAAGTAATGCATGATTCTGTTGAGCCTTCTCGTTCATCCCGCTTTGCCATAGTTGGAGCAATCTTTGTCTAAGTAATTCTTTTTCTTTTTATTCGGCTGAAATTCTTTACAACTGGTGCAGATCTGGGAATTTCTTCAAATTCGGAGGATATATTCAATGTATTTGACATTGATTTAAGCTCCCTTTCAATTATATAAGCACCTGTAATGAATACCTGCAATTAATTCAGACAAAGACGGCAACCGGAACATGAACACTTGATTTTTATCATAAAAATCTGCATATAAAGCTCGCTGCCCTAAAATTTGAGGCTTTACTTGCATGCAAAGCAAACATAAATATTTTCAACTTCACCTGGGCACCTATACCAATATGCAGATAATTACACAGCTTAAATCAAGCTCCTCCAATCCTAGGCGCCAAACTTTGAAGCTTTCCGGCAATGAAAAACACTTCTTTATGCAAAAATCCTCCTCCTTTTGGGCGCTAAAACTGTCCGGGCTGCACTCCTCTGCTAAAAAAATCAATTACTTCTTTACTATGGCAGCCCATGCTTATATAACTCTCAGCATTCTATATTTAATAATTGTCTCTCCTATTCCTGACAATTAATTAATAAATAAACATGCTTATTCCTTCAACTTGGGCGCCTAAATTTGCATGCTCATGGCTGCCATTAAATAAATTAATTTAATTTATTTTTAGCCTTCTTCTTTCACTTCACATCATGCATTGACCTTCTATTTCTCCATGGCGCCAAAATTAGGAATAAAAACTATTAATAAATGCTTCAAAAAGCATTATTTATTCACCAAATGGGTCGGCACTTTTTAGCATGCTTTAAGGCTGCATTAAATAAATTAATTTAATTTATTTTTAGCATTCTTCCTTCAATCACCTTTAATCTCTTATCATGCATTGACTTTCCATCATCCTTGGGCACCAAAATTAGGAAGGAAGACCATTAATAAATGCAATAAAATTTATTCTTTAATTCCAAAAGGGGTCGCACTTTTTGAATAAGGCTGATTTCGATATTTAAAAGTCATTTTTGATGGGATTATTCACCCTGCATGGCAGCTCCAAAAATCCCTTCATCCACTTAAGTTGTTTGACTTCCATAATGGAAATTTTCACCGCAAGGCAAGTAAGAAATTTCCGTCTTCCTGATGCCTCTAGTTTTCCCACCGTAACTTAAGTGACTTTGCCTTCATGGGAAAAAGTACCTGCAAGGGTGTACAAAAATTCCACCTACCTATTGCGACCAAAAATTCCACTACAACTTAAATCCATCCATTCCCAAAAATGCGACTTGTCCAGAAGAGACTTTTTTGTGCATGACTTAGTCTTTTTAAAGAGAAGTTGACTTCCTAAAGCTGATTCCTTCTGGCATGGTGGCCGTAGATGATCTCCAGATACTCCAAGCAAGAAAACAGACTGTATTGGCGAAGGAATTGACCTAGGGGAATTTCACAGAGAAACAAAGGAGAAAACCAGAGAAAAACGAAAAAGAAATAAATAAAAACAAAAACATTTTCAGAAGTCACAGACAAAGCCGTGATTCATTCCTGATGAAAACCCTACTGATATATGTGAATATTGACATGCAAAACCTCAACAGGGTTCAACTGGAGCACAATTTACTTCAAACGGGGCACTATTTATTTAATAAATAATTAAATAAAAATTTTCGCAGACAAAACTTGGCGGAGAGATAAAACGAGTTTCGGCATCTGGGTATTTGTCGAAATTGGCTCATATGATTCACTGGGAATATCTTAACGCAATACAGGCATCTTCTGGCAATAAAAACACAAAACAACCCGTTATTTTAAAAGTACGAAATTTTTAACATGGGGTAGTCTCAGATTTCAGGGTGAAATCTGGGGACACCAAGTCATGTATTTATCGATTCTGGTGTTAGAGGACACGTATACAGCTAAGTAGAGTTATGAAGCAAATTTCTAGAGCAAGGGAAGCTAGTAGAGCATTGCAGCAGTGTACAAAAGTCCCATGGTGTTCTCGGAGGCTTCATTGAAGCAATTGGCTTCTAGATCTTGCATTTCAATGGTGGAGATGTGGAGGCACAACTCCACCATGCTGGAGTTTTACCATGTTCGGTTTCTTTAGGGTAAATCCTTGTGTTGATTTTTTTCCGTGGTGTTTCAGTTTTTTACTTGCTTGTTTTTTGTTTTATTCAACTATGTCATTAATTTCTAGCACTCTAAGCATCAGAATTCTTAGGATAAAATATGTTTTTGAAAAAGGATCTTATGGCACAGCAATATAAATCAGACATATCAGATTTTAGCTTGTTTATTATTTGTGTTAGTGAATTAGGAATGGAATCTCTATCCTATTTTCGGATCATCACCATTAACAACGGGAGAAAAAGGTGTCCACACCCTTGGACAATGGGTGATAGACATCTGCCAATGTAAAATTACCTAATGAGATCCATAAAGGTAATGTTACTTATGCTCGTATTTTTGTTAATTTATACTTCAAGTATCTCTTTCATGATAAATTAGTGTTTGCATTATGAATTAATATATGCATACGGTCTATGAATTAAGTGAATAATATTTTTCATGTGTTGTTTATGTCATGATTATTGTTATCTCCTGCAATTTTTTTCTTAGAATATTGATGAACAAAATCATACTGTCTAAGAACATTTCTCAATCATCTCAAAGGGAAATGTGGAAGATAGTTTCCTAAACACATCCCCTCCCCAGACAAAAAGTAGGACACAACAAGCAATTAGAAGAGACTACTTTTTGTAATAGCATATCTCTCTAACAAAGGTGAGGCAGCGTCTACTTACAGTCAATTTGAATGTCTTCTTGATACGGAAGTGGCTAATGCAACCTTCTTATTCTCCTGAAGGTTATGACACACTTGATAACACTCAGGGGAGGCACTCACTACCTGAAGGACGTACAGACTGGTCACTATAAAAATTATTACAATTGATATACATATATAGAGAGGTCCTTACCTAAACCAATTCCTGGTTCTTTACCTTCAGCATTAGAGACTGAACCTAGTACTTAGGATCCAGTTAAAGAAGAGTTTAAGGATTTCACTCAGCAGCTAAACAATGGAAGATTATCTAGCAGCAAGTTAAAACAAGGTCATCACCAATTGTCTTGTTTCATCGGTTGTAGGACAAGAAATAAAGGCTATGCTATTTTTTATTTTAAAAGGAGACAGTTTTAACAATCAGCTTTGTTCCCTTAAAACTTAAAAGCACATTCTTGTTTTTCCACGAAGGGTAACAGATACAGAATTTCAACATACAGAATTTGAAGTCACAAACTCTCAGAAATATATGAGACCTTATACGGTGATTGGAAATGAGATTTGCTTCAGAAAGGATGCCGGGCAATGAATCTAGTACCATTCTTCTGTTGGAAGTTATTTTCTTGGTTACTGATGCTTTTTCCTCAGCTCCAAGCTATGTTCAATTGCATATTTCTTGCATCTCCTACTTTTTCTACTTGTATTGATAGATTAGTATATCTAGTCACTATGCCTCTTCTTAGTAGGTTTTCATGTATATTTGTATTTTATGTATCGGATCTTGACTTTTGTGATTTATTAATATAATTTTTTCTATTTTGGAAAAAGTGAAGTGACGGTGTTGTCTTATAACAATGTTGATGAATGTGCATTTAGAAAGTGTGTAAATACTAAAATATCGCATTAATAAGCAAATAAGATATCCGTTGACATGCAATTTCAGGTATAAGCCATCTCTGAAAAATAACATATATGAAAGGAGAGCAACATCAATATCAAAGCAGCTCTTGGGACCTGATATGTGTTTTGACTATGATCAACTGCTTGCCAAGCCACCGAATAAGCCTGATGCCATCTTTCATTGGTAAGTTTCTTTTCCATGTGCTCTACAAATTGGCTTTGGTACCCATTACATTGTATAAAAATTTATGTAGGTCATCTTTTATGTGAAGGCTTCTCGGTCTGTGACACACCTGCATATAATGTTTTCTTCCCTTGGCCATTTCTTTTGTTGGTAAATTAGTTGGATTTTTGTGAGCTATGTGATGGCATGCCATTCGGCCCCATATCCCCTGGATTTCCTTGTCTTCTATTTTAATGTTTACCAAAGAATTTCTATTGCTATTGCATCTTAGTTAGGTTGAGACCTTTTGTCTTCATATGTACTTTTTTGGTTCTTTGTATGCAGCGTTCTTGTTCCTCCTTTCTGGTCTGGTTCAGGTATATCCCAACAATGGTAATTACCAGCTATAAAATGTGTAATGCTACAAAGAGTAGACTAATAGTAATCCTTATATATGCAGACTAAATTCATTAAAAATCAATCTCAACATAGGTTCAAAGAGAAGGATTCATAAATGATTGTTGTTTGAAGCATTTTGTAAACATGAATCCCCTCCTAAGGGAAAGTGAATGTGACACAAGAGCAACCCATCTCTAATAAGCCAACAAAGACCACAACCAGGGATGTAATTAAATTGACAGCTCACAAATTTCTCATGGTAACCTAGTTCCATGAATGCCGACTAAGCCTTTTGTTTTCGTTTCCACTTGGTATGTGTTCAGCGCAAGTTGGAATGGAATTTTTGTATTTCTAAGCCCTCATCATGATAGTGGATAGGTGAGGCAGCTCAAGGATATCATTCGAATTCCACTATTGGCAATGATCAAACCATATGTTTCATTTTTAACTTATAATCAACAGGGTTAGTCACTATCACTAGTGTAATCTCTCATCTCCTCTTGCATATCAATGCAATATAAAAATAGTATAAATCATCTATTAACAAGAGAGTGGTAGAATCAAAAGAATTCAACGTATACACTTGTCCTACCTCCTGACGGGTCTCCTTTTTATCCCTTACAACTTTCATTTAATTTTCATTATTATTAAAATTTAAGGGTATCATAAGGACTTTTATTGTTTTATGGAATGTTGGTTTTCAATAATTGATCTCTATTCCACATCATGGTCATGGAACAGAGTCTCCCTCCAATCCTCCCCCATCCTCCCTCCATCTCATTAGTCATATAACATTCATTTTTCCCAATTTATGAGGCCAAAAAAATAAGGATAAAACATGAGTATTTGACATACTTAGAAATGTCTTTATGCGGCATAGCTACGAATATATTTACGTGTCATAATCAGGAATATCTTTACGCCAAATAGGTTTGAGAAATTAACATGACGATTCCTTATAGAGTTCCTGCACCAAACCATGGATCATATATGCAATATGTAAGCCATGATGATTTCAAAGCCGGCATATACAGCCCACTCAGTGGACATAGCAGAAAAATATTGTATGCACACTTGCTCTGGCCTTATAGGCATTATAGATGTTAGATGGTAGCTAATTCAATCCAGTTCTACCGTAAATAAAATTATCCTTAAATAAATTGCACTGCTAGCATTTTATAATATCATACGGACAATTTGCTAAGCAATTAATGTACGTGCTCGTTGTTATCCCTCAGATTGACCCCAAAGAATCAGGATCAAGAGCTAAGGGTACCCCACATGAGGTGGCAGAAACCTAGTGCTGTCATCAAATATTCAAATTCGTATCACATTAAGCACAAATTCTTCTTTACTATGACGATTTTGTTTTAATAGGGGTTTAGATTGTATATCTGTAAAGAAATGACCAAGATGTGACCAGTGCCTGATCTATTTGCCAAGATTTACACTACTGCTAGCAGCAGAGAAAACATTCCAAGTAAGAATAGAAGATAAGAGACATTATTTTCACACTTAAGGGAGCTTATAAAGAAAGTTAATCCTTAAGGGATCCATAACTAGACAGAAAATTGTGACTGAACCAAGAACGTGATAATTTTTACAACATAAACATAACAAAGTTTGCAGCAAAAATAACATAAACATTGACACACATCTTAATCAAAGAAATGAAAAATACTCTTTCAGTCATTAATATTCTAGAATGCAAAATGAATTGTCATGAATCTCTTCAATTATAACGTTTCACAAGGCATTTCTCAAATATTTGCTACAATTGAGCGAAGGCTTCATAACTGATCTTGAAACAAATCCTATTCTACCTAGTGTATAACAACTAGACAAAAAAAGGACTCCATATGTGTTCTTCACTTGATCCATTACTATTCTACAACCTGAAATGGAGAAAAATGGAAAGAAAATGAGAGAAGATCACAAAGGAAGGTAATCCATAACAGAAGTAACTAGACTCTAGATGGTTACCCAGACCAAAAACTGAACACAGGTGTGGTCAATTACTGAGCATTGTTTTAGAGCTAGAGTAGAGTTGACTGCAGTTGCTTGATTGATCACATCAGGCTAGAAATGACCCAACTTGTGTCTTATGCCATCAGAAATATCTTTGCTAGCATTTCTGTTTAGCAACCTGAGCAGAGGGATAGGTAAAGAATCCCTATCAAGAGGATAGGCATTTTCTTTCAATTGCTCTTTCCATGGCACAAATGCTAGCAAATAGTGGGACTGCATACTCGCATATCACATGCATTATTTGAAAAAACATTGTTAAGTTTTTTAAAAAGAACCTCTACAATAATCAATTCATGATTTAAATTTTTAAATCATGGTGAACCAAGTTTTTGGGTTTCGGTTCACAATACACTTCATTCCAATTTTGGTGGACTTTAATATATAAATTAAATTAAATAATTTTGGGTATTTGTAAGGATATTGCTTCGGTGGAGCCATCTTGGTAGGAGAAGGCAGATGAGGCAGCTGTTGTTCAGCTAGAGTTTGTAGAACTTGTGGCAATTAAGCAAGAGGATTGAGGACATTGGAGAAAGCATGTTTGATATTATTCCACTCATTAGGGGTCAGAGTTTGGATTTCTTGGAGAGCCACTTTCTCTAAAATAAAATACTCATATATTCTGTTTACTTCCGCTATACTTGCCCTCATAAAGTCCTCAGTTCTTGCAATTAGCGTTGCTCTCTTAGAAAATTTATTTTTCCAATTTTCTAGAAAAAAAAAAATTTATGCTAGGGTCTTGGTAGGCTCGTTAATCCTTTCATAGATCTGTACTGCCTTTGTATCATTTTCATCGGCCATCATTTTACATCATTCGGAAGCATCTTGTGTCTGATAAATCTTAGCCTTGGCAATTATGGTAGTTAGTGTTGATTTCAGAATTATATGAATCTATGGAAGGGAAACCTTATGAAAACATAAAAATAATCAAAATCCTCCACTCTATATAGCCATCCATCTGCAAATCAGGGAGACCACAACTTTCAACTTGTTAGCCCTAGACTTCATTTAGCGGATGGCATGACAAAAGCCAATTATCTGACATACTACATTCTCCAATTCAGATAATTAATGCTCAAGGCAAGTGACATTGACATTAAGCTGGTCATTACTCTTCCTTATCTTCTCCTTTTAAATTGAGCCTGTGATAAATCAACTAGTGTCTTTTGATCTGCCACTATTATATATAGCACGTTTGATGTGCTCACCTTTTCAGTACTTCACTTTCTCCTCTTCCACCTTCGTCTCCTCCCTAATATTGTCCACCTCCTCAAGTTCTTTGGCACTTACTCTGAGTTTCTCATTTTCAGTATGAATTTTCATTTTGCGGAAGGAAACAACTTTCTGAGTGACAGTCTACAATTTGGTAATTAGAGCCAAGGACGCATTCTTAAGAGACAATTGTCCACTTGCAAAAGTAGCATCCTTCCCAGTAGTCTTTTTTTTTCCTTTTATCTCCTTCACCTCGGCTGTCATCTATTTAAAATCTAGTTCCAACTCATCAAAAGTGGATTGTAATTGTTATCTTGGTGTTACTTCTTCTACAAATCTTCCTATTGTTGCAATTTTCATAGGCTCATTTTGGCTTTTATATGGTTTCTTGGCATCACTTCTGTTACAAATTCTGCTATTGTTGCAACTTCCATCAGCTCATTAGCTTATGCTTTAATTTCATCAAAGAAACCTAGGAATTGGCCTTCCACATAAAGATCAATTTGTTGTAAAGGTTGCTCAATAGTGGTCGATGTCTTACTTACTATCTCTGCCTTCTTTGTAGCAACCTCCTGATCGGATGCTGGAAAAAAAAACTGGAAATGTTTCTCTGGCTGAACGCAAGCATCATGACTGGAAATGGAATCGGCTTGTCATCGATTCCTATTCCTTAACACTGACTAACTAATCTAATCCAAGCACAATAATAGTGTAAAACATGCAAGCAGGAATTAGCAACTAGTTTAATTACATCGCAGAAAGTAAATAATTATATGTTGTTTGTTTTTTCCCATTTTATCATTCCAAAGTAATATACTCATTTGAAACTCAGTTTCCATTTTATAACTACAATTCATTTTTACAAATTGAATGCTCACAAATACTCCCATTTGTCATCTCGTAGTTCCCATTTTCAAATGCATAATTTCTAATACATCATTCATAATTTCCATTACATCATTGACAAATATGACATGCATTTCTATTACATCCTTACAATTTTATTACAATCAGAATACAACCAACTCAAAATAATACAAAATACATCACATCTCATTACATTGGTACCAAGAATCCAGTATCATTGGGATGCTTTACCTTCAACCATAGGCTTCGCATTTCCCTGCACACCTTCAAAAACATGTGTGGCCCTACCCTTCAATGAAGCAAGTAGATGCGGAACCGATGCAGAAAGAGAGCAAGTTATTTGTGCAAAATTATCACCTACCAACTTGTATCTGTGTGACAAAAATGAACTGGAGCATGATGTATACGATGCTCATAAACAACAAATACAGTTGTGCTTGTGGCCACAAGACTAAGGGAAGTTGGATACCTCCCATCCATTTCTCACTCTAAGCACTAGGGTTTCCATAAGGACCTCAGAGTCTACAGTCCTGGTAATCTACTATCATCTCGTATGTATCAAGCTAACGTGAACACTATCTATTGGGATGTCATGTTCTCATGTTCACCGCACGCTCTCAAAGCTAATGTCGTCCCAAAATCCCGACCTAGGACACAACATCAATTGATCTCCAACACAGTCTACATACTTGTGTCAAGTCAAATAGTAATGGGGTCATGGCATACCTCGTTGGTGTCCCATACCAACTACAGGAATGAGATGACCCCTTTCACTAAAACAACATTTGATGACAAAATAAGCTAACCAAACCAAACACACTTAGGGTTTTACTTAGATGACGATCGAGGTTTTATATTTGTCTACAAGAGTATAGAGATGACAGGAATAGCTTCAAAAGTTTCCCCAATAAGCTTAAGTCGATCATGATGTTTTGTCACAATTTGATCTTGTGAGCGACAAAAACTTTTGCATAAGGGTTCTAAAATTTTAATAAGGGTTTCAAAATTTTAGTAGGAGCATTAATGTTTTGACTCAAGATGGAAGTTGTAAGTTAATACACAGATTCACGGGAAGAAGAGTTTGAAGTTAAATTTTTTTCATTGAGGCAATACCAAGATGCTTTAAGATGCATGTATGAAAAACCTCAAGTTTTGATAAATCGACAAGAAGATTAACTTCAAAAATGCACTGAAGTCATTATTTCTCACTTATAGAAAAAACAATTAAAGGCAAGAAAAAGTATGACAAATTTAAAATGCAAGTAAGAGGTGTCGATAATCTAACCACCCCGAAGTAACACTAAAGCATTATAATGATAACTTCATAATGCAGAAGAAGAAGTTGACCACATAGCACTTAAACATAATGATGATCCTACAATCAATCAATTGTTATACTAGTAGGACCACTTCCATTGTGGTGTTACTTCATTGGCTAGATATTATGATCTTTGATTAATAGTTAAGAAAAAAGAGAAACCCTTTCTTTTAAACGACATCCAAATGGACGACAAATTTAAATGATGATGGAAAGAATGCAATTGCAAACACATTCTTAGTAGCTATTTGCCTTGGCATTATTTTGCATATTACTTAGAAAGGAGGGTCTGTATATTTAATATTACAAATGTTGATGATATTTTTAAGATTATAATTAATTAACATTACCTAATGAAACTTATTATTTATTTGAGTTTCTTGGGAATCTGAAATTCCTATTAAAATTCTAAAACTAAACATATTATGGTAATTCTAACAAATCGATTTGCAAATCCTACTACTTATTTATTTCTTCAAGGACAAGCTAGATTGAAAACAAAAGGAGAATGCTCTGGGATTTGATATTCACGCATGTGGGATTTTGGAATATTAAATTAAAGAGAAAGTATTTCTTATCCACATATTACAGGTTAACATCACTTCATGAGGTATTGGTGGTTGTATTCTATTAATATAACAAGACTTAGAATGCCTAATTAAGACAAGATACTCCAAATAAAGATGTGGATTTTTTTGGTTAAACATATTCATTTCATCTTTGTGTCTACAGCCTTAACTTGATATGGAAATCAAAAGAGGCCTGCCATGTCTGAACCTCCACTTATAGGAGAATTCCTCTACACCTTAGACTTCATAGAGAATTGGGATAAGCCTGCCGGGAGGTGCAGAGTTGTAATAATTAGAGTATGACAGTTCTATGCCAGAACTTAGATGGTTCAGATGGCTTTCTCTTGTGTAAGGGCTCCCAAGTTAAAGTCAGACAATCCTGTTATAAACAAAATTCTCAAGATAATGGCTGCAGATCTAGTTGAAGGAAAATCTAATAAACATTAGCAGACCTTGTAATGTATTTCAATAAAGCTATCGAAGCTAGAAGAGTTATTGCAAAATCTTGACCGGGGTGTTTAATTTTTGTTTAACAAGGATTTCGAGCTCCAAGGAACAATTCATAGAGGTTACTTTATTGGGACAAGATTGGTGGCAGCTACTTGCCCTAATCATTGTTTGGGAGTATAAATGAGAGTTTTAGAATAAAATTAGCTATTCCATCCAGCTTTGTTTGCACAAAGGGTTATGAAAGGTATGTCAAATTGTCATTGGGTTAAGTATTGACATCGTAGAGCTATAGGAGTAGTTACAAAATTCAAGAAGGTAGACATAGGAGTTTATAGGTTGAAGCATTCAACACCATGCTCAGGGTAGTTTAGTATTTTGAAGCAATAGAAGTCTAGGATAGTTAGAAAAGATGAAGTAAAAATTAGAGTGCACAAGCGCAAAAAACCAACCTGCACTTGATGGCGACCAATCTAGATGCTGATGCCGGTATGTCCCTTTAAATAAAATACAAAAGATTGTTATTTTAAATAGATTTAAATAGTAAAGTAACCATCTTTGACTAAGTTCTTGTGGTTATGATATGATGTGACTTGGTCACAATTTATTGGAAACATGAGAGGATGATTTTGAAATTTGCTCAAACTCCTCTATTTGAGAAAGGAGAGTCCAGAACATCATTGTTGAGTGTTATATTGGCATTGATGGACTTGAAAGCAAGGTTTGGTTGGTCAAACATCAGTTTGAATGCTTTATTGAGGTTAGATAACAATTTCATAACTATATTTTACATTTGATATATATTTCATATGTTTTACATTAATTTTTTATTTTCCTTTTCCTATTTTTTTATAGCCTACTAACAAGTAGTTTGTTGCCTCAAAAGAACACACTTCCATCCTCATATAGAGGCACAAAAATATCGTTAAGTTTAGGGTTGTTTATCTCAACTACGATGCATGAAAAATGATTGCATTCTATTTAGGAATGAATATGAGAATGAGGCCAGCTGTTCCAATTGTAGGGTACGAAAATTTCAACAAGGAGTGAGAGGGATCTCTATTCCAAATAAGGTAATGAAACATTTTCCAATAATTATGAGGCTCGAACTTCTGTTCTGTTGCAAGTCACTTGCAGAGTTAATGTCATGGCATCAAAGATTAGAAGCAGTGATGGAGTTTGGAGTGTTCTTTCTAATTAAAATGCACTGAAGCATATTAAGCAGTTGTGGCCTAAAAAATTAAGAGAGAGGTCATGCAGTGTACAGTTTGGTTTGGCATTGGATGGTATTCACCCTCTTCTAATATTTCAACTAGCTACTTTGGTTGCTCTGAGTTTGGCTGCTTTAGATGTTGATGCCAAGTCCCTTTAAATGAAATATAAAAGATTGTTATTCTAAATAGATTTAAATAGTAAATTAACGATCTTTGACCAAGTTCTTGTGCTTATGATATGATGTGACTTGCTCACAATTTATGGAAACTATTCTTGGATAATCATATTGAAGTAAATCAAGATTAAGTTAATTAATGTGTAGTGGAGGTGCATCCAAGAATGGAGGAGTCAAGTCTCCCACTTGAAGTTGGAATTCAACGCTTAACCATAAGGTTAACAAGATAAGCCCAATGTTGAGGACGTAAGAAATATAAAGTGACTGGATGAGTGAAAATAGCATGAGGAAAAATAGTAAACCATAGAAGATAAAGCGAGAGAAGGGTAGAGAAGAAGAGGGTTCACTTTAATTTCCTCCGTCGTGACCCGCTTTCATGCTTTCCTTAGTTGCAGATTTTAGACGGAAGCTTTCCTCAGCCGCGGGTCACTTTCCCCAGCTATAGGGATCATAGGGTTCATTGTTGGCAATTTTATCGAGTTCATTGGCATTCACGGTGGGCAAGTTCACAAAGTAATGTTAACCTTGAGGGCTCAAGAGATAGCATCAACATAAGGGCTCGAGAAATAATTTATGTTAAGTGCATTTTCCATTTTAAAATCTAAATTAGTTATAATGGTTAGGCATGATTTTTATTTTTAGTTTATATATATTTTTTTAATTTTATATTGTTTTTTTATTTTTTAGCTTATAATTTTTTAATTTTAATATAGTTTATGTTAAGTTGTATATTATTTAGGTCAAGTTTTTTATTGAATAGTTTTTATCACTTCATTAATTCTAGTTCGTTTTAGAATTAATTTTAATTTTAATTTGTTGATTCTAAAATTAATAAAATACAATTAAGTAAATTATAAAAATAGAATTATTAAAATTACGTTATTTGTAAGTTTATTAATTTATTTTTTTATAGTTTATAATTGTATTTTATGGATTTCAAAATTATTAGATTTTCAAATAATAGAATTAGAAACCAAATTAAATTAAGATTAATTCTAAAATATGAGTAATAAACTATAAAAAAATGGAATTATTAAATTTATGTTATTCGTGATTTTATTAATTTTATTTTTATAGGTTATAAAGTTTATTTTATAAGATATATTTAGTTAAGTGAATAGTTTCTATTAATAGTTTATAACTTTATATTTTTAATTTTAATTTTATTATATTTAAAAACATAATTGTATATAATAAAATTAATGATTTGGTTTTTTATCTATATATAATATATATATTTAAAATTGTTGTAGGGCAACTTATCAACATGGCAAGCCATCCACTGGAGATGAAATACATTGTCCAACGAGACATCTATCCTAGATATATGAAACGTGCTTTGTGTGTTTCAAATATTACGGGACTAGAATACGGGTTTGATATGTATAGGGGGTCTCGATGTGAAGCTTTGCCCAACAACAACAAAGCAAGAGAATATATGTAAAGTTTGTTGGTCAAATTCAAAGCAAATATGAATCAAAGACACTTGCATCAACATCAACAACTTCAAAAAAGGCTAAAATCCAATGCAATATGACACAAATTGGCCCATATATCAACTCAACACCTTCATCAATGTTTGCCCAAGAATCAAAAGTGGATAGGAGAGGTATCAACCTTTTATTGAAATCTATGTGGAAGTCATAAGAAAAACATGAGATCAACATATTTGTGGGTCAGTTTTTTCATGCAAATGCCATCCCTTTCAATGTTGCTCAAAATCCGCATACAAAAACTATGGTAAGTGGGATGAAAAATTCAAGAAAGGTTACACAATGCCTTCTTTTGAAAGCCTAAGAAGTAGTCTATTAGAAGAGCGGTGGATATCCATATGTAGCGAACTAGATAAAAAAAGAAAAAGAATCGGAGAAAATCAGGTTGCACCGTAGTAAGTGATGGGTGGTTTGATACTAAGTGAAGGCTTCTCCTAAACATTTTGGCAAAAGAGTTGTGTTTATAAAACAATTGATACAAACAAGGAGGTGAAGATTGCAAATTTCACTTTCAAATGCATCAATCCTTCATTCGGAAATTGAAGAAAAATATGTGTTCCAAGTTGTTATGGATTATTGATGCAGGAGCATCCGGGTTCATAAGCAATCCCGTGTCACCCAAAAATACTTAGTGGTAGCAAATACAAATTTGCACAATGTTGTGCCACTCTTATGCAAGCCACACAATATTCCAAATCCGCACAAGCTTACCCAAGCCACACAACATTGTGTAAGCCGTGCAACATTAACTAACCCAAGGAGTACTAAATTTAGTCATGTATGCTTATCCTAAGCAGCGAACCATTAAGCCTTATTGTGCAACACTTATGCCCTAGATTCCAAGCCGCCCAAAAGAAGCTACCTAGTATTGTGTCTCAACAGGGCCAGTCCTAGTTTTTCAAATGATTAGATTTACACTCATCTAGAGTTCGTGTCAACATCTATATTGTTTAGAGGGTACACGCGGGCCTTGATTTGTCCTTCATGCCTGTGGAGCAATAGAACCATTTGGTTCAAGTCCGATCCGACAAAGAGGAACATTTTTTAGCACTTCAACAACAAACTAGGAACACCTGAGGGAATATCCTTTAGGGCATCTTTACTCGCATTGGTATCTATACTCTCCCGCCTAAGGACCCATGGATTCTATAAGAGGAAGGGAGCTCGAGCATCATAGGAAGCTTTTTCGAGGAAGCTCATCTATTCGAGATGTTCATCGATTACTTTTTTTAGAGGCATTCGTGTAAGATTTTCAAATTGAACCATTTTGGTCTACGTAAAAGCTTAATAGAGTTTGTAAGTTTAGTATAGGTCTAGGATCTTGAAATTCTTAAGCAACATTCTTGTAGAGTCTTGTTGTAAGTTTGCTATTGGGTGTAACGACAACGTGCCCAAGTTTGTAATCTCTTTCCTTAAATATAAGATTTTTAATTGTATCTTGTTTAAGAGTTGTGGTTGAGCTCTTGCTTCCATGAGATTCAACTCGACAAGTGGCTATGTGGTGTAAGTCGTCCGTACCTTCACTTGGGAACCTTGACTACAATTGCATTAGTTTGGGTATCAAAGCAAGGTTTGAAAGTCTTCTTTCAAGAGATTGGTATAGGTATCAATTTGGGTTGTGTGAGTGACCTTAGGATTTGTTGCTTTCCATATTAAGGGTGTGGGTAGAAAGCAATAGTAGACATCTCCAACATTGTGTTGTTGGGTAGAGAGTGTGAGGTTACAAAATCTTGTTGAGAGAGATGCGAGGGAAAGATGGCATGCGGGGTGAATAGAGTAACAAGACTTGTAGACTTGGCTCACATGATTAAAGGAATGCAAGCTTGTTTGGAGCCCATGGAAATTACACAACGTAAAGGAGTTTTTGTGGATGAAGATGAAAGTGAGGATGAATGTGAAGTGAGAGTGAATGCAGATCAAGAAGCTGCAATGAGCATGTAGAGCGAGTAACAGGAGCAATTCTTGCACGTAATCACGAGGATTGGAAGCAAATTGCGAATAGAAGTTTTGTGCTACTCTAGGAACTTAGATCCAAAAGATCTAATAGATTGGATCACAAATATTGTAAAATACTTTAGAAGATAACAAGAAGGTGATATTTGTGAGTACCAAGTTGAAAGGACATGCATCCTTGTGGTGGGATTGTGTATAGAATGAGAAAGTTCGGAGAGATAAAGATAAGCTAAAGAAATGAGATCGAATAGTGAAAAGTTGAAGGCTAAGTTTATGTTGGTGGATTACCAATCCCATTTGTTCAAGCAGTTATAGAATGTGTCAAAAGGAACTAAGTGAAAAGTACATTGAGGAGTTCGATTGCCTAAACATCAGAAATGGCCATGTGGAGGATGATGTTGAACAAATGTCATGGTATGTCATTGAAGAGGCACATCCGTAACCTCAATCTATTTGGGCTGGTCAACAACATTAATCTTGTCTACTTAAATGTTAGATTTCAAGGGCATAGCTTTAAACATTGTTTTCCCACAATACAAAAAAACTTTCTCTAGAATCATTTTGACAAGTATTTGTGGTTTTGAAGGCAATCAAAAATTTTATGGTTTTAACATTTCGTAGTATGTATGTGAATAACCCATGCATTCTCGAGTCATGTTTCAAAAAAATTCTAAACAGAATTTGCCTTGGGAAGAAAAAAATAGAATTCTTTTTCAAGGTTTTTTTTTCAAATTCTTAACATATCTCGCCATTAGGAGATAGAAGGTGCAGAGTTCTACCCGAATCTGCCCACTCCTTGATATCATTTGCTCGAGATTATTCCTCCTCTCGGCCGAAGACCGTAGCTTCCTTTCACTTCTTGTCATGTTAGCAAAATCCACAAAGGGTTTATATCTAGAAATGATCATCTTTGCCCCCTCTAGTTTCCTTCTCTTCCAAAACCCAAGCTTCCTTGTGGACTTATACTATCTTTGAAGGTGCGAGTGAATTTTCTCTCTTTGTTTTTGTTAATAGTTTTTGATTCCTTGAAATGAATCTTGGGTGAGACATACCTACTTTCTCCATTGCATTAATTGCAAGTAGAATATCATTTGATCCTCTGTAGCCATTCAATTGCGATACTTCTCTTTTGCATCCAAATTTACTATAGTATATCAGATATTTCACTCACCATGAATGCGTTGCAGAAGGCTACATATGCCTAAGTACATGGCCAAGCACCCTCATGACTAGGGAGGCCAATGTTTAGGCCTGCCAAGGTCAAGCACCCACTTGACCACGGAGGCCAAATTTTGGCTACCCATGGTCAAGCACTCTCATGGAGGCAAAAATTTGGCCTCCATGGTCAAGCTCCCTCATGACCATTGAGACCAATATTGGGTCTCCCATGATCAAGCTTCTTGTTCACTTGCAAGGAATGAATGGAAAAGCCTCAAAGAAAGAAAGAAAGAAATGGTACTAATGTCTGCAAATTACCAAAAGAAGGTCAAGGGGACTGAAGGATACAACCAATAGCAATAGAAAGTTCTAGGAAGAGAGAATCCTATAGGCGAACCAACGAAATAAAGCATAAAGACGAAATAGAGTAGCATGTCACTAAGACAGATGGGAAAGCAACCAATACAAATAGTAGTGAGGGGCAAACAAAATCCCCAAGAGCATGTGCCAATGAAGACTGGAGGCAAATCCCGTTGAATCTCTTTGTTTGTACCTAAAGTGGAGGAATCATCTGAGCCATTATCAATCACTGTGAGAGATCTGATAATGTTGTCCAGTGAGTATACAGGGTCAAAGGAGCTAGGTTGGGGGATCCTAGGAGGAAGCAAGACACTTCCTCTAGAATCTCCCCTAACATCCAAGGCCAGTGTAACTCCTGTAGTAGAAAAGAAGCTTGTAATATCAGTTTGCCCATGTAGTCTAGGGGGCAGCTCGCCAGTAGTAGGATCACTAATGGAGGAGTAATATTCGTCTTTCTTATGAGTGCTCTCCCCACAATTATCTTTAATCTAGACATATATTCCCAATAGTTTAAGACATCCAAAAATGAAATATAGCTAATAAATTATAGGCTAGAAATACAAATCACGTCTAAATAGTCTGAGACTAGAACAAATCATCATATGGCTCTTCTGTGAGAGTGTCTATATTATCCTCATTTTAATGAGAACTAAATGCACAAGCAACAATACCACTCTCAACAGGTCCAATGTGTACTAGGGAGGAGAGATGGCACTAGCAGGATGGGGAGAGGGAAACACCTTTGTTTCAGGAAGTCATGTTCACGTTGGTCCTTCAGGTAGTCACATATAGGTAGCTTCATTCACTAGGAAAGGTGTTTAAGTTTTTGTTATGTTTTATCATTATTTGAGGGGTTAGGGATTAGGTTAGCTTTGGTTTAGATTTTTTTTTTAAATTGCTGGGTTATAGTTTTTAAAGGTTGCAGCCCTCAGAAACAGTCAGGATGTTCTGAGAAACACTATTGTCGTTTCTGAGCTGTTTTCAGAAGCATCTTGTTATTTCTAGGAGCACAAACAATTTTGGTATTTTCAAAATGTTTTCTTGCCATTTTTCATTCCAAACATGTACCAATGTTGAAACGTTGGGGGCTGGGGTATTTCCTGCACTTTAGCTTTTGGCTGTAACTATGAATTGATGGACATGCCAATTGATCTTGGTTTTAGGCCCTCAGACCTGGCAATGATAGCTTTGACCAACATTAACTATCAAATTGATGGTTCTATTTTTTCTTCATTCATCAAAGAGATAAAAAAGAATTGTACTTGTATTGAACATCCAAATGCCACGTGAGAAGCGTGTCCTGCCAAATTTCAACTGGTATCTGATTGGCCAAATGTTTATCTTGGATGTAATGTTATATACAGGTCCAAGAGGCAAAACAAGTGTTTAATGCTTTTCACCTTTGCTATTTCGATGCCAATTGAAAAACTAGACTTGAATGCTTATTAATACTTCTTATCAAACTTGTTTTCACTTTGATATGGATTCCTAAACTAGACTTGAATGCCTTATTGATACTTCTTATCCTACGTTGCATGGATACGCCAAACCCCCCCCATGAATCCCCTTGGAAACGTATCGGATATGGATACGTTATGGATATGATATGGATATGTATGGGGTACGTCACGGATACGTACAAACGTATCTGTGACGTATCCTGATGTACCCCGTACATATCAGGAATGTATCCAGCAGTATATACGTTTTTTAAAGTTCTATTTCATTTTTTTGACTTTTCTACTCCCTAAAACCGAACCCTAAACACTAAATGAATAAAATAATACACCCTCTCCCCCACAAAAAGTTATAAAAAGCACCCACCCCTCTCATTTGAAATCACACAAACAATTTCATTGTCTTTTTGCAAGTGAATGAGCAAAGAGCCAAAGAAGAGTTGTGAAGAGCTTAGTGGAGGCAAAGATTGGAAGGAGGTTTTGCAAAGAGCTTAGAGGAGGCAAAGATTTGAAGGAGGGGCAGCGATTGCTTCTATTGTTTGGAGTCCACCATTGCAAGGAGGAGAAGGAGAAGAAGCCATTGTTGAGACTTGAGAGGAAGAGATTGTTTTAAAATTTTAAATTTAGTGTTCATTCAAGAATCAAAACTAGAAGAGTAGACTTGAGAGGAAGAGGTAGCATTTGTAATTTTGTTTAGAGGCAACCAGGATCTACGATTCTACACTACAGGTATACCGTATTTTAATTTTTATTTTATTTTTAATTCATCCTTTCGTTTTATTTTTTTACGGTTATTTATTTATTTATTATGTTGCATTTTTTTAAGTTTATAATTTAAACACATCCTAAATCTGTGTATGCTCTCACCTCGCGCCTTTATGGCGATCTTGGTGATCAAAAACAGATTAGGATGGCATAGTTTAGGGTTATTTAATTTATTAATTGGTAAAAAATCATTTTTTAATTTTAAATGCATTGTTCAATGTTAATGTATTTTTTTTTATTTTTTTAGCTTCCTAAATCTGTGTATGCTCTCACCTCGCACCTTTATGGCGATCTTGGTGATCAAAAACAGATTAGGATGACATAACTAATTAGTAATTTATTTATGTTAAGGCGAATTGTGTTTCAATTTTTTAAACATCCTAAACCTGTGTATGCTCTCACCTCGCGCCTTTATGGTGATCTTGGTGATCAAAAACAGATTAGGATGACATAACTAATTTATTTATGTTAAGGCAAAATGTTTTTAATTTTTTAAACATCCTAACTCTGTGTATGGTGATCTTGGTGATCAAAAACAGATTAGGATGGCATCAAGTTCTGCTTCGGGTGGAGTGCAAGGCCAAGCTGAAAACACATCAGTTCCTATGAAACATGATCCTAATTCCCCTCTTTGGAGACATGTGACAGTGGTAGACAACATTGCGTTGGTGGTGGGTGTCAAGTTTGGACATGTCATGGTTGCCAAACTTAGTACAAATCCTCATATAGTCGAGTGAAAATCCATTTGACTGGTGTTGGAGGTGTGGGGATAAAGAGGTGCCCAAAAATATCAAATGAAAAAATGGCAGAGTACCTAAGAGAGCAAGAGGAGGCTGATAAACAAGCTGAAAGAAATAGAACTAGAACAATTCCTTCGCAAAGAAGGCCTTCATCACTACCACCCACACCTAGACCTACTTCTCATCCTTTCATTCAAACTCAAAGTCAACCATTTGATGAAGAGAGTCCAGAGAGCTCACGAAAAAGGCCAAAAGGAGCATTGGAGAAAGCATTTAATATTGAAAAGAGGGAGGTTGTTGCTCGATGCATTTATGCATGTGGGCTGCCCTTTAATGTATTGAGATCTCCATATTGGCATCAAATGGTGAAGGGTATCAATGAAGCTCCACAAGGGTACAAATCCCCAGGTTACGAAAAAGTTCGAACCACACTCTTGGGAAAGGAAGTGGAACACATTCACAAGACTTTGCAGCCAATCAGAGACTCATGGAAGGAAACAGGGGTTTCCATCATTTCAGATGGATGGAAAGATGCTAGAAATAGACCCCTCATAAATGTTGTTGCAGTATGCCCTAAAGGGGCAATGTTCCTTAAAGCCATTGACTGTGAAGGGCAAGTCAAGGATGCACAATTTATTGCTGACATTTTAATAGAGGCAATTGAGTCGGTGGGCCCCCATAATGTTGTCCAAGTCATCACGGACAACGCTAAAAATTGTAAAGCAGTAGGAATGATCATAGAGGGTAGATATGAGCACATTTTTTGGACCCCTTGTGTTGTCCACTCCCTTAACTTGATGCTCCAAAAGATTGGGAAAATCCCATGGATTGAGCAAATTTATTCTGAGGCAAATGACATTCAAATGTTTATCACAAACCATCATATGTCACAAGCCATTTTCAGGAAATTCTCAAGGTTAGAGTTCTTGTCAAGGTTATATAAAGTAGATTTGCCTCTCACATGCTTGTTTTAAGATGGCTTGTGAAGGTGAGAGAGGCTTTAAGCAGTATGGTGATCAGCAATGTTTGGTTAGTGTGGAGGCAGTCAAATACAGAGAAAGCTACAAGGGTAAAATCATGGGTCCTTGATGAGGATTGGTGGGCCAAGGTTGAGTACTTGTTGAGTTTTACAAAACCCATTCTCTCCATGATCCGATATGTAGATACTGATGAAGCATGCTTGGGAGAGATATATGATGGCATAGATTCCATGCTTGAGCGTATCAGAGATATAATACAAAAAAAGGGCAAGATCCAGAAGAGACCTTCTACGGTGAGGTCAAGACTGTGGTCATGAAGAGGTGGAATAAAATGACCACCTCATTACATCTCCTTGCTTATGCACTGACCCCAAAGTACTATAGCTCTGATGTACTTGGGCTACCAAACAAGCAAGCACCATTTTCTGACTCCGAAGTTGGAAATGGAACCAGGGCAACATTCAGAAGAATTTTTCCTGATCCATCTATAGCCAGTGTGGTCAGAAGTGAAATGGGCATGTTTACTGGTTCAGAAGGCAACATGGGATCGATTGAGGCTCTTTTCGACAAGAGCAGCTTGACTCCAACCACATGGTGGCGTGTACATGGCCATGATGCCAAGTACTTACGTCCTATTGCTATAAAAGTTCTTTCACAGGTATAACATTTATAAATTTTAAAATTTAGAATCATTTCGAATATTTTAAATTTTATTAAGTTAGAACTTAGGATACTAACTTGTCTTTGAATTTCAATTTTCTAACTTTGTTGTAATAGGTGGCTAGTAATTCTTCCGCAGAGCGGAATTGGAGTACTTATAGCTTTATCCACTCAGCTAAAAGAAACAAGTTGGCATCTAAAAAAGCTGAGGATTTGGTATATGTGCACTCCAATTTGCGCCTCTTGTCACACAAGTCTGAGGAGTATGCTAGAGGGCCTCACAAACTTTGGGATCTTATTCCAGAGACCACAGACTTGGATGCCTCCGTAGCCACGCTTGCCCAACTTTCATTATTTGATGGCGAAGATGACGCTCAAGGGAGTTCGCAAGGAGTGGAGAGTGGAGCTAGCGCAAGTGGCACACAAGAACTTGATTTTGAGGAAAATCTAGATGATATATTCTAGATTTGTTTGTATTCCTATATCATATGTATGGCAGCCAC
This sequence comes from Taxus wallichiana var. yunnanensis, assembly GCA_018340775.1. Taxonomy (NCBI): domain Eukaryota; kingdom Viridiplantae; phylum Streptophyta; class Pinopsida; order Cupressales; family Taxaceae; genus Taxus; species Taxus wallichiana. Next base: position 220,904,552 of record CM031235.1, read on the forward strand.
ATGAACAATGAAATGTAAAATCTTAAGTATATTGTATGTTTTGAAAATTTGAACATGGATCCTAGTATATTTTTCAAATTTCAAGTTTTGTTCGTATTCATCATTTCATGTTAACATGATATTCGTATATCATATGTATGGCAGCCACATGATCAATAAAAATGCAAAGTCTTAAGTATATTGAATGTTTTGAACATTGATTCAAGTTTTGTATTATTATTTCAGTTTTTTATGGACTAAAAAATGAGTAAAATGAGTAGATGTACATAAAAAAATTTATATATATATGTACGGACGTATCCAAGATGTATTGTATCCAAGGGTTTTTTAAAATTGACATATCCGCGTATCGTATCCGTATCCAAACCGATACTCGTATCCGTATCATGGCAACGTAGTTCTTATCGAAATGAATTTTACTTTGATATTTAATTTCAGAATCCATATGTCAATGTACATGTAACTGTTATAGAAACAAAATCATAACCATCCATATTTGTACTTTAAGATAAGCATAATCCCATGTATGTTTCTAAATAAAAATATCCATAATGTGTTTGTCATTGCAATTTATATCCTTCAATTTTTTGAGTCAAGACGATGTCAGCATGATGCCAGAAATAACACAACTCAGAAGAAATCGGCCATAAGGAGTTCGCCTCCAAGTGCAGTGATACTGTCAAGATGTGAAACAACGAAAAAAATTAAAATGGGGAGGTACAAAATCCATTAAGTTCTTGTTCTGAGTGGTAAATTCAGAAGTCATTTGTGACAAGTTGGCTACAAAAGCGATGGATCTGTCCTGAACTATGAATTTTGGGATAAAACATTTCAGGGTGCATGTATCTTGGGTTTCCTGGAGGATGTGTATAAAAGTTTCATACAAAAATTCAATTGTCTCATAGGCAGAAAATCTTACTGATGTCAGGACAAAAGCCCAAAATCAGCTATTTCGGGGAAAGAGTTCTATAGTTGGTTTGTTTGGAGGTAGATTGGAGAAAAGAAGATTCAAGCTCTAGGTGGGAGCAATATCTTTGTAGCACATATCCGATTAATAAAAACATCTTTCAGTCACTACTGTTTGTTCCAACATTGGGTTTCTCCATGGTAAATTTGGTGTCTTTCTTGAACATGTTATGCAGTTATTTATTGCCTCTGTTGAATTGTTTAATTTTCCATTTGTGTGCTTTTTGTTTTGTATGAAGCAAAATTTATGGATGTTTCAGCACTAGTACTTATTTAAACCATATAATTCTGCACAAGACTTATTGGTGAAATGCCTGAAGAATATCTGGAGCAATTACATATCAATAGGCAAGTTGCATTGCCACATTATTTTAAATGGAATTTCCTATAATCATTGGTCTCATAGGGTGTTATTGTGGATGATTATGGCCAAACCACCAGCCTGTAATGTCCCCTATTGGGGCTCTTTGAATTCTGAGTGGATTAGAATCAATTCCAACACTAAATGCAAATCAGTAGAGAAATAGTCCAATGTTAATGTCTGCAGATCTGAATTTTAATCAGGCCCAACGACTACTTTATAGAGAGACCCATACAATTATGCATGACAACAAGATACGCCATAACTCTTAACAGATTTCAGGAGGTTTGTAAATGACTCTAACAAGTGATGGAGAGATAGTATAACTCAGTTTGAAACTGCTGCATTTATTTCCAGAAATGGCGACTAGGGGTATGAAGCAAAACCCTTGCAAAACATCAGTTAATAAACATTTTTTTCCCTTATAAATGTGTAGCATAAATTTTAGCAATCTCAGGATGGAGAAAACAGAAATTGTAGCCACTAATACACCTGAATATTTGCCCAGAATGCTGCAGAGATTTAGGGTCTAAACAGCCCTGTATTTCCTTCAATAAAATTCTGAAAATAATACATTTGAAGCCCAAAATACAGAATGAGTGAAGACAATTAAAATCAGACCTGGAAATGGTCCTCAAACCCCATGGTCTCACCAAAAATGGGTCGCTCCACATAAATAAAATGCAATAACACTGCTGTCATAAATCCTCCAGTCCTTTATTGCCAAAATTCAACATCAACAGCTGAAGTTCCTTTGAAGCACAATAAGATTCCCTGTATGGAAATCTCTCTTCTTCTCTATGAGGGTTTTCGTCCTCTAGAGTAATTTTGCAAAGCTCAAAGCTTAGACAAAAGTCAGATTTTTATAAAATGAGAATGAGATGTCTTTCCAAGTCGACCTTCTCCTTTATAAAGGAAATGGCCCAAAAAGGAACCTCCAAAATCCTCCAATCACAATTAGTGATTATTTCTAAACAAAAGTCCCACTTCCCTTGTCTAGGCAAGTCGCACTTCCCTCATAGGGAGGATAAAAATTAGAAATTAGGAATGATACAAACAACATTAGACCCCCTCTTGCACTTTTCTAGATATTACAACTTATTTTATAAGTGCATACATATATTAAGCCAAATAAATAATTATAAGTGCTTTAATATTTTTCTTTTATTTTCTTTTAGGCACTTATAAAAATTTATTGTGACTTAAGTCACCCTTACACACCCTTTTGGCCGTCGGGTAGACAGAATGGGCCAAAGGTCTTCGATGTTATTATTCGAGAAAGAGGGACATTTCACAGCCCATCTCTCATTTCACATATTTGTGATTTCTTGCCAGCTTCCTCTTGCTGGTCATGGCTATTTGGCTTTTATTTTGTCTCACCCTTTGATGCCTTCTCTTACTGGTCACATTACGGTTATGAAGGACTCCTCCAATGCTTCTACTTACGAGGCCCAATTACCTCACTCACTTTGACTTTCCAATCCGTATGTTTTTGTGTCAAGACAAGAACTTTAGGTGAACATATTTTCATTGACATATTGGCAATTAATACTTTGATGTGTTGTTTAATACATAGTAGGAAAACTTGCCAAAACCAAAACTGCTGACCCCCAAAAAAAAACTCGCCAATATTCGGCCAATACTGGAATACTCAGCAACTTAAAAAATACTGCAAACTTAAAAAATACTCAAATTTTAAGCAACACATAGCTACAAAATGTATCAAATGAGCCCATAAAATGTTGGAGAAGTGTTTTCTATTAGATTTGAATACAAATACAATACAAAATCGCATCATCATGCGAATACGACAACCGGCTGATAAGTAATATGAATTTATGATGATTGACATTGAAAAATATCATCATAAATTTCATATCTATGCAAGTTACAATATACAATAAATTACATTTTCCTCTTCCCCAATCTAGAGAAAAATTGGGGAGAGGGTCTAGTGCCTCTACTAGTCCCCACACTCGGCTGCGTCTCCACGCTCCTCCTAGAAGGCTGCGAATCTGGCTCGATCATAGAACTAGATGGTGGTGCTGGTGGCTCCTCTGCTGCATGTTGGAGATCACCTCCAAAGATGTCATCCACTCCAATATCTCCTCGGAGTCCTGCTAGTGCTTCTCCCTCCATAGCCTCCCTCTCAAAAGAAGCAATCTCGTCCATTGTGAATGCAGGTTTTCCTCTTCTTGCCAGTCCACTCACTGTATGGATCTATCTCATCCAAATCAATGAGCTCCTCTGATGTGGCCTCAACTTTTTTGTGCGAAGCCGGAGATTGTATTGCACAAAAACCAAGTCGTTGAGTCTTTTTTGAGTCAACTTGTTGCACTTCTTCGTGTGAATGGCCTCAAACAAACTCCAGTTGCGTTCACATCCAGAAGCGCTACAAGGTTGAGATAGAATTCTGAGGGCTAACTTTTGAAGATTTGGGGTATTCCCTCCCCAATCCTCCCACCAAGAACCTACAAACATTTAACAAGATAATCAAAAATTTATAATTAATTAATAAAATCAAATATGTAACTAATAAGTAACTTGGTAAACATTCTAAGTAACTTGGTATTACCTGGTGACTGTGTGGTTCTCCCTCGAATAGCTAGCACCGATGAAAAGAGTCTCCCCCTACCATGTTTGTAACTCTGCAGCTCTAAAATGACGAGGTCCCTCGTCTCAACATCCGGTATCATCCTCTCAATACATGTTGAAAGGCCCTCCATAACCTCTCCATTCACATCTGTGAAGCTGTCAGAGTAGAAATACTTGGGGTTGAGGTAGTACCCCGTTGCATGAATAGGTTGGTGGAGTTGATTGTTCCACCTCCGATCAATAATCTCCCAAAAGGGACCATATCTGACGATATCCCCCCTGTAATAGTTTTGGATAGACTCTTTGGTCCTATCCATGGCCTCATATACAAACCCCATGGGGTTTTGCTCCCCATCAACCAAACGCAAAACTCTCACCAACGGCTCTGACACCTACACACAAATTAAAATGTAAGATTGCAAACTTACAAGTTACAATACATATTAGAAATGAAATAAAAAAGTGAAAAGTAGAACAATATATTTAATATTTATAATTTAACAAATTAAAATAAAGGAATGAAATATAAATCGAAGTTTGAAATTACCTTGATGATCTCTATAGCTCTCTTTGCAAAGATATCATCAAAAACTATCTTTGCAACCCTCTCTCCATCAGCTTTCTTTGAATATTGTGAGTCTAGCCATGCTTGACTCACAAACATTTGTTTCAAAGATGTCAACAAACTAGAAATACTTTGCAACGTCAAGAAGTTAGTTGCAAACCTTGTGACACCGGCTCGAACAAGTTCTTTCCCCTTTGTGTGTACTCTCATCAAGCTCAGAACCCAAGGGTGATTGTATATGTACTTCGTTATAGATCTTGCATCTTCTACAACCGGCCTCACCCAATCAATTTTGCCTATGTCCTCCAAAAGAAGGTCAATGCAATGAGCTGCACAAGGAGTCCAAAAGAGTGATGGATGTCTCTCCTGCAATAGTCTCCCAGCTGCCACATATGCTGCTGCATTGTCTGTGACAACTTGCACAACATTCTGTACACCAACCTCTAATACAACTGTCTCTAACATAACACTCAAATTTTCTGCATTTTTTATTATGTTAGAGGCATCAATAGATTTTAAAACACCATCTCACCGTTTGAAGCTGCTAAAAAATTAACAAGGGTGCGGTTCCTTCCATCCGTCCACCCATCTGAAAGAATGGTGCATCCGAATTTTTCCATTGTTTCTTGTGCTCTTCTAGCATGGTAGTGGCATCTGCAATTGCACCCTCAAGTAATTTCCCACTCAAATCTTTTGGAGAGGGTGCCTTGTACCCTTTCCCTACAACTGTCAACGTTGTCACCAAGTACTCCCAGTATGGGCTCTTTGCCACATTGAATGGCAAGTTGTTGTAGTACCAAAAATTTGCACAAGCTTTATCCACTTCCTCGTGCATATCTTTGTTCCAGAATGTACCATCCAATGAAGGTTGTGCTCCAGGTGTGTTCCTTGCCACAAAAAAACTCGGTATGCCTTTGCTCGAACTCGATGAAGATGAGCCTCTTCCGGCTCTTCCTCTTCGTATGCGTGGACCACGAGTAGAGCCCACAATTGTTGCTGCATCATCGTCTAAATTCTCTTCCATTGCAGCCCCAGGTCTAATAGCTTGTGCTATGGCTGCCTTCAGCCTTGCGTTCTCTAGTTTTTTCTCCTCTAACTCTGCCAGCTCTGCTTTAATCTCTCGCGTTGCCTCTTCCGACACGTTGGGGCAAACTGTAACATCTCGGCAAGGAATAGTTGAAAGGTGATATTTCAAACGATTGATGCCTCCATTCATTTTTTTTTTACAGAAAGTGCAAAAATTTCGCTCGCACAAGTTCCACGTACAAAGATACTTCCATGCTATGGAACGGGCATTCGGAGGAACGGTCCCTGCTAGTGATTCAGATGCCGAACCTGATGCCGAGCCTGATGCCATTGTTAAACTCTAATCTGCAACACAATGCACATTTAAAAAATTAGAAAACGTAAACTTAATTTAATTTTAAAAACAAAACATGCCTGAATAACAAATTTGCGTAAGTAAAAAAAATACATTACAAGCATTCAATTTTACATTACATGTATTTAGAATTACACAACGAATCGATTACAATACACATACATAAAATTTAACTAATTTACAATGAATTTGCGTTAATTAAAAAAAAATACATACCTCTGGCTGCAAATGAGTATAAAAAAATTACAAGCATTCAATTTTACATTACATGTATTTAGAATTACACAACGAATCGATTACAATACACATACATAAAATTTAACTAATTTACAATGAATTTGCGTTAAAATAAAATAAAATTACATACCTCTGGCTGCAAATGAGTATAAAAAAAGTACAAGCATTCGATTTTACATTACATGTATTTAGAATCACAATAGGAATCTATAAAACCTAAATAATATATTCAAAATTTGGAAAAACTTCAAAGAATTAAAAAAAAAAAAAAACCTACCTCCAAATGCAAATCTCCAAATTCTCTCCTCGAATTCGCTCCAAAATCCACTCAACACAAGCAATGCAAGCTCAAATGGTTGTGTGAGTGACAATGAGGGAGTAGAGGGCCTTAAAAAGAGCCAAAACCGCGTAAAATCAGTGTTTTTTGCCTTTGAAAGCCGTGTTTCCGCGTTTAAGCCGCGTCTGGCGAGTTTTTTGCACGGGCTCGCCGAGTTTTGGCGAGTACTCGCCGAGTTAACTCGGCGAGCCCTTTTTTCATGGTTTTGGCGAGTATTTCGCGGTTTAACCGTTTTTCCTGTTTTTGGCGAGTTTTTGGCGAGTTTTCCATCTATGGTTTAATAGGTTACTTGATAGTCTATGCTTAAGAGCTATGGAATAAGTGACAATCACACCCCAAGCAATTTCATTGTACATCTTTTCTTAAATACATAAGTGAAATTACGCCATTAATCTTATTTTGTATATCGTGTTCAAATTTTATTGTTTCTTTTGTGTATCTTCTTGTTCAAATTTTATTGTTTCTTCTGACCTTTTAGAAGGTTACACCTCATTTGATAGACTGCCGAAACAATACTCATCAATCCTTAATGTTTGAAATATAGGTTGAATCGTCTCTATATAGATATATCAAGAACTATTTAAATTTTTAATTATTGAATAACATTTGTTTAGTTTATGAATTTCATCTTTAACAAGTTGACCTTGTAATTTGTGGATGTATTCAGCACAAGATGTTAACTATTTCGTAAGGCTTTACATTTTCACAGAAAAACTTCTCATGCATTGAATTTTACATAGAATTGCTTGCTATTCAGCATTTTAGCTTCTTGTTTTATAAGATTCATTAGATTATTCTTTGCAGAACCTGCTATCATGTAGATTACTAAAATTAACGTTTCTTTTGTTGATCATCAGGCATTTTAGCTTCTTGTTTTATAAGATACATTAGATTATTCTTTGCAGAACCTGTTATCATGTAGGTTACTAAAATTAAGGTTTCTTTTGTTGATCATCAGGCATCAAGATTTGGGTTACTGGCCAGTAACAAAGGATACCAGGACTGCATCATTTTGGCTTTCCATTGACAACTCAACAATTGAAAATGGGTGTCTCCATTTTGTTCCAGGGTCACATCTAGAACCAGAGTTACGAAACCATGGTACTCTTCATGGTGATCGCAATAAGTCCCATACTCTTTCAGCTGCTCTTTCTGAAAAGACACACCCAAACCTGCAGAATTAGCACGTGGGGATGCTACTGTGCATCACGAGCGAATATTACATGGATCAGGTGGCAACTACAGCAATTCTAGTTGGAGAAGAGCATGGGTTATAGCATACAGATCTCAGGAAACTGTTAAGGAGGAGCGTAGGAGGGGTTTTACTCACTCTCACAATGACCCCTAGAAGTGTTAAATGCAGTGGGAAAGCAGAGTTGAAAGAATTCAAATATACTGAGCGTTTGTTCAAAAAATAAAATAAAAAATGGAGGATCTTTGCTTATCGTTTGATGTCAGTTCTTCAATGTAAATGGCACCTGTAGTCGTTGAATGAATTGGGTTAAAATAAAATACCTATAAAAATACTTCAGATCCAAATGAAACGAAGTTTGAAAATTATACTGTGTAAGTACTTACAAGAAACTATACAGTAAAGAACTTGTATTATGTCTTTAAATATATTTAGGTAAGGATGCTGTAAAAGAAAAGATTCGATGGGTTTTTCTTGTGTAATCTTAATGTAAAGTAGCATTCTGCCATATCTTCCAATATATGGCAAGAAATAAATGAAATAAAAGATTTGTTTGTTCACTTTCCTTCACCATGGCTTCTTGTTAAGGCAGGAGTCAGGTTTTCATTCCTCAGCCACAGAGTGTAAAGTGTAGGGTAGTGTAAGAACATTTTGCCCCGGCACTGTAGTGCATTTGACTTAATAACCAGGTTGTCGTAATATGGTATGTAAAAATACAAACATTTTGATTTTTCGTGGTGGTTGTATTCATTGTGTAATTAGTTAAAATCCCAACATACAAACAAAGTGATTGATGTTTAATTTCCTCATGTTCACTATGTGCGAAGTAGTTTATACCTCTATAGAAATATGGGAAATGATTTTATTGGTTTTTATATGTAAAGCTTGGTGTAGTGTAGGCTGTCCTTGTAACAGCATTTTGTCTCAGCACTGTCGTGCATTTTGATTTAAAAATAGGTTATTCTAATTGGTATATTAGATGGTATGTAAAAATACAAACATTTTGATCGTTTGAGGTCCTCGTATTCATTGTGTAATTAGTTTATACCAACATACAAACAAAGTGATTGATGTTTAATTTCCTCATCTTCAATATGTGCGAAGCAGTTTATACATCTATAGAAATATGAAAAGAGATTTTATTGGTTTATATGTTTGTTTTCTACAAGGTACTGGAAAGATCGTATGTCATTCATAATTGTAAAACATAAAAAGACTGTATCAAGGTCAATAAGAACTATCAAATCTGATTGGATTTGATAGTTCTTAGAGGGCATTCAATGCCTCACACGATGTGAGATTTTTGGAGCTCTTGAAAATACGTTATATAATTTGATGGGTATCTAATTATTATAGCATCATTTAATAAAAAATACAAACTTTATGTGCAATTCAAATTTCTTGGCATGCTTTTTGCTTTCAAGGCTTCGCCGTCTAAGCTTTGGTCTTATGTTGTCTAGGGGTTGAGAAGAAAATTTCCCTGTTAGATTACCAAGCCTTATCTTGCAGGAAAATTCTAAATCTGCTCTAAAGTGTTGGCTGCCACTAATGTTTTCTATTCCTCATGTTGGATTCCCTCCAAGGATTCCTATGCTAAATTAGAAAAACTTTTTAGGGATTTTTTGTGGGCTAATTTTGAAGGTCCTAAGGGTTTTCATAGGGTTGCTTTGAATATCTATTGTCGGCTTATAGATGTAGGGGCCTATGGCTATGGATATCAAATTTCAAGTCCTTGCTCTCAATGTCAAATAAATAATCTAAAGTTTGGAAGGCTCTAAAGCTTGAAAAAAATTGCTCTAACATTGTATCACTCAAGGGACTCTTAGGGGCATAAAAGCTTGGAACAGTTTAGGGTTGCAAAGTCTCCTCTTGCTTGTGCTGTGAAGATAAGTGGTATTTTTGTTGTTAAAAGGATTTGGAAGACATGTGAGCTTCTCAAACCTAATCTCATCTAGGTTGGGAATGGTTTCGAGATCTAGGTTCTTTCTCAATTCTCTTTGTGGTGGTCTCCTATTCTTAACTTTCATAATGTCTCTTTTGTTATGGTCTCCTAGATTAAAGACATTCGACTCTTTAAAAAGGAAATCAAAGTTATTGGTGATATTTTGTAAGGCTTCCATTAGTTGGATCTCATGCAATATGCTTAAATCAAAATTTCAGCTCAAGAATGAAGATGCAAAGTCAATTTTGAAATTCAAACTTCCATACCCGATGAATGCCTACACAAAATTGGTATTTGCTCGTGTTCCCAGTGGAGATATTGGCATTGACCATCATTGCGTCCTTTTAACAATTAAAAGTGCATGTTGGTTATCAACTTCTTGCCCCTCAACATGTTTTGAGAGAATCTCTCAATCATTGTAGGAATTGTAGATCCCGAGATGTTGTTTGGCCCTAGAGGTTTGCTAATCCATGGAAAGTTCACATTGAGCCTAAAAAGCCCCATTTTTTCGTTGTATTATTTATTAGGCTCAAGCACATTGAGGTGTTGAGTCCTAGAATTCTATACTTTGAAAATATTTCTCCTTAGGGACTAAGCGATGCTTTCTACAAAATACAATGATTATTGACAAATTTTTCGTCTTGATATTGGTTTTCATATTTGGAAAGATATAAATTTTGCTATTTTTAACAACACTATTATGGATAGAGGCTTCTCTGTGACTAATTAAGTTACTATGATTCTCATTGTGTTCCTTCGATCCATGTACAAGAGGAGACTCCGCTTGGAAGTGGAGTATCTACAATCCCGCTCTCATTGGGGGAATGCTTTGTATATTGTTAGTTGGGTGCTTTTGAATTATTTGCGCAACTACTCTCTTCGGGTTGTGGCAGAGGTTTACATAGACTCGACTTTAGCAATTGGGTGTTGTGCTCGAGGTTTACATAGACACAACTTTAGTTGGATGCTTTTGAATTCTCTTGTCGTTGTCATCCTTAGCCCAAATCTCGACCCCCTTCACCTACCCGTGGCGATGTTTTTGATTGTCTCGACAAGGTTGGGATGCTCCCCCAAAGGAAATTCTTGCAATTTGCTTTGGCCATTTCTTCTCATCATGAGAATGAAAATGAAGAGCAATAACAAGGCGACAGATGAGACCCCATCTCGGATATATTTGAGCAATTGTCGCTACCTTTGGGAGTTTGTAAAATATAATTTTAACTCATTTTAAATTCCTACAAATGTCGGTAAACTATCTAAAATGCCCCTAAACCTAAACAAGGACTATATGTTTTCCCAAAAAGACATTGATTATACAATTTATACCATAAAAACTTCATGCCGAATGTTGAAATCTGAAAAATACCTATAAATCGACCACATTAGATTATGAAAAACTATCTTCTAAACCGCGACTCATGACGATGTAAGACTAGTTCCATAAGGTCTACAGTGACACTAATTTCTTATATTTACCAAAATAAATTTGAAGTATAAGAAATAATAAAGTATAAAGAATAATAAATGGAAAACTTATACTTCAACAATTATTTTAGTGAATGTATACCTTTCATAAACACATATGCTACACAACTATCAGGAACACGTACACGTTATAGCGCATACGCGTTTTGGTTCGGTAATTACCAAACTTGGAATTTTAAAGCGTGAATGCACTTTTACAAACCGCAAGTGTTTTTCTTAAAATCGCATTTTGGCCACATTTTGGACCCCAACTCCGTGCACGTACCTGACTTTTTGATTTGAATAAATTGAAATTTTTCGTCATATTCGAGCTTGTTGCTAACTTGCCCTAGGTAGGATGATATATCAGGCATACGATGCCAATTCACTTCTTTTATCATTATTGATTGGTTTAGATATGATGTTAGGGATATTATTGGTCTAAGATTTACATGAATTATATTTCGGATATAATATGGATAATTTTCGTAATGATTAGTTGATTTGGATAAACATTATTTTGTCTTCTATTTATCTTGAATAGGCTAACCTGACTTGGCAGGTTGTTGTGTTTGGCCCGTGAGGCCAATTCGTGGGTATTATCATCATCGTCTAATCTCGATGTGTTGATAATGGATCTTGATGGATTTGTAGCTTGTACAAGACTTGTGAAACATACCATGGTTGATTTTTGTAATTTCTAATATCTTTTGTTAGTTGTTTATGAATGGCTTGATTGCTTGAAATGTGTGTGATGATTTCATTTAGCATATCTTATCGAGCATGTATGATGTTTGCAATTGAGTGTGCAGGCGATAGGTTTAAGCCACAAGAGAACGTGGGACTCAAGAGTTGCACCTCCAAGATTGCACAATAGGCCATTTGGGCCAAATCCTCTCCTCTTGATTGATCGACTTTGCCTTGCTTGTCTTTTGGCTTGGTCACCTTGGTTTGTTGTCTCCTTTTGATTCATGGTGCTATTAATTATTCTAATCACTTGTTTAAACCAATTTTATGGGTTTAATGTTCCCAATTTGGATTAGGGATGATTTAATTAGTGTTATCTTGTTTAAGGAGGTTTGGGCCACCTAATCATGAACTAGGTGGGCCCCACCACCTCTCAAAGTGTGTCATTTTTCCCAATCCTGAATTTGGGCTAAAAGTGGAATTTCAAAGGGGTGCTTTGCTTGTTGGGGGTCACACTTACACCAAAATGGACCCCTTAGACCCTACCTATGGGTAGGGAGCCCTTTCAAGGTTCAAAAGGGTTTTTCCCTCCCATTTGAACCTCTCTTGTCCACATCTTCATTATGAGTTTGTTTTTGTGAGCCACTTGGGAATTGGGAGAAAAATTATTTTGTTTTAATTATATTTTGTTAAGATTCTTCTCCATTAATGCTCTCCTCTTATTCATGAAAGGGACTTGGGGTGACATGGTTTTGAGAAGGGGATGGGTGACACATGTCACCATCCCATAGGTTGGTGTTTCTTAGTATTTTTCTTACTTAATCCTCCATTTTGGAAGAGGTAGGGACTCGGGATTCTTTTTTTACTTGGTGCTTATAGGGAGCTTGGAAGGAAAAAAGAAGCCTTTAGAGGTGGGGCTTGCAATTTTGAGTTTGGATTTATTGCTTGTGAGGTAGGTCTTGCAACTTTTACTTGTTGTTGATCGAACATGGAATTATGGTTGTTTTCTTGCTTGTGTTTGAAATGTTGAATGGTTATGCAGAAAATTGTTTGGTTGTTTCGATTCCTTATTTCCTCCATTCTTTTCCCCTTTGGAGGTAGCATGAGATAAGGCCTTGGGAGGTTTGATGGGGCCTTGGTGGTTTGAGGTCATTTGGCAAGGTTTTGAGACTCATTTGAATGTCTCTGGAAATGTGGATACCATGGATCTATTTTACCCCCTTTCCCTCTTGGGAAGTATTGAGCTTTTATGTGTGTGGTAATGGTTTTGAGCTTAGTTTGCTTGAGTGTAAGTTTAGTGTTATATTTTCCTTCACTCTTTGTGTGCATCTCGAAGGCATGCTTCCTCTTTTTCCGTGGGCTTGGAGGGAGGCTAGCATGCCCTCCTTGTTGGGAAGTGGCATGTAATGATTTCAATTGGGTGGATAACCAAACATCTTCCTCTTGTGGACTTTGGAGATTTTTTGATGGAGTTGGAGATTACATTTCTTGCTTGGAGATAAGGAGGTTTCATTCTAAAATTTGACATGTTGTTCCCATTTTTATGGAGGCTTTTCCTCTTGCATTTTGAGTTGTCTTCTTGTAGATTGTAAGAGAACAATGATTGTAAAATGGTTTGTTCTAGATTTGAAGATCTTGTTGTTATTCCTTGTACAACCCTTGTTTTAAAAGGAAGAAAGTGTGAGTATGGTTTTCTTGTTTCTTGTTGTTATTCCTTGTACAACCCTTGTTTTAAAAGGAAGAAAGTGTGAGTATGGTTTTCTTGTTTTCCCATGTTAATGTAAGTTATTATGAAATAGTGAGCTTAGTGTGAATCCCTTGTAATTCTTGTATTAGAAAGAACTAAGTTTGTAAGATTTTGTGAAGTGGGGTTCTCATTGTATCTTGTTTCTCCATTAGTTTTGTCATGGCATCAAACCCTTGATCTTGTATAAATATTGTTCCCTTGTATTAACCTAGAATAATAGGTGTGGCAAGACAAAAAAAAATGAAGCCATTTCGAATATGAATAAAATTGCAAAACATTTCTTTGGTTAATGGTTGGTTTTGGTAGAAAGGAGAAAAGCGAAATCAATATATTGTTGGAAAGGCTATAATGCTACGGGTTTTTGTGTCATTTTCCTTATTATGTGATCCCTTGACTCATTGTTTATAAAGAAAAAGGGAGTTGAGATTCTTGCTTTTACTTCGTCCAAATTGTCATTTGGAAAAAAAAACACATGGAACATGAAACTCTTCATTTAAATATTTTCTCGACATTATAATGAAGATGTGACTCAAGTAATGCTAAGAATGTATTCGTTTATAGATCGGTATTGTCCTTAACATCTACTTCTTGAGCTCTAACATCAGTTTCACCACTTTGTTAATTTTTCTTTTATAAATAGATTACAAAGAAGATACTAATTGCCTTAAGGATTTATAAGTGAATGTAAGTGTAATCAAACCTACAACAAATGTATATTATGTGATAGCTTATATTCGTTGGTTTGTCACTTGTTATAGATCTTCAATGAAATATTTTATTTCCAACCTGGAATTAGTTTAGATATGAGTGTGAATAGGTTATATATACAAGACGTGGGGCTCTTCCTAATGGACTTCTTATAGTTGATGAGAGTATACACATATATGTATATGAATAGATTTTTATTGTTTCAATCTTTTATCAAATCTAAAGTAAATAATGGTGATATTGGAGTTCGTAGCTGTGCCGCGACCCCCTCCTAACAAACTTTGGGACTTGTTTTTGGGTGTGTCCCATTTTAATGCTCATACCTTGGCTTATTCTTTTAACTTATAAGATTTTAACAATGCACAATCCATGTTTTGGACATTGGCCATATATATATATATATATATGAACTTGTGTCTCTCTTCTTTTAAACCGCCAAACGAGGCCATGGCCGCCTTACATCAAGGTTAGGATGTGTGTCGCTCTTCTTGTAAACCACTAAGGGATGTCGCAGCCCAACCTTACATATGGCCAATGTCCAAAACATGGAATATATATGAACTTGTGTCTCTCTTCTTTTAAACCGCCAAAGGAGGCCATGGCCGCCTTACATCAAGGTTAGGATGTGCGTCGCTCTTCTTGTAAACCGCCAAGGGATGCCGCAACTTGACCTTACATCAAGGATATATATATATATATCACACACACACACACACACACACACATATACATCCACCGATTTGAACTTATAAATTTTGGAATATGCTTTAAAATATACAATAAAGTAAACATATTTTGATATATAGACACAATATATCTCCATTAAATTCACACAGGGTTTGAATAGAAGCAAACATTGAAAAATAAGCAAACATTCCTTCATCTTCCTCTATGACTTTCTTGATAAACCTCCAAATGCAAACAAAAAAAAATTGAGAACGAAATAGAACAAACAAAAAATGTAATAGTCAAGATATTTAGGGTTTTTGGCCTTTACCCCATATCTATGGTGTAAGATCGTTTGATCCTAAGGTCCTCATTAAACCTAGATCCTTCCACTTGTTTAAGGGACCCATTAGGTGGACCTTTACAATTAGATTTACAAATAGGATTCCTTCATATTTCCCCCTTCTTTTTAAAATGGGGTGAATTTATTTAATTTGCAAGTGTATTAAGAATTGTATTTTGGTATTAGGAGCCACTTAACCCATTGTGCAGTCAATTAAATTAAATTGACCTTTTTAACAGGAATGACTTGATAGATTTAACTTTAAAAAAACTAGAAGGCCAAGATGAATTGTTTTTCCCTCATATTAAGTAAAGTAAACGGTTAGTGAAACAAAATAATTTCACCTCTTAGCTAGATCAACTATGGTGAGGAAATATTATAACCCACAATAGTCCGTACTTAAATCATTATTTGGAAGACACTTGTGATTTAATCTCTCTTGTATGTAACTAAGGTCACAAGTTTTGATGTTATCTTATCATAAGAGTTATTGTCTCTTAAATACTTGTTGCCTCGATAAGGACCCCAGAGGGTTTTCTAGCATTGGTGTGTGATAATTGAACCTAAATCACATGGGGTATATTTTGTGTTGTGTAAAAAAATTCCATCACTAAGTGATTAAACGACGACTTTTAATCAACTTCTTAAAAACTCAACCAAAAAATTGTCCCAAATTTCACGGGGATGATGAAATGATTGTATGGGCCTTGTTGGGTCACAAAATCTTGGGCATGGCATGACAGTTTCTCTCGATCGCAAGCTGTTTCCAGCTTCACACTAGTGTATAATTTCTCTCAACAAATTGCCATCAAACTGTTTCCACGCTTCACTCTAGTGTATAATGCCCACAAATGAATCTCATTCATGTCCTCCTCGGTTTGTGTTACTCAATCAGATATAAATGCACAATTTTTTAAAATGCTCCCCGTGATTGTTATAGGGCTTCCTCAAACTATAAAATATAAATAATAAAATATTAAATAAGAATAAAATTATACTTCGAAATTTGTACTTCTTTTGCCAATCTTCCTCAGATTCTAAACACTTTCGAGCACTAGTGGTTCTCATACCAGTGTTAGAACAAATGTAGACGAGGAAAGAAATGAAGAGGAATGCGGAAGGACTACACACCAAATGAATGTGTCCTTTATTTTATTAGAGTTGGGAGTATAGTTACAATGCAGTTTGGAACAGTTCTGAGACAGTTCATAACTATATACAGTTTTTGTCTAACATGTATGTCTATAAATATATTCATTATACTCAATACAAACTTCAAATCTATGTCAAAATTGAACATTAGTAAATTTCACAGCAAATGACCTGAGATAGATGGTATACAACTAGCAGATGAGTACGTATTTTCCAACTCATAATGGATAAAATGATCCCTCAGAACAAAATTTGCATTGAATGATAATACCTATTACACAAGTGATATCACCGCATCAACCTGTTTCCATATGAGTACAGACACCCTGTGAAGTACAACAAAGGAGCTACTTAAGCACAATGACACTCATGCAACATGATCTAGAAAAGATCAGCATAATAGTGTTCTTTATCATATGAAATATGCAAAAGAATAGTCCGGTACAAGGTACTGTTCTAGATGCATTTAGATAAATCCCAAGACAAAGTTCTTCTGCACATCCCAGTAATCTTTTGCTTCCTTCATCCTCTCTGCCCGCTCCACATAGAACCTTTCCTTCCAATATTTTTTGCACCTGTTGGACAAAACAGTACAATATTTAGATATTTTTGTTTTCATAAATACTACATACCTATAACCAGATATATTTAACAAACTAAAGGTAGCATTCCACGATTCTAAACAATTCGACCAGTCAAATAGCCATCACACAAAATAGGTGCATAATTCATAGGTTGACAAATACAACTATTAATAACAACCCAGAAAACCAGGTGAAGAAAACATGTTTTTATACACCAAGAATTTGCATTACTCGCACCTTTTCTTTACAAGCAAATTCAATTCCGCTAAATGCACCGAATCTGCATAAACACCAGTCTGCATTCACAACAGCTAGATTTCATTAGTGTTTCAAAATTCATGCCCCGAACTCTCTAACATACACATCAAAGTAGTCAAATTTCAGAAAATAAATATGAAATGCTGCCTGATGCAAAGAACATGAAAATTTGAATTTGGTTGGATTTGGTACTTAAGAAGGCTACTCATGAGTGCAAAATAGAAGCGAGTAATATGAATAGATGGATGCTGATGCAAGGGAACCAATGCTCAATGACTTGGCGAGTTTACAGCCAAGTTATATTTTGGAATCATCAAGCATCAACTGTGAATCATTTCCATGGTAAGTGTCAAATTGGTAAATTGTATCATACCTGTCTACATAAGGGACACCTCATAAAAGATTTTGCAGCCTTGACTCCTTCGATCATCGGCACAGAAGCAGCAGTGCAAGCACAAATGTTACAAAAAAGATGCCCACATCCCAAAGATACAGGTTCAAACACAATATCCTGCAACACCAACACTGGAATGTGATGAAAAAGGGCATTCCAAGAACATGAGCAACTATTTCTTAAGAGAAGGGCTCCCTTGAAGAGGGTATGTTTGAAACCAAAATTTATAACTATTAAATGGAATAACTAGCTGTTAAATATATTTATTTTATCATCAATAAGTGGCTCCAATCACAACAAATACATAACATCACATACTAAGAAATACCTTTCAATATTTGGAAAATGGGTGAAAAGATACAATCTTACCAGGCAAATTGGACATGTCAGGTTAAATTCCACCTTTACAGATTCCGACAATGTGCACATAATAATAGGTTCACTGCCACTTAAATCACATGAGCATTTACAAATCTCTTCGCTGAAAACTCCATGCTTTGAATTTTTCGTATTGATCTGGAAGGCACTCAGTTCAATGAGCCATGGAGACTGCAATAACTCGAGGTGTTTAGCCTGCAGTATTCTCCTGAAGTTCATACCATTTTCAGAGCAGTGCACCTGCAACACAGATTGAAATTCAAAATACTTCTCAACATAGACAATATTTAACAGTAAGTTGTAACATAAAAGTTTGCAATGGTAAGTGTTGATCTAACTTACTTTGTCATATTTCTTCAAAATTTTGTGAACAGCAATGGAATTCATTGCAACATAATTAATTAGGTTCTGACCTTCTTGAATCATTGCCAAATAATCATCACCAAAGCAGTGTCTCATGCGCCGTAAATATCGGTGAAAACCCGAGGCAAGATGCATATGCAATAAATGTCGGGCACGTGAACTAAAGCAATCGGCTACAGCTGATATTTCGTTTGAGAGTTCAGAGAAAAACTTCTGGCCACAAACTGTCCACACACAAACACTCTTAAAAGATACCCCTTTAAAGCTCTCATCAGAAATCATACATTGTACTTCAATAATATTAAATTAAACAAGAATATTAAATATATCTGTACAGAGAAATCAGAGGTAACACTCCAAAGACAGAAACTTACCAAGCAAATTATACAATAATAGACCACTAAAAGTCACAAGGACAACCAACTAGAGCTTTCTTTTGCAGCCAGAAACAAAAGACATAAACCTGAAATAGTAACTAGTTAATGTAAGGAGATTCTCCACAGCTATTCCCAGGAGGAAACAACTTTCCATACCTGGTGATGATATAACAGTTGTTAAGGACTTCATGGACAAAAGGAGCCGTTTGATTGGAATATATCCTGTCCTATATTAAGATAAGTGTGGGTGCTGAGGCAGGTTTCGGATTAGATATGGCTCCAATTCAATTGCAAAATGTAGAAATTTAAAAGATACAGTTTCCGGAAAAATGCAACACAAATGTTTTAATCAACATTTCCTACCAAGCTATGTGGCCCATAATCAAGATAACTGATAAGATTACATGCTGGGGCTCCTTACACAGATAAACCTAAGTAGCTGATTCGGTGCAATACGGGTACAAAGTACCTGGTATGTGGGTACGGCAAACTTTTTTTGTTGCCTTGGGTATGTCTTGGGTGCGTCCATACAAATAATATTTTTAAAATATTTACAAAATAAAAAAATACAGAAATTATAGCCTAATAAGTAATAAATCAGAAAGCAGAGACATTTATCAATAACCATATAATATGCATATAAAAAACAAAATAACCACAAAAATGAAAAATATTATCCGAATGCCAAATGTCATAATTATCAAATTTTAGGGTTGGAATTAGTTTTTTTATTATATTTTGTGTTCTTATGCTGTACTTTTTATTGTAAATTTTTTTTTTTTTAAATGTAAAAAAACATTTTTTTGCTGTGGGTACCTCCCGGTACATCTTGGACATACAAGTAAGCCCAGGTATGTCTGCAGATGTACCCGGCGTACCTGTACGCCCAGGACATACCCAAGGGGTACCATACCCACACCACGTCCCAGGGTGTACCCAAGTTGGGTACGAGAATGGGGGGAAGTACCGGCTTCATAGAGATAAACCAATCAATATAACACAAGGAAGAGAAAAGCCTAAGTGAATAATATTTAATGCCATTACATAATTTCTATTATAGTATTCATTATTATGAGCTTTTAAGTAAATAAATTATGGGCTGCCAAGAATCACTAAGTTCCAAACCATCGTCACTAATGAGATTGTTTGCATATTCGCCAATTTTTATTGCCTTTTTCACCGTACTTTTCATAAAGTGTGTGTTCCTTAAGTATTTTGCTTCTCCCAAATGAATATCATGTGATGTCTTGTGTGCATGTGATGTCCTGCGAGCATGTTCTGCAACAGCTGAGTTCTTGATGCAATCTCAATTTATGTCTAATCAATGTTCTTTAAATCTTTGCTGGAACAATCTTCTAGTCTCTCCAATGTCGGGCCAACCACATTCACAGTCGATGTGATAAACTATTAAACACCACAAACAAGCTTGGGCTCTATTGCATCTTTTAAGGACCTTGTCATGTTGTCAATTTTGTTTTGCAAAATAGATATTGCTTTTACCTTATGTTGTCCAGGAGTTCGATTTTGAAACTGAATGGGAGAAATGCCTCAGATGACTCCCGAGTCTCCATAACTCTTTGAGGGAGTAAAGCCATTCTCCTTACCACATTGTTGAAGAACCTCAACATCTGTTTCATGCCTATTCCATTCATTTTGAAGACTAAATGTCTTTTATCTTCCTCAATGTGATCGGCATCTGATAGTCTGAAAGATCTGTTGGTGAGGGTATAAAGGACACCAATGTTTTGAGAAGAATGATGGTGTGATGAGGCCTGCAGATAAAGATTTGGTTACTTGTCTAGACAGAACCCATTCTTCTTTCTGGCTATAAGGACATCTGAGAGAGGAAGAAATCCATTGCTTTCTAGCTCTTTGGTGAATTGTATACTTGGGCAGATGTTGTTGAGATACGAATGTCCTTCAAATCTGTTTGATCCTTGTGTGCAACATATATTCATGTCATCTATAAATCTTTTCCACCATTTGGGTTGCGGCTGAAAGGAAGCCAATGCTTTTTCTTCGAACTTTTCATGAATATATTGGCTAGAACAGGTGATAAGGGAGACCTCATAGCAACTCCTTCAATCTGCTTGAATAACTCTCATTGGAATGAAGTTGGATCTAAGGCACAAATCAGCAAAGCTAGCAGTTTCCTCATCTGTTATGCTACTAACAAAAGTGATGGCCTCAAGCAACAGCATTTTAGGGGATAAAGCAAAAGAATCAATATGGATTGCGAAAGCTTGAAGTCTTTAAATGTAGAAATTGTCAAATTACATGATTGAAATTATATATTTCTGTCTTTTGACAATCTGCCATGCACAACAATATTTATAAAATTCAAAAGGTGGGATCTGTGTTTTGATTTTTAAAACAAGGTGGGATTGAGGACTACTTGCCTAGTAACCTCTGGTTTTGTCTTTTGCTTTTGTGTATCAAGGCTTCTCATCTGCAAGACATTGTCTTTTCCAACCTAGCATGCTGTAGATAATGGAGAAACTAGTTCCCAGGATACAAAACAATTCTGGATTACTGGAACTGTCCAGGTGCAAGAGAATTCCATCATCTTTGATTTCTCAACCGCAAGACAAAGAGGTAGTACAAGCAGAACCCACAAAAATCATCTCTTAAAAGCAAAAAATCTTAAACCAGCTGTCACTACGATAATAGGCATAACTTCATAAGATTTTGTTGTATTGATAGATTGAATAACATATTGAGCAACCTGTTTGCAATAGCAATATCAGTCTTCGAAGATTAAAATTGGATATCAATGCAGAGCAAGTCTAATGGAAGACTTTAATCTAGCTATTGCACCTGTCGGTGCAATTGTAAGGCCAATAGAAAAGATAGAGAAATAAGGTGATGTAACTTATTCAAAATGTATATGAAGTGTTAAAATCCAATCCAGTTGTCTTCTCCACTGCCATTATTTTAACATTCCATAGCAAAAATAGCCCTGAACAATGAGCCCCTAAAAACATCAGCCAAATCTTGTGTCCTTTCATTTCTCTTTATAAAAATATATTACAAATATGAACCCGATCCATGTTTTGGAGAACTATGTTAATAGACACAACCGATACTATACTTCATTAATTATCATTTACATAGGTAGCACCCGATAGGCTAATTTGCCTTACTATAGCACCACAGGTGTGGTAGCTACTAATATTAGTAATTCATTGACGAAACCAAAGACTTACAAGAACCTAACCATTAATCTCATATTAATCTTCCCATAAACAGGTTTCAGTCGGAGACAAAGAGAAGCTTTATTGAGGCAATCATTAGAATAGCAATATCAATCTTCAAAATTTAAAATTGGATATCAATGCAGAGTGAGTCTAATGGAATTTTCTTTTATTTTATTTTGAACACATGATGCTCAAGGGCAACGCATGCGCCAACTTATTCATCCCACGAATTCAATCCTCGACCATTCAAGGGTTACCACAAATGTGCACTATGCAGCGGTCACATTTTGGCTACTCGCGATCCCACTATACGGAGAATGCTCTAACACATGGACGGAAGTCGAGGGACATCCCTGCACCCGAATCCAAAAATATCTTAATTATATGTGTAAAACAGCAACAAATAAGTAATAGATCGGCATTGTTTCCCGATCTCTACATAAACTGTATCTCACAGTCAGATTTCTTAGAGTACAAATAAAACCAGAAACCTGCAACGAGGCATCTGGGTCTCTTCTCTGTGACCCTCTAAAGCCATTATCATATTAGACTGCTCGAAGGAAGCTATGGTTCGTCTGCAGCAGGAAATACACTGTACAAGGAGAAATGTCATTCGTAAAAAGGAAAGGGAATTTTCTGAGCTCCAATTCATAGCCATAATGGCAAGCAGAGATTGTCAGTTGCGCAAAGGATGATGATCAGTGTTGCTGCCCCAGTAAGCAGTAGCCAATTCCTGCATAACGATTTAAACCTAAATCATTGATGCCGAATGTTCATATTGTTCAACAATATCAAGCCTGAAGGAACAAGGGCTTTACAATCTTAAAGCTTCAGCTTTGCATCCGGACCTCTGTTTATATAAACTATGGTTCTCAAT
The DNA here is from genome assembly GCA_018340775.1 of Taxus wallichiana var. yunnanensis. NCBI lineage: Eukaryota > Viridiplantae > Streptophyta > Pinopsida > Cupressales > Taxaceae > Taxus > Taxus wallichiana. The sequence continues at coordinate 220,927,323 of CM031235.1, forward strand.
CGACCAAATTTTAAGGATTTTTAAGCTACCCGTGTCCCATTTGAAAGAGAGATGTTGACAAACAGGAAAGGCACATCATAACATTTTTAGTACCCTAAATTTTTAGACCATTTGAAAGAGAACTCTTGACTAACAGAAAAGTCACACTATACTGCTTGAGGGGGTACTATCCTTCCCCATACAGGCAGCAGAGTCGAGCAATTCTTTTTTTAAAAAGCACAGAGCAAGAAATCTAGTCCATAATTGGAAGGAAGGTTTATGAATACTCATAGCTACTCTGTCGCAGCAAGAACATACTCGACCCAAATAACCCTTGGTCTGGCACGCACTGATATGTTTTTGAACCTGCCTCATTAGCCAATACCAGACATTTGTATGGTCTAGCTATCATTCAGACTCTTCTCTGCAATGGCCTAGACCCAGATGCATCTCTGTCTTCCACCACATTTGATTATTACATCTAATACAGATCGATCTTAACTCCAAATCTGACATTATTCAAAAGACTGAAGGTGTCAATCGCAATGTTTTTAAACCCAACATGGTGTGGCCATTTTGGGAATTGTGCTATTCACTCATGTATATCCTCAGTGCACTTCCAGTATCCACCGAGTCAAGTGGCTGGATGCCTTTTTGAGTGTCACACATACAAAGAGTTCATCCCACCAGGGCGGTAGAGTACATCTCTATTATTTGGCACCAGCACAGTGCGAATGCTTTAGAAATTGTACTGTCTGACTCGTGTTTAATGTGCATTTAATCGAGGTGCATTTGAGGGCATTGAGAATGCATATCAACGAATTCCACCACCACTGTAAGATGGCATTCTCAGCACAGATTTAAACAAAAATAAAAATAAAATATGATTTTGGGAGGATTTGACCCCTTTTGGTTTGGACATCTGCTTAGAAAACATAGATAACACTCATGACAAATAACAATAAAAAGAAAATGGTCAGATGGCTAATTGAAACACTCTTCAAGTCCCTAACCCGTGCCCTTGACTGTATATACACCTGTGGGACAAAAATTCCTCTAACAGTGACCCAAAACAGGGGAAATTTTAAGGAATGGAAAGTTTCTAGCAATATCTAATTACAGGTGAATATTTTTGGATTGAAAATCAGGGAATATGTGTATAGTATGAGAATTCTAAGGTAACTACTTACTTTATCACAGGTTCGATTCACAAAAGTTGGGTCCCAATAACTGTGACACCTATCAAGTTCATAGTTCTGGCCAAAAGTGTTTACCAAACAAAAAGGAGAAGAAAATTCTAATGAAAAATAACATTTACTATTAAAATATTTGCATATCGTAATGAATTTAACAACTTTTTGTACAATTTTTATAAGACAATTTGACCCAAAAAAATTTGTTGATCGGCAAATCTAAAAGTTGAAAAAATGTCAAAAATTAATCAATTGGCAAAAACACCGACCAATCTACTTGTTCGACAGTATTGAATCCCTATGCAAATGACCTAGGATCACATGCATGCAGTCAAGGATCGATTCCCAAGCATGGAAAACAAAGATATCACCCTAAATGAAGCTTACAACAGCCATATTTCCAAGACATTGCCCGCTCTAGAGTATCCCAATCACAAATTATCCGCTAAAAAAAAGCCACAAAACTAGTAAAATTTTCTCAAAACTCTTTTCTTTTTTAAAACTGCTATTTTCTCACTAAAGCCCTCGAGGGACAAATGAAATAAAATACCTCGACAGACTCCATTATTTTCGTGATCAGGAGCTTCAGAATGTCTGCACTTCTTCAGAACTTTTTCAACTCTTTGTACTCAAGATGGCAGCATTTCTGCAGAAAAATGTCGTCCTCGGAATCCAAATACTCAGAATACGCTTCACCGAACTTCATCCTTGACACTTGTAAACACCAATCTTTTCCCTTTGCACGATTTTTTCACATGGAATCTATTTTCAGCCAAAAAAAAAAAAATCCAAAACAAAAGCGCAGATGAAATCTAACAAGTACAAAAGCGATGAAATCTAGTAATAACGTAACGGTATTCGAAACCGCGACCAAGTAAAGCGAAAGAAGGAAAGAGAAGAAAATGACGGCGCAAACCTTAAAATGGATAGAATATCGGTACAGCTACCAAAATATATGTGAAGCAAAATCTGAAGGAATGCGTATAAAGATGTGTGCTAAACTTATACGGGTGTTTTCACCCTAAATTTAGACGGGGAACGGTATCCAGTTCAGGGCGTTGCTTCCGCGGAAAGTTCGTGTTACAAAAATTGGCAGGAGAATGGGCGAAATTTGATGGCCGTTGAGGTATTTAGCGTTTCCAAGAAGTTTGCGTACTGTTTGAAGATGACGACAGGGCAGGGGATTTCATACATATCCCCAGAAGGCATATTCATGACGACTGTACCATGTCTCTCTATCAAGATGAGATGAGATGAAATGAGACGAGACGGAATAACAATCCTTGGATTGAAAGGGATAGGTTGGGAAAGTCGTTTCAGGTACACAAATACACCAAGTTATGATGGAGATGTTGATAGGGATATTAACGAGTGTGGTAGGATTAGGGACGTGGTGCACACAACACAGATGGATTTGGAGGGAATACAACTGGGAAAGTTAAGGGAGATTGTCAGCCCAGTTGAAAGCCTCCAACGACTCGAATATGCCATCTACCATCTATGATCTTCTTGTTTCTTTCCATAAATGGCGTATGGACTAATTGTTAATTTGGTGCGCAGATTGAAGGAGAAAGAGGATACAAACTACATGAAGGACACATGATAAAAGTTGTTGATGTTGAAAGCAACGGTCTATATCTTATATAGTGAACACAAAAGGTTTTGGGAGCCTTCGTTTAAATTTCCAACAAAGCCTCTTGTGTGTGGCACAAGGTGAACACAACACGAGCGGATTTGAAGGGGGCTTCAATAGGGCAAGACATGGGAGATGGTCATACCAATTTGGATTTCATGAATTTAAAAATGGGGTAAGTCCTCCATTTCTTTATTCTATTAGAATTGGGGAAGTCTCCAACGTTGAATATCTTCATAGTCTTTGGGACCTCTTTGTCCATGCGAGCTTTCATCTTTTAGAAAATGGGAGTCCTACAAAATAGCAATGGCATTCCGGGCTTTTAGTTGCCATCTTGGAGAGGGAATTTGAGGGCTTCATCGATTAAAGCTTCTTAGAGTTGAAGCATGACATTGTAGGATAGGTTAGATGGGTCATCAATATAAGAGAAGAGGAGTTGAAGGTCGATGATCTTCACGAGCTCCTCCTCTAAGAACCTATTCAAAAGCATGCTTCTATCTTCGTCATTGTGGAGAGTCTTTATGGTGATCTGCAACACCATGTGCTTCACCACAACGCACTTGTTTTCCCTCAAGTGACGAAGATCCACGACTTGACACAATGCCACCATATACGCGGTAGACATGAGCTTGATATTTAGATGGCCTTTGCCTTCTTTCGTAGGAATCGGGCCCAATGAATTCACAATTTGGTTTTGTTGCTCAATGATTTAATTTAATTTGAATTAATTAAATCTAGGTATTGCAGAGTAACTCATGTATAAATGATAAAATATAGAAATGACACAAACAAACTAAGATTTAAAGTATGAAACCCTAAGCAAGATATGGAGAAAGAAGACTTAGTTGATTTACACATAATCTAGGATTGATCGGATAGAGAAAAGTGATACATACACCGAGAAGAGTGTCGTTCTTGCACAATGTAAATTATAACAGCGGGGATGAAGCCGGACATGGGTGCCAGGATAGGCAAGGGCGCGTGGGCGCCTGGAGACTACTTCTAGGCATCGGTGACTACGTAGGAGCTTAGAATCTAATCTCGATGTGTTGGGAAAGTCGAGAGATGAGACTAGACGGAATAACAATCCTTGGATTGAAAGGGATAGGTTGGGAAAGTTGTTTTGGTACACAAATACACCAACCAAGTTATGATGGAGGCGTTGACACGGATAGTAACGAATGTGGTAGGATTAGGGGCGTGGTGTACACAACACAAATGGATTTGGAGGATACATTTGGGAAAGTTAAGGGAGATTTTCAGTCCAGTTAAAAGCCTCCAACAACTTGAATATGACATCGCCATCTATGATCCTCTTGTTTCTTTCGATAAATCGTGTATGGACTAATTGTTTATTTTTACGAGCAGATCGAAGGAGAAAGAGGATACAAACTACATGAAGGATGCATGATAAAATTTGCTGATGTTGAAAGCAACGGTCTATATCTTATATAGTGAACAAAAAGGTTTTGGGAGCCTTCGTTTAAATTTCCAACAAAGCCTCTTGCATGTGGCACAAGGTGAACACAACATGAGCGGATTTGAAAGGGGCTTCAATAGGGCAAGACGTGGGAGATGGTCATACCGGTTTGGATTTCATGAATTTAAAAATGGGATAAGTCCTCCATTTCTTTATTCTATTAGAATTGGGGAAGTCTCCAACATTGAATATCTTCATAGTCTTTGGGACCTCTTTGTCCATGCAAGCTTTCACCTTTTGAAAAATGGGAATCCTACAAAATAGCCAGGGCATTCCAGGCTTTTGGTTTCCATCTTGGACGAGGGGAATTTGAGGGCTTCATCAATTAAAGCTTCTTAGAGTTGAAGCATGACATTGTAGGATAGGTTGGATGGGTCATCAATATAAGAGAAGAGGAGTTGAAGGTCGATGACCTTCACCAGCTCCTCCTCTAAGAACCTATTCAAAAGCATGCTTCTGTCTTTGTCATTGTGGAGAGTCTTTCTGGTGATCTGCATCACCACGTGCTTCACCACAATGCACTTGTTTTCCCTCAAGTGACAAAGATCCACGACCTGACATAATGCCACCATATACACGATAGACATGAGCTTCAGTATTTAGATGGCCTTTGCCTTCTTTCATAGGAATCAAGCCCAATGAATTCACGGTTTGGTTGTGTTGCTCGATGATTTAATTTAATTTGAATTAATTAAATATAGGTATCACAGAGAGTAACCGATGTATAATTGGTAATATACAAAAATGACACAAACAAACTAAGATTTAAAGTATGAAACCCTAAGCAAGATATGGAGAAAGAAGACTTAGTTGATTTACACATAATCTAGGATTTATCTCGATAGAGAAAAGTGATACATACACCGAGAAGAATGTCGTTCTTGCACAATGTAAATTATAACGAGGCGGGGATGAAGCCGGACATGGGTGCCAGGATAGGCAAGGCGCGTGGCGCTGGAGACCGCTTCAGGCATCGGTGACTACGTAGGAGCTTAGAATCGATCTCCGATGTGTTGGGAAAGTCAAAGATGAGACTAGACGGAATAACAATCCTTGGATTGAAAGGGATAGGTTGGGAAAGTTGTTTGGTACACAAATACACCAACCAAGTTATGATGGAGACGTTGATAGGGATAATAACGAATGTGGTAGGATTAGGGACGTGGTGTACACAACACAAATGGATTTGGAGGGGATACAACCGGGAAAGTTAAGGGAGATTTTCAGTCCAGTTAAAAGCCTCCAACAACTTAAATATGCCATCCGCCATCTATGATGCTCTTGTTTCTTTCGATAAATCGTGTATGGACTAATTGTTATTTTTGCAAGCGGATCGAAGGAGAAAGAGGATACAAAGCGCATGAAGGGCGCTGATAAAATTTTTGATGTTGAAAACAACGGTCTATATCTTATATAGTGAACACAAAAGGTTTTGGGAGCCTTCTTTTAAATTTCCAACAAAGCCTCTCGCATGTGGCACAATGTGAACACAACACAAGTGGATTTGAAGGGGGCTTCAATAGGGGAAGACATGGGAGATGGTCATACCAATTTGGATTTCATGAATTTAAAAATGGGATAAGTCCTCCATTTCTTTATTCTATTAGAATTGGGGAAGTCTCCAACATTGAATATCTTCATAGTCTTTGGGACCTCTTTGTCCATCTGCAAGCTTTCACCTTTTGAAAAATGGGAATCCTACAAAATAGCAAGGGCATTCCAAGCTTTTGGTTGCCATCTTGGAGAGGGAATTTGAGGGCTTCATCAATTAAAGCTTCTTAGAGTTGAAGCATGACATTGTAGGATAGGTTGGATGTGTCATCAATATAAGAGAAGAGGAGTTGAAGGTCGATGACCTTCACGAGCTCCTCCTCTAAGAACCTATTCAAAAGCATGCTTTGTCTTCGTCATTGTGGAGAGTCTTTATGGTGATTGCAACATCACGTGCTTCACCACAACGCACTTGTTTTCCCTCAAGTGATGAAGATCCTGACGACATAATGCCACCATATACATAGTAGACATGAGCTTGAAGTATTTAGATGGCTTTTGCCTTCTTTCGTAGGAATCGAGCCCAATGAATTCACATTTGGTTGTGTTGCTCAATGATTTAATTTAATTTGAATTAATTAAATCTAGGTATTACAGAGTAACTGATGTATAATTGGTAAAATACAAAAATGACACAAACAAACTAAGATTTAAAGTATGAAACCCTAATCAAGATATGGAGAAAGAAGACTTAGTTGATTTACACATAATCTAGGATTGATCTCGGATAGAGAAAAGTGATACATACACCGAGAAGAGTGTCGTTCTTGCACAATGTAAATTATAACACTTGGTAGGGATGAAGCCGGACATGGGTGCCTGGGATAGAGGCAAGGGCGCGTGGGTGCTTTGGAGGCGCTTCTAGGCATCAATGACTACCTAGAGCTTAGAATCGATCTACGATGTGTCGCAAGTGTGTAGTATTCACTTCTTGTTTGTCGCTTTGATGGTGACTTCTTGATCGTTAAAGGTACTGTAATCTGCAAAAAGAGATGTTCACCGCACAAGCTCGTAAACCACATCAAATCTAATCAAAAAGATGTAGAATGGGGAGTTGGAATGACCTCCGTGGTCATCCCGAGAGTGGACTTACGACCGAGAACTGCACTACATCTCAGACTCCATGTAGTTCTTGTGTGTGGGAATTATGCCCTAGGATGCCCTAGTGCAAGTTGCACTTGATAACGGGCTAGATCTAGAATGTAGAAATGTATAGCATGTGTGGATGGAATAGAATGAACTTCCCCTTCCTATGTAGTGTATGCAACCCTTATCCCTTGAATGGATGCTAGATGGATGCCTTTAGTGCTCTTTAGTGCATTTGGATGCAAGCTTAGGTGATGATAGTATATGATTAATGTTTGGTCCCTCATTTTGAACACATAACTATGTATTTATATGATTCCCTTGTTTGAATTTTGTAATTGACAACTGAAAGGCCGACCCATAAGTGAAAAAGATGCCCAAAAGATAAAAGAGACCCAAAAGGAGTGAGTAAGATAGAAAAGGGACAAGGGCACCTAGAGGGGACATCAACATCCAGGCGTTGGTATCGAAGCCATGAAAGATAAACAAGTAAAGTTTTGACCGGGTGTAAGGTGTGCAAGACCAAAGAGAAAGTAACAAACAAAGAAAACAAGCCAAAGATAGTTGTCAACCACTAGTTTTCTTTCTTAGGAATCATGTAAATGCTAGCATGCTTTTAGGACCTAGAAATGTACCCAAGTGCATGATTTTGTGTCTACATTTTCCCCCACTTTATGTTATTGCGTGAATATTCGATAACATAAAGTAAATAGAAGATGTGTACCGATAACCATGAAGAGTGTGTGGAAAAATATGTGTTGAGTGGGTAAGTGAAGCGTGAAATGATGCACAAAGTGAAGTGTGGAAACTAGGAAAGGAAAGTGACCCTAGGGGTGAAGTATGTGCATTGCATTGTACCTATTGTCGTGTGTGTACTTGTTGTTTGTAGGTTGCTTCTTGTTGCGTATTAAGGATGAACCTGCAAAAGAAGAGAGAAAGAGTAGTCAAAGTCTTGTATATGAAAAATCGAGCAAAGTATGTAAAAGTTTGTAAAAAGTGTGTAAAGTAGTAGTAAAGGAAAGTGTGCACTTAATGTAAAAGAGTGTAAAGGATAGAAAATGTCTTGAAATGTTGCAAAGGGTGAGTTTTTTTTTTGGCGATCTCACATCAATAGCGAGTTTTTGGGTGATCTCATGCCAATAGCGAGTTTTTGGGCAATCTCACGCTAAGAGTGAGTGTTTTGGGTGATCTCACGCCAAAGAGCAAGTGTTGGGGAGAGAGGTCTAGTGTTACTCTCCATCCATGACTATGCTCGATAAGCACCACTACAGATGGTACGCCCTAATTTGTTCATGTTATCCATGATTAATTCCGATCATGAATCGATTATAGGAGATTGCATGCATGATGTAACTAGAGGACTATGCATGTAATTGTAGAAATGTTCAAGACTTCGTGTATTGTGTTGGCATGAGAAGTTGACTATATGTGCCCCAAGGACATTAGCACCTAGGGAGGACACCGCACCCGTGCACTACTATTTGAGTCCGGGCGGTGTTTTTTGCTTTGATCGACCAAGCCTAATTCCGGGTCATTCTTTCGACCGTGTTCATGTGCCTTTTCTGCATTGTAGCTCTCGAGTTGTTGTAGGGGTGATTTGATCACCTGTTATGTGTGGAGTCTATTTTCATGTGTGGAAGTGTTGAAGACTATACACTAAAATTATTGTACACCATCCATAGTTTTATTGTCTCAAAAAACATGCATGATATTTCAAGAAACGTGATCTTCTCATATGGGTGGGATTTTTGACCCATAGGTTTATGGGGCAATTTTGGCCCATGGTTTTGGTACCCACGGTATTGTAAAACTGCTTAAGTAGTTGCCTATTTATGTGCTTTTTTGCATATGGTAGGGTTGATGTTACATTGTAGAGGTGTGTGAGTTCAAGTGTGAATTCATGAGAGTTTGTTGAGCATAGCTCCAAACAGATCTAGGTATTGTATTAAGAGAGAGGTGGCTTGTAATAAAATTTGAGCAAGTGATTCTTAGTGGACATAGCCCAAATTGGGTGAACCACGTTAAATATTGTCTCTGTGTTGTGTTCTTTTAATTTCGCACCTTTATTTTTCAGATCTGTGATATTATTATGCATATTAGTTTCTACTATTGCGATTATGTGTGGGATTGTTCCACATATTTTATCCCTTATTTCCTAACAATTGGTATCAAAGCCTGGTTTGGTTTTTTGAAGTGTTGAATCACAAGGAAAGTTTTAGCTTGAGTGGGACCTATGGCAGATGATGGAAGATCAAAGGTTGATAAATTCAACGAGTAGAATTTTAGTCTTTGGAAGATGTAGATGGAAGATTACCTTTATCAAAAGGATCTTTATATTATGTTGTCTGAAAAAGGGAACAAACCCTCGAGCATGATGGATGTGGAATGGGATTTTCTGGATAAGAAGGCACTTGGGACAATCTAGCTATGTCTTGAATCTTTGGTATTATTTAATGTTTCAAAGGAAAAGACTACAAAAGAACTTATAGATGCATTAGGGAAGTTGTATGAAAAACCCTCTACCTCTAACAAGATATTTTTAATGAAAAGTTGTTTAATATGAGGATGTCTGATAATAGTTTAGTAGTAGAACATTTAAATGATTTTAATATGGTTGTGAATATGCTAGCTTTGGTTACAATAGAATTTGATGAAGAAGTTAGGGCTTTATTAATTATGTGCTCTTACCCGAGAGTTGGAATAGCCTTGGTAATGGCGGTAAGCAACTCGGTTCCAAACTAACTCGAAGTTGAAGTTTGAGGATGTTTTAGGGGTGATTCTAAGCAAGGAAATGCGAAGAAAAATCTTTGGGAATATTCTACTTTAGGGAATGCTTTGACAGTGGAAACTAGAGGGAGACAAAAGAATAGAGGAAGTTGTGGAAAATCGAAAGATCGGGCAAGGTCAAAATCCAAAAGCAAGATGGTATGTTGGCATTGTGGAAAGTATGGGCATGCAAAGGATTGTTGGGAGCTTTAGGATAAGAAGAAACAACAAGAAGAAAACAAGGAGGCAAATGTGGCAACGGGTAATGTATGTCAGGATGATTTGATTCTTTCTTTACATAATATTGTTGAATCTTGGGTTTTAGATTCGAGGGCTTCTTTCCATGCTACTCCACATAGGCATTATTTTGTTGATTATGTTCAAGGGATTTTGGGCATGTTTTTCTTGGTGATGATGAGACTTGCAACATAGTTGGAAATGGTTTTGTCTAGGTTAAGATGTAGAAAGGGAATACATGGCTATTGAAGGATATCAGACATGTGCCTACATTAAGACGAAATTTGATATTAGCGGGGTAGCTAGGAAATGATAGTCAGACTTGTGATATTTACAACGGACTCTTGGAAGGTTACCAAAGGTGCTCTTGTGGTGGCAAGAGGTAAGAAGGTTGGAACCTTGTATTTAACCTATCAGACAGAAACTTCATTCTCAAGCGGGGTGAAGGCCGATACTGGGAGCCATTAGCAACTTCAAATGATGAAGGGCTTAGGACCTCAGATGCAGATGTGGATCTACGGGCACAAATAAGATAGATGCTTAGTATAAAGAAGTTGGATCTGCAAAACTGAAACATATAAGATTAGATCACAATATGCGGGGTTTCTAAAAGTGCCGATTCCAAGAGGATTTTAACTCCCTTGGAGGATGTCAACCCCATGTCAGACAAGATAATAATAGATCATGAACAGTAGTAATGGAATATAAAATGACAAGTAACTAAAATGACAAGAGGACTTAGCTTGTACTCTGCTATGGAGATGAACTAGGCATCAAGATGGCAAGATAATGAACCATGACAAATATTTCTCCCTCAAACTTGCGAATAAGCTCTTTCTTCTCCTCTTTGGGCCTAAGTCTTCTTGGAAAATATCAGTCAGGGTCCTCGAAAAATCTATCTCCCCGAAATATGGGGGAAAACCCATATTTATAGCTTAAATGTGAGGTTAGATTGGGGTTAACAAGTAACCGGGGTTGGGTAGAGTAACCCGAGTTAAGAGATATGATGTGATCATGTGGGGACCACGGCTTGAATTATTAGATGGAGTGGGGAGCATGATTGACATGGTGGGTGAGATAAAAGATTCCATTTAGAAAGGGGTGTCGGATGGGTGTATTAATACTCATGGATTAATAATTTGTGGGAGATGGGGGATAATGCCAAAAGTTGAATTATCAAATGGGTCTACATGGAGCCCATTTGATAATTAATCAAATAATGTGAGCAAATAGATAGGATTTCATTTAATTTAAGAAAAGAGAAGCGAGGATGGAAAATGCGAAATAGGTTTCTACATTTGCCCCTTTTTGTTGAGTGGTTTTAAATAGCAAGCCATGAGACAAAAACAAAAAGGGTTAGATGAGATATGTGTCGAATATGGTAGAGGACAATTGTGGTCTCAACGAAGACAAATGACAACGCTCTACAAACCAAAGTGAGTGGGTGAAGACCCGCAGTATGTGTTGTCCACTCAAAATTCCCTGCTCTGATGAAAGTAAAAATTTCAAAATTTTGAGTTTAAGTGTTTTCTCTAATGTACCGAAGTCGTGAAATTGAGAAAAGTCTGCAGTTTTGGGTCATTTTGTATGTATTTCGGGCCTGTCGGACATTTTTGTCCCGCGTGTCCCAAGTTCAAAATTCCCGATCGCGCTCGGTTGTTCCATTTTGCTCCCTTGAGATCGTCCCAACTGCCCGAAATCCCCGAACCGCGTCCATTTTCGCTCTTTCATGTTCCAAGTGTCCCAAACTTTTCAAGTGTGAGTTGTTCTATTTTCACCCGAACCACCCGAGTCACATACTTCGAACTTTTGTCCCAAATGTCCCAAGTCAAAAGTGCAAGTTGTTCCATTTTCGCCGAAACACCCGAACCACGTTCTTCACTCTTTCATGTCCCAAATGTCCCAAGTTCAAACGGGCCTTTTGTTCCATTTTCTATTGAAACACCCGAACCGCGTATTTCGCTTCTTTCGTGTCCCAAATGTCCCAAGTTCAAACGGGCCTTTTGTTCCATTTTTGGGCCGAAACACCCGAACCGCAGACTTGGCACTGCTTTGGCCCCAAATGTCCCAAAATGCATTTCAGGCGTCTTTCTCCTTTGTTTACCCGACCGGCCGAGCCGCGTGTTTCGCGCGCGTCTCACATGTCCCAAGTGAACCAAGTGTCATTCGTACTAGTTTTTGCCACTCTACCCGAATATCCCGTTTATTCAAATTGGTGGGTATGAATTAAATGCGCATTGATCACCCTCTCTCTACCAACGGCCAACACGTCACTCCCTCGTGGCGTAGAGACATAGCCGAGGCGTTAAGGAAATTCAAGCAATGGATTCTCAAGTCGGTGGGTCCTCAGCTGATCGCCACCTGTCTTCTTCTCCTTGTTCTTTTTTCTTCCCTTTCTTTTTCCGTTTTCTTTGTAAGAAGTTAAGGTATTGCGATGGCGGTCCTTAATCGCTCTTGGTTAAAGAAGCGGTTATAAAGAGTAATCGATTTGTAAGCTATATAATGGCCTTCTTTACGCCATTCTAAAAAAAAGGAAGAACTTGGCTTATTTTCGAAAAGTGTAAATATATCATAAAGAAATCAATACAGAAGGACTTTCCATTCTTTGTCTATCTCGATCTCCGTTATTCCTAAGCTTTCATTTATTTTCTTTGTGAAGATCATTTGTCTCAAGTTTGTTAGTCTCACCGATTGCATACTCTTTAACTTCTTTGCAAGCCCGGTGATCTTGTATAACCAAGAAGGAACTTTGTGTCCTTGATTAATGAATCTCGTGTTATGTTAAGAAACTTTGTGTTCTAAGCAGATGTTATTTACGTAACTTTGTGTCTCGAATTCCATCTTATTTATCCAATACAAATGATCTTGTTTCAATTCATCGTGACTTCGCATACATAAAGAATTACTCGATATCTATAATTCTCGCATGTTGCCTTTCTCGCTTCTTTCCCATACTCTTTTCCTCTATCCTTTTGTAATTGATGATCTTCATAGAAAACACTTTCGTAATATCCAAGTTTAACCAACAAATCATGTTTTGTACATTTGTAAATAGGTTCGCTTTCGAATAAGGGAACCTCTCCCATTAAAGAGGAGGGACTTCTTGTCCCCCTGACTGTTCTTCTTAAAAGTCCTATCCGACGACCAACAGCTTTTGGCGACTACTGGGAAAATCATATTCCAGCTTCTGTAATTTTTGATCATCCTTTCGATCCGGTGACTCGCTTTTACTCGAGGGAGGAGGGCCCTGGTATTCAAGATTCTCGGGCCAGCTTTTGAGCAAAGCAGGTTTTCCTTTCCCTTCAACAAGAAATAGAAGGACTCGTTCGACAAGCACTCCACCTGCTCAAGACAGAATTCCTACGGGTGGTATTCCTTCGTGAGCGCAGCTAGCCCTAATCTTCAAGCTTTGATTTTTTGGTGTCGCAGTCCCTCCAAGCGTTTTTTCCAAGAATGGCGCGCCATTACCATGGGGTCATCGTGTTGGGCCCCTGGCCCTTACTCAGCCTTTGCATGAGTTACCCAGAGGTAACCGGAAGAACTTTCCTAAATTCAAAGGTGATGGCAAAGTGCATCCTGATGAACACATCGCAGCCTTCGTTGTTGCATGTGGAGTTCTGGGAGTCGAATATGAAGACGTCTCCATAAGGTTGTTCATCGAGACATTACAAGATAATGTTGCTGATTGGTTCTACCACCTTTCTACCGGGCGCTATCACCGATCGGGACACAATGAGAACTCGCCTCAAAACCGCTTCAAGCCAAGCAGAAGATGTACATGCCTTGCTAGCCCAAATCTCTCAGATAAAGAAAGATTCACAAGAGCCCATGAGAGAATTTGTGGCCCGGTTCAACAAATTGATCAATAAAATTCCGCAGCCTACCCGACCTATTGATCAAATTCAAAAATGTTTCTTCCTAAATGCTCAATCGCCCAAAGTTAGTTATGCACTAAGAAGGGCTAATCTCGCAACATTGGTCGAGGATCAAACTCTCGCTGTTAGTATCGAGGATGACTTGATCATGTCAGGGAAGTTGAGAAGAGACCCTCCCAAATCTAAGTCTGCTGCTTCTTCCTCTTCCACCCCTGGACCTAATACTGATCCATTAGTTCAGAAACTTGCAAATGATCTTATTGCTATAAAGAAACAATTGGCTCAGCACGCTCCTTATGCAGACGTTCCAAGGAGAAATTTTCAGCCCAGAAATCATTTGCCTGCTTCTCAAACAAGATTAGCACTTGAAGGACCTCCTGTTAAAGTCCCGACAATGCGACCTGCGAGGTGGAAGAACCTAGATGATGATGAAGATAACGAAGCTTGCGAAGAGTTTCATGAGAGAATTTGATGACGAAGGCAGACGAACTTGAGGGATCTCGAGTCAATTTCTTCACCACTGAGGGCATTGATGATGGAGATGACTATGATGAAGTAGTAGCGGACATGAACAGCGAATCATTCACTGTCATGACTCGAGAGCAGACAAGTCGGAAGGAGAAAGTGACACAGCCTATCAAGAAATCTAAGGAGCAGTCGACAACTATTCCCGTGATTGCAAAAAGAGGATCTCCTATCCCTACCTCATCTACACCAAAGGTGAGTCCTATTAATCCTACTACCAAAATTGCTTCTTCTTTTTCTCCTAAAGTTGATAAGCCTAGAGTACCGAATGATGATGGCCCGTCCACTTCTGGATCTTTTGATATTGTTGATCACCTGAAAAAGACCAAGGTCCAAATCTCAGAAGCTGAGTACTATCAAACCCATCCCAAAGCTTTTGCCAAAATGATCCACTTTGTCAATTCCCACTCTAAGACCACCTCTAAAGGCCTTTTGCCCACTCCTCCTTCTGCACCACAGCCTAGTCTGGTAGCTGCTGTCACCTCGCCTAGTGACAAAATTAAACCATTTTATGTAACACTTCTTATAGCTGGTCATAGGCTCAGTAATTGTGTCATAGATTCCAGAGCCTCAGATAATGTGATGCCTGCTAAAGTAGCTCATGCTTTAGGCCCGACCTCACACGCACTTATGGATCTGTTACTCCATGGAGAGTAAAGAAGTGCCCCGGCCTCGGGAGAATTAAAGATGCACAAGTAGCTTTGCTGCTTTTGCCCGAGAAGAAAGTGTTGGCTACCATCTTAGTGGCGATATTCCCCTTCATACGGGATGTTGCTAAGTAGGAACTTCTGTAAGGACGTGGGTGGGGAAATCCAAATGGACTGGTCACATGCACTCGTGCCTGTCAATGGACAAATGAAGAAGTTGCTGCCTGAGAAGCAGTCTGAGTATATTGTGCAGAAAACGGATGATCCTAGAGCACAAATACTCTACGAGGATATGGGGCATGGTAACTACATGATTATGTCCCCTGATGAAATCCGACCCCCCAAAGTGTCTCCTAAAGATCCTAATGGGGTTTGGATTTTAGAGTTTGATGGAAGTTGCTCCTCAGCTGGTTCCGGAGCCGGTGTCCTGCTGGTGTCACCTGAAGGAAGCCTACACCCCTTTTCATTTAAGTTGCAGTTCGAGAATACTAATAACACAGCAGAATACGAGGCTCTCATTCTCGGATTGCAAGTGGCCAAAGAACAAGGTGTAAAGAATCTTCTGGCTCGTGGTGATGCAGAATTGATTGTAAAGCAGGTCAGAAACCTTTTTCAAGTAAAAAATGGAAGGCTGAAACATTACCGGAATCAGGTTTGGGATTCCATTGAATTCCTTGATGCTTTCTCTATCGAAGCAGTACCTAGGGAAAAGAACAACAGGGCTGATTCACTAGCTGTCTCAGGGTCGCTACTGATTCCTCATCCTGATTTCTCTCAAGACAAGTTCACCATTGAGATGATCCATCGACCCAGTGTACCTGATAACACCAATAACTGGCAGGTTTTCAATGATGATCAACATTTGCTTTCCTTCCTGGAACTCAAGGGTAATTTCGAACAACTGTATTTTGAGGGAAGTGACAACCTACCTCGTGAGAGTGTGCCCTTTGACAAAGCAGTCACCCAAGGGGAAGAAACGAGTCAGGAAGGGTGCATTAAACTCAAGGGGAATAAGATTCCTAAAGGATTGGTAAGCCTAGAGGAACTATTTGATAAACATGACAGGTATGTGAAGTCTAGAGCTTCTACCGGACCTCAGCAATCAGCTGAGTATGACAAAATCAATATTGGGAGTTCTAATGACCCTAAGCTAGTGAATATTGGAAAATGTTGCACAGCAGAGGAGAAGAGAAAAGCAATTGATCTTCTAAGGAGGTATAAGGATGTTCTTGCTTATTCTTATGAAGATTTGAAAGCTTTCAAACCAAAAGATATGCAAAGACTCGATTCCTCTCAAACCAGAATTAAACCTTTAAGTAAACAGAGGCAAGATAATCCCAAAATAGCCGACACCATCTTTCAGAAATTCGTAAGTTGTTAAAGGCTAAAATCATTTTTCCCATTCACCATTCAACATGGATTGCAAATATTGTGCCTCGTTAGGAAGAAAATGGTGAGATCCGCATCTCGTGTTGATTTCAGAACCCGAATCAGCATCTTTGAAAGATAATTATCCTTTGCCTATGATGGATCAGTCTCTGCAAGCAAAGCATGTGGTCTGAAATGTTATCCATGCTCGATGGATTCTCGGATATAATCAAGTAGAGGTTGAGCATCGCAGATCAACACAAGACAACTTTCACTACTCCTCGGGGTACCTTTGCTTACAAGAGGATGCCTTTGGGCTCATTAATGCCGGTGCCACTTTTCGAGAGCCATGGATCCGGCTTTTGGAAGCTTGAAAGGGAAGTGTATTGTCATATATCTTGATGACTCGACGTTGTTTTCCAAGACAAGAGCGGATCATTTTGATCACCTAGAGACAAGCTCACGAGATGCAGAGAGCATGGGATCTCTCTCGAACCCTAAAAATCATGTTTTGTGTCACCGAGGGAAAGTTATTAGGCACATCATTTCCAAGGATGGTATTAAGATTGATCCCGAACGAGTTCAAGCCATCCAACAAATTCCTCTCCCAACCAAAGAAAAAGGGTGTGCATTCCTTCTTTGGTAAGATAAATTTTTGAGAAGATTCATCCCCGATTTTGCAGAGTTAACTTTGAATATTTCTCGATGATGAAAGGAAGCAAACATTTGGTTGGTCTTCTCAAGGAAAGGAATCCTTTCAAGGTATCAAGAGAGCTATTGCTAAAACTCCTGCTTTAGCCTCGTCCCGATTTCAACAAAGATTTCATCATCTATGCTATGCTACGATAATACCTGGTGGCTGATGTCTTAACTCAAGAAGACTCTAATGAGCATGAACTCCCAATTGCATTCATGAGCTATATTTCGAAAGATCATGAGTTGAAATACACCATGATGGAGAAGCATGCTTTTGCAAAGGGTCAAAGCATGCATAAGCGCTTTGTTTTTATATCCTCAACTCTCACTCCATGGTGCTGGTTCCAGATACAACTGTTAAGTCAATTCTCACACAACAAGAATTTGGATCCAAGAGAGGGAACTGGGTTGCTAAGGTCCAAGAGTATGACATTGACATCAAACCGACCAAGCTGGTTCGTGGAAAAGGCCTTTGTGAGCTCATTGCTGAAGGAGCTAAACATGAATTGCTGGAGGAGAAAGCTGACATTCCTACCGTTCTGTTCCTTAGCTCAGTTGATGAATGGTATGCTGACATCACCCATTTTCTCACCTATGGGGAATGCCCCTCTCATTTAACTGCCAAAGAAAAGAGGACTGTTAAATTGAGGTCAGTGCAATATGTATTATGGGAAAATGCTTTGTTCAAGCGTGGGTTAGATGGGAGATTTTTGAAGTGTGTGGACAAGGAACAACAGAGAAAGTTGCTCTCAGCTTTTCATGATCAGGCATGTGGAGGGCACTATTCATCAACGGTTACAGCTCATAAGATACTCCGTGGAGGATACTACTGGCCTTCCTTGTTCAGAGATGCATCCAAGTGGGTGATAAATGTGAGGCTTGTCAGACTTTTGTGGGAAGACCTAAATTGGCTTCTTTGCCTCTCAAGCCAGTTGTGATTGAGGAACCATTTCAAAAAGTGGGGTTTGGACTTCATTGGTACACTTAATCCTACTTCTAGTGCTGGTCACACTCATGTGCTAACTGCCACTGACTATTTCACCAAATGGGTGGAAGCTATTCCAGTCAAGAGTACTACTTCTGAAGTGGTGTGCACTTCATTAAAGAGAACATCTTGGTAAGGTATGGTGTACCTAATAAGATCAGAATGATAATGCTTCAATTTCTCTTCAATCGAGATAATGGATTTTCACACGGGTATGGCATCTCCCGGCTCATTCTTCGATTATTACCCCTGTGGAAATGGGCAAGCGTAATCCACTAACAAAAATCTGGTGACTATCATAAGGAAGTTGGTCAATGAGTCTCAACGAAACCGGCACAAGAAGCTCTATGATGCTCTTTTGGGCGTACAGATTACACCAAAGAGAGCTATTGGAATGTCTCCTTTTCAAGTGGTATATGGAGTAGAAGCTCAATTGCCAGTGAAAGTGGAACTGCCAGCCTTGCACCTAATGAAGGCCATCAAGATACTAGTTTCAGAGATGCTTTGGACAAGAGAATTATGTACCTGCACAAACTGAATGAGGACAGATTGATGGTTGCTGATAGGATATCTGTTCACCAGCAGAAGGTAAAGGTCCTGTTTGACAAGAAAGCTAGGTTCAGAGATTTCCAAGTTGGAGACACCGTGTTGTTATGGGACAAAAGACATGAACCTCGTGGCAGCCATGGAAAGTTTGATTCCCTGTGGCTCGGACCTTTCAAGATCAGACACTTTACTGGTGAGAATTCCTTTTATCTTGATTACATGGATGGTTCTTCTCTCCCACTTCCTTATAGTGGGTAGTATCTCAAGTTGTTCAAGTCCTAGGTGATTAGGAGTCCTCAGATATTATGTATAGCGTTTTTGCTTTTCTTTCCTTTTTTTTCGTGTGTTGCCCTCTCGTATTGTCTCTTTTTTGACTCCGTTGCCCAATGGATAAGGTATCGGTCCGCTTCCCGAGTTTGTCTAAGTTCTTGCCTTGTCTCATTCCTTGAATTTATGCCAAGTCATCCCTGTAAGGAGCCAATGTTGTCCACTCAAAATTCCCCGCTCTCCGATGAAAGTAAAATTTCAAATTTTGAGTTTAAGTGTTTTCTCTAATGTACCGAAGTCGTGAAATTGAGAAAAGTCTCTGCAGCTTTGGGTCATTTTGTGTGTATTTCGGGCCTGCTCGGACATTTTTGTCCCGCGTGTCCCAAGTTCAAAGTGCGCCTGTTCCCGATCGGCCAAATCCAAGTTGTTCCATTTTCAGCCCGCTTGAGAAATCCCCAACTGCCCCAAGTTCAAAATTACTTCGATCGCTCTTTCATGTTCCAAGTGTCCCAAACTTTTCGTGCGAGTTGTTCTATTTTCATCCCGAACCGCCCGAGTCGCAGATTTTGAAACTTTTTGTCCCAAATGTCCCAAGTCAAAAAGTGCAAGTTGTTCCATTTTCGGCCGAAACACCCGAACCACGTACTTCACTCTTTCATGTCCCAAATGTCCCAAGTTCAAACGGGCCTTTTGTTCCATTTTCGGCTGAAACACCCGAACCGCGTACTTCGCTCTTTCGTGTCCCAAATGTCCCAAGTTCAAATGGGCCTTTTGTTCCATTTTCGGTCGAAACACCCGAACCGCGTACTTCGCGTGTTTTCGTCCCAAATGTCCCAAAATGCATTTGTCAGGCGTCTTCTCCTGCTTTCACCCGAACCGGCCGAGCCACGTGTTTCGTGCGATTCGCCTCACATGTCCCAAGTGAACCAAGTGTCATTCGTACCAGTTTTTGCCACTCTACCCGAATATCCTGCTTATTCAAATTGGTGGGTATGCATTAAATGCGCATTGATCACCCTTCTCTCTCAGTCAACGGCCAACACGTCAGTCCCTCGTGGCAGAGACATAGCTGAGGCGTTAAGGAAATTCAAGCAGTGGATTCTGAAGTCGGTGGGTCCCTCTCAGTGACTGGCCACCTGTCTTCTTCTCCTTGTTCTTTTCTCTTCTTCCCTTTCTTTTTCCGTTTTCTTTGTAAGAAGTTAAGGTATTGCGATTGGCGGTCCTTAACTGTTCTTGGTTAAAGAAGCAGTTACGAAGAGTAACTGATTTGTAAGCTATATAATGGCCTTCTTTACGCCATTCTAAAAAGGAGGAAGAACTTGGCTTATTTTCTGAAAAGTGTAAATATATCATAAAGAAATCAATACAGAAGGACTTTCCATTCTTTGTCTATCTGATCTCCGTTATTCCTAAGCTTTCATTTATTTTCTTTGTGAAGATCATTTGTCTCAAGTTTGTTAGTCTCACCGATTGCATACTCTTCAACTTTGCAAGCCTGGTGATCTTGTATAACCAAGAAGGAACTTTGTGTCCTTGATTAATGAATCTGTGTTATGTTAAGAAACTTTGTGTTCTAGCAGATGTTATTTACAGAACTTTGTGTCTCTGAATTCCATCTTATTTATCCAATACAAATGATCTTGTTTCAATTTACTGTGACTTCGCATACATAAAGAATTACTCTGATATCTATAATTCTGCATGTTGCCTTTCTGCTCTTTCCCATACTCTTTTTCCTCAGTCCTTTTGTAATTGATGATCTTCATAGAAAACACTTTCGTAATATCCAAGTTTAACCAACAAATCATGTTTTGTACATTTGTAAATAGGTTCGTTTCTGAATAAGGGAACCTCTCCCATTAAAGAGGAGGGACTTCTTGTCCCCTGACTGTTGCTCTTCGTAAAGTCCTACATAACAGAGAAACATTGGCATTGATCATGAATGCCAGATGTAAGGGATGTGTAGAAAGAGAAAAGGGAATAGGCGGGAGGATTGGTTGATTATGAGAAGAGAAAGAAATATTAAATATGAAGGTGATAGGGGTATGGAATAGAGGGACTGAGACAAAGGAGGATAAAATAAGGAATGAAAGGGGAGGAAAAAGATAACAAAGAATAATTATAAAGAAAGGGGGAAATGAAGAAGGACAAACAAAGAGAAGACAAGAAAAGAACAAAGCAGAGGATGAAATTATGAAAGAGAGAGAGAGTTATTCAAGACGAAAGGTGTGAAGAAGGATGGAGCAGAGGAAAATAAAGAGGTAATAGAAAATGAAAGAGATGATAGAGAAAAGAAAATTGAAGGAAACAGATCATCGTGAGGAAATCCAAGGCAAAGAATATGGAACTGACCGCATGGAAATGCATGTGGATGATGAGATGATAAAGGAGATGGGATAATGTTGAAGAGTCAGGTTTTCGATGGGGAAGTAAGGAGGAAGTGCGAGGTAAAATGGGGAGAAGGATGATGTAGAGGAAGTGAAATAAGACGAAGATCAGAAAGGAGGAGAATAAAACGAATAAAATTATGCAGACGGAAGAGAACCAAGAATGAAGATATTTGATAAAGAGTGAGAAACACAAGGAATGTAAAGAGAATCTTGAGGGGAGGAATGACATCGATTGGAAAAGAAACGGAGATGCATGAGATGAGGATATGTTGATGACGAGAAAATAAAGAGAGGGTGTATGATGAAGATAGTGAAGAAATTGGAAAGGAAGAATGGAAGATGGAGAAGTGGCGAGGAAAAAGAAAGGAAGGGATAGGAGAGGCAATTCCAGTGAATGGATGTTAGGAGAAATCCACCGATAATGATTAGTAGGAAAATATGGGACAAAAGATGAGACGAGGAGAAAGTAAATGAAGAATGGGAGGGGGAACGCCAATGAAGGGATGTTAGGATAAGTCCTCCGATAATGATCAGAGGACATAAAGGAAGGAAGGAATGAAGATAGAATGGAGGAGGTCAAAGAAAAGGATTCATGTTGTGCATAATGGGGATGAGTGATTTTTAGGAGAAGTCCACCGATAATTACTAGCATGAGAATAGAAGATGATGATGAAAGAATGTTAATGAAATATCAATGACAATGACGGGTTAGTATGGGGGTAGATATGTGGGAGAACTCTAGAAGATGGGGTGGAAAGAGTAAAGAAAAGATGGATAACGATGTGTAGGAAGATGAAGACAAGGAGAGGATGTAGTGGATGAGAATGAATGAGAGAAAAATGAAGAAACAAGACATTAAATTAATGGAGAAGCAACAATCAAGTAAGATTACCTAGCGACGGATGATGGAGATAAAAAAGGACTCGTAGAAAGTGGTGTTTGCGAGAATGAAAGAGGAGGTGAGAGGATGTGATGATGGGGAATGACGAGAAAATGTAGATGGAGAGAATGTGGGGTAGTGGGCGAGTGTAGGATGACTGATCATGCTTAAGAGGGACTCTTAAGTAAGATCACCATGCCGTAGGAAGATTTAAGTAAGATCACCAAACCGGCAAAGTGATGATATGGAAGGAGAAAGACAACATTGTATTGGATGCAGGTGTGGAAGGGTTGGTTGGAATGGATGAGTATGATGAGAGGTGGGAGATAGAAGATGAGGAAGATATGATGGGAGATGGAAGGATCAGATGAAAAACCATTCTTAAGAGGAACTCTTAAGTAAGATTGCCTACGACGGGGATGGTTAAGTAGGATCGCCAAACCAAAAAAGAAGAAGAATGATGAAAAGACTGAGCAATGTATACCAAAATGGAACAAGAGATGAAAGGAGGTGATATTAAAGTGATAACAAAGAAACAAAGGAGTGTGACATGAGTGGATGGAGGAACATATGCAACATAGATGGAGAGTGTAAGGGCAATCCTTAACTGGGATGCCCACATGGTGGTAGTGATGATGCAAGAGTGTTAAGCAGGAGTGGAAAGATGTTTGTGGTGGTGATTGTCATTTGTTGAAAGAGGAAATGGTGGAGAAGCTTCTACAATGGGAGGATCCAAGGAAGAAGATATACCTTAACTAAGATTTGTTGGTTGTATGGATGATTAAGTAATATTGTTAAACTGAAAACAGAAGAGTAAAAGAGAAACCCAATAGGAAAGACAAGTAAGATATTTGGCGTCGTGCAAGGGGACAGAAAGGTGAGAAGGATGATGTGGAGACAAATGGTGATGAGTGGAAATGGAGAGCGAGGAGCAATGGATCAAAGATGTTGTTGAACATGTTGAGAGATAAGGAGCTGCAGGATAACAAACTTTCCTTGAGAAGGATCCTCAAGTAGGATTCACAAACTACAATGATGATCAAGTAGAATTCGCAAACCAAAAAGTGTATTTGCAAACGCATTCATGGAGATGATGGATAGATATAAAATTCATAGTGTGAAATTTGATGTGATTTTTATAAAAGATGATCTAGATGAGATGAACGGAACATAGTTGTAGCAAGGGCATACAGGGAAACTATGTTTCAAACTAGATTAGAGATAAACAAGAAAGGTTACCACTCAAGGCATTGCACTTACTACCGATAATAGGTGTTAACACATAACCAACAATAGTTAGTTATACCAAAAGATCATGAGGGAAATATGGATGAAAGATGCTCGTAATCCTAATGTTGACATGACAAAGGGATTGAGATGTAACTTGTACATGGGAAGAGGGATCTCCAAAGGTGGTGTTCCTTAAGTCTATGCCCTAGCTCTGGGAAAGGGAAAGAACAATAGCAGAAAGCTTTCTGAAAATGTTGATAAAGGAAGGTTGATCAATGCGGAAAACCTTCCAGATGCCATAATAACAGAGTAGCCATCCTTCAAGGGTATGGTCTACTTTATACATAATATAGATGACAAGAATAATATGATAGCCATCCTTCAAGGGATCGGTCTATTTATTTTGATTTTCTTTGATTTTGATTTGTATGCTTTTCTTTTTCTTTCTTTTTTTTTTGCATGAACAACTATCCTTCGAGGGATCAGTATTTTTTTGATAACTTTGATTTTGCCTTTTACATAAGTGAATTTGAGCTTCACATGGGGGAGAGCTGGGAATAGCTAAGTAAACCACTTAAGAGGGGATAAGGAATGTACAAGAGACACCTGGACCCTTCGCATGGCTGCAATAGGAGAATGAGAAGGTGATGGATGTAATGGTTACGAGGTCACATCAAAGTAGTGAAGGTGGACGACATAATTCAGATCATTACAATGACAAATGGAAGGGGCTAAGGATGGCAGAACAATCTAAGGATGTAACTAAGTTCTCATTGGTAGATATGTTAATAGTAGATTGGTTGCAAGTGCAATGCATTAAGAGGTTCCATCTCTGGTTTACCACCACGAGAGGGAAGACAATGTAGTTGCAATAAGATGAGATGATAGCCAAGCAGGAAACAAAACTATGTCCTGAAGGAAATGAACATATGACCACAATGGTGGATTTAGATGAAATTAAAAAAATGATGCCCCAAGAGAGACATAAACATAGAAGGACAATCATGGCCTCAAAGGAGGACTTGATGAAATAAACAGTGTCCCAAAAGAGACACAAATATAGCCACAATGGTGGACTTGAAATAGATAGTGCCCCAAAAGAGACACAAATATAGCCACAATGGTGGACTTGATGAAATATATGGTGCCCTAAAAGAGACACAAATATGGCCCCAATGGTGGACTTCAATGAAATAGATGGTGCCCCAAAAGGGACACAAATATGGCCACAATGGTGGACTTCGATAAAAAAGTCCCTCAATGGAGAGACAAACATGGCCTCAAAGGAGGACTTTAACAAAAAGATAATGCCTCAAAAGAGGCATAAAAATGGCCACAATGGTGGGCTTAAAATGAGTGAGGATTTGAGCAGAAATAGTTTAGATTGGATGAATGTGAAGGAGGTAGACAAAACAATGTCAAAGAGTGAAGTCCCCTTAGTAACAAGGGAGTTGTACAGATGAGATACTCAAGGGTGAGGGAAGGTTGTTCCCCAATAAGTTAAATGTGAAGGATTTAAAGGATGTCGAAAGATTTTAGATGAGATTGTTTTAGATTTGGATGGGATAAATGATTGGAGACCACAAGTGTGTTTAGCAAGATAAGCGGTATTGATGAATAATGGAAGACCTTCCTTAGGAGGAATGTCGTGTGCATGAGGGATGTTAATGGATGATGTGGATGAAGGAATCATGGGAGACCCGACAGATGGGATATGAATTGGATTCAAAGTAAATGGAGAAGAAACTTTCCCTTGAATGAGGAAGTCATATTTCTCAATAAGATTGTGGATGATTGACCAAAATGCCTTACAATGTTCGATGTCATGGCCGGGGTACGATGATAAGCGCAACTGCAATTAGGATTGAACCATGATGGCTTGGGACCATAGGGATTAAAGGCTTTAATATGAGGAATTTTGATGGCAGATGTTTGAGTTAAATGTTGAAATATATCTGTGTATGACCCCATTGAAGTGTCATGGGGAAGGTAACTCTTGTGGGTTTTGATAGGATATCTCAGCTTGGAGTTGGGAGAAAAATGGATGTAGATTGGATGGGTGAATTTCATGTTTTAGAGGACAAATCAAATTCAGTTGGATGATTGTACTTTTTAGATGTGGATTGATTATTGCAAGATGTCATAGAGGGAGAGACTAATCCTGAAATAGATATTGTGGCATTGGATTGTTGAGAAGAGAGAGAATCTGAATGTTTCCAAGGATGCAAGGGGACTGTCGGGGATGTTTTCCCGAGCCTTAGACTTCAACCGAGAAGATTTACCTCTAGCAGGGATGACAATAATTTCAACCGGAGGATATGATAGTGGTAATGTGGTTATTAATGAAGAAACTATCCTAAAACAAGACGAAGACGTTAATGAAGAGATATGTGTTTGTATGATGTGATTAATGATATCTATGTGAGATGTGGATTGTTTTGGATTTTTCATGGGAAGGGTTAATTTTGTAGAGGGAGAAGGTAAATCATCTTTATTTGACTTAGGTGGATGTGTTGGTTCAGTAGATGATCCAAAGGGTATCTTAGATAAGGTTGCAGATCGAGAGGATTTGGTTGGTGTGATAGAAGGATTAGGTAAAGAGTATTGGGATAAAGCTGATGATGTGGCCATGGGTGAAGATACAGGTAAAGATGTCAAGGTCAAGATAGGTGTATTTGAGGCAGATGTGGGTGAAGAAATAGATGGGAGAGATGTAGGGATATGTGTGGATACGAGTGGATCTGAAATAAATGCTAAGGATGAATCTAATGTGGTAGATTGAGGTATGTTTGAAGTGGCGGAAGTGGATGGTATAGTCAAATTTGATGTGGATGTGATAAGGATAGGAGAAGGTGTAGGTTCAGGATAGGTAGTAAAATTTAACGTGGGTGTGATAGGTTCGAATAAGGGATGGGAATAATGTCCACTGTGGGAACATGCGGAGTTGGTGATAAGATAAGATCTTGATTGACAGTGTCAATCATATAAGCATTTGATAGTTGAGATGTAAAGGGGGTGACATGATTTTTGGTGGTTGATTAGTTTGTGTAGTGGAAGTATCAATTTGGATATCCCCTTGATTTATGAGTTGTTGGACACAATCTTTGAAGGAATGACATCTCTCAATGTCGTGACCTTTGACTTGATGATATTTACAAAAGTGGGCCTCGTGATACCAAATAGGCTTGGCTTGTGAGTTTTCCACAGGTTGTATGGGAGGAAGTTGGATGGATTTTACACTCATCAACTTATCAAATACATAATTGTATGATTCTCCTAAAGGAGTGTAGTTGGTTGTTGATTGAGGAGATCGTTGTTGAGACCATGTGCTTGATGTAGATGGGGATGAGGGTTCAATGACCACAGTGTTGGCCACAACCTTGAACTCGTCATTATGTGTGAATGGTTTGGTGGATTCAATTTTAGGTTTAGTTGAACTTAGTTTAAGATGACCCTGCTCAATGGCACGGGTTTCAAGCTTATGAGCCATTGTGAAAGCTTCATCAAAGGTTTGGAATGATTGGATCTACAAAGTGGATGATATATGTTTTGCACGAACGTGAGAATAATTCGATGAGTTCGGTTTGTAGGATAGTGAAGGATAGTTGGTTTATAACATCATGCCATCGTGTGACAAAGTCGGTGATGGGATCATTTTCATATTGTCGAATGGTATATAGATCAGCGATAGTGGTTTTGCGTGTGATATTGATAGAAAAGTGTTCTAAGAACAACTGTGTAATTTGAGTGAAAGAGAATAAGGAATGTCACGGATACTGTTGTACCAATCCAACCCAAGACCAGACAAAGACATAGGGAAAGTGTGAAGAAGTATATCATGATCATGCGTAATAAGACAACATGCGTGTTTAAATGCGAGGAGATGTTGTTGGGGATCTTATTTATTGTTGAACTTAGTAAATGTGGGAAGTTTCCAATGAGGAGGATAGGGTTTGATTGGAACCGACGGATGGATCAGTTCATTACATATGTGCTCATAGGATAAGGTGTTTTTGGGTGCTATGGTAAGGGTTTCTAAATCGGATAACCAATTCATTAAGGCATGAATTAAATCACTCAAGGTGTTGTAAGGTTGAGATTGGATTGGCTATGTGGTTTGAAAAGTAGTTTGATAAGGCGAATGATGTGTTTGTGGGTGTGTGGGTGTTTGGTGAAGCGTCTGATAAGGTGGTTGATAAGTTTTGGATAGGATGTTTGCGGAATGGTTTGATAAAACAGTTGATTAATTTGTGGATATGCAGGTGTTTGGGGAGCTACTTGGAAAAGACTAACATGTGTCATGGGTTGGGATTGTTGTCATAGGCTGGTGTTGAGCAATAGGGGCATGACGATGAGCGGGATATGTGTGTTAAGAATTAAAATGCCTTGGCAAGGAGCCTATAAATGGAATTTTCAAAATGGGATGTGGGTGGAATGCGATCCACCAATTTTGGAGATTGGGAGGATTGAGATATTGTAGGATATTTCTAGAGTAAGAAGTCATATACGAGGTTAGGAGGAGATTTGATTTTATCTATAGGAGTAGGAGATGGTGGTGCAATCGGTTTAGGAAGACTGGCTTGACGAGGGATATGAGGGTTGGTGTCAAGGTGGGGACAATTTTGTATGACATGATTCTCATGAGGTGAGACCATGGAGACTGGAGGTTGGGAGATTGACGATGTGGTTTTGTGTTTAGAATTTTGTCGATCGAGATTGTTAAGAAGTAACTTTATTGGATAGAGCAGATTGGTTTTTTATCTCAATTTGAGAGAGAGCGACAATAGGTGTGAAATAGAGAAACATCTGTTTATGTATGTTGTTGACAAACAAATCAAGAAAAATATTTTTTATCATCATGATTAATTTATAGGATGTGAACAGAAAAGAAAAGTAGGTAATGAAGGTTCCTAAAGGAGTCTAAGGCTAGTTTCATGCAGTTATGGATTGGGAGATGTCTAAGATGGTTTCTGTTGGGTGTTTAGGTCCCAATTAGTTAACCAGGTGAGAGGAATGTTTTGATGTGTTAATTATGTTTGTGCAGTCTTAGGTAGTGTGTGATAAGTGAAATGCAGAGAGTTAAATCCTTTACTTAAGCTATGTAAGCAAGCAAGATGCAGAAGGTTCGTTTTAGACCAAAATGAAATGTGATATTCGATGCAGACAGTCACTCAGAAAAGGGAAAGTTCAATGCAGAAAAGAGAAAATAAAGAAAATGAGGAATACTTGGAGGATCGCTTATTAGTGTTATTTGATTGCACGTGTTTAGAGGTATTAATCACAGACCCAGGAACATCTAGTGACCTTAAAAGTGCATCGTTCATGACTTGGAAGAGGGGTCTAGAGAATGATTTTCCTATTTGAAAGCGCCACTCAGTGGTCTGGAATGCCCGGGTACTCTAGAATGACACCGTGCACAATTGTGAATGAGGTCGATGAAAACATTTTGCATGGCGTGTTTGATTTAAATATTGGTCTTTAACAACGTAAAGTTGTTGTCGTGAGGTTATAGACATGATCCTGCAAGAAGACAATACGATTAGTTAAGGTAGTTAAAAAATAACTTTATAAATTTTACACATGTTGTCATCGTAAATAAATAAAAATAAATTAATTAATTAATCTAATTAATTAACAAAATTGTAGTTT
Source organism: Taxus wallichiana var. yunnanensis (assembly GCA_018340775.1). NCBI lineage: Eukaryota > Viridiplantae > Streptophyta > Pinopsida > Cupressales > Taxaceae > Taxus > Taxus wallichiana. The sequence goes on from CM031235.1 coordinate 220,956,306, forward strand.
AATATTCCTAGTCAATTAGAGTAATTGTGATGTGAAAATGAAAATTATAATTTTAATCTATGAAATAAATGTATAAGATAAATTAATAAATGTTAAGCCTGTACCAAAATGAGAGACGATGGAATGGTAAACTATATAACGTGTCAATAGATTCGAAATAATAAGCTATGAAATGAACTATAGAATAATAAAAAAACATAAAAGCTATAAGAATAATTTATGAAGTAAATTATTAACTAAAAAGGAAAGGTAAATTGAAATTAGAAATTATTAAATAAATATGTAGTGTGTGTGTGGTCGAGCCATGTGGAGTTCACATGGAGGGGTCGCCTTGGTCGAGGAAAGTATGCATGGAGAGAGTGGGTCGGTGTATGTCGGTTGGAGTGGTTAGGATAGGGGAGTCAAGTCATAGTGGAAGGATAGGTTGAGGATGGTGACGGGGAATGTGGAAAGCTCATATGGATAGTGGATGAAGTTGGTGGAGGGAAGGAGCTGCGCGGAGGGAGTGAAGGAAGCGAGAGGAGGAAGATGGGGTAGGATTGAAGAGTATGGGTGAAGGATAAAGTGCAGAAAGTGGAGGTAGGCTCGAGAGGAGAGAAGGGATGTGTTAGAAGGAGGGAGACGGGATTTGAATCGGGAGTGGAGCTGTGTAGTGGCTCGACGTTGGATGGGGAGTGGGGAGCTGAGCCAGAGGGGACAAAAGGGAAGATGGATGGGAAGTGTAGAGACACGGGAGTTGGAGTGGAGTAGAAAAGGAGCTCAGAGCAGGGAAGGGAGATGGTGGCTTGATGGAGAGGATGGCGGTGAGGATGGCTCGGGTAGGGACTGTAGGTAGCTCGGGGAGATGGAAGTGGTTGAGTAGAAGGGTGATGGGTGGAGAGACAAAGTGGCCGAGGAGAGGTGGACAACATAAGTAGTTGGTTGGGAAGATGGCCAAGTATGTTGGAGGGAGGGCAGAAGTGAATTGAGAGTGGAGATGTGTAGCGAGCTCGGGCGGGGGAAGAGAGGGGTATATGAGGTGAGGATGGGTTGTTGGGAGATGGGGAGTTGTGTGGTGAAGGAGTTACATAGAAGGGAGATGAGTGGCTCATGTAGGTCGGAGTTGGGAACGAGGCAGAGGAGACGAGTCAACAGGAATCGGGATATGAAGTGGCCGAACAGAGAGGGTAGTCAAGTTGGAGAGGGGAGTTGTGTGGAAAGAAAGTGGGGAAGTTCAGATAAAAAGTCTTAGTTATTATTATTTTTTTGTAATTTAATTTAATTGAATTTAATAATAATTAAATCTAATAATAATAATTTAATTTAAATGAATGTTAGTTTTATTATATAAAAGGAACACAAATGCGATTGTATATTAACTATAAGTCAAAGAAAATGTGACTGACTTGTCTCTTAATTAGAAAGATCCAAATATTAAGCTTTTGATGATGAGTAAGCATGATATTTACGAAATATAAAAAACAATAAACATAAAGTACTAAACGCAAGTTATATATATTTATTGCAAAAGCCAAGTTCAAAAATACAACCAAACAATGAAGTTAATTTCTAGATTCATTCCCCATGTGGGTGAAACTTAGTACCAGGCTGGTTAAACACTAGAAGAGTAATTACCTTGAAGATGACACAAACCTCTACTACGGAAAAAGATAACACCAAACCTGCACGAGGCGAATAAAAGGAAAAAACAAACAAATATGACCAAATCTTGGATTTGGTCCCACCGGCATGCCAAAATGTTGATGTGAAAACTTTGTTCTCGACCGGGTGAAGGCCGATACTAGGAGCCACCAGCAACTTCGAATGATGGAGGGCTTAGGACCTCAAATGCAGATGTGGATCTACGGGCACAAATAAGATAGATGCATGATATAAAGAAGTTGGATCTGCAAAACTGAAATAGATAAGATTAGATCACAATATGCGGGGTTGCCTCAACAAAGCATTGCGCCCAAGAGGATTTTAACTCCCTTGGAGGATGTCAACCCCCATGTCAAACAAGATAATAATAGATCATGAATAGTAGTAATGGAATATAAAATGATGTGAGGACTTAGCTTGTACCGCTTTAGAGATGAACTAGGCATCAAGATGGCAAGATAATGAACAATGGCAAAGATTTCTCTCTCAAACTTGCAGAACTTGAATAAGCTCTTTCTTCTCCTCTGCGGGCCTAATTCTTCTTGGAAAATATCAGTCAGGGTCCTCGAAAAATCTATCTCCCTTGAAATATGAGGGAAAAACCCATATTTATAGCTTAAATGTGAGGTTAGATTGGGGTTAACAAGTAACCGGGGTTGGGTAGAGTAACCTAAGTTAAGAGATATGATGTGATCATGTGAGAACCACGGCTTGAATTATTAGATAGAGTGGGGAGCATGATTGACATGGTGGGTGAGATAAAATATTCCATTTAGAAATGGGTGTCAGATGGGTGTATTAATACTCATGGATTAATAATTTGTGGAAGATAATGCTAAAAGTTGAATTATCAAATGGGTCTTCATGGAGCCCATTTAATAATTAATCAAATAATGTGAGAAAATAGATAGGATTTCATTTTATTTAAGAAAAAGAGAAGTGAGAATGGAAATTGCATGAATCGAGATGACGGAGGGGCCCTATAAGCAAAAACAGTGTCTACATTTGCCCTTTTTTGTTGAGTGGTTTGTGATAGCAAGCCATGAGACAAAAACAAAAAGGGTTAGATAAGATATGTGTCTGAAGATGGATGAAGATATAATCAAAGGAAAGATGCCTCAGGAAAAAAAGGATTGCAATAACAATGAAAAAAAAGTATGGCGATGGCTCCAATATCACATCAGTAGAGGATAAATGTTGTCTCAACGAAGACAGACGACAACGTTCTACAAACCAGTGAGTGGGTGAAGACTACTATAGTATGGATGTAAACCAAGATGACCAATGGGTCATAGGAAAACATAAAAATATGTGTAGCTAAATGCAAAAGATTTGTGCAATCCTTTGTCTACGAGGAATTGTATGCGAAAAAATCATGCATCCAAAAATTGACGAGAATGAAGATAATGATGCCCCAACACGGGGCACGAGAATGACACAAAATGAGTTATATGTGTTGAAAAGTACAAGGATGAAAAGGTTCCCCAACATAAGACATAGATGGATGTTGAAATAAGATATCCCAAGGGGGATACTCATAAATGTAGACATGATGAGCAGACATGATAGAAGGGTGAGATAAAAGTTTTTAAAAGGGTGATAAATATAATGACAATCATGTTTCATAGGAAATATGCATAAGTGTTAGCAAATTAGAAGGTGAAGAAGACAAAGAAGTCACATTTCTTCCATAAGTAGGATAAGAAGTAAAGATACTTTTGTGACAAAACAAAAGCAAGAGAAAATATTCATGTAAGAGAACAAGATTAGATAGGTGATGGCTATTATGGTATCTTCCAAGACAAAAATGTCAAAATAATATGGGAAGAGATTCTTAGAAATGGATATGATGATGTCCCTGTGAGAGGACTAACGAAGATAAAAGATGTGACAGGGTTCTCAAAAAGAGAAGAGGTCAATGTTGCAAAGAGAAGAACAAGAACGGTAATGAAAGGGATAGATGGCGATACATAAACGGAGAAACATTGACATTGACTGTGAATGCTAGATGTAAGGGATGTTGAGAAAGAGAAAAGGGAATAGATAGGAGGATTGGTTGATTATGAGAAGAGCAAGAAAGATTGAATATGAAGGTGACAGGGGTATGGAATAGAGGGACGGAGACGGAGGAGGAGAAAATAAGGAATGAAAGGGGAGGAAAAAGATAACAAAGAAGAATTATAAAGAAAGGGGGAAATGAAGAAGGACAAACAAAGAGAAGACAAGAAAAGAACAAAGCAGAGGATGAAATTATGAAAAAGAGAGAGAGTTATTCAAGACGAAAGGTGTGAAGAAGGATGGAGCAGAGGAAAACAAAGAGGTAATAGAAATTGAAAGAGATGATAGAGTAAATAAAATTGAAGGAAACATATCATAGTGAAGAAATACAAGGAAAAGAATATGGAACTAACAGCATGGAAATGCATGTGGATGATGAGATGATAAAGGAGATGGGATAATGTCAAGAGTTAGGTTTTCAATGGGGAAGTAAGGAGGAAGTGCAAAGTAAAATGGGGAGAAGGACGATGTAGAGGAAGTGAAATAAGATGAAGATCAGAAAGGAGGAGAAGATTGCAAATGAAATGAAATTGAAAATGCCACTAAACTATCATAGGGACGAGATCCTATGTGATTTCACAAATATTGCAATATAAGATTGCAATAGGAACAAGAAAAACTACTTGCAGACATTCTAAAACAAATCGACACTAATTGCTCCAAGATTGACACAAATTAATTTCAAAATTGCTTAAATTCATTAGTAGGGGAAAGCTTCTAGAGAAATCTCAGTGCTCGTCAATGGCTATACATTTGTAACCAACTTGACATGATAGAAAATCTAACACAGAAGAAATTAACAGTTATCTTGGATTGGTCTCTCAAGAAGATGGATTTTCTCAAATTTTCTCTTAAGAATTCAACCCCGACCATTTGCAAGAGTATTCTCATTGCATTTATACATTTCACTCACTCAATTTTCCCCCAAAAGAGAAGAATATTTGAGGGACCTTTTCTTGTTACCAATTTTCCTTAGAAAGTGACGTTTAACAAATTCACATCTGAAAGTTTCCAGGTGGACCAATTATGAACTGATCACGCTTCTCAGACACTCGACTAATGACTAGGATGTCATGCCACAACCTTTTTGACAATCCTTTTAATCATTTTGATTATGTCATGCGAGAAATCCCTGTTTTAATCATTCTCTGGAGGCTCTGCACAACTAGATATGACAGGCAATCCTTTTCGCTCTCGAGGAAACACCTTTTCCATCCTTTGCGCCTGCAACCTTCATCATTTCATCCTTTTCCCTCTTTTTCCTTTGCAACTCTGCCCGCATCCATCTTCTCTGGTAATTCACGTTTTTGCTAGTGCCTCGAGCAATTCCAACTTTAAAATATCGATCTTAACAATCCTTGGAATCACAAATTAAGTTCTAAATCCATTGAATGACACTTTGTAGACAAAAACGACAAGGAATTTCATCAAAAATGATGAAAAATAGTGTGTATTCGCATCTCCAGGAGTCTTGGAGAAAAAATGGCGGAAAAACAGACACAATGCACAATAACCATTGATTTTTCCCCTTCTCTACTTTATATTATATCTGTCCATGTGTTTCCTTGGTGCAATTGCAAAGGAGAAGTACAGGGGCAAGTTTCCAAACAAGTGCGGGCCTTCCACGTGCCCTGGGCCCAAGAAAAATGCCTTTTGGCCTTTGAAAAAGTCTCAATAAAAAAGGAGCCAGCGGAAGCCTCCACGTGTCTCAATGGCACATTTTGAGATGGTCCCCAAAAGTGAAGACCCCAAAAAGTGTGGGCTCACCATGTGTCTCAGTCCGCAAAGTTGTTAAGAAATTTGAAGGGTCAGTGGAAGGTGCCATGTGTCTAGGGTCCGAGATAGTTTTCCTTTGCCTTTGAAAATTCCAAGCAAGGACAGAGTAAGTGGAAGCCTCCAAGTGTCCTCCTAGAGCTTCTTCAAAATAAAATTTAGGGGCAGTCCCCAAATAGCTGTGGTCCCTCCACGTGTCTCAGGCCTTAGAAAATTTCTTTGAAAAGTTTAAGTATAGAGCGGAGCCGGCGAAAGCCTCCAAGTGTCCTCCTGGTGATTCTGTTAAGGTGGGACCCTGAGGTGGATCCTCAAATGAACATTAGCCCTCCACGTGTCCAAGGTCTGCCAAATTTACACCGGTTGCATGAAAAAAAATTCTAAGTATGGGAAAGGCAGTGAAAACCTCCACGTGTCTCCCCGGCGCAAATCCAAGGTTCAACCAAAAGGTGAATTTTTTAGATGAGTGCCGACCCTCCATGTGGACAAGTTTTTAGTAGAAGTGGGCTTTAGAGTTTCAAAGTTCCTCACCAAGCCGCATCCAACCAGAAAGGGCCACGTTTCCACAGATGCTGAGATATGAATTTGACCAGGAAAAATACACCCTTCAAACCGTAAAATGTAGGAAAATCACCATTTACGCCCGGAAATGAATATTTCTTTAAGGAAAGATAATTTGGAAATGATATAAGGCCAAAATATGATCTTCTAAGCCACATCCAATGACATTTCCATAGATACTTGGGACAACAATGACAAGGAAAAAAAATGTGACTGTGGAAAATGGAAGGAAGGGAAAAAACCTGAGTTTTCGTCCAAATTCTGATCTTTTCACATGACAAAGGAATGAAAAACAAACTACGGATTTAAAGTGATCCTCGACCAAAGGAAGGGACTGATCATGACAACCAAATGAAGGACAGATATTTCATGCATCAATACTGGGAGATAGAAAACACGACAAAGTCCGCAAACTGAAGAATTTTAAGGATAAACGGGGCGAGATTAAAATGAGCACCAACATGGTGAGCATAGTTGTGTACTTGATAAACAAATGACCCTCAAGTGCCTTGGATGGAGGCATACCTAAGGAGGCTTGGTCTTGTAAGAAATTTGATTACTCATTTCTTAGAGTCTTTGAATGTGAGGTGTTTAATCATATTGACAAGGATGATAGGACCAAGCTAGAGGCTAAATAAAAAAAAATGCACTTTCATTGGTTATGGTGGTGATGAATTTATATTTAAATATTGGAGTATTAAGGATGGTAAAATCATTCGATCTAGGGATTTGGTCTTTAATGAGAAAGTTGTGTATAAGAAATAGTTACAGGAAAACATGGAAGAATCCAAAAAGAATATGCAACGGTAGAGGATCTTACGGATGGGAAAGTGACACATGAATCGGTTCTCAGAACCTACACAACATGAACCCCAAACTCCAATATTGAGGAGGTCTTCTAGGGTAAGAAGAGAACTCGAGCATTTTTATCCTTCTCTTTATTATTTATTACTCATTGACAAGTAGAGATCTAAAGAGCTTTGATGAAGCAATAGGGGTAGATGCCAAGAAGAAATGGGAGCAAGTCATGAATGAGGAGCATCACTCTCTCATGGAGAACCAGGCTTGAGATTTGGTGAAGCCACCCGAAGGAAAAGAGCATTGCAAAACAAGCGGGTGTATAAAGTTAAAGAGGAAGGAAAAGATACAAGGCTTGATTGGTGGTCAAGGGGTTTGCATGAGAAAAATGGTATAAATTTTGATGAGATTTTTTCTCCTGTAGTAAAAATGAGTTCTATTAGAATTGTTCTTGGAATAGTGGCAACAAAATACTTACACTTAGAGTAGCTAGATGTAAATTCTGCATTTCTCCATGGTGATTTGGAGGATGATCTATTCATGCAAAGAGCTTCTGAGGGCTATGAGGTCAAAGGTAAAGAGGAAATGGTGTGAAATCGAAGAAGATCTTGTATGGATTGAAACAAGCTCCACATCAATGGTATAAGAAATTTTATAGCTTCATAATCTAGCAAGGTTATATTAGATGTCATTCGACCATTGCATATATAAAAGGAAATTTTAGGATGGAAGTTATGTTAGCATGTGTCTATATGTGGATGGCATGTTGGTTGCAAGAAAAAACATGCAGAAATAAAAGTACTCAAGAAGCAAACTAAATGCCTCCTTTGATATGAAGGATTTGGGGCAGCCAAATAAATCCTTGGTATGAGGATATCTAGGGATAGGAAGGAATGAAATAAGACTTTATCTCAAGAAGAATACATTAAGAAGGAATTTGGAGAGGTTTAATATGTAAGATGTTAAACTGGTTGGGACTCCTTTGGCAGGCCATTTCAAGTTATCAAAGGAGTTGTGTCCCAAGATAGAGTAGGAGAGAAACTATATGTCCAAGGTACCTTACTCATTAGTGGTTGGTAGTTTGATGTATGTCATTGTGTGTACTAGGCCTGATATTGTGCATGCAGTGGGAGCAATGAGTAGATTTATGAGTGATCCAGGTAAAGAGCATTGACAGCAAGAAAGTGGATCCTTCGGTACTTTAGAGGGACCATGAGGATATTTTTTTGCTACAGTTGGATCGAGATACCACTTTGCGTGGTTATGTAGATTCAAACATGGCAGGAGATGTAGAAAGAAGGAGGAACATGAAAGGTTATATTTACACTGTAGGTGGGACAACAATGAGCTAGATTTCACGACTACAAAAGATTGTGGCTTGTCAACCATGAAGGTTGAGTATGTTGTTGCTGCACAAAGGCAAAAAGAGAGATGATTTGGTTACATCAATTGCTTGAGTTAGGGCATAATGAGGAGGAAGGGAAGATACATAGTGATAGTCAGAGTGTTATTCACCTAGCTAAGAACTTTGCTTTCCACTCTAGGACAAAAATATACGATTAAGGTACCATTTCATTATGATAGCTTCAGAGGAAGAGCATTGAAGTTGAGAAGATTCATACCAGTAAAAATCCCGCATATATGATGACCAAGGTGGTCACAAGGAGAAACTCGAACTTTGGTTAGTCTTCATGGACAAAGTGAAGGGTTAAGAAGCTTGCTTAGAGGAAAATTAGTCTCCAAGTTGGAGATTGTTATGTTGTGGAGCCCATTTTCATGTGTGGAAGTGTTGAAGATTGTGCACTAAAATTATTGTGTACTATCCATAGTTTTATCTTCGTGGTTTGGTGCCGAATGGGGGTCTTGGGGCGGAAACCCCAGTAGTAGTAAGGGTTCGGGGCATAGCCCCGAGAAAAACATATTTGGCCTCGAAAAACATGCCTCGATATTTCGGGAAACATGCTCTGTTGTAATAACTAATATAACTTAAACACATTCACCTAACCATGATGACCCTTATACCCCACATTAATATTAATTTAATTATTTACAATTAAATTAATACTCATCCTCACTTCATTCATTATTTAATTACCTCAATTAAAACCAATTTCCACCTCACCCCACCACCTCACCATAGACCTATTCATAACATGTTTCCATAACTAACTAAGACTTAGCCCTACTTACCTTAATGAACTAAGACTTAGTATAACCCTAAAAGCACATGCCTATTCTCCTCTAACCACATTCCCACCTCACGTGTATCTAAGTGCAAATGTTCCATTTAGACTACTGACAAAAATGAGAAAAAAATCAACCCTAAAAGAGGATAGCCAAGATCTGCTATTTTAGGCAACCTAGGATATCCCGCCTTAACCGACACCGGTCAACCCAAAACCGACGCCGGTAACCCTAAACCACCGTCATCGGTTACCATATAACCATTTTGGTAACCTTGTTTGAGAGGTTAGACACATTCTCAAGTTTTGGGAGCAAAGGAGATCTGCATGCAAGCAAGAACCAAATCTCTTTCACACATCCAGCAGCCATAACCAACACAACCATTGATTAGAAGGTATTTTGCATTCACAAGAGCACTCTGGGAAGCACTGCCACGACATTGATCACCATTTCACCGATCAACCATCACCACCACCCACCATTGAACCTGCACAGTAGTAAGTGTGTCTCTAACCTGCACCACTTCATTTCTATTCAGTTTATAAGAGTTCTTCACCTTTTTTTATCAACCATCAATTATATTTTCACCCCACCACTATTGCCTTCCTGTGAACCCGACCATTCCCATCACTCATAACCCTTTTAATCACCTCTGTCTACTCCTGAGTACCTCTGAATATTCCCAACATCTCCCCAGACCTAAACCAACTCCTCACCATCTCATTGATCTAGTCTTAGAAAAATCCCCAAAACCATGAACTATTGAGTTATTACCATCCCGCAGTAACCGTCATCGGTTCTTACTAAACATCATCGGTCATACCATACGACGATGTCGGTCTGTATTTGGTAGATCCGCTAATACCAAGATCCCAATAACCTTTTTAAGTGATTCAAGTGACCCAGAATCTAACCCTGACCTATTCCAACACCTTAGTTATTTACCTTATTTCCAGATCTGATCATAGCCTAGCCTGTTATGTTAGATTTTCTTATTGTATTTGGATGAGATACCTAAATCATATCAACTACAGTAGGATTCTATTTACTTATGTTATTTCTTACATTAAATTGTATTAAAACAGTGGGTTGACTGCCACCGAGGAAGTATCACACTTCCTGGATCTAGCACATGCTAGGAAGCCCACTGACATATATTATTTAATCCTTTTTTGTGGTCTTGTTGTGTATTTAGGTAGTTCCTCCTAGCCAAAAGGAAGCTCTCACAAGTCAACATTGGATCAAGAAGTCAAAACATGCACAACAACCTTCAAACTGACCATCACAATAGGTATTCCTCCTTGGCCCACACCCTTATCTATTTCATCTAAAAACTTAAAGAAAATGGTGAAACATTTTGGCATGCCCAGTGGGACCCATCCGGGGTTCCTTGCATTTTATTCATTCCTAGGTGAAATTTGTGTGTTTTTTTCCTTTTAAAAAGCTTACACATTAATTTTCCTCTCTGGAATCTTCCTCTCTTTCTATTGTCTAAAAGCAATCATGTTTTTGGTGCTATAAAAAGAATACTTCTTTTCTTTCATTAGTATTGCATTAGTGAAAGAGCATTCCTCTTCCTATTCATTACTTGTTACATCAAATATCACACTTGATTTGGGCTTAAAACACTTGCATAACATTCTGATTCATTGCATCTTAGCTCACATTAAAATGAGGGCAACCTATATGTTGGAAGTCATGCCCAACTGATGGTTGACATAACTAAATCATAGAAAAGCACATTCTTTCTTCTCTCTCTTTTCCAAACTACACAAATTGGAATATATACATCTTCTTAAACAACATCCCACCCGAAGAAGTTGTCAATGATCACACGATCAGAGGATTGACAGTGGGCACCCAACCTGGTTATCTCTGTCTAGTACCCCATCAGAGGAATGCCCCCCCCACCATAACATAACCTGAAACCTCACCTTTAGAATTTCCTTCTTCGTAGGAAGCCTTCCCAACCAAAAACTCTACTCTAAATTCATGAGTCAGTATTTTAAATAAGCATAAGCTAAACACACTAAAATCACTTGTTGGATTACGTATTTTTCTTAGCTTTGTGCTTGACTTTGCATTTTGAGGTGTGAGGATACGATTCTTCATTTTTATTTTTTCCTTTCACACTCCACCATCATAGTTGGAGTATTCTGACTTTCTCAAAGTGTGTCAGGACCTCATCTTATCATCCCCAGACTTTGGGTTGATTATTCATCTAATCTAAATTCACAAAATTTCATTTTTTTCTCATTCTTCAGATTTCACAAGTAACCAGCATCGGTCCAGATGACCATCATCGGTTTACATCTGACCACCATCGGTTTACCTAACCGTCAGTTCCTTGTTCTTTTGGTTAATTTACCCAAAAGACACTTATCTCATCTTCTCTTTTGTTTAGAGTCTTGTATCATTGTACTCTCTGTACTCTGATAATAATCATCAAATACACCTTTCTTGTCTGATAATCATTTCTACCTCATTTTTAAAACTATTATTTTTCACAAGTAATCAGTATGGTTCTCAGAATCGACATCGGTCACCCCTTAACCATCATCAGTTAGTTAGACTAGACGTCGGTCACTCTATTTTGATTTTAATCAAAACATTTACCAACTTTTCCTCCCATAATTTTTTTTTCCCATCTCTATTGTTCCTTGTGTCATTTACAGAGTACAATTCACTGATATATGTTGATTCACATGGTGTTGACTCGCAGCCAAACTAATGCCCTCGTATTTCATGCCAGCCATCAACCACTCCCACCTAGTCCATCACCGCCATCCATTTGTCACCTATGGATCCGACTCAACTTATCCCCATCACTATCGGTGATGAGGAGTTTTGAGACTCCTCGACCAAAATCCCGCTGCCCTCCAATACTACCTTGCTCATTCTTCCACCTGGGATTCCTCAGATAGTTAATATATGACATGCCCGTATCTATCCCTCCTACTCTAGCCCCCACTTCTACGTCAGCTAGCACTAGTTTGGTGCTACCATCATCCACTTTATCACATGTGGTGTCTCAGCTAAATCCCACAACCACTATAACTACAACATCTACGTCATCGATCGCACCCGCGACATCGATTGTCCTCCGACAAACCTCTATGAGTATAGCTTCATCTGCACCCACCACTTCACATATACCCATTACATCACAACCACCTCCGGTGTCGGAAACTTACACCCCTTTCCAAAACCTCATCCTTTCTATCCCACAATCCTTACCCCCAATCACCACTAGAGTTGTTATGACTACCCCACCCACTTACACATACTACCAACAACCCCCGACCTCATCTATCGCTTATGTTGGCTATGTGCCACCTACATCTATTCCTCCTATGTAGTTCTCATACTCAGTGCCACCATACACCAACATACCACCCACCTCATACATTCAACATCAACCCCTTTTTTTCTACAAGGGGCACCCATTCATCCCAACCTACTAATGACCTCATTAAAATGATGATGGAGAAGATGCAGACCTTAGAAGCATCTGTTTCTGGCTCCCATAATTCTTTAACATATGATGAAATCTGTAATGAGCCTATCCATCCATCTATTCCCATTCATCCTTACCCAGTGCATTGGGAAATGCCTAAATTCAATCACTTCAATAGTAAAGAAGACCCACAACAACACTTGTGGTCATTCAAACATGGGTGTTACCTAATCACCCATGATGACGCTTTGCTCCTATGAACTTTCCCAATGTCCCTGATAAGACCAACATTGGATTGGTATAGTGGACTACCTCGACATTCTATTTATTCCTTTAATCAAGTAGCCCAAGATTTCCTAGATCATTTTTCAATCAATGTTACCAAGAAAGTCACCATGACCGATCTCTATTCAACCCAAAAAGTATGAAGATGAATCTATCATAGATTTTGTTGCCCATTGGTGGAGTCTTATTAACCAATTGACATTCCAACTACCTCAGACTGAACTTATTGAGTTGTTCACTAGAGCTTGTGCAGACACATCTCACCAACTCTGCAAGTCCAAACCTTCAAACCTTTGATGAAGCATTCACCATGGCCCAAAACTAGAAATTGTGCCATTGAAGAAAAGAAAATCCAATTATGGAACAAGAACACCCCATTCAAATCAAATGATTCTTCTTCATCTTCAAAACCCCAAAATAACTATTCAAATCCCAAAGGATCTGCCAATTGGTAGTCCTCAAGGTGGGTCCACCTCATCCTTCTAATCAAGCCCAACCTTCTTCCAATCTTTCTCTGTCTAGGCCTTTCAGCTCTCAGGTGGGAACAACGGAAAGTACACTTTGATCGAGAGCCCTATTCTTCGGTCTTGGAAAACTTCTTAAAGTTGGAGCCATTACACTTCCTCCCATAAAACCTCATATAGGTTTTGATCGCTCATCCTATGCCGACATGGTATAAAGAACACGACTACTGTAATTATCATCATGTTAAAGGACATAGTGATGGTAACTGCATAACTTTTAAAAACATTGTTCAAGAGATGATAGACAATGGAGACCTTGTCATAGACAACCCGAATGTGCCAACAAATCAAAATTTTCACATCTTCAAAAATCCATTCCCTAATCATAAACCATCATCTAATCAAAATAGTGAACCTTCATCCAATGACAACAACAATGTCCGTGAAGTTCACATAGTTTTTGATATCATGCCAACTGTTCCTCAAAACCTACCTACTTCATCTATTGAGGAAATCTTGGCACATGAGCTCCTCCACCCACAGAGGAGCATACCTCTTCTACTCCTCCACCCATAGAGGAGTCCCCCTCATCTCCCCTTTCTCTCATGGAGGAACCCACACTTTCTACCGATGTCGTGTCATCATCTGCTTCCCAACCTTTTGAACCATCAACACTTGTTATTCTCCCATCCACAAGAGAATCATCATCACCTTCTCCTCCACCAAGAGAGAAGTCTACCTCACCCGACCTATTATCTCTCCTACCCATGGGAGATTCTTCAGACATGTCACTACCTATTGAGGATACTTTTCCCAAGCATCCCAGACCCTATTGACATGATCTCGGCTCTTTACCTAGTAATCCAAGGCTAGCCAATTCCCTGTCTCACAGACATATTTTACAAGGATTTCCACCCAACCCATTCCATCCTCTTCTTCAAGTAGTCCCATTTTTCATGGTTGGTCGATCATTTGGATTACGTTGATCATTCCATGCTCTGGGGATGTCTTCGGCTCCCCATTTCGACCCAAATGCAAATGTTTTCGAAGATACTTCCACGATCTACCCAAAGGTATTTTGGAAACCAAAACTACATTGACCATGCCGATTGAAAATGGCTTCCTCTTCATCATCCCTACCTCCATCCAAACTTCTACCCATCACTACAACTATTCCCAAACCTAAAAACCTACCCACACTTATCCCCCACCCATATCTAGACCCATCACTACTTTGGGTGTCATGCCGACATCAAGCCTTACTCACCCACCTATCAGATTAGACTTAGACATGTCTTCCCAAGTCCATACCAACATTATCCTCCCACCTAAAAGGAAAACCCAACCTTCTAGGCCATGTACACCGGTCTCACCTACCACACCTTTGTCACCTTCCCCCTTCCATCCATCCTAGGGCCTCATCCATCAACCTTGACCAAACAATCTCATACCCAAGGCCATTCAAAAGCTAAACAACCTACTCCTACCTCATGAGCCTTTGTTACACCTCATTCACCCAAAACCAAACTTCCTCACCCTCACCCATACACTTCTTGCCACCTATACCTCCACCAGTTACTATAACCCCAACCTTGCCTATACGACTTCAACCAATGCCACCTACCCAACCTCTACCAACCACCTCCACCACAACTCGGTTTCCCCCATGGGTAACCCATCCTCTTCCACCATCTACTTTTCCTTCTACATCCCGTACTCCGTGTCACCTTTACCCAAGAAGGTGCAACCCAAAGCTAAGAATCTGCTACCCTCCAATAAGGTAGTCAAACCAACCAAACCTTCCATCACCTATCTCTTCTACCCCACCTTTACCCAAGTAGATGCCAGCAAGACCTAAGACCACTCCACATACCAAACTAGTAGACCAACCCATTCCCCTCCTATAAAGCCTCTTCCCTCACAATCATCCACACTGTACCCAAACCCACACTCACTTCCCATTGTGATCCGTTAGCGGGGTCCTACGCCAACATTTTAACCAATCTCTTAGAGACTTCCATCATCACATTACCACCACTTTGACCTTACGATCCTCTCAAACCCAAACCAAAAGGGTTTGATGAAACCAAGATTTGTGCCTATCATCATCGTGTGCCAGACATGATGTTGAAAATTGTAAGGCTCTGAAGACCATTCTTCTCCAACTTTGTCCTCTAAAATTTTTTTTTGATGATGATGACCTTCTTGATGAGGACCATGCTCCACCTTCACCTATCACCACACATCATCATCCTTTAACCCATTCAAGATCAATATCTCCACCCCCACAACCATTTTTCCCACCTCCAAAATTTGAGATCAACATGGTCATATTAGAGAGTTGGCCAAACCACCACCCAAATGTCAGTGCACCCTACTCATTTCACAAGGCTCTTATCCACCGCTAGGATTTTTCCCCTCATGTCATTATACCTTTCATGACACACCCTCTCCATCCACCTCCCCTCAGATTAACATGGTTCATGTTACTACCCGTGCTCAGAAAGACAAAGGAAAAGAAAAAGCAACTAGCCCATCAACCAACCCTGTACCCAATATACCATCTACACCCACTCCCAAAATCACCATCCATGGACCTACATACCCTATCTCTGATGGGGTCACCCATCACGCAATGATAAAACAATTACATCAGTCTCCTCTAAAGATGTCTTTGTATGATCTCATCCAGACTTCTGAATCCCACAGACAAGCCCTTATCGAGGTTTTACAATCCATTGAAGTTCTACCCAATGACCCCACACCAGTGGCCTTGATTATCACCCCTCACCATGTGGCCTCACTAACCAAATCAGCTCCTCCTTCTACCCCCATGACCACTCCTCAAGTCACCACCCTCAGCTTCTCTAAAGAGGAGATTGTACCTCTCCAGTTAGATGACCCTGATCCCACCCTATTCATTTCTGTTTATATCGATAACATACACATACGACATGTCATGATTGATGGTGGTGCTAGCATTAACATCATCTCCTCCCACACATACAATCAAATGTGTATTCCTTCTAATTATATGCATAATAACCTAGTTATTTTGCTCCTTCAACAACGCCATCACCTCCACCCTTGGCACTATTATCCTTCATGTTCACGTAGGCCCTCGCATTGTCCCGGAACTATTCTATGTCTTAGAGGGGGAATTCTAGTATAACCTATTGCTCAAAAGACCTGGATTCACGTCATGGGTTGTGTCCCTTCAAACTTTACACCATTGTGTAAAATTGAGCATGAGGGACATAACTACACCATCCCCACCGACCCATCACCATTCAAGACCTGTAACATGTTGTATAGACCAATGATGTGCTTGTACCAATCAAGGCATCTGCCACTACCCCCACTTCACCTTCACCCACAAGCCCATCCACCAATGTTGCCACCACCTCTCCCACATCTAACCCTGTTATTCCTACCCACAACCTCTACAATTGACTCATCTACTTCCCAATCATCTAGTGAGTCATCTATCCCCACTACCCACATATCGAACTATTGATCCCTTAGAAGGTGTTTTTCAATGCCTCACTCTGGGGAGTACCACTTATACAATATCGACACATTCCTCACTCCTCAAGAGTATGGGAACCTGCGCCAACACCCTAGTTATGACTACCACGTAGGTGAGGTTTTTCCTTATGGTCCTCCCCACCTTCGCACTAATCTAACATATGGGGGACTTGATATTTCCACTTATTCACCCAAACCTCCATCCCAAACATGACCATTTTCATCTGACCTACAATCCCTTACTAATCATCTACTTTTCCCACACTTTCCTCCACCATTGCGCATGGAAAGGTTTTGGCTTTGGTTTTTATGAACAAGGCCACCATACTATCATTTCTATACCACCCATAAACACAATGACCGTAGTGGCATTGATTTTCACACACCACCTCCCAAGAAGGCCCACGTTGACCTCATTGAGGAAGACAAACCTTCTCCACCTCATTCACCCACATCACCATCTTCACCCATGGAGTCCATAGATCTCTGAATCTATTCCTCCTAATTTTTTTTTCATAAACACAATTTCCTGGGACCTCTGACCTATCAACATGATGGCGAGGCTCCCTCTTCTCTCCCCTTCCTATATCCTGACATGATCAATGATGATACGCCTTCTATTAATGTCATTCAATGTCAGGATGATGAGTCCATCCTCACCTACCTTGGTGTGGAAGACTCTTATATTCACGGTCATCGTTACCCTCTGAGACACAAACCATGTTGAACGAATCAACTATCAAAATCAACATTAATACTTAGGATGACCCACACATCCTAAAGATAGGTCAGTCTTTAGATGTTGCTAAACATGAAGCTTTTACCTCTTTCCTTGGGACCATAGCAATGCTTTTTCTTGGTCCTATGCCGATATGCCTAGTATTGACCCAAAAATCATGGTCCACAATATCGTAACCATTCCTAATGCCAAACCCATCAAACAAAAGCTGTGGAAAATGCATCCTCGCATTGCTCTTCTGGTCAAAGAAGAACTTCAACGCCTTCTCTAGTTTCTTTCATCCTACCCATTGATTATCCCCAATGGATTTCTAACATCGTTCCTATCACAAAGGCAACAGGGGACTCACATTTTGCATGGACTTCCGTGACCTCAACCTAGCTTGTCCCAAAGATGATTTTCCTCTACCAAGTATTGACCAACTAGTTGATCTCACCGCCGGCCATGAAATGCTATCACTCATGGATGGTTTCTCGGGTTATAATCAAATATTACTTACTCAGAAGATCAACACAAAACTTCCTTCATCACTCCTTGGGGACCTTTGCTATCGAGTCATGCCTTTTGGCCTTAAAAATCATTAGTGCTACATATCAACGAGCCATGACTTACATCTTCCATGACATCATGCATCACATATTGGAAGATTACGTAGATGATCTTCTTTCCAAATCCAAACATCGAGCCTGAACACCGACCATCCTTAAGGTCATCTTTGACTACCTCATCAAGTATTGTGTTCATCTTCAACCAAAGAAGTGCGTCTTTGTGGTACTTTTAGGAAAACTCTTGGTTTCATCATTTCTTTACATGGCATAGAATTTGATCCTACTAAAGTAAAGGCTATTCTAGAAATGCCTCTACCTACTAATCTCTCATCAACTTTGAAGCTTGCAAGGTAAGTTGCAATCCATTCGTTCATTTTATCTCGCAGCTTTTCGACCATTGTCAACCATTTCATCATCTTCTCAAGAAGGAAATTTCATTCAAATGGGATGATGAATGCCATAAATCCTTTGAAACCTTAAAACAATACCTTCTTCAACCACCAGTGCTCATTCCTCCTAAGGATGACCAACCCTTTTACCTATATATTTCCGCCATTGACCATTCTTTAGGTGCCATGCTCACTCATCACGACGAGCAACACAGAGAGCAAGTGGTTTATTACATAAGCCATACCCTTCTGGACTACGAAACTAGATACACCCATGCCAAAAACTCTCTTAGCCTTAGTTTTTGTCACCACCAAACTCACCATTACCTACTCAACCACAAAACCTTTGTTGTTACCAATACTGACCCCCTACACTATATGTATGCCAAACCCTATCAACATCAATGTGCACACATGTTGGCTTATGCTTCTTGCCGACCTTCGACCTCGAATTCACTCATCAAAAATCCATCAAGGGCCAAACCATCACTGACCAACTAGCAGACACACCTCTTTCTAGGAATCAACCCTCTAACTTTGATTTCCCAAACGAATCCATAGCTACCCTCTCCTTGGATGATACCACTTACCAAATGAAACTCTTCTTTGATGGCTCCAAGTGTCAACCTGGGAGGGAGGTGGGGTTGGTGTTATCCTCATTCCTCTTGATGGTGAACCTATGCCTTTATCTTTCAAACTATATTTTGATTATACAAATAATATCACCGAATATAAAGCACTTGTATTGGGTCTCCAGGATGCTTATGCCTTAGATGTTAAGTCAATCAATATCTTTGGTGATTCCCAATTGGTTGTAAACCAAGTCAATGGTATATACCAAGTTGTCGTAATGAGATACTTCAAAAGTATAAACATCACGTAGACATACTTTTGACTACCTTTGATATTATGAACTTCAAACCACCCCATGTTCTACCAATAAATTTGTAGATACCATGGCCTGCTTGGCTTCTCAGATACCCGCTTCACCTGCCGACTCTAAAATCTTTATCACAATACAAAGGTTACAATCACCCTCTTACTTACCTCATGAGGTCTACTCATCGAAAACCATTCACACCGACCCACGTGACCTTTGGTATAAGCAATTTGCAAAATATCTTTCCCTTTCCATTCTACCCACTGATCTCACTCGTAATGGACAATGTTCCTTTCTTAAAAGTGTTTCTCGTTATGTCATCATGGGTGGTCTCCTTTATAAGCATGGACTTCGATGGTATTCTCTTACGATGCCTTACAAGTTCTAAAATTCCTACACTATCAAGGAAGTTCACGATGGAATTTGTGGAGGTCACTTTAGTGGTTTAGCTGTCACAAAACACATTCTTCTCCTTGGCTATTATTGGCCAACCCTAAACCATGATTTTTATGACTATGTTAAACATTGTGTGAAATTCCAACAACATGCTAATCTTCATCACACACCTAGTCATGCCTTACAGGTCACACGAGACCTTTGGCCTTTCTCTCAATGGGGCTTGGATCTTGTTGGTGAGATCAATCCCCATTCTTCACAACGCCATCAATGGATTATAACCACTACTTAATATTACACTAAATGGGTAGAATACATCCCCCTCATTTCTACAAAAATCCGAGAAAATATGTGAATTCATCAACCATCACATCATTTGTCACTTTGGTGTTCCTCATCGTCTCATCACTGATAATGGAAAGTAATTCAAAAACAAAACCCTATGTAAGTTGTGTGACGATTTTGGCATCCAAATCATTTTCTCATCACCTTATTACCCACAAACTAATGGCCAAGAAGAATCGACCAATAAAACCTTGAACAAAATTCTTATGAAAGTAGTTGACGATACTAACAAGGATTGGCATTCACACATTCCTTTGCTTTGTGGGATTATCACACTAGTATTCGCACTTTGAATGTTGCCACACCTTTTTCTCTGGTCTACGGTACCAAGGTTTTCTTGCCTCTCAAGTCAAATTCCATCTCTCTACATATCACTATGACACATGCTCAACGAAAATGACTTTCACCAAGATCGTTTGGTGTAACTTGAGTTATGAGATGAACGTCATCTCAATGCTCTTGACCATCTCCAAATATACTAAAAACATATCAAAATGTTCCAACAAAAATGTGTCCACGAATGAACCTTTCGGTTGGAAACCTTGTCTGAAGGAAATTCAACATGTAGCCAAAGAAGAGAAAAGTAAATGGGGAAAAATTGCTCCTAATTGGTTTGGACCCTATATCGTTACCCATACCTATGGATAAGGTGCTTATCATTTGTCTTCACTCGAAGGTAAACCAAAACCTCAGCCTCTAAACGCATTACATCTTCAACAATTTTATTGTTGACATCAATTCCTATATTACTTTCTGTCAATTGATCGCTCATCCCTTGAGCATTGTTCACCTTCCATATTACCCATTTTTTAGGATCAACGACTAAACAAGAATCATGTGATTATCCGTCATCTTTCAACCTTATCTTCAATATGAGTACCACGACTCTACTACAAGCATGATTCTCATGGATACTTTTCATCTTTTTAAAGATGGAACCCCATGGTCATTCATCACTTAAAACCACCTCTTTCATAGTTAACCCCATGTACTATGGTTTTGTCTTCTAAACAAGAACCTAATCTTCCTCTATAGTCTTGTCCATGACTTAAACATCCAAAACACAAAATGGGATTCAACTCCTTGAGTCAAACTTCCAGCAAAAGATGACTCCCTCAAAAGGGACATCTCTTCTTTCTACCTTCACCCCTATGAATAGACTACTCCTCAAGGACACTATATAAAGTAATTGCAAAAAAATAAAAAAATCAGAAGCTTCCCTAATCCATAGGGATCCAAGAAAACACACCACTTCACTTCGGCCCATCAACACCAAGAACGAGAAACAAGAAAAGTGAATAAAATGAGGTAAATTTTTCGGGAAGGAACCGCTATTCTATGCAAAGTGAGGGTTTTAGAACCACCACCCTGTAGGGGTGGTGGTCCTAAAACTACTTTCAACCAACCAGTGGTAGCAATCTCGAGACCGATTCCTCGGCCTACTTATGGCGGCGCTCATGAAGATGACTTTTGAACAGTGAAAAGAAGAATGGAACACAAATGGACGTGAATTTGAAGTGCCTTTAGTATCTCTTCCACCGTCATGCCCTTTCACATCCTCAAGTTCATGGGAGGACATGAAGGCCTATAAATTCATGAAAGGAATAAGAGAATAGTCATTCAAAGATCCAGATAAACACCTACGAACATGAGAAATTTAATGAGAGTAGTGAGAAAGATCTTCAAGTGTTGGAGTGGAATTGTAGGAAGCAAAGTGTAGAATTTTTTTAGAAAGCAAGTAATTGGAGAGAAGGTTTGCATTGTTTCTTCTTTTCATACTTATTGTAATATGTAATTGTCTATATTAGACCAATAAAAGTGGGAAGAAAGAGTACTTACCCTTCTTGATTGGTTTTCCTCCATTAGAGGTTTACAGATGAAATTGTTGGTGTTGAAGTTTTGAATTCTTTCCTTCTCTCGCAATTTCCTTTCTATATCACTAGATAATCAAGTCATGAAGATCTAATTTTTCAAAAAATCTGTCATTTTCCAAAGTTGAAAGTAGAACAACATAATTGTGTGATTTGTAGAGTTCCAAAGTAGAATTTTCTGAGATCATTCCCGCATCGATCAACTTTGTGAAGACCTCAAGGAGATAATACACTCATCCCATATAGACTTCCTGCATCGATCGGGCCTATTAAAAACCAACAATGAAGAAAATGATGAAATTTTTGTCATAGACTTGCCTATTTTTGGATCCACGGGTTTTTGCTAAGTAAACATGCGTTATCGTACACTAAGTTACACTAAACCATCCACTTCCACCTTAATGCCTTTTGCCCCGATTTTCTATCTCGCTTAAGGGACTTACCGTAACTATGACATTTCAAGATCATGTGACTTTATTCACCCTTAGAATGGTCCATTGTACAACACCTTTAGGGTCTTACGTTCATAAACCCATCTTGGGTAGGATCGACTCATTAGGGTTCACATTAATTAAGTGGATATTTTACCACCTCTTATCATTCGCCTTCCTCATTACTTATTGATTATCTATATAGGACTAGATCATCGACGCCTAAATTTTAAATGACTCAACCATTCCCATGATCTAAATTCAACCATGCATATGACCTAACTCAATCATGACTAAAATTCACCAACCTACCCCCCTGATTCATCATATTATTCCCTAGCTTATGGGAGAACTACATCGGCCTGAGGCCCCTTTTCACCGAGGCTATGTAGGAAACACTTCGAGGGCATGGGGCCCTTGAAGGTTAGCTCGGCCACTCTTTACCCTAACCTATTTTACCCTTCATTTTCCTATTCACATCCTACCTTAGTTCATTTCCATTTTCTATCAACAATTGGAAATTAAACCAAACAAGTAATAATTAATAAACATTTTTACCACATCATCACATCGGTCATTTATCATTTTCACATTTCCACTATAGAAAATATTTGGAAACTTAAACCATAACATGCATATACATCATCATTTATTTCCCATAACCTATAACCTAACTCCATCATTCTTATGACTTAATTCCATCATGCCTATAACCTAACTCCATCATGCCTATGACTTGATTCCATCATGCCTATAACTTGATTCCATCATGCCTATAACCTGAATCCATCATGCCTATAACTCCGCCTCCATCATGCCTATAACCTCCCTCCATCATGCCTATGACATGATTCCATCATGTATATAACCTCGACTCCATCATGCTTATAACCTGACTCCAACATGCCTAATTGACCTAACTCAGCCATGCCTATAAGATCTCGACTCGATCATGCCTAATTCACCTAGTTTCCATCACGTACACAAACAATAATGGAAATTAAAACAAGTACACCATCCATACCATAAGTATCATCATCTATATAAATGATAAAGTCTTGTGTATCCATACATATGTACACATATACAAATAAATACAAATATCTCAAATCACTCAGATACAACCTCACTATCTTCGGCATGTAGGCCGGTATAAAAATCAAAATCAAAAACTCACATATACATCCTCACTATCTTCGACACGTAGGCTAGTATATATATCAAAAAATCAATAAAATGATCATCTCCAGTGACTAATCATCACCCCACCTAATATCCTCTGGCTAGTCTTACATGTCTCCTCCTCTCTACCTATCTGTCATCCCGTTAGCATCTCACCACCCTCCATGGGCCTCGATCTAACCTCTGCGGGTACCTCACCTGGAGTTTTCCTCCATGAATGGTGGTTTCACCTGACCTGTCTCAAGGCTTTTTCTGCCCCATGTACTCTCCACACTATGAGTGCGAGACCTGGTCCTCTCACTCGAGGCTTGTTGTGCTCTATACTCTACATAGGTAGGGACATCTATCCTGCAGCCATCAAGTGATCCTGATAGTATCTCGCCTCACCTAGGGCATCCCTAAACCTGGCCATCGGTACTATCTACTGAGTGGTGCCATCAATCTCTAACCTTGTACCTGTACCATGGGACCTTGTCCCGCCCCTACCTGTAAAATGGGACCCTATCCCTAAGCCTGTGTGGGTACCTGTGCCTGTACCTAGGCCTGAAGGGCCACAATCTATGCTTATGTAGTGATTAGCTAGCCCTATAAACCTGTAACATGCACCTATAAGGCAGCCACATGTACCCCATCTGCATCTCCACCCTATGCAGGTGCATATCCCTGTGCAAACTAGGCCTAAAGGGCTACTACATGTGCCTGTAGAGTAGTGAATTATGCCTCTAACTCTGTCAACCGCCCCTCGCACTATCCCTAACTGTGTCACCATGATACTCACCTACCCATGTAGGGCATCCCTTTGAACTGTGATAGTGGCTAAGTCAAGCTACCCCGGCCTTGGTGGTATTGCCCATAGTTGTGTTGACTACAAATTTCTATATCTATTTGTCACTATGGCATCATCAATCCATCGGTCTCTACCTTGCCTACTCCTCCACCCTACTGCTCGCATCACCATCGGTTGTGGTAGAGACATAGGCCTCTCCACGTCATCCCTCCTATACTGTGGGAAGGGTGGAGGTACATCTTGTGGCAACCCAAACTGTCATCTTACCCTATCTACAGTATCATCTCATGCTCCTCGACACGGCATACCTCTATCCATATAAGAAATTGTAGCTCCTATAGCTCTGCGGCCATCTTCCTATATGATGGGAAGCCCACATACAGCCTCTAAACAATGTCCACAATGGACAACCCTCTAGTACACGCCCTTAATATGTTGAATCATGTGTAGCCCTAGTAACATGACGCTCTCCAATAACAGTACCCATCGCTCTTAAACTACTTGGACCAATCCCACCTCAAATGCATCTGGATCGGGGCATACCAACTATATGCACACATGCGATGTGATTGTATACCCAGTAGTGTAGTAGAAATGTGTAACATGTTGAACCTTTGTAACCTCAAATAGGCCCATAACTCTCTTTATAACTTCACTAAGAATTTTGGTGCCCATGCAAAATGGGTCTTATCCTCCATCATGTCATGGAAAGCCCCCATCAATGCCCATGGAAATCTCCCACACTTTGCATCTGGCAGGAAAAACAAAAACTACCTCCATAATCATAACCACTAACCTCATCTCCTCCAGATGGGTCTGTACATGTCTCCATAACTCAAGTTGACATTATGGAATCGTAACTCCGCCATGACCCCTCGCCGAACATTGTTAGCATCAAATCCTCGGATGCCTTTGAGGTAATGGAATAAACATGTGTCCCCACTATAGGTAATCACAAGATCCTATACACATCCTCCAAGGTGACTGTGATCTCACCCATTGGTAGATGAAATGTGTTAGTCACCGAATCCCATATGTCGATGAGGGTGACCATCAAGCTTAGCTCCCAAACTATGTGTTGGTAAAGTCGACCCCAATCAAGGCCAACATCTACAACATAGTGCCATTCCTTAGTCTGTTGAACTCCTCGTATCGATACTAGAGTGGTACCCTATCTCACATCCATAACTAGTCCTATTAGTGTAGAATCACATCACCCTTGAATGTCTCGTAGCTAGATGATTTGAGACTCTCGATGTGATTGCACAACATGGAGCATTTCTCAAAGTGTGGGACTTTGAATTTGAGAGAGATCTTCGAGTGAAGGCCGGTTCCTATTCCTCTGTTTAGGTGCACACAAATAAATTGTTGAGGATCTACTCTAAAACCTACTATATCTTAGCAAGGAGAAAGGGTTGAGAAGATGCGAGAAAATAAACCTAAGCTAACAAGGTGAGGCACCAAAGGAATGTTAAACACCCATTTTACAATTTAACACAGGACCATAGAAATGCAACACAACCATCATGCATGAGATAACCAAACTCGTAATGAGAGATCGGGAGACAATAATGCACACATGAGTGGGTTGAGAATCATCCATGACATATATTATTGCTCCGAGTTGATACAAGACATTACAAAGTAGCCAAGAGGTAAAACTTTGTATTACAACTTGAATGGGAGGTTAGGAAAACTCCACAAATTCGGGCCTTGAGACAAGGGAAGAAGGGAGGGTGCAAAACAAAAATGTCCAACCCTTTACAATGAGCCCATCTCCTTCTTTTATAGATGTAGCGAAGAGAGAAGAAAAGAGGCAGTAAAACGTGATTTGAATCTCGCCTACTAGCCATCAATGCCACTACAAATCTATCCACAATCTGTTGAGTCTATCACTCTATGTCTATTCGGCGTGTTGAAGAAGGAAGAATGACAGATCAAATCGAATCTGATCTGGTTTTCGGGAGTGATCGGATTGCATATTAATGGCATGAAGACGTTTTCCCATTTTTCACCCACCTAACCTCGTCAAAATTAAAGTCTCAGGTTTCCATGGTGTGGATGAGGTCGAGACCTTTCTAATGGTGCCAAATTTGTTGAATTTCAAGTACATTGGATCAAAAGATATGTCCATTTGAATGTTTGAGTCGAGTTCATACAAAAATGGTGAAAACCAGTTAGCAAAACGGGTCTGCGGGCCCGAAATTCACTTTGCGCCCTTTGGCACAAAAATACAAAAATGTAAAAAATGCCCCGTAGCCCCGTAATTCATTCTTGTCAAAAAACCATCCTTAAGCCCATTTGTCCACATTTTCCATTTGGGCGAAAAGTCCTCCCCAGGCCTGCCGGTCCGCATGTAATTTAGGCCTTACACGTGGCTCAAGGCCGGTGGATGTACGGAAAATTTTTATACTTTACGCCTTTTCAAGCCAAAAGTTTGAATTTCCCTCGACGACCCGCCTTGACTTGAAGCATGGCCACATGTAGAGATGGCGCACATCTGGGGACTGCTCTGGATTTCATTTTGAAATTGCATCAAGAGACACATGGCACCTTCCGCAGCTTTTCTCTGTTCCTTTATGTTTTTGCTAAGTCCTTTTGTTTGGTGGGGCCATATATCTGACCCGAGACACGTGGAGACTTGGTTCTTGTCTAAGTCTGGCCCTCAGGCTGCCCCTCTTGAATTTATGTAGTTGAGTCACGTGGAACCCTCCACTAATTCTGCTCCATCTTGACTTTTCAACATTCAACTATGTCCCTCTTTTGGACCTAGGACACATGGAAGGCCAACACTTGTTTAGGAGACCCGCTTTTAGATTTACCTTTGAAGGTGCGTTGAGCTAACACATGGCTCCTTCCATGAGTCTTTGATACTTAGCCGATTCGGGCCAATGCCTTTCTCGAACCCTAGACATGTGGAGGCTTGGCGCTTGTTTGAGTCTGCACTTTAGGTCGTGCCTTTGAATGTGCACCGTTGAGACACTTGGTGCCCTCCACCGACACTCTTATACTTAACTGATTTGGGCCCACTGCTCTTTGACTTCTATTAGACCTTGACCACGTGGAGAGTTGGCACTAGTTTGAGTCTCCGCCTTGAGCTTTCTCTTTTGAAATTACGTCAAGCTGACACATGGTTCTTTCCACTCATTTAGACTTTTCAATGGCCGCTCTGTCCCTTTTTCAAACCTGGGACACGTGGAATTTTTGCGCTTACTCGAGCCTCCGATTTAGGTTTAACCTTTGGAGAAGCATCGATGAGGCACTTGGAAGCTTCGATGATTCTTCCATACTTAATCAATTTGGGCTCATTCTGAATCATTTGTAAAGCTCAAGACTTTGAGCCTTTCTTTGTTTCTCTCCTTTGAGCCTCTAGTTTTCTGTGACACTATTTGGCCCTTCCCCGACCCTACTACTCCATTATAGATTCTGCCTTGTAACCTAACTATTGGATTTGAAACATAGGCTCATTCAACGGAAATGTCCCTTGGATTTCTTTCTATGCAAGGTCGTGTTTGATCAATTTTCCCGAGGGAAAAATTGAGATAACAATTTGGTGACTCATAGGGGCATCTTCCTGCTAGATGAAGAGATCAGTTGCCTTGTTATATCCATTGGGCACGAATTCATGGGTGGTGGCCTGATGTTGGTCCTGTTCTTCTGGAAATGGACCCTTTGAGACCCAATTTTAGTTACTTTGTATTTGTTCTATTTTAAAATTAACAACCGTCATGGCGATGTACTCATGGGTCTCCATAGTGCAAATGTTGAATGGCCTAACGCATTCACCCGAGACACATCAAGTTTCATAAGCGACGTAAACCTCGAGCAACAAAAAAAAATATGTCAGAGCACTTAGGGAAATAAAACCTATAATACAACAAGACAATGTGCATACACACTTAGGGAAATTAAATTCATATGTTAATATTGGAATCTTCCTTTTCGAGCAATGTTTGAGATGGATCCTGTTGACTTGAATCTACAATTATTCGCCATCTAATTTAGTCATCTGGAATGCATTGCTACTTTTTTACCTTGTGATCATATAGGGGCTGCTCCAAATGGCATCAAACTTGGAATGCCTTCTTGGCTTTACCCGATCTGCATCCCACTTCAGAACTAAGTCCCCCTCTTAAAAGGTCCTCACTCTTGCTTTCTTATCAAAACTCTTCTTGATCAATGCTTGATCCTTCTCCATGATCTGCATTACATGCTCTCTTGCCTCTCCTACTTCCATTAGCTCTGCATACCTAATTTCCATAGGTTCAAACTCGGCTAGTTCCAACTATTTCATGAGATCAAAAGTGGGCAACTCCAATGATATGGGAAATACTGCCTCTTTTCCATATACAAGCTTTTATGGGGAGCTACCTGTAGACCTTTTGGATGTGATCCTATCATTCCATAGCTCTGATTTGAGTTTTGCATGGCAAGTCCTCTGATTTTCATCAAGATTCCTTCTGATAATCCTCAATAGGTTCTTGTTTGTGGACTCTACTTAGCCATTACCTGAGGGTAATAGTTTAATGAAGTGGTGAGGTATACACCATTCTTGAAAGCCCATTCAAGTGATACTTATACCTAGGAATACCAATGCATTATCTCGATATAATAGTGGTAGGGACTCCAAACCGGTGTCTATTCCTTCATAGAAATCCAAGATGTTGGATTCATTTGCTTCCTTAAGTGCCACTGCCTCAGTCCACTTGGAGAAATAGTTTGTTCTTTGTAAGTACCCAATTGTGGCCCCGGCTTGAGTTTGGGTTAATCACTCCAATGAAGTCTAATCTCCATTGTATGAATGGCTGATCCATTGATATTGGGTGAAGGGGTAGGGCTGCTAACTTCTCCTTCTCTCGTGAAGAATGCACACTTCTTGATCCATGAGTAGCAGAAATTTGTGTCATTACGACACCCCTGTACCCGCATCCCATTTCGCAACCTAACCTCATCACCTAAACCTTACACAATTATTTATTAATTACCTTATAATTAATAAATCCACATCACCATACCTGCCACCTCATGTCACCACCTCATCATGACCTAGTCTTAATCCTAAACTAACCTAATTAAGACCTATAACTTGGTCCAATTCCACACCTATGACTAATTACTCCTCATCCGCACCTAAAACCAACTTCATAATGATTTGACCAAGCCCGCAACCAATCCCTCGGAAGAAAAGGAGGGAAAGCTGGCTATTTTACCAAAAATAGCCCGCTTTGACCTAACCGATACCGGTTCCTACTCGACCGCCGTCGGTTGTGTAACCACCATCGGTTCCCGTAAATGACCACTTCCAACCAAAAACAAAGGATCGGATTTTCATTTGATCGAGAAAAAGAGAAATCATCGAAAGGATCGGATTTGCTTGGCCGAGCAGAGACAAGTGAAGAAACAGGAAGAGTTTGCAGAGAAGGACATCAAGCCAAGATGCGCAATGAATAGCAGAGCCCAGTAACACTCATCCGAGCATCAGAAGAGGAGATAACTCATCTTGGATTGTCAGATCATCCAACTTGGGTCCTGTCTTCATCATCACAGTCCTGAAACCTGCATCTGCATCAGGGACTAGTGAGTAGTGTTTTATATATGTTTCTAAGCACCATTTTCTTGAACTGTTGATTAATAGTAATCATAAGTTTATTCCTAGATCTACTACCAGCAACATACTGCACTTAACCTTCACCCATACATCCTGATATTGCCCAGAAGGCCATTTTACCACACTCTGAGTCTTCCCTATCCTCCCATCATTCCCCTCAGCCATCCCCCAATCTTAATAACCCCACAATCACCTTGCAACCAACCTCTATCCAGAAGCACTTAGATTG
This sequence comes from Taxus wallichiana var. yunnanensis, assembly GCA_018340775.1. Classification (NCBI taxonomy): domain Eukaryota; kingdom Viridiplantae; phylum Streptophyta; class Pinopsida; order Cupressales; family Taxaceae; genus Taxus; species Taxus wallichiana. The sequence continues at coordinate 220,986,457 of CM031235.1, forward strand.
CTGACCCTACCGGTATCGTTTATCCCCTACCGGCAGCGGTTCTCTAACCGCGGTCGGTTACCCAGTGACCGGCGTCGGTCACTGTGACTTATACCCCAAAACCCTTTTCTCGCCTATTTTCCACCTAACAACCTCAGATCCAGTCTGGTTTATCCCTATAACTCAACCTGAACGTATCAATGACCAGTAACCGAACAAACAACGTGACGCTTTATTATTGATAATTTAGCTTCTATTGCTTTGTAGCGAGATACCTAAATCGTGATTTTGCAATAGCTTTCTTTGTTATCATTTGTGTTAATTGTATTAAAAGGGGAACTGACCACCTTGAAAGGAAGTTTTATATTTCCTGGGCCTAAGGCAGCTCCCTCATTTATTGTCTAATTAAAATCTGGTGGTCTTGTATTCTTACTTGCAGGTAGTCCTTCCAAGACAAAAAGGAGTTCTTCGCAGTCGATCTGATCTTTCTCTACGGTACGCGCACACCATCTCAACATTCAACAGGTATTCCTCCTAGCCCTAACCCTTATCTGTTTCTCAAAGGAATGATAGGATAGAAGCAAGTCTATTCTGCAGAGCCGAAACATTCCGTGCGAAACATTTTGGCACGCCCGGTGGGACCCATTTCGGGTTTCTGTTTCTCTTGCTTGTTTTCGTTTTAGGAAACATACTTGCTTGTTCTTTGTTTTTGTTATATTTAGTAAAGAATTTGTCTTGCTTTCCTAGTTTCGCATTAGTGAAAGTCATCTTGTTTCCTTCATCGAATATCATTTTCGATTTGGGTTTAAAACACGTGCATTACATTCTTGCTTGTTGTTTTCAATTCTAGTGAACATAGACTAAGTAACAGGTCGTACACGTGGGGGTGATTTCCACGGTATTGACAGGAAATTAATCTTACTTTCACTGCACAACACATACCGAATCACTTCATAATTAACACAATAGCTCAAAACATCCCCCCTTTTCCGTGGTATTCCTCCGCCCGATTGAGGTAGCCTTATAAGCCAAAACAAACTTGACATTTCCCCTAAGTCTTTTGTTTAGGATTGACAGCATTCCACGTATAAAGGCATAAGCCCACAATAATTAAAATTAACCCTAGGGTTAGTCTCTGGATTTGCGTGTGCATCTTGCTTGTTTTCAGTTCTGTTTTCTCTGTTATACACTATCTTCTGTGATCACCTTAGAACAATTTGATAAATGTACTGAGCGTTGTTAACAATCAAATCAGCAGCTTCTTATATTTTCTTATACCAGTCTTCTTACACCGACATCGGTTAACCGACGATCGGCTATAATCTAACCGACATCGGTTATAGACCGATATCGTTCTTGTCTTTACGATTCGACAAAACCAGCAACCTACCAATTTCACTATTCTGAGTCCGTTTCTGTTCCTGATAGATTGAAACCCTACTGTGTACTCCTGTCCATGGTTGTTATCACTCGAAAGCAAGCCGCCGCCATGGTTTCACATGCTTGCTCTGTGCCTTTGCCTGAATCACCCCCTTCACATTCTATAGGGAACCCTACGGACACCAGTGAGATCCCCAAAATTCCTGTAGGAGATAAGGAATTTGCCAAATTTCTGGATGCTAATCCTAGCGCTGTACAATACTATTTGTCTCATGCCCTTGACCGTACACCCGACGGTCAACTCCTTGTTGGCATGCCTATCAGTATAGCTGCTCATTTAGCCCCTTCTCCGCCTGATAACTCTGCTTTGCCTTCCGCATCCTTAGTCCCGTCGCCTACCTCAGCAGCTTCAGGGGTCCATACGGCACAGATTGGCTTTCCTTTGGTTAATCTTGGGCCCAACATGTCATTACCGCCAACTGCTCCCACCTCATCTCTCTTGCAGACTGTTCCGTTCATGACTTGCTCTCTGCCACCTATCCACACGAGCTTTCCTTCTCAAGCTCCGCCCACCTTTTCATTTCCACACACATATCCAGTAACCTCAAATAGCTTATATAGGACATCCCTATTCGGTTGCCTCAACACATTCGTCCTCCATACCTTATCAACATTTAACCCCACCATTGTCTAGCGGTGGCCCTTGGCCCAACTTGCCTCCGTTTACCACAACCACACCATCATCTCATCCAACTACTGATTTAATTAAACAAATGATGGACAAAATGCAAAATCTGGAGGCTTCTGTTTCAGGAAGTCGTAGCGCCTTGACATACGAGCAAGTTTGTCGGGAGCCCATCCACCCTTCAGTCCCCCTTCATTCATATCCTCCTCAATGGGAATTACCAAAGTTTACCGCTTTAATAGTAAGGAGGACCCTCAACAACACTTGCGATCATTTAGACATGCCTGCTATCTGATTGCTCACGACGACGCTTTACTACTCCGCACCTTTCCCATGTCCTTATCAGGACCCGCCTTGGAGTGGTACAGTGCTTTAACCCAGCACTCAATCTTCTCTTTTAACCAGCTAGCCCAATCTTTCTTGGATCATTTCTCCATTAACATTGCCAAGAAAGTATCTATCACCGACCTCTATGCCATCCGACAATTTGAAGACGAATCTATCGCAGATTTCGTTGGACGATGGCGGGGCCTTATCAACCAACTTACGTATGCCTTGCCTCAGACCAAACTTATCGAACTGTTTACGCGGGCCTGCGCTAAGCACATCTCTCCTACCCTCCAAATTCAAACTTTCCGTACATTTGATGAGGCCTTTACTATGGCTCGAAAACTAGAGATTCGAGCCTTAGAGGAAGAGAAATTGCGGTTGTGCAACAAAAACCCCACTTTCGAACCCAAGATTCCACCAACAAACCTAACACCACCAATCCTCACCCATCGACTGCTTCGAAATCAAAAGGGGCTGTCCACGCGGTGATGGTCAAATCTCAAGCACCGTCTAATACCCCACCAAAAACCACCTATAAATATAAAGCGAGCCCATCAATTACACTCCCTTGGGAGAAACATATGGTGTGATATTGGAAAAATTGCTCAAAGCAGGAGCCATTACCTTACCTCCTGTTAAACCTCATTCCGGGTTTGATTCCACTCGCGCCATACCTTCTTGGTACAAAGAAAATGACTTCTGTAACTTCCACCGCGTGAAGGGACACAGTCATGAGAACTGCAAGATGTTGAAAAACATAGTGCAGGAAATGGTTGATGCGGGGGATATAGCCCTCGATAATCCTAACGCCCCTGCTAACCGAAATTTGAAAATATTCAACAAACCATTCCCGAATCATTCTTCTAACAGTAATCTAAACCAAGATATCTTAGCCGAGGAGAGTGTTCATGAGATCCATGCAGTCTTCGATTCCCAGCCAAAGACCTCTATCGAACAAATTCTGAATCAAACCTCTTCACTAACGCAGGAAACCGAACCCCCTTCCTCGCCATCAAGACAAACTGAAATCCTTGCCGTTCCTTTACCCATCAAGGAATTAACCGCCCAGAGTTCCCTTCTCACAAATGAGCCTTCTTACACCACATCCTTGCAAGACTGTGAGCGGATGTTATCTAATTTATCTATTTCCCAAACGTCTCCTTCTACCATTCTTGCTATACAAGAGGAAGGCTCGCCACTTCTTTTGTCATCCTTAGACGAGAAACCTCTTGAACCGACATCACCACATTCTTTAAACATGATAGATCCTCTCAAACACACCCTCCTACCTATTAGTCCTTCATCACCTAAATCTTTTCAGCAACCGGTTGACCTCTTAACGCCCATTGATACAGTGCCTCATATACCCCTTGTATCACACCCACAGTGGACCGGAATCACAACCCACCTTTCTTCCATACAAAATTTCCTATTCACACGTGAGGACTGTCATTCCCTAGAAGATAGACAGGTCCTATGGGAACGTTTGAGTACGCCATATTCTACTCAAATGCAAATGACCGATCCTGATGCCTCTACCATATACCCGAAGTGTTTACAGAAGCTTAAAATGCCTATGTCCTCATCTTCACCCCCCTCATCTCTACCAAATACCTCATCCACTTCTATTAACCTAACCAAATCTTCCCCTACGCTTGGGACCTCACCCATACCTAGTCTAACACACCCACCTAAGCGGCTTGATTTATCTAAAAATAAAGCCGTCCATCCCATTAGGAGACAGACTCAATCTCCTCAATCTATGCCGTTAACACAACTAAAACCCTCGTCGTCACACCTACCTTCCATATTGGGACCCCATCCCTCTACCTTACATCAATATATCATACCTCCTGCGTTTTCTTTAAAGCGACCTACGCCTTCTGCACCCATACAGAAATCCAAGGGTATAGCAACACCATCACCCCGCGTATCCTGTCCACCTATCAACCCTAAACAAATTCCATTATCAAAAGATTTGTTTTCTGTCACTCCTATTTCTCCGTGGTTGTTTTCTAATACCACATCATCTGTGGCCTCATCATCCAACCTAGCTTCTGCGTCAAAGAAGCCACGTTTAGTTAAAACCCATTATCAAAACTCCTTGGCTAAACCACCACCCATACAAACCAACCATACCACGTCATCACCAGAATCGACCCAGTCAATAACCTCCTCTTCCTCTGACTTTGACCCACTCAAAGGGTCTTACGCCAAAATCCTTGCTATGTTGATAGAGAATGCGACCATTTCCCTACCCCCACTTAGACCTTATGATCCATCTAAACCTCGACCAATAGGTTACGATGAGTCTAAAATCTGCGCTTACCACCGCACACCAGGACATGACGTAGAGGGATGCAAAGCGTTGAAAGCCATATTTCGTCAGTCACCTCTCTCAGATAGAAAAGTTAAGAAAGATAACTTACGAAGAGAGAGACCTTTAGCTTCAATTCCCTCTCCTATACCACCTGTCCCCGCCTCACCAAGATCTATCATTATTACAGCCCCACCTCTCGAAAACCATGACCTATCCCTACCATCTTCCTCCTCTCGTATTCACGAGATCAATATGATTAGTGTTGCTACTCGAGGGCAGAAAAACAATGGGAAAGCGAAAGAAAACACACCTGCGGCATCTCTTTCTCCGTCAAACATCCCGATTGCACCACCACCTAAAGTGGTTATTCGCGGACCCGCCTATCCCGTCTCTAATGGCATTGCCCACCGAACTATGATCAAACAACTTCACCAATCACCTGTAAAAATGACATTGTATGATCTCATTCAGACTTCTGAATCTCATCGACAAGCTCTCGTTGAAATCCTTCAAGGGATAGAGGTTTTACCTAATGAAACCTTGCCTGTTACCTCTATTCTAACACCTAATCACGTTGCTTCACTCACCAAACAATCTATCTCCCCAACCACTTCTGTCTCTGTACAGCAAGCCATTGCTGTCAGTTTCTCGAAGATGAAATTATCGACTTTGGTGCTGAAGATCCTGACCCTGCTCTTTTCATCTCAGCGTACGTTCGGGATATTCGGGTACGTCGTGTTATGATTGATGGGGGCGCTAGCCTAAACATCATCTCTTCAAAAGCCTTCCAACAAATGAATATCCCTTCTAGTTGCATGTGTGCCAACCCCATCATGTTGCGATCATTCAATGATGCTATTACTTCTACTTTAGGCACCGTGATCCTTAACATTCATGTAGGACCACGTACTCTACCCGAACTCTTCTACGTCCTTGAGGGAGAGTTCCAATACAATATGTTGTTAGGCCGCCCTTGGATCCGGGCTATGGGATGCGTTCCCTCCACTTTACATAGATGCATAAAATTTGAGTACGAGGGGAAGTCCTACACCGTAAAAGCTGATCCTCCCCCCTTCAAAACTTGCAATATGTTGTATCGCCCTAATGATGTGCTTGTACCAGTCAAGACACCCGTTCATCCAACCCAGCCATCCACTTCCAACGCACCTACACCTTCAACCAATGAAACCGCCGTTACAAATATTACTTCCTTTCCCACAGATAACATCCCAACCTCCGACCCCTTAGTAGATGTTTTTCAACGCCTTACGCTGGGGGAGTACCGCCTATATAACGTTAGCTCTTTCCATACCCCGCAGGAGTACGGACAATTACATGCACATCCCACCTACGACCGTCGCGTGGGGGAGGTAATCTCTTACGGACCACCCCATTGCCACACCAACCTAACATATGGGGGTGTTGACGCATCCTCCGTTACCCCTGAACCTCCTCTTGGTGTGGTTCCCTTCCAATCTGATTTTCAATACTTGACAAATCATCGTTTCGCCCTCACCTTCTTGACTCGTTGTGCTTGGAAAGGCTTTGGTTTTGGTCTTTATGAACAAGGCCGACATACACTCATTCCCGTGACTACACGCAAACACAATGATCGCAGTGGTCTCGGTTTTCCTGAAACACCTACACCGGAGAAACCTCGTGTCAGTTGTATCCTGGAAGATGACGACGTCACCCCTACCAAACCATCATCACCCACTTTGCCATCATCACCCACAGAGTCGATAGACCCTGAATCTATCCCTCCTAACTTTTTTTTTTCATAAATGCTATCTTCATAGGTCCTCTCACTTATCAACGCGATAATGAGGACCCATCTTCTCTTCCCCTTCTGTATCCAGACATGATCGAAGAGGATTCGCCTTCGATTAATGTTGTTGAGTGCCAGGATGACGACTCCATCCTCACTTACCTTGGGGCGGATGACTCCTATATTCAACGCGCCTTACCGTCTGAAACTCAAACCATGTTGAATGAGTCGACTATAGAAATCAACATCCACACAGAGGAGGATCCTCACATTGTGAAGATCGGACAATCCCTTAACACATCAGAACAAGCCGCCTTTACTACCTTTCTCCGTACCCGCAACCAAGCTTTCGCTTGGTCCTACGCTGACATGCCAGGAATTGATCCTACCATTGCCATCCATAACATCACCCTAAACCCCGATTCCAAACCAGTCAAACAAAAACTGAGAAAAATGCATCCACGCATTGCCCTCTTGGTCAAAGAAGAGCTTCAACGACTTCTTTCTGTTTCCTTCATCTTGCCTATTGACTATCCTCAATGGATTTCTAACATCGTACCTGTCACTAAAGCGACGGGGGGACTTCGGATATGCACGGATTTCGAGACCTTAACCTCGCTTGCCCCAAGGATGACTTCCCCCTCCCAAGTATTGATCAACTTGTTGATCTCACTGCGGGCCATGAAATGCTTTCTCTCATGGATGGCTTTTTGGGATACAATCAAATTTTGGTAGCCCCGGCCGATCAACATAAAACTGCCTTCATAACTCCTTGGGGAACCTTCTGTTATCGTGTCATGCCATTTGGCCTTAAGAATGCTGGTGCGACCTATCAGCGGGCTATGACTTACATTTTTCATGACATTATGCACACTATCCTTGAGGATTATGTCGATGATCTTCTTGGCAAATCTAAACATCACAGTGAACATCTCGATGTTTTAACCATTATTTTCGATCACCTTTTGCAATATTCAGTCCGGCTTCAACCAAAGAAATGTGTCTTTGGTGTTCTTTGAGAAAACTTCTTGGCTTTATCGTCTCTTTGCGTGGCATTGAGGTCGATCCATCTAAAGTAAAAGCTATCCTAGAAATGCCCCCACCCAAAAACCTCAAACAATTGCGTAGTTTGCAGGGTAAACTTCAATCCATCCGGCATTTCATCTCCCAACTCTCGGATCGATGTCAACCTTTCCATCACCTTCTTAAAAAGGACATTGCCTTTCAATGGAGTGAAGAGTGTCACCAAGCCTTTGAAGCTCTCAAATCCTATCTCTTGCAGCCACCGTGCTTATTCCACCTCAGGATGATCGCCCTTTCTACCTTTACCTTTCTGCCACTGACCATGCTATAGGAGCCATGCTCGCACATCGGGACTCGACATGGTGAGAACAAGCCGTTTATTATATAAGTCGTACTCTCGTGGATTACGAGACTAGGTATACACATGTAGAAAAATTGTGCCTAGCCCTATCATTCGTAGCCACCAAACTCTGACATTACCTCCTGAATCACAAAACTTTTGTCATCACCAACACGGACCCCATTCATTATATGTATGCCAAACCACATCTAAACCAACGCATCACCCGATGGCTTATGCTCCTCGCCGACCTCGACCTTGAGTTTGTACAACAGAAGTCAATCAAAGGACAAACTATTGCGGACCAACTTATGGAGGCCCCTTTACCTAGGGAACAATTCACCAATTTTAATTTCCCCGACAAACTCATCGCCACTCTTTCACTCAGGGAAGAGTCATATCAAATGACCCTCTTCTTCGATGGATCCAAATGCCAGCGCGGTGGAGGAGCCGGCGTTGTTCTCATCCCTCTTGACGCTGAACCTATGCCTCTTTCATTCCGGCTTGATTTCCCCTGCACTAATAATACAGTGGAATACGAGGCCCTTGTTTTGGGTCTCCAGGTTGCGTTACACTTAGGTGTCAAATCTATTAATATTTTTGGCGACTCTCAATTGGTAGTCAATCAAGTTATGGGCATCTACCAATGTAAGAATGAGGAACTTCAAAAGTACAAACATTACGTGGATTCACTTTTGACCTCATTTACTCGTTATTCTATCCAGACCATTCCCCGCTCCACTAACAAATTTGTGGATACTATGGCTTGCTTAGCCTCACAAATTCCTGCCTCACCAACTGACTCTGACATATTCGTCTTGGTCCAACAACTTTTTGCCCCATCCTACTCAGCCCGGTTGTTTGTATGATAAATAATGTGTCTGCTAATTCACAGGATACCTGGTACCACCAATTTCACGACTACCTTACAACCTCTGTTCTCCCACCTGACCTTACTAGTAACGGCAAACGTGCTTTTCTTAAAAGTGTTTCTCGTTATGTTGTCATGGGGGGACTCCTCTATAAACGTGGCTTTGATGGCATCCTCCTTCGATGTCTAACCGGCGCGGAGGTCACCTATACCATCCAACAAGTCCATGACGGCATTTGTGGTGGACATTTTAGTGGCCTTGCCATGGCTAAACGAATCCTTCACCTAGGTTATTATTGGCCTACTCTTAATAACGACTGCTACGAATATGTTAAGCGTTGTGTTATGTGTCAACAACATGCCAACCTTCAACATACTCCTAGCCATCCGCTACGAAGTCGCACGAGATCTTTGGCCTTTCTCACAATGGGGTTTAGACCTTATTGGTGAGATTCACCCGCCTTCTTCACAACGTCACCGTTGGATAATCACAGCAACCGAATATTACACAAAATGGGTGGAGGCCATTCCACTCATTTCAATCAAAAAAGAAAAAATTGTTGAATTCGTTAACCATCACATTATCTGTCGTTTTGGTATTCCTCATCGCCTAATAACAGATAATGGTAAATCTTTTAAAAATAAGTTGTTACAAGACCTTTGTGACAACTTTGGTATCAAACTTAGTTTCTCATCACCTTACTATCCATGAGGCCAATGGTCAAGCTGAATCTTCTAATAAAACCCTAACCAAAATCCTCATGAAAGTTGTCAATGAGTCCAGGAAGAAACTGGCATGATCACATTCCCTTTGCCCTTTGGGCTTATCGTACTAGCATTCATACCTCCACTAATGCCACACCATTTTCTTTGGTATATGGTACCGAGGTTGTCTTGCCTCTCGAAATACAAATACCCTCCCTCAGAATATCTCTTCAGGATATTCTCACCAATGATGATTTCCGCCAAGAGTGGTTAGCCCAATTAGAGCTTCTTGACGAGCGTCGTCTTACGGCTCTTGATCACCTTCAAATCTACCAAAAACGCATCAAGCGTGCTTATGATAAACGACTTCATGAGCGTACCTTTAAGGTTGGTGATCTTGTCCTCAAAGAGAATCAACATGTAACCAAACTAGAAAAGAGCAAACGTGGAAAATTTGCTCCTAATTGGATTGGGCCTTACATTATCACTCACACTTATGGATCAGGCACTTATCGTTTAGCTTCGCTTAATGGTAAACCTGAGCCTGAGCCCCTTAATGCCTTGCATCTTCGACCATTCTACTGTTGAAATTAGTGTTATATCACTTCTTATCTACCTTACGCTCGTCCCTTGAGCTCATTTACCACCGCATACACTTTGTTTCTTACATCTCAAAATCAAATCCAGCTCACATGGTTTGATTATCACCTCCCCTTAAAAGATGCCTTCCCCTTTTAGTCTAGTCCATGACTTCAAAGTATCAAAATGACACATTCTTAATTAAAACACTTATGGGATTTTCTTGAGTCAAACTTCTACAAAAACTAGATGCTTTATGCCCAACGGACATCTAGACCTCTAAATTATACAATAGACTGCTCCCTTGAAGGACAGCTATATGCCAAACTATTGCTACTATTATATATAGACTGCTCCCCCGAAGGACAGCTATACATAAACACCGCATCTGCTACTATAAATAGACTGCTCCCTTGAAGGACAGCTATACACAGTCAGCCTTTATCAGAAGCTTCTCGCATTGATCAGCTTCGTGAAGACCTCAAGAACAACAAAATACATATCCCATGTAGACTTCCCACATCGATCAGTCTATATCCAGCAAAATAAAATAAAAATAAAAGCAGTATTTCAAAACACTTTTGAGTCATGGACTTGTCTATTTAGGTTTGGTTCTCTTTTATCAGAATAATCATCTTATAATAAGTTCTCTGCACCCTCGCCCACATCAACCACCTCACCTCACCATTTGTCAAAGCAACAAAACTCAAGGGACGTGACGTATATCCGATATATTGTGATTATACCACTCTTTTCACCTATCGACTTCTCGCCTATGCAAGGTACCTAGGGATTCAAGCTCATCCTACATTAATATGTGGTTTGTTTAGCTCTCCTCAACTATGGGACACTCTTGCCTCTTTTGCTCGGCTCTAGGATTGTGTGTTGACCTTAATCAGGACACGATTCCCCACTACTTGGGTATGCTAACTTTCGCTTTACCCTACCAACGCCAACAACATTACCCTACCACCATCAAATTTTTACCAACCAACAAATTGCCTAACCATACCTAAATTGCCTGAATTCACCTCTCCCTGGTCTTAAGGGAGAACTACATCGGTCTGAGGCCCTTCCTTGCTTTGTGCAATGGGCTATGTAGGCAGCACTTAGGAGACATGGGGTCTCCCAAGGTTAGCTCGACCATCCCCTACCATACCTTATCATGTGTTGTAAATATAAATATTTTTTGTGTATTTCTATTTGCCAACATTCCTCTTTATCTTTTTAAAAAAAAAAAAAAACAAAACAAAAACAACATTCAAAACACAACCATTCTTATTATTATCATCACTCAAAAGAACATACATCTTTAGTTTTATTTTAGATGTTAAACAAATACATCTTCTCTATCATCGACTCGCAGGTCGGCATCTTTATTTATTCTTATATTCCTATGAAATTCACTTAGATCCTTGCACCTCCTCCCGAATCAGGTGGTGATCATGATCGTCGATGCCCCTCAGCTGGCCTCTCCATCCTCAAAGGTGCCACTGCCATTGGTTCCTCCCATTGATCCACCAACATCTCCTGTAACATACGAATACATCCTCTTGCGTGGAGGAATCTTGCCTCCAGTCTCTCCACTCGTAACTGGGAAGCCTCTAACAATCCCATTGTCTCATTCACCTGTGTTTGAAGCTGGTGAGCCAAATCCTGCAGACGATCTCTCTCCACTGTAATCACACGGCTATGTCGGGCACTCACGTGCACCTCGCAGCTCTGCTTTACCCACCATACTCTATAGGCCTCTGTCGTTCCCGCATCCATTACCCTACGATCGGCTGCTATCTCTTCTGGCCCTTCTGGAGGTGTAGGCCGGGAGGTGAGAATGTTGCCTCGGCGTCGATCCTCATGTATGGTCTATATGTCATAGGTATATCCTGAACGAACCCAAATTGTCGCCACACGCGATCTAGAGGAATCCTCTCGTACTCACCCGGCCTATGCCCTGCGATCCACCTCAATCGCTCTACACCCCTCAACTCCTCAGCTATGTGCTCTGTCACCATATAGTTCCCGTACGGCCTCCAACAAATATCCGCAATCGCCACCATCTCCCATACTTGTCTATAATACTCGATGTCATCTATCACGGCCTGGGATCTCGCCTCTTGTTCTATCTGGACCCATCATCTGAATCCCAACCTTTGCACTCCTGCCTCTCCCGACTCAATGGGTCGGCCTATTGGACGCACACAAACAATATGCTCATAGGCCCAACAATGTAATAAGTACGAACAATCCAGTGTCATCCTGTGTTTTCGCTTGCAGGCCCATAAACCCCTATATAACTCTGCCAGATATGCGGGTGCCCATGCGAATGTCACGCTCATTTCTATCATTTCCCAAATAACACTCATCAATGCTTTGGGAAATCTTCCACCTTCCACCTCGGCAATGCATAATACCCCACCGCTATCATTAATAGCACGGCCAACCTTGTTTCCTCAGGGTGTGTTGCATACATTGTACCATACGTAAATGATAAACCTCGTTGTGTCAAATCTCGTGCAGCTGACCCAAATACTGTTGTTATCGCTGCCCACCCCACGCTAGGTGCACTCGATACACTGTTTTTCCTATCATTGGGAGTCTCAAAATACGGAACACATCTTCCAAAGTCACTGTCATCTCCCCTGTTGGTAGATAGAAGGTATTCTTTTCTGGATTCCATCTCTCAATCAACACTGCAACATAGCATGGTTACGCGTGATCCTTGCATAATAGCGAATTCCACTTAACCCCAACCGATTTATCAATGCCCATTCAGCTGGTGTTACATCCGCTCGGATTCGTGACAACAACGCTGGCACAGTATCATTCATCCTTAACCTTGCTTCTGCCTGCATACATCAAAACGACACCTAATTATTCAAAAGAACAAATCTCTACGGGTTTTTTCTCAAAATCTGGAAACCCTTACAGTGACCGATACCGGTTATGCATAACCGATACCGGTTTCCTAACCGATACCGGTTACTTCCAAACGATACCGGTCACTGTAAAAATATACCTACCCTGCTTAAAGCATACACCTACGATAATTATGAAGCCCGTTTACTCCTATTTCTACCTAAAAACCTACGTGACCACCCTGTTTACCTACCCCATAGCACTCACCCCATCCCCAACCCTTGTCTATTACCTTTTCTTTCTCATCTTTACCCACTTACACTTCTTTCATTTTATTTACAACACATGCAAGAATCAAATTACAACCAAACAGTTTACCTCTCGGGATGCAGCAGCTTGGGGCGGAACATGTCTTCCCCCTCGTCCCTGCCTGCTGGATGCTTCTCCTCGTTCAGCCATGTTCACCACCCTCTTCAAATATAACTTGTCTTCCTGCCTTCTGAATTTCAGCCCACACTCACTTCACCTGTCTCTTTCCTCCTTATCACTTAAATTCTTTCATGCAATTACCTGTAGCAATTGTCAAACAGCGTCGCATTCGCATATTTAACTTGTTGCATGACTCTAAAAATAAGAATGCTAAAAATAAGAACTTAAGTTGCCAATCCAGCAGTTCTATTTTTAGGAAAATAATTCTTGCATAACCGATATCGGTTACATAACCGATACCGGTCATATAGCTACCGACATCGGTTATATAACCGATATCGGTCAGGTGTCCCCTTGTTGCTTAAACCTTAAGTCGTCTCTTCATTTTTGCAAATTTTTGTGGCGCCCGTCCCTTTTTTCCTGCATGAACAACACCATTATCCATATTTTTCATTAAATCCACATCTCATTACAATTTCATCAACATCATCTATCTACATTACAAAAACACATAAGCCATCCACTAACGATATCAAAAGCTATCAATCTATACACCATTTGGATCCAACTTAATAGCTACATACATTCAATTTCACAAAACCAGCGACAAAACATACAACATTTCATAATACAACATGTCAACTAAACTCATCATTTATATATACATACATACATCCCATCAACAAAAGACATCAACATCATTAATATATAACACCATGTAAATCAAACTCATCATACATTAAATATCACAAACCATTTTCAAAACACTTAACACATTTTTACGCACAACATGTGGGTCAAATCATCATATCTATATATATACAAAGTTTCAAATATACAATGTGCCCTGCATCGAGGCCTCTGTGATCTCATAATACAACAAAGCCGGCACGCAGGCCGCAATAACTATCAATAATCTCGACTCGGCTCGCAGGCCGGTCTCTCATATCAAAAACATACTCGGCTCGCAGGCCGGTATATACAATAAATGAATGAATGAATAAATGAATACATAATATCTAGGCACGCAGGCCTCTATAAACATAGCCGGTTCGCAGACCGGTGCCCATATCCAATGAACCAATACAAAACTATGCAGGGACCCCTCAGCTCTCTCCACCGCCCTCTGCCTGTCTGCCTGCTGGTCCCTGTGCTGCCTCTCACCTCCTGCCTGTCACAGACCCACCGGCTGTGGCTGCACCTCCCTGAGATCTCTGGCTCCGAGAGGTCTCTGCTCTATGTGCCGCATATGGCTGATAATCAGCCCCGGTACCATCAAGAATATCCTGATAGTACCGGGCCTCCGCTCTAGCCTCCATATAACGATCATGAGCCACCGTAGGTGCTGGGGCTGGTCCCCTGACTCCTACTACCAGTGCCCCCGTGTGCAATGCTGTGCTTTGGTGGTGTGGTGCGTGGGTGTGGTGGTACACTGTACTGCTGGTGTGTGCCTGTGTGCATTGTGGTGGTCTGCTGCTGTTGGTGCACGTGCCTGTACTGCACATGCACGAGCTGGGCTAGCTGCCCCTGTAAGACACCTATCTGTGCCTGTGTGGCAGCAAGCTGCCCCTGTAATAACTGTACCTACCCTCTGAGCTGGTCCCTCTCTGCTCTAACAGCCACTAAGTCTGGCTGTGCGGGCTGTGCTATCCTCGCAGCTCTCTCTCCGGCCCACCAAACCAAAAATGCTCCTGTGCAGCCGGCATCATCTACGGTATCATCTGCTGCCTCTCAGCAACCCAATCTGGGTCCACGGGCTGTGGTGCAGGCAGTGGAGCCTCTACATCATCCCTCCGGTACTGAGGGAAGCGCGGTGGCTCATCCTGTCGTAGCCCCATCTGCCTGCGTACCCTCTCCAGGGGTATCCTCTCATACTCTCCCGGCCTCCGTCCCGCTATCCAGAATGTATACTGGATCCGCTGCAACTGTGCTCGGGCTCCTCCGTGCGGGTGATGACCTCTATAAGGTCTCCATACAATATCTAACGTTGTCAAGCCCTCTAACATATGTCTATAATAAGTGACGTCCCGCCCTGCAAGCACTGCTCGTGGCTGGCCCACGACCCCCAACCACCTCTGAAAGCCGTATCTATAGATGACCTGTGGCCCCCTGTTTCTTGGGCAAGCGCCCTACTGGTCTAATGCATATGATATGCTCATATGCCCAACAGTGTAGTAAAAACGTCGAGCAAATCCCGAATCGCCTCATCCGGCGATAGCCCCACAGCTCTCGGTATAACTGCACCAGGTATACTGGTGCCCAAGCATAACATGTGTGCTCCTCCACCATCTCATGTAGCACACCCATAAGCGCCGTGGAAAGCGGCCTCCCTCGAGTGCGGGAGGGCGGCGGGTGATCCCGATCATCATCAGCACGGCAAGCCGTGTCTCATGGCGGTGGGCTCGGTACATATCCCCATACGCGATACTACTGTCATCTGTGATATGTCAGTAGTGCAGCTGCATCCCGAATACGTGTAGGATGTTGTCCATGGCTGTCTCAACATCAACCTGAAAGACTGCCTCTCCATCAATCGGTAATCGAAGGATGCGATACACATCCTCCAATGTGATGGTCATCTCTCCAGTTGGGAGATGGAACACATTGGTCGCTGGATCCCATCTCTCGATGAGGGCGACCATCAAACTGTGATCCCTGTCAATCACTCTATATCGCTGGACTCCTCCGAGTCCCACCTCGCGCATGATACCCCACTACTTTGCGCGGACACGTGTGGCCGCATCCGTCTCAACAGCGGAGGCATCCTATCCCGCATAGTCAGCTGCTGACGTGCCTGCACAAAATCACCCACTGCATTAGACCTACCCTTTCAAACAACTACTACTTTAACCTTCTATACCCTCTTTTTACCCACCCGACCACAACCCGACTCTATAACACACACCTACACCCACCTATTTTACCCTAAAAACTTTACGATATCCCCTTGCCTTATCTCGCACACTACCATTTACTCAGCTCTACTCTCGCCATTTACCTATGCCCCTACCAATTTAACACCTCCCCATTCATGCCCAACACCTACTCTATCCGAACCGCACCAACCACACAATCGCCCCATTTTTCCCCCCACTCACCAATCAACCTTCTTATTAACCTCTACCCCTTCCCTCTTCACCCCCACAAACACAAAACCCAAACCACTAATACCCAAACACCCAAACAACAGCCCCAACAACCACCAAACACCCCCAACCACAGCAAAACGGACCGGTACCGGTCACCCATGACCGCAACCGGTCCCCTCTCCACCGACGCCGGTCGATGTACGACCGACACCGGTCACCCGCAAACCCACCCTGCCCCGGAATTTCTTGACCGATGCCGGTCGCTTAGTGACCGGCATCGGTCACTGGAAAATCACGGAGCCGAACCCGACGCGGCCCCCCAAAATCCTTTTTTGCCTATTTATACCTATTTACCCACCCAAACACCCTAAAAATCTACCCACCCTGCCGCCTTGCCCTATTTTACCCATCTATCCTCTTCGTTTTTTAAATAACTTCAATTTATTCATTATTTTACCAAAACATGGATTCCTACCCAAACCCCCAAAAATAGCCTAACAACATCAAATTCACACAATGAAGGGTTTCGAACCTACCGGTACGACGACACGTCGTCGTGGTGGGATGGGTGGTGGTGGTCCAGCTGGTCCAGCACCTCCTGCTCCTCCTGGCTGTGCCATAGCTCCACCTCTCCTCTGCTGGGTCCTCCACCAATCAACTGCTGCCTCCTACTCACTAGGGTCCACTAAACACTCAATTCTCCACTCAAATAGCGCCACCTCAACCAACAAATGCTCCAATCTCAATAATCCACCTCAGACAACCCAAATCGGTTTTCAAATTGCAAATGTGACAATGACAGGCCGTATTTTTCTTTTTATAGGTTTTTGACCTATAACCGATATCGGTTTTATTATGCCCTAAGGAACCGGTATCGGTCCCCTAACCGATATCGGTCATAGATAATCGACATCGGTTTTATTCCAACTTCTACCCCAATTTCGCCCCTTATTTACTAATAGCCCTTTATACCAACATCGCCTATATCCACCTTCGTTGACAACCCTTTGTTAACTTCATTGGCCCGACCCAAGGCCGCACCAACCCATTTGGCCCGACCCAAGGCCAACCCATTTGGCCCAACCCAAGGCCGTCACCTACCATTTGGCCCGACCCCAGGCCGTAACCAACCAATTTGGCCCATTTGCCCAGACCCAAGGCCGCACCTGACCTACCATTTGGCCCGACCTACCATTTGGCCGACCCAGGCCAGTAACCAACCTATTTCGCCCAACCCAAGGCCGCAACCAACCCATTTGGCCCGCCCACAACCAAGGGCCAGAACCGTAACCTACCATTTGGCCCAACCGACCTAAGGCCACCAATTAAATACCATACCCACAATCAACGTTTTATTTTATCCATCCATCATGTACCTTTTTGTTCAATCGAGCTCACCTGTTCATGTTTTAGCATGATCAGGGTCCTTGACTTGATCAGTCGACCAACTTTTCCTAGACCAAGACGGTGACGTTTATCTCAACCAAACCAACCATTTGGTACTGCCGAACATGCCTAAACATTCTGTACCTTACCCGTTATATACCCTGGAGCTACTTCCTATGCCTTGGATACCAGGATTATATCACCCTTGTTTGGATAAACTATCGACCTTTGCCTATGAATTGCTTGTTTGCTCTTCAAATCATATACCCTGGTCGCACTACTGCATTTCAACGTGCGTCTGCTTCCTTGGACCTACCCCACCCTCTTACCGTTATCTCAACACCATTTACCCTTTATCAACCCTATCCTCGCTTTCATGCACGCCTCAATCTGTGATAGATTTGAGGGGATTACCTATACCCTTAACAGGGGTAACCACTTCTTTTTATTGTCCGTGCAACTTTACAAAACAAACTACACGACAATAAGGGGCTAATGTAGACACCAAATTTGTGTCATTACGACACCCTGTACCCCGCATCCCATTTCGTAACCTAACCTCATCACCTAAACCTTACACAATTATTTATTAATTACCTTATAATTAATAAATCCACATCGCCATACCTGCCACCTCATGTTGCCACCTCATCATGACCTAGTCTTAATCCTAAACTAACCTAATTAAGACCTATAACTTGGTCCAATTCCACACCTATGACTAATTACTCCTCATCCGCACCTAAAACCAACTTCATAATGATTTGACCAAGCCCGCAACCAATCCCTCGGAAGAAAAGGAGGGAAAGCTGGCTATTTTACCAAAAATAGCCCGCTTTGACCTAACCGATACCGGTTCCTACTCGACCGCCGTCGGTTGCGTAACCGCCATCGGTTCCCCGTAAATGACCACTTCCAACCAAAAACAAGGGATCGGATTTTCATTTGATCGAGAAAAGAGAAATCATCGAAAGGATCCAGATTTGCTTGGCCGAGCAGAGACAAGTGAAGAAACAGGAAGAGTTTGCAGAGAAGGACATCAAGCCCAAGACTGCAACTGAATAACCAGAGCCCAGTAACACTCATCCGAGCATCAGAAGAGGAGATAACTCATCTTGGATTGTCAGATCATCCAACTTGGGTCCTGTCTTCATCATCACGATCTGAAACCTGCATCTCGCATCAGGGACTAGTGAGTAGTGTTTTATATATGTTTCTAAGCACAATTTTCTGAACTGTTGATTAATAGTAATCATAAGTTTATTCCTAGATCTACTACCAGCAACATACTGCACTTAACCTTCACCCATACATCCTGATATTGCCCAGAAGGCCATTTTACCACACTCTGAGTCTTCCCTATCCTCCCATCATTCCCCTCAGCCATCCCCAATCTTAATAACCCCACAATCACCTTACTGCAACCAACCTCTATCCGAAGCCATTAGATTGCTGACCCTACCGGTGTCGTTTATCCCCTACCGGCGGTGGTTCTCTAACCGCGGTCGGTTATCCAGTGACCGGCGTCGGTCACTGTGACTTATACCCCAAAACCCTTTTCTCGCCTATTTGCCACCTAACAACCTCAGATCCAGTCTGGTTTATCCCTATAACTCAACCTGAACGTATCAACGACCAGTAACCAAACAAACAACGTGACGCTTTATTATTGATAATTTAGCTTCTATTGCTTTGTAACGAGATACCTAAATCGTGATTTTGCAATAGCTTTCTTTGTTATCATTTGTGTTAATTCGTATTAAAAGGGGAACTGACCACCTTCGAAAGGAAGTTTTATATTTCCTGGGCCTAAGGCAGCTCCCTCATTTATTGTCTAATTAAAATCTGGTGGTCCTGTATTCTTACTTGCAGGTAGTCCTTCCAAGACAAAAAGGAGTTCTTCGCAGTCGATCTGATCTTTCTCTACGGTATGCGCACACCATCTCAACATTCAACAGGTATTCCTCCTAGCCCTAACCCTTATCTGTTTCTCAAAGGAATGATAGGATAGAAGAAAGTCTATTCTGTAGAGCCGAAACATTCCGTGCGAAACACTAGGACACTATTGATATTATTTTTGAATAAGACTCGCCAACAAGCACATATGGGATGGCTTGTAGTCCTGAAGTATCTCCTTTTGCTTTGTTCCATTTTAGAGGGGACAAACACTCGTCTGGAGATAATGCACCAAGGCTTGAGTCCAAAATGGAATTGGTGCATCATTAGCTGGTTGTTCTTGATCATTTTGTAGTAATAGGACAACCTCTTATTCATCCACTGACTCGGCATGTTGCTTGGAAGTGAGCTACTCACAAAAACCCTTACCACGAACCAATTTGTTCACCTTGATTTCAATGTCATACTCCATTACCCGAGTGATCCAACTGGCTCTCTTCTCATTTAAGTCCTTATTAAGGAGAAAATATTTGACACCATTATGAAATACTAGCAGTTGAATCTTATTGTTCAAGACTAAGTGTCTGAACTTCTTCAAACTCCTAATGACAACAAGGACATGTTTCCCAATGAAAGAGTACTTTACCTCATAATCCTCCAAGCTCATACTGAAGAAGGTTATGGGTTGTTCTGAACCTTCCTTATTGGGCTGAACCAAGATAGCTAAGATTATGTATGACCCTCCCAAATCATATAGCATGAAGTCCTTTGAGAAATTTGGGTTAATAAGTGTTGGGGTCTATGATATTGCAAGCTTAATGGCCTCAAAACTCTCTTTGCCCTCTGTTTTCCATTTAAATGCAAGACTCTTCTTCAACATCATTGTTAAAGGCTTCACAAGAGTGGAAAAATTAGGTACAAACCTATGAACAAAGTTTATTCTCATCAAGAATCTTTGGAGAGATTTTTTTGTTTTGGTAATGGATGTGTTCGAATGGATTCAACCCTTTCAAGATCAATCTTGAACCCTTCTCTCGAGAAAATGTGGCCCAACAATTTCCCCTCATGTGCCAAGAATACACACTTCTTTGGGTTTAATGAAACTATGGATCTTCTACACCTCGGAATACCTGTCTAAGGTAGAAGAGATGGTCTCGCAACATTTTTGAGAAGATGGTGATATCATCTAGATACACCAAGACAATATTGTTGATTAAGCCTTTGAATGCCATGTCCATAGCTCACTGAAATGTTGTTCTGGCATTTGATAGTCCAAATGGCATCTTCTTATAAGCATATGTATCACATTTGATGGTGAAGGTTGTCTTAAATTGATCTTCTTCTTTCACCATGATCCGATTATATCCCTAGTATCCATCTAGCAATGAAAACCTCTCGTGAGCCATTTCTACAACTCGTAGGATCTATTCCATTGATGGAAGTGGATAATGATCCTTGAGTGATGCTCTGTTCAAATCACAAAAGTCCACACACAATCTTATTTCTCCACTTCTTTTCCTCACAGGCACCAATTTTGCAACCCAACTTGAGTGCTTGATAGGGAAGATGATGCTGGCCTCAATTATCTTGTTCAACTCTTTCCTCATGAGAGGCTCAATGTGAAGATTTATTGGCCTTTGATTCTATCTGAAAGGCTTGGCTCCTAGATCCAGCTCGATAGTGTGTTGTGCCAACTTTGGGTTGAAACCTCTTAAATATTTGTAAGTCCAGCAAAGACATCGAGAATTCTTGACAAATTTGAATGAATTCATATTTTTCTTGTTGAGTACTTACCTTTCCGATTCGCAACATTTTTCCTTCTTCTATGGAAATGGGCTCTAAATCTTCACCCTTTACCTAAACACTTGCTTTCTCCTTTTGGAATTGATCATTTGGGTTAAAGATTGACTCCAAATTTATAAGACCCTTTGGTGGTTTGTTGGTTCTCAGCTGCACCACTTGGTTGTCATAATGTTGTTCAATTTTTCTTGATTTCTAGAGGAAAACTCAGCCTCTTCTTGTAGAAAGTTGACAATTTGTTGGTCATTCTCGAAGACCTGCCAACTTGTGTTATTGTCAGGGACAGCTAGTCTTACAACCACTTTGATATGGGGCTGAGATTTATCACTCTTGATACCCTCTACAACATCAAATGCTACCCCAATCATTGTCAGTCTATTTTCCACTTCATTCCTCTTCCTTGGGATGGAATTGATGTTGAATGCTTAGAAATCCTTGATGAGGTCCCATACCCGATTATTGTAGTTCTTTAACGAGATCATTCTGGCAGCATTTCGTCCTCGGACTTGATTCAGTAACTAGCTCACTATCGCCAAACACCTACAAGTTTTTAATCCCTCTTTTCCTTGCCCAATGCAGTCCATGGATCAAATCTTCATACTCTGATGTGTTGTTTGAGCAAGAAAATTAGAAATGGAAGGTGAGTAATATTTCATACCTTGATGAAAAACAAGCATATCTCTCCTCCTCGGCTCCTTGTCTATTTTTTTGCGCCATACCTCGTTATCATCTTTGTGGTCTAGCTTAATGATGTTAGGAAGAGGATGATTCTCCTCATGCAAATAGTAGACTCCTAGCTCAGATTCCTCCATCTCCTTATAGGGGTCAAAAGCATGCTTCTTGTTCGCCCATTCGTCGAGGGTCAAGTCTGGAATACATCCAACCTTGGTATTTGCCTCACAAGTGTTTGGGAGGTCCTCCTGATCAAAGGCTGAACAATTTGCATTGATTAGGATGGGTACATAAGGCTCAATATGGTAATCTGCAATGGGCTCAAATCTGATCGTAGCCTTAGCTCCATACCTTGTTCTAAAAATCATGTGCGACCAATCAACAAACAAATAGCCTCCAATTTTAGTAGTGAAGTCTCTTGACAAACACAATGCAAAATGTGGCGGAAAGTCTATGACTGATACGTTTTGTAATATAGTCACATTGGGGCATGCGTGTAATGTGAGGGTCAAATCCTTGATGACTCCAACCATTGTTACCAATGTCCCATCTAGTTGCACTACACCCCGGAGATGACTTCGTATTGGAGACCCAGTTGATCGGCTATTTTTTTGGCATTACAGAGCTACTTTCCCCGAATCAATCATGTAATTATGTACCAATTTGTCTCCAACGATCAATGAAACATAGAATGGAGGGGGCTTCAGATTCTTACCTTGTTGTCCTCCATGGTTTCTTTCGGGCCAAGCCACATTAGTAAGCACTTTCTCTTATTGGTTGGGGGGCTGGTATGAGGTTGACCAATTGGCTATAGAAACCTAGAGCAGGTATCTCTTCCTTGGGATATCCAAGGACTCCCACATTGAAATATTCACATTTATTTTCTTCATTTGTTCAATGATGTTAAATGGGGTTGAGCTATCTTTTTGCTTCCCCTTTCTTGGTACATTTTTCTCTTGCACATGGGTCGTTACAACCGGTGCCTGAGTGGGTTTGGAAGGTGGCTTGGGCTGACTCTGCATATTAGGAGTTGCACTTTGAGTGCCAATACCTTGTGGGCTAATAGAGATTTGAGGATTACCTAAGTTCGATGATTGTCCCTCTCCAATATTCCTTTTCTTGGACCGAGTATTGGTAGCTACGCTTTGAGAAGGAGCTTGGTTAATTCCATAGAAGTCTTCAGCCTGCCATTTAACAAGCGTGGTCTCACTTGGAGGTTCCTCTTTCTGGGTTTCTTGTTGCTGATTTTCTTCTTGACTAGACTCTTGGGACACACCAATGGTCTGTAACATCAAGACCTGGTTTAGTGCACCATTGAAACACATTGATTAGTTATGGGGATGATTGCATGGGAAACACCAGCCATATTCTTGTGCCATATTGTTTTTTGTTGGTACCAAGGCCCTTGATGTTGAAGTTGTGTTGCATCATATGTTCGTAAATGCCTAGCAGCTTGAGGTTGTCCTTGGTTTTTGTTTTGACCTGCGGCCTGAGATGGTGGTCTATTTTACTGATATGGGGGTCTAGCCTGATATTGAGTTTGAGGCTGATACGGCCTAGAACTCTGAGCTTTCTTCCTATTGATAGTCACTAGCTCATTCCCTAGGTTCTGCAGTTGCTTCATAACCTCTTGTAGCTCTTTTGAAGTGTTAGAGGATGAGGTAGAGGCTTCAGCTGAACTTTGATTCCTTGGAGTGGGTATGGAAGCTAATGTGGGTTTTTGACTAGTGCTTAGATATCCTAGTTCTAGATATAGAGACATAGGTGGCTTGGGGGAAAGTTTACCAGCCTGAACTAAACAATTTTCAGCTCTAATGGAAATGTTATAGGCTACGAGTAAGGTTGTGTCTCCTATTGATTGAATCATTAAGGTAATATCAGAATTTAGAAATCTAAGAAATTATAAGAAAGCACGTTCATCTGTGGGCCTCACGGCCAATGGAATCCTATCCCATGTCCTTTGAAATATGAAGTTGAAATCTTTCAGCTACTCATTAAGAGCCCTCTTGATTGTTGTCAAATGCTCCTGCAGGGATAGATTATCTCCCTTCTCTCTGAATTGGTTGTGAAGAGCTCTGTACATATGGTCCCAGTTCTGAATAGAGCCTGTTGTTAGACTCATAAACCATTGTTAAGCTTTACCTTTGAGTGAAGAGGATAATAATTTGACCGCAATTTCCATTTCTTCGATCTCATGATTTGCATAGGAATTTACAATGTATTGAATATGGTCACTAGAGAAGTCTGGTTCTCTCTAGTGAAATATGGGATGCTCTTTAATGTTGCAACTGGGACAAGATTTTGTGCATTGAGAGCGAGTGGGCTCTGCTACTAGTCAAGTCAACATAGGGGTTGGGTGGTTGTGCCATTATTATTGGCCCGAGAACCCTTGTTGATTTAATGAACAACCTACCATGAAGAGGTGTTGACAAGGTTTTGTTTGGTGGAGAAGGATACCTCTGGGTTCTTCTCCCTCTTCTCCCTCTATCCAGGGATAAGTGTAGATAGAAAAACAATCCCTCCTCTCTAGTTCTCGATCTAGTCTGAATCCTTCTCATGAATCTACTGAGCCCGAGCCGTTGAAACCAAAGTGGATTCGATCCTTTGGAGTCAACAAAAGTGCAATTTGAGCTTCTTAAAATCCTAAAACTTACAACAAGTGCACATCAATCTTGTTGTAATAAACATGGAGACCTATTTGTCCCACTGTCGTGCAAAACTGGTAGTGCAAAATCACAAGCACCCACGAATGTCTACAACTAGATGAGTTGAGACTCTCGGTGTGATTACACAACATGGAACATTTCTCAAAGTGTGGGACTTTGAAATCGAGAGAGCTCTCGAGTGAAGTTCGGTCCTATTCCTCTGTTTAGGTGCACACAAATAAATTTTTGATGATCTACTCTAAAACCTACTCTATCTTACCAAGGAGGCAGGGTTGAGAAGATGTGAGAAAATAAACCTAAGCTAACAAGGTGAGGCACCAAAGGAATGTTAAACACCCATTTTTCAATTTAACACAGACCATAGAAATGCAACACAACCATCATGCACAGATAACCAAACTACAATGAGAGATCATGAGAACATAATGCACACATGAGAGGGTTGAGAATCATCCACAGACATATATTATAACTCCAGAGTTGATATAGTACATTACAATAGCCAAGAGGTAAAGCTTTGTGTTACAACTTGAATGGGAGGTTAGGAAAACTCCACAAATTCACTTGCAGACAAGGGAAGAAGGGAGGGTACAAAACAGAAATGTCCAACCCTTTACAATGAACCCAGCTCCTTCTTTTATAGATGTAGCAAAGAGAGAAGAAGAAAAGAGGAAGGAAACTTGATTTGGATCTCGCCTATCGCCATCAATGCCGCTTATAAATGTCCATAATTTGTTGAGTCTATCACTCTATGTCTATTCGATGTGTTGAAGAAGGAAGAATGGCGAGATCAAATCAAATCTGATCTGGTTTTCGTGGAGCAATCGGATTGCATATTAATGGCGTGAAGATGTTTTCTCATTTTTACCCACCTAACCTCATCAAAATTAAAGTCTCATGTTTCCATGGCATGGATGAGGTCGATACCTTTCTAATGGTGCCAAATTTGTTAAATTTTGAGTACTGGATCGAAAGATATGTCCATTTGAATGTTTGAGTTGAGTCTGCATACAAAAATGGTGAAAAATAGTTAGTAGAACGGGTCCATGGGCCTGAAATTCACTTTGCGCCCTTTGGCACAAAAATACAAAAATGCAAAAATGCCTTGTAGCCCCGCAATTCATTCTTTTCAAAAAACCATCCTTGGGCCCGCTGGTCCGCATTTTCCATTTGGGCAAAAAGTCCTCCCCATGTCCCCCAGCCCGCATGTAATTTAGGCCTGACACGTGGCTCCTTCGGTGTCAGCGGATGTGCGGCTCATTTTTATACTTTACGCCTTTTCAAGCCAAAAATTTCAAATTTCCCCGACGACCCACCTTGACTTGAAGCATGGCCATGTGTAGAGATGGCGCATGTTTGGGGACCACTCCTAGATTTCATTTTTAAAATTGTGCCAAAGAGACACGTGGCACCTTCCATGACTTTTCTCTATTCCTTTATGTTTTGGCTAAGTCCTTTTGTTTGGCAGGCCATATATCTGACCCGAGACATGTGGAGACTTGGTGCTTGTCTGAGTCTAGCCCTTGGGCGCCCCTCTTGAATTTGCATAGTTGAGGCATGTGGCACCCTCCGCTGATTCTACCCCATCTTGACTTTTCAACTACCGACTTTGTCCCTCTTTCGGACCTGGGACATGTGGAAGGCCAACACTTGTTTAGGAGACCCACTTTTAGATTTACCTTTAAAGGTGTCATTGAGCTAACATGTGGATCCTTCCGTGAGTCTTCAATACTTAGCTGATTGGTCGATGCCTTTCTCAAACCCTATACATGTGGTGGCTTAGCGCTTGTCTAAGTCTACGCTTTTGGCCTGATTTTGAATGTGCATCATTGAGACACTTGGTGCCCTCCGCCAACACTCTTATACTTAACCGATTTGGGCCCGCTACTCTTTGACTTCTATTGTACCTTGACCACGTGGAGAGTTGGCGCTAGTTTGAGTCTCCGCCTTGAGCTTTCTCTTTTGAAATTGTGTCGAGATGACATGTGGTTCTTTCGCTCATTTGGAATTTTCAACGGCTGGCTATGTCCCTTTTTTCGGTCTGGGACACGTGGAAGCTCCGTGCTTGTTCGAGCCTCCACTTTTGGGTTTAACCTTTGGAGAAGCATCGATGAGGCATGTGGAAGCTTCCACTGATTCTTCCATACTTAGTCAATTTTGGCTCACTCTGAATCATTATTAAATCTTGAATACTTTGACCCTTTCTTTGTTTCTCTCATTTGAGCCTCTGGTTTTCTGTGACATTGTTTAGCCCTTCCCCAACCCTGCTACTCCATTGTAGAGCCTTCTTGTAACCTAACTATTAGATTTGAAACATAGGCTCATTCGATGGAAATTTCCCTTGGATTTCGTTTTGCGCATGGTCGTGTTTGATCAATTTTTTTGGGGGGTAAAATTGAGATAACAAGTCCCTACTTTGCATCCAACAAACTATAACATGATTAAACCTTGATCATACCCGCATTAACCCTGGACCTTCCCACATTTTTCTTGAGATTCTTCCTACTCGTGACCTATCTCCTGTTATGTTTTTAGAGCCTATTTTCATGTTAGAATGTGGTACACCTTCTATGTGTTACACTCTTGGGGTATTTTTACAAATGCGGTCCCACTCGCCGATGAGTGGGTCAGGGGATTCGGGCGAAGCCCCAAGCAAATTTTCATGGGTGGTTTATAAACCCATGGGTAATGGGTAACCGTTATGGGCTATTTTTGGGCCCATTGTTTTTGGTACCCATTGTTTTGATACCCACGGTTTTTTGCCCATGGTTTTGATACCCACGGTTTTTTCCCATGGTTTTGATACCCACGGTTTTGTATCAAACTACTTAAGCAATTGTCTATTTATATGGTCTTATGCATATGATACATAAATAATCAAATGTATTGTAGATGTGTTTTGAATTCAGGTGTGAATTCTGTAGAGTTTGTTGAGCATAGCTCCAAACAGATCTGGGTATTGTATTGAGAGAGTGGAGGCTTGTAATAAAATCTGAGCAAGTGATTCTTGGTGGACATAGCCCAAATTAGGTGAACCATGTTAAATCTTGTCTCTCTATGTTGTGTTATTTATTATGCACTTTTATTTGAGATCTGTAATACTTTACGCATATTAGTTTCTCTTAATGCGATTACGTAAGGGATTATTCCGCATATTTTATCTCTTATTTCCTAACAATTGGTATCGAGCTTCTGGATTGGTTTCTTTGAAGTGTTGAATCACGGGAAAGTTTTATCTTGAGTGGGAGCTATGGTAGATGATGGAAGATCTAGGGTTGATAAATTCAATGGGAAGAATTTCAGTCTTTGGAAGATGCAGATGGAAGATCACCTTTATCGAAGGATCTTTATACTCCGTTTATCGAGAAGGTGAACAAACCCTCGAGTATGATAGATACGGAATGGGATTTGTTGGATCGGAAGGAACTTGGAATGATCCGGCCGTGTCTTGCATCTTCGGTATTATTTAATGTAAAAGACTACAAAATAAGCGATGGATGCATTAGAGAAGTTGTATGAAAAACCCTCTGCCTCTAATAAGATATTTTTAATGAAAAATTTGTTTAATATGAAGATGTCGAGAATAGTTCAGTAGCCAGATCATTTAAATGATTTCAATACGGTTGTGAATATGCTAGCTTCGGTTACAATAGAATTTGATGAAGAAGTTAGGGCTTTATTAATTATGTGTTCTTTACCTAAAAGTTGGAATAGCTGTAACGGCGGTAAGCAACTCGGTTCTAGCTAACTCAAAGTTGAAGTTTGAGGATGTTGTAGGGGTGATTCTAAGCAAGGAAATGCAAAGAAAAAGCTGGGAATCTTCTACTTCATGGAATGCTTTGATAGTGGAAACTAGAGGGAGACAAAAGAATAGAGGAAACCATGGAAAATCGAAAGATCGGGCAAGGTCAAAATCCAAGAGCAAGATTGTATGTTGGAACTGTGGAAAGTTTAGGCATGCAAAGAAGGATTGTTGGGAGCTTCAGGACAAGAAGAAACAATAGGAAGAAAACAAGGAGGCAAATGTGGCATCGGGTAATGTATGCCAGGATGCTTTGATTCTTTCTTTGCATAATATTACTGAATCTTGGGTTTTAGATTCAGGGGCTTCTTTTCATGCTACTCCACATAGGCATTATTTTATTGATTATGTTCAAGGGGATTTTGGGCATGTTTTTCTTGGTGATGATGAGCCTTGCAGTATAGTTGGAAAAGGTTTTGTTCAGGTTAAGATGCAGAATGGGAATACATGGCTATTGAAGGATGTTAGACATGTGCCTACATTAAGGAGAAATTTGATATCGGCGGGCAATTGGGAAGTGATGGTTGTATTGTGATATTTACAGCTAACTCTTGGAAGGTTACCAAGGGTGCTCTTGTGGTGGAAAGAGGTAAGAAGGTTGGAACCTTGTATTTATCCACTGATAGTACTAATGATTGTAATCTTGTGGCTTCAGATGCAGATACAACATTATGGCACTATAGGCTTGGTCATATGAGCCATAAGGGCATGGACATCATAAAGAAGAATTTTCCTAGATATACAAAAATAGGTTTAGAGTTCTGTGAGGACTGCATATATGGGAAACAAAAGCGAGTAAGGTTTCTCAAGGTTGGACCTACAAAGAAAGAGAGTAAGTTAGAGCTAGTGCATTCTGATGTGTGGGGCTAGCTTAGGTATCATCTCTTGGGGGTTCAAGTTATTATGTTACTTTTATTGATGATGTAACAAGGAAAGTTTGGGTTTATTGTATTAGAAACAAATTTGATATATTTGACACTTTTGTTAAATGGAAAGCCTTGGTAGACAATGAAACAGGTCTTAAGCTAAAATGTCTCAGGTCAGATAATGGAGGGGAGTATTATAGCAATGAATTTGATGATTATTGTTCTAAGAATGGAATCCGTAAGCAAAATACGGTTCGGGAACTCCCATGATAGAATGGAGTATCGAAAGGATGAACATAACAATAATGGAACATGTTAGGAGCATGAGGTTACATGCAGGACTGCCTCTTTCTTTTTGGGCAGAAGCGGTGAGCATAGTTGTGTACTTAATAAACAGAGGACCCTCAAGTGCCTTAGATGGAGGCATACCTGAGGAGGCTTGGTATGGTAAGAAAATTGATTATTCATTTCTTAGGTGTTTGTTCATATAGACAAGGATGATAGGACCAAGCTAGAGGCTAAATCAGAAAAATGTACTTTCATTGGTTATGGTGGTGATGACTTTGGATTTAAATGTTGGAGTATTAAGGACAATAAAATCATTCGGTATAGGGATGTGGTCTTTAATGAGAAATTCATGTATAAGCAACATGATTGCGGGAAAACAGGGGAAGAATCTAAGAAAGAATATGCAGTGGTAGAGGATCTTCTAGATGGGATAGTGACCCATGAATCGCTCAGAACCTACTCAACAGAACCTCAAACTCGTACAGTGAGGAGTTCTTCTAGGGTAAGAAAAGAACTCGAACATTTTTCTCCTTCTCTTTATTATTTATTACTCACCGATAGTGGAGAGCCGGAGAGCTTTAATGAAACAATGCAGGTAGATGTCAGTAAGAAGTAGGAGCAAGCCATGGATGATGAGCATAAGTCTCTCATGGAGAACCAGAATTAGATTTGGTGAAGCTACCAAAAGGTAAAAGAGCATTACAGTAACAAGTGGGTGTACAAAGTTAAAGGCGAAGAAGGAGGAAAGAAAATATATAAGGCCCAGTTGGTGGTCAAGGGGTTTACACGAAACAAGGTATAGATTTTGATGAGATCTTTTCTCCCGTGGTAAAAATGACTTTTATTAGAACTGTTCTTGGAATCCAGTATGTAAGACTTGCATTTAGAACAGTTAGATGTAAAGAATGCATTTCTCCATGGTGATTTGCGGGAGGAACTATATATGCAACAACTGAGAGGGCTATGAGGTCAAAGGTAAAGAGGAGATGTGTGTAAACTGAAGAAGAGCTTGTATGGCTTGAAACAAGCTCCACGTCAATGGTATAAGAAGTTTGATAACTTCATGATGGAGCAAGGTTATATTAGATGTCATTCTGACCATTGCGTGTATACAAAGAAATTTGAGGATGGAAGTTATATTATCTTGTGTTTGTATGTTGATGACATGTTGGTTGCAGGTAAAAACATGCAGGAAATAAAAGTACTCAAGAAAACACTAAGTGAATTCTTTGATATGAAGGATTTGGGGGCAGCCGACAAATCCTTGGTATGAGGATAACTCGGGATAAGAAGGAATGGAAGCTGACTTTATCTCAAGAAGAGTACATTAAGAAAGTATTGGATAGGTTTAACATACAGGATGCTAAACCGGTTGGGACTCCTTTGGCAGGCCATTTTAAGTTATCAAAGGAGCAGTGTCCCAAGATAGAGAAGGAAAGAAACCAAATGTCCAAGGTACCTTACTCATCAGTAGTTGGCAGTTTGATGTATGCTATGGTGTGCACTAGGCCTGATATTGCCCATGCAGTGGGAGCTATGAGTAGATTTATGAGTGATCCAGGTAAAGAGCATTGACAAGCAATAAAGTGGATCCTTTGGTATTTGAGAGGGACCATGGGGACAGTTTTGTGCTACAGTGGATCAGACACCACTTTATGTGGTAATGTAGATTCGAGACATGGCTGGAGATGTAGATAGTAGCGAGGAGGATGATAGGTTATATTTACACTTTGTAGGTGGGACAGCAAGTGAGTTGGACTTCACGACTACGAAGTCTGGTGGCTTTGTCAACCACGGAGGCTGAGTATGTTGCTGCCACAGAGACAAGCAAAGAGATGATTTGGTTACAACAATTGCTTGAGGTGTTGGGGCATAAGCAGGAGGAATGTAAGTTGCGTATAGTGATAGTCAGAGTGCTATACACCTAGCTAAGAACTCTGCTTTCCACTCCAGGACGAAGCATATATAGTTGAGATATCACTTCATTAGGACAGCTTTGGAGGAAGATAAGTTGAAGTTGGAGAAGATTCATACCAGTCAGAATCCTACAGACATGATGACCAAGGTGGTCACAAGGGATAAAATAAAGCTATGTTTAGCTTTGGTTGGCCTTCGCGGATGACAATGAAGGGTTGAGAAGCTTGCTCAGTGGAAATCAGTCTCCAAGTGGGATATTGTTATGTTTGTGGAGCTTATTTTCATGTTAGAGTGTGGTACACCTTCTATGTGTTACACTCGGGTATTTTTACGGCGGTCCTGCTCACCGGTGAGTGGGTCAAGGGGGTTTGGGGGCAAATCCCCAAGCAAATTTTCATGGGTGGTTTATTAAACCATGGGTAATGGGTAACCGTTATGGGTTGTTTTTGGCCCATGGTTTTTCGGTACCCATTGTTTTGATACCCACGGTTTTTTGCCCATGGTTTTGATACCCACGGTTTTTGCCCATGGTTTTGATACGCACAGATTTTGTATCAAATTGCTTAAGCAATTGTCTATTTATATGGTCTTATGCATATGATACATAGATAAGCAAATGTATTGTAGATGTGTTATGAATTCGGGTGTGAATTTCAGAGAGTTTGTTGAGCATAGCTCCAAACGGATCTGGGTATTGTATTGAGAGAGTGGAGGCTTGTAATAAAATCGAGCAAGTTATTCTTCATGGACGTAGCCCAAATTGGGTGAACCACATTAAATATTGTCTCTCGTGTTGTGTTATTTATTCTACACTTTTATTTGAGATTTGTAATATTTTTTGCATATTAGTTTCTCTGCTATTGCGATTCATGTAAGGGATTATTCCGCATATTTTATCTCTTATTTCCTAACATCTCCATCATCCCATCCCTCGAATCATACCTATTTATACCCATTACCATCCATGTTTTCCTTTGAAACTACCTTCCTATCTCAAGACCTATCTCCCCCACCCACCCTCTCTCATTTTTCGACCCATTTTCCCTAAATTTCGACCTAGCATGGGTTACCTCACCCGACCGATGCTAGCTAACTCCCACTGACATCACCCAACCCTTGACCGACGTTGGTCACTATCATGGCATGAAATCTGCCAAACCCTGCCCTTTTTTCTCTAAAAATTCCACATTCTACCCTCTCGACCTACCCTTCCCTACCCAAATCTCACCCCAACCCATCCCCACCCCTCTTTTACCTACATACCACTTCCTACAAGTCCTATTTCTTCAATCCTCCTTCCAAATTCAAATTTGATTCCCCCCCAAACCCAAATTATACAAACAAATTCCTCTAACAAACATAGAATGGGACCAAATCCTACCTTGTCACGATGTCATCTCTGTGGGGGCACGTCAAGCCACTACACTGGTGGTCCACCCGACCCCTCTCCTACCTCTTCCATCACTGAATTCCCTCCTCACCTCCAACCAACCAGAAACGCTCACACCGATCTCGTGGACCTACCTATCGAATGACCGATCACCCACTCGAGGCTCACCAACTCAACTCTCCATCTCACTCCGTCACTTTCCACTTTTCCACCACTCCTCTATCATTTTATACTATTGGAAAATGAAAAATGATTCCGCAAAAGTGGAATTTTCCTTTTTAATCCCAATCCGCTATGACCAATGTCGGTCATATTGGTGCCCTAGTCAACTGTTATCGGTCAACATGTAACCAACGTCGGTCACACTTCAAACTAGTTTCCCTTACCCCACTCCCTTTTCACTTGTCGCCACTCATGCCTATACCTTTTATCATTCCAACCACCCATTGAACCATACCTACAAGCCCAACCTACCCCTACATTTCCTTTGTTGCATCTTAGGAGTTGTTATTTTACTTATACCTTGGCCTTACATGTGCCATGACCTGTTTTCCTGAACTTGACCTACTTGGTGTGACCATTGACCTTATGTACTCACTATACCTTGCGATGTTGTTACCTATGTTTTTTTAGCCTAACAACCATACTTTTCCTATTACCATGTCGTTTATCCCGACCAAACATTTGGTGTATTGTAACATACCTAAACATTCCCTGTGCTTGACGTATATTGTGTTTCTAAACCATATCCTATACCTTGGATACCTGAATCACTTCACCCTTGTTTGGATAAACCTATCGACCTTGGACAATGTAGATTTTGCAAGCTCTTCAACCTGGTACCATGTTGCAATCTATACATGTGTGTGCATTTGATTTCCATTACCCATGACCCAATTTTGACCACGACCTACTACCCATTACGAGTTAACTGTCACCCTTTCCCTCAATACTCAAACCCTTCCCCACCTATCTTCCCCACCTACACCTTTATCAAACCACTCACCAATTCCGTCTTACACCTCATCAGTGTCCGGTTTGAGGGGATCACCTTCACCCACACATGGGGCATTCACTTCTTGTTTTTGTCAACGTCGCTTACCAATACAAGCTACGCAACAAAAGGGGAAAAATGTAGACACCAAAATTGGGTCACACTCCCCTTGGTCCCCTTTCGAATAACCAACTTAAACACATTCACCTAACCATGACCCTTATACCCCACATTAATATTAATTTAATTATTTACAATTAAATTAATACTCATCCTCACTTCATTCATTATTTAATTACCTCAATTAAAACCAATTTCCACCTCACCTAGACACCTCACCATAGACCTATTCATAGCATGTTTCCATAACTAACTAAGACTTATCCCTACTTACCTTAATGAAATAAGACTTAGTACAACCCTAAAAGCACATGCATATTCTTCTCTAACCACTTTCCCACGTAGCTAAGCACAACGTTTCATTTATACAGCACAAACAAGCAAAAGTTTGGGAGAGGATAGCCAATATCTGTTATTTTAGGAAACCTAGGATATCCCACCTTAATCGACATTGGTTAACCCAAAATTGACGTCGATAACCCTAAATTGTCGTCGGTTACCATATAACCATTTTGGTAACCTTTTTTGAGAGGTTAGACACATTCTCGAGTTTTGGGAGTAAAGGATATATGCATGCAAGCAAGAACTAGAGCTCTTTCACACATCTAGGCAGCCATAACCAACACAACCATTGATCAGAAGGTATTTGCATTCACAGGAGCACTCCGGGAAGCACTACCACGACATTGATCGCCATTTCACCGATCAACCATCACCACCACCTAACCATTGAACCTGCACAACAATAAGTGTGTCTCTAACTTGCACCACTTCATTTCCATTCATTTTATAAATTTCTTCACCTTTTTTATCAACCATCAGCTATATTTTCACCCCACCACTATTGCCTTCTTGTGAACCCAACCATTCCCATCACTCATAACCCTTTTAATCACCTCTGTCTACTCATGAGTACCTCTAAATATTCCCAACATCTCCCAGGACCTAAACTAACTCCTCACCATTGCTGATCCAGTCTCAAAAAAATCCCCAAAACCATGAACTATTGAGTTATTACCATCCTGCATAGAATTTGTCGAGCTTCTTAATAAACTATAAATCGGTCATACTAGACATACATCGGTCTCTATATTTGGCAGTCCTGCTAATACCATATCCCAATAACCCTTTTTAAGTGGTTCAAGTGACCTAAAATCCAACCCCGACATGTTCCAAAGACCTTAGTTATTTACCTTATTCCCAAATCTGATCATAGCCTAGCCTATTATGTTAGATTTTCTTATTGTATTTGGATGAGATACCTAAATCATATCAACTATAGTAGGATTCTATTTACTTAAGTTATTTCCTACATTAAATTATATTAAACAATGGGTTGACTGTCACCGAAGAAGTATCACACTTCTTGGATCTAGCACACTCTAGGAAACCCACTGACATATATTATTTAATCCTCTTTTTATGGTCTTGTTGTGTATTTTAGGTAGTTCCTCCTAGCCAAAAGGAAGCTCTCACAAGTCAAGCATTAGATCAAGAAGTCAGAACGCGTGCAATGACCTTCAAACCGACCATCACAACAGGTATTCCTCCTTGGCCCACACCCTTATCTGTTTCGTCTAAAAACTTAAAGAAAATGGTGAAACAATAAGAACTAAGGCACATGTAAACAAAGTGGATAATAACATGTGTTAGTAGAAAAAAGTAGCAAGTAAAGCGTGTAATAGAAGATAATGTAATCAAGCAAGTGTGCAAAGAAAGTAGACCACAAAAAGTGGGTTTAATACATGGTACATCGCTCACAATGTTACAAGACAATCAGGACTGAAGCGGCCAAAAGCATAAAATTAGCATAGAAGACAAAGGGCATGACTTGCAAACAATAACAAACAATGACAAGTAAAATGTATCAGATAGCCATGGTGGAAAATATTCTTACAAAGAAAATTCTACACATGAAGCACCTGTTAGCATGTTAGAAAGATAAAAATTATTTCAAAGCATGTATATATCAATAGAAAGTAATGTGCTAGAAAGTAGAAGTAGTAAATGATGAAACAATAACACCGTAATGTGTGAGAGTATGAAATGTAGATGCCCCCAAGAGCCTCGATGGGATTGGTAAAAGGTACAATGCTAAACATCGTTTGCAATATGTGAAAATATGTAAAGAATTTGCATTCACAACTAGAGACAAATGAATGCACATGTGTTTATGATAAAAATAATGACATCCGAGTATCTAACTAGCATAGTAATAAAAGTGCAACATGTACATAGAATAACCTAGAAAAAGTAGATGTAACCAAGATATGCAAATACAATATGTGAGTGGGATGGAGTAGTATGCATAGTGTGAATGTGATAAGAGCACCATTCCCCCAACATATGTGTAGGGTATGGGATGAAAACTAAATGTATAGAGTATAGAGTGTGAAACTGAATGTGGTGAGGCTCATTTTAGATTTATACCCTCAATAGTCAAGTATGAACTGTGGAAGCGTCATAGGGTTATGATGATACAAAGTGAGTGCCAAAGTACGTAAGAGTAGTGAGAAATATTTAGATAGGAAGCGCAGAGCGTGAAGTGTAGTAGACACCTTGAGAGTGATGAAGGGGGAAGAGATCCAATGTTCCCAATTGTATATTTGATGGAGATCTCTGTGGTGATGTGATAAGGACCATGCCATAGTGGTGGAGTTTGAAATGTTTCCGGCCATCAATGTAAGGATTAGCTTATTTGACAAAGAGAATTGGACACTAAAGTGGAGTAGGGTAGAGAGGGATCTTGAATGGTGGTAGCTTATTTGGGATTTATAATGTTGTAGAAGACTTGAGAGGAGGAGGGGATGGACTGATTTTTAGAGGAGGTTACTTAGTTGGAATGGGTAACACTGTAAATATATTAGTGGGAGGGGATAATGGGGCGATTGTTTTGAATATGGTCTAACAATGGTTTGGATAGGTGTTGCGTGACTTACTGGAAGAGGAACATTAGAAATGATGGAATGATGCTCACTAGACATAGATGGATCAGATTTGGGAGCCCAGTGGGTTTTAGCAATTGGAGATGAGCATGAAGTAGAATTTTGTGTAGAAAATGAAATGAAACCATGATGCTTAAGGTGGCCAATTCTTCATTTTAAAGCATAACAATCCTTATCATTATGTCCATGGATCTGATGTTAACAAAGAAAAGGGGAGACCTTGGTATTCGTCAAGCCGATAAGGAGGGTAGAAATGATTAGTTCATAAGTTGATCAATTGGTGATTGAGGATCTCGGGAAGAATATCATGTTTCTTAGCATTTGAATCAAACTTGAGAGGTGCAAGTAGTGGTATGACTTGAGGTTCACTGATATGAGCACATGTAGAAGACATAGAAGTAGGATGAGATGTAGAAGAAGAACTAGCATGAGCCTTGAGAAGCATCCTTGAGATGTTGTATTTCAGCTTTAAGAGATGTAATTATGGTTTCCATAGCTTGGATTTTGTCTTAAAATAAACAATGCAAAGCTTGAATTGACTTTAAGACAAAGTTGATTGGATGGAGGATTAGGAGTGCTATAAGATAAACAATTGAAAACAACACTTACTTGAGTGAGTGGCATATTGCAAGGGAGATACATAGTGTCAGGTATTTTATGAGAATAGCTTTGTAAGATGGATCCATTTGAAGTAAGCCATGCAAAGAGGTTTGAGGAATTTTAGGAGCCATGCAAGAAGATTGGATCAAATAGGAAAGCAAATGATCATCCAAGTTTTTGATCATGAGTGGGGTTCACCAAATGATTTAATTTAATTTGAATTAATTCAATCAATGTATTACAAAGTAACTGATGTATAAATGATAAAATATAGAAATGAAACAAGAAAACTAATATTTAAAGTATGAAACCCTAATCAAGATATGGAGAAAGAAGACTTCATTGATGTACACTCAACTCGGGATTGATCTCGGATAGAGAGAAGTGATGCACATACCGAGAAGAGTGGTGTTATTGCATAATATAAACTCGACGGGCGGGGATGAAGTCATATACGAGTTCTTGGGATAGGGCAAGGGTGCTTGGGCGTTGGAGACAACTTCTAGGTGTCAGTGACTACACACGAGCTCATAATATAATCTACGATGTTTCACAAGGGTGTCACAATTACTTCGTGTTTGTTACTCGATGGTCACTTCTTGATCACCGAAGGTACCTATAACTGTAAAAAAGATGTTCACCCACAAAAGCCCGCAAACTACATCAAATATAATAAAAAAGATGCGAGAATGGGGAGTCGAGACGGACCCGATGGTCACCTTGAGAGTGAAATTACGATCGAGAATTGCACTACATCTTAGACTACATGTAGTTCATGTGTGTGTGTATGAATTGTGTCCTAGGTTGCCCTAGTGCAAGTTGCACTTGATAGTGGGCTAGATCTAGAATGTATAAATGCATAGCATGTGTGGATGTAATAGAGCGAAATTCCCCTTCCTATGCGAGTGTATGCTTCCTTGTCCCTTTAATGGATGCTAGATGAATGCCTTTAGTGCTCTTTAGTGCCTTTGGATGCAAGCTTAGGTGATGATAGTATATGCTTAGTGCTTGGTCCCTCATTTTGAACACATAACTATGTATTTATATGATTCCCTTGTTTGAATTTTTTAATTGAAAACTGGAAGGTCAACCCATAAGTGAAAAATATTGCCAAAAGATAAAATAGACCCAAAAGGAATGAGTAAGATAGAAAAGGGACATGGGCACCTAGAGGGGACGAGAGCACCTGTGCGTTGTTTTCCTAGCTGGGTGCTGGTATTTGAAGCCATGAAAGATAAACAATTAATGTTTTGACTTGGTTGTAGGGTATGTAAGACCAAAGAGAAAGTAAGAAATAGATAAAAGAGGTCAAATGTAGTTGTCAACCACTAGTTTTCTTTCTTAGAAATCATATCGATACTACCATGCTTTTAGGACCTAGAAATGTACCCAAGTGTGTGATTTTGTGTCTACATTTGGCACCCCTAACATCCACATTCTCCCTACCCTCCACCTTTGAATTCTTGCAAATAAGAAGCTTACATATATCGAATCCCTTACGCTAATGCACTTTCGACCATGCCTTTCCAATCATCTTGCATCTTCCCTGGTCATGCAATATCTCATAAAAGGCTTGATAATTTGTGCTTTGATTAATGTTTATCAAATCCTCACACTCATGACACGATGCAAACACAACTTGAGTAGTTTGCGTAAGTAAAATAGTTTTAATTTTAGCTAATTTAATAAGTTTCAAATCTTACGAAAAATAATAAATTTTATAAATAAAAAGATGAAGACCCAAACACATCAAATAAAAAAGATATGAGTTCTTAGCGATGAGGAAAATAGGTTTCAGATAAATTGTTTGCAAGGATGTCCAATCTACGTGAACTCCCATTTTATAGGCCTCATATGAGTCTCTCAATGATGGTGGTGG
Organism: Taxus wallichiana var. yunnanensis; assembly: GCA_018340775.1. Taxonomy (NCBI): domain Eukaryota; kingdom Viridiplantae; phylum Streptophyta; class Pinopsida; order Cupressales; family Taxaceae; genus Taxus; species Taxus wallichiana. Next base: position 221,026,032 of record CM031235.1, read on the forward strand.
AAAAGAGTGCCACGATAGTATGCGGGGTATCCTGATAGTAGTGCTAGTGGGAAAAATGGTAGCAGAAATGGAGTTTGATGAGGCGGTTGTAAGAGAAGCAGGAGTTTATTTGGCTATAGATGTTATGGCTCACCACATAAATTCCTCCTTCACCACTAACTGTAAAAAAGAATCTTGCATACGTTTGAATCCCTCATGCCCAGTGGTTTTCAAATTCATTTTATTGGTATAAATATTCACAATACGGTGTGCATGAATTTTTAGGAAGAGACCCATAAAGGGAATTTGAACTGGGGAGTTTGTTGTGGGTAATGTATTTGAAGGCATCAAAGATAAAGTTGAACTGAGTGAAACAATTAATGTAGGATTTTCATTGTGTCTAGATGAGATCGTTGGATGTGTCCATCAAAATCCACCTCTTTCCCACAAGGAAAGTCAATGTTAGAGCCATGCAATTCACCTATGTGTCACTACTTATCATAACACAAAATATTCCATTAGCCATGTTGGTGAAATGGGAATACAAACTATTCCAGAGCGTGTGATTTGCGTTGATTAAAATAGGTGGTTTGATGTGTCGTTTATAAGGCACATAATAGAATCCACTAGAATTGGTTAGTTGTCACTTTATTTTGTAAACAAATACTGTCATAATAAAGTGGACGATTATAATTAGAATTGACTAAAATTGGATAAAAGTTTAATTATATTATAAACATGTAAGAGGAGAATATTTTGACCTAGGGATTTCACTAACATAAAACTCTACTCCAACCTATGTGGCGTAAAATCCATAATCTTTATATGAATGACAACATAACCATAAAAATTTCAAATTTTGAGGGAACTTTCTAATGAGATAAGGAGGGAGTTTCTATCAAGATATCCATGCACGTCTCTTTTTAAGTGACAACATTGTGTGCAAAAGTTGGACGAATGTCATAAAACCCTCGATTCTATCATGATAGAAATTAATTAAGGATGTCTAAGGGGGCATATCTTTTATCGTAGAGAGTAAATAATGGGGATCATCTTGTGCAATAATTATATATGATCCAATCCAAATCTACTAGGAAATCCTCCCTCTCGTGCTCATCGAATTTTGAATTGCATTGTTAAACCAAATCTCAATTTGTGTTAACCAATCACAAGTTGTTAGTACTTGTGATGAGGTTATGATAACATGGGATGTTTTAGGCTATAACATCATCTCTTCTAGATAGCACCGCGAGTCCCGCACATCTATTCCTATGTGGGAGATGGGAAATATCGGTAAATATAGAGGCCCTCCCCCTCCAAATGTGGAATTGGCTCTCGGTACTCGGCTTTGAACAAAGGAGGGATATTTCTTCACCACCGCATTTCCTTCCATTCGGTATAGTTCTATTTCCCCTATCTATATATGGGTTGGCTCTTCTCGACCCCCATATAGAGATAGGGGCCCCCACCCCAATATAGAGTCTAGATAGGGGGCTCTTCCTCGACCCCCTCTATAGTTCATAATTCTAAATAGGGAGATCATGGGTTTCCATCGAGTAATAAAGTGGCGTGGAAGGTGATTTTCTTGTGTACTTGTTCACCATGTCGGAAAGCACAATTATACCTCAAACAGTCAACATTGATGAGGAAATTAGTTCACTAAATTCTAGAACATTTAATCCACCATTGTAAGTAAAAATGCATTAGACACCCATTATCAAATTTTCATATAATGCATTCTAATAGCTTTCTCTATTGAATTTCTCTAGTATGTTCTTATCCTTTCAGGTCCTTTTAGCCTTCCTAACTAGTGTAAACTCAAATGCATCACCGGATGTTTACATAACTGATTTTACTACATTTACCATTGTTATGAATTACTTTCCTTGTTTAAATCTAGATTAGGATTTTGCAGAGCACTTCACCAAATCCACTTTGAACATCTCGGGAAATATATAAAGCAACCCAATAGAGTGACAATGATTCACATTATTCCATATATCATATCATACATTAACATGAAGGGAATATTTATGCCCTGCATAGATATGAGTGTATAGTATCGGCAGTGGTGGTGCCTCCGCATATACACTAATAGCCTCTCGGAATAGTTGTATTGAGGGGAATATTAATTTTTGGCTTCATGGATGCCACCAACAAATTTTTCTCTCGGAATTTGAAATTTGGCGACATGTTATTATTTCCTAAGGGAATTATACATTTCCTTCTAAACATTGGACATATGCCTATCACTTGTGATAGATGGTTAGAGTGCTTGACTCGAGAAGAATTTGTGGGACCCATAAAAACTAATTCCACGCGGATGAAACTGAAACAATCATACTTTAATGACCAAAGAAACTATAGTCATCAAATATCTACGAATTATCAAAAATTTCTTGCTTCTTGGTCTAGTTTGTAAAAATGCTTATCGGCGTAAAAAACATATATCGATGGCCTTTGTCTAAATTAATTAGAGCCAACCTTACCTCCTTCATTCACTTTAGCTTTATTCAATGAAATCAATTATATTTTTCCTACCAAGTTTGCATTGTAAATATTTCTCATTATCAACTCAAGTGCTTGTGTTAGCATGGATTCATCTTGCATAAAATTTATTTATTCAATTGAATCATTTCCCATGGTTAACTAAAGCATTAGTGTGTAATTATTTGCATCAACACTAATGTTTTTTTGGTCAATTGAAGTGTGGGTGAGGATTTATTTTTCCTAGCAAAAGGACAACATGGGGGACAAAAACATGTGCATGAGTTTCCCATGGCTTCCGATGACTTGTAAATTGATTCCTAAATGTTGATGAATAATATATCAACACTCACTACAAAATTTCTCGTGATCAAGCTCCAATGAGTCAATATGATTGAAATATACATTAGAGTAGTGTATAATCATATATAACATTCAATTGTTAAAGGGGAGGATGATTTCGTGGAATGTGACAATGATAAAAACTAGTGGGGCCCATGATGACCAATTACATATGGATGACATTGATATGATCATATGCCAATGAACAAAGAAATCAGAGTTTTCAGATATATTCATATTGTCATAATTTTTTCCCTTCGGTCTAGTTTGGAAAAACAACAACAAGTGTAATAAACTATAAATCACACCTCAAAGGTGTACTAGATACATTTAAATGGGGGAAGTGAACTATGAAAAAGTAAATTATGAACATAGTTCAAAGGAAATTTAAATGGAGTTAGAGGAATTGAAAAAGAAAAAGAAACTAAGCATTCATTTGCAAAAAGATTAAGTTATCTTGAATTAAGAAATTGTAGTTACATGATTACATATATGAAAAATGCATAGAAAGGTGAACTTGTGAGGACAAAAGTATATACGAATGTGTAAAAATAATAGGATCATAACCATATTGAAACAACATGATGAAAAACATAAGGCATGCATTACATGAAAGGAACACAAACAAAAAAATTGTAACCACTTCAAGAAAAACATAAATTTAAGCATGCCCAATTATACTGCTCCAACCAAGTGTAGATTGTCACGATGAAGATGTCCTTCAAAAAAATTACAAGTTTTTATCAGCTTCCTCTCCAAAAAAATTTACCACTGCCACACAACGTTAGAATTCGCTTGTAATTCATGCAAAAAAAGGGCTTTTGTCGAATTTGTTATGTGCATATACACCTAGTAATTGCAAACCTACTTCAATACACCATCCGAAATGAAATTGAAATAATTTAAGTTCATGGATTCTTTCTAATTGAACCTAACAAAAACATGATAAGCCCTATAACATATGTCTTTTTTTGCATAGAGAAAATATTAGTATATTACATGCATAAAAATAAACATTATGTGTTAAAAAAACATTGACTCACTATATGTGGTTGTTGCAGGTGGTTGATTTTAACTACAACCTAGAGTGGAAACTTTTCTCAACCCATATATGTAAATCCTTTTGGTGTAATTAATTATATTTTCATTTATTTCTAATTTTCTTATAGTTAAATGCAACTTTTGAGGTATGATACTAAGCCGCCCATTTTTTAAAACATCATTTATCATTGAATGATTCACATTTTCTTATAATTTTGAATTTTGGGGTGTGATATCAATCCACTCATGTTTCGCACTATCAACATTATATAAAAATTAATAAAAATATGCTTTAAAAAAAGAGAAAACGCCAAAGACACGAAAACTTTTCCAACTATCAAATACAAATAATTAAATGTTCTAATAATTTTAATACAAGATAGAAAAATGGCATATAAAGTGGTAAAATCTCTCCTAGTATGATTTTATTAAATAAATGGCCAAAATAATTTTGTGCAATTTTGTGAATGCAAAACAAATATGTATATATCTTTATTGTTAATATATATCTATCTTTTTTATTCCTATTAAAAATTAATAACAATGAAAGTAGAACAAGCCTCCCCCTCTTTGCATGTAATAATGATTTGTTCTATTTTCACACCTATAAAATCCAAATAGTACAATTTATATAGGTACTTCAAAAGTATGTATTACTAATGTTGGCTTACTAAATCATAAAACTTCAAGAAACCACAATTTGGGGTTGTCAAATTACTTAACAAATCCAAACATCAACATTATTAATCGTGTTGGGGTTAGCACATCGGTTGTACGAGATAATATATCAAATCTAAGCATACATGAAAATAAAAGCGGATATTCTACTAGAAGAAATATACAAACCAAGAGAATAAATCAATTCCATATTTAACGCGGTTCACCCTGTGTGGGCTACATCCACCAAGAAACAAGCCAATCTATTATCCAAATCTTTGACAAGATATACAATGAAGATTTACACTCTTCCACACCTCTCAGATGTTCAATACTTTCTTTCCTCAAGCTTTTTCTTCATCACCAAGAATTCTCTCTCTCACCAACCTTTTGCAAGTTCTTTCTAATTCTTGTTAATCATTATTAATTCTAAACCCTAGCTTTTATGTTTATATAGTCATTTATAGACTTAGGGAACTTAGCCATGCAATTACAATCAATAGATATACTTTAATGCTAAAAATAGATCTAATTCTCAAGAGTTAATTAAAACATCCTCACACAAGTAACCGATGCTAGGTTAGACCTAACCTCTGTCGGTTCCTCCCTTTCTTGACCGATGTCGGTCCTGGGTGACCAATGTCAGTTCCCCTTAACTGCCGATAGCCATGTATTTTCCAAAGAAGTTTCCATTGCATGCTAAATGAAGTAATTGAGCTCCACAACTCAACAATCTCCCACTTAGAGATTAATTACTACACCATACCTATACAACATCATTCTTGGATCCTTCCTTAGCTTTGTTTCTTCTTCTTCAAGTCTCAAACTCGAAGACCAAAAGAAGTGGAGTGTAGCTCCAACTTCTCCTTTTCTAATGGCTTCGTTAGCATATCCACATGGTTCTTGCTCGTATGAATATTTTCCGATTCAATTTTCCATCCTCCAATACCTTCCATATGAAGTGATACCTCAATTGAATGTGTTTCGTTCTTGAATGAAATGTTGAGTTCTTTGCCAAATGAATTGTACTCTGACTGTCACTAAACAATTTACAATTATTTTTCTCCTTTCCCAACTCTTCCATGAACCTACTCATCCATATCATCTCCTTGTTAGCCTTTGTAGCTACAACATACTCGCTCTCGTAGTAGGCAAAGCCATAACCTTCTGCAATCTCAAAATCCATCTAACTATCATTCCACCTACTATGAAAATATATCCAATAGTGCTTCTTCTACCATCCAGATCTCCAGCCATATCCGAATCAACATAGCCACATAATGAAATATTCGAACCTCCATAGCATAACTGCATGCTAGATGTCCCTTTCAAATACTTGAGTATCCATTGGACTACTTTCCAATGCTCTTTACCTGGATTGACCATATATCTACTCACCACTCCCACTTTGCATATGCAAGTGCAGTGCAGTACAAACCATAACATACATGAGAATTCCAACTATCGAAGCATATGGCACTCATGTCATGTGATGATGGACATTGATATTTGCTTAATTTGAAGTGTATGACCATAGGTGTGCTAACAAGTTTAGCATTTTGCATATTGAACCTTTCTAACACCTTGTAGATATAATGCTCCTGAGACAAATACAATTTCTTATTTTTCATGTCTCTGTGTATTTGCATGCCAAGGATTATTTTTGCAGATCCTAAATCCTTCATAGCAAATGTGTGAGCTAGCTTTCCCTTAAGCTCACCAATGTCCTGCATACTAGATCCTGCAATAAGCATATCATCCACATACAATAACAAAATAATATAGCTCCCATTTTCAAGCTTCTTGAAATAAACACAATGGTCAGATTCATATCTCAAGTAACCATGCTCTTGCATAAAACTATCAAACCTATTATACCATTGCCTTGGAGATTGTTTGAGCCCATATAGACTCTTTTTCAACTCCGCACACTTATTTATCCTTACCTTTGACTTCATACCCAAGCGGTTGTTGCATATAAATCTCTTCATCTAAATCACCATGAAAAAAATCTGTCTTCACATCTAGTTGCTCTAAATGCAAATCTTCTACTGCAACTAAACTCAATATAGTATGAATAGAAGTCATCTTAACAACAGGAGAAAATATTTCACCAAAGTCAATACCTACTTTTTGTGTAAATCCCTTTACTACAAGCCTTTCCTTGTATCTTTTCTATCCACCCTCTTCTTCCTTGATCCTGTAAACCCACTTGTTCTACAATGTTCTCTTACCTGCTGGCAACTTAACCAAATCCCAAGTCTGGTTCTGTTCTAAGGAGTCCATCTCCTCATCCATGTCATGCTCCCATTGGATGTGGGTCTTATCCTGCATTGCTTCTTCAAATATCTCTGGTTCACCATTATCAGTCAATAATAAATAAAATAGAGGTGTAAATCTTTCTGGAGGTTTACTTACCCTTTGTGACCTTCTCACATGAGTTTGGGGTAACGGAGGCTCAATCTGGACCTCCTAGACATTTGTATCCAAATCTGTCAGTGACCAATACTGGTCACCTATAACCGATTTCGGTTCTACTAACCGATGCCAGTTTGGATCTTCTGTAACTGATACTGGTTCTACTAACCGATGTTGGTCAGGGGTCAACCGATTCTTGCCATGTAACCCTCGCAAGTAATTCTTTTGAATCGAGAGTTCATTTTCATTCACAAACTTCTCAACCAGTTCATCCTTGGGTACCAAAATTTGATCCTGTACATTCTATTTTCATTCCATTCAACATCACAACTCCTAATAATTTTAGAATTCTCTAAATCCCAAAAATGGAAACCGAAATCACCAGATCCATAACCAATGAAAGTACATCTCTTGGATTTTGCATCCAAATTTTTCCTATTTTCCTTATCAACATGCACAAAAACTTATGAACCAAAAACTTTAAGAAAAGAAATATCTACCTCTTTTCCATTCCAAGCTTCCTCTGGTGTTCCTCCATCTAGTGAACTTGAAGGCCCATGGTTAATGAAATAAACTGATGTATTAACTGCTTCCACCCAAAACTATAAGGGCAGTCCAGAATGTATTCTCATACTTCTATCACATTCCATGATTCTCCTGTTCATTCTTTCTACAACACCATTCTCCTGTGGTGTTCTTGGAACCGTTCTTTCTCTACATATCCCATTCACTAAACAATAATCATTGAAATCCTTACTATAATATTCACCACCATTGTCAAATCTAAGGCACTTTAACTTAGAATTTGATTCATTCTCAACAAGAGTTTTCCATCTTTTAAAAGTCTCAAAAACATCAAATTTACGTTTAATACAATAAACGCATACCTTTCTTGTAGCATCATCAATGAAAGTAACATAATATTGGGATCCTCCATGAGAAGCTACCTGAGCTGGTCCCCACACATCTGAGTGTACAAGCTCCAATTTTTATCCTTCTTAGTTGCCCAACTTTGAGAAATATCACTCTCTTTTGCTTTCCAAAATACAATGCTCACATGAAATCAAGATCTAAATCTTTAAAATCGATAACTTACCCTTAGCCTTTAAAATCTACATTCCTTTTTTACTCATATGATCCAATCGGTTATGCCACATGCATGCATCTCGAATCTGAAGTAGATAGACTTGAGGATCTATTTTTATGCCACAATCTATTTTTAGCATTAAATTATATCTATCTTTTTTATTCCTATAAAAAAATTAATAACAATGAAAGTAGAACAAGCCTCCCCCTCTTTCGCATGTAATGATTTGTTCCATTTTCACCGCCTATAAAATCCAAATAGTAAAATTTATGTAGGTACTTCAAAATTATGTATTACTAATGTTGGCTTACTAAATCATAAAACTTCAAGAAACCACAATTTGGGATTGTCAAATTACTTAACAAATCCAAAAATCAACTTTATTAATCATGTTGGGGTTAGCACATTGGTTGTACATATAATATATCAGATCTAAGCATACATGCAAATAAAAGCAGATATTCTACCAGAAGAAATATACAAACCAAGAGACATAAATCAACACCAAATTTAACGTGGTTCACCCAATGTGGGCTACGTCCACCAAGAAATAAGCCAATCTATTATCCAAAGCTTTAACAAGATATACAATGAAGATTTACAATCTTCCACACCTCTCAGATGTTTAGTACTTTCTTTCCTCAAGCTTTTGCTTCATCACCAAGAATTCTCTCTCTCACCAACCTTTTGCAAGTTCTTTATAATTCTTGTTAATCATTCTTACTTCTAAACCCTAGCTTTTATGTTTATATAGTTATTTATAGACTTAGGGCACTTAGCCATGCAATTACAATCAATAGATATACTTTAATGTTAAAAATAGATCTAATTCCCAAGAGTTAATTAAAACATCCTCGCACAGGTAACCGACGCCGGTTAGACCTAACCACTGTCGATTCCTCCCTTTCGACCGATGTCGGTCCTGGGTGATTGATGTCGGTTCCCCCTTAACCGCTGATGGTTATTGTATTTTCCAGCAAGTTTCCATTGCATGCTAAACTGAAGTAATTGAGCTCCACAACTCAAAAAATCGAAGTGACTACAATCTTTTCTTATTTCACCTTGATTTTCTACCTTGACACCAACCCAACCTAGATTTTTCATTACTCGTATGAAGGTTGCATTAAATTTGAAGGGATTATTGGTAAAGACAATCACTATGTTTTAAGCATGTGTTTACGCATAATTCTTGATCGGGAGTAAAAAGGCCCTTTCCATTCACTAGTTTTGGTAGTAGACATTGTCAAATGTATGAAGAGTTAAAAGGTCCATGTTAATGGCAATGGTAGGATCCACATTCCTAAAACACATTGTAGTTGGCTTACATATTGTTGGCCTAACGTAGGGTCAATGGAGATGATGTAAATTTTGTTTCAAAAATGGTTTTATCGAGAAAATCCCGATGTGTGAGATCTTGTGATCACTTGTAAATAGAACCAAAAATAACAAGCCAACTTTATAGCTCAAAAGGCATAATGTTTTCTTCCTATTAATCTCCCTTTTATCTCATTTTTGGATCTTGGATTTTACCCCATTTTGGTACTTGTTGATGTTTAAACACAATAGCCCTAATTTTTTGCAACTTGATGGGTTGAAACTATCAGTGTGATTGCATAACATGGAGCTTTTCCCAGAGTGTGGGACTTTGTGAACAGGAAAATCTCTAGATGATGTTTGGTTCCTATTCCTCTATTCTTGATACACACATTCAAATTGTAGAGGATCTACTATTAAATCTACTCTAACTTTCCAAGGAGACAGGGTTAAGAATATTACAATAAATTGAACCTAAAATAACATAGGTGATGCACCAAAAGGAATATTGAGCTTAAAGCGCTTGATAAACACAACACAACTAGAAAATTGTAATGAAAACACAACAATACACAATAACCTTGTATGCAATGAAGATCAGAAAATATGCAATAGAACGCATAAGAGGGTTTGAAACATCCACATATCTGATTTTTTTGCTCTCAAAGTTGATACAATGCATCACATTTAGGGTAAAATGCACCGACTTTGCATTACAATGTCTAGTAGGGAGATTTCGAATCTCCATAAAATCTCTTACATACAAGAAGAAGAAGGGAGGGGCATATACAAAGTGTCAAACCTTTTTAAAATGAGCCCCTCCTTACAATATATAGGAGAAATGAGAGAAAGGGAGAGATAAGAATATGAAAGCTTGCTTCAACTACCCAAGAATGCCTTGAATTCACTCTGCAACAATGATGGGCACCACTGCAAAACCCATATCTCCTTGTATTTTTCCCTGTTAAAGAAGAAGGAAGCCTATACCTCATTATTTTGGTAGGTGAGAAACCTGTAACACCCTCTAAAATGGTGGACTATTTTTCTTCATTTGAATAACTTAGTCCCACTTAAATTAATATAACCAGACGTAATTTTGTAGAGAACATTGAGAGTTTTCCAAAATGTCCTTTCTTGTGCAAATATAAGCTCCCAGTCAAATGTTATGGCCATCTGAAGATTGGGGTGCCATACTGTATTAACTCGGGGTGTTTGGCTCTGTTTCTTTGGACTCCAAAACGCCTTGTAACCTCCGAAATCTGAAAAATCAGACCTTCAGAATTTGGGACTTCAGACATTGACGCTTCAAAAGTCATTGCCACTATTCATCCACTAAATCCCGCCAAGACCTCCAAAATTTGAACCCCAACCTCCAAAAGTCTAAAAATCCCCATCGTGTTGACCCCGAAACCAAGTTTGACCTTCAAAATCCAAACCCTTTCAGATTTCAGAATTTCGGGATTTTGGACCTTAGCTCACATTTTTGTGTTTTTCTCGGCAAAGACCCTGAAATTTCAAACCCCAAACCTCTGAACCTCCGAAGTCCAAAATTCAGACTTTAGAGTTCAAACTCTGATCCATGGTGCCATTGACCCCGAAAGGAGTTGACCAAAATCCAGGTGCCTTTTTAGACTTCAAGATTTCGTGCCTTTTGCCTTGTTTTGCTTTGCCTACCTCTAAAAGGCTCCACCTTCGAAATCCAAAATTCAAACTTCAGAGCTTTTTCTTTTCCCAAAATTCTCTGCAATGCTCGACCTGCTTCAACCATATTCAACCAAACTTGAAATGCAAGCTCCCATGAATGAATCAACCCCCTTTTCTCAGTGCACAAGTTCATGTTTGTTCAATTTTGCCTTAGAGGCAAAATTGGATAACATTACTCTCTTTTACTCTAACATCTAAATTTATATTTATATGACATGATGTTAATTACATATAAAAATAAATTCTTTTATATCCATATATTGTTTACCATATTTTAAATGTAAATAAGGAAATACTATACCTTGCTAGGTGTAGGAACCTTGGTGGTTGTAGGAAGATTTGTGGGGGATTTGCATCTTAAACATTAGGTGTTGATCAAGCACGATTCCTAACAATTTTTACACTTTATATTTGGAAAAAGGTCTTAATACCTTTATCACATTTCAAATAATGTTGTCACTTATGGAATGAGGAAAACATTATCATGAATCTAAATGAGTAGGTTTATTTGACCTAAGTAGATACTCATGGGAAATGCTTCCAAAATAAACCTAGAACAACCAAACATAACTTCTAAGAAATTAAAAAAACTAGAAACAAATGAGGTTATGGAATTGTGGGAGTTATGAATATTATTTTGTTGTAGGATCACTCCAACTATCACGCCCACATTTTACACACACAAATACAACAGTAAAAATACTAATATAATTTTTTTACTTACATTGCTCACTACACAACACACAAGGGATCCAAGTAGAGAAACTCAACAACGCATAAGACACTTACATAATTCATCGACTCACATAGACACATGACAACACCATATACATGTTGATGCCACACTTTCCCCAATGAACAAATGATAGCAATAACCCAACCACAAAAAAGGGACTCAAGGATTGGCAAACCCACAACACATCATTACCATGATTACATCTTCGTTACAATTAACATTCCAATAACATTATTATGTAAGGATAATTTTCTCCTTTTTCCACCTACAAATTCTTAAATTCATTTCACATTCAACTTACAGTTCGACCATTTAAGTTGGCCCTTTATCCCTTATGACAATCTCCATAACTTACATAATTATTTGCCATATTTCAAATTTCATAAAAAGTTCCTAATTCTCTTGTTCTTATGTTAAAGGTTTGTTTCTTAAAATATGTTTAGTTGACATTTAATTTTACCCTCATTATGCAAGGGGACCAACCAAGAAGTTGTAGGAAAAAAATAATATTATTCAAAGGAGGAGAAGGTTCAAGTTTCCCTTTCCTATAAACTTCCTTCCATTAGAAGCACATTTGTTCTCGTACTATGGTTGTTTTAGTTCCAAATTTAGTTTGAGTCAATTAAGCATTTACACATCATAATTTTATTTTATTTTTATTTTTAGTGGACTTTATAATGGCTCAAATGCCTAGTCCCACCAAGAACAATTTGTATCCATTCTTAATAAAAATTCAATGCTTAAATCAACCGTAAGGACTTCAAGTGAAAATTTGTTCCTAAACCATTATCACATATACTCTTGTTTCTCATCTCGTTTACATTGTTTCTTAGGTATCTTATTGGTGTCACTTTACAACAAAAAGAATTATGAAAGTACTTGTCTAACATCTTTAAGAAGTACCTGATTGGAAGCATTATAACTACACATGAACCACAAGATAACCTCCTAATTAAGTACCTGAGATTTAGTTTAATTCCAATTTGCACTCGGGGCTCTACACCCCATTATAGATCAGATTTAGGTGAAAAAAACATATTTACCCTAGAAAGCCTATGTAAAAGACCGAGGCACTAAATTTTCTCCATTACCACATCAATTAGAAGTGAACACACATAAAAAAATGCACATAATAATTTATAGTTCTCCATTAATATACATTTTGTTTTCATGTTAATTTACAATGGGAGTATCTTAGATATATAGAACGGAAAAGTATGTTTTTACAACAACAATAAGTTTTTGTTAACAAAGAGAAAGATAGGGGGTCTCCTAATTATGGACATTATTTCAATTATAGGTGCACACTAGCATATTCACTCCAACAATAATAACTAAACTCCCAAAGTAGGCTTACCTCTCAAATAAGTGTGATCATGTCTCAAACACGGTTAATCAGAAATACCCTCTAACTACTAGCCAATGTGAATGAAAACACTCTAACAATGTTTGTTAAGTGCATAATAGGAAGTGAGGAGGAAAGCATGGAGAGTAATGGGTCTTGATAATTAGGCTTGATAAGGTACCCATGTACAAATGCATAGTGAAACACTAAGTGTCCCTATGGTAATCAATCCATCTTACCATAATACATGGATGTCAAGTTGCTATAACCACTAATTCAAATAGGAGTTGGTACTCCATACAAGGATCATAAGAAAACATTGATCATAAAACTAGGAAAAAGAGTTAACCTAGGTGAAATGTATCACCTTAAGATACCCAAATATTTGTAAAAATAGTCAAAGTGGAGAAATTAACTTATGTTAAGGCATCCCAAGAAGTGTGGCTAAAAAAAATTAATATGATGTTGAATAAGTTGTTTGGTAGACGAAAACATTTCTTAAACTCATTCTACATTAGAGGTCTAGATCCAATTCTCGGTCATTGAAAAATACTTGATAGTGTAATTCAACATAATAGCTCCATATAAGGTGATTTTTGGTGGTATTGATAGTTCAAGAGTTTACCAAACTTAATATGATCTACTGCCATAAGATGTGGTGTACCAAACGCAAAAAGGAAATTTTCAAAAAGTAATGGACATAACACTTGAAGGAGCATGATTAACACAATTCCCTCCATACTATTGAATGGGTGAAGTGATGCTCCAATTATGTATGAGTGGTTGAATCCAACTACTCAAACATCTAGACAAGCTAACACTGGGCTTCACCAGACTATCTACACTTCATAAAGAGAACTAGATCCACTACAAAGTTGAAAGAAATTGTAATGCCTTAAAGAAGTGCCAAATATACATATGAAATCTACCTTTCAAGAAGATGGCTCAAGTGATGCATAGAAGGTTCCAAATTGTGGTCAATCTCTAAAGGATGTCATCTAAAAGTAAAAGAGTGACTCTACAACTACCAAAAATAAATCTTGATCAAAAAAAGGAGCTACAAAAGGCAAGAGGAGTAGTGAGTGGACTAAGAAGATGACAAGTGGATGAGTCATGTCTATAGTCCCTCTCAATGAATGCTTACATTTCTATCAAAAGTGATCAGAAAATTATCCCAAATTAATACACATGGTAGAATAATATGCATGCATATAATTCGGTTCCATTCGCATAACCAATACATGCGAGGAGACATCTAAATGTTGGGACGGGTTGATCATGCTACTAATAATTGTGTTAGCAATTGTTCTATCTTATGACTAATACACATTATACCATGTTAGTTGATACACTAATTTTAGTTTATATCATTGATCAGGATGCTTCTCTAGTTTTATATTACTAAGACTCTCTCTTTTGAGTTAGATTATCCTTTGCAAAATCCCTTGTCTCAAAGGAGGGCATATTATAGGATTTTCCCAACACATTCATGTAAATATCAAATACATTTCTTCAAATGGAATTGTATGATGATATATAGATAGTTATTAGAACACAACATTTATATGATTCTTACATCATGACATTTACATGATCCTTACATCATGATGTCTACATGGATTCACTTAGCGAGAGCTCAATCGCTATCAAAGGCTTCACTTATGAGCATAATTTCTAAGAGAGAAGTCCACTTTAAATGTTCAATTTTTATGGAATGGATTCACATAGCATGCCCAATTTCTACTATTCTATTTATGTTTGAATTAATCTTCTCTAACATATAATTATTAGGGAAATAGGTGTACACTTTTCATGCTTTTTACTTTTTGGTTTGCTCTTCCATCACATTTAAACATTGGGGAAAATAGGCATACACAATTCATAATTTTTACTTTTCAATTTATGTTATTTACTGAGTTTATATGAGCACCTTGAATGTAATTTAATACACATATTTTCATGTGGAAAATGCATCCACATGTATGGCTATACACACCAAGGGAAGTGTACACACAAATTCCAATCTCAAGAAATTTGTGTTCATATGTAATGACTTTACATTTCACAAAGCATTTTATTTTAATCAAGAAATTTTAAATTACTATATTAAAATGGGGGAAAATGTAGATACCTAAACCTAGACCTACGGACCTATATCATTTGGAAACTAATGCTTTGCATTTATCTCATCCCATTAATCATTGTGCACGTAAATGACTAATTCTTATACAAGCCTTTCTTAATTAACACTATCAACCACTAGGTCATACTTGTTATTTGTCATTTACCAATAAAAATTCCACTTATGGAATATAGAACACATCTTAGGACATCTTTCCACTATTATTAGATAAAAGATTGCAATATGTGCTCCACAAAATTAAATCATCCATGAAAAACAAATTAGATTGGAAAACTTTGTCTTGAGATAACATATTCATCCTCCAAAGCTCTAATAGTCAAATTTTCAATTTAACAAGTTACCCTAGTTAGCTAGTGTCATTTGAGAAGGAAATCTTGTTGCAACAATCACCTATAAAATTAAATTCACATAACCTATTTTAAGGGCCCCACCTCTCACATCTTTGGGGACTACCTAGAGATCACAACACAAAACACCCAATTACTAAATCACTCTCTCAAGAATATCATCGAGTTCAATTTGTACACATCCTAACTAGCTTCCCTATATAATTTTGTAAAGTGGCATCACACCAAATATCACATCCAAGTTTCGAGAGGTAATGTTGGGGTATTCATTACCACAAAACATTAAAATATACATTTTATGTGCATTCATTGGGTGGGGAACTAAGAGGGTTTGATGCCTCTTTGGAGTATTGCTACATAGTAATGCAGGAGCAATTCAACCCAATTGGAGTAACCCCTTTTTAGGTCTCCAATATAAGAAGAAGCCCTAATCTATTGCATAACTATGGTCGCATAATTTTGGTCACAAAAGGTGAAGTTGCGTAAACACATAGAAACACAATGTTAGAGGCAAGATCCAGTCAAAGTCAACAAAGAAAAAAATTCATCCATCTTAGAAAAAGTTACTTGGGAAATGTTTTTCCACAAGAGAAGACTTCTTCATGCACTCAAATTCACACTTATATATTTTTAGGACAACTTGACAACACTTTGTATATTCTTCTTGTACACTACACCTATCTTCATCATCCATATTTATGTCTATAAAGAATGATTTTTCAATCAAAGTGTTGAAGGCATTATGGCGATCTATAACAAAATCACCATCATTCATTCTCAATGAATATAAATTTCTTTGCATGAATAGTTTTGTGTCATAGATTTTCCCTGGCATAATGTTCCTAACTTATCTCAAAAACCCATGTTTTTCATTAGATACATTCAATAAAACTAAATCTAATAGAAAAATTGTGATAGATGTTCTAACTTTTCTATCTAATTTATCCCACTCTTCTTATTTTAACTCTACATGTCCTATTTTTGACATGACAACTCACTAATCTTTATTTATTATGAGATCCTCCATCTTGAGTTTCCATTACTTAAAGTTATTACCATTAAACTTTCCAATCTCTATTTGTGTGCTTCATGACATGTCTTTTTACACAATGCTTTCTATAGTGCATGGACCCTCCACCCAAAACACTTATTATAGACCTACCCAAAGAATCCTACTGGACCTTTAAACCAAGCTCGGATACCAAATATTGGTAAACTATGAAATAAACTAAATGTAATAACAATAAGTGAATTAAGAGAAGCTATTACACAATAAATATAAATAACATATAAAGATATCGAATGGGATATAAACACAAATTTATCTCGAGGAAAACCCTTTCAAAGTTAAAAATGAGCACAATAGCATTTCTTATTGCATTAACTTCAAACCAACTTACAAACACAACAAAGGTATCTTCAAGGAATGATACAACATTATATATTATTTGTTCTACTCTACTTAACATTCATAGGTTTAGTTGGTCTATATATAACATGCAAAGACTTAATTTGAATTAGAAATTTCCAACAACCACAATAATTCCTACATTTTTTTGGTCCTTAATTTACACCTAGGAAACTATATGATATAAAATAGGTGTTATAATTCAAATCATACCATGACTTTGCAGTCATAGAATCCTAATGTTCTCTCTAATCATAGTCCAATCATTAATACAATATATTCTTCCACCAACTTTGTCAAAATATTTTCCAACACATTTCTTTATACTTACATTCTTCCTACCTAGTCAAACAAGTGTTAGTAATGCAAAAATATTACACTCAATTGTATATAAAGACACTACACACCATAATTCAAATCTCATTTATTATAGTTTATAGGTATTCTCCAAAACCACTATAAACAAACATAAGGCATTCACTCGCATACATGCATATATAATAAATCTATGAACACTTAAAAGAAAGACACCACAAATTTATCAAGTGTGTTGTCACTACCACAATTTTATAAAGAAACTTTGGCCCGAATTCACCAATGTAAGAATAAGTCTCTTCAACAATGAATACCCATAGACTATCTCTTTGTGCTCTTATAAAGAAAAATTAAGAAGTTATGGACTGGTTTGGCAGTTAGCTTGCAAAGCAAGTCTTAGAAAATACTACTACCATCGAGAATTTGGTCAAGTCAATAACTTGATTGATGCTCTTTTTTATCAAAAAAGTGTATAATTTTGCACCAATGGGTGAATTATCCACATATTAAATTACAAATAATATTACAAGTACATCTTAATCACATACAATAGTTCATGGTTAATTAAATACACTAACATACCTCATTAAGGTGTTCTTCAATGAATGCAAGGATGGAGGAATCATTAACTTACGCCCTTGATGAAACTTTCCTTCATTCTAGAAAAGTTTCTTTAGTTGAATAAATCAAGTATCAAGCAAGGGCTTTGTGAAGATATCTACAAACTAATAATCAGTTTGACAAAACATAATATCAATGACCTGTAAATGAACAAATTACTCCAACCAAAATTGAAACAAAGAATTTATATTGTATCCACCATGTTTTATATTCAAACCGATAGAAAAACTAAACTAAACCGCAAATCAAGTTCTAAATCTAAACATTAGTTTGTTAAACTTCTAGATAAACCCAACTGATTCACTAGGTTAGGGTGTGTTTATTACATAGGATCTTTGATACGCTTATCCCATTTGTAAATAGGAACTGGACTAATGTTTCAAGCCACTAATTATGGAGGATTCCATCATTCTTGTAACCTCTCTATCTCATCTCTAAGATACATAGAGAATAACTTGTTAGGGCTAACCACTTCATCGGCATACCACATAGTCAAATCGCTAAAAGGCTTCTTATTACAAAAAAAAAAAATCCTAGGTGCTTCCTTTATACCATGAGGTATGTGGAACCTAAAATCCATATGCAATGTTGTCTAATGGTTTGTGTATTAAGGTAGTGCCCATCACACCATCCAAATCAGGTAAAATTGATTATTAATTTTCCTATAAAAATAGCTTTTGAGGTTTCCTATCACGATAACACCATTCTATCTTAAGGAGATCTAAAAATCTCAAATATCAAATTTTAGTACTCCCACCAATTTCACCAAAATTTGATCAACACAAATCCTGTAAAGGGAAATGTGAGAGCATAAGATTGGTTAATTGTGATTTGGTTAGAAATTAAAGAAAAACACTAGAAATTGTAATAGATTTGGATACCTATAGACAAAACTCTAAAAACATCATATTTGATTTGGATACCTACGTAATAGACTAAAACTTAAAGATTTTATCTTTAAACATGCATGCAACACAAGGTGAATCTTTTATTGCTCTGCTACCATATTAGAATTTGTCAATATTCTCTAGAAATTATGTAAACAACCATAAGACATTGAACCACATATGTGTATACATAATAAAACATGAAAGCATAAAAGAAAGACAACATAGATTTATCAAAGGTATGACAACTACCACAATTTTATTTAGAAGCTCTAGCTTGAATTCGCCATGATAAGGATAACTCTCTTCCATAACGAATACTCACACACTAACGCTTTATGATCTTATAAACAAAAGCTAAGAGGCTATATTATGGTTTGGAGAGTAGTTAGCTTGCAAAGCAAGTCTCGGAAGAGACTATTGATTGCAGAAGTCAATCAAGTCAATAAATTCATTGATACTCTTCTCTATTAATAGATGTGGATAAGTGTGCACCAATGAGTGAATTATCCATATATTATATTGCAAATAATATTACAAGTGCATCTTAATCACATAAGTGTATGGTTAATTAAATACACTAACATCAATGTGTACATATGCCTACATAGTCCTGTAACACAATGTTGTGCACGGTATTTCAAATCACATTGCTCATGTCCCATAAAATTCCCATGTGCCCATATACCTATGTGCATTCCTTTGCACACACCTTATTTGTACGAAAGTGTTGCACAAGCCTATGCAATAACATTCATTACTAGATACACCTTGCAAAAACTTATGCCAAAGTTGAGGCATTCCCAACAAGCACAAGAATTGAACATAATCTTTAATAATTGGAAGCAATTTATCAACAAATACGATTTGGATCTCATTATTTGATGTGTTACAACTCTTTTTGGCAACATAATATTGGTCCTAAACATGTAATACCTAATGTACTCATTGAATTCTTATCTAATTTGAGCTGATTTTACAAATCTAACCTTCCAATTAACATTGATTTGAAAATGAGCCAAAAAATTATTAAATAACATAGTCAACAAATATATAGATCCACATGGTAAATAGTAGAATCAATCAAATGCATAATCCTTTAAGCTCCCTAGAAATAGCTTATTAGTTAATTTATAATTATGAGCAAAATTCAAAGAAGAGGCATAAAAGTCCCTAATGTTATATCCATTTTGATTAAATGGTTCAAATTTTGGAACAATAATTTATATTATGTTATTAGAAGTTACGTTATTATGTTGCTTTTAAGAACATTGAGAAATAATTTTAATTTGATGTTGTGTGTCACATAGTGAATGTGTCAGTGAAGCCATTTCAAGGTTTGGAATGAAACTAGAAGTAGAATAAATCGGAATAGAATATATTTTTTTAAATAGAGAAATTAAGAACATGTGAAACAATTAGAAGAATATTAGAAGCAAATAGTTGCTAAGCAATAGAGGGAATATTAGCAAAAGAAACATGTTGAGATATTGGATGATTTTGAGAATAATGTTGAGAAATTGAGAGATTTTGAGAAGTATGTTGAGAAACTAGAAGCTTTTGAGAAGCACCTTGAGTAAAATTGGGAGATTTTGAAAAG
This sequence comes from Taxus wallichiana var. yunnanensis, assembly GCA_018340775.1. Classification (NCBI taxonomy): domain Eukaryota; kingdom Viridiplantae; phylum Streptophyta; class Pinopsida; order Cupressales; family Taxaceae; genus Taxus; species Taxus wallichiana. Next base: position 221,046,463 of record CM031235.1, read on the forward strand.
AATCTTGAGACATTAGAAAATTTTGAGAAGCAATAGATGCTAGTTGAGAAATTGGAATATTTTGACTCTTGCATCTTAATAGGAAACTTGAATTCAAATTAAGACCCTATTGTTGTATGAACTGATATTAAGCGGTCAAAAAAGTGACAATAAGCGTCAAATGGGACAAAGAAGGGGAGGGTCCAAAGGACAACTTGCCAAGATCGAGCACTTCACATCCCTCACATGCTTGGAAGATAGAAGTTACATTGTAAACATAAACAACCAAAATGAAGTGAATGGCTAAATGAGGTGAGGTTATCACCAATCCACTAAAAGATGGAAATTACGCAACTACGGGCAAAATTTAAACCAATTATTGACACACTCTGAAAAACATACAATTTAATGATTGATTGGTGCATATGGGCCATTTTAAAGCATATACCAATTTCTATCCCCACGTTTTAATTATTTGACTTGTATTTTAGGTAATAATGTGAAATATTACATACATTTATTTATGATTTAGATTTGTTAGAGAAGGATCCTTCAATTCCACCTAAAAATCCAAGATTTAGTGCAATAGTAAAAGCATGTATTGAACCCTAAATTAACGTAATAGATTTCCATATTTATTTTGCTTTTATTTCTTTATCATATCTTTGATGTCATCCATTGAAAATAGTTTCAACACTATGATGGTGTTAGAATTAATAAGCAAGAGGATTACAATGTCCGCACTAAGAGGAAGGAAACATCCATGCTAAGGAGGATGATGAAGGTGTTCCCATCTTTAATGTCATCCATTGAAAATTGTTTCAACTTTATGAAGGTGTTGAGTTAAATAAGCAAGAGCAAGGCAATATCCACACTAGAAGAAGATCAATGTTGCCTAGAAAGCAAGAGGAATTTCTATGAAGGTGTTATTCATAATCAAAAAGAGGAAGGAAACATCCACAATATGTGTCCAGATAGTGGGGCATGGGCCATATTCCTAGTCTTGCACTAACCAATAGGAATGGAGGGTTAAGGTGAAGCAATCTCATTATTTGTGGAAGAGGGAACTCGATCGCCTAATTACCTTCACCCCTTTTTTTTGTCCCATCACCATGCACTTGAGAGAGAAGTAACTATATAGGTGGACACGTAACCCCACCCCTTCACCGGGGTCACCCCACCTACCTCTTTTTTACTAGATTTAGGGACACACCCAATGTGATAAAGAGAAGAGGTAGCTAAGGGTGGCCCTAGAGAATAGTGAGCTTCACAAAGATTTATCTCTAAATTTCAAAGTTCTATGTTCCCCCTCCACATAATATAAATCCATCTTTATTAGATCTCTTACATGAATTCAAACAACAAATGTGAATACCCTTCGCATTGAAACCTTACTATACACACCAATTTTTGGTGTAACGTCCCTCCATCATCTTGCATTCATTCAACTTTCACTCTCACTTTTCTTTTTCTTAAATTTAAATAAATCCCATCCATTTACTCACCCAAATTTAATTAATTATCAAATGGGCTCCATATAAACCCATTTAATAATTGAATTTTGGCATCTCTCAAAATTATTCAATTCATGGGTAATAATACACCCATCCGACACTCCACTCTTAATTTCAAAAATGGAATCTATTATCTCACCTACCATGTCAATCATGCTCCCCACTCCATCTAATAAGTCAAACTGTGGGCCCCACATGATCACATCATGTCTCTTAACCCGAGTTACTTTACCCAACCTTAGTTATTCGTTAACCTCAATCTAACCTCACCTCTAAGTTATAAATATGGGTTTTCCCCCTCTTTCGGGGGGAGGAGAGAGTTAGACCTGAACCTAGACTAGGACCTAGACCTAGACCCGGACCTAAGAGAGGAAGGAGTATGAAATCTCTGCTTACTAAAGTTTTTAGGAGAGGAGAAGAAAGTGCTTGATTAAGTTCTACAAGTTTGAGGTCAAGGAAAACCTTTGCCATTGTTAGAAGTTAGAGGTGAGGAGTGTGGGAGAAATATTTTCCATTGTTCGTCATCTTGCCATCTTGATGCCCATTTCATCTCCATATTAGAGCACAAGCTAAGTCCCTCATCATTTCAATTACTTGTCATTTTTTATTTCATTATTTCTACATGATATCTATTGTTCATCATTTATTGCTATCTTTCTAGACATGGGGTTGACATCCTCCAAGGGAGTTAACATCCTCTTGGAACCGGGATTTTTCGGGAAACCCCACATATTTTTATCTAATCACATATGTTTCAGTCTTGCAGATCTATCTTATTTTATCACATATCTATCTTCTCTGCGCTCGTAGATCCATATCCGCATCTGAGGTCCTAATCCCTCCATCATTCGAAGTTGTTGGTGGCTTCCAATATCGGATTTCACCTACGCGAGAATGGGGTTTCTTGTACAACATTTTGGCATACCGGTGGGAACATACCCAAATTCTAGTCACTTTTCTTTTTGCTAACCTTGCACAGGTGTCGTAAGGATCACGGTTATCTGGATTCATCATTCTTGTCAAGTTAGATATATTTTACAAATATTTTGTTTTTCGACTCACTGTTTGCAGGATTTAAAGTTGTCTCCGCTAGTGTAGTGTCCTTTGTACATATAGTCGTCACCGGGTAAGTTCATTTTGTTATTTTGAAAGGGTGTATACTTGGTATAAATTTTTCATGTTATTGTTTATTAAAAAAACAAAAAAAAAAATAGTTTTGTTCTTGTTTTACGAGTAGTATAGAGTTCATTTTTAATATTTAACTAAATAAGGAGAAAATTAATATATAAAAAATAATAATACATAAATTATCCCACCCCCACTCATTCACCTCACATCCCAACTCTCAACCCACACAACCTCCCACCTTCCCTTCTCTCCACCCAACTCTCCACTCACCCCATCTCCCTTCTAACCATCTCACTCCCTCGTCAACTCCCTACCTACCCAATTCGACTCCCACTCTCCCACTCCATAGAGTTACTTCCCTTCTAACCACTCCATCCCTAACTCACCTCACCTACCAGCCAGCTCGGCCACTTCCCCATTGAGTCCTCCATGTCCCCTCCTCACACGGCCAGCTCAACCACCTTCCCAAACCCAAATCTGCACTACCCTGACCCATCTCACCATTCTCATATACGATTCCTCTCCCACACCGAGCCAATTTCTCGCACCCATCCACCTCACCTCTCCCTTCCTCACCGAGTTCTCATCTCCAACCCAACATCCCACATCCCAACTCCCTTTCACCTCGGTCAAGCCATATCCCCTCAACCAAGCTCCCTTCCACCGAGCTATCTCCTTCCCTCGATCGAGCTCTCATCCCACACCCCTTCCCTCTCCAAATCTCTTTTTTTCGACCTTGAGCATCCACCTCATTCCCTTCACCCAACCGACTCCTCACATCAGATCCCTCAACTCGCACACAATTTCACCCCTACATTATGCTCTTCTCCCAACTCACTCCCCTTTCACTTGAGCTCTCCACGTCCCTGTCACCATTCTCAACCTACCCCTCCACATATCTCTCCCTAACTTTGTTCTTGATCCTCGTGATTGATCTCCCACTCTATCCCAACAACCCATCCTTACACAGACTATTCATCCATGCCCCCTCCTCCCAACTCCACGCAGATCAACTTACTTGAGTCTCCTCGTTGAGCTATTCCACCTTCCTATCCGACTCCCAAGATGCCTCCCGAACTACCTCCTCAGACGGTAATTGAATTGAATCAATTATTTAATATAGACTCACATAATTTTGATGCTTGATGCATTCAACTATTTCCAACTTGGTTTCAAACTCACACAAATTTTTGTGGATATTGTTTGTAAATTCTATTTATAGTAGTCAATTTACATCTGTTATGGATTTAATTTGTTCCTTGTGACCGACTCATAAGATTCTAACGATTGATGCATCCAACTATTTCCAACTTCATTTCAAATTCATGCAAGCTTTGTGGGTATTGACTGCAAAATCTCTTTATATCAATTGGTGTACCATTGTTTACACCACATCCCCATTGTCTCTAGCTCAATTTCAACTTCACGCAAGCTCTGTGGGTAGCTATTGTACAGTCTCCTTATAGTGATTGGATTCCAATTCTTCTGAACACATTTACAAACAACGTTTGTGGCACTATAGCTAATCATATATTTCTTGCTTAACTTCTCTGCGATTCTCAATATATCATCGTCCATGTGAAAAGCCATGTCTATATACGTTGTCGACCTGTCACGTCGGATTTGGCATCATTGACTTTCATGTTCACTTTTCGGTCACCAACCTATCTCTGCCCTCCTTTATTCAACTAAGTCCAAAACTTAGGTCCACTATTTTCTCCCATCTCCATTACAAATTTCAAATCAAATTGCTTTCATCCTCCCTAAAGTCTTCATTATTAAAATAAAAGTCCACTCTCCCCATCTACTTTTTGTCGTTACCTCTTAAAGTCCACATTCAGTCATATTATATGTTTATTCTTATTTATAGTTCATGTAAAGAAATGAAATAAACACAAAATGCACACGTTAATGTCTTGTCATTTATAGGTTATCTCATATCATAGTTAGATGGCATTTTATCATAATTTTATCTCACAATCTATTTCATCGCTATTTAATGGTTTATTTCATAGTTAAGTTTTCTTTATCCTAATTAAATACGAACGTCAAATTCTGACTTTTATTAATCCATTAGATTAATTTATTTTATTTTTATTTTTATAAAAATACTTTTTATACACAAAATATTTACGACAGTTATAATCACATCAACTAATTACATTTATTTTCTTTTGCAGGTGCAGTCTACAAAATCCACGAGGTACACTCCACAAACTTACAAACAACATTATGTTGTCAAAGACAACCATTGAAACATAAACACATTGGTGAATCCTTTTCACTGACCCCTTCCACAATTATGCATGGTGTAATTTTAGGAACTAAGGACATTCTGACCACTGTCGTTGCTTCCAAGTACGCTATCATCATATGTAATCAAATAAAAGGGAAAATCATTCTCTAGGTTTTACTCATTTTTCTCTATTTTCTCTCTTCTGCATTTTAATTTCCCTTTCCTGAGTGATTATCTGCATTGAACATCACATTTCAAATTTTGTCTAAAACGAACCTTGTGCATCCTGCTTTCTCACATAGCCTAAATAAGGGGTCTAACCTTCTACATTTCACTTATCACACACTGCTTAAAACTTCATGAACAAAATCAACACATCAAATACTCCTCTCACATGGTTAATTGATTGGGACTTGAACACCCAACAGGAAACCGTCTCAGACATTGCCCTAGCCATAAATACTTGAAAATGAGACCTTAGACTTCCGTTCTTTAGGCACCTTCATTATCCATTTTACTTTTTTCACATCTCGTAATTAATCATGATGATAAAAATATGTTGCTTGATTTGTTTATCAACAAATTACATAAACAAATGTTTCTCTATTTCACACCTATTGTCACTCTCTCTCAAATTGAAACAAAACAACAATGTCCTCCATCCAATAAAATTACTTCTCCTAACGATCTCTCCCAACAAGATTCTAAACTCAAAACCACATCGTCAATCACCCAACCTCCAGTCTCCATGACCTCACTTCTTGAGAACCATGTCATGCACGATTATCCCTATCTTAAAACTAATCCTCATATCCCTCACCAAGCCAATCTTCCTAAATTAATTGCATCACCATCTCCCGCTCCTCAAGAGATAATCGGGCCTCCCATAACACCATATATGAATTCTTAGAAAAAATCTCCTTAATCTCTCAATCCTCCCAATCTCCTAAATTGGTGGATCACATTCCACCCACATCCCATTTTGACAATTCTATTTCATCCACTACTAATAGGTTTGTCCAGCCATCTCAATATCTTCACACTTATATTCCTACCCATCGTATGCTCCAACGGTCTCAACCTCTTAACTCATACCTTATCATTTTGAAAAACCACGAACTTCAACGAACACATCATGTCCCTATTATTCATTTCATCCTATGCAAAATCTAAACCCATGACACATGTTAATCCTTACCAAAAGTTCCCCACACATACACACCCAAGTTTATGTCGGTAAGAAACACTCAAGAACCCCAAAGATTTGTGTAAAATCCCCTCAATGGACCATATGATAAGAAATGAGCAAGGAATCCTATTTGCATGCATTAACTTGAAGTAAACAAGCAACTTAAACAAATGAAGTTAACCTCTATTCTTGAAAGCTTAAAGTAAATGAACCTAAAAGGATCTAAGCAATCAGTTTATGCTTCAAGAGAATGGGATCTCACCATTAATGGCTTCAAGGCCAATGGTTCTTCCCATTTACTCCATGTTATGTGATAGAAATGCAAAAGCAAAGCAAATAGCTCAATAAAAGGTCCTAATCCTAGCAATAATACTATAGTTTAGGTTAGAGGGAAGAAGTGTTCTTAGAAATGAGAGGGGGTAGTAGGCTATTTATAGTTTTCCATTTGGGAAATGGGAGGCTTTTTTGGTGCATGTGGGACTAAAAGGGAGTCAACAAGTTAATTAGCAAGTCAAAGTAAGATTTGACTAGTTTTAGAGAGAGGTTGATCATGGTTAAGACTAGCTAACCATGTTTAGAGGGTAATTAATCCTATTTAGAGAGAAATTAGGTTTCTGGGAGGGTTCTGAAAGGCCTAATCAATCCAATGAAGTGGATTGATATTCCAGGGAGCTAATAGAGGTGGTAAAGAAGAGAATATTAGCCAAGAAGAGGTTATTATAACCTATTTAATTAGTTTACAAGAGGAAATACGACCAAAAGAGTGTCGTAAGAGGGGAGTTAGATAGATCTAACTGATGAGGTGTCTTCAATTTGTGAGGAAGAGAATAGTAAGTGAAATATTAGAAATAATAGTGCTTTGATCAAACTACAGGTGTCTACATTTTCCCCTCTTTGGGGTGACGTAAGCTACGTCACTTCAAAGAAAGTAGACAAACGTAAACGAGTAGAAAATTTTGAAGGGGTAGAAGAAAAATTAATAGGATGAAGGATGAAGGATGCCCCCTCGAGTGTCGATGGGGTGATGGAGAAACTCGATCGACGATCGAAAAAGAAAGTAGGAGAGAAAGTGAGAAGAAAGGAGATGAGAAAGTAAAAAGGGATATTGAGCTATCCACAAACCAATGCTTTATAGAAACAATACATAATCATCATTTTGCTTAGAATCCTCATCATCGGTCCTTATTAAAATGTAAGCATACGATGGAGGCGTAAAATGACATGAAAATCCAAAGATACAAACAACCATCCTGTGCTAAAAATGGCCAACTCCATGCAACATACATGAATGTAATGCAATACGAGAAATAAACAATCTCACTTAATAGGGAAATAAGTACAATCACACACACTTAAACCAACAACGTTCAAGATAGTTGCACAAATATTTTGTTATCGAGATGTAGTCCCAAATGTTCTGATAAATGACAAGGGTGAAGGATGATGCCCCAAGAAATGTGTATATGCAAGGGAAAAGATGGAGGACACTTGGGTCCAGTGAAAAAGCAATGTGCACGAAAATAGTACTACATGCAACTGAGAGTGCCCCAGAGTATAGATAAAGTAAGCAGCGTAGCTTTTGTAGATGTTTTGAAGATTTAGATGATCCGTGAGTCATTGTTTCAAAATATTTGAAAATGTCAGCAAGATATGGGATGAGTGCCATGCGAGAGACACAGATTTCAGCTGTAAATGAGTGTTTTACCAATTTTTAGTCCATTTTGAAGTATTTCAATGTTTTTGGTTTTTTAAATGGTTTTACAATTTTTAATTTTTTTTGATTGGTGGAAGAATTTGTATAAGAGATCAAAGATCTCCTAAAAATATGCACAACTACCTAAAGGCAAAGGCAAAGGCATTAGGGAGCACATAAAATGGCCCAGCGAGAAGAATTACAAGCCAAAAATAATTATTTAATAAAAATAATCATCATGATGAAAATAGAGTGAAAAATAGAAAAAAAAGAAAAAAAAATGATAAGAAATGATGCCTGGAAATATGTGTAAATCATTCCAGTGTAATGAAGAAGTGACCGCAGGGTGACACTAAGTGCCCAACGTGCGAAAAAATGAGTAAAAATAATTATTTTAATAGAAAAATAATCATCTCGGTGGATAGAAGAAGGGCTAGAATGATCATGGTGGAGAAAACATGCCCTGGGGGCATCGCGCAACAACCTAATATACCCACCGGGGGGGTAAATCAATCACGATTAGTTCATTTGTACTAGAGTTCTTGCAAATTTTTACCATGAGTGAGAGTGACAACCCTAGAGTGAGATGGCGAGACTACCGAGCAGGAGGAGATGAGTAGATCGCATCTAAGAGTTCATGCGAGACCCAAGTGGATGGACCCTATGTGAGTGGCCTATCCCTCTTTGTAAATTACATTTAATGCACTTTTTAGGGATTTTTAGGCTAGGTAGAAGAATTTTGACGTATGTGTGCACATGCATGCATCGATGATGTATATGTGTGTGTGTGCATGCGTCGAAACCAATGGGTATGCGTATGCGCATCCAAAAAAAAATGGAATGGATACACGCACACATATCCGTTGGAGAAAAAACAAGGGGCACACGCGCGCATCCATCGAAAGGGCCGCGTATGTTTTGGGTGGGGGAATGGGGATGCGCATGCATATGTGTGTGAGAAAGGGCGTTGGCATCATACATGGGTGCGTATGCATGTGTCAGGTGTAGATGAGAAAAAAGAGGGGGCATGCGTATGCATGGATAGGCACGTATGCATTGGGATGGGGTGCGTGAGGCATCGGAGAGAGGCACACATGTCGAAAAAAGGGAGAGAACACCCTTTCCGGCCAAATGGCCAAGGAGAAAAGAAGACAAACTAGAAGAAAGTGAAATTTTTAGGAAATAAGATAGAAGAATGGTGATTTACCAACAATTTTAGATAGAAGTAGATAGAAATGTTAATTGATACATGTGTGTTTTCTTGTTTTGTAGCGTATACTACCCATCCTATAGACCCGTGAGTGATATGGTGGCTAGCGACGATAGAGGCCCAGTTTGATGATGATGATAGAGTGACATTGGACAACCTTCTATATGTTATGGGATTGGCTCATGTGGTTGATATGCCCTAGATCACATTAGATCATGGCCTTTTGACAAGCTATAGCAGAAGCGATGCACATGAGAGTTAGTGCTTTTGGCTCCCGACCATGGGGAGATCATGATTACTCTTGAGGATGTGTGGCGTATTATGCGGGTCCCGATCCAAGGTCATCTTATCCAGTCTACGAGCCGTTGGACTGATATTCAACGATATATCATAGAGTTGTTTGGTGTCCCGATGATACCACGATGTGGGATGACCATTAGGCTATCACGGTGTATTGAGGACTTAGAGCTAGACCGAGTAGTGGTTTATATGATGGCCTTTCGTCAGTGGAGTCTTACTCCCTGACAAGACCGGTGCTTCATTTCTCGCTCGGCCTCCTTAGAGTGATATGTGGTTTGGTAGAGGGAGAGACCTACTGTTGGGGTCAGTGCATTCTAGCACATCTATACTGGGACCTTCATTTGATTACCTACTACCATCAGAAGATGGTAGGACCAGCCCGCTTGCTTCAGATTTGGGCATGGGACCACATTGCCATTGGTCGCCCCTTAGGTGTTTTGAGAGTTTGGGCTCCCGAGGAGCCTTCTACGATGGGTTGGGTCCCGATAAGGGGATGATGTGTGGCCATATATGGGGGATGCATATCACTATCATCGCCATGAGCTTGATGAGTTACAATAGGCTTCCATGGTTTGGAGGCCTTACAGACATTTCCAGTGGCCCGAGGATGGTTTAGAGCTCAGTACTGCCACAGTGGAGCATTTTATATTAGGCAGCCACAGCTATATGTGGGAGTTATACATGGTGGATCGGTGTCAGAGGTAGTTTGGCATTACCAGGATGTTCTGGGCCAGATAGGTGGTATGCTCGCAGGGCCCGAGAGTACGTTGATATGGGTCCACAGATTGCCCGAGATAGAGCATTGGCAGTTTCCTATAGGTGGTACCTGTTATGTGGGTGCCACTGAGACAGATTAGAGATCGGGTACTACACCTGAGTATGTGCCATGGTACCATGGTGTGCTTCCATGTCATTTGACTATTTCTAGGGTGGCGTATAATGCCGGTGTGAGAGCTCCTCCAAGTGGGGCCTCCTAGTGGTGGTCGAGGGTGGAGTCATTGGTGGTGATGATAGTGATGATGATGATGATGATGTGGTGGTCTGACTCACACCAGTATGTTAGGGGTAGGGGACAGGTCCACATTACAAGCAGCCACGGGGGACAGGGCCCCAGGCCTAGGCCGAGAGGTTTTAGGGTAAATGACATAGAGTTTCCCCAGTAGGCATTCCAATGGGGATATACACCCCTCTTTGTAGGTACTTCTAGAGTAGGGCCCACCACCTCATGCTCCAGGGGTGGTGGTGATGGTGGACAATTGGCTGCCCTTCAACAAGCAGTAGAGTTAAGGTGGTGATTTCATTCGATTACATGGTGGTTGGAGAGAGAGATATGCAGCTAGGGCATAGGTACATGCCCTTATAGTAGAGTGAGATCAGGCACATGCTCAGGTATATATTTTGACATTGGAGAGAGATCAGGCTAGAGCACAGGCCACTCAGGGTAGTGATAGTACCCTATGGTAGAGTAGATTAGTGAGATGGCTGCACACAGGGGGCTCAGATATTGAGCCTTTTACATCAATCTCAGACCCAGTGCAGATGGTTGTTGCTCAGAGGGACCATGCCCAAGCACAAGTCACAGGGTTATATTATGCAGAGAGATCAGCATGAGCCCAGTGTAGACTATCACCGTACAGATAGAGATCGAGAGGCCACTGCTTCTAGACAAGCTCAGGATGATAGTGGCAGGTTGATAGGTGAGTGAGATGCCACCCTATAGGTAGCTATTGCTTCTGGAGATGTTGATTGATACGAGATGCCATGAGTCCGGCGGTGAGGCTTTATATTATAGGATTGCTTATTTTAGGTAGTCCTGTAGAGAAGTAGTGAGTGGTACCTTTTGAGTAGTCAGGTGTGAGCATGATAGGCTCCAGGTCACGGTGATCAAGTCATTTAGTTAGATCAGTTTGGCAGCCTATTGCAGAGCAGCCATTGGACAAACAACCAGCCAGACACAGGGTGATACCCCCTGGTGTTGGTCCATCACAGCCACCACTCTTCCGACCTCCAGGTCATGGTCTCGGGAGCCCCTAGCAAGAGGGTGAGAGTTGTGGTTGAGCTCTTTACTTCTCCTTTTGTATAGATGTATTGTATATATGCCTCTTATGAAGGCTGATTTTGATGTATAGTTTTATGTACCATTGTTTTGATGACGCCTCTTGATGAAGGCTCGATTCTTTTGATGCATGCCCTTTTAGATGGCATATTGTATCGATGATGTACATTTGAGTATTGACATGGACAATTATACATGTATTATATGGACATTTTGATGATGATTTTGTCATGTTATACTATGATTATGCTTTGTATGATTATTGATTATTGTTTTGTAATCATTGCATCATGATGTATGATTTCCTTTCCTCTATGTATGTGACATACCTTAGATTTAGAGATGTGTATGTTTCATGCTTTCATATTGATGATGTATCCATAGAGAGTATCACATGTTTTTAGATTTTTATGAGATGTTTCTGAGTTCTTATTCTAGCACTTGGGATGATACTAGATGATATTGGTGTGGGGGGATAGATTTGTGATTATGCGCAACCCCTCTTGCCCCCATTGATGATATGATATGTGATGATTAGCTTAGCATACATGCATGATGTTATACTTAGCATTTTTGTATATATGATGTAGTAGATGATGTTTTATATGTGATGAATGATAGATGATAGATGTGATAACAAACAACTATGCAAGAGACAAATACACAAGAAAAAGTTAACAAAGCTAAACAATTGTACCTATACAACACAACACAACTTATGATGCAAACACATGAATTGATAAAACATACTAAAAAGATCAAATTGACATTTTAATCTAAGTAAGTAAAATGAACCCTAATAAATGCATACAAGCTACAAATGAATCAAATGCCATATATAATTATTTCAAACAAGATCCAACCCATGCTAAGAAAATAAGTCACAACATCACATGAAAAGGTATTCACAATCAAAACTATACAAACCAACAACTAAAAGCAATTAAATCATTACCTTGTTTTTGTGGGACAACATTGACATATTTTCTAATGTTTTTGGGTTTATCTAAAAAGATAAGTTTTCAAGGCTATTGTTCACATTGTTTTCTAAGACAACGTTGTGCGGTTGTCGTAGCTTCATCCTTAAAAGGGAGATTTTCTGAATGTTTAGTTTTTTTGTATCCTTTTCTGAGTGTTTTTGCATTTTCTAAGGTCATGTTCTGAAAGTAATGTACAAGAACAAAGAAGCGTGGATGCCCCCAGCGTGATGTGGGAATATACAAAAGGTAGAATGCCACATGCATGTATGTATGAGAAGGTGAAAATGTGAAGGTGCCTCTCAGCATTAGATGGGAGTATGCAAAGGCAATGTCCTTCATGCAGATATAAGAGAAAATAAGCCAGATCACGGTTCTGACAAAGGTAGCTTTAATAGGGTTCTTAGACCTAGCAAAGGAAGTCATATCTAGAAAGTGGTGATGATTACCCATCCTTTGTAAGAGTGACTTGCATCCGGTGAATCTTCCTTGAGCTCAAAAACTGGTTTTCACCCAAAGACCTGCCCACTGTGCCACAATTGTGGTTTTCACATGTGGATGACCTACTTTTTCTTTACTATTTTCTCAATTTTCCATTTTTTTGCTTGTTTTTTCTTTGTTTTTCTATTTTTAGTTCTTATCTGATATTCTCATCATGCTTAAGTGTAGAACCACTTGAGGTGCATGGCATTCATAGGTTCTAGAAGCTCTTCACATCATAAGTATGTAAGTTTATAGGCTCTGATCCATACTTTGCAACTACTACATAAGGACCTAGCCAGTTAGCCTCAAACTTACCTTTCTTTTCTTTGTCTTTGATGGTGTTCTTCTGATTTTATTTTAGAACTAGATCTCCTACATCAAATTCCGATGAATGATGCATTTTTTATATCCCCTGGACACTCTATTTTGATAGACTTTAGGTGATTGAGCGCTCTAATATGCTTTTCATCTAATAGTTCCAACTCTATAGTCGAGCAACTCTGTAGTCCTCATCTTTATCAAGATAGTCTCTGAGAGATATTCTCAGGGAAGGAAGCTCCACTTCCAGAGGTATGATGGCTTTAGTGCCATAGATGAGTGAATATGGGGTCACACCAGTAGGAGTGTGGATGGAAGTTGATAGGCCCAGAGGGCGGGATGTATCTGTAAGTGCCAATTACGGACCGGTTTTACTGACCATTTTCTCCATAATCCATACAAGGGTTTTATTAGTAGCTTCTTTCTTGTCCATTACCTTGGGGGTAATAGGGGTAGACCACTTGAGTTGGATATGGAAACATTGACACAAGGTTTTAACATTTTTTTCTTGAAGGATTTACCATTATCAATGACAATGGCTGAAGGGATCCCGTAACGGCAGATGAGATGGTTCATGATGAACTTTGAAATTTTGTGCACCGGTGACATAAGTAAGAGGGACAACCTCTACCCATTTGGTAAAATATTTGGTGGTAGTGATGATGTGAGTATGGCCATCTGAAGAAGAAGGATGGAGCTTCCCTATGAGATCCAGGCCCCATTTAGAGAATGGCCAAGGTGTGCGTAATAGGCTGCAAGGCCTGTTGGTGCATGTATTAAGTTTCCATATTTTTGGCATAGTTCACACTTCTTTACAAAGTTGCAGCAATCTGATTCCATGGTAGGCCAATAATAGCCTACTCTCAATAGCTTCTTAGCTAAGACCATGCGCATTTGTGTGTGCGCTCCACAAATACCACCATGTACTTCCTTAATGGCATGGATCGAGTTAACAACATCCAAACAATGAAGAAAGATTCCCATCGTAGCCATGATGATAAAGGGTGCCTCCTAGGAGGGTATAATGAGCTATGGCGGATAAGGGCTTTCTTTTCAGAATGAGTAATGTCTGGTGGAAAAGTGCCATCTTGTAGGTATCGAAAGATTGGATCATACCAGGGGATAAGGGACCAACAACTTCACATGCCAAACATGACTCTGGCATATCATATGTTGGCACTTGTAAATTCTCTATGAAGAAAGGCATCTTACTTTCCTGAGGGGAATGCATAACAGAGACCCAATAGTAGCCATAGCATCCATGGATCTATTGTGTGACCTTGGTTTTTTCTCAAATATGATATGTAAAGTACTCCTTCAGGGTTTCGACCATCTTTTTATATGGAATGAGCTTTCTCATCTTTAACTTTGTACTCATCATTAACTTGTTTAATGATAAGTTGAGAGTCTCCAATGACTCGTAGTTGTCGGATGTTCCAAGTAATAGCTAGCTTGAGGCCAGCGATGAGTGCCTCGTACTCTGTAATATTATTAGTGCATGGAAATCCCAACCGGAATGCTCTTGGTATGACATCACCTGTGGGAGTGATAAGCACCACTCCTGCTCTGATCCATGGAAGGTGAAAGATCCATCAAAATGGACCTGCCATTCTATGGATTCTTCAATATACATCATAGATGCATCTGGAAGATCTAGGACACAAAGGTTCCATCCTGGGAGAGGTGCTTCTACCAACTGATCAACCAATACCTATCCTTTCAAGGATTTTTGATTCACAAACTCAATATCAAATTCACTCAGGAGAATGATCCAATTAGCCATTCGGCCTGTGAGGGTAGGTTTGGATAAAAGGTATTTGAGAGGGTCAACTTTGGATATGAGTTTGGTTTTATTGTTTAGGAGATAATGGTGAAGCTTTTGGAAGGTGAAGACAACTGCCAAGCAGGCCTTTTCTATTTGGGGATAATTCAATTCATACGCAATCAAGGTGTGACTGAGATAGTAAACTTCTCTCTCTTTATGGTCTAAGTCATATTGGGCAAGCAGTGCACCAATAGAAAACTGGGTAGTGGAAATGTACAAGAGGAGAGGTTCACTGGGGTAGGTGGCATGAGTACAAGGTGGGTTGACCAAGTACTATTTTAGTAGTGTGAAGGCCTTCTGATAGTCAGGTCCCCAATTGAATGCAACATCTTTCTTTAGTAAATGGGTAAAGGGGTGGCACTTATCCGCAAGTTGTGAAATAAAGTGATGGATTGCCTGAATTTTCCCTTGTAGACTCCTTAGTTGTTTGAGAGTGGTAGGTGGTGGCATTTCTATGATAGTCGTAACCTTCAGCAGGTCCACTTCAATCCCTCTTTGTGAAACAATGAACCCTAGGAGCTTTCCTGATAAAACACCAAAGACACATTTCTTAGGGTTCAAGCGAACCTTATAGTCTCGTAGATGCTGAAAAAATATGCCTCAGTACTTCAGGGTGCTCTCCCTACTCTTGGATTTGCTAGGATGTCATCAACATAATCTTCCATGATGTCATTCATCATATCATGGAAGATAACAGTCATGGCCCATTGATAAGTAGCCCCCTGGCATTCTTGAGCCCGAAAGGCATGACTTTGTAGAAAAATGTCCCCCAAGGGGTGATGAAGGTTGTTTTATGTTGATCTTCTTTTGCAATCCATATGGTTATAACCTAAAAATCCATCCATTAAGGACAACATTTCATAACCAGCAGTGGAATCAACTATCATGTCAATGTTAGGTAGGGGAAAGTCATCCTTAGGACATGCCTTATTAATGTCATGGAAATCAAGTGTAGATTCTTATGCCGATAGGCTTTTTCTATATCAGGGACTATGTTAGAGATCCATTTTGAATAGTCAATGGGTTTAATAAAATCAGCAACTAATAGTTTTTCCAATTCTTCTTTGACAAGGAGTGCCACCTTAGGATGCATCTTTCTCAACTTTTTCTTGATGGGTTTGGCATCGGGTGCACAATGAGGTTGTGCACAACTAGCTCTGGGTCCAAACCAGGCATATCTGCATATGTCCATGTGAATATGTCCGTATTCTCTTAAGAGCTCTACAAAGATATTTTTTGTTCTGAGCTGAGAGTGAAGCCCCCAACTTTATCATTCTAGGCTACTCTTTTGAGCCAATGTTGATGTTGATTGTTTCCTCAACAAGCATCTTAGAAGCATCTTCCATCCATGTAGGATCAGGGGGAAGAGTAAGATCGACCTCCTGCGGTAGCTCATTATCATCTTTAAATGGATAAACTACTTCATCTTTAGATTTTTTTTTGTTTATCTATGAGTTTTTCAAAGAGTTTGTCACTGTGAGATTTCCGTCTATCCTTTTTTGCCAAGTTTCTCGGAAGTGGTTGTACTCTTACTTACCATCTTCTTATTCAAACATCCACACATCTCTGCTTCTTCCCGAAGTATGCACAGGTGTCTAGTTGAATTGCAAATCCTTTCTTGTGGTCCCCAGCTGGAATAGAATCCTGAGTCCCATGAACTCTACAATGCCTCATCATTTTCAAAGAAGTCTAGGGGCACGTGAAGTTGTTGATCCCAATCTATAAGTTTTGGATATACAAGGGCTACTTGATAATTGTTTAAGGGGATGGATTCGGATAAGGTAAGGACCGTTGAATCTGGGAATAGGTTAGTGGAAGCAAGATCCTCGTAGAGGCTACATTGGGAATCTGCGTCGCTATCAGAATGAGATGAAACATCCTCATGTTCAAAAGAGGTGGCATCATTCTCAGAGGGTAGAGCGTTATGAGGCCTTATCCCAGGCCATGTTTATCTGACTTAAAATGAGGGATGGGAATAGGCTCTATCTGGCCTTGTGCATTAATGCCACATCCAAACCCACTATAGCCCATGACAAACATCATGCGGTGACCTTTGATGTACTGGGGTGCTTGATGGCATGAAGCCATGGTACCTTCTGGCACTCTGCTGGTAGGATCTTCTAACATTTTCTCCTCAGATAGGAGACCACTATGGACAATTTTTTCCAATGGTTTAGGACACTGCTCCTAAGTGCTCTTGAACTGAAAATAAGGCTTACCCCTTGTTTTGGGAGATATTGATAAATATGATATTAACAAAGCTGTTCAAGAGTGAATGGCTCACCTGGGCCATATTTTTCGACGTTGCCTCCCATGAAGAGAATGGGTTGACTAATGAAGGAAAGTCTTGATTATAAGGTGTGAGGGACTCTGAATCTATTTGTTTCTTAATAGCTTCCATTTGTAGGGGACAACAACATCCATCGAAGGACACTCATAAGCCACACGAGAAAAATTGTGCAATGCCCTACAATGTGTGAATGGTTCTGGGTCACCCAGAATGGTAACCACTTGACCTTCATGACATAACTTGATGCACTAATGAAAATTTGATGGAATAGCTTGCATGGCATGGATCCATGGGTGCCCAGGAGCATGTTGTATGGAAGGTCCAAGTCAAGGACATGGAACATCGTGTCATGACAAGTTGGGCCTACTTCCATGGGAACTACTATAGTACCCATTGATTCTTGTTCTTCATTGTCGTAAGTTGTGATTGTGATAGTCTTAGCTCCAGATCTATTTTGAATGGCCTAGCTACTTAACCAACTTCAAAGTGCAAATGTTTAGACCAGATCCACCATCCACAAGTACCCTCTTGATTTTGTGATGGGTAACCACCACTTGAGATATAAGGGTAAGTTATGTTCTAGGTTGTTATGTGGGATTGCAGTGTGATCAAAAGTAATATGATCATTGGAGTCTAGGTGCACAATCATGGCTTGGAGGTTTGTGGGATCTACATCTGTTGAAACCCCTAAATTTTGCAATGTTTTATAGTATGTTCTTGTGGGCATTAGATATTTTGAGGAGATCGAGAATAGATATCCTAGCAGGTGTTTTCTCTAACTGATCTATTAAATTATATTGACCTTCTGAGGGATAGGCATGGGATCTGGTATGATTAAATGAGCACGTCTCGTCCCTACTTAACTTTTTCTAAAATCCGGATAGTGTTGATCTATTCATTAGATGAGCTAATACATCCTATGAGAGAATCAAAAGGACTATCATTAGTAGGGTAAACATAAGCGGCAGTTCTATAGTCATTGGAGGTTTCCCGTGATCTGGTTTCCTTTTCTTTTTATCTGCATGATTAGGAAAAGGTTCTTTGTAGATACCCATTTTCTCATTTGGACCTTTTTCTAGATTTAGGGGAGAATCCAAATGATCTTACCCTCCTCGATGAGGTCTTGTATGTAATGACGTAGTCTCAAACACCTATCTGTCTTGTGTCCTTTAACACGGTGGAAGTCACAATATTCATGGTCTTTGAACCAACCAAGTTTTGGAGCATCCTCTGGGTATGGTATTATCATAGTTGGATATTCCACCATTTTCCATTATCTAACTGCTTTAGTATGGCTGACAAGGACTCTGTTAATGGTGTGAACGTGTGTTTAGTGGGTGCCTTGGGACGAGGTCCTTGTGAGAGCTTTAAAAGCGGGCATGTCTGCATGGCTTGGACTCTTTTGGAGTCCGTAATGCCATCACCAATGACATGCTTGTTCTTATTAAAGAAATTTGGTTTGTCTATGGATTTGGCTTCATGTTTATCTTTAACAAATGGTTTAAGTGTACCTTTGCAATGAGGGCCTTCTCGATTTGACCACCTTTCTCTATGACTTCTTTGAAGTTTGAGCCACAGTGCATCTATAAATGAAAGGCTATTTCTGGGTTTAAGTTAGGAACAAATATGCTCACTAGCTATTTTTTTGGTAATGCACAAGGGAAATGACTTGCTAACCCGCGCCATCATTGTAAAAACTTGCAAAGGTCTCATGGGGTTTTTGTTTTGTATTGCATAAATCATTCATTGTGATGTCACTTTCCATATTATAGGAGTAATGTCATACAAATTTTTCCGCTAATGTGGGCCACGTTGTAATGGAGCCCTTGGGTATGCTATAGAACCATTCCAATCCCATGGCTCCTAGGTTGTGAGGAAAAAGTCATATTAAGAAGTTATCACTATATGCGACCTCTTGGCAAAGCCATGTAAAAGTCTTTTATATGATCACGAGGATCACTCTTGCACTTATACTTATCAAACTTGGGAATGGTAAAGTGTTTTGGGAAGGGTTGTTGTAACATGTCCTTATCAAAGGGGTAAGGGCATAGTTCTTCATATGAATATTTTCTATTTTGACCTACATTTCCCTCTTGTAATGTAGTAAGTATATTTTCATTGATTGTAACTCTTTCTGAATGAGTTGCTCTTTAGTAGGTGACATTGGTCTTTGTACTTGAGTCGCTTTAAAGGTATGGTCAGTGTGTGGATCAAAGTGAAACTCACTAGGTTTATTTTTGTCTTTGTCTTTGTATATGTTTCTTCTTGAAGAGCCTAAGTTTGCTAGTTTTTGGCTCAACTTCAAGATCTATTTTTGAAGGATCTCCTCTTCAACCAGAGGGTCCTCTTCTTCATCAAATTTGGGAGGAGGGGAAGCTTTACACTCAATTTTCACTTTACGTGAAGCTTTGTAGTGTGGTCTTCATGATGGGTCCCCTTCGATAGTGGCATGATGTTTCCCAGAAGTGGAAGCGTATCCCACATCAAAAGGTTATCTATGTCTAAGATGAATCTTCATTCTCCTAGTTTAGGGTTAATGACCTTAGTTTTTGCTTCACACTCTTGGAATTTTAGCTCCTAATTCTAAGACTCTTGTGAGTACTTGATCTTTATTATAATATAGGAGTTCATCAAATCTACCTAGGTCTAATCTTTGTTGTTCTCCGGAAGAGTCTGACTCTTCTCCACTATGGTCAATTAATGGCTCCACATCCTTGACTTGAGAAAAGAGAGGTGCTAAATTGTTTCCGCTAAATGGGAAGGTTTTGAAAGGGTTTTCTCCTAAGTCATGCTCATTTGATTTGGTTTCCATCTTTGTGATTTTAGGCATTACTAGCTGACATTTGTATGAAGCTAGCGTGACCCTAAGTGTATGGTTTTTGCAAGCCATTCAAGGTGATGTTTGAACTATACCACAGTGTATCCTAGATGCAGTGTTATGTAGTCATTTTTTTATCAAGGAACACTCATATGCACACCTAAATGTAATGATCACTCAATTTTGTTGTTACCAAGCCTATGCCCTAAAATAGATAGTGACAATATCGTATCAATATGTAGGTCAAGTTAGAATTCTAACAAGGCCTAAGTATCGATGCGTGGTATTGACGTAGTCCCTCGATGAGGTATACTAAAACTAGTTTGAATGTCGATGAAAGCTAAACCTTCTGAAAAATGGAAGTCGCGACTAGATATAGCATAACAATGTCATCGTGATACATTAACCGAGAAAGCAAGGTGTTAGTATCATGACAACTTTATCATGATATATATAAGGCGTTATCGACACTTTTCAAAAGACTCAGATGACGTCAAAACTGAAACCAAGTGATAAGTATAACAAGGATTTTTTTAATTGTGTGAGCAGCGTAACCATGCAATAAAGGGACTTATACCATTTTCTCATAAAAATGAGAACACGATGTAAGTACCAAGATTGTGCATCTAGAATGCGAACAAAACTATCAACTCAAGAAGAGATGAATGATGAATCGAACTGCAGTGGTGAAGATGATCTTGAAATCAAGATTGAAGGAATTTTATCAAAGATACGAAAAATGTACCTATGCACTTTAGATGTTTAACAACCCAGACCACAAACATGGATGGGCGTAAATGGAAAAAAAAGTGGTGAGCACTATCTCTGATAAAAACGTGCAAGGTATGCACCCTTCTCACCCTGAAAAATGGGTAGTGAGAATGCAAGGGTATAGATCAAAAGATGAAAAAAAACTAAGTGCCACTTGGGTAGAGTTTCACCTCATCCAAAAATGAGAATAAAATTGAGCTAAAGTGGGACGTAGTTTAATTTTGTGATGAAAGACACTTAGATCAAACTTACAAGGATTCTTTTCCTTGTTCGAAAAACAAGGTTCAGATTCTAAATGAGTTGTCACTTTCGTGATGGCTTGATGCAACAATGGACTAGCAAAGTGGGCTCCAAGACAGAATGGCCTCCTTAATAAGTTCTCTCACCTAGGTGTTACAAAGTTGTCTTAAGCGAGCATGATTTACCCAAAAAGTCACAATGACTAATTTGGGAGTATCTCAACTTTACTTTACCCCCTTCAAGAATAGTGGGAAATAAATGTGTCCATGTGTACTCTCACTGGGGTCACCATATGGACAACCAGTAATGCTAACTCACAAGGAAAAACTAGTCAAGTGGGTAAGCGGAGCGCTTCTGTTTCATCCACGAGGTTACACAGTGGTGGATTACTTTAGGGTTCCTGGAACCACCCCCATTGTTGTAGCTTAAGGCGTTATGCCAAAGGGGTTATGTTCCAGTTAAGCGGATAGGGACGTACCCTTTTCAAAACCTACAATACAGTGTGATGAAAGTGGTGTGTTTTTTATATTTTTAATTTAAATGTGGTTTCAAGTAGCACACCATTTGGAAACCTGCATAAAACATGTGTATTAGAAGTTTTGTGTCTTGTTTTGATGCCTTTCTTCTACAAGCGTTGGGTCCTATAGACAACAAGTTTTAGTAATTTTCTAGTTTCATAGATTGATGTCAAGAAAGAGAACTTTACACCTTGCTTTTGATTCCTAAGATCACCAAAAGGCGAAGGAAGAGCATACGCAATGTGAAAATCCTACTAAATCACATGAAATTTTACTTTATCCTTTATAGAACAAGTGTTTTGAACATTGATACAAGTTTTGTACAAGTGTTTCTGATCTCCAAGATCACTTTTGAAGGCACGAGGAGAGAGCATACACACTTTTACAAACCTAGTTCAAGCTAAGAACCGAAAACACTTAACTATGCAAACTGAAATACCAAAGAAAACTTTGTATTTAATTTGTTAGTCCTAGAAACCTACAACAAAGATCAGAAAAAAATAGATTTTACAGACTGTAGAAAAATTTCCAATTTTAACACAGAACGCTGCACCCAAACCGACACCAGCACCCCCACCGATGCGGGACAGTGTGCACCTAACTCAATGGATATGCCTGCAAAACAAAATTAATAAAATCCATAGTATACCCAAAAACACATGCGTGCTAGAGATAGACAAAGACGAGAGATGCTTGCAACTCAATGTGGACACTTAGGGTTCAACGGAGACGTGCCCAAGCATAAAAAAAAGTTTCAATTTTTACACAAAGTGGGTTATTTACACAGACACACATCCGAGAGAGACGAGAGATGATGACCGACCCCCGACGCGAGACGTGCACGTCCCTGCAGAGAGAAAACTTGTTAATGATAAGTACATCAGACAGTGTGCACTATTACGATGAGAACACTAGGGTTTCAATGTGGACGTGACGTGCCCCTTTAAAACACCTATGTGTACCCTGTGAAAAACCTGCAAAACTCACGGATTCAAAAAATTTTTAAGAGAAAACAAGGTTAGTTGTTAGTCAAAGTATCCTATTTCTAGTTCAAACCCATACAAAACATATGCAAATAAGCGTGATTTAGCTAGTGTTAGAAATAGAAATGAGAAAATAACAAGTTGTTTTAACTAAAAAAAAACTTGCAAATGAACTTTGAAGAACTCAAAAGACCTCCATTAATGGAGGATGGACATAAGTGTCCCACTAGGCATGTGCCAAATGTGTTCAATGAAAGGTTTTGCAAGAGCTATTGAAATGGGGTAAGAAACACTCAAGAACCCCAAAGCTTTGTGCAAAATCCCCTCAATGGACCATATGATAAGAAATGAGCAAGGAATCCTATTTGCATGCATTAACTTGAAGTAAACAAGCAATTTAAACAAATGAAGTTAACCTCTATTCTTGAAAGCTTAAAGTAAATGAACCTAAAAGGATCTAAGCAATCAAGTTTATGCTTCAAGAGAATGGGATCTCACCATTAATGGCTTCAAGGCCAATGGTTCTTCCCATTTACTCCATGTTATGTGATAGAAATGCAAAAGCAAAGCAAATAGCTCAATAAAAGGTCCTAATCCTAGCAATAATACTATAGTTTAGGTTAGAGGGAAGAAGTGTTCTTAGAAATGAGAGGGGGGTAGTAGGCTATTTATAGTTTTCCATTTGGGAAATGGGAGGCTTTTGGTGCATGTGGGACTAAAAGGGAGTCAACAAGTTAATTAGCAAGTCAAAGTAAGATTTGACTAGTTTTAGAGAGAGGTTGATCATGGTTAAGACTAGCTAACCATGTTTAGAGGGTAATTAATCCTATTTAGAGAGAAATTAGGTTTCTGGGAGGGTTAAAGGCCTAATCAATCTAATAAAATGGATTGATATTCCAGGGAGCTAATAGAGGTGTTAAAGAAGAGAATATTAGCGAGAAGAGGTTATTATAACCATATAAACATAGTGGTTTGATCAAATCATCTACATCCACCTTATCAAATGATGCCCCAACTACCCACACATCCATAAACATATCATTCGCCTTATCAAGCTACATTTCATACCACACAACCAATCCAATCCCAACCTAACATCGCGCACAAATGATCCTATTCACGCTTTGATGAATCAATTGGCCAATTTAGAAACTCGTTACCTTAGCACCCAAGGATACATTATCCTATGAAAAAATTTGTAACAAACCGATTCATCTATCGGTTCCAATAAAACCCTACCCTCCTCATTAGAAACTTCTGCGTTTACTAATTTCAACAACAAGGAAGATCCCCAACAACATCTCCTCACATTTAAACATGCATGTTGTTTTATTGTGCATGATCATGATCTACTTCTTTGCACTTTCCCCATGTCTTTTTCCAATCCCGCATTGGACTGGTACAACAATATCCCGCAACATTCCATATTCTCTTTTACCCAACTTGTGTAGTTGTTCTTAGAACACTTTTCTATCAATTTCGCACGTAAAACCACTATCGTTGACCTATACACCATTCAACAGTTTGAAGACGAGCCCATCGCCGACTTTGTCGCACAATGGCGTGGTGTTATAAACCAATTGTCCTTCACTCTTCCACAAACCGAACTCATCGAACTCTTCTCATGTTCATGTGTAAAACATATATCATCTACTTTGTAAATCCAATCATTCCGAACCTTTAACGAAGCTTTCACAATGGCTCGTAAACTCGAAACCCGTGTTATTGAGCAGGGTCATCTTAAACTCAGTTGGCCAAACCTAAAGTTGAATCTACTAAACCACTCACACATAACAACAAATTTAAGGGTGCGGCCAACACTGTGGTCATTAAACCCTCATCTGCATCTATATCGACACATGGCCTCAACAACGAGTCCCTCAACCAACAAAGTCAACTATACCCCCTGGGAGAATCTTATAGATTCAGTATTTGACAAGTTGATGTTGTAAACTCCATCCAACTTCCACCCATATGACCCATGGATAATTTGCAAGCCAAGCCTGCTTGGTATCACGAAGCCCACTATTGTAAATATCATCGAGTCAAAGGTCATAACATTGAGAAATGTCATTCCTTCAAAGATCGTGTCCAACAACTCATAAATCAAGGGGATATCCAAATCGATAGCTCCATTACTCAAACTAATCAACCACCAACAAATCAAGCCACACCCTTTAAATCTCAACTATTAAATGCTTATATGATTAACACTATCAATCAAGATCTCATCTTATCACCGACTCCGCATGTTCCTACCTTAGACATTATGCCCACTCCTTATGCGCAGAACCTGTTGCACCCACAACTATCACACCTATGTCAACTTTTACTCCTTGTCCGAACCTACACCTTCTCCTATCCTTATCACATCCACATAAAATTTGACTATACCATCCACTTCATCCACTTTGATCATACCCCAATATACCACATTATATCCATCCTTAACACCTATTTCAGCCCCATTGATATCCACACATATCCCTACATCTCTCACACCTATTCCTTCACCCACATCTTCATCAAACACACCTATTACTACACCTACATTACTCACAACCATCCCAACTAAACTCAGTTCTACCACATGTACCTTTACAACCCCACCTTTGACATCAACCCCATTAGAAAACATATCATTCTTACCCCTTGAAACATTTATGAAACAACCAGTCCCACCTACTTCTACATTTGAAATTACTCTTGCATTTGTTGCATTACCCATAATATCTACTCCATCGGTTTTCACATCACCCACATCTCCAAATATTCGAATATGCCTACATCCCTATCTATCCCAACTACCCCTATATCTATCATATCAACAAATCCACCTATCTCTACCTTGACATCCTTGCCTATGGCCACATCACTCGGTCTACCCCAATACTCTTTACCTAATTTGTCTATCACGATGAAAAAATCTTCTTGATCTGTAACCTTATCAAAGATACCCTTTGAAACATCTACTGAACAAACATATCCACCTAAATCAAATAAAGATGGTTTGCATTCTCCAAAATTAAATCTTTCCTTACCAAAACCTAAACAATCCACATCTCACATAGACCTCATTAATTGCATCATACAAACACTTATTTCTCCATTAACATCCTCGTCTTGTTTTAAGACATTTTCTCCATTAATAACCACACCACCATTGTTAGATCCTCCGGTTGAGATTATTGCTATCCTTGCTAAGAGTAAACCTTCTCGGTTTGATTCTAAGGATCATGGAAAACATCCTCGAAAACATTTGGATTTTCCTCTTCTCGACAATCCAATGCCACAACATCTATTTTAGGATCAGTTACTCCATCTATGACATCTCGCAACGATAAATTTATAGCCAAACAATCCAATTCGATTTGTCATCTAAGATGTATAATCTACCTATCCAATGTACATCCTCACCTAAATCGAATCCAAACAATACAATCCTTCCACCAAATTTTATTTGTCTCCCAAAACACATAATTTACCCATCCAATCTACATCCACTTTTTCTCCTAACTCCAAGCTGAGATATCCTATCAAAACCCACAAGAGTTACCTTCCCCATGACACTTCAATGGGGTCTTACGCAGATATCCTTCGACATTTAACTCAAATATCTGCCATCACACTTCCTCCCATTAAATCCTTTAATCCATATGGTCCAAAGCCATCATGGTTCAATCCTAATTATAGTTGCGCTTATCATCATACCCCGGGCCATGACATCGAACATTGTAAGGCATTTCGGACAATCGTCCACAACCTTATTAAGAAAGATGATTTCCTCATTTAGGGGAAATATCCTTCTCCATCGACATTTGATCGAATTCATATCCCATCCCTTAGGTTTCCACGATTCATTCATCCACATCATCCCTTAACATCCCTCCTGCACACAACATTCCTCCTAAGGAAGGTCCTCCATTGTCAATCAATATTGTTGATCTTGTCATGCACACTTGTGGTCTCTGATCATTTATCCCATCTCGAATCCAAAACAATCTCATCTAAACTCTTTCGACATCCTTTAACTCCTTCACATTTAATTCATTGGGGAGCAGCCTTCCCTTGTCACTAGGGGACTTCGCTCATTGACATTTTTTTGTTTACCTTCTTCACATTCATCCAATCTAAACTAATTTTATCCCAATCCTCATCTCATTCTAAGTCCACCATTGTGGCCATTTTTGTCCTTCTGTGAGGGACCATTTTTGTTATTTGTTTACCAAAGTCCACCATTGTGGCCATATTTGTGTCTCTTTTGGGGCACCATCTATTTCATCAAGTCCACATTTGTGGCCATTTTTGTCCTACCATATTTGTGTCTCTCTCGGGGCATAATTTATTTTCATCCAAATTCATCATCATGATCATATTTTTGTTTCCTTAAGGACATAGTTTTATTTCCTGCTTGTCTATCATCTCATCTTGTTGCAACTTAATGTCTTCCCTCTCTTGATGGTAAACCAAAAACATAACCTCTTAATGCATTGCACTTGCGACTAGTCTATTGTTAGCATATCTACCAATGAGCACTTAGTTATATCCTTAGATCATTCCTCCATCCTTGGCCCCTCTGTTTTTCATTGTAATGATATGAATGATTTGGTCTACATCCATCACCCTCTCATTCTCCTATTGCAGTCATGCAAAAGGTCCAAGGGTGTCACTTGTACTATCAGTGTCCCCTCCTAAGCGGTCTACTTAGCTATTCCTAGTTCTCCCCCATGTGAAGCTCAAATTCATGTATGCAAAAGGCTAAATCAAAATTATCAAAAATAGACCGATCCCTCGAAGGACAGTTGTTTATGCAAAAAATAAGAGAAAAAGAAAAAGAAAAGCATACAAAGCAAAATCAAAAGAAATAGACTGATCCTTCAAGGACGGCTATCATATATATTCTTCTTGTCATCCATATTATGTATATAGTAGACCATACCCTCGAAGGATGGCTACTCTTTTGTTATGGCATTTGGAAGGTTTCCCGCATTGATCAACCTTCCTTTTATCAACATTCTTAGAAAGCTTCCCACAATGATAAACTTTCTTCTATTGTTCTTTCCCTTTCCTAGAGCTGGGGCATAGTTCTAGGAACAACCATCTATGGAGATCCCTCTTCCCACGTACAAGTTACATCTCCAATCCCTTTGTCATGTCAACATTAGGATTACGAGCATCTTTCATCCATATTTCCCTCACGGTATTTTGGTATAACTAACTATCGTTGGTTATATGTTAACACTGTTATTGGCTGCAAGTGCAATGCCTTGAGTGGTAACCTTTCTTGTTTATCTCCAATCCAATTCAAAACATAGTTTCCCTGTACACCCTTGCTACAACTATGTTCCATTCATCTCATCAAGGTCATCTTTTATCAAAATCACATCAAATTTCACACTATGAATTCTATATCTATCCATAATCTCCATGAATGCGCTCATGCAAATACACTTTTTAGTTTACGAATTCTACTTGATTGTCGTTGCAGTTTTGCAAATCCTACTTGAGGATCCTTCTCAAGGCAAGTTCGTTATCCTGCAACTCCTTATCTCCCAACATGTTCAACAATGTCTTTGATCCATTGCTCTTCGCTCCCCATTTCCACTCATCACCATTTGTCTCCACATCATCCTTCTCACCTTTCTGTCCCCTTTCACCACGTCAAATATCTTACTTGTCTTTCCTCTTGAGTTTCCCTTTCACTCTTCCACTTTCAATTTGACAATCTTACTTAACCATCCATACAGCCAGAGAATCTTAGTTAAGGTATATCTTCTTCCTTGGATCCTCCTACTATAGAAGCTTCTCCACCATTTCCTCTTTCAATGGATGACAATCACCACCACAAACATCTTTCCGCTCCTTTTTCTTCGACACTCTTACATCATCACTCCCATCACGTGGGCATCCCAATTAAGGATTGCCCTTACACTCTCCATCTACACTACATATGTTCCTCCATCCACTCATATCACACTCCTTTGTTTCCTTGATAGCACCCCCTTTCATCTCTTGTTCCATTTTGGTATACATTGTTCAGTCTTTTCATCATTTTTCTTCTTCTTCGGCTTGGCAATCCTACTTAACCATCTCTGTTGCATGGCAATCTTACTTAAGAGTCCCTCTTAAGTATGGTTTGTCATCTGACCCTTCCACCTCCCATCATATCTTCCTCATCTTTTGTCTCCCGCCTCTCATCATACTTGTCTACTCCAACCAACCATTCCACACTTGTATCCAATACAATGTTGTCTTTCTCCTTCCATATCGTCACTGCCGGTTTGGTGATCTTACTTAACTCCTCCTATGGCATGGCGATCTTACTTAAGATTCCCTCTTAAGGATGATCTATCATCCTGCACTTTCCCACCACTCCACATTCTCACCATCTACATTTTCTCGTCATTCCCCATCATCACATCCTCTCACCTCCTCTTCCATTCTCGCAAACACCACTTCCTACTTGCCCCTTGTTCATCTCCATCATCCCTTGCTTGGTAATCTTACTTAACCGTTGCTTCCCCATTCATTTCGTGTCTTGTTTCTTCATTTTTCTCTCATTCATTCTCATCCACTACGTCCTCTCCTTGCCTTCATCTTCGCACACATTGTTATCCCTCCTTTATTTACTCTTTCCACTCCATCTTCTAGAGTTCTCCCACATATCTACCCCCATACTTACCTATCATTGTCATTGATCATCTCCTAACATTCTTTCATCATCATCTTTTGTTTCCGCGCTAATAATTATCGGTGGACTTCTCCTAAAAATCACTCATCCCCATTCTATCTGCATTCCTTCCTTCCTTTGTGTCTTCTGATCATTATTGGGGACTTCTCCTAACATCCCTTCATTGGCATTCCCCCTTCCATTCCTTGTTTACTTTCCCCTCTTCTCACCTTTTGTCCCATCCTTCCCTACTGATCATTATCGGTGGATTTCTCCTAACATCCATTCACTGGCATTGGCTCTCTTATCCCTTCCTCTATTTTTCCTCGCCACCTCTTCATCTTTCATTCTTACCAATTTCTTCACTTTGTCTTCATCATACACCCTCTCTCTTTTCTCGTCATCAACTTATCCTCATCTCACGCATCTATGCATCTTTTCCAATCTATGTCATTCCTCCCCTCAAGCTTCTCTTTACGTTCCTTATGCTTCTCACTCTTTATCAAATATCTCCATCCTGGTTCCCTTCTTTCTACATAATTTTCTCCATTGTCCTCTCATCCTTTCTTATCCTCATCTTATTTTACTTCCTCTATATTGTCTTCTTCCCCATTTTACCTTGCACTTCCTTCTTACTTCCCGTCGATAACCTAACTCTTCAGTGTTGTCCCATCTTTTTATCATCCCACCATCCACATGCATTTCCATGCGGTCAGTTCCATATTCTTTGCCTTGGATTTCCTCACCATGTTTTTTCTCCTCATCCATCTTTGTTCCTCTATTCCATACCCTTGTCGCCTTCGCCTTCGACCTTTCTTGCTCTTCTCATAATCAACCACTCCTCCTTTCCATTCCCTTTTTTCTTTATCATTACATTCTTCAACATCCCTCACACCTAGCATTCACGGTCAATGCCAATGTTTCTTCGTTTATGCATCACCGTCAATCCATTTCATTACCGTTCTCATTCTTCTCTCTACAGCATTGACCTCTTCTCTTTTGGAGAACCCTGTCACATCTTTTATCTTTGTTAATCCTCTCGCAGGGGCATCATCATATCCATTTCTAAGAATTTGTTCCCATCTTCTTTTGACATTTTTGTTTTGAAGGATATCATAACGGTCATCACCTATATGATCTTGTTCTCTTCTACGGATGTTTGTCAAAGAAGCGGGACTACTTTCCTTCTTCTTCGCCCCATTATTCATTTGCCTTCAACTGCAAACCTTTCTTAAGAAACATATATTCAACATCCTATTTAACACCCTCTTGGGGCATTTTATCCGATATGTTCTTCATATCCACATTCGTGGCCATACTCGTTCCCCTTGGGATATTTTATTTCAACATCCATCTCCCATTATGTCATTTTCATGTCCTATGTTGGGGCACCTTTTCATCCTCGTCCCTTTTGTGAACGCATTTTTCGCTCAATTCCTTGCAGACAAACGATTTCGCATACCTTTCGCATTTAGTTGCGCATATTTTGATGTTTTCCTATGACCCATTGGTCATCATTGTTTACATCCATACCGCAGCTGGTCTTCACTCACTCACTTTGGTCCATAGTAACGTTGTCCCCTGTTTTTGTTGAGACGCAATTGTCCTCTACCAATGTGATATTGGAGTCACCGCCATATTTTTCATTGTCATTGCAATCCTTTTTTTTTCGCACTGGGACATCTTGTCTTTAGTCATGTTGTGATTCACCCTCATCCCTTTTACAAACACATATTTCATCTAACCCTTTTTGGTTTTGTCTCGTGGCTTGTTATCGTAAACCACTCAACAAAAAGGGGCAAATGTAGACACCATTTTTTGGTGTAACGCCCCTCTATCATCTCGCATTCATTCAACCTTCCCTCTCGTTTTCTTCTTCCTAAATTTAAATAAATCTCATCCATTTATTCACCCAAATTTAATTAATTATCAAATGGGCTCCATATAAACCCATTTAATAATTGAATTTTGGCATCTCTCAAAATTATTCAATTCATGGGCAATAATACACCCATCTGACACTCCACTCTTAATTTCAAAAATGGAATCTATTATCTCACCTACCATGCCAATCATGCTCCCCACTCCATCTAATAAGTCAAACCGTGGGCCCCGTGTGATCACATCATGTCTCTTAACCCATGGTACTTTACCCAACCCCAATTATTCGTTAACCTCAATCTAACCTCACCTCCAAGTTATAAATATGGGTTTTCCCCCCTCTTTCAAGGGGAGGTGAGAGTTGGACCTGAACCTAAACCGGGGCCTGGACCTAGACCAAACCTAGGAGAGGAAGGAGTGAAATTTCTGCTTACGGAAGTTTTAAGGAG
Source organism: Taxus wallichiana var. yunnanensis (assembly GCA_018340775.1). Lineage (NCBI taxonomy): Eukaryota > Viridiplantae > Streptophyta > Pinopsida > Cupressales > Taxaceae > Taxus > Taxus wallichiana. The sequence continues at coordinate 221,077,991 of CM031235.1, forward strand.
AGGAGAAGAAAGTGCTTGATTAAGTTCGCAAGTTTGAGGTCAAGGCAAACCTTTGCCATTGTTAGAAGTTAGAGGTGAGGAGTGTGGGAGAAATCTTTGCCATTATTCGTCATCTTGCCATCCTGATGCCCATTTCATCTCCATATCAGAGCACAAGCTAAGTCCCCTCGTCATTTCAGTTACTTGTCATTTTGTATTTCATTATTTCTACATGATATCTACTGTTCATCATTTATTGCTATCTTTCTAGACACGGGGGTTGACATCCTCCAAGGGAGTTAACATCCTCTTGGAATTGGGATTATCTGGGCAACCCCGCATATTTTTATCTAATCACATATGTTTCAGTTTTGTAGATCTATCTTCTTTTATCACACATCTATCTTCTCTCGCCTTTGTAGATCCATATCCGCATCTAAGGTCCTAAGCCCTCCATCATTCGAAGTTGTTGGTGGCTTCCAGTATCGGCTTTCACCGCGCGAGAATGAGGTTTCTGTACAACACTTACCAAGGGCAAAAAACCAACAAAGCTAGGGTTGACATTGGAAGATTTGTAGTCTTTCAACTCAATAAGAATTTTGATTTCAAATTAAGACCTTGTGCATAGATCAACATTAAGCAATAATAAGATATGGGTCAAATGGGTGAAGAATGGGTGAAGAATGGGGAGGGCCCGGTGGCATCTTGTCTAGACCGCGCACTTCATGTCCCTATCATGTTTGGAAGATAGAGTCTACATTCTAAACAAAAGTAATCGAAAATGAGTGTTTCCACTAGAAGTGAAAGAAATTACACAATTAAAGAGCATAATTTGAACCAACAATTGGCAAACACACTCTAGAACTATACAATTTAATGACTAATCAATGCATAGGGGCCATATTTAAGCATATACAAATTTATATCTCCACGTTGTTATTCGATTTGATTTAATTTAAGGTGGTATTGTGAAATATTTTGCATACATTTACTTGTGATTTAAAATTTGCTAGCAAATTTTCCCTTGATTCCATCTTAAATCCAAGATTTAGTGCCATAAAAAAGGCATGTATCAAAACATAAAACAAATCAATAGATTTCAATTTTTATTAGTCTTTTATTTCATTATCCTATTAATGATGTCGTTTGTTGAAAATAATTTTCAACCCTATGCATGTGTTAGGTTAAACAAGTAAGAGGAAGGCAACATCCCCATCAAGAAAACCAATGAAGGTATTCCCATCTTTTGATGTCATCCATTCAAAATTGTTTCATCACATGATAGTGTTGGTTTAATGAGCAAGCCTAGGCCGATGAAAGTGTTACACCTATAAAGCAAGAGTAAGGTCCATGAAGGTGTTTGGCCTATATAGAAAGAGCAAGTCAACATCCACCATATGTATCATGTTAGAGAGCCATGGGACATATTCTATCCTATGTTGATAAACACAAATGCAAGGCTCGGGGGAAGTGTCTTATCATTTATTTATGGAAAATGGAGCCCAATCGTCTACTTACCTTCACCCCTTCCCATGTCCAGGAGGCAAATAAGCAAGTACACAACCCTAAGGCAACCGACACCTACCTCTATTCTTTACTAGATCAGGGAAACCCCAATGCTATAAAGAGATGGGGTGGGGGATCGCAATAAAGAGCAACTACCACAAAAGATCTCTAGGTTTCAAACTTCTAGATTAGAGTTTCCCCTCAAACATAAAAACAACTAGGTTTGTTAAATCGGTGATTAAAAAGACTCATAGGTCTAAACAACTTCACTTTCAAAACCCTCACACCCTTATATAATTCACTGTTCCCTTTTTATATGGGGTTTATTTACAATTAATACAAATATTTTAAATACATTAACCTAATAAATGTCAAGAAATATATCAAGATCCTTATCTTCAAATTTTAGTATATCACAAGTATTAGTAACTTTACCTTCAACAAATTTCTTATGAAATGATGAGGTGTATCTATCTTACTACATAATTAACATCATCAAAAAAACAAAAACATAAACACTTCTTAATGATGGACACGTAGACATCAAATGTAAAATTAAATTTAAAATTAAAACATTTCACACATATTACATACCACCACTATCCTAAACATAATAATAACTTGCATTATCCAATTGAAATTCAAGATATGCAAAACTAATGAAACTACTCTACAGCTAAAAATCATATTTACAACTTCTAAACATGTCACTTTCGGTAGGTGCTACATGCGGCCCCAAGATTCACCAACTCGATAGCAAAATGATTCACGAACTCAATACCAAAATAAAACTTAGATTTGTCCCTTTACAATTGAAATTCACAATATGCAAAACTAATGCAACTACTCTCCAACTAAGAATCATATTTACAACTTCTAAACATGTCACTTCCAGTAGGTGCTACTTGGTACATGTGGCCCCAAGATTCGTCAACTCAATAACAAAATAAAACTAACATCACATTTGTCCCTTTACAATTGAAATTCAAGATATGCAAAACTAATTAAACTATTTTGCAGCTAAACATCATATTTACAACTTCTAAACATGTCACTTTCGGTAGTTGCTACATGTGGCCCTGAGATTCACCAACTCGTGTCCCTTTACAATCGGAATTCAAGATATGGAAAACTAATGCAACTACTCTACAGCTATGAAACATATTTACAACTTCTAAACATGTCACTTTCTGTAGGTGCTACATGCTACGTGTGATCCTGAGATTTAGCAACTCGATAACAAAATAAAACTAACGTTACATTTGTCCCTTTCCAATTGAAATTCAAGATGTGCAAAACTAATGAAACTATTATGCAGCTAAAAATCATATTTACTACTAAACATGTCACTTTTGGTAGTTGCTACATGTGGCCCCGAGATTTACCAACTCAATACAAAATAAAACTAACTTACATTTGTCCCTTTACAATTGAAATTCAAGATATGCAAAACTAATGCAACTACTCTGCACCTAAGAATCATATTTACAACTTCTAAGCATGTCACTTTCGGTAGGTGCTACATGCTCCATGTGGCCCCAAGATTCACCAACTCAATAACAAAATACAACTAACGTTACATTTGTCCCTTTACAATTGAAATTCAAGGTATGCACAACTAACAAAAGTATTCTGCAGCCAAAAATCATATTTATAACTTCTAAACATGTCACTTTCCGTAAGTGCTACATGCTACATGTGACCCCAAGATTCACGAGCTCAATAACATAATAAAACCAACATTACATTTGTCCCTTTATATCTCCATGAAAACCAATAAAAAAGTTTCAGTGTCATGAATCTTTAATTATTCTTATTTTACCAAATTCCAAATATGCCCTCGCCTCAATAGTGTATTTGACACTTCTATACAACTGATAAGTACAGTAAATGAAATGATATGGCATTCACGAGACTAAATAGAACCACTTGAAAATTCCAATTGCTTGATCATTTATAAGCTTAATGGTAGCTTTTATAAAATTATGGAAAGTTTACTGATTTGAGTTGAGCATCTCCCCAACTATTTTATTCAATCCAACTATAGAAACTCAACCTGATCATTATACTGTATTGACCAACTCAAAACTTCATCACTGGGACACCTAAAAGACACATAAAAGATCGATTGCAAGACATGAACCATATAACTCATTTTCAGATGGAAATCCATCGAAAAGGGACAAAATATCGTGCAAAACACTCCTTCAAATTATGAAAAGATAAGAAATTGGTGGTCGCGATAACAATTAGTGAAACTTGGAAAATATCTAGGATACACGGATCGGGAAAAGTGGCCTAAAACACAGCCAAAGACCAACAGGCCCCACAAGCCTCAAAAAACTTAAACCACAAACCTTACAAATTAATATTTATTTAGGAACCCAAAAATAATGATCAAACAACAACTCGCGTCAGGGTGCTCAGCAGCCGGCTTCTCAGTTCGCTTTGGCCAACTGGGTTCGCAGCAATTTGGCAGCTGCAACCATGGCAGTCAGGGCTGGAACCACCTCAGGGTATTTCCTGGTCTTCAAACCGCAGTCAGGGTTAACCCACAAGATGTTTGTTTCCAGCACAGCAAGCATCTAGCAAAACATTAGGAAATATCAGTTAGAGCTCTGTATTCATTATAGAAGTTGAGTGTGATTATCCAATCCTCAAATATTAACAATGAGAAGATATTAATAGTTTAAATCAATGGTAAAAACCTTGCTGATACGGTCAGCGATTTCTTCTGTGCTGGGGATGCGAGGGGAGTGGATGTCATAAACACCAGGACCAATTCCAGCTCCATATTTGACACCTTCTCGGAAAACTGAGAGAAGCTTCTCATCGGAACGGGAATTCTCAATGGTGATCACATCAGCATCCATGTCAATGATTGAATGAATGATATCATTAAAGTTGGAGTAGCACATGTGGGTATGGATCTGCAGAGATTTAGAAGACGACCAAACTTAACTGTTAGTGCAGACACTAAAGGCTTACGAGGATATTTATGAATTATAACACTAAAAATTCCAACACAAACCTGAGTAGTATCCTTCACACCAGAGTTAGTGATGCGAAACCCATGAACAGCCCAATCTAGATAGTAAGCATGTTCTGATTTGCGTAAAGGCAATCCTTCCCTGAGAGCCGCCTCGTCAATTTGAATTACCTAAAGTGCCAGAATACCATAGTAAATAACAAAGTTGCAAAATATTATAATTATAAAACCATTTTATCAACAGGCATGGAAAGTATTGAATGAATCTATTTTACTTATGTGGGCTTGTGGAAGCCTGAAAACTTTAGATATTGATGGTGGACAAATTTGAGTCACATCAATGTGTTTAGACTTACCTGAATTCCACCTGCTTCCAAATCTTCCACCTCATCCTTGATAGCCAAGGCAATTTGCATACAGGTTTCGGATCTGCATTACACTTGCATTAGTGTCTTAGAAAGCAATGAGTGATGAATCTAGAGTGGACATCAGTTTATCTTTTGATTAAGGGTCTAACATCACCTTGGTTGATCATTTCTCACGAAGGACCAGTTTAGAATTGTGACTGGGCCGGTGAGCATTCCCTTCATGGGTCGGGCGGTCATACTCTGAGCCATCTTAGACCAGAAGACAGTCATAGCTTTTGGGCGACTGACATCACCATAGATAACAGGTGGCTTCACACATCGGGATCCATACGACTGCACCCAGCCATTAACTGTAAATGCAAAGCCCTGTAGCTGTTCTCCAAAGTACTCCACCATATCATTTCTCTGCAACGAAAACACATAATTAGGCTTTGGTTCATAACATTAAAAACATTCAATTTCTACTTCCCGAATATCAATATCAAGCACAAGGTTCGCACCTCGGGTTCTCCATGCACAAGGATATCAATATCAAGATCTTCTTGTAGCTTGACAACTAATTTCATCCTTGATGGAGTTGACATATTCTTCTTCAGAAATCCTGTTTAATGCATCCCAAGTTTGTCATTGACTAGATACAAGGATGCATACACAGATTTTTAAAACTCCAACCATAGAACATTGAAAAACATACTTGTTTATCTTGTATTCACGGCGAACCCTGCGCAACTCAACCGTCTGAGGAAATGATCCAATGGTGGTGGTTGGAAGAACTGGGAGTTTCAACTGTTTCTGCTGCTGCTCAAGGCGATTGTGTACAGGTGTAACTCTGCGATGGTCGGAGGTTTTTAATTCTGCAGCCTGCAATTTATATCATGAAAAACAGTCAAAAACACTTGCTAGAACAAAACTCATGAACCTTCACAGTAATTAATGGGGATAAATTATACTAATATAATTTCACCCCTTTGCTGATGCTGTAGACAATGCTGTAGAGGGTTGGAGAAGCACATAACCCTCAGCAATGTAAAAATAAATATGTTTGTATTTCGATAGTTGAAGAAATGAAACACTAAGCTGGCTAGGAAAGTGTACAAGCTACTAAGACAGACATCTTATATACATCCATCTGAAAAACAAAGGTGAATGAAAGGCTACAGGCTAATAGAACATATAACTTATATACATCCGTCTGAAAAACACAGGTGAATGAAAGGCTACAGGCTGTTAGTACAGATATCTTATATACATCATCTGAAAAATGTCAAGAGATATCGATCTCAAGGCACCTAAATCAGTTCTGTCACATACGACAATGATTAATAACTCAATTATCTTCTCCACAAATTTCCCAATGACTAATGACAGACTGGCCTCGATCTAGCAGCACCAGAGTATCAAGCATGCCATTGGACTGCCTAAATCCATGGAGCATTAGCCCCTAACCCAAGGAGCAAATGTGTGTTATGTTTTGCTGTATTCTGCAGACATACATATTATGATTGTAATGGAACTAATTACCTATACAGTTGGTAGCTTTGGTGAATGTATAATAACAAAATGTTAAGAGGGCGGTTATTAAGGCATCTTTACCAATCACAATATGTATCTATGTAAAGTACATAAGACATAAACAGCTGACAGTGCAGGTCCACATCAAATACATAATACATATTTAGAGGGATTTTTATAGCCTCACTCACTTCCCTAGCAACCTGCCACATCAAATACCAGGCTTATTCACTCAGGCCCTTAGCATATAATTTCCACCCTCTATAATATTAGCTAAATTGTACTAATTAGATAAGTGCAATTTATATCGTAACAAGGAAAGAGAAAAATTATATTACAATGAGGCTATCACAATGAAGAACCTCTGATAAGAAAGCAACAATATAGACCATAGAACAGAACAGGTGATGCATATCAACATGTCATCCTTGGACTTCAATTTTAAACAAAAGAAATTAAAGACTTACAGCTTTCTGGACTGCCTCATTTGTCACTCTTGGAGATGACCTCCTTGAAGCTTGGGCAGCCGCATTGGCAGCAAAGAATTCCTGCAGAAAATAAAAATTGTCACTTAAAACATTCACTAGTCTCCTACTACAATCAAATGAAATCGCGACACATCATATCCAAACAAATTGAAGTGCTTATAATGCCAGCCCTATACATTATATAGCCATTTGTTCCAAAACAAAACTTGTTCACATAAAACTTACCTCATCTTTTTGACCAGCCAATGCCTTGGCCAGTGCATTTACTTCAATAAGCTTTTGAGCAGCAAAAGCCAGCCAGGACTTGATTTCACTGTCAAGCTTTGTTTCATTCACCAGATCCACAGCTGTGTGCATAAGGGAGCAGGAAGTAGAGACAACCAGTTTATCTGCAAGCATATAAGTTTTATTATATACCCTGCAACGATGTTTAAAATAAGCATTGCATGATTTTATAAAACATTGCCACTGGTAAAAAAATGATGGGCTTTTGTATACCTTTTCCAACAATGCTCTCAAGACTTTCCAAAACGCTCAATGATGTGGACAAATCATTAGCCCAAATGTTACGGCCATCAACAACTCCTGCATACAATACCTTATCAGCTGGAAAGCCAACCTCCTTGATAAGACTCAAGGTCTGCGTTCCACGTACAAGATCAAATCCAATTGCGGAAATACCCTTCAATCCAATAATGGTCCTGAACAGGACAAATTTTCACAGCATAAGATATTACGAACAGTACCAATGCAACTATGTATATTGTATACAAAAAATCAATAGCAGGCAAACAGAAATGCTTCATGCAAATCTCAAATATTAAGCCAGCAGGGAACTTTTGTATATTAGCCTAATATTTAGTTATAATTTACTAAGGTTCAGAATAGGCAAATGACTATTAGCCTAATATTTAGGTATAATTTACTAACATTCAGAATAGGTAAACAAAAGAGTCCTACTTGTAAGTCTCAGCAGGGATATCCGCAAAGTAAGTCTCTACTAAGAGTTTGACGTCAGTTGCTTCCTCCAAATAAGAATATGCCTTAGAGAATGCCTCCAACTGATGTGACTCGAGGTCCATTACAAGAGATGGTTCATCCAACTGGACCAAGGTTGCACCGGCTGCCTTCAACTCAGACACAACTTCCCTGAATACATAGAATTGCCCAGAATAAACAAATTAGCAATTTAGTACCAAAAAACCCAAGTCATGGATAGAAATCATTTGCCCAGAATAAACAAATTAGCAATTTAATACAAAAAACCCAAGTCAGGAATAGAAATCAAAAGATCTTTTCTTCAACTTGAAATCCTATCAAATGTTAGAACTAGCTTGTAAGTTTTAATGTTCCCTGGCTAATTTTACAGATTGCCAATTATGGTATGAGTAGTGATGCAAGTATTATCAACTTGAAATACTATCAAATGTTAGAACTAGCTTGTAAGTTTTAATGTTCCCTGGCTAATTTTACAGATTGCCAAATATGGTATGATAGTGATGCAAGTATTACTTACTTGTAAATTGGAAGAATTAAATCGAGCAAGGAAAGGAGATTGAAAGTCTTTGGTACATCCTTCGCAGGCTTTGACAGTAACAAGTATGACACTGGTCCGACAAGCATGGGCACTGTATCAATGCCAAGCTGCATGGAACAGAGCATAACCAAGTGAGTTAGACAGTTTATACTCAAACTCAGGTACTCTTAATTTAGACTCAAATTCAGGACCTTATGCATGGCTGAGGATCCCTCGTATAACAATCAAAGTGAACTAAATTTTAGATATCTAAGGCTCTATAAACTAGATTTTCGACAACCAAGTCTCTACAAACTAAATTTAAGACTACCAAGGCTCTATAACAAATTGTAGACAACTAAGGCTCTAGAGCATCCTCAGTGGATGAGGCCTTTCACAGGTGATGTGTAATAGAGCAATGAGTTTGCTTTAAAAGATCAACAATAGCATGGTATGCATAATGATAAAATCAATCCCATTAGATTGTCCTCGGGAATATGAAGCAATTATTGAAACAAGCAATCAAATACAGAGGCACAAAAAGGTCAATTAAAGATGCCATAAATGCAGATATGTACAGATCTAGTACCTCTTTCGCCTCCTTGTATTCATCAACAGCCTTGTGGGATGCATAAGTGAATTTAAGTTCTGGGCTCAACTCAGGAACAATGTAGTGACTGAAAAATAAAACATGAAACTACGCTCAGAAAACATCCAATACATAAATCCATGTGTCAGATAGAAATACAATAGAATTGAAATATCTCAACAAAAATTCGTTTAGAGATCACAAAGTTGTGAACTTACTAGTTGGTGTCAAACCATTTGGTCATCTCCATAGCAGGGAGAGTGGCGTTTCCTCTGGCCATAGAGAAGAAGTAAGTGTCTAAGCCAATCTCTTCACCTGACCATCCATATCTAGGAGGAACAGCTCCAACCATGGCAGTGGTGTCAAGCACCTGATCATAGTAGGAGAAGGTGTTGCTTGGAATGTATTTAACACCCGCATCAACCATCTGCTTCCAGATTGAAGCCCTTAGCTCCTTGGCAACTGCCTCCAGCTCAGCTGCAGAGCTCTTTTTATCCCAGTAAGATTCTAGAGCAAACTTCAGCTCTCTCTTGGGGCCCATGCGAGGGTATCCAACAACGTGGGATGCCATCTCACAAATATATTATTATTAAAAACCTGAAAGCAAGACACCCATCCCAGTCAATCCAACCTTAAAACCCAAAAAAATAACATATTCAAAATTGCAGATCTTAAATGGGCTGACCTAAAGCATTAAATCATCGGGTCTCTCATTGCCAAGCTCTAGTTTCATCTTCCTAGGTAAGGTTTTAAATATTCAAATTCCAAAATCCCAAAAAAACATATATTTAAATTTGCAGATCTTAAATGGGATGACCTTAAGCATTAAATCATCAGGTCTCTCATTGCCAAGCTCCGGTTTCATCTTCCTAGGTGAAATTTTAAATATTCAAATTGCAAAATCCAATTTAAGCCAAAAACCACATCCAGATCTGTCGAGCTCAAATATGATGAGTACGAGGGCTAAAACATTCAGGATTTCATTTCCGAGCTACGTATCAAACTATTAGGAGAAATGTTCTAACATCCAAAATCTTATTAAAAAGAACATATCCAGATCTGAATAAGCTGAAGAGATCTGCGAAAAGCCAGATCAGATGAAACTAAGGGTTTTCATTTCCGAGGTCTAGTTTCATATTTCCTAGTAAACTCAAGAGATCTGCGTAAGCCCGAATCAGATGAACCTAAGGGTTTTCATTTCCGAGGGCCTAGTTTCATATTTCCTGAGTGACATTTTAAGTATTCAAACCTCCTATTACATTTTTTAAGATTAATATATGTTACTACTCTGCAGAATACCTAAGAGGTATTTAAGGCTTCAATTGCATGGCTCTCTGTGTCAGAATACCTAAGAGGTATTTAAGGCTTCAATTGCAATATGTCCTTTAATAATAATAGAATATTCACAGCCGCAAAGATTTAACGGAATCAGTTTAAGTGGAAAATCATTAGGCCCTTAATTGCACATTCCTGGTTTGGAATCCCTAGGAGACATGTTAGTTTCTAAAAAGTTATAACTCGATGAAACAAATTAGTAAACTCTGGGCGCAGAGCGTCTGAATGGACAAGGCCTGGTGCAGGTCTCGGGTGAATATGACGGAAGGGATACCCCACAGCAATGACACCAAAGTTGTAAGAAGAATTTTCCACTTACAGAAAATAAAAACGTACCCAGCTGTCCATATAACACAATAAACTCCCGGGTGACTTATACGGAAAAGGCATACTCCGACAACGGCGTTTAAGCCAAGAACCCACTTAGACAAAAGACAAAACAAACCCAGGTCCGCATAAACCACATGCGAAGAACCTCCAACATTTAAGACAAGACTTATAACGCACGGTTACGGCATGGAAATTAGGGTTTTAAACATCAATATCCTACTTAAACCACGGATCCTAGCGAACAATGATTGCTCACAAATCTAAGCACTAGATCCGTTAAACTAGCAATAGATCCTACAACATCAGTGGTTCTAATTAACTTAAAAACGCTAAGAATAAACATGCGACGACACCGGTGGATATCTTCAAATGGAGAAACCAGATCCAGCAAAAATGAAGCTGACAAAATCGATCACACAAACCTTAACCTGATTTATCCCAAATTCAACCAAAAACACTTTTAACATAAAATATTGCACTGTAAATCACTATATATATCTTCATCCTGCCCTAAAAAAGCACTTCTTCCTGTAACATTTTCAGCTGCTTGCTACTATAAACAGCGCATTTCTTGTTATACCACTAAATAACCCGTCGCGCGACGGGTAAAATGTCGTTAAACAAAGGCTAAGCTCCTACCTGGAAAGGAAAAAGAAGAATAGAGCGACAGAGTTTCCTCAGGCGACAGAATTTCCTCAAGCGACAGAGTTTCCTCCAGCAACAGAGGTTCTGAGCACAGAGAGAGAGAGAGAGAGTAGAGCTTTGCTAAGGAAGGAGCAAAGCAGGACAAAGGTTTAAAGGGCGATGAGCGCTTAAATAGGTAATTGCTACCAGTATGGGGCCCGCATTTGCATCTACTGCGTGCATGCGTGGACCTGACGGAAGTGGACAGCGTGGCCGTCCGGTGCGTCCGCTCCGAGCCTCCGATGGTGATCGCTGACCCTGTTTTGGGGACCGTATTTTTATTAATTATGGCTGTGAATAAAAGTAGATTTAAAAATAATAATTTGTTTGATTCTTATTTCATCCCTCTTCTAAGGTTTTCTCACGTGTCATTAAGGTTGGTATGCTAGACAAAAATATATTTACGTCGATAGGCGTTACACAATGAGAAACCCTTACCCGTAGGTCTAAATCTATGGCTTGCTTTTTCCGTTTTTTCGTTTGGACGACCATTGAAGGGATGTGTGTTGTTGGATCGGTTTGTACCGTGCATTCGTGAGACTCGCTAAAAGTAGATAGCTCGCGCCATTTAAGTGTCGCTCCAACCTAATATGCTTCTTTGTTTTGCTTCCGCCCCGGGATTGACATGTGTTTATTGTTGGCGGCTACGTGTGGTCGCTGCTCCTTGTTCGAATGTCTTCCGGGATTTATGGCTAACTAGTACAGATAGGTGGTGTTTCTTGTTCGAATGGCTTCTCAAACAAGCCTTTCCATGGATTTGGACGCACATGAAGCATTGTTTTAGCATTGACGTTCGTCGTGCATTGAATATTGTGTGTCGTATGGATGAATGTGGCCCATGTCTCCCGAGGCAAGACATACTTGTGCACCACCTATTTTGTTCGAGGTTGGGAAGGGTTTATTTGTTCGTTGTCCAAAATTCATTTTCCTTGTTGGGGATGGTATGTGGGGGTTTTGTTTGGGGAAGGGAAAGTCTTCCACTACTCTTGCATTTATGCATTGATAAAAACATATATGGGTTTGTTTCTTCCGTAGCACCCTTGTTATGATCAATCCAATTTAAGGGGAAAAACAATTAAAACATACCCTTAATATACAATCATGCTACCAATGTTTAACATTATTATTTAGCTTATTGCTAATTAATCCAACATAATTAAAATATTCATAATCCATCTGATAACATATAATAACCATGTGTAGTTGTAAGGGTATATCCAAATCTCCACGATCTCCCTTAAATCACTCTAAGTAAGTGTGTATACTTTGTATATTTTATTTAGCTTTTACAAGTTATGAGAACTATGTACATCTCCTAAGTGCCTACCGGAAGATATTTATGCAACTTCCATTCGATATCGACACCGTTCATTTAGGGGATTGGTGATCAGACAATGTAGTCAGCTATTACATTACTTTGGCCAAAGTTTCAGCATTGCTTTGCAAGCTTAGTTTCGAGACCACACATTAGCCTACAAAACTTGTCTTTCGTCACCACACAACCATCTCAATATAGTTATCTGGATTCCTTATTTTTTAAGAAGGTGAATTAGTTAAGAAGATGGAGAGTCCATTACTGGCTCATTTCCCTTTATATAAAGAATCACATTTGTACTATCTTAGGATTCCTATGGGAAACATAAGGACCACATAATGATTACCCATCATTACGTCCTCACTACCCTTCCCGTAGCCATCCTAAGTTGATACTAAGCTAAGATTCTAACGAGATGACGTAGGAACATTACGCCCCACGCTCCTTATACTTAGGTTACCTTAGTTGAGTAATATAACTAAGTCTTCCTTAACGAAGTCGTTTTAAAAGTATTATTTCACAATACTTAATAGGTTTCCATAAGAGGGTCATAGTAACTCAACGAGTTACTAACTATTATTAGTTCTTCTTATCATATTTTTTAACTTAATAATTGTTGTTAGGTGTAGGTTAAATATTCATTATTCATCCCGAGTCATTTGAATACATTTACTCATCATGATTAGTTCATTATTACTATAAAGTATATAAACGTCTTTATTTTGTTTCCTATGTCATCCTTTTGGTTTATCGATATTCAGTTTGCTTGATTATTCTATCTGAATTAATAAAATCATAATTAATCACATAACTTAAGAAATTATCAGCTTAATTCATAAATCAAACTTTATAAGTAAAATATCTACATTTTCATTTCAAGTAAGACAAGTCATATGACCAAGATTACAAATAATGGGTAAATATTCCAATCTTTATTAATAATGATTTACACTAATCAACAAGAATAATAAATTAGGCTATAATGCCCTTTTTAAGAATCGATGATATTGCAATCGCTTAATCAAATTGATTACAAATAATCCTTTCGGATTTATTTCTAATTAACTCAAGACGTAAAAACAATCACAAAATCTAATCCAAGTAGTTACTTCAAGTATGTTGGCATTTCTTGCAAAATTGTAGGAGAGAGAGATAGATATGAGTCAGTTCATAAGAATTGGCATGAGTCCACATGTTATTATTCTATGATGCAATTATAATGAAATAACATAATAAGAGATCAGCTAAGAACTATTCTCAATCAATGAGTTATAATCATAAATTCCATAGTTTATATTATGAAATCTGCCTTATAACATATCTTAATGAAACTTCATAATTATATAAAAACATTATGTCCATTGTTATTGTATACAACCAGATAATATAACTTGGACATTTAGGCATTAACGAGATATTTACTACATCACAAAACATCAACTAAAGATGTAATAACTCACAATATTTTCCAACTTCCATGTTAATAATAACTAGAAAGTTCATAATGCAAAGTGCAACATATTAACGATAATAGACTTTCTACCAACTCATATTTTAGTAAAGTTAAACTTCATAAGGTTGCAACAATCAATCATAGCCCAATTAGAACCTCAATCAACTGAAAATAATGAAGTAATTATATTTTAGAGACCCTTTTTGAGTTGACTAATATATAATTGTTGTTTACCATAACATCAACAATTCCATGTAAGGACTCATTTAATCATAACCGAAGTTAACCAAAATGTCTAGTCCCAAGAAGGGAGAGATATTTCATCAATAATAAACAAATAATCATCAACTATATTAATTACATCAGAAACAATTTAATGACAAAGAAATATAAACCTTTATTTCTTGCCCAAGAATTTCCCCGACTACCTCAAACAGTCATGCATAGTTATCACTTAATCAAGTCATTACACATATATATTTATATAAATAACCCAACACCCTGTTCCAATTGAAATCAAATGCATACCGAATGAAAAGGTCGTTTCCTTCACCATTGCAAACAATCAATGGAGTTAAATGTTGTTCTTATATTCTCATAATAAAAATGAAGCAACATTAAACTAAAACGTAAGTAAAGTCTACATTTTCCACAACCTTCCTCTTTTCAAGTTTTCAATCACCCAAAAAAACAAAGTAAAATAAACTACAATATGTCCATAAGGGAGAGGATCCCATGAAACAACAAAATAGACCTTACTTTTTATAAACCAAGCAAGAAAAATGATAATAACAAGGATCTAAGGAGGTGTTGTAAAAACTCTTATTTCATTTTCTAGATTTCACCAAATAATCCAAAACCCAAATCATATTTAGAGAGAGAATGATAACAACAATGCTCTAAAAAGAGATGTAACAAACTTCTTAATTCATTTTTCTAGATTCCACATGATAACCAAAACCAAAACGTATTCATTTTCTAGATATCACATGATAACCAAAAACAAAAATGTATTCATTTCCATATTTCTCATAATAACCCAAAAACAAAACGTATTCATTCCTGCATTTCTCATAATAACCCAAATCCAAAAATGTGTTCAAAGAAAGAATGATAACAACAATGCTCTAAAAAGAGCTATAAAATTATCAAAATCGTTTTTATTTCACAGACTATCTTCTTATTTTATTTTCTCAAATCTCTCATAATAAACCAAAAAAACATATTCGCTTACTAGATTTCCTATAACATTCCAAACCTACAACACACCCAACAAAGTAGAGTAAAATAAGCTCCAATACGTCCATAAGGGAGAGGATCCCACGAAACAACAAAATAGACATTACATTTTATAAACCAAACAAGAAAAATGATAACAATGTTGTTTTAAAAAGAGCTATAAAACTATCAAATTTGTTTTTATTTCACAAACTATCTCCTTGTTTTATTTCCCGTATTTGTCATAATAAACCAAAAACAAAACATATTCGTTTACCAGATTTCATATAACATTCCAAACCCAAAATGTATTCGAGTACTTCATTAAAATAACAAAGAGTAAGAGTAGAAAACCTATGTTTGTGTATTTTGCCTCCAAACTTCTCTGCGATTTTCCAAGTTGAAAGCTTCAAAACACTACTAAATCTTCCAACAACATATTTAAATGGTAAAAATCCCATGCTAACCAGAGATAACAATAATGAAAACACATGCATAGTCACCAAACAACTTTCCCCCAAAAACTTCATGCACAACCTTCAAACAAAGCTCCCAAAAACAACCCCATAAAAATGAAACAATAGATTTCATGCAAGACCTGTCTTCTCAAGGAATCTTATGGTTTCCAAGGCATCCTTCTCGCATTAAACACCCACCAACCTTCCTCAATTCTCGTGTCACATCATGTCTTATCAACATTAAACAATTTGTTTAAATCTTGCTACATTATGCCATACAACTTAGGTTTTAACCTAAGTCTTTAAACATTACAAAACCACATAACTCGTATGGTGGAGCATCAACAAATTAACAATGCCACGTAATCCACCAACTCGCCACCCAATCATATTAAATACCAAGTGGTTCGTATATATGGTAAGTGATCTAATAACCGATTATTATGTCATCAAAGCCTAAACACATACATATACATACACGCACATGCGCACACACACACACACATGTTATTAATTTAATACATCATCGCAGTACACTCAAGTAATAACGTAAACCAGATTAAACATTTATTACAGCGATCTTGATAATTTCATAAATGAATTTAATTAAATTCGGGATGTTACATATGTTGAGGTGTGGAGCTTAATTGCTTCACGTGCATGTTTTTACAGACTTGTTTGATTACACAAGAATGTCGGTGGCCACCTGTGGACCGATATTGGTCGGGAAAGGAGGAACCGCCATCTGGTTAAGGCTAATCAAGATCGGTTAAGGCTAACCGACATCGGTTGCCTTTGCGTGACTATTATAATTAAGTCATGGGAATTAGATCTATCTTTAGTCAGTAAAGTGAATATAATGGTTGTAATTGCATAGCTAAAGTGCCTTAAGATTGTAGATGCATATATAAGCATAAATCTAGGGTTTTAGAAGAGGGAATTCATTTTGAGAATTGAGAGAATTTTTCTTTAGAGAGAAAAAGAGAAATTTGTAGAGAAGAAAGTACATGACACATCAAGAAGGTGTAGAAGATTACAAATCTTCATGGTATTTCCTTTGTGATAATAAATTGGTTGTTTCTTAGTAGATGTAGCCCACATCTTTGGGTGAACCACATTAAATTTTGTGTATTGTTTATTTTCATATTGATTACTTTTATGCTTAGATCGATAAATATATCTGTATTAACCGGTGTGCTAACCCCAACAACTAGTATCAAAACATCTACTCACAGAGGGATTTCGATTGAGTGGGAACAATGCAATGGGAGAAGAAGGCAAATTCAGAGTAGATAAATTTGACGACCATGACTATCTATTATGGAAGATGTAGGTGGAGGATTATTGGTATTAGAAAGTGTTATACTTACTGTTAGATGAGAATGCAAGACCGTAAAGATGACTAATGAAGAATGAAAAATTATTGATAGAAAGGCTCGAGATCTATAAGATTGATTCTCAAAGATCTATGGCTTTGAATATTACCGAAGCAAAATCTACGGTAGAGTTAATGAAATCTTTAGCAAATCTATATGAAAAACCTAGTGCTTCAAATAAAGTTGATTTGATAAAAAAATTATTTAATTTAAAGATGCAAGAAGGTGGATCTGCATCAAGTCATTTAAATGATTTTCCAGTCTATTGTAAATCAATTAAAATCAGTTAGTATTCCATTTGAGGATGAAGTGAAAGCACTTTTATTATTATTCTCTTTGCCAGATAGTTGGGATAACTTGGTAATGGTTGTTAGTAATACAACGTCTGCTACTAATGTTTTAAAGTTTGATGATGTGGTTAATATAATCTTGAATGAAGAAATACGCAGAAAAGTACAGGAGAATCATCATCTGGGAATGCTTTGAATGTAGAAAGTAGGGGAAGGTAAAAGGAGAGATCCAAGAGCAAGAATAATGGGAAATCAAAGTCTAAGAATGACAAATCTAACTCCAAAGGTAGAGGTATAATCTGTTGGAATTGTGGAAAGAAAGGTCATGCAAAGAAGGATTATTGGTTTAAGAAAAACAAAGAGAATGTACCAGAGAAAGGTAAATAGGAAAATGTTGCTAGAAAAGAGGTAATGCAAGATGCCCTAATTCTCTCCTTGGATAATAAAATTGAGTTACGGGTTTTAGATTCAGGAGCTTCTTTCCATGCAACCCCTAATAAGGGTTATTTCTGAAATTATGTCTAGGGCAATTTTGGGCATGTTTACTTAGAAGATGATGAACTATGCATTATTACTAGTAGAGGTGAACTTCATCTTAAATTGAAGAATGGAAATACATTGATATTGAAAGATGTGAGGCATGTTTCAAGCCTCAAAATAAATCTAATTTTTGTAGGATAATTGTGTGAAACTAGTTGCATGGTTACACTCACAACCAAATCTTGGAAAGTTACCAAGGGATATTTTGTTGTAACAAGAGGCAAGAAGGTAGGATCATTGTATTTGTCTACCTGTATTCTTGATTCCTTTTATGTTCTATCTACTTCAGATTCATATACAAACATGTGGCACAATCGGCTAGGCCATATGAGTGAAAAGGAAATACAAATCTTAAAGGTGAAGGGTAAGTTATCAGATCTAAAACATGTAGATCTTGATTTTTGTGATCATTGTATTTTTGGAAAGCAGAAGAGAGTAAAATTTCTCAAAGTTGGGGCAACAAAGAATAAGCATAAATTGAAGCTTGTACACTCGGATGTGTGGGGACCAACCTAGGTAGCTTCTCATGAGGATCCCAATATTATGTTACTTTCATTGATGATGCCACAAGAAAGTATGGGTTTATTGTATTAATCATAAATATGATGTTTTTGAAACTTTTAAAAGATGGAAAACCCTTGTGGAAAATGAATCAAATTCAAAGTTAAAGTGTTTTAGATCGACAATGGTAGTGAGTACGGCAAGTAAGACTTTTAATGATTATTGTTCAGTAAATGGAATACACAAAGAAAGGATGGTTCCTAGAACACCACATGAGAATGGTGTTGCAGAGAGAATGAACAGGACAATCATGAAATGTGCAAGAAGCATGATGATACATGATGGATTTCCCTTACAATTCTCGGGGTGGAACTAGTAGACATGGTGTTTTATTTGATTAACCACGGACCTTCAAGTGCACCGAATGGTAGAATACCAGAAGAAGCTTGGACTGGAAAAGAGGTAGATCTTTATTTTCTTAGAGTATTTGGCTCAAAAGCTTTTGTGCATATTGATAAGGAAAATAGAAAGAAATTGGATGCTAAATCCAAAAGATGTACTTTCATTGGTTATGGCTCTAGTGATTTCGGATTCGGTTTTAGGATTTAGAAGGTTCTAAGATAATTAGGAGTTGTGACATTGATTGGAATGAAAAGAGAATGTACAGGGATCAAGTTTTAGTACCCAAAGGTGAACCGGTGGAGAAGTTTGTGGATGAAAATTAACTCTTGGATTTAAAATTAACACATACATGTTTACATAGTAACTAGTATCGGTTTACTTCCACGACCGACATCGGTCCCCTTACCGACATCAGATTCATGAAGAGTCGATCGACGTCGGTTATCCGAACCGGCGTTATCAAGGTGACCAAAGTGTTGGTCATTGTTAGAAGTAGATACAAATCTATAAGATGAGAAGATTGAGCCTCGACACCCCAAATCTCAGTGAGAAGGTCACAAAGGGTAAGTAGACCTCAGAAAGATTTTCACCTTCCTTGTTTGATTTATTATTGAATAATAGTGGTGAACCATAAATATTTGAAGAAGCAATGCAGGATAAAGCCCACATGTAGTGGGAGCATGGCATGGATGAGGAGATGGAATCCTTATAACATAACCAACCATGGAATTTGGTTAAGTTCCCAACAGTAAAAGAGCATTGCAGAACAAGTGGGTTTATAGGATCAAACAAGAAGAGGGTGGACAAAAGAGATACAAGGTAAGGCTTATAGTAAATGGATTTGCACATAAAGAAGGTATTGACTTTGGTGAAATCTTTTCTATGTTGTTAAGATGATTTATATTCCTACTGTATTGAGTTTAGTTATAGTAGAGGATTTGCATTTAGAGCAACTTGATGTCAAGACCACATTTCTTCATAGTGATTTAGAGAAAGAGATTTATATGAATCAGCCACTTGGGTATGAAGTCAAGGGTAAGGAGAAACTTGTGTGCAGATTGAAAAAAAGACTATATGGGTTCAAACAAGCTCCAAGGCAATGGTATATGAGGTTTGATAGTTTCATGCATGAGCATGGTTATTTGAGATGTGAATCTAACCATTGTGTTTATTTCAAAATGTTTGGAAATGGGAGCTATATTATTTTGTTACTATATGTGGATGATATGCTTATTGCAGGATCTAATATGCAGGACATTGGTGAGCTTAAAGAAAAACTAGCCCACACATTTTTAATGAAGGATTTAAGAGCTGCAAAGAGAATCCTTGGTATGTAAATTCACAGAGACAGGAAGAACAAGAAGTTGTATTTGTCTCAGGAGTATTATATCAATAAGGTGTTGGAAAGGTTTAATTTACAAAATTTTAAAAATGTAAGTACACCTATGGTTGGACACTTTAAATTGAGAAAAGATCAATGTCCTACATCACACGAGGAGGTTGAGTACATGGCATAAGTTTTGTATGCTTCAACAGTTGGGAGCTTGATGTATGCTACGGTTTATACCAGACCAGACATTACACAGGTAGTGGGAGTTGTGAGTAGATTTATGGCTAATCTAGGTTAATAGCATTGGAAAGCAGCCCAATGGATTCTCAAGTATTTGAGAGGGACATTTGGCATGCAGTTATGCTATGAAGGCTCAGATACTTCTTTACATGGCCATGTGGATTCAAATATGCCTTATGATTTGGATGGTAGGAGGAACACCATTGGATATGTTTTCACAAAGAGGTGGAATGACAATTAGCTAGATTTCTAGATGTAGAAGGTTGTGGCCCCGTCTACTACAGAGGTTGAGTATGTTCGGCCTATAAAAGCTAGCAAGGAGATGATATGGATGAGCGGAGTTCATGGAAAAGTTTGAAAGGAGTAAGAGGATTGCAAATTGACACGGTGATAGTCAAATTGTGATTCATCCGTAAAGAACTCAAGTGTTTCATTCTAGAATGAAACACATTTAGTTAAGATATCACTTTATGCGGCGGTATTGGAGGATGGGCGGTGAAGTTAGAGAAAATTCATACAAAGGAGAACCCCGCAGATATGCTAACGAAGTCATTGGAAAAGGAAAAGTTGGAGCTACACTCCACTTCGTTAGTCTTCAAGTTTGAGACTGAGGAGGGGAGAAACAGGCCAAGGAAAGGATCGAGAGGAAGGATCATGCAGACGGATAAAGGCAACAATTTATCTCCAAGTGGGAGATTGTTGAGTTGTGGAGTTTAAGTGCTTCACCGGCACACTTTTACAGACTTCTTTAGATTGCACAATAACCGATGTCGGTTAACAAACCGTCGTCATCACCTAAGGACTCGTATCGGTTAAGAAAGGAGGAACCGCCATCGGTTAGGGCTAAATCGGTATTGGTTAAGGTTAACCGACATCGGTTTCCATGCATGACTATTATAATTAAGTTACAGGAATTAGATCTATCTTTAGTTGTAAATTGAATGTAATTGTTGTAATTGCATAGCTAAAGGCCCTAAGATTGTAGATGCATATATAAACATAAAGCTAGGGTTTTAGAAGAGAGTATTAAGAGAAGTTTCCTTTAGAGAGAAAAACAGAAATTTATAGATAAGAAAGTACAGACATGCAAAAAGGTGTGGAAGATTTCAAATATTCATGGTATTTCTTCTATGATAATAAATTGGTTGTTTCTTGGTGGACGTAGCCCACATCGGGTGAACCACGTTAAATCTTGTGTATTGTTTCTTCTTATCTATTTCCGTATTGATTGCTTTTATGCTTAGATCTCGATAAATATATTTGTATAACGGTGTGCTAACACCAACAACATACTTCCTCTAAAAGAAATCACATGTCCGATGATTTAATTATAATCATTGTTAATATATCAATCATAAGCAAAATTCATAAATAAAATTATAGAATACAATTTAGTTTTCTCATCAATTGGAATTTTTTCCATAATTTAACCAATCATAGTTCTAAAACTTGGTTGTATCAACCTTATCTCAAAAATCAATTCCCAAAAAGTCTTTCGTTGTGACTTAAATTTCCATTTATTTATAAAAGGTATGAAATTATTTTCAATGACTCGAACACGAATTATCAAAAACAACATTTATGTTTACTTAAACAAGGAAAATAGTCGTCATATTATTCATGTTCTCCCAAGTTGTGTTGTTATCAGAATATTGGTCTCATTGGACCTTACATTAAGCAACTTCTCGATTTTGAGACGTAATTTGTGAGTTTACAACACTATTATTGGTTCAACTATGACAATTCCCAGTTTTGGACCTATAATGAGTTGTAAATAATAATATGTGATATATCATAAACATACTTTTTAAGCAAAGATATATGAAAAACATTGTGCATCCTGGATAATGCGAGAGGTAAGGCTAATTTGTAAGCCACCTAACTTATAACTTATAGAACTTCAAAAGGTCCTACATCTACAATAGATAACTTAACAACTTTGCCAAATGAAATAGAGCTCATTTTGGGTTTTACCTAAAAAGACCTTGTCTCCTTGCTCAATTTTTTTATTAATCCTTTTCAAATCAATATAGCTTTTCTGCTTATCAACAACTTCTTTCAACTACTCACGAATGAGATTAACTTGATCTTCCATTTCAGTCAACATTTCGGACTCCACCACCTCTTTTTCCTCTATGTTATCCCAACTAATAAGAGTTCTACAATTTCTGCCATACAACGCTTCAAATGGAGCCATTTTCAGTGAGGAGTGGTAAGTGTTATTGTAAGAAAATTCAACCAATGGTAGATATTCCTCCCATTTGTATTGTTGATCCATGTAATACATTTTGAGCATATCTTCCAAAACTTGGTTCACTCTTTCTGTTTGTCCATCTGTTTCAGGATGGTAGGTGAACTAAAATTCAATTTTGTTCCCAACACAAAGTTCAATGTTTTCCAAAACCGAGAGGTCATCCTTGGATCCCTATCTGAAATGATTAGCTACGAGAATTCCATGTAATCGAAAAATCTCATGCACAAACCTTTTTACAAGTATTGGAGAATCATCCTTAAGATTTCCTGGTATGAAATGAGCTAATTTGGTTAGTTTATCCACTACTACAAAAACATATCATGTTTATTTTTGGATAGTGGCAGTCCTTGCACAAAATCCATGTTGATTAGCCTTTATTTATATTACAGAATACTATGAGGATATAGAAAACCTGCGGGTTGTAAGTGTTTCACCTTTCCATGTTGGCATTCCAAACAACAAAAAATAGATTCTATTATATCCTTCTTCATCCATTTCCCAAAATATTGTTGTTTTATATCACTCAACAACTTTTTACTCCTAGATGCATGAAATACAATGCATCATGAAATTCTTGCATGACTTTCACTATAAAATTTCATCATTATCGAACCTAAAACCCTTGTACCTTATATCGTTTAGATTTGTTTTTAAATACGCTTTTCACTTGTTTTTTTGGATTGAGGGTAAATTGAGGGTGTTTGAAAGGACCCACATCCTTGTACACTTGAGGATTTTAAAGAGGATCCACAACTCGGTTACAATGAAGGGGACCACTTATTAGGAACCCAATCAAGCAACCATGAAATCAAGTGAAGATGCAACGACCGTCGACACGACCGCGGCGAGTGGGACAACTTAAGAACAGCCTACCGCCACACAAGCGAGAGGAGCAGCCACCAAGATGGCAGCAAGCGGAGCAAGCGATCACAAGTGTCGAGCGAGAGGAGCACCACGACCGCGGCGAGAGGAGAAGCGGCCGTGAGCGGAGCAGCCACCAACGCGGCAGCGAGAGGAGAAGGAGCCACCAGCGTCGACAACGAGAGGAGCAGACCACTAGCGTCGGCAGTGAGGAGTAAACACCAGTGTCAGCACGAGTAGAGATGCCGCCTCTAGTGGCGAAACCACCTCCGAGGAGGATCATGCCTCGGGGGGATTTGAAACCGGGTGGGCAAGCACACAACCATGTGACTTGACCGCACCACTCCCACCCCATCGGACAGTTTTCACTTGTTGATAGTAAGAATCACCTTGAATTTGTTTCTTAACTTCTTCCCTAAACTGAGTTTTGAGGGTCACAATTGTGGAAATATGCTTCTTACGGCTCAGCGCATCAACCACTCAATTTTATTTTCCCTGATGTAACTAATATCAAATTCATATTGGGATAAAAATTCTAGCCACCTACGTTGTCTTGCATTTAAATTGGGTTGCATAAAAATGTATTTCAACCCCAAATGATATGTTTTCAGTTCAAATGGATTTCTTAACAAGTGATTCCTCTAGACTTGTAAGGCATGGACTATGACAACGCTTTAAGTTATGGAGAACATAGTTTTTCTCATGTACCTTCAGTTTTCTACTTTCATATGCAATTACATGGTCATTTTAAAGAAGTATTCCACCCAATCCTTCACCTAACGCATCAGTGACCATGGTAAAGTTTCCATTGGGATCTAAAACCTTTAATATAGGTGTAGATGTAAGTTGTTATGTAATGTCCCCTTTTTGTAATGTCCCCTTTTCCTATGCCAAATGGCCCAAGGGCCTAGTCAAGTCCAAACCGTGGTCGACCTGTGAACCGTGGACATTGGAAGCTTTGGGAAGGGGCCTCGTGGTTTTAATATCCCGCTTTGTGTTTGGGGTCACTTTTGTACATGGCGACTCAAAAAGGGAAAAAAGTAACTATAGTTACTCTTATTTTATTGGCCCCTCCATGGAATGAAATGCGCTTAGGGTTTGGGGCTCATTTGCCAAGGAAAAGTATATAAGGAGTCGGGGAGGAAGAAAAGGCACTTTTTGTCACATACTTTTAGCCTCTTTCTCGTGGCAAGAATTTCTTTGTTGTGCATCTACATCTTGTGGAGTCAAATCGCACAGGGACCCTAGCTTCGGTGGTGAGAGACATGTCCCTAGCTAGCAGGAATTCTTCAAGATAGTAAGAGATCTACATTAGTCTGTCATTTTGGAGCCACTTTCTGGGCTATGCTACAGAGATATTACCAGAGGGTTCAGAGGAAGGGTTTTGAGGATTTTTGGGGGCATTTGGGGAAGATAATCAGAGGGGTTCCAGATCAGACTTACAACAACCATTTGGGCTGGGCGTGGCAAAGCATGTTGAAGGCACCTCCATCATTTTCTCGACCCCATTCCAAGTGAGGCGACTTGCAACCTTTATTTGGGGGTTTTCTAGTCAATCATTTTCAGATCTGAAGGTGGAAATACTATTTCCTATATCTGTCATTGTTATTTCCAAAGACCCTTATTTTTGCTCTTGTATTTAGAGGGTCACGAACCTCTGAAGTTTCCTAGCCGCCTAGGGCATTCTCAGTAATTTTTCCTCGGCAGCAATATGTTATTCCAAAAAATGTTTTCATAGTGTTTATTATTAGTTGCAAGCTTCCCTCAAAATTTCATATCATTGTGGGCAAATATTTTGTGTGATATCAATTTAATACCATTCGTTGTCCTAGCTGGACATTTTCTAGTAAAAATCAGTATTTTACTTTGCTGCAATTTTCTATATTTTGTGCATTTTTAAGTGGTATCCCATAAGGGATATTTCAGTGGTATCAGAGCAGTTGTTTCTCCATCCTGTTGGGATTGAAAGATGGGGGACAAAGACAATGAGGATATAGGGGTAGAGTTGATGAAACAATTGTTCACCAACATGGTAAAGTAGCAGGAGACTACCAATCTCTATTTGAGCTAGCTCATTGAGAGATTAGCACAAGACAAGTTTGATACTCATGTGGAAAGAGGAGAAAATAGCAACATGGGACAATATGGTCAAAGAGGTGAGGGTGGACATTCAAGACAACAGTCCTCCCCTTCTTCTACTAGGCCTCTGGGGTCTCATGAACCTTCTTTCTTGAAGGATCTAGAAGTTTCACAAGTACATGACAGCCAAGGGATATTGTAGATGAGGAGTCTTGTTGGGAAAGGTACCAGACCTTAAGTGATGGCTTTCGTGACAACATGTCATTCCAGGAATATTGCAAAATGAAGATCGATGAAGAGCTAGGAGAGATTGTTAGCACAGTGTACTAGAGATGCAAAGGAGGTTGGGACATATTTTTGTTCCACATTTCAACAGTTCTAAGAAGTGTACTACATAGTCTTGGGTGTAAAAGTTGAAGACATACTTCGACTTGAATCCTATGCGTGAGGAAGATGCAATTAAGTTTGCAATCTTACATCTAGAGGGAGACGCTCATGATTGGTGGCATCATGGGTTGATTACACAAGGACACATATACATCACGACTTATGCAGAGTTCACAAAGAGGCTAGTGAGTAGATTTGATAAGAGGGACCCCGACAAGTATTTTAGAGAGTTGACTCATTTGAGGCAGACCAGTTCCGTGGATCAGTATATCATTGATTTTCAGAGACTATCGGTCATGGTACCTGATGTTATAGAGATGAGGTTGATTTCCCTATTCACAACAGGTTTGACAGATGCTCTTGCTGGATTTGTGAGGGCATTTGAGCCTTCTTCGTTGCATGAGGCTATTAGGAGAGCTCATGACCTGGAGTTATCCACTCCTAAGTCGAGGTTTCCACCTTGAGTGTAGCCTAAGGGTTTCCCTTCAAGAACCGGGGTTCACAGCCGAAGGTACCTCCACCTAGGAAAGATACAGCCTGGAGACCATTTGGAGCTAGTGAGGACAGGGAGGAATTGAGGCGAAAGAAACTATGTTTTGATTGCCGTGCACCTTGGGTCCTAAGACATGATTGCAAGGGTAGAGGGAGGGCCCAATACATAGAGGTCTTCGAGGAGAGTGATGGTGATGAGGAGTTAGAAACATAGCCATTAGAGGATGATGATGACGAGGCATTAGATAGTGCGGGTGTGAAGCATGATAGCGAGACTTTCCCCTAGGAGACTATCACCACCTTGTTTAGTACCCCAAAGTACAAGACATTCAGAGTTAGGGGAGTTTTGCAGGGACAACGAGTGGTGGTACTAATTGATAGTGGGGCAACCCACAACTTTATTAATGCCTCATTGGTTAAGAGGCGGGGTTACAAATAGAGGAATTTGAGGGCTTCAACGTGGTTGTAGCCAATGAAGATTCTATGAGGCACATGACGGGTTCCCCAATTGAGCATCACGATGGGTAACTATATAGTTACTAATGATTTCTATATTATTGGTATTGGAGAGACCAACATAGTGCTTGGGGTACAGTGGCTCCATTCCCTTGGTGAGTTTCGGACTCAACTTCAGGACGATGGAGCTAAAGTTTAAGTCCAAGGAGGAATGTGATCTTGAGGGACTTATCTTCAGGGGAACCCCGAGTTGTTACATCCAAGAGGATTGAGAGGATCTATAGGCATGATGGGGTGGATTGGTCAATACACTGCTTGGTTTCGACCAAGAAATGAGAGGATGGACAATAATAATACCATGTGGATATACAGGGCCTATTGGACATACATAAGATCGTGTTTGGTGACATACCTCCAGGCATACCTCTAGATAGGGGATTTGAGCATGTGATTGAGCTCAAGGATGCTAGACCGGTGGTCACTTCTCCTTATCGTCACCCCAAACGGTTTAAGGATGAGATCGAGAAGACATATAAGAGCTCATGGATATAGGGCACATTAGACCGAATTCCAACACTTTTGCTTCTTCGGTGGTTTTAGTGAAGAAGAAGGATGGGACCTTGCAGATGTGTATGGACTACTAGGTATTGAATAAAAAGACAATAAAGAACAAGTATCCTGTACCATGCATTGATCAGTTGTTGGACGAGCTACATGGTGTAATCTATTTTTCGAAAATAGATTTACGTTCTGGATATCATCGATCAAAGTCGGGAACATGATGTGCATAAGACAACGTTCGAGATGTCATTACTATCACTTTGAATTCTTGGTGATGCCTTTTTAGATTGTCAAATGCTCGGCTACATTCCAAGATTGCATGAATCATGTGTTCAACCACCACCGTGGAAGTTTCTATTGGTTTTTTTAATGATATTTTAGTCTACAACAGACTTGGGAGGACCATATCAGGCACCTGGGTGAGATATTGGGGATATTAGAAGCTAATTTGTTATATGCAAAAGCCTCTAAGTGTGAGTTCAGCATGACCGAACTTCTATACTTGGGATATGTAATTGGTGGGGGTACAGTGAAGGTGGATAGAGGGAAGATACGGGCAATCCTGGATTGGCCACCACCTAGGACATTGACACAATTGAGAGGATTTGTGGGGTTGTGCACATACTACCGGAGGTTCGTGAAGAATTTCTCTCGGTTGACTGCTCCATTGACCGATTTGACCAAGAAGGGGGCTTTTGCTTGGTCAGACGCAACACAACAGGTTTTTGATCACCTCAAGGAGGTGATGAGTTCATGTCCCGTCCTCGCATTACCAAACTTCTCCCGCCCATTCATTCTAGAGTGTGATGCATCAGGAGAGGGTGTTGGGGCAGTTCTCATGCAAGATAGGCATCCCATCACCTATGAGAGTTAGAAATTGAAACCTGTGGAGAGAGGGTATTCAATTTATGACAAGGAGATGTTGGCCATCATGCATGCCTTGGCCAAGTTCAGACAAGTACCTTGTGGGCAGCAAATTTGTGGTTCGTATGGATCACAACAATTTGAGGTTCTTCCTGGGACAGAAAGAGCTCAACGATCGCCAACAAAGATGGGTGAACAAGGTGCAAACCTATGACTTTGACATAGAGTACACTAGAGGTAAGAATAATATTGTTGCGTTGACGCTTTATCTAGAGGCCTTACCTCACCGCTATGCTTAGTTCTATGTATGATATTTTAAAGCAGATCGAAGGCTTCAGTATACTTGTTGAGTACTCCAAAAACTAGTTTGCATGTGAGATCACGGATGGTATTATACAGGATGACCAATACATAGTAGTGGATGATCTCATTTTCTACAAGGATAGGATTTTCCTTGTACCAAGATCCAAAATGAAGGAGAAGATCCTTCATCACGGGACATGATACACCACTACTAGTTGGTCATCCTAGGTATTTCAAAACTTACGGTGTTCATCAGGGAAAGATTTGCATGGAAGGGAATGAAGGACAATGTCCTTAATCATGTTAGAGAGTGTATGGTTTGCCAGAAACCAAATCTAAGCATTCTTTCCCAGCTGGATTACTTCAGCCTCTCCCCATTCCCGAATAGAAATGGGAAAGCATATCTATGGACTTTATCACTGGGCTTCCCTTGGTGCATGGGCATAGTTGCATTTATGTTGTAGTTGATCGGTTAACTAAGTATGCTCATTTATTTTCCCTGCCCAAGGGGCATGAGGCAATGGATGTGGCCAGGATCTTCTATACCGTATTTTTAGGCTACATGAGTTGCCTAAAAACATTATCAGTGACAGGACAAGATCTTCATGAGCACCTTTTGGTAGGAGATATTCGGACTAGTAGGTACGAGTTGACTCCAAGACTAGCAACCACCCACAGCAGGATGGGCGGAGACAGAGATAGTCAATAAGTGGATAGAAGGCTACTCATGGAGTTATGTAACAAGACACCAACGGCATGGATTAAATGGTTATACATGCATCTATCCTAAATCAATTAATTTCCTTCCTCATTTCCCACAAAATACACTTCAATTAATCAAATATAATTTGATTAATTATCCATTTCAAAATCTAAAAATAATCTAATCCTCACCACATGTCATTATTCTCCATGTTTTTCCACTATTGAATTAAAAATTCAAATTCAAATCCTCACCCACCATTCGTGGTCCCCACTCACCTAAAATCCTCCACTTATGAATTAAAAATATAATTCAAATCCTCACCCATTCTTCGTGGCCCCCACTCACCTAATATTGCCCACATTTTCAAACCACCCACCTAATCTTGCCCACATTTTCAAACCACCCACTTAATCTTGCCCACATTTTCAAACCATGATTACTTAAATTAATAATCTAAGCTAATCACTCCTCAAAGCTATAAATACAACCTTACCCCCCCTCTAAACACACGGAGAATAAGCTTTCATGCCATATCTAAGTTCTTGCATCCTTTGAGCAAAGAACATCCTTTTGCCTAGTCCTAATGCCAAAATAGTCTCATAATCCTTTTTCCCATCCAGTGCAAAGTAAGAGGATCGTTGTTGCAGGAAGGTCTTGCTCCGTCTTCAAGAAAAGCACCTACATATCACAAAATCGTGGCTCAATCCAAGTTTCCTAGCCCATTCTGAGGTTTGCTACGGAACGCGAAGGAGGAGGTACGATTATTGGTATTTTACTTTCTTGTTAGTAGTGTATTTTTCATAGCTTACATTCTGGCACGCCCGGTTACTTTCGATCTGTTACCATTACTTTCTCAATTAGTGGTTTTATCTGTTCTTTGTTTATTATTGTTTATTATTATTTCCTTTTCTGTTCCTTTTGGTCTTCTTTGGTTAACCTTCACGCTTTGGGTAGTGTTTTTGTTGTGTGGTGTCTTGTGGTGTATCTAGCAGTTATAGCAACAATGAAACTATGCAGCTCATCCTGTCTTTGATCTCCTCGGTGCTTGGTGTTTAGTAGTTCTGATTTTGCTATTCACTCGTAATCTATAGAAACACAAGCACTAATCATTAGTTTATCATCTTAGTGTCATGGGACAACCAATCCGGAAAATATATTTATTTATTTCCTTTTGCTAAAATAATCGCTTTGTAGAAGTTAATTATTTTTTTTTTTCTTTTATTTTAATCAATCATTTTATGATCTAACTCTTTCTTTCGATTATTTTTTTTTTAACCTCATTGACAAAATTTTAGCTTCTCGTGTGAAGTATAGAAGTCAAAAATTAAAAAAAAACCACCTCCCGGACGTTTTTCTCACGTTTAAAATTTTCATTCAGAGCGTTTCGTAGCCCATCTTCCGGAAGCCATAACTTTTGCTCCCGAACTCGGAATGACTTCATTTTTTTTTAACGGAAAGGTATTGAAAAGATATATGCAATGCAAAAATAATTTTTAGATTTAGACTTACAAAAAAATTTGGTTTCATTTCTTCTAACACCTGTCTTTTTAACCAAAAAAACAACAAAATTATAGTTTTATTTATTTATTTATTTATTTATTTTTAATTTTTATTTCACGAAACATCCTCACACGTATGCTCTTTCCTCGCACTTCAAAAGTGATCTTGGAAATCAGAAACGTGAGGCCACTCGAGCTCTAGAAAATAATTTTTATTTTTAATTTTTTGCCTTACATTTAAATTTTCCACGACAACACTTCTAGATAACGTTTTCACCCTCTTCTTTCATCGTTTTTCTTTTTTGTGAAAATAATCATTATCGCTATTTCGCAATCATGATTAAATTGCAATAATTATTAACATTTAAAAAAAAAAAAATCGAAAATCAGAAAATCAGAAACTATTCCAATTGTATCCGCGTATGCTCTTTTCTTGCGCCTTCGAGCGATCTGGAAAATCAGAAACGGTCACATTTTTTTAGTTTCTTGTTCTAACATTGCAGGATCCTCTAGCTTTGTTTTTCAACTGTCATTTTAATAATTATTTTCCTTTGTCATATTCTTAATATTTGTTTGGTCGTTGGTTGTGTATGCTCTTTTCCTGCGCCTTTGAGCGATCTGGCAAATCAAAAACAACCACGATCACTTTTCTAACATTTCATTTGCAGGATAACTACTAATTTGTTTTCTGTAGAACCGCGTTGCTGGAATATTGTCAAAAACAAAAACAAAAACAAAAACAACAAAAATCCCGCAAAAATACCACCATTTAAAGACAATTGCTGAAACAAAAAAAAAAAAAAAGTACGCTCAGGTACGCAATTATTTTTTGCTAGTGATTTATTTCAAGTTGGAAAGAACCCTGCGTTTAATCACTTTATCATATTGTTTTTACACGTAGACAAGGTGGATTTCATCACCACCAAAGCTACATCGGTGACGTGGACTTGACTACCACGCACCAACAAAGCATTTGCATCTGCATTGCACTTTGAGACCTAGTCTCATCACGTTGCTCGGTATTTACCTCGCCGCCGCTTCTTCACTTTGTGTGTAATGTTGCGTGGCAACATGCATGCGAGTCACGCCTAAATAGTCAGAATAACGAAGCTCGGGCATCGTCCCGTAAATCTTCTGGGAGTTATAAGGACACCATACACATTCATCCCTCCATCACCTTCCACCTTTTCACAAAACTGTCTCGACGTGGTGATTCACTCCGAAACAGGCAAGTAAGAATTGGTGAGTCTCCTCCAAAGTGCTCTAAGGGTTCGCACCACCTCGTCCCCGCATGCACTAGGTATATCAGACTAGGGTATATCGGAGGACGATCTTCTTCGAGTAATAAGAGCTCGCATCCACCATTTCACAAAGATACTTGTATGATCGCATGAAACAATGATCATTCCTCAAGAAGTTACCTCATAAGCCAAAACAATTGAATCCACATGACTGCTTGCTGTTTGAAAACACAATAGTTTAGCATTATTTTATCATAAAACTTGGCTGATATCAATGTGTTCATTGTAAAAGTTCAGACCCTAGTTGTGTTCCACAAAAAAATCAGTTCTCGACCAATTCAATACCAAGCGAAAACATCCAAACAATCCAACAACACAGACCAAAACATCACACCAATTTCATTAGCTCACTTTAGCCAATAATACATCTGTCATAGCTTGTCTTCAGCTATATCCAATAGATATTGAGTGACTTGCGTTCACTCCTTATCTCATCAATTGTCAGAACATTCTTTCTAGCTTGTTTCAAGCTATATCAAAATGACATTGAGTGACTTGTTTGAGTTCACTCATTATTTCATCAGCTATCGAGTTTAACAAAATCCCATCCGACACAAATCCCTTCAAAACTCATTTTGAGTTCACAACTGTGTTGAGTCACTTGTTTGAGTTACTCTTCCTATCAAAAATCCAGAGCTTGTTAAAGCCAAACCAATCAACATATTCATCATAGCTTGTTTGAGCTACATCCCACTTGTATTGAGTACCTTGTTTGAGTGTACTCCTTACATTTTCGTCTGCTAAGCTTGTTTAATCCAAACCAATCAACATATTCGTCATAGCTTGTTTAAGTTATATCCCACTTGTATCCCGAGTAGCTTGTTTGAGCTTACTCCTTATAGCCTTGTTAAAACTTGATTGAGCGAAAACAAAGATCATAATCAATAGGTTGATTTCTTCATCACCTTTCTTCGTTCTCCCTCTCTTTCAAACATGAAGAATTCACGAAAAACATCACACAATGAGCTATTAGAACAAATTAATAAGATGACAACACAACTCTCTCATATGGCTACCCAAATCAGTGAGCGATCACCCAAAAAGCCGATCATACAACCTCACGAAGAAATCAGTTCACGTAAAGTCCAACGTCAGTTTACCCCCCTTGGAGAAAGTCTCTCTAGTGTTTTTCATCAACTAAAAGAGGCTAAACTGATAAGATATCCAATTACAAAACCCTTTGTCAAAGGGGAAGCTAAGCCATGTTGGTACAAACCTAACACATACTGTGACTTTCATCGCATTGATGGTCATCACATAGATAAATGTGTGCGATTTAAGAATTACGTCCAAGACTTAATTGACGACGACATCATCTCTGTAGAACTTGATGACAATGCTCTTGCAACCAACGACACATCCAATACCACAACTTTCCATGAAGAGCTGACTACTGTCGAAACTCCTATATATACTGAAATTCCACGAGATCATGACGACAACAGTCAAGACTCTCTAATTCCAAACCAATCCATATCTTCTTCAAATTTCCTTCCATTAGTTCAAACATACATTGAACCTGTTTTGGACAACAACATTCTTCCAACATCTAATGAGCACTTGAACTTATTTCAAGACACTCTTTCAACAAAAACATACATTGAACTGTTTTGACAACAACATTCTTATTTCAAGAACTTATTTCAAGACTCTCTTTCAGCCCAAACATATATTGAACCTGTTTTGGGTGACAACATTCTTCCAACATCTAACGAGACCTCGATCTCATTTCAAGACTCCCTTTCAAACCTTGATATTATTGAGACACTATGCATAAGGTTCCATCAAAAGTACCATTAAGTTTGATTCTATTCTTCCAATATTGGCTCTTATGCCTAACATCTCTATCTTTTTTGTCGAAACACAACCACATCAAGTTTGGACACTTTCACAATGCAACCCATCGTGTCCATCATGCTTTCAACGATCGATCTTGCAGCATCTCATCACTAATTATTCTCACCTATCAAGACTTCTATGTGCATCCATTCTACGAGGTACTTATACCTAGGAATATCTTTACGCACACCTTTTCCATCTTTCATTGAATCTATCCTCAAAACAATCAATTAATGGACAAATAAAACAAAAACCAAATAACACAAACCATCATGGACACACATGGAAGCTAGCTTAACCAAATCTATCCCACTCTTTGGGCTTAACATCTTATCACACACCTAGAGCCACTCCCTTTACTTTATTTATGGTGGGAAGCTATTTTACATGTCAAGGTTGAATTTTCATCCTTCATAATATCCTCAAAGATGTAATCAATAAAGATTATTATCAACAGTCACGCCTTAATGAACTCGAGCTTCTTGATGAAAAACAACTTAATGCCCTAGATCATCTTCAAGTATATCAAAATCAGCTACGACATAACTACCATAAAAAATTCAAACCTAGAAAATTTAAGGTCAATCATTTCATTCTCAAAGAAAATCGAAAGAACACACCCAAAGAACGAGACAAACAAGACAAATTTGAGCCCAACGAAATCATAGATAATTTTGGGTTTGGAGCTTATAAATTGGCCATTGACACAGGCCAAGTCCTTGAAAAACCCATGAATGCATTCCATTCAAAGAAATTTTATTCTTGAAATAACTCTATATTCCAGAATACAACGTGTACATTGTTTTTTTGTCTTGCTTATTTCCGAATAATTTAAATTTATTCATTTCCATTGCGATATTTTCTTTATCAAAATCACATCTTCATATTTATCATCATGAGACAAGTGCTAATATAAATCCTATTAAGTTTGTGAGCATCATATACTTCTTCCATTTTCACCGCTTTCCTCTATGGTCATACCTAAGCTTACCGATGGTAATATATCCCTTCTAATACATTCTCTCTTTCATAACAAAGCTCTAAACTTCGTTACCTGGGCCTGTTTGGTCGTCCATCTCGGCCTTCGGTGTTCAACCCTCGCCCTACTAGTCGTGGTGGGGCTGAGATTGGGGGCAGATGTTTCTTCCCAAATACAAAGCACTATTGTAAAAAAATCCATCAATTCAATAACTTATGAATAATTCATTGTCACATCTTTCGCCCTTCATAGTCTTTTGTGTTGAGCCCACACTTCTTACTAGTAGTGTGAGACTCGGGAATGGAGGAAGGTGCCCTTACTCGCTTCTACGTCTTGTCTTCGGTGATAAACCCTTGCTCTTACAAGTGGCATGGGGCAAAGCGTAGAGGGTCATTCTCATACAAGCATAAAAACATTGCAAAATATCAAAAAAAAAAAAAAAAAAAAAAAAAAAAAAAGACAAAAAAATTCACTCGCCTATATTTTGCCTTTGGTGATGAGCCCTTGCTTCTCACTAGTAGCATGGGGCAAGGCATAGGAGTCATTTCAAAATACAAAATCTTAAAGGCTTACAAATTATAGAATCCCCAAACACGTAATTTAGATGCCTAAGTGAAGAGAGAACTATCCCTTAACCTCATATCTTATCAATCAAGCAGGCCACATAACCTGCCTAAGTCTAAAGATGTGACTCATAAAGTGAAAGCTATTTTTGAAACCGGTTTTAGTACCATTATGAAGAATGGAGTCACAATTTCCCAAAGGGATTGTTGTTAGCATTTGTCTCTATATTCATTATCTACCTCCTACGCCCTTTCGATTCTTGGTGATGAGCCCACACATCTTACTAGTTGTGTGGAGTCAAGAATGGAGCTGGAATTCTTTTCATCATATCATCACCACCATATCCCGCCAATGGAAAGAGAATTTGTGTTATTTTGAGCATAAGTTACACACGAACACGCTACATATGGATAATATCCATGTTTATCGCCTCTCAAAATAAGTCTCGCACTCTGGTCCATAAATTGTCAATCACAATGTAAAAATCAAAAACATTTGAAAATCATCAAAAATCAAAAACATGAAAATCACAAAATCTAAAACATTTGAAAATCCAAAAACAATGTAAAAAATCAAAAATCAAAAACATTTGAAAAAATCAAAAATCCAAAAACATGTCAAAAATTCAAAATCCAAAAACATGTCAAAATCCAAAAATCCAAAAAAATTTGAAAATTCAAAAATCTAAAAACATTTGTAAAAATCCAAAATCCAAAAAATTTAAAAAAAATCTAAAAACATTTGAAAATCCAAAATCTAAAAACATTTGAAAATCGTAAAAATCGTCAAAATCTCCAAAAACATTTGAAAATCGTCACAAAATCCAAAAAATGTAAAATCCTAAAAATTCAAAAACATTAGAAAATCCAAAAAAGTTATAAAATTCAAAAACAAACATTAGAAAATCCAAAATCTAAAAACAAAAACATTAGAAAATATCCAAAATACAAAAACATTTGTAAAATTTTCAAAAGACCAAAAACATCCACAAAATTGTAAAACTCAATAAGTAACACAGCTTCATCCTTTCAACTATTATCCCAAATGAATGGTCCAACCACCTTATGACTACCAATTTCAAACCACTTCTCCTCGCGTGAATCCTCGCTGGGGAAAATCCGCTCTCATTGTTTCCTTGTTTGAGGAGACTCGACCCAATCCTTGCACTCTCTACTGGGGGCACATCTAATCAATCATCACCGTGGAACACGTTAGGGACATGTTTATCGTTCTTGTGTTGCATTATTAGTGGCAAATTATTAATTACTTTCTTGTATCTTGATATATTTAGGGGGCATCTTGATTTTATATATCCCGGTGTTCTCTCGTAATATTCTTATGTTATCCGATTGCATGTCGCATCGGGCATCATACTTTCGATGGCCTCTGTCTATGCTCTCTTCCATTTGCAGATATCGCATCGGGCATCAAACCTTTTTGATGGCCCCTGCCTATGCTATCACGCATATTACGCCTAGTCATCCCGATCTTTATATCACGATGCATCCTGTTATGTGCTATATTAAAATTAAGATGCTTTTCATCACGTGAGTATCTTCCCGCATGATCAACATCTTACTTTGCACCCCATCCATTCACCCATACTAATGCATTCTCCAGCCATGAATCCTACTTGATCACTGTTGCAGCCATAATCCTACTTGACGATCTTTCTCAAGTAGCATTCACTATCCAAAGCAGCTCCTTCTCCCCACCATGATCACCATGTATTTGATCCATTCATTCTCACTTCTCATTTTTACTCCTCCGCCGCTTATACCCATATTACCCTTCTCACCATTCCCGTCCCCTCTCACCCATCGTATTCTTTCCTTTCACCCGCGTTTTCTTCCCGCTGACAATCTTACTTAATAACCCTTCTATATGGAATCCTCAAATGGAGGTTTACCTCTCCTAAGATCTTCCCGCTGTAGAAGCTTCTTCACCACATGCCCTCTCATCAAATAACCATCACCACCAAACACATCTTCCAACTCCACCTCTTCTACTTCCCATTCCCGCATCATTACTCTCACCACGTGGGCATCCCAATTAAGGATTCCCTCACACTCTCCACCCTCCACTACATATATTCCTTCATCCATTCATGTTATACTCCTTTGTGTCCTTTCTTTCTTATTATCACCTCATCTCATATCATATACCACTTAGGCATACCTCACTCACTCTTTTCTCATCCTTCCCCAAATCCACCTTATGCCTGGTCATCCTACTTACACGCTCTCGTAGTATGGCAAATTCACTGAGGGTCCCCTTCACCCATTTTGTCATACCCTATTCCCACCAACTCTAACATCATCCTTCTTCTTCCTCACCTTGGCGATCTTACTTAACCATTCCAGCCGCATGGCAATCTTACTTAATACTTCCACTTAAGGTTGATCTGCCCTGTGGCCTTCCCCCATCCCATCATATTTCGCCCATCTTATTTCTCCCACCTCTCATCGCGATCATCTTCTTCACCCTACCATTCCACCCCTATCCCCAATATCATTTTGTCTTTTCTTTCGCATATCATCCCTC
Organism: Taxus wallichiana var. yunnanensis; assembly: GCA_018340775.1. Taxonomy (NCBI): domain Eukaryota; kingdom Viridiplantae; phylum Streptophyta; class Pinopsida; order Cupressales; family Taxaceae; genus Taxus; species Taxus wallichiana. Next base: position 221,116,099 of record CM031235.1, read on the forward strand.
GCTTCGGTGGGTGACCCTACTTAAACCTCTCCAAAGAAGATGATGATCTTACTTAAGAGATTCTCTTAAGCATGACATGTCATCTTACACTCTCCCATCACTCTTCAATCTCACCATCCATATTTCCTCTTCATTCCCATCATCACATCTTTTTCCCACCACTATCACCCTCCCTCTCGCTGGGCAATCTTACTTAACCACTCACCCAAAGATGGCGATCTCACTTAAGAGTCCCTCTTAAGGATGATCTGTCTCCTTGCCTTTCCCCATCACTACACACCCTTCACCCTTCATTTTTTTCTAAGCATTCCCATTATCACATCCTTTCACCTCCTTTTCGATTCTCGCAAACACCACTTCTCGCTTGACCATTTTTCATCTCCAGTTTTGCTCACATGGCAATCTTACTTAACCACTTCCATCACATGACAATCTTATGTCAGGGTCCTCCCTACACTTAACTTGTCATCGTGAACTTCTCCCCCGCCTCATTCTTCGTTCACTTTGTTGATCGCTTCTTCCACCTGGTATCTCCTATTACCCACTTTTTCCTCCTCCTATTATCCTTTCTCCACATATTCTCTTACAACATACAACTCATCTCTTCCACCTACAATCACATTCTTTTCCCCCATTTTCCCCTCCTTGATCCATCATCCTTCATACCATTTCTTCCCATTCTTTTCATGTCTTGGTTCTTCATCCTCACCTCGTTCATCCTCATCACCCCCATCCTCTCCTCGCTTTCACTTAGTCCCAACTCATCCCTCCCATCTTCTTCAATCTTTCCACTTCATCTTCTCAAATTCCCCCACATTTCTACCCACACACATATTCGCCATTCTGTTAACACTCCTATATCATTCTTTCATCATCATCTTCTCTTCCCGCGCTCATAATTCACAACGGGTTTTCCTAAAATTATCAATCCGCATTCCGCACGACCTCATTCACTCCCTCGACCTTCTAGAGTTTCCTTCATTCCTTCCTCCTCTAAGCCCACCACTCATCGGGCATGGGTTTTCCCTAACGTCCCTTTGTTGGCGTTACCCTTTCCAGTCCTCATTCGCTTTCTCTTTTTCTTCATTTTTTCTTTCACCCTTCCCCACCACTCATTGTCAAGGGGATTTCCCTAACATCCCTTCATTGGCATTGCCTCTTCTATCCCCCATTCTCTTTTCTCTCCTATTCTTTTCCCTCACTCCCACCCTTTCTTGTCACTTTTTACCCATCTCTCCATCTCCTCTTTGCCCTCTTCAATATCTTTATTGTCTTCATCATACATCCTTTTTCTATTTTCCCATCATCCTAGTATCCTCATTTCATGCATCTCCACATCTTTTCCAATCGATGTCATTCCTCCCCTCTTTCTTCTTTGAACATTCCTTCTACCATTCCCTTTCCACTTATTACCCCCTTTCTGTATTCCCTTCCTTCTCCATCATTTTTTTGTTATCCTCTTCTCTCTCCCACCCCTCGTCTTATTTCCCTTCCCCTATATCATCTTCTTCTCCCCTTTTTCCATCACGCTTCCTCCTTACATCCCCATCGATAACCTGGTTGTTCAGCGTTGTCCTGTCTTTTTTATCATCCCACTCTCCACATGCATCTCCATACGGTCTGTTCCATATTCTTTGCCTTGGTCTTCCTCGCAATGACGTGATTCCTTCAATATTCTCCTTGTATTCGCTTCTATCTTCCTTTCCTCTCCCCTAATTTTCACGCTTCTTCCGACCACTTCCCTTTTCTCTACCACCCCTACCTTTTTGTTCATTCTCGTATATGTTTCTCTTCCTTTCTCTCCTCTTTTCACACTTTCTCGCCCTCATAGTTTCTTTTTTTTCTCCGTTCTACTTCTTCTTTTGTCCTCTTTCCATTTCCTCCATTTCACCCCCTACTCCCACCTCGTTTTCTCCTTCTTATTTATCCTTTCCCATTTCCTACTTTTCTTCACTCTCTCATTTATTTCACTTCCACGTATCCTCTTTACTATCTCTCGTTGCTTCCTTCATTTTGCACATCTCTCTATTTCATCCCTTCACCCTCTACTCGTCATTTTTTCTTTTTCCTTGTTTGTCCTTCATCATTCCTTCTTCTCCCCTATCATCCTCTCTCTTATTTCTACCTCTTTCATTCCTTTTTTTTCCCCTCCCCTATCTCCCTTACTCTTCTCATAATCAACCCCCAACCCTATCCATTCCCTTTTTTTCTCTTTCCCACACACCTCACACCTAGCATTCAAGGTCGATGAATCCTTCCTCCATTTGCGCGTGCATGCGGTCATTCCAGTCTCTTCCACTCCATTATCATCCTCTTCTCCACCAAATCCATTTCTTTCTTTTCGAGAGTTCTCTGTCGTATATTTCATTCTCTCAATCCTCTCGAGGGGGCATCACCACATCTATCCATAATCACATCTTCTCATGACATTTTTGTCTTGAGGATACTATGACATCCGTCACTCACCACTTTCTATTCTCCCAACAAACATTCGCTCTACCTTTTAAAAAGTAGATTGAATTCTTCCCCATACCTGCCTACTTTTTTCAAAGGACACTACTTTCATAAGATCCTTCCAAAGAGGGGCAAATGTAGACACCCCAATTTCACATCTATCCTAAATCAATTAATTTCCCTTCCTCATTTCCCACAAAAATACACTTCGAATTAATCAAATATAATTTGATTAATTATCCATTTCAAAATCTAAAAATAATCTAATCCTCACCACATGTCATTATTCTCCATGTTTTTCCACTATTGAATTAAAAATTCAAATTCAAATCCTCACCCACCATTCGTGGTCCCCACTCACCTAAAATCCTCCACTTATGAATTAAAAATATAATTCAAATCCTCACCCATTCTTCGTGGCCCCCACTCACCTAATATTGCCCACATTTTCAAACCACCCACCTAATCTTGCCCACATTTTCAAACCACCCACTTAATCTTGCCCACATTTTCAAACCATGATTACTTAAATTAATCTAAGCTAATCACTCCTCAGGCTATAAATACAACCTTACCCTCCCCTCTAAACACACTGAGAATAAGCTTTCATGCCATATCTAAGTTCTTGCATCCTTTGAGCAAAGAACATCATTTTGCCTAGTCCTAATGCCAAAATAGTCTCATAATCCTTTTTCCCATCCAGTGCAAAGTAAGAGGATCGTTGTTGCAGGAAGGTCTTGCTCCGTCTTGAAGAAAAGCACCTACATATCACAAAATCGTGGCTCAATCCAAGTTTCTAGCCCAAGTTTCCTAGCCTCGAGCCTTGTATGGGTACAACACCGGGACATTTGTAGATTTGGTATTACCGGATAAATGAGCTTCCAAAGCTCAAGATTGGTTACAGGAGAACCTGGGACATTCTAAAGGCTCTTAGAGAGAATCTTCAGAAGGCACAAAATCAACAAAAGGTATATGTAGATTGACACAAGATAGAGAGGTATTTTGAGGTTGGGGATCTAGTGTTCCTACATTTACAGACCATATAGGCAGTCCTCACTGAAGCAGAAGGGTGTAGAGAAATTGAAACCATGATTTTATGGTCCGTACCGAGTAGTTCGTCGAGTTGGGGCAGTGGCATATGAGCTAGAGCTACTAGAGCATAGTAAGATACATAATGTCTTCCATGTTTCATGCCTTAAGAAGGCGCTCGGACCGCATATTGTACCATCTACAGAGTTACCGCCCTTTAGATGAGGAAGGGAAGTTGATGCTGGAACCAGAATCCATTATTGAAATGAGACAGAGGGGGCTCAGGAGCAGAGTAATCACCGAGTATTTGGTTCTATGGAAGGGACTGCCACTTAAGGATGCTACTTGAGAGGGAGAGTAGATTTTGCAACATCCTAATTTGCATTTGCTTGAGGACAAGCAAAATTTGGGAAGGGAGGACTGTAATGTCCTCTTTCTGTAATGTCCCCTTTTCCTACGATAAATTCCCAAGAGCCTATTCGAGTCCAAACTGTGGTTAGACCTAGGGAGTTGTGGATGCTTTGGAAGCTTTTGGGAAGGGGCCCCGTGGTTTTCATATCCCATTTTTGCGTTTAGGGTCACTTTTGGACATGGCGACTTAAAAGGGAAAAAGTAACTATAGTTACTTTTATTTTATTAGCCCCTCCATGGAATGAAATACGCCTAGGGTTTGGGGGCTTGCTGCCGAGGAAAAGTATATAAGGAGCTGGGGGAGGAAGGAAAAGGCACTTTTGTCGTATACTTTTAGCCTGTTTCGTGTAATCGCTGATGTTGCTTGATCTACAACTTGTGGAGTCAAATCCCACAAGGACCCTAGCTTCCAGTGGTGAGAAACCTATCCCTAACTAGCAGGCATTCTTCGGTAGTAGAGAGATCTACCTTAGTCTGTCATTTTGGAGCCATTTTCTCGGCTGTGCTACTGGAGATATTACAGAGGGTTCGAGAGGAAGGGTTTTGAGGATTGTTGGGGGCATTTGGGGAAGATAATCAGAGGGGTTCCAGATCAGACTTACAACAACCTTTTGGGTTGTGCGTGGCAACACGTTAACGGTGCCTCCATCATTTTCCGACCCCATTCCAAGTAAGGTAACTTGCAACCTTTATTTGGGGGTTTTTAGTCGGTCGTTTTCAGATCTAAAGGTGGAGATACTATTTCCTATATCTGTCATTGTCATTTCCAAAGACCCTTATTTTTGCTCTTATATTTAGAGGGTCATAAACCTCTAAAGTTTCCACGCCAAGGCATTTTGTAATTTTTCTCGCAGCAATATGTTGTTCCAAAAATGTTTTCATAGTGTTTATTATAATCAGTTGTAAGCTTCCCTCAAAATTTCATGCACTGTGGGCAAATATTTTGTGTGATATCAATTTAATACCATTTCTTTGTCCTAAATTTGGACATTTTTAGTGAAAATCAAGTATTTTACTTTGCTGCAATTTTCTATATTTTGTGCATTTTTAAGTGGTGTCCCACAAGGGTTATTTCATGTTATTTTAGCAAATTAAATGCACTCTCACATTTGTCGGTGTATACAAAATTTTTATCCTTTTTTTGCAATGAAGTAATTGGTCCAGACACTCTTGGAAAGTCTTTAAAAAAATTTGTAGTACCCAGTCAGCCCCATAAAACTTCATACCTCATGCATGTTTTTAGGTGTTAGCCACTCAATAATAGATTTGATTTGTGATGGGTCAAGAGAAATTCCATCCCTATTTATGATATGGGTCAAGAGAAATTCCATCCCTATTTATGATATGGTCAAGATATTGTACTTCACTTTGATAAAAAGAGCATTTTGAAATATTACCATAGAGTTTTCTTTTTCTAAATACTTCCAACACTATTCTTAAGTGTTAATTGTATTCGTCTACGTTCTTTGAGTAAATTAGAATATCATCAAGAAATACTATAATTAACTTATCCAAAATTTCTTGAAAAATATTATTCATGAGGTTCATAAATGTTCTTGTGCATTAGTGGGTCCAAATGGAAAAACAATGAACTCAGTAATGCCCATAGTGAGTCCTAAATGTTGTTTTGTGATATCCTCATATTTTATTCTTAATTGATGATAACCAGATCGTAAATCAATCTTAGAGTAAACAGATGCATCTCTCATCTGATTGAAGAGATCATCAATTCTTGGCAAAGGATATCTATTATTTATCGTTGCTTTGTTAAGCATGCGATAGTCAATGCATAACCTTAACGTTCCATCCTTATTTTTAACAAAAATGATCGGCATTCTTGAAGGAGACACACTAGGTCAAATTAAACCTTTTGACAAGAGTTCATGTAGTCAAAATTTTAGTTTAACCAACTCTTTTGTTGTCATCCTATAAGGATCTTTTGATATTGGTTATGTTCTGGTTTAATGTCAATTGTGAAGTCAAACTCTTTTAGGAGGAAGTCTAGGTAATTCTTCTGGAAAGACATCCTTAAACTCATGTAAAAGTGGAAAATATTCCAAAGAAGTCTTACCTTCCTCACTAAAATATGAGATCTTAATAACGTACAACATGCAACCTTTGTTTTTAGCTTTCTTTAGTTGCATTGCAAAGATTTGTCTAACTTCAAAATCTCTCTTAATGCCCTGAATGATGGTTTTTTTTTAGTGTCATCAAGACATTCTATACACTTCTCAAAGCAATCCATTATTGCCTTGTGTTTGGACAACCAATTTACTCCTATTATGATGTCATAAGACCCTAAAGGAGTCACATAAAGGTTAAGTTCAATGGTAAAACTAGGTAATTCTAATGCTACTTCAAACAAACATTGGTCTACTGTATGAATAACATCATTATCATATTGGATAGTCCAAGTGTTTTCCATAAATCTAGCTTTCTTAGACAATTTTCCAGCTAACTTACTTGAAATAAAACACTTGGTAGCACTGGTGTCAAATAAAATAGTAACTGGAAAACCATAAAGCTTACCTAACACTTCTATTAGGGTAGCGTTTTTTTGCTTGGTAATTACCCACTATAACATGAATTATTTTTTCCTGGTTATTCCCCTGATTCTTTTGGGGATAGTTGTTTACATAATGATAACCATCACATTTGAATTATCCCCAATAGGACATCACCTTTCAAATTTATTTTATCTAAAAACAACATTGTTCTACTCATTCTTTCTTGTATTTACAACAAGTTTAATTGTTGTATTTTTCCTAGAAAACTTCTTTTTTCCCCTCTTTCTTCCACCAAGTTTTCCTAGGAGCAAGTGGTGTAGGTGAGCTAACACTCTTCTTACATTTCTCTTCCTGAAGGATGAAATGGCTTACAATTTTCGTTCCGCCTTATAGCCTTTTCAAACATTACTTCCATTGTAGATGGTCCATGAACATCCACCTCACCTCCTATGTTTTGGTTTAATCCCATGATAAACTTACAAATCCTAAACTTTTTGTCTTTTTAGTATTGGGGCACATATTTTAACAACTTTGTAAAACATTCCCAATACTCCACAACACTCAGTTTTCCTTGAGTTAAGTTCTAAAATTCTAACATTTTCTAATCAAAATAAATTTGAGGAAACCAACGTTGACAAAAATATACTTTGAACTACTCCCAAGTGATGGAGGCAATATCTACTCCCAATTCCATCTTATGGTTATCCCACCATGAAGATGTTTTGTTAGAGAGTTAGAAAGCACCCATACTACTTTAGTTTCCTCAGAAAAATCCCTTATTTCAAAGTACTTATCCATCTCACTTAACAGTTTTCAAAGCACCATCCCCCAAGGTAGTTCCATCAAATTTGGGTGGGCTGATCCTTTTATGTCTCTAGACAGTTCAACAGCTAAACGATCTCTTTTATCCCCTCGCTCATTGTCATGTTGTTTTGGTTTTTCTTCCTTATGTTGTTCAGATTTTTCTTCCTCACATTCTTCATTTTCACCCCCACCTGTTACTCCAAGGTAGTTATCCAGCTTATGGATGTCTTCAAGGATTGTGAGAATTTCATCTAGCTTTTTAGTTGTCAAACCTTCAACATTAGTTGAACCGGTTCCAACTTCATATTTCACCCATCTTCTAATCATCTTAACATGTCAATGAAATGATAAGATGTCTCGTGAGCGTTATGAACCCATTGAGTCCAAGATCTAATAAACCTATAACTTTGATAACGAACTATAACACCCTTGTTATGTTCAATCCAATTCAAGGTATTTTTTTAAACATACCCTTAATATACAATCATGCTACTAATGTTAAACAATATTATTTAGCTTACTCATTAATCCAACATGGTTAAAATATTGATAATCCATTTGATAACATTTATATAATTTGAATATGTGAAAAAATGTAGAAGAGGTATGATTGAGAGATTTTCCAATGTTTGAAAGTTTAAGAATTACTTGAAAAGTAAGTTTCCATTTTACAATTTCAACAAAATGATAATGCAGTGAAAAGACAATGTGAATGTAATAAAGGACAATGTGGAGATGCAAATGACTATATATGTAGAAATAATTGAGGTGAAGCGAGTTGATGGATTCACCAAACTCCTCACCCTTAAGAGTACACAAATGATACACACCATTTTTGAAGTCTTCCATTACTTGGTAGGGCCCTAGCCATTTGGCCTTGAACTTCCTACCTTCACAACCTTCTTGTCTATTCAGCTATCAAGTCTCAAAACAAGGTCTCCTACCCAAATTTCACGTTCATAACCTTTTTATTATACTGAAGACACATTTTGTCTACATAAACCCGATGGTGTTGTTTATCTCTAAGGCCTCTTTCATCTAAGATTTCTAAATCATTAGCACGATTTGATACTCATCTTCATCTAAAATGCCTTGTAAAGACACACAAAGACTAGGTAATTCTACCTCCAGCGGTAAGACCACTTCAACACCGAAAACTAAAGAAAAGGGGTTACCCCACCGTTGGTGTTCGAACTGAAGTCCTATAAGCCCATAAGGTAGGAAATAACTTCAAATGCTAATCTCTCTTATTCTCCTTAACCATCTTAAGGAGAATGGACTTCAAAGTTTTATTGGTCACCTCAGCCTATCCATTGGCCTGAGGATAGTACAAGGAGGTGTGATGAGATATTTTGAATTGAGTGCATAGTTCACACCTCGTCATTCTTAAAAGAAGTTCATTATCTAAAATAATGACTTATGGAATGCCATACCTACAAATAATCTGGTTCAAGATAAACTTGGCTATGACCGATCCAGGTTGTAGTCAGAGGCATGGCCTCAACCCACTTTGTAAAATATTATGTGGCCGTGATTATGAAATTGTGGTCATCGATGATGAGGGAGAGAATTTCCTATTAAATCCAAACCCCAAGTAGAGAAGGGCCAGGGTGTCACAATAGGTTGTAAATCCTAGGTTGGGATGTGTATAGCAGTGTGAGAATTCTTGACATTTCTGGCACTTCCGCACATACTCTACAACATCATGCTCTAACATGGGCCAAAAGTAACCCATCCGATGGATCTTACGAGTGGTTGAATGCCCTCCAAAGTGGCCACCACAGACTCCACTATGGGATTCAAAGAGAATATTTTCCACTTCTTCCTCGTCGACACATCTTAGTAACATACCATCAAAATATCTCTAATATAGAACTTCTTCTATAATTACGTACTTTAGTCAGCTATGACACATAGTCATCACCTTTGTTATGAATTAACCTCTTTAGGATATGTTTGATCTATGATGTGGTTTATTATATCCATGTATACGGGGCATGAAGCAATGGGGGCTTTTCTATGTAGTAAACACATTCATCAAGGAAATTCAAGTCAACTATCTATCCACAATCTATAGGGTTATCGACCAACCAATCAACAATGATTTTCCTTTAATGGACTTTTGATTGATGAAGGTAAGTTCAAATTCACCCATTAACGTTATGAATCTATCTTGGCCTTCTTGGATAAGGTTACCTAGGTTAAGAATGTCCACAACTGATTGATTTGATAATCACTCTCGTTTCTTGGTTAAGCATATAATGCCTTAACCTCTTGGTCATAAAATAATAGCCAAGCATTATTTTTCCACTTGAGTATACCAAGTTTCATAATTGAGGAGCATATAACTAATGAAATAGATGGCATGTTCATGACCATCATCATCCTCTCTATGCTAACATGCACATTATCAAAACATTTGTGGCTCGAGAATACAAGATTAGAGGACTGATCGCCTTGGGTGGCATGAGTGTTGGTGGTGACATGAGGAAACACTTGCGACTCAAAAGCATTGTGACATTCCTCTGTCCAAATTTTGTAACAATCCTTCTTCAACAAGCCATTAATAGGATGAATAACATATGTTAGATTGGGAACAAACCTACATATTGCCCAAGATTTCCTAAGAAATACCTAATACTTGATTCATCTATGGTGGAGTCATTTTAGGAGGATTTCCCAAATTTTTAGGATCCACATCAATTCCTTGAGAGGAAATGATATAACCCAATAACTTACCTCTTGTGACTCGAATACACACTTTTCTAGGTTTAAAGTCACACCATACTCAATTAACCATGAAAGAATAACTCAAAGAACTTGGGATGGTCACCCCTCTTTTTAGCTTTTTGCCAAGAGATCATCAACATACATCTCCACAATCTTATGAATGAGATCATGGAATATATATGTCATGGCCCGTTGATATGTGGTGCCAATGTTCTTCAAACCAAAAGGCATGATGACATAATAAAAAGGTTCCCAAGGAGTAGTAAAGGTAGTTTTGGTTTGATCCTCATAAAAATCCTTATCTAGTTGTATCTGAAAACCCATCCATGAGGGATAACAACTCATAACCAATTGTTGCATTGACAATGATATCAATAGAGGGTAATAAGAAATCATCCTTAGGAAAGATTTGTTTATGTCTCTAAAATCGATGCATATCCTTATTTTCCCATTCTTTTTAAGGACCGGGACAATGTTGGACAACCACATGGAGTAGTCCACTAGCTTTATAAACCCTACCTATAGAAGCTTCATCACTTCTTCTTTGACCATTAAAGAAACTTTGGGCTTCATAGGTCTTAAATTTTGTTTTACAGGTTTTGCATTGGGTTTGGTAACTAGATTATGAACCACTATGTCAAGAGTGACTCATGTCATGTCTTTGTAACTAAATGTGAAAGCTCGAGAATGTTCCTTAAGCACTTTAGTATGTTCTTCTATTTCCTTAGCTAACAATGAAGAACCAAGCTTCAAAATTTGGGCTCTTCCTTTGTCCCGATGTTGATGTCAATTGTTCCTTCTATTAAAGAGGCATTCCTTCTTCAAACTCGGGGAGCTGGAGGAAGTTCCAAATATTCCTCCTTGACTTCATAAATCTCTAAATCTTTTGAAGTGAGAAAGATTATTTTTTTGTCTTTGAAGTATGAAGAAGGGTGAGGGATAAGGGAAAAACCTTTCTTATGATGTGTGGGATGAAGATAGTGTACGCATGGAGGAATCCTAAGATTGCTTCATCATTCTCAGTGAAATCTAATGTGATAGGATCTCATTTTTGGTCTCTACATATGTTAATATTGCATTGTTGGGCATCTTTTAATTAAAGGTTTGACCTAATTGAAACCATGAACTATTTCTTTTAAATCTTTGCTAGGGAAAAAAGAGAGGAAGATGATGCCATAGAATCAACAAGCTGATTTTCTCTCTAGGAATTGCTTCTATAGAGATAAAGTCAAAATTTACACATAGCTCACACAACATACTTATAAAGATGGAGATGTTCTTTTCTGGTCTCATAAACTTCCGAGACTTGTTTGGCTATGAGTTATGAGTCCCTTAGACTCTAACATTCTTCACCCCATTCTCTTAGCTACAATGAGACCAAGAAGTAAAGGCTTCATACTTCATACTGCTCATCGTTATTGGTACACTCAAAGTTCAACTTGAAAGAAAAAGGCATGAATCTACCTTCCGGAGAAGTTAAAATCACCCCCACCCCTGCACCATAATGACATTTAGCTCCATCATAATGGAGTGTCCAAATCATTCATCGGGAAATATGGATTTTCATTGCTTTTAGGATTTTCTTCTTGGACCTCAGAAACCTCCACCATACATATCTCTTCAAAACCATCCATTAGAGAGAGGCTAATCCAAGAGCATTTCCAATACCTAAGAATCGAATGGGAGAATGATCGGTAAATCATTTTCCAAGAGTTTCACTATTTTATTGTTGTCTTGGTAGATACAGTTTCTACCACAATAGTCTTACTCTCACTCTTATCTACCCCTTCGATAGCTTTTGGTTTGTCTAATTTAGTTGTTGGAACTAGCTTTGTAGTAGGGACCATTTCCTTGGAAGGTGATGGTTTGTTCAATTGATTGGTTGGGAGTTCAAATTTAGAATGAACCCCAGGTTTCTTCTTAATATTTTCTAGGTGGATATCAAAAGGTTTGGGGTCACCCTGAGCTACAAAACTTACCCAAGTGAAGGAATCTCACCTCTTGAAACAATGTGGATGGAATGGCCTTCATCCTATGGATCCATGACCTACCAAGAATCATATTATAGTTAGTTTCCTATCTATAATATAGAATTCAGTTAAAATGGTCTTAGGCCCAAGGGTAACTAGAAGAAAAATGGTTTGATTGATGTGGCTTTCAAGCTATCATCGTAACCCCTCAACGTATTTTGGGTGGAGGAGAAATTGGTTTCTCCATATCCTAACTTTTGTAAGAAGGAGAAAGGGACAATGTTCATGGATCCATCATCATCAATCATTTCTCTCTTAACATAGTTATTATAAATCCATACTTGCAAATATAGTGTGAGGATCACCCCTTTGTGCCAACTCAACATCTGTAGGCATCTTGTTTATGTCAAACACAAACCTAGTATCTCTTTCATGTTGTCTGGAGGATAAACATCAAAGTCTATGTGATTAATTTAGGCCTCAGAGGGGTGTGACATGCACTAGATGACCAAGACCTAATGCTTTTAACAAAAGGAAATCGGTGGTGAGCTAGAAAATTCTTCAACAAATCAAAAAGGAAATGTGAGAAAAGGTTTTGGTGAGATATGTGATCAAATCATAAGCTCCTATTGGTTTGGGAACTATTGGAAAATCATCTTACACTAGAGGATATACGGGAAGAGGGTGTGATGTGTACTCTTGAGTATGAGTAGTAGCAGTATTGACCTTGGTTTTGTCTCCAATTGACCAAGCCTATGATTTTTGTTTTGTTTCTCTGGTCCAAGTTAGGAGAAACTCGAGGATCATTAGATGTAGAATCCTTCATGATCATGAGTCGTTATAAGAATCCCTTTGTTGGCATTATGAGGATTAAGCTTCTTGTTCTCTAGAATGCTTGGGAGAAAGGATCTCTATAAATTCCTAGGCTATGGAATTTTGAGGAGTGACATGTCCCATATGAGTGTTATTAGAAGTTCCTCCAGGGTTTGTTAAGAACATGTCGATGAAAAGTTGTCTCTGGTCTTTTGGGAGCCGTTGTATGAACTTATTGCAATCCCTACAAGATCAACATCATGACCGATTACTCTATGAAACCCACAATACAAATTGGGATCATAATCCCTCGGCCTCTAATTTTGATTTTTTTGTGGCCCATAGTTCCAAGTTATATTTTGATATTGATTGTTATAATTATAATTTGTAGCCCCTTGGCTAGGATTTTGATATTGAGTTGGGCCTTGGGCTTGAACTTTTAAGGAAGTGGATGGTTAAAATCAACTTGCATTTGTGAGGGAGTGGGATTATTGATCCTTTGATTGTTCATATTCCCGTTGTTATTGTTTGCATTGTTGGTATTCACAACATTTGGCTTTTTAGGTTGATTGGTGACACCATTTGTAGTGACACCATGGTTTTGATTCAAGACCTTGGGTCCTTGGTTTTTTGAGTTATTTGGATAGTTTGAATTGTTTTGGTTAGAGGTGACCAACCTCCCATTAGTACCATATGTTTTACGTCCACTATCGATCGTCACTTGGTCAATGTAGAGCGCACCTCTCTAAGACTTCCTCGTAGCTTCATAGGGGAAATTTTTGGACTTCCTCCTTGGTTTCTCGATTGAGTGAATGGAGGAAAAGGTCGCAGAGTTTCGTTTGGTCCATGTTTGGAGCACTTGCAGAAGAATAGAGACTTGTCACCACCTTTGAATGAAGTGGGAAATGGACTCATTTTGTTCTTGCTTGATATGCAAGAATTCTCTGATTCTTATTCTTAACAACTTGTTCATATCAAAAGCTTTAATAAATTCAGACACAAGTTGTTTAAAATGAATGTATGGATGCTTCGGAGAATTGATGATAGTACCAATCCAAAGAGCAATTCCTTTAGGGTTTTAGGAATATCTTAGCAACAACAACATCCCATGGAAGTAACTCTCTTGATTGTAGTAGTGTATGCCTTAATATGGGCATTGGGATCTCCCTCTCCTTTAAATTTGGGAGGTCAAGGAAAATGGTTGTGGGAGCATTACACCTCATATTGTAAAGTCAAGAGGTTATTTTAAATACTCAAAATAAGTTCCCACTATATAGGATTCAACCATTGAGGACCCTTGTGAGGAGGAGGAGTGGAGTAGGATCCGATAAGGCATAGTGCATAGGTATTATTCGGGGCATAAGGAACCCTTGATGTTTGCATGTAAGAACTAGGAAAAGTGTACATGTCCATTTGGGGGATTTAGAATACATATGGACATAGGGTGGGATAACACTAGGATATGGGCTAGTGGTGTATAACCAGGGAATGCATTATTCGGAGGAATAACATTTGAGAATGCACTTCCGGCCAGCCCTTGTGTAGGATAAGAATAGGAAGGATGAGAAGCCATTCCTAGTGTGTTAGATCCCTAAGGAGATCTCCAAGACTGGGAATACCCAAGTAGACCTGCGGTGGTGGTTGTTGCACTAGATGAACATTAGTGGAAGGGGTATAGTTTTGATAATAGGGAGTATTACCTTGCCTAGTCATCTAGTACAGGTTGTGAAGCCTGAGGTGACCTCTAATTCCTTGATCCTTCCCACTAATGTGAAATAACATCATTGGGTGAAGGATGTGAACCTTGTGTAGGCATGTGTTGCACATTACTCGGTTGAGGGAGTGTATGATACCCCCTTATGAATTGATCCTTAGTTGATTCCCCTTTTGTGGTGTTTCTTCTATCTTTGGAGGGGGTGAGGAAACATTGTTTTATAACAAGATGTTGGTGTATGTTTGTATCCTATCTAAGGATCCATCTAAAGCATCGGGGTGGTCATTGCTTTGGGTGAACCATGCTAAGATTTCATTGTGTTCTTGCGAATGAAATGGAAAGGACTCAGACTGCATACTGATCTGGGGTCTTGATAAGACCCACAAATAAATATTGTGCTCTTTCTGTAAAGGTCATGTTGTTAAAACTTGAGAACTCTGGTTGAGAGATGTGATTTGGTTGGTCTATCTCCTCAATCCTTACTATTGAACTAGTTGTATGGGAGATAACAAGATTTGTGAATAATTATCAACCCACCCTGATAATGAGGGTGATTGTTGAGGATTCACTTGATTGTAATAGGCTTCAAGACCTAAAATAGGTTTGTATATTCTGACCTAACATATTTAGGGGGTGTATAAACACCCACAAAATAATGGGAGAGGAGAAGGATGGAGAAAGAAAAGAAAAGAAATAGATACAAAAAGGAACTAGTCCTTCACATTGGGTTCACCAATTTTATACGCCTGAAAATCAACACATGATTTTAGATGCACTCGACTTCTCGAGAGGTCATGTCGAGACAACTAAAATGTGATAAGTAGGATGGGTATGGGAGGAATCAATGTAGTGTATATGGGATATGTGGGAATGATGGTAAAGGCAAGATCGATGATCAAGGCAATCGTAGATACTCAACTTGAAAATTAGGGATTTGCTTGTCGAGAGAGTTAAAAGTTCACCTACCCCTATGGGGTGATATGGTGGTCAAGAATGATCATAGTTCCAAGTCTATGTCGATAAAACTAAACGCAACTCGACTCGGTTGATGAATACGAGGGAATTGTCCTTCTTCCTCTAAATATTCCTCTCTAAAGAGGGTCATGTAAATATGAGAGGAGATGTGTTAAGGAAAAACTAAGGGTTGTGAGGTCTAACCCTATCAACTTGATTGGCCCAATATTCTTCTATAATTTCTACTTCATCATTGAGGGCATTAAGTTGGTCAATAATCTCATGCGGTACATGAGTTGCTTTAAAGACTAATTAGTGTAAACCTTTATTCTTATGTGAGGCTAATATGGACCCAAAATGGTTATGTGGTATCAATTTGACAAGAAGTAAAAAAATAAACAAACACCTAGTAACCTAAGGGATTGAAAGCTAAGCGCGGGTTGCCTAGGCCACTAGGGAAATAGAGATTGTGTTCATTCCAATTCTAATCTACTTTTAATTCCTATTTTCAAAAAAAATGAAACACATTTAGGATTTGATGTAGTTTGGGGTTTTATAGGATATTATTTATTTTATAGGTTATCGGTGAATTCGGTGATCATCCTATAACATATAAGTGACCAACGACGAAGGATAACGAAACCCTAGTGACATAGGAAAAATCGAGTTCGACTCTATGCACAATCACCTTGCCTACAGAAGGTCTTTGGCACCTAGGCGCCCTCACCCCAACCCAAAGACCCGTGTCCGGATCGGTCTAAAATCTCTAAAATTTATATAGAGAAATCTTGACACTCTTCCTAGCTTGTTCATTAGTTACTCCAGTTCGAAATACTAAGGATAAACGAAAATAAAATAAGTGCCTTATCTTTCTCATTTGCTTACAGAGTTACATCTTTAAAGTGCTTAACATTTGTATTATGTTGTATATCATTGTAGTGACTCTGAAATTATATTTAATAATTCATATTTTATTAAATAAATGCCTATGTTGACAATTTTGTGTGATAGATGGTGCACAAATACATGTACATTCTAGTTTCCTACTAGTGAGATGACAGTGACCTTAGAGGATGTATATAGGATATTACGGTTTCCTATTATGGGAGAGAGAGTATAGGTAATGAGTACGGTTGATGCCCAGAGGCATATGAGGGCAACGAGGTAGTATTTTACGGTGGACACGACTACAAACAAAGACTCATATAAGCTTAGATGCGATATTGAGATCCAATGTTTGGTGATTGTAGAAGTTTATTGTAGTGATTCTAGTGTCGTCAGTGGCGTCGAGGGTGGCAGAGTTGGGATGTTGTACAAGATGCATGATATTTATCGCGACAAAGGAACATGGTACTAGGTATGCATGGGGGTGGTATGTATTGGCCCACTTATATAAATTTACTTAGGAGGATCATGGGGGTGGACTAGGAGCCATGACTCTACCGCACATGTGGGAATATGAGCATATAACAATATTTGGGCCACTTAATGGGTCATGGGATGATTGGGGTTGACCCAAGATATTTGTGGTGAGGTGGGTAGGCACCCATCATAAGAGGATGGATACGACCACCTATAGGTCAATGCTAGATCAGATGGGTCCTAGGGCCATTCTATGGAGAATGTATAGAGACTATGGTGGTTGGGGAGAAGATGGTGTGGAGTTACAAAGTGCATTTGGCACACCATGTGTGTTGTTGACAAAAAATTGACCAACAACTAAATCAACCCTTTTACCTATCATAAAGGTTAAGACAAAATAAAACCAACTTTAATCGTATGAGGGACTTAGAAAATATTCTAAGTGTAGGGTAGTTTATATCTTAAATCGTTTATAAACAAACAAACCTAAGATTATGGGAATATCATTTAATTCATTTAGAAAAAGAGAGAATATACAAACAAGAAATAAATAAAGAAAAGACACACAAACAAGAAAGACAAGAATGTGAGACCAAACAAGACTAAAATAGACCACTTTTCTCCTTACATCCCATTTTGCATGAGAAATATTCTGACAACTCCCTACTATGATCATATAATTTATTGTTTAATTACCTTTATCTAACATAGTGAAACCTATAGAGAAGGTAACCTCTTGAAAAGGTAAAAGCCTTGAACAACACTTTTAACTCCTTTGATCAATAAATTGAAATATTTAAGGTCTTAAATATTATAAATTATATAATGAACCCAAGAAAAGTGATTGCTCTTAATATTAATCCATAATAGACTACCCAAAATGGTTGTATGATCTCAAAAATAACAAAATGCACACCCAAAGATATGTACATATTCACATAAACTTGAAATAAAAATTGTAAGCATGATGACAAGAAAACCAATTTTGCATTTATGGAAAATCAGTACAAAATTGCTGAAACAACATCTTTACAAGTTATGATCAAAATCTAAGCCAAACAATCGTGATTCACATATGCCTCGAGATCTTAAATGAAGAATATTTCAAGCTTGTTGTGGATATACATAAATTATGTAATCGACTAGATAAGAATGCAATATAAAATCAAATAATTAGAATAATAAAATTTAAATTGAATATACTTGTGCATTCAAAAATCATTCTCAAAACCTCAAAAACAATGTCATTAAACACCTAAAAGATCACTTGCTTCAAAAATTATTTACGCTGAAAATATTTCAGAATGGAAACAATTACATAAACTGCAATGCCTGATTTCTTTCTCTTTTCATCATCTTCTTCAAGTCCGTTTATAGCTTCCTCATGAGCCCATTCAGTTTCAACTGAATATAATGACATTTTAAATAAAATTATATTACTTTTGTTTTGAAAGTGATTTTTAAAGCATAAGTCTTATAAATGGACTTGTGAAATAATATAATGAAATAAGACATTTAAATGAGTTCAGGATGTCATAAAAAAGGAGGGGCCCACTAGACATCAAATGCACTATTAACTAATCACAAACCATTAAGCATTCATCATTAAATTCAATTATACATGTCATCTCCAAAATGTAAATAATTGTAATGTCATCCATCATATGCATAAGTGCCATATATATCGACTTAAAAGTTTCTTCCCATCACATCTCAAAAAAATAAACCAACCACATGAAGGCGAAGATAAAACCCCAAAAAATGTACAGACTTCAAAAATTTACAAAATGCATGTGTGGACATAGTTTAGGATGACTTAAATTTGATGTCCATATGGTCGTCATTCTACACTTTTTTTGGTCTATGGTAACGGTCATTTTCCTTTCAAATTTAACATAGTTGAAATTTCCTATGTATTTCCAGAATGTTGATTTATGCACGTTTTGGGAAATTTTCCAAATCAAAATGCCAAATATTGGAGACTTTTGTGCCTAAAAAGAGGACTGAAATGAACTCAAAATGCAGTCAAAAGATATAAAATGCATCAAGAGTTATATCCAATCACTTCTAATGGAAACCATTATACTCAAATATTTTGCAGGCATTATTCCTTATCTTTCTCAACCAAGTCATCCACATTATTCATTCATGATCATCAAACTCTCATGTTTTCAAGGCCCATCTGTCTCATAAAACAAATAACATGTTCCCACAATGTACTGACTTCAACCAGGTTTGGTATGATCATTCAAAAACAATGCAAAACCTTTGACATTTCCAGTCTACCAACACCCAAAAAATTCCAATGCCACCACACTATAGTTCATTATGAAACTTTGATCTTCAAACAAATTGAAATGCCATGATGAGATCAAATAATGTAACTATTTCAAAAAAATATGCACTTCTCAATTAAACCATAATGCATCCCAACACTTCGCTTATTAACCAAAACATTATACTTCCAATATTTATCGATATGACCATTATCATTTCCAGAAGGGAAAAATCAAATGAACAACGATGCGGGCATGAAAGCCAAGGAAAGAAATCACAAACCGAAAAATTAATCTCCATTTTGCATACATTAGGCAACAAGACATATTAACCAAATTTATATCAAAATTACTCATGATACCCAAAATTTTAAGAATGCCACAAAACCACTTATGCAAAAATAATAATAATGCAATTAACACCTAGTGGCCCCCGCCAATCATGAGGACAAAGAGTTTTTTCATGAGAGGAAACGATTTTTGAAGAAAAAGGGGGCTATCAAAATTTTGGCAATAAAAATGTGGTTAGAGGAGCACTTCCTAGGGGTGTGAGTTATTCCGGGGTGGTGAGCAAGTAGCTAGATAGTTTGGCATGGCCCATGATGTTCCCAGAGCCATATATATGGTTGAGATCTACTAGAGCGGCGAGACGAGGAGTGAGGTCAGTCCCAACAAGAGCATAACTAGTGCATCTTGGTCTAGTTGAGGTAGAGGTGAATATAGAGCCTATACATGTTGTGACGAAGGGTGCACCCGGGACTACAGGATTGGTGAGCGACACATTGATGGGTGCTACTATTTCCATTAGTGGTGGATGCATTCGGTGGATTGGTAGTTGGAGGAGTAGAGGGCAAGCACCTACCCCTGATGTAGATGGTGTATCAGTGACATGAGCCAAACGTAAGTATTGTTTATTGTGTATTGCTATTTATTAGTTGTTGTTTGATTATTAGATATTGTGAAGGTGTGTAGTAGCTAATGGTGGTTTTTGTGATTGTAGATGATGCCTATTGGTCATTGATTGTAGATTCGTCGATACACATGTTGATGCGAAACGTACCTCTAGATGTGCTTGTGGGAGGTGGTATGCTAGAGAAAGTCAATGCTATTGCAGGCGAGCATGCCCATTTGTTCGAACCGGTGGCTATAGTAGCAGCCATGTGTATCATGTTATTGAGAAAACACGATGAGGCTCGTGTAGAGAATGAGTGAGCTAGACAAGTCATAGGAGGAGGAGCCCTAGCTCAAGATGTTTTTGCTAGATATGTTGAGCTCTAGGGCTGATTTTGAGAGCCGATGACCGAGATTGTGATATTATGAAGTTAGTTGGAGAGATATAGAGGGTGAGATCGGGTGGCATAGAGTGAGCGACAAAGCTTCTAGTTCTAGAGCTCCCATGATTGTATATAGTGATAGCGAGGATGATGTATGATGTATTATATATGTTGTAGTGATGTATGGGGATTTCCCCTAGTGATTGTATTTTGCAACTTATGATTTTTGACGATATGTGTTGCATATGATTTTTATATTATATGTGTTGTGAATGTGCATTAGTATGTGATGATTGTTGTTTCCACTTTGGGTTGATATGCATTGTTGAAATTGTTACTTTGGGTTGATATGCATGATGATGTGGAAAGAAAAAGATAAGTAATGATTAGAATAAGGTTTGTATTTGAATGAAAATGAAGAGTATAATATGTGATGAATAGAAATAGATGTATGTGATGTAATATATTATATAAATAGAATAATGATGTGTTGGTGTTTGTATGATGAGAGAATGTAAAACAATGGTTGTAATAGCGTATGATGAGAATGAATGGGAGGAAGAAGAGCAATTTCCCCCAGTATGAGAACGAGGTTCATTTATAAATTCCCCCTTAGCAGTCAAGAATGAACCATAGAACAAGAGTGTGTCATCGAGAAATGGGTTTTTCATGTGCAAGGATATGCTAGAAAATATATGACATGAAGCACATTGCATGACTTGTGAAAGGAGAGGTTCCTTGATATAGCATTCCCTCAACAATCAAGTGTGAACCATAGCATGAGAGTGCATCATAGGGTAATGAAATGGAAAGTGGATGTCATCTACCAGATATTAAGAGGCCTACAAGGCATAAATGGAGCATGTGAAGCAACAACGGTGTGAGAGTAAGTGCTAAATTAGAAGTTAGATGGAATGGAACCAAGAATAGAAGGTGTGGTGGGAGGAAGTGTGGAAGTAAGGGGCTTAGGAAGCCAATGAGGTATTGTAGAAATTTGTGAAGAATGAGAGGATGCAACCATATGTGGATTAGATGGAGGATGAAGATGGATGATGACCTTAGGAGGTGGGTATATGACAACTTTAGATGGAGGTTAAGGGGACAAGTGAACAATGGTGGAGGCATGCTTATGTAGAATATAAGAAAGAGAGTGCTCACGAGAGGGTGAGTAGAAAGAAATGTAACCTTTGTATTCTAATTATTATAGGAGATCATGGAGAGCATAGAAATCATTATCACAATGGCCATTGATGTGGTGGAAATTACAGAAAGGGAAGTCACACTAATGTTGTAAGCGGTGAGGTGGATGATGTTGAGTAGATAATAAATGAATGAGTCACTTATCAAGTAAGGTTCACAGAAAATCATGTGGCTTTACATTATGTGAGAATTGCAATGGTTCATGAGTAGGAGATGAAGAATACTTAGGTGATTGTCGACGCGGTGGAGGGGAAGGAAGACACTTACGCAGATGCAGAGATGGGGACCGTGGAGGGAGATTAATAGATGGAAGAGGAGAAGAAGTAGTAGATGAAGAAGTAGAAGGGGGTGGTATAATATGTGCAACAATTAAATCTTGTTCTAAATCAATGACTTTGTAACATAAGAGAGTAAAATATTCACATATATCATATAATAGTTTTTCTTTCAATGTAGGAATTAATCCATGACAAAAGATAAATTATTTTCTAAATCAATGGGCTGAAATAATAATTGATGCATACAAGAATTGAAGCGTAAAATGTAATCTACAATTGGTTCTTTCTTTCCTTTATGAAAAGAAGGAAAACATTCATATGTGACTTTAGGACCATTGTTAGAAATAAATTGTCTAAGAAAAACATCCTCCATATCATAATAAGTACTAATGGATCCATAAGGAAAATGAGTATACCATTGGAGTACATGATCAACAAGGCTATAACAAATGCTTTGAGTAACAAGTGATCATTAGAATAAGTAGACATGGCTGAATGATAATGCTTGAGATATAAATAAGGATTGTCAATGCCATCGAAACATGAGAAAGTAGGCATGATGAAGTCCTTTGGGAAAACAAAATTGTGAATCCTTTTGGGAATAGGATTGTCATGCAAAGAATTATTGTCAATGGAAGCATAATAGGATTTACTTTCAAGAGTGAGTGTATGAACTTGAGATTGCAAAGTGCCAACAACATGCATGAGAGATAGAATATCATGTGAAGGAATGGTTGGTGAAGTAAGAGGCATATTGAGAGGTTGGTCTTTGCCATTTTGAGTGATCATGGGAATGTGAGAAGAAGGAGCAGATGTGAAGGAGGAGAAGGAGGTGAAAGAGGAGGAGAAGAACATGGAAGCTCTATGGGAATGCTAGATGTAGACTCAAGAGATACAATGAGAGGTGTACTAGTGGTAGGAGTAGAATCATCATGAATAACAATTTCATAAGTATAAAAAGAGGAGTAGTAAATTCACATTCAATAGTCTTAAGAGAAGTAGCATCATCACTGACATGTTCATGATCAAAAGCATGATCGACATCACTATTAGTCATATTTTCACAGGCAAGTATCTCATCAAGACTATCATTAACATGGAAAGAAGTAGGAGTACTAATATCAAATTTATCATTGCATTCATTGGAAGCATTTTCAGAAGGAGGAAGAGTAAGAGATACAACTTTACATTCATCTTGACTACTAAGAGAAACGACATCATGCACATTTACATTTTCAACATTAGAAGTAGCATTATTAGCATCCATATGGTTGCGAGTAAGAACGTAACCAATCAAAAAAGCTACAATAATATTATCATGTGCTATAATATGAGTAAAAGAAGGGAAGACAATATGGGTGACTATAAAAGATGAAAGAGAACATGAAGTAACTTTTTTGTCAGGGAGACTATGTAAATGTTAGGGTGTCATGGCTAGTAGGAAGAGTGTCTTAGAAAGCAAGAAGTTTTTGAAGAATGGAAGAATCACATTGAAGATTGCAAAATTCACATTCCGCAAACAATATCATCAAAAAGGTTCATAAGTATGTATCATCCATATTATTCTTGGGAGATGAGGATCTCTCTTTTTAGCCATGAGGGTTGTTGGGATCCTAGGGTAAGAAGTTTGAAGAAGAGCGGGTTCACTAAATGATTTAATAAACTCGAATTAAATTAAATGCAGAGTAACATATATGATAAAATACAGTAGATATACAAATGCTAAGCACTCAAGTAATGTAAAACTATATTTAAATAGGGCATATGAATGAATAAGTGAGTCCAAGTCTGCAACCTGGAACCAATCAGGTAGTGTAAAGTGCTTTGAACAAGACTGAAATAGTGTCATAAGCTGCTCTCTGTAAAATTTGGATCATGAGAATGATGCTAGATAAGGGTTCTTGGTGCCGACACGAGGGGTTTCCAAGTCTTGTGACTATCCAGAAGTTCGAACCTACTTTCTTTCATGTGACTAGGGTTTCACTATCACTTCTTATAAGTCACTTGATATTCGATCTTTAATCGCCAAGGGTACATATAAATTGTAAAACAAAACCTAGCTACCTGCACAACTCACAAACACATCAAATCGGAATGAAAAATGCAATATGTGAAGTTGGACTGACCCTGATGGTCACCTGAAGAGTGAAATTATGACTGAGCACTGTAATACATTCTAGATTCCATGTAGTTCTTTGTGCTTGTGTGTGACATAGTGTCTTTAGGTTTCCCTCGTGCCAATGACGCCAAGATAGTAGACTTGTAATTAGATAATATGCAAATGTGTGATATGGAATTGAGCACTTCCGCTTCTGTGCGCAGTATGTATGTAGCCAAAAATGTAGCCCCTTTGATGGTGATGATAGTATGTAGATGTGATTTCCCCTTATAATTTCCAACTAGAATAATATAGTTTATGTTGTGTATATTATAGATCTCTTGTTTGAATTTTAATGCTAATGACCCAAAAGGCTGACTATGAGCTCAAGATAAGGATTAGAAAACTAAAAAGACCGACCAAAAATGTCAAAATAAGTGAAAAGAACAAAGAGGACAGGAGTGCCCAAAATGGACAAGAGCGCGTAAGTGCTAATGTCCGAATGGGCACTGCTTGGTGTCTTGGGTTAAATGAAAACAGATGTGAAAAGACGGGGGTCCCTGTGACCTAACCAGAACTGGGTACAAAAATGACAGATGCGGGAGATAAATACAATAGAAACAATCAAAGCAAGTAGATGGACAAAGGATTGTGTCACCAATGAATACTTTTCTTACTTAATATCCATGCATATAAACAACATACTAATGACATAGTAAAATAATAATATGTGCGTGATTTTGTGTCTACACATTCATTTGAAAATGTATGAACAACTCTTGGAAGTTCATCTTAATGGTTCTGATTAACTAAAAATGGACTAACTAAGTAGTAAGGGGATAGTTAATCTAAGCTATGAACAATTGTAATAAAGTAAATAAATGCAGTAAATAAGAATGTAAATGAGATAAACAACTATGTAAAAGGAAATGCTAACCCTAATGTGCAAGAGGGAAGAGGAAATAACTTAGCTAAATAAAAGATGCCTATCAAAGAGTGTCGCAAAGGTGACTAGAAAAATTAGGAGCATGAATGGTGTGTAAAATTCCGAAAAGGATGGATCTGGAGGATCTAGTTATGTTTGTGGAGCCTATTTTCATGTTAGAGTGTGGTACACCTTCTATGTGTTACACTCGGGTATTTTTACGGTGGTCCCGCTCGCCGATGAGTGGGTCGGGGGTTCGGGGGTGAAGCCCCCGAAGAAAATTTTCATGGGTGGTTTATTAACCCATGGGTAATGGGTAACCATTATGGGCTGTTTTTGGGCCCATGGTTTTTCGGTACCCATTGTTTTGATACCCACAATTTTTGCCCATGGTTTTGATACCCACGGTTTTTGCCCATGGTTTTGATACCCACGGTTTTGTATCAAACTGCTTAAGCAATTGTCTATTTATATGGTCTTATGCATATGATACATAGACAAGCAAATGTATTGCAGATGTGTTTTGAATTCAGGTGTGAATTTTGTAGAGTTTGTTGAACATAACTCCAAACGGATCTAGGTATTGTATTGAGAGAGTGGAGGCTTGTAATAAAATCGAGCAAGTGATTCTTGGTGGACATAGCCCAAATTAGGTGAACCACGTTAATTCTTGTCTCTTTGTGTTGTGTTATTTATTCTACACTTTTATTTGAGATCGTAATATTTTCTACACATTAGTTTCTCTTTTGTTGCGATTCGTAAGGGATTATTCCGCATATTTTATCTCTTATTTCCTAATAATTGGTATCGAGCACTGGTTTTGTTTCTTTGAAGCGTTGAATCGCGGGAAAGTTTTATCTTGAGTGGGAGCTATGGTAGATGATGGAAGATCTAGGGTTGATAAATTCAACGGGAAAAATTTCGGTCTTTGGAAGATGCGAGATGGAAGATTACCTTTATCGAAGGATCTTTATACTCCATTATCGAGAAGGTGAACAAACACTCGAGTATGACAAATATGGAATGGGATTTGTTGGATTGGAAGGCACTTGGAACGATCATTTGTGTCTTGCATCTTGGTATTATTTAATGTTTCAAAGGAAAAGAGTACAAAAGAACCTGATGGATGCATTAGGAAGTTGTATGAAAAACCCTCTGCCTCTAATAAGATATTTTTAATGAAATTTTTTTAATATGAAGATGTCGAGAATATTTCAATTTAGAATAAATCATTTAAATGATTTCAATACGGTTGTGAATATGCTAGCTTCAGATTCTGATAGAATTTGATGAAGAAGTTAGGGCTTTATTAATTGTGCTCTTTACTGAAAGTTGGAATAGCACAGTAATGGCGGTAAGCAACTCGGTTTCAGCTAACTCGAAGTTGAAGTTTGAGGATGTTGTAGGGGTGATTCTAAACAAGGAAATGTGAAGAAAAAGCTCAGGGAATCTTCTACTTGAGGGAATGCTTTGTGAGTGGAAACTAGAGGGAGACGAGAAGAATAGAGGAAGCGTGGAAAATCGAAAGATCGGGCAAGGTCAAAATCCAAGAGCAAGATTGTATGTTGGAACTGTGGAAAGTCTAGGCATGCAAAGAAGGACTATTGGGAGCTTCGGGAAAAGAAGAAACAACGGGAAGAAAACAAGGAGGCAAATGTGGCATCGAGTAATGTCTTTAGGATGCTTTGATTCTTTCTTTACATAATATTACGAGAATCTTGGGTTTTAGATTTAGGGGCTTCTTTTCATGCTACTCCACATAGGCATTATTTTGTTGATTATGTTCAAGGATTTTGAGCATGTTTTTCTTGGTGATGATGAGCCTTGCAATATAGTTGGAAAAGGTTCTATTCGAGGTTAAGATGCGAGAATGGGAATACATGGCTATTGAAGGATGTCGGACATGTGCCTACATTAAGGAGAAATTTGATATCGGCGGGCAATTGGGAAGTGATGGTTATCTTGTGATATTTATAGTGACTCTTGGAAGGTTACCAAGTGTGCTCTTGTGGTGGTAAGAGGTAAGAAGGTTGGAACCTTGTATTTATCCACTGATAGTACTAATGATTGTAATCTTGTGGCTTCAGATGCAGATACAACATTATGGCACTATGGGCTCGGTCATATGAGCCATAAGGGCATGGACATCATAAAGAAGAATTTGCTTGGATATATAGAAATAAGTTTGGAGTTCTGTGAGGACTGCATATATGGGAAACATAAGCGAGTAAGGTTTCTCAAGGTTGGACCTACAAAGAAAGAGAGTAAGTTAGAGCTGGTGCATTTTGATGTGTGGGGGCCGGCTCAGGTATCATCTCTTGGGGTTCAAGTTATTATGTTACTTTTATTGATGATGCAACAAGGAAAGTTTAGGTTTATTGTATTAGAAACGAATCTGATGTATTTGACACTTTTGTTAAATGGAAAGCCTTGGTAGAGAATGAAACAGGTCTTAAGCTAAAATGTCTCAGGTTAGATAATGGAGGGGAGTATTGCATAATGAATTTAATGATTATTGTTCTAAGAATGGAATCCACAGGAAAAAGATGGTTCTAGGAACTCCATGACAAAATGGGGTATCGAAAGGATGAAAAAACAATAATGGAACGTCTTAGGAGCATGAGGTTACATGCGGGGCTGCCTCTTTCTTTTTGGACGAAGCGGTGAGCACAGTTGTGTACTTGATAAACAGAGGACCCACAAGTGCCTTGGATGGAGGCATACCTGAGGAGGCTTGGTATGGTAAGAAAGTTGATTATTCATTTCTTAGAGTCTTTGGATGTGAGGTGTTTGTTCATATAGATAAGGATGATAGGACCAAGCTAGAGGCTAAATCAGAAAAATGTACTTTCATTGGTTATGGTGGTGATGACTTTGGATTTAAATGTTGGAGTATTAAGGACAAGAAAATCATTCGATCTAGGGATGTGGTCTTTAATGAGAAAGTCATGTATAAGCAACAGTTGTAGGAAAATAGGGAAGAATCCAAGAAAGAATATGCAGTGGTAGAGGATCTTCCGGATGGGAAAGTGACCCATGAATCAGTTCAGGAACCGACTCAACAGGAACCCCAAACTCCTATAGTGAGGAGGTCTTCTAGGGTAAGAAAAGAACTTGAACATTTTTCTCCTTCTCTTTATTATTTATTACTCACTGATAGTGGAGAGCCAGAGAGCTTTGATGAAGCAATGTAGGTAGATGCCAGTAAGAAGTGGGAGTAAGCCATAGATGAGGAGCATAAGTCTCTCATGGAGAACCAGACTTGGGATTTGGTGAAGCTACCGGAAGGCAAAAGAGCATTGCAAAACAAGTGGGTATACAAAGTTAAAGACGAAGAAGGAGGAAAGAAAAGATATAAGGCCCGGTTGGTGGTCAAGGGGTTTGCACATAAACAAGGTATAGATTTTGATGAGATCTTTTCTCCTGTAGTAAAAATGACTTCTATTAGAACTGTTCTTGGAATAGTGGCAGAAGACTTGCACTTAGAATAGTTAGATGTAAAGACTACATTTCTCCATGGTGATTTGGAGGAGGAACTATATATGCAGCAACTAGAGGGCTATGAGGTCAAAGGTAAAGAGGAGATGGTGTGTAAACTGAAGAAGAGCTTGTATGGCTTGAAACAAGCTCCACGTCAATGGTATAAGAAGTTTGATAGCTTCATGATGGAGCAAGGTTATATTAGATGTCATTCTGACCATTGCGTGTATACAAAGAAATTTGAGGATGGAAGTTATATTATCCTGTGTTTGTATGCGATGACATGTGGTTGCAGGTAAAACCATGCGGGAAATAAAAGTACTCAAGAAATAGCTAAGTGAATCCTTTGATATGAAGGATTTGGGGGCAGCCAGACAAATCCTTGGTATGAGGATAACTCGGGATAGGAAGAAACGAAAGCTAACTTTATCTCAGGAAGAGTACATTAAGAAGGTATTGGATAGGTTTAACATGCAGGATGCTAAACTAGTTGGGACTCCTTTGGCAGGCCATTTTAAGTTATCAAAGGAGTAGTGTCCCAAGACAGAGCGGGAAAGAAACCGGATGTCCAAGGTACCTTACTCATCAAGCGGTTGGCGAGTTTCATGTATGCTTTATGGTGTGCACTAGGCTGATATTTCCCATGCGGTGGGAGCTGTGAGTAGATTTATGAGTGATCCGAGGTAAAGAGCATTGACAAGTGGTAAAGTTGATCCTTCGGTATTTGAGAGGACCATGGGGACAGTTTTGTGCTCTGATGGATCGAGACAACACTTTACATGGTTATGTAGATCGAGACATGGTGGAGATGTAGATAACAAGAGGAGCTCGATAGGTTATATTTACACTGTAGGTAGGACAACAGTGAGCTGGATTTCATGACTACAGAAGCTGGTGGCTTTGTCAACCACGAAGGCTGAGTATGTTGCTGCCATAAAGGCAAGCAAAGAGATGATTTGGTTACAACAATTGCTTGAGGAGTTGGGGCATAAGCAGGAGGAATGTAAGCTGCATAGTGATAGTCAAAGTGCTATACACCTAGCTAAGAACTCTGCTTTCCACTCCAGGATGAAGCATATATAGTTGAGATATCACTTCATCAGGACAACTTTGGAGGAAGATAAGTTGAAGTTGGAGAAGATTCATACCAGTCAGAATCCTGCAGACATGATGACCAAGGTGGTCACAAGGGATAAACTAAAGCTATGTTCAGCTTTGGTTGGCCTTCGTGGATGACAGTGAAGGGTTGAGAAGCTTGCTTAGTGGAAATCAGTCTCCAAGTGGGAGATTGTTATGTTTATGGAGCCTATTTTCATGTTAGAGTGTGGTACACCTTCTATGTGTTACACTTGGGTATTTTTACGGTGGTCCCGCTCGCCGGTGAGTGGGTCAAGGGGGTTCGGGGCAAAGCCCCAAGTAATAATTTTATGGGTGGTTTATCAACCCATGGGTAATGGGTAAGCGTTATGGGCTGTTTTTGGGCCCATGGTTTTTTGGTACCCATGGTTTTGATACCACAATTTTTGCCCATGGTTTTGATACCCACGGTTTTGTATCAAACCGCTCAAGGAATTGTCTATTTATATGGTCTTATGCATATGATACATAGACAAGCAAATGTATTATGATGTTTTGAATTCGGGTGTGAATTTCAGAGAGTTTGTTGAGCATAGCTCCAAAGCAGATCCAGGTATTGTATTGAGAGAGTAGAGGCTTGTAATAAAATGCGAGCAAGTGATTCTAGGTGGATGTAGCCCAAATTGGGTGAACCATGTTAAATCTTATCTCTCTGTGTTGTGTTATTTATTACGTAATTTTATTTGAGATCTGTAATATGTTACGCACATTAGTTTCTCTTTATTGCACTGTAAGGGATTATTCCACATATTTTATCTCTTATTTCCTAACACTAGTTGGTGGAGTACGGAGGAGGACTAGGCACCTACGGTCGCTACGGTTTGCAATCTGGATGCCCTAGTTTTTGTAAAATCTCTTAAAATAGTTTTCACTAGTTTGGTAGATGGCTCGAAACCATTTTTGTATGTCGCATCAACTTCATTGTCCTACACTAGATGTCACCAATACTCCAAGATGAAAGAAATACCTGTAAGACCCCAAAACAAACATCAAACCCTAAAATAATAATAATGCATATGAAGGGTCGGATCGACCTCAACTACCAAAATGGTGGACATACTAATCGAGAGTTGTACTACATCTCGAGATGATGTAGTTCTATGTGCAAGTGTGTGTGAACATGCCCTAGGTTTCTCTTGTGCCAATCTCACTTTGTGAAGTAGAGAGCAATAATTATGTGTAGAAAATGTAGTGGAATGTGTGCATGTAATATAATAGAATCCCTCCCCCTATGAAATGTGATGCCGATGTCCTATCCTTGTGCCTTCATGATGGAGCTATGTGGATGCAAGTGATCTCCAATGCACTAAATGGATGCAACTCTAAATGGAGTGATAGTAGTAAGTGATGTTAGGTCCCTTATTATGGTCTCATAACTTTATATTTCGTAATTAACCTCGAAAAGGCCGACCACAAGAAAGATAAAGATTCCAAACGGCTAGAAAGAGCCCAAAAAGTGGCAGGAAAGTGAAAAAGGACTAGGGCACCCCGATGGGACCAGGCGCCTTAGTCGAGGCTAAAATGAGGGGAAATGACCAAACAGGATCGGAATGTGGACGAAAAGGTCGGTAATGACGAAGTAAAATAAAACAATATGGCCTAAAAGACAAGATTTAATTAGTACTTTCTTCACTCAAAACCTTCTAAATAGTAGTATGAGATCGGGATATATAATGTCTAAAGTGCATGATTTTGTGACTACATTTTTCCCCCACTTTATGTTGGTGAGCGGAAAGCTCGGTAACACAAAGTAGATAGAGATGCATACTTGATGTCTATGAAGAGTGTGGTAGAAACATGCCGATGGACTAGACAAAAGTATGAAATGACAAAAAATATGGAGGAGCGTGGAAACTAAAGATGAAAAATGCACAAATAAAAAGTGATGAGAGTGAACCTAGGTTAGAATGTGTGTGTAGCTGCTACAGTGTGTAATGTACCTATATGGTTAGTAAAGTGCGTGCTGTCGCGAAGTGTTTTTGTTGAGGCTATTATTGTTGTTGTCCCAATTTGACTACTTGTTTCTCATATGACCGGTCTTGCAAGGAGAAAATGATCAAGTAGTCAAATATGTATGCATGTATAAAAACGCTATGTAAAAGATGCATGTAAATGTAAAATATGTAGATGTAAATAGAAAATGTAAATGGAACATGTGCACTTGATCCATTTCGAGAGAAAGAGTGTAGAAGGATAACTGTCGCGAGTTTTTAGGTGATCTCACGCCACCCTGGATGAAGAAGTGTAGGGAGGAAATGCTCTATGTCCTCCAAGCTCTAATCTCTTCCCTGAATGTGTGTGAAGAGATCTCTGTATCATCTTGGTTTTTGGGCGATCCGATGCCACTAGCCAAAGTAGTGTAGAGAGGCACACCCACTATAACCTCTAATCCTGTAATTGCTTCCCAAAATGCTAAGGACACCATGTCTTGTAAAAGCCACTATGTATGAAGTTCGTAGAGACTGGTCTCGAACACACACGCTATATATAACTGAACCGAACCGGTGTAGAATCTTTGTGTTAGTATGTAAAAACCCCAAATGATGCCCCCCTCTTTGGGGTGCATGCGATGTCGCTGATAGGAGAATGCGGCCCCAAAAGAGGACCAACCACATGTACTCTGTAATCTCAGAGGGAGAAGGGAATGCACTTGGTAGAAACCAAGGCACGCACAAACAAGGATGGCTAGCCAAAGACAAGTGTTAGTACAAAAACACATGCATGTAGAAAACAAGTGTAAAGTACGTAGATAATGTAAAAACTACCAAGCATAATAGTGTAAACACACAAGAATACAAGTAAGTCAAACAAAGCGAATTCAAACATGGGACATCACTCATGATTTCACAAGATATGCAAGGTCATCATGGCCACAAATAACAAACAAGTGTGCACACCAAACACAGAGCAAGGCACACATATAAGAAGCAAACAATGACAAACAAGTAAAAACAAGAGAAATAGTCATGAAAACATGTAATATTGCAAAAAAGTGTTGCACATGGAACACCCATTAGAATTTTAGAGAAACAATCAATCATGTCAAAGCATGAATAACCAAGTAATGTAAAAGTGCTAAATGAAACAATAACACCCGTGAGTGATGAATGTGGATGCCCCAACAACTAGTGTAGGAAGGGTAGAAGGCGAGCATCCATGCTATGTGTAAAGGATCTGTATCTACGATCACAACTAGACAAAGGTGTGAACATGCATGTGTGGATGGTATAGATAATTCCCTATAAGAAATCAATATAATACACGTAGTAAAGTGACCATGTAAAATGATAGTAAACAAGAGTAAATGCCCCCAAGACAAATGCAATATGTTGTGGATGGATGGAATGGAATGCAATATGGAATGATAGGAGCCATGTGCCCCCGAGTGAATGGAAGTGTATGCAATGAGGTTTATTTTATTATCCCCCTCAAAGTAGTCAAGAATGAACCATGAATGATAGTGCATCATCGAGAAATGGTCAAAGTGTACATTGTGTCTAATGCATTGTGATGAATGTGTAAGTGTAGTGATGAGATGCGACCTAGAAATGATATGTGTGTGAACCCTATAGCTGAAGCGTATATCATGACTAGATGGACGTGTAAGTGATGATTTATCCTAAGCGTATGCCACTATAAGATGAAATGAGGAAGTGGTGATGTAACCTAAGGTGTATACCACTACAAGAAAATGACAATTTAGCCTAAAGCGTATGTCACTCGCCTAGGATTGTAGCATGTGTGATGAATATAAGGTCCTTTTGATTTGTAAACCCTTAGCAGTTGAGTATGGATTGAGTAACTAAAGTGCATCATAGTGTGGTGAATGCAACACGTAGAAGACAATGTAGTATATGTGACGACCATGTGATTAGTAGAATGTGTAAATACGCTATGTGTAGAATACAAATGCAAGAGGTGTAGAATGTATAAAATGTAATGTATAGTGTGTGATGTAACATGTGTAGGTAGACTAAGTATGTATTATGGAGGATGAAATGTTGTTAAACTCATATGTGATGAAGACTAGTATAATATGTAGAAAATGTGCGAGGTGAAGATGCGTAGTGTATGATGTAAAGCATATGTCACTAGATGTAGTGTAGAGATGTTATGTGTAGAATGAAAGGCAATATGTGTATGTAACCTAATCAGTAAGAAGTGTGTGATATGTATAATGGCTAGTATGATGAATAACATGCAACGCTAGTATGCTATATGCCTAATGATGACTAGTATGATGTATGATGTATGATGTGTGATGAAACACAATGTATAATTCCTATAGTGCAGTGTGTGGGGTTCATGTAGTAATAATCAATCAACATTCAAGTGTGAACTGAAGCACAAAAGTGTGTCATGGGTGGTGACGATGCTAAAACATGTGATGAAAAATTCCTATATGAAAATGCAAAGATGATAAATGCTCAAATGTGATGAAGAGTGAGGGGGAAGTGAAGTGCTATGCCCCTAAGTGCACGCATAAAGAAATAATGTAAAATCATAAATAAGATCGTCATCCCTCGGGTCAAAGTCATATCAATAAAATTGGCGTGACACGATAAGCAATAGTGTCTGGTTGATCATGCAATGAGCCATTAAGGTGCAAGTTTTACATTCCCATAACATATTCCTCATCGGTGAATGGAGGATGTGGGCAACCATGTGCATACTAACAAGTGAGATTTTATGAATAGCCAAGAAAATAACTATTTTAGATAAAAGCACGATTGAAAGGCATAGGAAATGAAATGTCGGTATGACTAGGATCTAATGTGCCTCAATATAAGTAAGACAAGATTCCCCTAATGTGAGTGGAGAAGAATGAGGGGTACGTGATAAATAAACTAGAAGATGAAAGACACACAAACCATAAGCGACAGTTATATTGACAAAACCATAGTAGAGATGAGGGGCATGAGTAGAAGGATGGAGATCCTCAAAGGTGAAACCAAGATGAGCTAGACCATCATGGGAACATGTAGTGACATCGCATGTAGGATCAAATGGAATATGTTCCCAATATGAGTTATTGATGAAAAGTGTGCAAGTGAATGGTGGGCGTGCTAAAGTAGGTAATGTATGTGGAGGTGGATGTGATAGATCAACATCCATAGATTGGACATGCCCCTGATAAGGAATCATAACAATAGTAGTATCAAGTGGCATAGAATAAATGATACCTATCACACAAATAATACCATCAAGTGGTGGTAAGTGCGGTGGTTCTTCCCTAGGTTGGGGCTCATCTGTAATTTCAATGCGTGTGATAGGTAGATTAGTATTAGGAGCCCAATCACAATACTGAAATGGATCACAATCATGAAAAATGGTATAATCCATGCTCTCATGTAAGAATTTAACACAATTATGGATAATAGAGAGACAACTTGCATGACATGAAGCCATGGCCTACCAAGTAGACAATTATAGGAAACTGGGAAATCAACAACAAAAATATAGTGTGTGAGTCTTAGGACCAACAAAGTGATGGGAAATGTGATGTGACCAAAACATGGACGAATGGAACCATCATAAACATGTAGTGAAACACTAGAGGGATTAATGTCACGAGCAGTAAGACCTAAAACTTCAAGAAATGACATGGGACACAAATTAAGCTCGGATCCATTATCAATCAAAGTACGCTTAACAATGACATTGTAAATATGAGAGATGATATGCAAAGGTGGATCATTATCAAAAGTGTGAACATCAGAGGGAAGGTTGGACTTAAATACTAAGTGTGGAGAGAATGCATCAAAAAGTCCACGATAAACCAAGTTGGGATACATATCATCACGAATACGAGTAATAGAAATAAAATTTGGGACTTTATGGAGTAAATTAGGATTTGCAAGCAATAATCATTGATTGAGATATGCATGATGAATGAATGTAAAAAGGAAGCCCTATAAGGTAAAATGAAGAAGGGTCGGGTTCACCAAAATGATTAACTAAAAATGGACTAACTAAGTAGTAAGGGGATCGTTTATATAAGATATGAACAACTGTAATAAAGTAAATAAATGTAGTAAATGAAATAAATAACTATGCAAAAGGAAATGCTAACCCTAATGTGCAATAAGGAAGAGGAAAGAACTCAACTAAATAATAGATGCCTATTGGAGAGTGTCGTAGAGGTGAATTGGAAAATCAGAGCAAGAATGACTGTGTAAAAGTCCCAAAAAGGATGGATCTGGAGGATCTAGCTGGATTGGAGCGCTGGAGGAGGAATGGGGTGCATGTGGGTGCTTTGGTTTCTGATATGGGTGCCACTGGTGCTGTGTAAAATATATGAAATTGGTTTTCACTGGTTCGGTAGATGGTTCAAAACCCTTGTTGTGTGTCACATCAACTTCGTTGTCCTGCGCTAGATGTCACCAATACTCTAAGATGAAAAAATACCTGCAAGACCCCAAAACAAGCATCAAACCCTAAAAATAATAATGCATATGAAGGGGTCAGATTGACCTCAGTTGCCATAATGGTGGACTTACTAACTAAGCATTGCACTACATCTCATACCTGATGTAGTTCTATGTGCAAGTGTGTGTGAACATGCCCTAGGTTTCTCTTGTGTCAGTCACACTTTGTGAAGTAGTAAGTAATAACTATGTGTAGAAAATGTAATAGAATGTGTGCATGGAATAGAATAAAATCCATCCCCTATGAAGTGTGATGCAAATGTCCTAGCCTTGTGCCTTGATGATGGAGCTATGTGGATGCAAGTGATCTCTAATGCAATAGATGGATGCAACTCTAGATGGAGTGATAGTAGTAAGTGATGTTAGGTCCCTCATTATGGTCTCATAACTTTATATTTATAGGGTTCTCTTGATCTAATTTCATAATTAACCCGAAAAGGTTGACAACAAGAAATATAAAGATGCCAAACGGCTAGAAAGAGCTTAAAAAGTGGGAAAGTGTAAAAGGACCGGGGTGCCCCTGGTGGGACCAGGGGCACTCGTGGTGCCTTGATACTAGCCTCTGGGCACCCCAATGAGGCTAAAATGATAGGAAATGACCTGAAACAGATTGGGCATGTGGATGAAAAGGGTCGGTAATGATGAAGTAAAATAAAACAAGATGGCCAAAAGACAAGGGTTAATTAGTACTTTCTTCACTCAAGAACCTTCTAAATAGTAGTATGAGACTGTGATAAATAATGTCTAAAGTGCATGATTTTGTGACTATAGTTCCTAAAGTGGTAAGCCATTTAACTCCTAACAAAATGTTTGCACCCCATGGAAATGACATACATAGGGCTATTTAGCAAGTAATCTCCTATGGTGAGTTTAATGTTATGACATTTTCCTAAACAACTAATAATACCCCCATCAATGGTCATTACTTGACATTCGGGAGTTGGATAAACAAAAAAAATCAAATGTACCGCCAACTTATGATCAATGAAGTTATGAGTACTTCCCAAGTCAATCAACATTGTTACACTTTGTTTTAAGAAACTAACCACTTTAAAGGTTTGGGGGTGTTAATACCTAAAATTGTATGTGTAGTCATAAAATCACGTACTTACTATTACATTTATACCGCCAAATATGCTATTTTATATATGGATCTCGCGTAAGAAATGCATTCACTAATGACCTATCCCTTAGTCCTGTCATCAATTGGTTGGTCGTCATCATTATTTTTCTTGCACATTTGTAAGTTGTTCGCACAGTTCTGGTCGTCTCTCAGGAGTATCAAGTGTTGTTATTTGGTCATTTGTCATCTCTAGTCTTTGAATAGGGTGCCTAGGGTAGAACTAGGGTGACCATGGGTGCCCCAATCCTTATTAGGTGCCCTAGTCCTAGCAACACTTGTTTCTAATTTAGAGTTTCGAGGTCGGTCTTTGTAATTTTCCCTCTCATTCCCTTAGGTACTAGTTGCATGTCGGGTCATTAGTGTCGAAATTTGAGCAAGAGATCCCTATATAAACATAACATACTTATTATCTTATGGGTGGACTATCTACCATCAAGGGCTAGCTATCTACTAAGGAAAAATATAATATTTGGGCATCATTGCATCACACACTGCATAGGAAGGGTTTATTCATTCTATTCCATCCACCATTTGCATTTTACATCTAGCTATTTCCCCTAGCTCTGTGTCATTGGCGTTAGGGTACCCTAGGCACACAATTGCACACACAAGCACATAGACCTATATTGGGTCGGAATGTAGTGTAGTGCAACGCTTAGTTTTAAGTCCACCATTGTGACAGCTAAGGTAAGTCCGACCCCTTCATATGCATATTTCTTTTTAGGGATTTGATGCTTTGTATGAGGTTTTGCAAGTAGATCTTCATTACAGGTTTACGATGACATAAGAAAAGTTACTACAACAATGATATGACAAAGATCGAGACATTGTGAAGATCTAGTGACACTTATAGATTCAGGTATTGAGCTATTATAAAGACCAAAGTGCCCAAACTGTAGACTAGGGAACCCACAGCGCCCTCTTTGATTTGATCAAATCTTCATCTGCTACAATTTCTTGGGTTTTACTATCATACTACTGCTTCATCACACATCATCCTATTCATTCCAGAATCATAGCGAGGTAATTTATTTTAGGTTAGTACCTTATCCCTCCTATTTCAATTATTTCATTTCATTTAAATATCAAATAAAAATATTTAGCATTCATATTTTAGTTTATACCATTTATTTCATTGTTATACTATTTAGATTAATTCCTAAAATTCATATTTTAGTTAATCATTTTGGTGAACCCGTACTTTTGAATATTTTTCCTAGGAGCTATTTCAAGTGGCTAAAGATAGTTCATCTTCTTCGCCCATCATGTCTCATTTTAGTGTTAACCCTATCTATGATGAGGCTACCATCGTTGAGCTCACGACTCTATATAGTAATCCTACTCCTATTCCAACTCATATCAAACATCAGCTTCTACATGGTCAACAATATATGCCTACTTGTTTTGAAGATTCTCCCATTGGCATTAATATTGTTGAGGATCAATAGCCTTCACTCATTGTACACCATGTTATACGACTACTTGTGATCCTCCTTTGATCTTTCTAAGGAAATTTTAGATGATTCTCTTATTGATTATATGTTTGGTATTGATCATCATTCACATGTACATGTTGATTATTCTTCTCCTAGTTAGGCTACTACTATAGTTCCTTCTCATGATTCTCCTACTTCTGATATTGCTTCTCATGATACATCTCATACTAGCTTGCATACTCCTTCATATTATGTTGATGATCCTATTGATAACATCCTTAGCAACATTCTCATTTCGAGTCTCTATCTAATACTTGATGAGGTGGTTAATATCCATGGTTCTCCTTCTTTTCATACTATCGAGTGTGAATCTCCTATTCCATCATTTCCTTCTCCTGAGATTACATCTAGCACTATGCATGAGTCACCTCCATCTATCACTTCTTCTTCTCCTACCATTTCATCTCCTCTTATTACATCATCTACACCCATTTGTTTGTCTTCTCATATAGATGTATTTCCATTGGTCACCTCACCTATTAGGGATGTTTTTGATGCTATTCCTACCATTGTTATGGATATTCCATCTACATCATCTACTATAGCTTCTTTGGCACCTACTCCTAGTGTGCCCTTAGCATCGGAATCTCCTTTATCATCTCTTGATATTCCTATGATCACTCATAATGGAAAATTACAACCTCTTAATACATTATTTCCATCTTCCACTATTCCTTCATAGGATATCATTTCTCTCATGCATGTCATAGGTCAATTACAATCTCAGGTTTAGTCTCTTACTCTAGAAAGTAGGGCTTACTATGCTTCTATTGATAACAACTCATTACATGGTAACCCTATCCCTAAGAAGATTCATAATTATACATTCCCTAAGGAATTTATCATGCCTACATTCACATGTTTTGATGGTACTAGTGACCCTCATGCTCATCTTCTACACTACCACATGCTTA
Source organism: Taxus wallichiana var. yunnanensis (assembly GCA_018340775.1). Taxonomy (NCBI): domain Eukaryota; kingdom Viridiplantae; phylum Streptophyta; class Pinopsida; order Cupressales; family Taxaceae; genus Taxus; species Taxus wallichiana. Next base: position 221,155,476 of record CM031235.1, read on the forward strand.
TGACCTCTTATTCTAATGATAGATTATTGCTTAAGGCCTTTCGATACAGTCTTATTGATGAGGCATTGCAATGGTACACTCATCTTCCCTTTGGGTCCATTAGTACTTACTATGACATGGAGGATGCTTTCCTCCATTAGTTTATCATCAACAATGGCCCTAAGGTTACTTATGACCACTTACCTACTTTACATCAGGGATCATCTGAACCTATCAAGGATTATATCTTATAGTTCAATGCTTGTATACATCAACTAATATTCCAACCTATTGATCTAGAAAAAGTAATTTATTTTTGTCATGTGGTTTGATTTCGACACTTAAGTAAAGATTGCAGTATGATACATGTGATTCATTCATTCTTCTATGTTATAAAGTTATGGACTTAGAACAAGATCTTCTTTCAGAAAATGTCATTGACCCTCCACATACATCTACTCTATTATATCATCTAGTCCTCCTCCATTAAAAGTGGTTGAGCGTCCTACACAGTCTCCACCTTTGCCTCACAAGCAAAGCAAACAAGCTCAACCTACTCCACAACCACAACATACTTTTCTCCTCCTCCTCCGCAATAGGCCATTTCTCCTTCCACTCCATCTATGTCATATGAGCCATTGCATTTCTCCCATCATGTTAGACCTCATGATGTGTTATTTTTCCTTACTTGAAAAACACCTAATTTGCTTACCATCAAACCAACATCATCCACAACATAGGCTACAACATCAAGCATGACCAACCTTATTGTAATTATCATCGCATAAATGGCCATAGGGATAATGATTATCTTTCCCTTCATGATATATTGCAACAATTAGAAGATAAGGGCATCATCTCCTTTAGCTCTCGCTCACGTGAGTGATCCATCTCTCCTCTACCTTATTAGAGAGTTTCTACTACAATTGAGTCATCTCCTCCACCTAGTGCTCAGGCCATGGTACATCCACCACCACAATTTATTACTCATGTGTGCTCTATGCCACATCCATACATTGTTGCATCATCACATCCATCACATTCACTTCATCCATCTCATCCATCGCATTCACACTATTATCCACCGCATCATGTTTCTCCTTCACATTGGCTTCCATAGCCCACTGCCTTCGTGTATACCACCGTGAACTCCATATGACATTTATTTTGGAACATATTCACACACTGATTCCATTCCACATGCTTCCACCACTTTCCGCCGCCTTGGTCTTTGGTAGGTGATTACTATCACCTTACCCTCGATGATGCACTTGTGTTCTTACGGTTCTTACACGAATGTTGAGGGTTTTTCTCTAAGAACCTTCATCATGTGCTTCGTTGTTCATCTAGCACACTCAATCATTCCATGATGATGTACTTGTGTTCTTATGGTTCTTACACTTGACTATTGAGGTTTTTATTTAAGAAATGAACTTAATCATTCATCTAGCACATCAATCATTTCTTGATGACACACTCTTTCTTTCCGCGATTCATTCTATAACCTAAATTGAGGGGTATTAATTAAAATGAACCTAATCATCCATACATTGGGGGCATCATAATAATCCCCAATTTATCACACTAACATATTACAATTACATTACATTACCATATACACATTCCTCACAACACATTAGTTTGATCATCATACATCATCTCTTTTTACATTCATTCTACTATCATCATTATACTAACTACACGTTACAACATTCCATTTAATAAACATTAACAATATACAAACACATCACATACATCCCAACACTAATCACCCAATCATACACATCAATACACCACAAAATAAGCTCATCATATATAAATCACATGTGTCCATACATATATAAGTGAATACAATCATCATTGGGGGGAAATTCCCCACATCATATATAATAATACTAATTACACCTCATCATCACTATTGCTCTCGGGTAATACAAGAGCCCTAGAAATAGATGCCTTCACAACTAACTTTGTGTCGTTATTCATGGCCTGATATCTCTCCACTTACCTACGCAATAAGGTGTTCTTCGTAGACTATTTTGAAAACTGAGGTTGCAAATCCACGTATTGTGCAAACACATCCTATGCCAAAGGACCACCACTACCACTCTTGGGCTCATCGAGTCTCCTCGCGTGCCTCATCCCTCTCACCTAGAAAAAAAGTACATTACGTCGCTATTATGACCACTAGCTCAAATAAATGGGCATGCTTTCCCACTATATCATCCACTCACTCAAGTATACCTCCACCAAGTATATCGGTCAACACATTCCTTGTCAATGTGTGGATAGATGTGTCTATTATTAAGGACCAATATGCATCACCTACAAAATAAATAACACAACATGTTAGATAATCATCACTAAAACATAGCCCAACAAAACAAAGTACACAACGTAATTATACAAATACTCACCTCAACTACAATTGTTTCTACATTGATGGGGCATGGGCTTCCCCTCTCCTCCTCCTCCATGTGGTAACCCCACTAGACCTACAAATAATGGGAACAACAATACCCACTAGTGTGCCTGCCCACCATGCATGGTACTCCTCTTGTGCAACCCACATCATCCACATCTCATCAATTGTATGTTGCATCTGCCTCATCTAGCCGGGAGGTACTAGCTTGCTCTCGATGTGGGCCTGGTCTCTTTCTTTGACCCTCTTAGGTGCTCGATAGCTCTCAACCATATATATGGCTGGGGGCACATCCTGAGCCATGTTGAATTGTCGTGATACTCTCTCCACCTGGAATAGTTTTTCCACTCCTGGGAATCGATCCTCCAACCACATAGTGTGACGAATACACCGTAACTCTACCACATCCTCGGGCCATCCTCCATAATTGTAGTATGGCCTCCATGTAACTTCCTCGGGCCTCATCCTATCTATCGGTCCCTGTAGGTATCTATGTCCATCCTACGCCCACAAATATTAATCCACCTCTCGTATATATCTGGCCTAGCCCACTCTCCTCGTGGACCTCCAACTGGTCTTAACACGGCTATATGCTCATAAGCCCATACGTGCAATAGTGTAGTGGATCCTATCCCACCACCATGATCATTGTGAGTAAATCGAGTATATATCTATATAGGTGGGCCAACACACATTGTGCCCATGTGTATCTAGTACCCTCCTCCTCTATCCGTTGACATATATCATGCATCTTATACAAGATGCCTACACCTCCTCCCTCCACTGTTATAGATGAAGCAATCACAATCACTATGAACTTATACAAGTGTGAACCCTAAGACCAGTAAGATAACATCCAAAATGATATGGGCCTCAAAAGGTACTCGAGTCCCCTCAAAATACCATCTAGCACATGCATCTATCTCTCCATATCCTCCAATGGCATCACTGTACTCTCTCTCCAACAACCGACAATCACAATATGTGATATACATCCTCTAAAGTAATAGTCATCTCCCCATGTAGGCAACCAAAACTTACACGTATCTACACACCACCTCTTGCATAGTGTAGTAAACATAGGCATATTATGGGGCACGTCCCCCATCCGTGCTATTTTCCATAGGACGACACATTCCATGACATCCCAATCCTCATCAAATAGGCCTAGGCCACGTAAAGTAATCAAATGATGCCCACCTCAAAACTCCCTCAAATGAATCTCTTTAGCACAACACAAAAATGACAACAAACACAACATTAGAACACTATACAAAACCAAACACACTTGCTTATCAAATTACTGCACACTACAAATATGATTTTCACCATTCTAGGCCATATACACACTTTATGGACCAAGCCACCCAGATGCGGGAATGGGGCGTCTAAGAGCAGGACATTAGCGCCTTGATACAGCGCCACTCTGTCCTAGGGTCACTATCGCCCTCACCACTCTCTTGTCTAGGTCTCAAACACTAAGAAAATAAAAATCTCAATATAAAAATTTAACAAAAATGACTACTACCATACATTTTTGAAAAACAACACACTTACCAACTCCATTGTCATATGTGACACTACGACAATCACCACCATCTCAAACTAGCTAGGACGTGTTACTCTCACTTGCGGCATTTTCACTCACTTCGTGCTCAATCTCACAATGTAAACAAAAATGAAGTGACTAAACACTTTTTCACTTCACTACTTATAGTTACTTTTTCACATACTTTATTATAGTCATTATTTCAGTGCTTATTCTCATAACTAATACACACTACACCGTTTTTATCATATCTTGAGTGTTTTTACTCAATTTACACCTCATTTACATAATTAATTTATAATTCTACCTACCACCACACTATAACATTACACATGCATTATCTCTCCTTGACTTTGTCTTCCATCCACTTCATACACATTTTTGTATTTCTATCACTTTCTATCTATTTCATGCTTACTTTTGGCTTAGCGTTCATTCTTCTCATCACTTCCCTTTCATCGAAAAGGGGGCATATCATTGGGGTCATCCTATAATTCCCCTTACATTACCATGTGATTAATCAACACTACCAACTCATCATTTTCAAACATTTACTAATTCACCGCGTGACATCTCACTATTAATTCCCCTAATGACCTAATTCGGGGCAACAAAGCATTTAAATATTTCCATGTGATGACCTAATTCACTAATTTAAAACCGATTCCATGTGATATTCACGATCTAACATAGGGGAATTCCTAGCTAAATTATCTCTATGAGTAATAAATCAAATCGAATCAATCAATCAATTAACGTGTTCAAATTTCTAACAATAGAAATCATATCAAATAATCGTTCAATTTAACATTATTTGCCTCCTAGATGACCTAACTCTTGGGAGTTACATGCATTACTTTCCCTAGATGACCTAACTTGGGAAGTTAATTCTATCTATTTGTGTTTTTTTTGCTTCCAAATTACCTAACCCTAACTTGGAAGCCATCACATTGCAACGACATCCGTGGAGTGGGGGAAAGAGTGCCTTTCCTATACCACTCTATATGGGTAAATTGTTTGATCAAAATTATTTGGATCCAAAAACCACAAAAATTGATTTGAGTCCATCTGCAATGGATAGATCTTGAGGATGTAGTTAGAGATTGGAGAATAACACACTTTTCTCCCTACACTCTTCCTCTGGGGCAAGACACCCAAATCCTCTGGTCGATTATTCATATACATGCATTTGGGTTGGGAATTGATCACTCCCTACCCCATCTCATCATCATCATACAACGTTTGAAATCATCAATCATATAACATTTCTATCATCACTCTCATTTAGTATACTTCATCATGATATTACACTTTTTGCTACGTTGCATGGATCAACCCGCTGATCCATGGTTCGACACGCTATATGGTTCTTTTGGCACACTTTTACTACCACATTTGCACGTTCTACTACAACATGGGCTTCTCTGGATTTCTCTCGTATACACATCTCTATCTACTTTATGTTACTGGGCTTTATGCTCACCAACATAAAATGGGGGCAAATGTAGTTGTAAAATCACACACTTACTATTACATTTATACCACCAAATATGTTATTTTATATATGGATCTTACGTAAGAAAAGTATTCACTAATGACCTATCCCCTAGTCCTGTCATCAGTTAGTTGGTCATCGTCATCATTTGTCTTGCACATATCGTTAGTTGTTTGCATAGTTTTGGTCATCTCTTAGGGAATATCAAGTGTCGTTATTTGGTCATTTGTCATCTCTAGTCTTGACTAGGGGCACCTAGGGTAGAATTGGGGTGCCCATGGGCATCCCGGTCCTATTTTAGGCACCCTGGTCTTGAAAAAACTTGTGTCTAATTTAGAGTTTTGAGGTTAGTATTTATAATTTTCCCTCTCATTCCCTTAGATACTAGTTGGCATGTTGAGTCATTAGTGTCAAAATTTGATCAAGAGATCCCTATATAAACATGACATACTTATTATCTTATGGGAAAACTATCTATCACCAATGGATAACTATCTACTAAGGAAAGGGAATGAATTTGGGAATAATTACATCATACACACATTGTATAGGAAGGGTTGTATTCATTCTATTCCATCCACCATTTACATTTTACATCTAGCTATTGCCCCTATCTTTGTGTCATTGGCACTAGGGAACCCTAGGCACACAATTGCACACACAAGAACATAGAACTACATTGGGTCTAGAATGTAGTGCAACACTTATTTGTAAGTCCACCATCATGGAAGCTAAGGTCAATCCAAACCCCTTCATATGCATCTTTATTTTTAGGGATTTGATTCTTTGTATGGGGTTTTGTAGGTAGATCTTCATTATAGGTTTACAATGACATAAGACAAGTTACTATGACAAAGATTGAGACATTACGAAGATCTAGCGACACTTCCATATTCAGGTCTTGAGTTGTTCTACAGACTAGAGCACCCATATTGTAGACTAGGGGCACCCACATGCACCCTGATCCTCTTCTAAGCACCCCAATTCGATCAAATCTTCATCTACTACAATTTCTTGGGTTGTACCATCATACTTTGTTTCATCGCACATCATCTGTTCAGTCCAGAATCACAACGAGGTAAGCCATTTTCATGTTAGTACCTTATCCCTCATATTTCAATTATTTCATTTCATTTAAATATCAAACAAAATTATTTAGCATTCATATTGTAGTTTATACCATTTATTTCATTGTTATACTATTTATATTAACTCCTAAAATTCATATTTTAGTTCCAAAATACCCCTTTAGATTGAAACAAGGGTTATATTATGTTCAAACCTACTCAAATAAACCATTGAAACATGTTTAGCATCTTCAAGAAATATAAAAACACCATTTCACTTCAATCGCATAATAGACCTTGTTTTATTGCTTGTAACCCTTCTCAACTGTAGAATCCTACAACTCGAGAAATTTACAAGGAACCAAGACTTATTGCCAAACTTTTAGATACCCATTAAGACCCTTTAAGTTTTCCTAACATTTCAGAACTCAACTCTCAATCCAACTAAAGTTATTCCCCTTTATCTTGTTTTCTTCATTAGCTTTCCTAATAGCCATGTTTTAGTACAAATATTGTTATCTAGAGAAATATACATACTTTCTTGAGAAACTACTCACATTTTCAAAGACCCTTTATCCTAATCTTGCTTCATGGAAAGTTTCATCTCTCATATCGTTCTCTATTTCACAACACCATCTTCTCATTTATCTTTAGCCATAACTAGGTCTATTTAGTCTTCAAGGTGAGCTTCAAGGGTTTATCTATTTTTCTCTGGTTCTAACTACTCAAATCACTTTAAAAACTTCATCCAAGGCTAATCCTTCATGATCTTAGTTCACATGCGTCAAATTTGTGTTTTCCAATTAAAACCCACTTCCTTAGTCTCCTTGGCCACTTTAACTCTTGTAAGTCTTGACTGATTTTTCAACCTTCTTATCTATAACTCTAAAAATTTATTCTTCCAATATTTGTTCCACCTTACGTACCTCTTAAATTCCTATTCCACCTTGCTTAATGTATATTTCTATATGATGTGTATAACCCTCCAATATTTCTTCCTTTTGTATTTATCGATATTAAGACCTCCTTCTAGGTTTTTTCCCACACCTTCTAAGCTCTTCCTTCTTGGTATCAAGTTTCCACTACTCTTTTCAACATGCCTTGAGAATTGTTTCTTAACCATTCCTTAAACTATCATAATCTGGGTTCTTGCTTGGATAATAGCACATGATTAAGTTTTCCTACTTTAGGGACCAAAATCACTTCATTCTCTCCTAAAAATTTAATCATACATCTACTAGACCTCTATCTCTTCACTACATAAGTCTAATAGACCACTTAAGGTAGTTTTTATTTATTTCATCAAATTTTTGTTTCGATTCTCCAAACTAGGTTCTCATACACCATGTTAGATTGAGTTCTCTAATTTTCTTTGAGCCAAGACCTTATCTTCCTCCTAAACCTTGTCAACACCTTATTGATATCTTTTTCCTTTTGAGAAACAAGTTTCCACCGTGCATTCAAATTCCTTTGAGTTTTTCCTATTCCTTTAATCGTTATAAAACATGATTCTTGATTATAGGTTTGGGTATGAGATTATGTTTTCAAGTTCTTCCTAAAAACTTCAGATTTCTTCCTCACAACTTTTCCACCATCTTATAACCTTCATTCATCTCCATAATGTGTTTCAATAGGATTTAGGGAGTATTTTTCGTAATCCGGCTAATTTTCTTTTCCAATACTCTCCAAACTCATATAAATCACACATAGTTTAACCGAGTTTCCTATATTTACCCTATGAAAACTTCATCATTCTCTTTAAAACTTCATGAATTCCCTTTATATCCCTATCACTTCCTTCTCACCAATTTTTTAGCAACATTCATTAGATACACTCCAAGATATGACAAATTCTTATCTTCCAAACCCTAGTACATGAAAACAAATTGAGAAATCCTTGTTTTAGTTTATTTTCATTTCCACGTATTTTATATCTTCTTTAAGGCTCTAGAAACTTTGTACAAACATATACTCTTCCTTAATGGTTTTCCAAGGTTAAATTTGTCTTTCCATTTCACTAAATCCCTCTAAATTTCATAAACCAACCTTTATTAAGATTGTGACCTCTAGTTTACCAGATTTACCAAGCCCTTCTTGTATTTTCTTAGGCATGTTCATTCTTACATACAATATTATTAATAGAACAAACATGTTATCCTACAGTTCAAAAATCTCTGAAGTTATTCAAATATCCATTAACACTCTCATACTTCACGTATAATACATTACCTATGTTCTCGCATGATATTGGATTTAATGTTGCCCTAGTTTCTTTTGAATCCTCCTTCATACTCTTCTAAATCCTTCATGTAATTATCTTTCCTATAACAACATTCATTAATCCCTATAATCACATTCATAACCAAAAATCATTCATAACTTCACAATCATACATCATTACACAAGATTATGCTTAAAAAGCCTTCCATTAATAACATTAGAAGATTATTACAACACTTGAGCCCCGGCTATGTGGAAAAAATCCTTCCTCTAAAAACCCTCTCACTATGATCGCTCCTCCCTACTCATTCTAATCTCATGACAATATTAGAGTAAAAGAGGTTAGTTAGGGTTCTAAAACACCTAACTCACTAGGGTAAGACTAACGATGGTGAACCAAAGCCAAGTTAGGATCATATAAAAATGTATTAAGCGTACTTATATCCCATGACCCCTTTTACAACATGTATTTAACTTGTTATAAATCCTAGACCTCTAAAGACTCTAAAGACTAATTCAAATATTTGAATTGTGGTTTTGGATGGAAACACCAAATACCACTTATTATAATGCAAGAAGAGTCCAAATGGAATTGAAACATGGTATGAAATCCATTACAACCTCCAATAACCACAGAGACAACTATGAAATCCAAAACTTCCTTAATTACATGAATTGATGATCCCGCATCACCTCTACCTCGTCATCTTCTTTTGAGTCCCTAAATGCAAAACAACTTATTTTAAGCAAAATTATGTCCTGGTCCATATTTGTTGTCACGTTAAAACACACCCCTTTGCTCTCTTTTATTCAATGTTGAGGTGTTATTCTAATTGGTCAAGGGAATGATGGTGTCAGTGTGTTAGGGTCTCTAATGTTAGTGAAATTCTACCTCTTGTTGGACAAATTTTTTTCCTCTTCCCTACATGCCATGATGATAGAATCGAAACCTTTATTGGAGTAAACATGTGCACCTCATGCCCACTATTTTCCTTAAGAACCCCAAGAAATAGGTCAATCAAATTCCCTTCTGTAATATTCTACACATGCAAGGATAGGTTTTAGAACTAATGAACATAATCAATGACTAATCTTGTTTGTCATAACTTTCATAATTAAATGAAGTAATTCTCTGACACACTAGAACTATAGTGTAATTGTAGCTCTTTGGTAAAAATTGTCCAAGTGACACTGAGACCATTATTCTTCCTTTGAGAACATAACCATCGATACTAGATGAATTGGTTAGGTTTGAGATACAAGGATGCCATGGTCACCTTTTGTCCCAATGGGATTTGATGTAGATCAAATAAATTATCCATTTGGTTAATCCAATTGAGTGGATCCTTTCCATCAAACTTATGCATTTCCACTTTCGAGAATCATGTTATGAGGTATTTTTATTTAGATTGGGCAGGCTTGAAGATCCACCATGGCTATTTTTTCCATTACTTTGACCGAAGATCCACCTTGGTTGATATGAGTATGATTGAGTTGTGGTTGATTTGGAAGAAGATGATGACCCTTTAGATTTGTACTAAGTTTTGCATGAAATCATCCAATCGTTGTCCAATATTTTCTACATCTTCTTTGTTGGCCATCTCAGACTGTAGGATTCACATATCATACTCAAGTTGGATTACCTTTTGGTCCACCATTATAAAACCTATCCCCGAGGAAACCGTAGTTACCCCTTATGACTCCAAATCCTTAACTATTATCTCATCCTTACCTATAGTTTTACATGGAGTGATTTTATTCCTTTTTCCTCTTCCGGAAGGCTCCCGCCATGATGCCCTAAAATATTAGGATTTAGGGATCAAGGTAAAAATTTAGGGTTTGGGATTTCGATAGGAATTCGGCTAAATATGAAAAAAATTAAAGAACAAACTCAAACTAATTTTTATCTTCTTTCTGAAAATGTAAAGAACTTGGAAAAATTCCACAATTTGTAGTCGATAAAGCAAATTTATGAAAAACCATAAAATTGATATAAATTTTGCAAAACAAGTCAAAATATATTGAAATTTGGAGAGGATCTTACTTGACTTATTTCTCAACAACCAAAAACAATTGAATCACAATTAGGGTTTTGATGCAGTTTTGGACGAGATCAAGTTTTAATACCACTTGTAATGAAATTACTTGGATAGATATGAATATCAACAACAATAGAACACCAAAAACACCAAAATGTAGAGAAATTATCACAATATGCAAGTAGAATAACTTAGCCACTTCAAGGGGGAAACCTCCAAACCATACAATAAGACTCAAGTGCTCAATATGATGATCAACTACTACATTCTAACTCATATATATACTATTCCTATGTTATGACCATCACCAAGGCCAAATCACTAATGATATTATAACATATATGAAAGAGATATAACATGATAAGAAGATATGATAGCCACAATTCATCCATACACATCTAATGTAACATATAGGATTAAGGGCATTGCATAGATCTACAACGTGTAGATTTCTTCATGAAGTCACTTTATCGAGACAAACTTAAAGGATTTAGATAATTTATCTCTTGCTCAATTGAGACCGTACTAAATCAAAGGGGGTGTTAATAATAATACCCAGTACTTAACTCACCATGTAGGTGAGTTAAATAAATAAATTGTAATTTTTATTCACTTTTTCTAGAACTCTTAGTTGTCTAGGTGTTAGTTGTCTATCCCTATATTTGTGGGGACTATTCTATCTCGTATTATTATTTTTGAATGTATTCTAAATGGGGAAATCAAAGGTAGTTAGGGGTAATATGCTATTTTTGCATATTTGTCAAGTTTAGTTGATTTGATCCACTTTATGTGGTGTGGATAGAATTTTTCCAATACCTATTAACATTGTGGCTCTTTCCTTTCATTATAATGCTTCATTTTAATATTAATAAAAAATTCGTGGTTCATAGTTTTCAATAATCACCCAAAAAGAATTAAATTGAAAGTATGATAGTGACATAATATTTAAAGAATTCAAACATAAGGATACTAGATATGTGAAAAAATGAAGTAGATTATTTTTCAATCATATTAAAATTAAATAATATCATGTGAATTTACCCTTCAGTATAGTGGAGTACTCGATCAATGCTTTCAAAATTTATGAGAACATTTTTTGCATCGATGCAAGTGTTTTTCCCTAATAAGATATATTTGTAAAAAACAGCTCAAAATATTCTACACAGATTAGGGATGATATTCCAAAAATTATGCATTTAGCTATTTCTTTCAAAAGAAAACATGCATGTAGATGATTTAGAGCCTTGTACAAGTATATTTTAGAAATAGATTTTCATATAAGTTTAGTAAAATTTTCAATAAATTAGTGATAAGATAATTTACATGTGGAATGCATGTAGGCTACATTATATGAGTTTGAAGGCTAACATATCTATGTTTGAGGAAAAAAAAATCTATTATAAAATAATACCTTGTGGCGGTTGGGGAAAATCATCATTCTGAGCATTGTTGCAACAATTCCAAGTGTTTTCTCCATGATTTCAAGAAGATATTATAAAACAACAATATAAAATGAATCCCACAATTCATTTGACAACATATAAATGTAATAAACATGAAAGGTATTAAATCGATGGGAGGGTGCAAGTTTACTTTTCTTTAATTTCTCCCATAAATTGATGCTAGAAGTTTTGGGAGCAAAAATAGTTTGAAATAGAATCATATACATTTTTATTTTCTTAAAATCCATTTAAAGAATTCAAAATTGATGTATTGGACTATAATTCCTAAGCTAACTTTGTTGGTTTTTTTGGAAATATTGTAATTGATGTTAAAAGAATATTGATAAGTATCTCTTATGTTAGAAATATTGTCATTAATGCTTACTCGATATGTACCTCATATTAAAAAGATGTTTTAATTTGAATTATGCATGCTTTGCATGCCAAAGAAAATGTTCTACAATCTTCCATGGGTTTTTGTAGTGTATGCTCGCAAGTTTTGTATTGTCCCACGGATATTTTTAGTGCTTCATGGGTTTTGAAATGTTCCATGGGTATCTCTGTGGTGTATTGCGGGTTGTAGTAGTGCCTCACATAATGAAGGACCAAATTGAAGTAATTTGGTTTGTTTGAAATAATTCCACACAATGAAGAAAAATCCACAAAAGTCAGCAAGTGATACAATTTAAAGGAAGATAGTCACGTAAAAAGAGAAATGTATAGAATGTATAGATTTTTCCGTGATGGTAATGTAATGTCGTAGGACCAAAATAAAACAGGGGATGTCTCATGGGAGTCTTTTTCAAAATATACTAAAGCCGACTCATGATGAATATTCTTAAGGATTATGACTGATGAAAATTCACATTTGTTCACAAAATGAACATAGTGTATAAGTGAATTCAATTGTGAATTCAGGTGTGTGCTCATGGTATGATGATGTTATTTTGAAAAGAAAATGAAGAGAGCGATAAGAGAGGAGTGGTCAATGAAGATATATCAAGAGGTTTAGAGAATAAAGAGGAAGATAAAACTCAAGTAGATTAAAATTTCAAGTTGTTGAAGAAGATTGAAGAGCAAGAGCTGCATAAGTAAAGTGTAAAGCATGGGTATATAGAAATAATAGGAAGTAATGAAGAATTACCTATATGTCATCATCATGTTGAAGAAGAAACTACAAGGGTCGATTTTTTGATTGCTGAGTTGGTGCTCAACATTAGGGATTGGTGTATCCAATGAGTTGGTGATCGACCTTGGGGATTGGTGTCTTCAATGAGTTGGTGCTCACAAATCAAGATGAGTTGGTGCCATGCTTTGGGGATTAGTGTCTCTCGATAGGTTGGTGCCTAAAATTTTTTTGTAATATAATTATTGTTGTGGCTGGATTTGGAAGTAGCTCTAAGAAATATTTTCTCTTTTTGTTTTCTCCTAAAAGGGTCTCCACACAAATATTGTGTTGTGCAAAATTATATTTTGTATAATTTTTTATCGTGAATGCTAAAGTTTTAAATCTTGGATAATACTTGATTCACCCCCTTAGTATAAGTGTGTTTTCTACATTTGGTATCAGAGCGAGGTTCCTTCAGAACAATCTAACCATTGGAAGGTAGATCTCAGAAGCACACATGACAAGTTAAGAAGGTTTATCCTCAAACAAGGCTCCATTATTTGATGGAACAAATTATGATTTTTGGAGTATAAGGATGTGTACCTATCTAATGGATCTAGGGTTTGATATATGAAAATCTATTTTTAATGGCTATATAACTCCAACAACCCCTCTAATAGATCAAGATGGAAAGAAGGCAAGTGAAAGAAATGCAAAATCTATGAATGTTATATTACAAAATTTGTAAAAGTGATGCATTGTAGTTTATAAAAAGAAATTTGGGATAATATCAAAAATGTCTATGAAGGAGATGATAAAGTAAATAAATCCAAACTCTTAATACAGATGTCATTTTTAAAATTTGAAGATGAAGGATGAAGAAAACATTTCAACTTACTTTCTCCACATGGATGCGTTTTCTATACTAATAGAGGACTTGGTGAAGAAATTAATGATGTAACTATTGTGAAAAATGTTCTATGCTCTCTTCCTTTGAGATTTTTTGCCATAGTTTTTGTTATTGAAGATTTGAAAACTTAAATATTCTAATAACGGATGAATTGCATGGGATTCTCGTAGCATACGAGATGAGAATTGAAAGTGATAAATAATCTAAGTGATAAGATGCATTTAAAACATAAAAGAAAGTGAAATGAAAGAAACATGAACCACATGATTTCCCCAACAATGAGTCGATGAAGAAGAAACTCACTTTTTCATAAGGATGAAGAAAGGGTCTAGAAAATTTAAAGGTAAGTTTTCATTAAAATGATTTGATCGTGGTGAAATAGGGCATTATGCCAAAAAATCCCATATAAAAACAAGGAGGATAAAGAAAAATAAAACATGAAGGAAAGTAACATGTATTATCAATCCAATAAGAATAATAAGCAAAGAATATTTAAAAGTAAGAAGAATCTCTAGATGAACAAGAATAACCTCTACACCAAGGAGGAAAGTAAATCATCTAAAGAAAGTGATTAAAGCGTCTTTGCTAGTGATAAAGATGAATCATTGCTCATGGATTTAGAAGTTAAGGAAAACAAAGAAGAGATAGATTTAGAATATGATGAAGATACTAAATTTGAAGCTGAATTAGATCTTGAAGGTGAACTCATTTCTTCCTTAGAAGAACTCAAGAGCCTAAGAAAGAAAAATAAAAAATGAAAACAACAATTTTAGAAACTAGAAGATGAGTATGGTGTCTTAAAATAAAATTTGACACATGATCTTGAAGAGTCCAATAAAATAATTATTGATCTAAATATTCAACTATAATAAATGAAGAAGATAGACGAGGACGAGAAAATACAGTTGAAATAAAAGAAGAATATTGTGAAAATTGGAAGGTGAAGTTGTTTCCTTAAGAAAGGAACTTGAGAAATCAACTACCAAGTTGAACAAATGTCTCAAGTTTGAAAAGAGCTATGAAGTTTTAGAAAACATCATCAATAATCAGATATCATCATTTATCAAAGTAGGTCTTGGATACAATGAGAAGTCTGCAAAAGAATATCCCAAAGAATCTCCAAAGATGACAAGTCTTGAGACATCAAGAAGCTATGTAGATGCACTTAAAAGTTCTACCAGAGATGAGAACCACAAGAAGGAAGAAGCGCATGACCCTCAACACATAAACACTTCAAATGAAAGTTGCAGAAGGAAATAAAGTCATGTTCCACATAGTACTCCTCCAAATGGCAACAAGGATTTAACAAGAAGATCATTTCCTCTAAGGTGGAATTACAATATTAGGTTTCAAAATTCCTTTTATGGATATTATTTTTCATGTAATCAGTTTAGCCACAAGGCAGAAGACTGAAAATATCATGTAAGAAGTTTTGATAAGAAGAAAAATGAAAATTCATGTGTCCTCAAATAGAAATTACAACTCATTTACACCTCTAATGAATTTTAACATTGAATGTTATAAGTGCAATGAATTTGGGCATAAAGATCGATTTTGTACAAGTTATCTTGTGGATTTTGCTAGTAATTATAAGAATGAGGAAACCATAGACAATCATAAGGTTGAATCAAAAATGATTTTGAAGGATAAACATGAGAAATAAATAAATAAAGAAAAATCCATGATTTTTTAGACAACATTTCATGCACAAAATGAAGAAAATCAGTGGTACATTGATAGTGGTTGCTCAAGCCATATGAATGGAGACAAAATTAAGTTTCTTAATTTGAAAAAGGTAATCGAGGTCTTGTTAAATTTGGAGATAATGTCAATGCAATAATTTTAGGAAAAGGCACCATTAGCTTAAATAATGGTAAATCAAAAATTGAAAATGTCTTATATGTTGAAGGACTAAAGCATAATATTTTGAGTGTAATTCAAATGAGCTATAGAGGAAACACGATATCTTTTTATGCTGGAGGATGTGAAATCAAAAAGGAAAGTACCGGGAAGGTTGTTGCTGATGCATGCAGAACAACAAATAATCTCTACATTCCTAGTGAGATTAAGGGTGAAAAGTGTTGTGTGGGGCAAATTGATGAGAGCTAGTTATGACATAGAAGAATGGTTCATATGAACTTTAATAATCTAGTGAAGATTAGTTCTAAACAAGATATTAGAGACATGCCAAATATTACTAAACCAACAAATACCACTTGTAAATAATGTCAATTTGGAAAGAAGACAAGATCCTCATTCAAGACAAAGGAGTACTCAACCACAAGGTTGTTGGAACTTATGCATACTGATCTCTATGGGCCTACAAGAACTAAAATCATGCAAGGTATTTTATGTTATTTATTGATGATTATTCTAGAATGACATGGGTTACTAATGTAGGAGAATCATTGTAGATAGGTAATTTTGGCTTGTTTAGGCTAAGTAGTTGTGTTTGGAGTCCATTTGGAGGTGTGTGTGAGGTAAATAGTCCATTTGGACCTTTTTGTTTGTAATAAGTTGATTTTGTGAGGTTTCCCTCCAAAATCACTAGTTTAAATTTTCAAATGTGTTTTTTAGTAGTCTTAAGCCAAAGTGCTAGTAATGGGTCATTCAAGGGATGCAATTGGGTCATATAACATACTCTTCACCTAGGATATGAACACACGTCCTTAACTAAGGCATAAACCTTCTTTGGTTAGATCATGCATGGTTGGGGTTGATGAGTGAGAACCCTAACTACCTCATTATTGTAATTTGTATAAAGGAATCCAAATGATAGGAGAGAGAGAAAGGGAGTATATGTGGAGAAGGAGAGTGTTATATTTTTCGAGCCTCAAGGCTCTGGGAGCTTGTATCCTCATGAAAGATCTAATAATAGGCTTCTTTATAATATGATAAACTATGTCAAATTATCTTTGTGTAACATGATACAATGCATCTCTAAGAAATAGGACTCATTGAAAGGTTGGTGTAAAGTAAATGAACAAAATTATGAAGATTACAAGAGTATGCTAGGTTAGGAAATGCATGGATGAAGGACAAGTACAATGGAAACTATTTCTTGATGGAAAGTGGAATCACTAGACTGGTAAGATTGCTTTCTTGACATTCAGAACTCTCTTTGAACATGCTTAATAATATGATAAGTTTAATAGATGGAAAGGGATGTAAGATAGGACTTTTATAATGGGTGGTTATGGTTTTTTGTTGTTCCCGACTTGGGTAGAACAATATACGTTAAGAAGATCAAGATTGTGTTTAAAACTAGGCCTTTGTGACACACAATTTATGCATGCATGAATTGAATATATTTGAGAAGATTTAACTTATAATAAAGAATGAAGATGGTATATTGATTTGTGTTGGGGTTTAAGAATGGAAAATAATTACTAAGGAACATTAAATACTTTGTTCAAGGATCAAAACTAGGAAGAATGCCTTCATTTAGACATAGACTCCATGAAATTGTTGATTTTGAATAAATTGGTAAAGGTGAATGAAATAATAGGGTTTGGAAAGGATGTGAGAGGTCTAGCCATTGGAGAAATTTTTATAATCCTTGAAATTATTGCTCAGAAAGATAAGAGAAAACCAAGTGTCTTGGGTTAAACCCATGTCTAGGGTTTTTGGATGAAGAAAAAGTTGAACTCCAAAACTAACCATTGAAAGGTCTTGATTTTTTGAATATATGATCTTGGGTATGAAACAATGTTGTGGAATAAATTCAAGAGTGGAAGGACGAAGGGAACTTTCCAAAAAATCTAACAATACAGTCTAATTGTGTGTGTTCACAGTTAGGAGGGTTTTAGATTAGCAAAATTGATTTTAACATCAAGAGAGCCTTTAATAAACGTTTAAAGGGTTTCTCCGATAGAAAATGGTGTAACAAGGATAATAAAGGTAAACTAAGGTGGTAAGAGGTATATAAGTGTCAAAAGGAGGGAATCTCAATCATAATTGTGTATGACCCGAAAAGAGGTCGTGGGAAGAGTAATTGTGAAGAGAAGCCATACATACCTAAGTTTGAGGTTAAGGAAGATTGAGATAAGTATATCAGATGGATAAGAAGACATAAAGCTTAATGAGGTGTTTTAGAAACTTAAGACTCATAAGTGATAGAGGAGAACCAGCTATAGGCTTGAGTATATACATGACTAAGCCTAAAAGAAGGGTCACAATGATTTTATAAGAGGTAAGGAGAATAGGAATTGCTATCAAAATTAGTAGAGAGTGATATTTGATAACCTAAATCCCAATCACAAATTATAAGGGAAATTAGAAGCCTCTTATGGAATAGTTAGATGAGACTTTCCCGATTTGTGATGACTACCTTGTTTTAGCTAAGTTTTGAGAAAGAAAGCTTTTGATATCTCTAAAACATAGTGGCACTAACTTAAAAGGTGTGGAAACTTTAAGGGGAGCCAAGTAGCATGATATAATAATATGCAAAGTACAAACCCTAAGGTAGAGTATATGGGAAATTGAAGCAAATAGAGTTGAGAAGAGGGTTAGGACTCAAGAAAGAAAGAAAGAAAGAAAGCCTTGAGAACACCAAAAGTGGCAAAGTGAAAATAATTAAGATTTAAGAGAAAAAGAAGAGTGAAAAGCCTTTGAACATGTCAAACACAAGTGAAGTAAGAATTTGGAATGATTGAAATAATGGGGAATTATCAAACCCTAGATTTTGACAGAATACCTAGTTACAAGCCTAAATAAGCCCTAAAGAAGGAATTTTGTGTTGGAGAGATTGGAGAGGGACTAGGCCATGAAAATTTGTATAAAACACAAATGATGAAATGGATATCTAAATATTATTCCACTTTTACATGAAGATTAGTAGATTGTTATGTACATGGAGATTTACATTAAACCAGGGCTAATTGAGAAGAATGAGCAAAAACAATAAAGGAGGAATAAATTTGGATTGGATGAGAGTTAGCGCTTGAAATTTTTCAAACACTTTAAATAGCCAAATGGGTCTTCAAAAAGTTTACCATCGAGTAATGGAACAAATAAATGTGGAATTTATGCTCAAATATGTAGTTTAGGAGGGCTAGTAGCATGTATGAAGGTTTAGAACGAGTTTGAATGAAATTGAATACTTGAAACTTTTCCAAGCATGAGATCATGATTATATGGTAGTTCTAGAATAATCTGAATCCTTCTTGAGCTTTGAATAATTGTATATAGAAAATTTGGGCAAAAAGCAAGTTTTGTTAATAGTGAAAAAGTGAAAAATTGGGTGGATTTTGAATGTTTCTTTCAAATGATTGTTCTAACTTGTGAATGTTGTTGAATGTGATTGAGGCTATATCAATTACTTTTTAAGATAAAATTTTGAAGCATTTGAAATATTTAAGACATTCAAAGCTTTGGTTGAGAATGAAATGGGTTTGAAAATCAAGTGTTTAAGATCTGACCGAGGAAGAGAATTCAATTCAAATGAATTCATAGAGTATTGTGAATGCCATGGAATAAAAAGACATTATTCAACTGCAAGAAATCCACAACATAATGGATTTGTAGAAAGAAAAAATAGAATAGTGCAAGGGATGGTTTGAATCTAGAGTATTTGACAAATTCTAGTGAGAGGCAATCAACACATCACTATATTTTAAATAGAGGGTGTATCGTAGTAAACAATAAGGCAACTTATGAAATTTGGAAGGGTAGACTAACAACTGTCAAACATTTTAGAGTATTTGGAAGCAAATGTTATATCAAGAAAGATGATGGAGATTTGGGTAAGTTTGAATCTAGATATGAAGAATGTATTTTTATTGGTTACTCTTTAATGAGCAAGGCCTATACATGTTACAATATGAGAACATTATAAATTTTTGAAAATGAAAATGTGAAGGTCAAAGATGAAAAAGAAGAAGTTGAGATAAAGGAAACAAAAACACCATCTAGATCAGTTCAAAATAATCATTCAGAAAAATAGATTATAGGTGACAAAAATCTTGGGTACAAACCAAGAATAAATTGGAAAATTTAGAAGAGCATGCAAATATATCTTTACTATCCAAAGTTGAGCCTAAAATATTTTTTGAAGTAAGGAAGATAAATTGCATTGGATTAGAGCAATGGAAGAAGAACTTGATCAAATAGAGAAGAATGAGACCTAGGAGATTTTCCCAAGACTTAAGGATGCAAATGTGATTGGCATCAAGTGGGTATTCATAAATAAGTTGAATGAAGATGGGAAATTAGTAAGAAACAAAAAAGGTTAGTATGTAAAGGCTATGCACAATTTGAAGGTATTGATTTTTAAGAAAATTTTACTCTTGTTGCACGTTTAGAAGCCATTAGGATGTTTTTGGAATTTACTTGTTATAAGAACTTTAAAGTCTATCAAATGGATGTTAAATCTAATTTTTGAATGGGAATTTGGAAGAAGAAGTTTATATTGAATAACCGAAGGAGAATAAAAATACAATGGCCCACCGTTTCATGAACCATAGCCACTCCTTATCCCCGTGGCACTTGTCTACTGTGCATGGGTGTTGTGGTTTCTCTCCATTTGGATATGCAGTCCGCCTGAAATGCTACTCTGGATGGTGTGCCGGTTTTTATCACTAGCATTGACAACACGGCCTTTTCATGTGGCGGTGAGGGGAAGCCCTCTTTTCGCATGTCGCTACCTCTGAAGCAACGTCTTCTTTCCCACTCTCTACACCCAAATATGTTCCTATGGTCTCTTTTGGGGATTACGTGTTGGAGTCTAAGGACTTCTACTCCAGCAGGGGTTTGATATATCATTTCAACGGCCTCCGCCTCGGATTTCCACTTCTCCACTCATGGATCTCTTCAAACTCGCACCCCCTCTTGTTTGGAAAGGTAGACATTTACCCCTGTGCTAGGGAGTTTTTTATTTTGGTTTTCAGTTCAACTGAGGATAGGGATTCTATCATCTCCAACTTGTGGGAACTACAACACCATAACTTACCGATCGAACCGTGGTTTTGAATTTTAACTCCCTCATGACTACATTCAATGTCAAACTTGTCTGGGTGTGTTTACCTTATCTCTCGCTATAGTTCGGGAGAAGGAATGTTTGATTGATATTGGAAATGCTTTGGGAAAGTTCTTATCCATTGATTCCAAAATGGAATCATTTTTCTCCCACTACGTATGTGAGAATTTTAGTGGATATGGATACAACTCTAGATCTTCTAGCTTCCATTACTCTAAAAGTTTTTAATAGGGTTTAGTCACAACCTCTTGACTACGAAAGATTTCCCTTCAAGTGCAGGAAATGTTTTTCCCTTGAACATCTTGCTATAGACTCGTCGAGAAAGTTAAGCAACATTTAAAGGAAAAAATCTCCTGGTGGAAGGATTCTAATCATAACATACTTGGTGGTTGAGGATGAATCAAATTCCTATTGGAAGATCTGGTGGAGGTTAATGAAGAGCATAAAAACATTTAGCATTCGATTATTCAACTTTCCGCTCTGCGATGGAGGCTAGAAAGGTGGAACTAGTTATTGATAAGGTTTCCAATTGAAACACACCGGTTTCCCCTTCTCGTGGATGTCGTTGGAGTAGTTAAAGTGGATAAAGTGTCGACGTTGTTTCCAGTGCTATTGCTAATTGTGCTAAAATCAGTTTCAATTCTAAGAAGGCCAATGATGGAATTTTGGCTTCCTCTAAGTTTCGACTTCTAATTCAATCGGATGAAAATACGAGATCCTAATAGGAGTGATGATTAGATAGTCATTCAAAGAAAAAAATGCTTACTCTACGCTTCTAAGATCCCATGTAAGGGATTTTACTAGGTAATCTGGTTTCAAAGATGGCGCAATGGGTGCCTCTGTTTTCATGATTTTCTTTCCGGTATTTTTTTCTTTCGTCCTTATGTATCCCCCTTTTTTGATGCTAGGGTTTCCTCTCGTAACGGTTTAATGTTTTATCACGCCTTGAGGGATTGTTGTACAAGGATGAGGGTCTTTCAAAACCACCAACTTTTACCAATTTCTAAAAAAACAACAAGAAGGTTTCATATTATCGATGATGAGGAATATGTATGCAAGATGAAGAAATATCTTTATGGATTGAAACAATCCCCAAATCTTGGTACTCAAGACTAAACAAGTTTCTACAATAATAAGGGTTCAAGAAAGGAATTGTTGATAGTAATCTTTACATCAAAACTAAAAGTGAGAATCAACCTGATTGTTGTTGTTTATGTTAATGCCATAATTTTTGGAGGAAGTAAGGATGAGACATGTAAAGAGTTTTATGAGGAAATGTAAAAAATAATTTGAAATTTCCATGCTTGGTGAGTTATCATTTTTTCATGGATTACAAATTTCTCAATCTGATAAAGGTATATTCATTTCACAAACCAAGTACATTAAGGAAATGTTGAAGTAGTTTAAAATGGAAGACTACAATCTAGTAAGTACACCCATGATCACAAGCTGTAAATTGAGAAAGAATGATTGTAGTGCCCACATTTTACACACCTAAATACAACAATAAAATACCAAGATAATTTTTTTGACTTACATTGCTCACGACACACAACACAGTAAGGGCTCCAAGTACAGAACTCGACACACATGCGACAATCACATAAGTCATCGACTCACATAGACACATGCAGATGACATCGACATGTCGATACCACACTCTTCCCAACGAATGAATACTAGCAAAGACCCAACCACAAGAAATGTGACTTTAGGAACGGCGAACCCACGACAAAACATTACTTTAAATGTATTTTAGTTACGGCTAACTTCCCAAGATCCTTATTAGGTAAGCATGATTTTCTCCCTTTTTCCACCTACATGTCCTGAAAATTCGTTTCACCAGTTCACTTATTGTTCAACCATTTAATTTTCTCTTTACCCTTATGACAATCTTCAAAACTTACATAAGTATTTTTCCATATTTCAAAATGCCTACAAGATTCTAATTCTCTCATTCTTATGTTAAGATTTTGCTTCTCAAACATTTATTTAATGGCTACAGTCTTACCCTTACACTCAAGTGAAAGTGACTTGATGTCCAGAATGAAATCAAGGATTTGACGGAGATTTAGACACAGGGCAGCTTTTCACCAAAATATTTCTCGATTCACACTATATTTATTTCTCTACCATTGTTATTATAATTTGAAAACTTATTGAATTCCTATAAGAGTTATATATAGCTAGGTATACATATCTTTTGTTTTCTCAAAGTTTGGTCGCACCAAGGTAACTTATATTCTTTGCAACGCATGAAAAAGTTTAATTAAGTTATAAAGACTCCGAGATTGACCTTAGTCCTAAACTCAAATCTCGTGTGCAGCATTATATGATATGCTCTTATATCGCACTAAGGTCTCGTTCTTAGCATCATCTCGAAACAAAGAGATACAAAAGCACTTGTCTGACATCTTAAAGAAGTACACAGCTAGGAGCATAATAAACTACACATGAACACAAGGGATCTATGTACACGAAGATCCCATGCCACTACACTTCACGATTCCACATAAGGAATATTATTTATTCCTTAATGCCATAAATGACATAACAAGGGATTAAGGGACAAGATTACAATTTCTAAGGTTCTCTAGAATCAACATCCTTCCACTCAATTTTGCATACAAGGAGTTAAAATACAGTTTCTACCCACAAGTTAGCAGACAAAAACCACTAGGGTTTAGTTTAATTCCAATATGCACCTAGCGATCTACGCCTCTACTACATGTGATTTTAAGGCAAGTGGACATAATTATACTAAACCACATTCAAGAGAATGCCAAGATGTTATTTTGATAGAAACCAAGGTAGCACCGCTTAGTCGATCCTTCGAACAAGGACTCATAAGGTGACTCCTAAGGTGGTCTTCAACACTCAGCCTAGTATCGGGCCTGAAGAGAGTACATTCTTCTCGCGAATGCCAAATCTAGAAGGAAACCACATACTCCGGATAGGTTGGACCATAACATTCCTAAATATGGGTTCGCAACAATGTCGCTAGACAAAAAGACTATGACGGTATACTGCAACGAGGGGTTTTATTTACCTAACCTATGAGGTCTCATCAAGTGCAAAGTTTAAGGTCGTTCTTCGGTTTTAATTTTCTTATATGGTAGAACGGGATCACACATACAGGCAAGTTATGCATGAATATTTTATTAGGGTTGAGTGTTCCCATTAAAACTCATTATTGTGTTTGCAAGGTAAGAAGGTAACCCTATAATTAATTTAAGCATTTATTAAATACCGAGAAGGTGCTACAATGTATTAACTTCGATTTCAAAATTTGCTTTATATAAATCAAACCCTTTTTTTTTTTTCTTTTATATACACAACTAAAAATCAAATTGAACTGGTGATTAGATGCACATTTCTTAAGTATCCCTAAAACTAGCATATCTTGCATGTTAACAAATCTCAATTATAAATTTTCGGAAACAAGAGACTACATAACACAGTTATTCATTTTAAAATGACCTATAAGGATTACAATAATAATAATTAAATTTCACATCGCCTTCTTCGTCGTCATTCATCCATCCTGCAAAACCCACGTGAGCATGATATCAGCGATAATTCGCTGGCATGGCATCCACCCTAATCAATCATAATTGTCATTTTTCAGTTTCCCATTTACATCAGACAATAATTACAATTTGCCAATCGAAATAAAAAGTCTATAAACATGTATTCCTTGCATTTCATTTTTTTACATTTTATAAACCCAGGAGAGAGAAAGAGAAAGGAAGAGAGAGAAAACATCATTTTGTCAAAAGTTACAATACACACAACAAGTTTCATTTTAGTGTTTTAAACAGTTATTTACGTGTGTAAAAAGTTTCCCAAGGGTGAATTGGCAACCCTACGAGAGTCCGCAGCTTTCTACTTTTACATTTTCTCACTAGCTACAAAATGTACAAAACAGGCTCGGAGGCTAAGAAACTGCTTCCAAAGGGTATCTTCCGATGAGCACGCACGTCCCGATTAACTTTCTACGTGACCCCAGATATACCAAGAGCTCATTGCAACTGACGGAATTGAAAAGGAGCGCACGGTTTGCGTTTGGCGGCAAGTTTTCCGGGGTCACTGGTCGTAGTTCACCCAGTTGTAAAATGACAAAAGTTAGCTCGAGCGCCCAGAAAACCACATCCATAATTGACGTTTGATGGAGAAGCACGCAACGAGACATCTCCTACTAGTTCCCCTATGTAACGAGAATTCATCAGAGTCAATGGGACTGAGAACTAGACAACCATGTTCAAACAACGACAAGTTTCTTGGAGTGACAAGACGAAATTGGAACAGTTTGACCTCATCAAACTACGACCGGAGGCCTACAAAACAGCTTCGCCAAACTATCCGAAAAGTTCTCTTTCCTATACCGAATGTTCCATGCATTTGTCTCGTATACACACCAGGGGTTTGCGAAGACAAAACGTGATTTCTCTTTCCGGGGTTCAACTGGTGGTCCCAAATGAAAGCCAACTTTCTAGTTTTAACAGCTCTCTACTGTTGTAAACCAGTGTAACAGGGCTCCTATAAGGGCGTCAAAAGGATGTCATATGATCATTTCGGGCCAAACCAAAAATCAGGGTGACTCCTCGTATACCAAGGTACCCGAATGAAACTTCACATCTCGTTTCTAGAGTGGCGAAGGGTACCTGGTGAGTCTCCGCAAATTGCAAAATTTAACTATTTAAAACAAGGAGAAGGTCAACTTTATCAGTGGAGAGTCAAATTTGTCTGGTCAACAAAACGATATTGGAAGCGGTCAAGAAGGGTAAGAGATTTCTAAATCATCTCGAAGCGAGGGTGATAGTTCATGTTTTAAAGTAGGCGAGTTATAATGGCTTCGAGAGTTGCGACACGACACTTTATTGTTTTGCAATGAGTTGAAGAGACATTTAACTGTATTTAAAAATCCTAATGAGTTAAAATTCTATTTAATTGCAAAAGAGAACTAAAATATGGAAATTAGGAGAGGTAAGGGAAGAATGACCATGCCTAGAAATGGACTGGTGAGGCAGAAGTCGAGGAGTTGACATCGCACCGATCGATTTCACTTGCTTGCAGCCACGGCAGGAAAACCCAAAAATAGCATCCACAATAATGTCAAAATCGGTGGCCAGTTCTATTGGAAAATCCTCTGGTGGCAAGAAAGGAACAACAAGTGCCTCCAGCTGAGTAACAAGCCCACGGTAAAGAGGCTTATCAGTGTGTTTGGGATAGCAAACAATGTCATGTGTACTATGAATCCATTATGTGCATATCCTGCAATCCTGGCATTCCATGAGACAACATTTCTTTGAGGCACTCTCCCAAACAGTTCATGCACCTTCTCAACAAATCCTCTACATATTCAAATGTATTCATCGGGAAAAGTTCATATGCAGCCCATGTATTTGAAATATCCCAAAACCATTGCATTCCAAGAGATGAAATATCTGAGGCATTTTGCCGAACAATTCACATGCCTTGAATACACTTCCACATTTTCCACGCATATCAACTATGACACCAGCAAGCACAAAATAGTACAAACAAAACCACATTCTATTGTTCATACCATGTTCCAATACTTCCATTTTGGCACAGGCTGGAAGCACGCTGGCAAAGGTTGTGGATTCTGGCTTTACACAGACCAAATGCATTTGCTTGAAAGTTTCCAAGGCCTTTTCAACAACCTCATTTTTTACACATCCTGCCATCATTACAGTCTGTAATACACATTTCTTTCAGCATTTTTGAACAGTTTGCATGCTGCCACGTTTTTGGCATATGCAAATCTACTAGGGCGCATGCAACAACAACATATGACACATTTCCTCTGCGTTTTTGGAGCCCACGCAGGTCTGGGCGCGGGCTGGAAGGGTGCTGGCCGCGTTACAAAAAAACACAAAACCACTTCGTTTTTACATCATTTTCCATGCGGCGGGTGTGAGTGGTGCGGCCTGGGCGCATGCTGGCGCGGCTAGGAGGTTGGGAGGAGGCCCAACAATGATGGCGCCCCAAGAGATGACATTTGGCAAAGCATTCCTTTGGACAAAAAAAAAACACCCTGGTTTGTTCAGCCACGCCCACAAACCCCACCTGGTGTTTGCATTCCGCCCTTCCCCTTCTTTGCCCTAATCCGCCCTCCCAAGAAGTCACGGGCTTCCCCTTTTTTTTATATTTTATTTATTATTTTTATTTTTATTTTTAATAAGAGGGTGGGGCATGACAATGATGAATCTCTTGAAGCAAATCGACTCTTTATAGATTGATAATTGGAAGTCTCTGTTATATGTGACAAGATATAGACTAGATGTGATGTAAGCGAAGAGGCGTGGTAGCATGTTTTCAAGATGCTCCAAAAGGAACTCACGTGTAAGATGTCAAAATAATACTCAAATATCTAAAAGGTACGGTGGATTATAGATTAGGGTATTAGACAGTGAATATTTTTCTTTAACCACATATACAAATGCAGATTGGACTAGTTGTATGGATAGTAAAAACATTACAAGTGGAGGTGCTTTCTTTTTGGGGAACAGCTTTAGTATCTTAGTTGAGCAAGAAACAAGCTTATGTTTCTTTATCTACAAATGAATCAAAATATATTGCTGCAGCATCATGTTCCACTTAAGTTATCTGAATGAAACAAGCACTAAAGGATGTCAAGGTAGAATATGATTTTCTAATTTCTATACTCACTAACAATACTAGTGCAATAAATATCTCAAAGAATCCAGTTATGCATTCTAGAACAAATAATATTCCCATTAAATATCATTTTTCGAGAGATTAAGTTACATATCAGAAGGTTAAGTTGGAATACATTGCCACAAAATAACATATTACTGACATTTTTACAAAACCTCTTCCAAAAGAAATATTTGAATATCTCAGAAAAAAAGTTAGGAGTAATATCCTTTTCAACAAGACATTAAATGGAAACATATTTTTTCAGGGGGAGTATGTGATGAGAAGTTGTACATCAAGGAGGATTAATAGGAGAGTTGAAGCTAGGGGGAGCAATACATCAAGAAGGTTGGTTGCCATCAATGAAAAAGGGGGAGATTGTTAGAAATATTGTCATTGATGTCAAAAGAATACTGATAAGTATATCTTATGTTAGAAATATTGTCATTGATGCTTATCGATTTATGCCTCTTATGAAAAGATGTTTTAATTTGAATTCTACATGCCGCGCACCAAAGTAAATTTTCTTCAATGTTCCATAGGTTTTTGTAGTGTATTACTGATTCGTAATGTTGCGCGAGTTATGTAGTGTTCCATAGATTTTTTTAGTCCTTCATGTTTTTAAATGCTCTGTGGGTGTCGTGGCATGTCACGAGTTTCTCTAGTGCCTCATATAATGAAGGACTAAACTAAATTATTTTGGTTTGTTTGAAATAATATCACACAATGAATAAAAAACCACAGAAGTCAATAAGTGATATGATACAAAGGAGGATAACTGCGCAACAAAGAGAAATATCCAAAATGTATAGATTTTTCGTGATGATCATGTAATTTCATGAAACCAAAATAAAATAGGGGATGTCCATGGGAGTCTTTGAAAATTTCAAATATTCAAATTTCAAATTATACTAAAGCCGACTCATGATGAATATTCTTAAGGATTTGAATCATGAAAAGTCACATTTGTTCATGAAATGAACATAGTATATAAGTGAATTCAATTGTGAATTCAGGTGTGCGCTCATGGTATTATGATTTTTTTGAAAAGAAAAGGAAGAGAGTGATAAGAGAGGAGCAGTTAATGAAGATATATCAAGAGGATTAGAGAAGAAAGAGGAAGAGAAAACTCAAGCAGATTATAATGTCAAGTTGTTGAAGAAGATTGAAGAGTGAGAGGTGCATAAACAAAGTGTAAAGCGTGGGTATACAGAAACAACAGGAAGTAGTGAAGAGTTATCTATATGCCATCATCAGGTTGAAGAAACAACTATAATGGGTGGATCTTTTGATTGCTGAGTTGGTGCTCATGAATCTTGCTGAGTTGGTGCTCGACCTTGGGATTGATGTCTCCAGTGAGTTGGTGCTCACAAATAAAGCTGAGTTGGTGTTCTAATTTGGGGATTGGTGTCTCTAGTAGGTTGGTGCCTACAAACATTTTGTAATACAATTAGTGTTATGTATGGATTTAGATAGTACCTCCAAGTAGTCCTTTCTCTGTGGTTTTTCTCTCGGAAGGGTTTCCACATAAATAATGTGTTGTGCAACTATTATATTTTGTATAATTTCTGATTTTTAATGTTAAACTTTTAAATCTTGGATAATACTGATTCACCCCCTCTTAGTATAAGTGTGTTTTCTATAGGTTTAGAAATAAAAATAAAATAATTATTTCAACATGTTGAATATTTTTAATAACAAATTTATGGATGACTTATGGTGAGAGTTAAATGGATGATAAATTTTTAGATGGCTTAATAGAGAGTTAAAGGAACTAAGTGTTGAATTTACAAGTGAAAAATTAGCACTTTGAATGTTTTTTTAAGCTGGTAAATATTTAAAAAGAGGAAATGATGAGTGTGTACAAGAGTGGGCAAAAATACAAAATTGGAAAATATTTTCAATTAATAAAGCATATATTAGGTGGTAAAACCATTCCATACCTTTTGTACTCTTCTTTTTGTGAACAACATAATATGGTTACATTAATTATTAAACCAATAAATTCTCTAATTTTCATTTGTATCTTAAATTATGAGTGAGAAAAACCATGTTGTAGGATTACATTAGCTAACTTATTCACAAATTTAAGAAGCTTTAATCACTCCTTATTGCTGTTAATAGTGCGGAAAATCTCTAGAACTATATCCACTAGAAAAGAACCCAAGACCAACCAATAACCATTCCCAATCGCATATAACATTGATATAATTATTGAGTGTTTATCTCTAGAGTATTTTGATAGCTTATCAACATGACAAATAAATTCAAATATGGTGCATTCACAAAATTAAAGAGAGGAATTAGACTACACATAAAAATAAATAAACCATTTAAAATAATTAATTCCTTAAAATATCATGCATTGTAGATGGAATAGGGAAAAATAATTATCCATTAACATATACAATATTTAATACAAAAGCTTTCCTTGTAATAAATCATATTAGATATTGGGGAATAATTATTATTGAAAAAAAGAGAAGAATAAAAACAAGACTATGAGATGGAAGATCCTTTTGAAGATGTTGTAAATAGGAGGAAGAGAAGAACAAAGAGTAGTAAAAAGTGAATAGTTGTATATGTGTATGATGAACTTGCCAAAAATTGTTGCATGTTTATCTAGAATAAGTAAGCATTGATGCGCCAAGGCTTTGTTTGGTGGGGGAAGTAAAATGAGGATGTTCTTATTACATTTCCTTTGCTTTAGGCATACTTTTCTATTTTTTATTTTCTTTGGATACAACCTTTGATTAAACAAGCTTGTAATAGGAAGAGATTATGTTATTGCAATAGAAATCATAATATAGAAAGGGATCATAAAAGAAAGATAATTTTTGAAGCATTTTGTTTCTAACATTGTAGAATTAATATAAGTGTATGTATAGCTTGGTGAGAACCATAATCATAGTTTAACAAGTGATAAAAACAATGTTATATCTACAATTCAATGATACTAAAGAAACTTTACAAAAATAATAGTCAAATTTCAGACTTGGACATTCTATTATTTCAAAATTTATTGACCCCTTCCTTTAGATAATATGGAGTGAAACAAACAAGCCTTACTTAAAAACATTCAATATCATAAATTTGGAATAAATGGAGTTCAATATTAAAGAAATTTATAGTTTAAAGTTTCCAAAGACACAAATTATCCATAGTTTTAAATGTCTTGTGAATTAATTTGGATCTAAAGCATGCATTAAGCAAGAAGCAACAACCGAGTATAGCCAAAATGTATAAAAGAATGATATATTAGTAATTTTTCCAAATACTACTTAGGAATCTAAACTTCTCAATGATTTTGCATAGATATTCTAGCTCTAAATCATATGCATATGTAGAAAAATTGATTAAAATCCCTAAGGAAATATTTTTCAATTTGTCTCAAATGTACATTGAGCTCTTGAAGCTAAACACACAAAAATTCCAAGCTTATTGTATAAGAAATTACATAAAAATATTGAAACTTATCATTATTCCATAAGTTAAGGGTTGTTGCTTTATTGACCATACCAAGGAGGAAGTTTCTGTTGGTGTATGTGACTTGCTTCATCGTCACTCGACGTCTTGTCCGCTTCACATGGTGAGTCTTCTCCCTTAGCGATATCATAGGTCATTAGGTCATTCGAGTTTCATGTGTCCACGTTTCATGCATGGGAGTTACACAACACTCATATATATGTACCTTCTTATTTCGATCTATGAGAATGCTAGACCTACTTCTTTCATACTTGATTTTCCTTTGTGATTCGATCTCTTTCGGGTTCTTGAAGTGTTCATGTCACCATTAGAAGTGAAACCTCTTCGATGTGCATGGGGTTCCGTATTGATCCATACGAACAATCGATATGGTATCGATCTATTGTTTGGTAAACATGCACTTGTTTGTTTCGATTCTCGATTAGTTATGTTTCGCTTTTGTGCTTCTTGTGTAAGTTTTTGATCATTCTTTGGAATCTTGTTAAGAAGTTTGAAAATATCATTTTTGGAGTTTGTGCCTAAGGTTTAGTTGTGCACGTATAGGTTTGGTGTTCCTCAACTAGATCTAGCTAGCTATAGCTAAATTTGGAGGGAAAAGCTAAATATGAAGGTAGGTTCAGTTTTATGGTTTTATACGATTCATTATTTTCATTAAAAATTCAAATTTTATTGAAAATTTTCTCGTCAGACACTCTTGGCCTCTTCTTTGTTGTTTTCTACACCCTTGCTTCTCCTTTCACCTTATCAACTTGACCGAGTTCTTGCAAATCTCGACGAGTTCCCTGGTGGGTTGTCTCTCGTCCTTGGCGAGTTGGATTTTACTTTTCATTTGCATTCAAGTTGTGTGGTTTAGCATCAAGTGGGTTTTGTGACTATTAGGTTGTTTGCTAAAACCTTTGGTCGAGTTTTGTGATGCCTCTCTTGACATGTTTTTGCATCTTGTTAGGTCATTTTTCTTGGTCCGTGAGATGGTTTTTACCACAACGAGTCATTTTTGGCTCTATTGACCTTTTTTGTTTTCACAGAGAGTTGAGCCATGACAAGTCTTTTTCCCTTGGCCTTGATTTGCTCGGATATTTGGTCCGCATTGAGTTTGAGTTGGTGTGTGTGTTCTTTAGATGTCATTTGCATCAGGTTGTTGTTTTCCTATCCGAGTTGTGCTTAGCCTTGTTGGAATCAAGTTTTTACTTTGTTAAGTATATGCCTTCCGTGAGTCATCCTGTCCATTTTTTACTTTGCATGCTTGATGTGTTAAACATGACCTCCCGAAAAATGTGCCCTATCTACCTTGCCTCGATCCGGTGTTTTTCCCTATCCTTCCTTCTTTGTGTTGGGTGTTTATTTATGGTTTTCCTTACCCGTGCATTTCTCCCTCCATCCGAACTCCACCGTCCATCCAAGCCCTTGACCTACACACCGGCTCATGTGACTCGCCCTGTAATCTATAACTGCTTGAGTATTCATCTCTCGCCTAGATTATCCTACCCGTTTCCTCTCCGCTGACCGAGACTTTTGGTGCTCAACCCAACGTCTCGAGCCCCTCAACGGATCATTTTTCGAGCCCTAACCGAGTCCTTCGGGTTTTAAACTATTTTTTCCCCTCTTTTAAAAATTTTAACATAGTTTTTGGTTATATTGCGGTGGCATTATACTTTAAAAAATAGGTTAATCATTTTTCAAAAAAGTGGTGTGTTTAAGTTTAAAGTGGGTGTTTTATATTTTTAAGTGGTCAATTTTTTACTAAGGGGAAGGAGTTTATTAAAGTAAGGAGGTTAATTATTTTAAGACTTAAGGTATTTTAATTAATCTAGGTGGCTTTAATCAATTAAATTAGTAGATTAATTAAATTGTTCAATGTTATTGTTGTTTGTATTCCTTTTTAATATTTAAATTAGACTAATTGGGAAAATCTAAAAGTGTATTTTCCAAAGCATTAGACATTTTTACTTCTAATCCTTTGCAGGAGTGTGCAAAGACCCTCCTAGCTTTTTCTACCTTCTAGGAGCATTTTCGGCATCCTGAAGATCCCTTGGACTCGTCTTGAGCCCGTTTTTGCATTGTAATTTCCCTTGCTATTTTTTGCGCACTAGTGAGCACGTCCGCCACAATATTGCAGAAAGGGGGTTTCTACTACGAGGTGAGACACTTTTTCTCACACCAAACTTTGTTTTGTCCCCTTATTCTTTTCTTACCCCTTTTGTGCTTGTTTACGTGTTGTTCCTCTACTTCCGAATGAGACTTCTTGTGGCCTCCACTCTTGTATGATTTATTGCCTACTGCAAGGTGAGTGGTCAATTGTCTCACGTCACACAAACACACCTTATTGTAATCAACACACTATTTATAAAGTGCCAAAAATAGGGGGTTATCATTATTCTTGGGTGTTATATTATATGCAAATACATTCTCGGCTAAGTCCGACTTCTTGCAACCTTATGTGTATTCTTGCACCCATCTTTTCTAACATTCCCGCACTTCTTTTTTTTGTATGAGATGTACCATGGAGATTGCTTTTCCTAGACCTACACTTCATAAGATTGTTTCTACATTACAACCTCCACCTCTTCTTCTTGGTAAGGATAACTATGCACTGTGGCGTTTGAGCATGGAATGTTTTCTTATTCATGATGACCTTTATCTCTACTTGTATGGATAAGTACACGCCCCTAGTGATCCCGATCAGTTTGAAGACTTGCTTGACACTTGCAGCATGGTCGTTAGTCATTTGTTGACATACATTTCTAGCCTCTCCACCATCATGTGGCACACACAGAGTGTCCTCACATTATTGGAGCATTATTTAGTCCTTATTTGGAGACCCTTCGAGTCTTCTCGGTGTTTCTTCACCTACGATATCATTGTCTCCTCTTCTTCCTCATGTGATGACAGTTAACCGACACACAATTTCTTGTTCCTATCCCTGATGATGAGGATCATTCTTATAGTTTTGATGACGAGAGTACATATGAGGAATTCTCTCCTCCTTCTCTCACCACCTTTTAGAGAATGTTGCACCGCTCCCTTCCCATCAAAAATCGAAAGGCTTATTCCCACCTCATAACTTCATCAAATCAACCTCCTTTCCACTTCTAGTGTGTGAGGCCCTTTCTACTCCTCCAACTTTATGCATTGATGATTCATACCATCAGGACATTGATCTTATATTTTTCGAGCCACCCTTCTAAGATGAGCATCCGCCAAACCTTAGTCATCTCTTCACAGTTCCTACTTGTATTTTCATATAGGGAGTTTCTCATCCTTCTATAGGTGTTTTGGAGGATTACTTCATCTTCTTTTTGGTATTACCCCTTTGGGACTCTTATCACTTCCAATTTTTCGAGACCATCACTGATCCACCTCTTCTTATGGATCCTATTTATACCGTTGTGGCGGTTATTGTGCCTTCACTTCATATGGACATTCTTTCGGAGAATGTTCCATACCCATACTCCGCGCAGTCATACTTTAGTGACATTACCTTTTTCTTGAGTACCTTCTTACCAGTGACCGATGTCATGCTTTGGTTGTAGCGCAAATTCAAAATTCTTTTACTTCGCCTTTTGTTTCCTTCATAGAGTGTGAAACATTTCAGAACACCATTTCTATTCTTCTAAGGGAAGATTTTTTTCAATGCGGATGTATCGTCATGTGTTTTTGTAAGGGTAAAATTCAACATGAAAACATGACAACTTTACCCTAGTGTCAAAATTTTTTCTTGTAAGCCCTCTTAAGCACTTCTCCAAGACAATTTTCCATTTGTATCAGGCCATCCTATCCTTTAAATTACTCATGTGTGTTGTAACAACCTTTCCCATGTGTTTGAAATGTAAAAACAAGATCATGGAATTCTTCTGATGCAATACTTCTCAAGGTAGATTCTTCAATGAGCCTAAAAGGGCTATTTTTAGCCTTTCTAGGACTAGTGCACATATCCCAAGAGATAATTGAAGGCCCAAATTAATGGGGATGTGGTAGTAAGGAGATAATTTTTTTTTTCAAGTGGTTAAAAAATATTTAGGAAAGATTTGGAGGTTTAGGATCAAGTTCAGTGAAAGCGAGGTTTTGAAGGTGAAGGAGCTTACAGTTCAAAACAACACCCGAGCTTTAGGAAGTGATTTTGATACCTTCGTAATTATTTTGAGTTCAAATAATATACTAATGAATAGGTAATTCAATGCTATAAATTATGGTGGTTTTAGTTTTTCACAAGACATAGGCACTTCTTCCCATAATATGTTTTTCAGCATGCACAACCTGCGGTCTCGAGAAAAAGGATAATTTTTAGGGAGTTTCAGGAATAATTAGAGCATTAGACTCATCCCATTATTCTCAAAATTATGTTTGGAGTCAAATTCATATAAATAAGTTCCCAAAAATACCTCCAAATGCTCCAGAAATGTCGTCGTCAAGCCTCTCTCCAAGGTAAGCTTTTGGGACTTAGCCAAATTTGAAGGTGGACACATGTCATCACTAGGTGATGGAAAAATTTTGTGTCCCCTATTCCCTATTCCCTGGGAAAAATAAGACACAAAAATTTTCCCATGCCCATTTTAGCCCCTTGGATCATCATGTGACCCCAACGAAGCCCAAACTTGCCAGTTAAGCCCCTTCTCACTCATTCTCAACTCTTCCCATCGCGCAATCACAAAGTGAAATTTGTCACTCCTAGGTGATGGAAAAATTTACCGTCCCATATATCCCATCTCCTTGGGACAAAAAAATGTGCCCCATGCCCATGTTGACCATTGATTCTCCATATGACCCCGGGAAGGCTCCGCGGACCAATTTTCAACCCCTCTCCTCTCTGCCTCACCGAATCAGCTTCCACCACTTGTCTTCACCAGGTGAGGGTGAATTTGATTAAAAACTATCACATCCCCTTGGGATAGTTGGGACACAAAAATTCACCCAATCCCAACCCTTTCCCAAGTCCTCTATGTGACCCGGCCACCCACAGGAGCTTTTCAAGTGTTTTTGTTCTCTCCTCCCCCAAACAATCAACCTTCGCTACTTATAAAGATGAGAAGAGCACAAATTTTTCTACCCCATTTGTCCTGTCCCCTTGGGACATTTAGGACACAAATTTTTTCCCATGTCCAAGAGCATTTAAAAATCCAAAATTGGCAAAAATTATAATCTGTTGTGTTTCTTCCCTCCGTGTGTGTTCGAGAAATGTGCTGTCAGAAGAAATTATAAAAGCCATTTTCATTCATTTTTCCTCCATTACTCCATGTTCACTAATGAAAAAAACTCAAGAGATTGATTTTTTTGCTAGACACCATGCCCAATTTTTTCCAGATTGACTCCATAGCCAAAAACATGAAAAACTCATATCTCCCAACCTGGTAATCGGAATCAAACAAGATTTTCACAACCTCTCTCTCTCTCTCTCTCTCCTAGGAACCTACAAGAAGCAAGAAATAGAGAAATTAGAGGTTCCCAAAAATTTTAATGGAATAAAACCCTATATTTCTTCCCTATCTCATGCTTTTTCAAATTGCCACCATTTTGGTGGACAGTTCAAGATAGAATGTTGAGCACATAGTCTAGAAGAAAACCTATTCTAGAGAAGCTGATTTCATTGCAATCTGAGGTGTGGAGGACAATTTTCTAAAAATAGTAAGTATCTGGTGCCTGTACTTACTATAAATATAAAATTCCTTACTAGAAGACAAACCTATTCTAGAGAAGCTGATTTCATCACAATCTGAGGTGTGGAGGATAAGTTTCTAAAAATAGTAATTATCTGGTGCCTGTACTTACTATAAATATAAAATTCCTCCAAGACAAAAAAACTCAGAAAACGACAGAGGTGACAAACTAGGCAACTCAGGCTAAAAAAGCAAAAAAGCACAAAAATCAAAAAGCAAAACACAACTTTATAAAATTAGAAAGTGTTTAAAAATGGAAACAAAACATATTTGAAAGTGTTCCAAGCATGTTGGGGATTAAAAAAATTGAATTCAAGTAAAAAAATATTTATTTCCCAAAATAACAACGCCTTGATCCCGTCGACTAAAAATAGAAAGTTCTAGTTTTGAGTGCAAAAATTTGTTATCATCTCTATTTTGGCTCATATTGTTGCCTTTAATCAATATGAAGTTCAAATTTTCCAGCATAAATCCCATTTTGTATTTTTCATCATAGTACTCAAGTGTAGGTGACAATGATATTACCTATATGGACCTGAAGGACCTCAAGATCAAGATGTTTGATGGACCCGGGGAACTGTGAAGGATAAATTTTACACAAGATGGATGTATGTGTGAGATACCCATCCCATTTCCATTTAGAGTGAAAAATTGGTGTTGGCATACTCTCATCATTATGATCTAAACACTTGAACCATTAGAGTTGATGACAACTTGGTCCTGGTGGTACTCACTCCCAAGGCAATTTCTCAATGCATGCAAATTTACATCTGAACAACATGGTCATAATTTCAAAAGAGTTTGCATCAGGTGAGTGGTCTAATAATGAGTCATATATCCAAGGCCTCGCTCTTTGTTTTTGGTTAAAGAAAGGAATAAAACAATCCCGTATGCCGAAGTCTCTCTCTTGAAATTAATTCCACGAGGGCTTCTTAGATGTAATCATCCTCTTGAGCCGGATAATGGGAGAAGAAACAACAAGATATTTCCATGAATGGATGGCATTGTTCATTCTCACAATCATTGAGGGTAGAAAAATGATATATTAGGGGAAAATCATCAGTGACAACTTACACCACCAACTACTTCAAGTGCCAGCTTCCAAAAATTTCTTCATGACTTCATACTGGTCTATGCCCTTGCAAGCATGAGACCATTCAGGGGTTTGACACTTGCCCAAAATATTTCTTAGAAGGATCCTACATACAAGAAATATCCACAATTGGAATTAAAAGAGAGAAACTAAAACTTTGTAAGAGTGAATGACATGTTCACGATGTTTGTTGTCAGACTATTAGAAGGGAACCCTCACTCAAGGATTTCTCCATAAGGCATTGCTCTAATCAAAAGGTACATGTATTTTTTCATTTGATTTTCAACCTTTTCCTACATCCGATTGTCGATTTTGAAATTTTTCCACAAAGGTTTCCAAACTACCTCAGTGACATGATCGTGTTGATTGAGCTATGTAGGTAGCTTGTTCATGCCAACAATAAGATGAGAAATTGAAAGAATAAGACAATTTCTTTCCCTATTTATCCAGGATTTTCTCCTACAAAATTGCTCACAAGGCTGCCAACATGGAAGATTACCTCTCTCCTATAAACATGTACTCATACATCCCAAGGAAGACTTCAATATCTAAAGTGATCTAGACACTTTTCACCTCCCCGACTTGCATCACATTCCACAGGTTGAAGACTACTTGGGTGAATAGCGTTGATGATTTCGAAGTCAAAGAATGAGATCAAAATAAGATGAAAATCAAAAAAATGAGAGGATTCAAGCTTGATTGGTATGAGGATGGACTTCAAGACGATGACACGAAGATGTATGACCCAAAATATCAAGCAGTGAAAGTCTCAACCCTTTTGCAAGTGTTGTGGAGCATTCACGAGTAAGGGGATATCAACGAGAGGATCAAGGCAGTCATCAAAAGATAAAAAGAGTGGTTCAAAAGGAAGAGGGATGCCCTCATTACATCAGGTAACTTCTAAAATATTCAAAGGTAGGTATCCCATTATTCCTTTTCCAAGGCCATGAAGAAAGCTTCCAATTTAGCTCACTCGAGAGAAAGCTCAAAGTAGAAGGCAGTGGAACTAGAAGCCCCTCGTTACAAAAGGTTACATACAAATATAAGAAAAAGAGTACACCATGGTAGATTTGGAGGAAGAGGACATTGATATGATTCATATTCCATTCCCTCAGCAATTCCAAATGCTTCTCATCATCCGATGTCGCACCGACTCCACCTACACAAGATATTACTTCCCATTCTGATAAAGAGACTGCAATCTTTCCAAATACCGAGCCAGAGACAAATGAGATATTTCCTTGGGTGTAGTAAATGATCACAAAAGAATCCCACATAGTTGAATAAGTAGTAGTCCTTGACTTCTCAACTATAGATTTAATGGTCAAAGGAAAGAAGGGAAAATTGGCCCAAGTAGCTTCACGCTTCTTTAGTGGCGCTTTAGGAAATCAATATGTAGAAGTAGTCTAGCCTAAGGTAATCAAGCCCATTGAATAAATGACCCTAGATGACTACAAGATGAACACCATCCCCTAAGCTTGAAAAATCATGTGCGAGATGCACATTTTTTCAAGGAATCTTCCACTCACCTTCTCATGAGGAATCATGAGTACAAAGAAAAGATTGATCAGTTGGAAGATCACGTGAAAACACTCACCTCATACATGCAAAATTTCATGGAACTGAATGCATCTTCATCTCTTCCAATTGAATAAGTTACCCCACTAGAATCTTTGATACTGATTCCATTCGAAAGACACATGGTTTCACCATACAGGGATGAGAAAATGACAAATGGGTGAGCAAGATTGTGGAAAAGGGGAAAGTGCTACTTCCAGAGATGATATCATTGTTCAAGTATGCGTGCATGATAGTCACCAAGGTTCAAATGAAAAGGGGTGAAATTGAGAAAGAAAAGGAACATTAGGATCAAGTGTTTCCATTGGTGACAAAGATGGGGAAAGCTCATTCTCAAGTACTAGTAGAAAAGAAAGTATTCAATTCTCCATTTGAAGATTTGTCACAGGTATGGGCCAAAAATCTTGTCACCCGGTACAAGATGTTGAACTATGCTCTAGAAGAGTTGGATTGAATGAGGAACATGCCTCCAAGATGCATGATGATGTCAACATCAAGATAAAGAAGCTTAGAGTGCATGCAATCGATGAAAACACATATGTGGATGACTTGTTGCAGCCTTTTAAAGAACTTGTCAAACAAGAAGTTGGGAATCCATTTGCCTTCAACGAGGAAACACTAGAGTCTTTTATTGAGATAAGGTTTGTGATATCAAACACTATAAAGAAACATCATTTTTGGTTCACAAAGTGTAAAAACATCAATGTCATCTCGATAATTGGATCAAGTCATTGAATTTTGTCCACATTCCCAAGCTAAGAAAGTTGCACCTACAATAACTCGATATAGCAAAGAATTCAAAGGAGATGATATCTTCCTAGAGGCACTTAGAAAAGTCCATCTCGAGAGCAAATCATAATCGACAAGGGCCTTATCTCCATATGAGTAGTTCTCTCTCTTCCCTCCCCTCCCTCTCTTCCTTCATGTTCTATTTCTTCCTTAGGGGGTTTGCACTTTCATTTTATATTATTCTTTTTTATCTTATTCTCTTTTGTCTTATGTGACTATAGTTGATAATGTAATAAGTCACCCTCAATTAATGAAAAGGGGACTTAATTTTATTCCTAGGAATACGAAGAGTCACATGTTGTAAAAGAAAAATGAAAGGTCATGGGGGGGTAGGTGAAGAGTCTTTCTAAAATCTATATATTGTAATGACTTCCCCATTCTAAAGGGTTGTCAATTTTGTATGTTCAAGAGTAGATAACTACTTAGAATAAGCAAAAGATAGCTATTTCCTCCATTTTCCTTTTCATATGTTCTTCCATCTCTCTCATTGTACAACTTTGCCAATATGTCAATAAAGAAAGGAGTTTCATGATTTTCTGGATGAGTGAATAAGTGAAATTTTGTTGTTCATGGTTTCATCTTGTCTTGATATAACTAGCAAGGTTGTGATTCTTTCTAATTTTGTGTGTTAATATTTTTAGTTAATCCTGTAAGAATATGAATTTCCCTACTTGCAGTATTAATCCCTCTCCT
Organism: Taxus wallichiana var. yunnanensis; assembly: GCA_018340775.1. Classification (NCBI taxonomy): domain Eukaryota; kingdom Viridiplantae; phylum Streptophyta; class Pinopsida; order Cupressales; family Taxaceae; genus Taxus; species Taxus wallichiana. The sequence goes on from CM031235.1 coordinate 221,196,657, forward strand.
AATTTTCCACTCCTACTTCCCACCTTCCTATAAAATTCCTCCCTTACACAAATTGCAAGCATTTGCCATAGGTGCAATGGAGTGTGCCTGTTGGATCCTCGACATCCTGGCCAACCACAAAATTTATTTTTTTATTTACACACAATAATGGAGCTTCCCCATTCAAGTAGAGGGACCTAGTCCTAAAGCATTGGAGGAAATCCACCAATTTTTCCCATCAATTTTTTTCTCGCCAACAAGATGGACCTTCTTCAGTATACATGCGGAAGACCACATCATCGACACTCTTCTTGAAGACTTCATAGAGTTACAAATTTCAGATCTAGTTACAACATTCTTTACCAAACCCTTCGCAAAAGCCAAGTATCCTTACTTGTGCTCTTATCTTTGGGTGAGGTCCACTACTGCTTCCACACATCTACTTCAGACCTTCTTATCTTCCTCTTCTCTTCAGGATTCTCTTCCATGTTAGCTCAACCCACTTAACAATGTATTTATATTTACAAACTTTCACCTCATGGAGCTTGAAAATATAATCACCGCCTCACTTGATATATTGTCTCCTTTACATGTTGAGCCACCTTTAGAGACACTTCATGTTCCTCCTCCCTCCACCATTGATTACAGACTTTTAGGTCCTTCAGATTCCATGGGAGTTCATCAGAAATCATCTTTTGAAGGAGCTAGCTAGTTCTCTTCTTCTCCTCATCTTCTTCTTATAGAAAGATTACATTTTGTACATGGGTATCTTATCAGGCCTTTAGTTTTCAAGACCCATATGACACATCTTTCTTAGGTTGTTTAGGTGGTTCTTTATCTCTTGTAACTAGACACTTTTCCCTTGGATTTTTACTCCATTACTTTAGATCCTTAATGTACATGGGTACCTCATCCGACCGAGTTTCAGGACCCATTTATCTTCTTATCTTTTTCTTTTCTATAAAGATAATTGTTTGTACATGGGTACCTTATCATGCCTTTAGTTTCCGAGCTCCATTGACATGTCTTTCTTAGTTTTCTATGGGAGTTCTCTTTCTATTCTGACTTTCCACGACCTCTACCTCATCTTCAATGAAGGGGGTTGTTGGTGTATATGACTTGTCTCGTCATCACTTGACGTCTTGTCCTCCTCACATGGTGAGTCATCTCACTTAGTAAGATCTCACTTAGTAAGATCATAGATCATTAGGTTTTCATGTGTCCATGTGTCATGCATGGGAGTTACACTACACTCCTATATATGTACCTTTTATTTTGATCTATGAGAATGCTAGATCTATTTATTTTATACTTGATTTTCGTTTGTGATTCGATCTCTTCTGGTTTCTTAAAGCATTCATGCCACCATTGGAAGTGCAACCTCTTCGATGTGTATGGGGTTATGTATTAATCTTTATAGAAAAATCCGATAGTTTCCCATAGCCCTATTTAGGGTATGCTTGAGTAGGATAACATCAAGGAGTATAAATTTTAAAAACAAGAGAGTATGATGTAAATATGGAAACTAAATATTTATATTCTTAACTGAAACATAAATTTAGTATAACAAGGAAAAATATGATGAAAGGTCCTAACTAGCTTATTGTTAACACAAAATCTATATCTCAAATTTGAAAAATATATTACCTCACCATTATCATAATAATCAATGTAAAAAAATTCAACGTGAAATTTAGTTTTAAAATAAGGTATTGGCCTTGAGTATGACATAATACCATATGAAACAATCATATTTCTCTTATGATAAAGTTAAATCCTTAAGGAATTGTAACTAAAAGATGATAACTCCCAATGGAACTGATATTTTTTCTAACATATTGAGTGAAATGGTCATGTGTATTTCAATATGTGTAATCCTTCAAAAACCCCTTTGAATCCATATGGAATGGGTTATCGAAGAATCCATGCAAGCCTCAAATTTAAAAAAATGTAAAACCTTAATTATTCACAAAATAAGAGATAAAGATGAGATGCACGCAAGATATGAAATCATCTCTTCCAAATGATCATAATTATATGAGATGATGTGTACTAGTTAGATGAGATGCATGATACGAGCTCATATATTCCAAATAATCATGATAATATTTTTTAACATCTTAAGCCATTAGAAGAACACCAAGGCCTTAAATACAAGCCATGAAAGTGAATACACAACTTCCAGTTTCAGATGACATATTTGGGCTTCATGAATAACCAATTACACATCAATGGAATGTTACAATTAGTTGTATTTGATAACATATTGGGGTCTTGTAATATTTTTCAGGGAAAAATATAGGTTTCTTTAACGCTTATAGGACTAGGTCCTTCGCTACTAAATGGGGTGACTCCCATTTATTGAAAACTAGAAATTATATACACTAATTTTAACCTTAGGGGTGGTCAAAGACTAAGGAATGTGTAGGAACACCCTTGTTATAACTGCAATGATAGATTAGAGAGGGAATAATTTGCAAGTAGGAGAGGAGAAAAGTGTAGGAAAAGAAGGGGAAAATTAGGAGGAGTTATGCCAATGAGAGAAATACATATTTCATTAACCAATAACTCAAAACAATTCTAGCTCAATTAGAAGAAATAGGAAAACATATGTAATCAAATAAGGATCATGAAACAATAACACAGATTAACACAAAGTTCAACTAGTGATTCTCATTTCATTTCAATAGGTACAAAGCCCTTGCTTCCTTACAAAACTTGCAATATGCTCGGTTGAGTATCAAGAGAGAGAATGGAGGAAAATATTATGGATAAAATAAAAGAATAGAATATGCCATGGGGATAAAATATTGATCCTTTAGAATGGATAATCTATTCAACATATAGCCCTTTTACATTTGATTTCACATTCCCATGCGAATTTTCATATTTTGATTAAAAATAAGATACGTTTTCCTATTCTTGGGAAAACTAATTTTAAAATGAAAGAATATGAATTCACTTAAGTGAATAATATAAAATTAGAAAAGAGGGCCCCTAACGAAGAAATAGAAACTCTAAGTGACTTAAGTCACTTTTACAAAAGTTAGAGAGAGAAGATGTATTCAAGTGAAGGTGATCCAAGATGGAATTATGCTCTTCCTTCACTATGGAGATGAATGTTGTAAATGAATAGGATATTCCTCAACTACTTCCCTAATTATAACATGCATTTTCTTATACGTAGAAATAATGCTCCACATATTATCTAAAATGATCATCTTTGGTCATGCCTTAGAAGTTCTCTTTCAACTCTTCATCTCTATAAACAATGGTGAATATCTTAGACTACACAATAATCCAATAAAAAACATAATATATTTCCTCCTTCTCAAGTGATACGAAAGATTGAAAATAGTTTTTATTTAAAGTTCTTCATTCTCTATTATATTGTTCAAGGCCACATGCATGAGAAATTATCTCTCACACAAGAAAATACTTGTCATAAAAATATCATGAAGAACATACATGTATCACACATGCCCCAAAGTTAGGAAGAATAATTTCATAATGAGATCTCTTGGATTTACAATATCAAGAACCTATGAGAATTCTCAATGGCATGATTAGTATACTTATGAAATATAACAATCCTTTGAACGAAAAAACTGTCTCTTTGTGAGATGAAATCAATCACTGATTAAGTGATCTTTCTCTTTTATTGAATGGGAAAAATTGTTGATATGTCTTCTCATTAGAGAATTGGGATAGTAAAATCAATTTGAGTATGGTAAGATAATCAAGAATACATGAGAACAAAGGTCTCCAATCATGGAAGTCTTCAATTGATCTACTTAGATGTTTTACATTCAACAATTTCCTCGTGCTCTCTATTTCATGTTAGCAAAACAATGAGATAAAGCTATTTGAAACTCAAGAAAAGGATATTTTCATAGCAAGATAATTTTAATTTCATTTATGTAGGAACTTGAGTTGGAATGTCCAAGAATTGAATTGTCACTTGGGAGAGTTTGCAAAAATGGGTTTTTTTCCTTTTCAGATGTTTTCAATGGTCTTGATAGTGTTTCTAACTTAAACACAAATGCGGTCACCAAAGGTGAAATTATAAACAAAAATATGAAATAATGGAATAAAATAAAATATATAGGTGAAAATAAGTGCTCCAAATTTGAGGAAGTTTTACCATCGGAATCAACGGGAAAATGCAACAAAGTTTCTTGTCACAAAGGGGCAATATTGGTTATTTTAATGGAGTTTAGCTACAACAAAAATCTGATCATAAAAATAGAATACACCACCTTAGCAATCAAGATACAAATCAAATGATTTTTTTTTTTCTAAGGAGAGAATCTAGGAAAAATTTCAAGCAATTGGTCAATGGAGTCTCTTAGAATGAGCAAATTGATTTTTAGCTAACTAGGGGGAACAAATTAATTTTCCAAGTGAAAGTTTATTTTGTGTATTAAAATAAAATAATTTCATGGCTACACACAAGGTTTTTAACATCTTTAAGGAATTTTTGAGAGGAACATCTGGATCAATTTTCAAGAGCTTTTGACAAAGGGAACTCTGGGAACGATTAAAATATTGTTTTGATAAGCTAGGGCATGGAGCTAGTTTTCATGGAGTTATGGAGAAAACATGGATGCAATTTTGTTCTTTTATTTCATTACTTTTTGATATTTTTTCATTTGGAAATTTGGGAGTGAAAAACAAGCTCAAAATTTATTCAAACAAGGTGTGGATATTTAGTTTTGCTCATGCAAAACCAAAAATGTGCCCAAGTTTGCAATAGAGAGGTTTGAAATGTGCAACAATATGAGGTATGCATACTTAAGGAGTGAAAGGATCAGTTTGAAAGTGTGCACATGCATTGGACTCATAAAAAAATCAATTTTTCCTATATGTAAGTGTATGGGGGTCAAAACAAGGATGAAGGAATCGAAACTTGACTTTTGGTCAACCTAAATGGACCAATAGGAGAGGTGTACACTTTTAGGTATGGAAAAACATAACATTCAATAAAAATAATGCATGGAGGATCTTAAAAGTGTGCAATATTATCTTAAGAGACTTTAAGTTGCTGACATCATCATCCCAACGAAGACTTATAACAAAAATTAACTTTTCTCCTTCTATGTCAAAAATGGGAGATTATGGAATTATAATATATATATATATATATATATATATATATATATATATATATATATATATATATAATTGAATCCAAAACAATAAAAAAATCCATTTGTACCTTTTTCAAGATATGAAAATGATTTGAGTTTGAGTTTTAGGCCAAAACCTATAAATGGCCAAAATGACCATAAGGAGGCATCAACGAGTTTTGGCTATCGGGGAAGGTTCGAGGACTAGGATCAAAACCAATGCTTGGATTATATAGAGGACTCCATGGTCCTTAATTTTAATACTTGTAGAGATTTTGAATCCATCCAGAGCTCCCCCATTCCTCTGTACTAGATCACTCTTCTTTCAAAGTACTAAAACACCCTATGCCATAACAAGCACTAGAATAGTTTTTGTTCTCATAACATATCTAGTGCTCCATTATCTTAATATGAGTATAATGATGTGAAGTAGACTCGAGAAAATTATCATGACTATGCATAGGACACCCGAAATTACAGAACTCACCCAAGACAATTTAGAATTTGACAATCACAAAGGGGCACCATTTGCAATATGGGCCAAATTTATCAAAGGGAGACACATTTTTAGGGGTTGTCAAGCAAAATGACTATTGAAATTTTACATGCTAATAGGTATAAATTCTTAAATAATTTAATTATAAATAATTTCATGTTTTAATTTTTGACTGTGACATAAAATAAGTTCAAAAACTCACGAGGGGGTTGTTTTCTTATTGTAACACTATTTAAAAATTAATTTTCATTCAATAAGATTATGAGGTGCTCATTATAAGCCCAATATGAATGATCCTAAAAGGAATTTATGATGAATTTATTCTAAAATTTATAATAAGAACAACAACATTGAGTTTTCCAAAGTAATGATGAAATTTCAAACATATACTATGTGAAAATGGTGAGGAACAAGAAAATATAAAATATAGAAGAAACAATAAAGCACCAAAAATAGAGGAAACTAACCGAGAAGATGCTTACCTTGAAACTATTTTTTTCCTTCAATAAAAGTTACAATTAACCTTAAAAATTGCAAATAAGATAATATAACACTACAACTTATTACAAATCCTCCGGCTTTGAATTGGAATGTTCAAGCCATTCCAAAACATAAAATCAACTTATAACAACTATTGAGTTTGAATGGGAAAACACATTGTGAAGCCGAGATAAGACATGAAAAGATAGTGGGTATATAATATTTTTATTATGGATTGAAATTTGAGAAGAAGATGAATAAATGTACTCGTTAGTGAGTCGCGAGAGTTGGTGGCAACATAGAACACGTCCCATCGGAAATAATTGCAGGCATAAAACTTGAACTAGTGTGAAAGGTTGATTAAATAAACTGTGGATTTTAGAAGTTAATCTAAACGCAAGTACAACAATGCAATAACTAAAATACCTAATTTATTTGATATTTTAAATGGAATGAAATAATTGAAATAGAGGAGGAAGGTACTAATTTGAATAGCACTTACCTCTACCTCAATGATCTAGAGCTAGTGGGATGATGAACAAAATAGCAAAGTGTATTGCATGACACACCTCTCAAAAATGGAAGGAGTAGAAATTTCCTAGACTAGGGTTCTGGGGAGGATTAGGGGGAACATGTGGGCACTTGGTCAGTCTATATATGGGTGCCCTGATTTCTGCAAAACAACTTGGAACCGAGTTTGAGTTGGTCATTAGGTCTTCACAATAACTCATCTTTTGTCATGTGGGTGTCGCACTAGCTTCATTGATGACACCGTAACCTGCAATGAAGATTCACTGCAAAACCCCACAAAGCATCAAACCCCTAAAAATAAAGATGCATATGAAAGGGGTCGATTGTCCTTAGTAGCCACAATGGTGGTCTTACAACTAAGCACTGCACTACATCTCAGACCCAATGTAGTTCTGTGTGATTGTGTGTGCAATGATGTGCCTAGGTGCCCTAACGTTAATGATGTAGAGATAACGAGAAATAGCTAGATAGAATGCAAAATGGTGGATGGAATAGAATAGACTTCCCTTTCCTATGTAGTGTGTGTGATGAAATAGTGCCCAAATGTAGTCCCTTGCCTTGTGTAGATAGATATCCCTTAGTAGAATAGTTCACCCATAAGATAGTAAGTATGTTGTGCTTATATAGGGATCTCTTTCTCAAATTTTGACACTAATGACCGACATGTTGACTAGTACCTAGGGAATGAGAGGAAAATTACAAAGACCGACCTCAAAACTCTAAATGAGAACCAAGTGAAATCGGGACCAAGGGTGCCTAAAAATGAGGACCGGGGTGCACCCATGGGCACCCCAATCCCTTCCTAGGTGCCCTAGTCAAAGACTAGAGATGACAACTGAGTAAATAATGACAGTTGAGACTCCTGAGAGATGACCAAATTGTGCAAGTAACTGATGACTGTGTAAAACACTCAATGAAATGATGACTAAACTGATGATATGACTAGGGGATGAGCCATTAGTGAATAATTTTCTTACGTGAGATCCATATATAAAACAACATACTTGGTGGTATAATTATAGTAGTAAGTGCATGATTTTGTGACTACATTTTCCCCCACTTTATGTTGGTGAGAGAAAATCTTGGTAACATAAAGTAGATAGAGATGCATACTGAGAGAAATCTAGAGAAGCCCATGTTGTAGTAGAACACACAAATGTGGTAGAAAAGTGTGTCGAATGAACCATATAGCATGTTGAACCATGGATCAATGTGTTGATCCATGTAACGTAGTAAGAAACGTAATGTCATGATGAAGTGCACTAAATGAGAGTGATGATTATAATGTTAGATGATTGATGATTTTGAATGTTGTATGATGATGATGATGAGATGGGGGTAGGAGTGATCAGTTCCCAACCCGATTGTGTGTATATAAAAAATCAATCGGAGGATTTGGGCATCCTACCACCAGAGGAAGAGTGTAGGGAGAAAAGGTGTGTTATTCTCCAACCTCTAACTACATCCTCAAGATCTAGCCACTGCAAATGAATCAGATCAAACATTTGTGGTTTTGGATCCAAATAATTTTGATCAAACAGTTGACCCATATAGGAGTGGTATAGGAAAGGCACTCTTTGCCCCCACTCCACGGGTGTCACCGCAATGTGATGGCTTCCAAGTTAGGTCATCTGGAAGAAAATGTGAAATGTATGATGGCTTCAAGTTAGGTCATCATCTGGAAAACATGAAATGTATGATGGCTTCCAAGTTAGGTCATATGGAAGAAAACACAAAATGTAATAACTTCCCAAGTTAGGTCATCTGGGAAAGTAACACATGTAACTCCCAAGTTAGGTCATCTGGGAGGCCGATTGTGTTATATTGTATTGATTGAATGATATGTGATTTTGATTGTTAGAGATTTGAATGTGTTGATTGATTGATTGATTGATTGATTGATTACTCATAGAGAGATTTTATGCTAGTTTCCCCATGTTAGGTCATTAGGGGGAATCGATAGAAATTGGTGAATGATTGCATGGAAATATTTTAATGCTTGTTTGCCCCCAAGTTAGGTCATTAGGGGAAGTGATGAAATGTTGTATAGAAAAATTGTTCATTTTTTTTGCCCCCAAGTTAGGTCATTAGGGGAATTGATGGTGAAATGTCACGTAGTGTATTAGTAAATGTTTGAAATTTTGAATGGTAGTGTTTGTTTGAATGCATGGTGATATAAGGGGAATTATAAGATGACCCCAATTGCCCCCCTTTTTGGTGAAAGGGGAAGTAATGATAAGAATGAATGTTGAGCCAAAAGTAAGCACGAAATAGATAGAATGTGATAGAAATCATGCCAAAATGTGTATAGATTGAGTGAAAAAAATACATCGAGGAGAGATATAATGCATGTGTCATGTGTATGATATGATAGTAGGTGAATTTTAAAAAAAGAATGCCATAAACGACGTGTAAATTGGAGTAAAAATGCTCAAGATATGATGAAAATTGTGTAGTGTGCATTAGTTGAGAATAATAAGCGAAATAATGACCATAGTAAAGTGGGTGATAAAAGTAACTATAAATAGTAAGGTGAAAAAGTGATTAGTCACTTCATTTATTTTTTTTGAGTGATGATTGAGCTCTGAGTGTGGAAAGATGCCACAAGTGAGAGCAGCACATCCTAGCGATTTGAGATGGTGGCGATTGTCGTAGCATCACATATGATGAAGGATGGAGTTGGTAAGTGTGTTGATTTTTTTGAAAAAATGTGTGTAGTTAGTCATTTTTTTGATTTTTTACAAATTTGAGATTTTTAATTTTCTGGCATTTTAGACTTAGACAAGAGTGGTGAGGTGCTAGTGGCCCCTGGGATAGGAGCACAGCACAGGCACAGGTGCTAGTGTCTGCTCTGGGTGCCCCCCAGTCTTGCATTTGGGCCCTTGGTCCAAAAAGTGTGTATTTGGTCTATAATGGTGAAAATCAGATTTCTAGTGTATAGTAATGTGATAAGTGAGTGTGTTGGATTTGTATAGTGTTTAATAATGTTGTGTTTTTGTCATTTTTGTGTTGTGTAGAGGGATATTCACTCGAGGAGTTTCACATGGGTGGTTGTCATTTGAGTACTTTTCTTGGGTTTGGGCTTGTTAGATGATGATTGGGATGTTATGGACCATGTCGGCCTATGGACACATAACACGGATGGGGATGTGCCCCATAATATGCCTATGTTGATGTACTTATGAGAGAGTGGTGTGGTGTGATACTTGTGTACATTTTGGTTTCTCTACTAGGTGTGAGATGACCATTACATTGGAGGATGTATATCGCATATTGTGATTTTCAGTTGTTGGGGAGAGAGTACAGGTTATGCCATTGGAGGATATGGAGAGACATATGTGAGCTGCTAGATGATATTTTGTGGGGACTCGAGTACCTTCCGAGGCCCATATCAGTTTGGATGCTATTTTGAGGTTAGGGGTTCACATGCTTTGGAAGTTCATTATCATTGTTATTGCTTCATCTATCGCAGTAGAGGGAGGAGGTGTGGGCATCTTGTATAAGATGCACATGATATATGTCATGGATAGAGGAGGAGAGTACTAGATATGCATGGGCACGATGTGTGTTGGCCCACCTATATAGAGATCTATATGATTTACTCATGATGAGCACATGGAGGTGGGATAGAGCCACACACTATTGCATGTATGGGCATATGAGCACATAACAATGTTGAGGCTAGTTGGAGGTCCATGAGAGAGTGGGCTAGGATAGATATATTTTCGAGGAGGTGGATTAATGTGCGTGGGTAGAAGATGGACACTGATACTTATAGGGAATTGATAGATAGGATGGGGCCCGAGGAGGTAGTTATATGGAGGCCATACCGTGATTATGGAGGATGGCCAGAGGATGTTGTAGAGTTGTGGTGTATACGTAGGACTATGTGGTTAGAGGATCGATTTCTAGGTGTGGCCGAGTTATTTAGGTAGAGAGAGTATCATGAAAATTTTGCATGGCTCAGGATGTGCCCCCAAAGCCATATATATGGTTGAGAGCTATTAGAGCACCTAGGAGGGGATGAAGCTAGACCAAGGCCCACATAGGAGAGCAACTAGTACCTCTGGGCAGATGAGGAGAGATGTAGCGTGATAGATAGTTGATAGAGAGATGATGATGATGGTGTGCAGAGAGGAGTACCATGCATGCATGGTGGGTGACACATCGATGGGTATTCTTGTTTCCATTATTTGCAGACACATGGGATTACCACAGGAGGAGGAGAGGAGAGGGGGAAGCACATGCCCTAATGACAATGTGGCAATGACTATAGTGGAGTGTGAGTATCTATGTATAGCTATGTTGTGTGTTTTTTTTTTCTTATGTAATAGTGATGGTTATCTAATGTGTTGTTCTATTTTTTTTGTAGGGGATGCATATTGGTCTTTGATAGTGGACACATCCATCCACACATTGACATGGAATGTGCCCATTGATGTACTCATGGGTGGAGGGATGCTTAGAGCATGTTGATGACATTATGGGTGAGCATGCCCATTTGTTTGAGCTAGTAGCCCATATAACAAATGACATGCATGCATGTGTTGTTGCTAGGTAGAGAGGATGAGGCACGCGAGGAGACTCGATGAGCCAGAGAAGGAGGTGGGTGGTGGTCCCTTGCACGTAGGATGTGTTTACATGTTACGTTGAGTTACAGTGTCAGTTTTTGAGATGTCTACCGAGGTTACACTACTACGGAGGTAGGTTGAGAGAGGTATCGAGGTCGACCATGACACAACGTAGAGTTAGTGGTGAGGCATCGAGTTCTAGGGCTCTCATAGTACTTGAGAGTGATAGTGATGATGAGATTTGAGTTGTATTATTGTATATGATGTAGGGAGTTTCCCCTAGTGATGAGATGTTTTTTATAATGATGATTGTATTTGATATATATATATTATATATATATATATATATATATATATTATATATATATATATGATGATATTATATTAGTTTATTGTGTATGTATGATGTAATGTGATGATGATGTATGATTCAATGATGATTATTATTAATGAATGTATGTATATATGTATGATATGATATTGTTCATGTTTATTGATGTAGATTGTACTATGATGTTGGTATTGATAGAAAAAATGTGTAATGTGAATGATGATAGATATCATATGTAATATGATTGATGAGTTGAGTGAGATGCATATTTTTTGAATGGAATTTGTAATGTGTAGTTAATGATGATAGTAGAATGTATGTAAAAATAGATAATGTATGATTTCCAAACTAAATGTGTGTGATGAATTTGATAATGTAATATGATCATATTATGTTAGTGTGATGAATATGGGGGAGAAGATTAGTGATGCCCCTAACATATGGATGATTAGGTTCATTTAGTTAAGACCCTCAATAGTCAAGAATGAACCATGTAAAGAAAGAGTGCATCATCATGGGAAATGATTGAGTGTGCTAGATGAATCGATGAAGAAGTGTGTGATGAAAGGTTCTTATAGAAAAACCCTCAAAATGTCATGTAAGAACCGTAAGAACACAAGTGTATCATCGGGGGTAAGGTGATAGTAATCACCTACCAGAGACCAAGGTGGCGTGAAGTGGTGGAAGCATGTGGCATGGAAGCAGTGTGAGCATATGAACTGAAACTGAATATCATGGAGAAGTGATGGGATGTGCAAATGTCGAGGGATGTGGAAGCCAATGTGAATGTGATGATGATGTGATGATGATGGATGAATGATGATGATGATGTGATGATGGATGGATGTGGTGGAGAGCGCATGAGTGAAAACTATGGTGGTGGATGCACCATGACTTGAGCACCAGATGGAGGAGATGACTCAACCATAGTAGAAACTCTCTGATGAGGTAGAGGAGAGATGGACCACTCACGTGAGTGAGAGCCAAAGGAAATGATGCCCTTATCCTCTAATTGTTGCAATCTATCGTGAAGGGAAAAATCAATCATTGTCCCTATGGCCATTGATATGATGATAATTACAATAAGGTTGATCACGTTGACATTGTAATCAATGTTGTGGATGATGTTGGTTGGATGGTAAGTGAATTGAGACACTTTTCAAGTAAAGTACAAACACATCATGAGGTCTAGCATGATGAGAGAAGTGTAATGGCTCACATGACACATAGATGGAGTGGAAGGAGAAGTATCTATCATGGAGGAGGAGAATATTATGCTTTTGTGATGGAATAGGTTGAGCTTGCTTGCTAGGTCGAGATGGAGACTGTGTAGGACACTCAACCGATGTCAATGGAGGATAACTAGATGATACAATAGAAGTAGAGGTATGTGGAGGATCAATGACATGTGTCAAAAGAAGATCTTGTTCTAGGTCTATGAATTTATAGCACAAAAGAATGAATGACTCACATGTATCATATTGCAATATTTTCTTAAGCACGAGAATCAAACCATGACAGAAAATGAATTGCTTCTCTAGATCGATAGGTTGGAATACTAGTTGATGCATACAAGCATTGAACCGTAAGATATAATCCTTGATAGATTTTGATGAGCCTGATGTAAAGTAGGTAGGTGGTCATAAGTAACTCTAGGGCCATTATTGATGATAAAACGATGGAGGAAAGTCATCCTCCATGTCATAGTAAGTACTAATGGACCCAAATGGAAGATGAGTGTACCATTGTAAAGCCTCATCAATAAGACTATGTCAAAAGGCCTTAAGCAATAATAACCTATCATTAGAATAGGGTCCATAGCCATGCGGTAATGTTGGAGATGTGCATGAGGGTCACTAGTACCATCAAAACATGTGAATGTAGGCATGATAAAGTCCTTAGGAAATGCAAATTATGAATCTTCTTGGGAATAGGGTTACCATGTAATGAGTTTTTCAATAGAAGCATAGTAAGCCCTACTTTCTAAAGTGAGAGAGTGACTGAACCTGAGATTGTAATTGACCTACGACATGCATGAGAGATATGATATCCTATGAAGGAATAGTAGAAGATGGAAATAATGTATTAAGTGGTTGTAACTTGCCATTATGAGTGATCATAGGAATATCAAGAGAAGATAAAGGAGATTTCGATGCTAAAGGCACACTAGGAGTGGGTGCCGAAGAATATATAGTAGATGATATAGATGGAATATCCATAGTATTGGTAGGAGTAGCATCATAAAACATCCCTAGGAGGTGAAGTGACCGATGGAGATATGGTGATAGAAGGAGATGGAGCAACAAATGTAGATGAAGTGATAGGAGGAGATGAAATGGTAGGAGAAGAAGAACTAATAGATGGAGATGTATGCATGCACTATGCTAGAGATAACCTCAGGAGAAAGTGGTGATGGAGATTCACACTCAACAAAATGAAAAGTAGGAGAATCATGGCTATCAATTGTGTCATCAACATTACCTAAAGACTCAGATATGAGAATGTCATTAAGTGTACTATCGATAGGATCATCAACATAATATGAAGGTGTATGAGAACTAGTATGTGATGAATGATGAGAAGCAATATCAGAAATAGGAGAATCATGAGATGGAACTATAGTAGTGGTTTGACTAGGAGAAGAATCAATATGCACATGTGAGTGATTGTCAATACCAAACATGTAATCAATAAGAGAATCATCTAGAATTTCCTTAGAAAGATCAGAAGGAGGATCACTAGTAGTCGTATAACATGGTGTACAATGAGTGAAGGCTATTGGATCCTCAACAATACTAATGCCAATGGGAGAATCTTCAAAACTAGTAGGCACATATTGTTGACCATCTAAGAGTTGTTGAATATCATCTGGCATAGTAGGATTATTATAGAGAGTCATGAGCTCAAGTGATGATGGCCTCATCATAGATAGGATTGACACTAAAATGAGACATGATGGGCCGAGAAGAAGATGAACTATCCTTAGCCATTAGGGTTTGAAGTGGATCCTAGGGAAAAATGTTCTAAAGTACGGGTTCACCAAAATGATTAACTAAAATATGAATTTTAGAAGTTAATCTAAAAGTACAACAATGTAATAACTGAAATAAACTGAAATATAAATACTAACTAATTTATTTGATATTTTAAATGAAATGAAATAATTGAAATAGGAGGAAAAGGTACTAACTTGAAAAAACTTACCTCACAGTGATTTGGAGCTGAGCGGGATGATGAACAAGAGAACAAAGTATAATCACAACACACCTCAAAAATTGCAAAAGTGGTAGATTAGCTAGACTGGGGCACTGGGGGAGGATTAGGCACCTGTGGGTGCCTTGGTCTATAGTATGGGTGCCTGGTCTGCAGAAAACAACTTTGAGAACCGAGTCTGAGTTGGTCACTAGGTCTTTCAATAACTTGTTTTTTGTCGTGTGGATGTCACACTAGCTTTGTTGATGATGTCGTAAACCTGCAATGAAGATTCACCTGCAAAACCCCATACAAAGCATCAAACCCCTAAAAAATAAAGATGCATATGAAGGGTCGACTGTCCTTAAGCATGGCCACAATGGTGGACTTACAACTAAGTGCATTACACTACATCTCAGACCTAATGTAGTTTTGTGTGATTGTGTGTGCAATGATGTGCCTAGGTGCCCTAATACCAATGACATAGAGATAATGAACAATAATAGCTAGATAGAATGCAAAATGGTGGATGGAATAGAATAGACTTCCCTTTCCTATGCAGTGTGTGATGCAAATAGTGCCCAAATGCAGTCCCTTGCCTTGTGTAGATAGCTAGCCCTTAGTAGAAATAGTCTTCCCATAAGATAGTAAGTATGTTGTGCTTATATAGGGATCTCTTGCTCAAATTTCAACACTAATGACCCGACATGCCGACTAGTACCTAGGGGAATGAGAGGGAAAATTACAAAGACCGACCTCAAAACTCTAAATGAGAACCAAGTGAAATCGGGACCAGGGAACCTAAAAATGAGGACCGGGGCACCCATGGGCACCCCTAATCCCTCCTAGGTGCCCTAGTCAAAGACTAGAGATGACAACTGAGTAAATAACAACTTAGAATCCCGAGAGATGACCAGAATTGTGCAAGTAATTGACAAATGTGCAAAACACTCAATGACAATGACTGACTAAACTGATGATAGGACTAGGGATGAGCCATTAGTGAATACTTTTCTTACGCGAGATCCATATATAAAACAACATACTTAGCGGTATAAATATAGTAGTAAGTGCCAAAGGCACCAAATTCTCAAGTGTAAAAATTCTTTTCCCTTGCATTCAATACTCTCTTTATTCTTGTGTTACTTTATTCAATAAAATTAAACAACTAAAATGGAAAATTGATGGGCTTCATATTGGCTTAGTGTTACGGTGGATGAGAAGATTGTCAATGGTGGTTACCAATGAACTCAAATGCCTCATGAATAATCTTGAACATATTTCTACCTTTGTTCACTATGTATCGCACATAACCATTTGTGAGATAACACTACATAAATTGAACCTTAGAAAACAAATGATGAGTATCAAACATATCGAGACATTTATAAGGAAAGAAACTACAAAAAAATCCTTCTCTTTTCTCGAGAGAGATTTTATCTTTGCTAAAAACTATGGTGACATGGTTTTGGTGAGTGGGTTGATCGCCACCATGTAGACAGGGGACCTAATCCTCCTCCCCCATCTGCTCGAAAAGGAGGCATAGGAACCTACATTTTCCTCTCAAAACGAGCATTTTGACGAAGAAAAAACCCAGCGGATAAGAAAAGCATGTATTACTGCCCTTATTCTCCATAGTTAATTTAACATTGCCAATCTTCTTTTGCTAAAGCTCTTGCTAATGTAAAAATTATAGGGCCTTTGGGTCCATTGGGCCTCTTCTTGGAATTTTGGGTGATTAGCTACATGTACACAATAATAGATAAATGTACTCATTATATCACATAGAGAAGGCATGAAAAATGAGGAGGAAACAAAATTATAATGTTAATGTCTTTTTCTACTAGGAATTTTGATAATAAGGCTTGTTTTGGACACTTACATTATATGAGCCTTTGCACCATCTCCAACACTCTATTGTGCCCTAATATCTTCACATGATTGAATATTATGACAAATGTTAAATCGAATGGTTGATGCACATGTTGAAGATATTAGGGCAAATAAGGTTTCCACCATTCCTATTTTTGTTTCCTTTAAACCTATATTCTCTTAAAACCCCACACGTAGAGTAAATAAGGTTGGTCGGTCAGTGAGAAGTTGTATTTCGGTGTATACCTTTCTCATATTGTTTTGTTTGAGTTTGGAAACCTTATTGTAGAAAATACCTCAATATTTTGTAAACTAATTTTCATGTTTGTAATTATTCATTTAAAATTAACAAAAATAACTCTTGATGGATGTGAACAAGGAACAAATTATAGTTATGAGGTGTGTGGTTTGATGTAGAATTTGAACCATATTATTGTATCATGGTTCTTTGTTTCTATGTATGGTAAGAATTTTTACACATGAACACATGAACATGTCGGTGAAGGGTGGAGATCAATTCAATCAACATACCATTCTAATTAGAAAATATCAATCATGGATTCTATTCGACATCTTAGCTCGTTTTGATAGGGAAACACCTATCAAGAAGTATATGTAGGTGGAATGACAATGTTGTACTAAATGAGCTTATGACATATATCTAATTAACATTCATTTGTTTTATTAAATTGAAGCTTCCCCATTTAATAAATGCAAAGTATATGTATTAGCCTTAAAATGGATTAAAAAATTCTATATATTTTTTACCTAAATAAATCTTAAAAAATGTCCCATCAAGTAAAAGTAGAGGTAGTTTTACATGTTTTGAAGAAATTATATCAAGTGAAATTAAAATTTTATTTTAATTTTGATAAAAATTATGTGTTTGTAGATATACATATGTTTATATGTATATATTATTTTGAGTTTTCATATATACCATGTACACACATATATGAAAATTTAAAATAATATATATACATATATACATATGTATATTTACACACACACACACATGTGTTTGTGTGTAGCTGGTGATTAAATCTAATTTACACGTCTCTCGCAACTTCCTAGTGAATTATACCCACAAAATTATTGTAAGTATCATGAAACTATGTCAAATAATAGGTTGGAATATATTTTATATGATGATTATAAGCATGAATATAGGAAATTGTATAAAATCTAGATGAATTGACCAATCAATTTTTTTCACAGAATTAGCCATTTTCAAGAGGACCAAAAGCTACTTTTAGCCAAATGGAAAATATTAGCCACTAAAACTACACTTGAATATCACCTTTTTGATCATATTACTCATTATATGTTATTTTGATGAGATGAGAGAGTTGATGAGAGCTTCATTCCTCTTATCCATCTATGATGACTCCTATTTCATTTGATTATGAAGACCTACTTCCTCATGTTGATGATGACACTTCGATGCTCCTACTTTGCCACCTCTATCACCTTGTCCCCATTTCATGCGCAAGTGGAGTCAAACGACTATGCAAGTAGCTTATTACATGGCTAAGTGATCATTTTAATACTCATTGTACTTGTGTTTAAACTTCGATGTCTTTGCTCTTATGAGACATGTTGTTTTCGCATACATGTTTGTGAGGAAACAAGGAACCAAAGAGGGATTACGATATGAAAGAAGAATATAATTCTTTGGTGAAGAATAATGCATGGGCCTTGGTGCCTCTTCATGAAGGAAGAAAACTTGTGCAATGAAAATGGGTCTATAATATAAAGTATGTAGTTTGGTGTCTCTGTTGATAAGTACAAGGCCCATCTAGAAACAAAATCTTTTTCATAGTTTAAAGGAGTTTTGTAACATGAAACCTTTTCTCCTATTGATAAGATAAACTTTGTTCATATTATACATTCCTTCTATATCGTAAGGTCAATAGCAATTATACCAAATAAATGTGAAAATTTCTTTCCTACATGGTGATCTTCAAGAGGAGATCTATATGGAGTATCCCCAAGAATTTGTATACGACTCTTCATTTGTTTATAAACTTCACCGTTTTTGTAAGGCCACAAATAAGCTCCTAGGATTGGTATGAGAAGATGGATATCATTCTACTTAGTTATGGTATCAATCATTGTCACTTAAACCACAATTCTACATTCGGAAGCGAGGAATGATCTTATGATACCAATATTTTATGTTGATGATCTCATTCTCATAGGTAGTTTAGATCCCATGGTTTAGGATGTTAAAGAAAAGTTGAAGGAGAAATTTGATATCATATATCTAGGAATTTCATATTACTTTATTGTTTTATGTATTCACTACTCTTATGAGGGTCTCCATTAGGCAAAATATGTATGTGATTAATCTTCTCCATTAATTCAATATGCCGATTGTAAGCCTAATCTCATACCATTTCTTTTAAGAATTGTGTTATCTATTAGCTGCAAAATCATTTGGTTGATCATACATTTTATAGATAGTTGTTGACTCACACTCGCCCCAAAATTTGTTTTTCTATTAACCTTGTCTCTTGATTCTCCCATGAACCTCATGAGAATCATTGGTGAGAAGCCAAGCGTATTTTACACTATATTCAATGTATGAATCATTTTGGGATATAATACACATCACAGAGTTTTTAATAATTGAGGGATACATAAACTCAAATTCGGGAGATTGTGTTGATACTCAAAAATACACTTGTGGATTTTTTTACAACCTTGGTTTTGATCCATCTGCATGGGGGTGCAAGAAGAAAATAAATATTGGATTATCCTCCATTGATGCAAAGTATCAAGGTGTTACTAAATCCAACTAAGAGGAACTCTAGATTTATCAATTACTATGTGAGTTTGGTTTCCCACAACATAATCCCATGCCATGTTTAGTGTGAAAACTAAATTAGAATTGACATCGCACGTAACCCTATTGAACATCAACGAACAAAGCACATTAAGATCCATATTCACTTCATTCATAGGATTGTTTAGGATGGAGTTTTTAAATTGAACTTTGTAACTACCACCGAGTAGGTTGCGAGACATACTTACAAAACCCTCGGTAATAACTCGCTACTTTCACTTGTGGCATTGTTTGGTGTGAAGGAATTTTTCCTTTGGGGGATTCAACATGAGTCCTTTCTTTCTTATTTTCCTTTTTCTTTTGATAGTACATATGTACCTTACTAAGCCTATTAGCTTGGACCCATATTTGATATATTTTTTTCCTAACTTTTGCAAAAGGGATGTTGGATTGTTCACATTAGATTGGGTTTATTTAGTTACTCTTAATTGGTGTTTGTTCACACCTATCTAGCCGAAGCTTTATTTATGGAGTTTATATCTTATTTATTAGGTATTTTATTCAACAACTTGAGTGCACATAGAGATTGTTTTTCATGCATGATTTTAGGGATACTAGTGTATTCCCTAATATTCATTTATTCTACAACTATTAGTTTGTTATAGATATAAACCGTCTTAGATATATTTACTTTAGGATCTCTTTGTAGTAGTCTGTGAGAAATAGAAGCTTGTGAGTGTATTTATGTAAATAAAGAATTTTCATTGTTGTGTGTTGATATTGATTGAATCTTTGTTTTTGGGTTGTATTATTTGGAGCTAACCATTGTCTTGTAACATCCTCCCTACTCACTCTTATACAAATAAATAGACTTGTACCAAAATTAAGTGTCCATAAATAAATATTTTTTATAATGGAACAAAATCCTCAACTAATACAAGATATGTAACTTTGTTTGTAAAAAACAATAATGAAATCCCTACAAAACATTGCAAGATAACCAAAAGTAGGAGAAGGTCCACCAAATATGACCATGAAAACTTCAATGATGTCACTAACATAGAGTCACAAGAAGTATAACCCACCCCTTCAAGGTTTTGACCTCTAACTTCTTGCTCCATTGACAAAGCTTTTGATACCATCAGAATAATACCCAATACTCATGCCTCGTATGTTTAAAGTCTAATAAATACATCATATAACACCTAAATGTTGTGCACGAATAACTACCTCTAGTGGCTTAATCGGTTTACACACCTTTTCATTCACTATGAGATCATTGGATCAAGCCATTGGGTACAAAGAGGAGTGAAATCCCTATCAACATGAGGGGTCATCCGATTGTAGGCTATAACACCCATGGATGTGTCAATTAAAAACATATGTTGTATGTAAAAGGTCAACCAATAAGATTATTCTATCATTAATCTCTTGTTTTCATTTTAGATGCTCAATCGAACGGAAAACATATTTTAAATGAATTATTAAAACATAAATTAACCATAAAACATGAGATAAACGTTATAATATCCTTACAATATATATGGCATGTTGTGATTAGCTCTTACATACTATTATGAAAGACAAATTGAACAACAATTAAAACCTTTTTATTTTAAAATTGATATTTTTATAAACATATCTGGCATCACAAGTGCTCACTCCACTTAGTTGTGTTAATATAATAAAGTTGAAGTGTGCAAGCTATGTAGATGTTTGTAGCTTTTTAAATTTTATTAATGGTACTCTCTTATTAAAGTTCGTTTGACTTAGCACTATAACTAGTAAATCTCCTAAGAAGAGGGCCACTTATTTATAATAGGCAACACACGTCTCACCAATGACGTCTTTTTAATTTTAATTTATTTTGAAATAAAAAGGCAACATTTTTGTCTTCTTTGTTTTAATTTATTTTGAATAAAAAAAGGTTTGACATGAGAAAAATGCGGGAAATAGAACGTGCAGAAAAATGGAATATTCGGAAAGCAAGTCCGAAGTGGGGGTTGGTAGGATCAAAATAATATATTTATTTTGAAAAGAGAACGTGCATACAAATGGAATATTGTTTTTATTGGCAACTATTAAATCTTATTTATTAATTAATAATATAACAACTACACCTACTAACAATTTCTAACAATTTCGGTGGAGATTTAAAATAACGATGAGTTCGAAAGGTTGCCTTTTCTATTCAAAAAGAAAAATTGCTTTATAACATTAAAATTAAGATCAAATTTAAGATGAGTGTTTTTATTGACATCTCATGGGATTAAACTTGCTCTTTCCACCCCTTTGTCTATCATTTAGTTAAAGATTATTGTTATAGCTAGGTGGCCCCGATCCACCATCGAGAGACCTCTCCACTTGTGTCTTTCTCCTTACGTGCTCATTATATAGGGTGATATGCATCCTCTGCCCTCTAATGCAATCTGTATTTACTAAATTCGGGCTTATAATATTGTATGCTTCATTTAACTAAATATGTCTTGAGATTTTGATAATTTAAATTGTAAATACCAACCACTTGCCTTTATTTGTAAATCTCCTTTACACTTTTTATATCAAATGAATAATAAGAATGCCAAGTTTTAGGTTAAGATTCAATAAAAAATATTAGAAAAACTTTAAAAGGAGTTGGGTTTTATGATAATAAATTGGTAATAAAAGTGCTTGCCTTTTTTTCCTTTAATAATGTAATTTTGAGGGATGTTGCTAAAAAAACTATAAAGCCTCGATATGATGCGATTAGATAATAGTATTAATGTAGAAATCTACAAGATGCCAAAATCAATTAATGGGGTTGAAAAAGTACAATGTAAAGTGAGGAATATGGAGTGCAAAAGAAACTCTATCAAATCTAAAAACTAAAGAACACACAAGTAAGAAAATATGTGAAAATAAAGTATGTCCTCCGATGTCTCACAAATCTCACAATATCTGCAGCCTTTTCAAGATGTTGCTTCCTACTCAATCATGAAAAAAGAAAAAAGTTGAATAAAAGAATTGATTCTCGGGTGGCAATCTTTGTAGAAGAGATTTTTTGGCCAAATGATGGAGAAGATAAAGAATCCCTCAAAAGAAAAGAGTTAAGCATGTGTGGTCCTTGTTCTCCGATGTCTCACAAGTAAGAAAATATGTGAAAATAAAGTATGTTCTCTCGATGTCTCACAAATCTCACAATATCTGCTGCCTTGTCAAGATGTCGCTTCCTACTCAATCATGAAAAAGAAAAAGTTGAATAAAAGAATTGATTCTCTGGGTGGATCTTTGTAGAAGAGATTCTTTGGCCAAATGATGGAGAAGATAAAGAATCTCTCAAAAGAAAAGAGTTAAGCATGTGTGGTCCTTGTAAGCCATAAAGTTCTAGAGAGGGTTATATGATTATTTAAAGAGGCAAAAGAATAACCCCTTGATCTTATAGGTAGGAGAACATATAATTACAAAATGATCATCGGTTTCATGCTCCACAGGAAAAGGCGATTTGTCTCTATACAAAGGTGATGTCAAGTGTTAAAGGAGCCCTCAAATCACAAGATTTTTTTAATTGGAGTTGGGTGTAGCCTAGAGGTTCGACGAGCCCATCCTAAAGGTGAAGACACATACTATAGCAATGTTGAAACTTTGAAGAAAGAGGATGAGAAATCTCTAGCCATTTGGACCGAGTTAGGTTCTATATAACTCATCTCTAATACCCTTATTTATTTCCTTTTGGATACATCCGGTACATCAATTGTAATATATTATATAGAGTTTGTCAATGTCAATAATTACAAGGCCTAATAGAGTGGAAGACCTAGAGTACTAACACGATTTGATCCCACATTATATTCATAGAAGATTTGAATGTGCTTGATATGGATACCTAAATAATGTAACCAAAGAATTTTCCATGTCTAGTCTTGGGTATCATAGTCACCACTTGAAAGATCCCAATAGTGATGGGTATGGTTGTACCAAATTTAGTGAGTGTGATGTCATGAGGGATGATCTATTATCATGGAGATGATTTCATAATATGGAGGTAAACACTTTTTAAATTAAACTTCAAGCTGCGAGTTTCCAATGAGGCCCCTATACACACTCAAAATTTACAATGTGCAATATGCAGAAAACACGTCTCTAGTGATGATAAAGATCCATTCGAACCAGAAAAAGTCTAGATCCATCCCATTTCTCCTTACAAGATTTCTAGCACTCCCCATTTTATCTTGAAACCTATCTTTTAAGATTTTTCATGTTAAAGTTGAGCTTTTGCTCAACCATAGAAAAATTTCTAGTCTTTCTAGATTGATGGTTTTGTCACCATTTAACTCAAAATAAAACATGTGCTTCCAAACTACTAAATACACTGCAATTTGATTTCCTCCATCATTACTTGGTCAATTTTTCTAAGAATAGGCTTGTTGATTTCTTCTTCTCTTACTTGTTCATCTCTAGTATTTTAAACCCATTGCTTTCTTCCACATGGGATAAAACATCCTTCCTAAAGTTATATTTCAATTGCTTTTCTTCACTTCTAACACCTTATAAACACTCCTTTTTCACACTATTCATGGGTTGGTTATTTTTCGATTCCAAGAGAGGTTATGATGCCCATTTTATGAAAAATCTTGTTAATATATAGAATCAATACATTGTCCATGCCATCTTTTCATTTTCATACAAACTACATCCTTACATCGACTAGCCATCTTTTGGGGTCTTCACTGCTACTTTTGCTTTGTCCATTTCTTCCTTCTTAGATCAAATTGGACTATGTATTTAAAGGAGTACAAATATGAGGAGACAAAAATCACCACAAAAATCTTGGGATAATTTGTCACATGATTGTAGTGACCAGAGTTGGAGGTGCATTTGTTTTTTTCATTTTATTAGAGTAAATTTATTGGAAAGGTTTCTTAAAATCTTTTTTTGTTAGATTTAAATATGAAAATGTGAATTTATCGAGAATTGAATTGGAAATCATTGGAAAATATTTTGTGAACACTTCCCTTCTTTCACCTTTGTCTCTTTAATTTTACATGGGAATATATGATATTGATAATTAATCTGAAATCATTCCTTATGGGTTTGCTCGGGAAATATTGGAAGTAGGGAAGAAAGAATTTATTTCTTTTGTATTACGTTTCTATAAGCAATCCTTTCCCGAGAAAGCTTATTTTGGTTGAGAGAAAAATCTTTTGAGAAGCTTCTCCTCCGAACAAAATTGAGGCTAAAGGTCATGTGGTAGAAGCTTTCTTTTAATAATGGATAAACATTGCATTATATTTTCTAGAAATATTTCATTTATTTTAGATTAATAGTTTGCAACCGTTGATTAACTACATCTAGTTATTCTTTATTTAGTTTATTTTGTGTTGGAAAAAAATAGTTTAAATTTTATTTTTTTATTTCTTGCCGTCTCATTTGATGTTTTAATCATTTCTAAATATTCAAAAATTACAAAAACATTATATAGTTTTTATTCTATTTCATTTCATTTAAAAAGTGCATTTTGAGGAAAATACAAAAATAAGTTATAGAAAATCATCATTCTACTTTATTCATGAATAGTTATAGGTGAATTAAATAAATTAAAGGCAATATTATTAATCTTTTGATTTAAATATATTTACCATTGATTATTCATTTGTTGTGAGTGTTTAATTAAACCAATCATCAAACAAAAAACAAAACATGGCTATTAGGAGCTCACGCTACGCGTACTTAGCCCTTGATTATCCTTTATCTCTTTGTTTGTCCTCCCCTCACGATATAATATCCAAATATGGCCATTCTTTTTCTATATCAAGCTCTTGAGATAATTTCTAAACCCATAGTCAATCCACTTGCTATTGAACCTAATCAAGGAGACATAGACTTAAAGCTACGCACACTAGTCTTTTGTTCTACTTCTTTACCACATTTAACCATAAACCAACTTCAAACATTAAATGAAAATATATTTATTGCAGAGTGATTATGGTTTGATCAATTTTAACCTCTTAGGTGTGTAAATCCATAGTTTCATCACCTTGTTCCATCAACATGTTGTATGAACCTCTTTGGAGAGGAACTTATTGAAAGAGATGAACACTTCCACAAGGTCTTACAACCTAGTCCCAATTTATTCTATATAACCGATTGATGTAGCCTAGAATTTACCGGTAAAATCCCAAGTGCATCTGGAACATCACTCGGCCCTAAACGAGTGCTCACCCAAAGCGCATAAAGGTACCAAGCCCCTCTTTAGGGTTCTTTATTGAAGGATGTTAGAAGGATGAAGACTTAATGCATTCGGTTCCATAATTAATATATCATTCTACAAGTACATGCTCGAGATCTAGATATAAAGAATAACAAACTTGAATGATAACCATGATGAAATCAAGCATGCAAGAACTAATTATACTCGGGATTAACACTCGACTCAACCAATACACTCTATTATATAAAAACATAGGAATACACATAAGCTTCTTACAATAATAGCATTATATGCTCATGCGCGTAACAGATCTCGATAGCATAATCTCACAAAGAATCTAGTTCTTACATACCCTTCTTTTACTACGCAGTTCATTTCTTATTTATAAGGGTGGGGACTTGCCCTTCACCGCTTATCTAACCCCAAAATAGGTTACATGTTAAGAATAGACATGCACCTTTATAATAATAGGCTCACATGTAAGAATGCTAGCAATAGATCTCTCACAGTTAACTGGCAGTAGCAACTCTATCTTTAGCCCGCATCCATGCAAAGTGCTCCATAGCCAATCTTCCAAAAATAGCCAATGCATGTCACGCAAGTCTTTTCCCGGTTTATGTGCTCCACACATCATCTCCCAAAAATAGATCATAATCGTGAAAATGACTAAGTACCGAATTTGTCTTTGTCCTCCGTGCACGATTCCTTTCCGATCCTCTTGCACCTTTAAATGCACCCTGCTCTTCCGCGCGAATATTTTGTATGTCTTCGCATAGTGTCATATATTTTCTGCTCAACATTACCCCACACCATTGCAGACACGCCTCGACAATGGTTACCTCTTGAATGTTTAAAGAATAGAAAGAACATAAATGGAAGATAGTAAATAATTTTCTATACAAAAGAATGATTTACTCAATAGTATCCTCTTCTTCAACCGAAAGAATCAATTCTGGATACTCTTCCTTTATCTCTGCCTCTAATGTCTTCCACTCATTTAGTGTGGCTCTACTTTTCCGGAATGTCTACTTTATGCAATAGACTCCACTCATCTTGGGAAATTTCTCCCTTTTCATTCTGCAAAACCAAAACAATGTTGGACATTGCAGACATTCTTCCTTCTAGCAGATCCATCTTCTGTGCTATAATCTTCCCTAGCTCATCTAACCTTTCCTTATGGGGTTCTTACGATGTTGCAAGGGCCTCGCGCTTTTGTTTTACCAATGTCAACCTCTCTGTGTGACCCAGTGTCTCATCCTTCATTACTTTTAGGACTTCATTGTCCTCTACCATGGTCCTTATCCTGATGACCGCCTCTGGAGTTATGTAAATATTCAATGCCTGGTTTTCTTTCCTCAGCTCCTCCTGCAAGGTTTGGAGCAATGCCTCATAAAATGCAATTTTTCCAATCACTGCAGCCTTTTCCCTCTCTTCCTCTTGTTCAGGGTCTTTTAGCGCTAATACCCTAACTAGCCCCTCTTCAAGTACCATATCAACTAAAGTTCACACATAGTGTATAGTTGAAGGAACCTTTTGGGCATCTTGGGATCTAAGTGTGGTATTTCTTGAAGGACATGATCCCCGATCGCCATGCCAATAAGAAAACCATTCTTTTTATGCTCCAGGTCCTTTTCTTGTTTCAAGCATGTGATCTCTGCATCCTTGGCCTTAATCTCTTCCCTCAATGCCCTAATAGTTACAAATTTATCCACATTCCTCCTTGCCACCTCTGTAGATACCTTTACCAAGGCATTACTTACTTGTTCATCCGACATAACAGTAGGCTTTATCGTTATGTGTCTATCTTGAGGTGTCTTCTTCAATCTTCTTGATACACAGGACTCTTCACATACGTCAAAGTCTGGTTCATCCATATGTGTCTGCATTGACCAAGACAATTGTTTTCTTGCACACACGATGGCCATGTCCTCATCCATCATCTCCCAATCATACAATTCCTTAAGGCCCACCGTGCTTTGGAAACGGGTGCGAATAATTTTACTTGTGTCCTTAGCGTAGCCCATGAACAGTGTAGTATATTCCCCACTTGTCCACTTCAATCTTGGCCCCTTAAGAAATTGAGCGCCAAGATTTGGAGTTTTTCATGCTATGCTCTGAGCAGTCTCTTGCGTTGTCCCATCTACCTCCTTTAATCCTTCTTCTTCATCCTTCATTTCTTTTTCCTTTGGCTCTTAAACGTCCTCTGGTGGTGTAGGAGATTCGGGCGCGCTCTCCTCAGACTATTCTACCTCTTCGTCCAGCTTCAAATTTCTTCTTCTCTTCTCAGCTGTTTCCTTCTATGGAGAGATTCATGGTGATTTGAACACTAGCGTGGTGTAACACCTTGGGTTCTGGTTCTTCTGAATACCCTTTTGAAGTGGCACTCTCCTTGTACTACATCCAGGTCCTCATCGCATCCTTCTTGCACTCCGAGATGGTGTAGTCACGCACTCAGTTCCTACCTTGTCTATAGGCTACCTTCATCCTCTATGCTCCAGCCACCACTATCTTCTCGTTCATATTCCTCTTCATCCACCACTATAGTCTCTGCAGGCTATGGAGTTGGCACATTCTCTACTATATGCTTACCCTTAGGTGGCCTTGGAAGTGTGAACTCATTTTCCACATATTTTTGTTCTCCAACTTGGGCTTGAGTTGAAGATACATAAGCACTGCTCCAATGTCTCCTACTACCAAGCTTACTAGCTTCATGCTTATTACATCTGAGATAAACCTCTCAATGTAGGCTAGTTCATCCTAGATATACATATGTTTTTCTCAGAGTGTGATAATCACAATCTACCTTATCTGCGATGAAGCTTAGGTGGTGCACATCTGTGAACCGGTGAACTGATGCCTGGAAGTATCATGCTGTGAAGGCATATGGAAGTTTTCACTAAGGGCTCCAAGCTCGCCGCCCTTCATTGCAAATCGTGCGATGAAAAATGCAAATCGAACGTCGCATGGAACCTATCATACCACATCTCCGCCCTCTGTTTAAATGGCCCACTCATGGTCCCTTCGCATAAGTATTTACCAAATATTTCCGCTAAAGATTTTTTTTCCGTGGGGTACTCCCAAATCTTTTCCTTTGGCCCATCGGGCACTCCAATCTCCATA
The DNA here is from genome assembly GCA_018340775.1 of Taxus wallichiana var. yunnanensis. Lineage (NCBI taxonomy): Eukaryota > Viridiplantae > Streptophyta > Pinopsida > Cupressales > Taxaceae > Taxus > Taxus wallichiana. The sequence continues at coordinate 221,225,333 of CM031235.1, forward strand.
AACACCAAAGACAATAAACTAGCGCCAAAACTAATTCTGTCACTTGTACACACTTATTCAATGATTGTATTTGCTATGTGATCCACAATATTGTAGATCACTCCTTGAGACATTTTCCTTGCAATGTGCAGCCACATTGTATTCACCTGCAACCACCTTTCTTGATCATTCAAATTTGTTACCAGATATGCAGTTACTTGTACCACTGAGTACTCCTTTAGTTTATCAATGTCCATGCCACGCAAACCCTTGGTATATCATAGATCCTTCTTTGTCTCTAGGATCACTGCTTTATCCGTTAAATCATTGTCTAGATCTGATCCTAAGGCCCTTAATCATGTCACTATTGAAATTAAGGTGGCTATGATTCTAACCCTCCATCTGGCGAAGTAGAAGAAGTCCTCATGGACTCTGCTCATCAAGCATCGATACAATGGTTAATACTTCCCAAAGTATGATAGCTCGTACAACTGGTAGACTCCAATCTACTTTAGTAACTTCTCTCCAGCTTCATCGTACCTTTGGCATGTCTTACAGTTGTTTTTTTTTTGTGCTCAACAATGCATCTAGTTCCTTCTTATTATCGATGTGTGATGGTTGTAATCACTGATATTACATTTATGGATGTGGGAATCCCATTCTTGTCCCATAATCATGCCCTTCAAATATTACATTTATGAGAAATTACTCTCGGGAGCAATTTCTTCTTTCGCTCGATCTTTTTCTTCCCTTTTACTCTTACTACAGGTGCTTTCTTGGCGCCATTTGAAAATATCTCATTTCTATCCTCTGTAACAAGCAAGTTAAAACCCTAGTTTGAATCTCCGTGCCCTAGTGGAAATCACATGCCCTAGCTCCTTCGTAACGTGTCTGCTTCACTCAAACCCTTCACCTATGGGGACACAAGCTTCTCCTACACACAAATCTTCTCTCCACATCTAGTTTCACACTCTTCACACCTCAACACAATTCACTCGGCTCGTTTGCAGTTAATTCTTTTTCAAATTCTTACAATTTCAATGGTAAGAATGAACTCACATCTTTTCCTTATATAGATTTTCAAAAAGTTAGTACATTTATTGCTCCTTCACCTACCAAAAATTCTCTCATTAATCAACCATTTTCGTTCTTTCCACGCAGTACATCTTCGTGCCCAAGCTATAACCTTCTAGTGCACCTTCCTACCTTCTAGCCATGGACTTCTCTTCAAAGCACGCCTCCATGCACCAGTACCTTGCCACTGTGCCTTCCCTTGGTAGTTCCCATGGCCCCTGCTTACCTCACGTTATACTTGTTTCTTCATTCATCTCCACCTATGGTCCTCGTTTCTAGAAGCAATATCTTTTTTAACAATTCTCCAACTTGAATAACACCCATAGCAATTTGTTCCTTTCATGTGTACTTATTTTCAATAGTCATGTACCTAGATATCAATAACCACCCCACACTAATGGTATGTGCAGTCCTCTGTGCATAAAAAATTCTTCAAATAATAATTAGCTTCTAGCATGAAAACACACTTATTACACAAAAACACCAACTAAATTGACAAAGCATAGTGACGAAGAAGGAAATATAGAATTGAAAACCTAATCTAAATGACAACACTGCCTTATTACAAACACCAAGAAGACTTATTTATAGTAGGGCTTTAGCCTACTCCCGTTGAAGTACCTAGGTAATCGTGTTCCATCAAGCGCCTCTAATTGACAAGCGCATGTTTCAAGTATGTGAGTGATAACATACGGCCCCAACCAATGTACCTTGAGTTTTCCTGGATGGTGTAAAAACTTAGAATCATAAAGGAGTACCATCTGTCCAATCTCAAAATTTTATCCCTAATGTGCCTATCATGCCATGCTTTTTGCCTGGAATTTTCTTGTTTTTGACTCCAACATGCTATTGCTCGTTGCTCATCTAGCTTGATTAACTTTTCAATCCATTCTTCTAATGCTTGTTCATCAACTAGACCTTTAGTGTGCACAATACACAAAGAAGGTAACATGAATTCCATAGGAAGAACTGCTTTTGCGCCAAATACTAATTGAAATCGTGTGGCTTTATTTAACTTTTATATGTTGTTCGATATGCCAAAAGAACCGCATACAATTTATCATCCCAATCCTTTCTTCCAACATCACAGATTTTTGTCAATGTATCGGCTCAAAATTTTGTTAAAAGCCTCGGCAGCCCCATTTTCCGAGGATGATATGGTGTAGTCTTATGGTGTGCAATCATGAATTCATCCAATATAATTTTGTTTGTCTCATTCAGAAAATGTGTGCCCTATCACTAGTCAAACTCAAAGGACATCCATACCTTGTAATAATATTTTCCCATAGAAACCTAGCTGCTGTAGCCATTGTACAATCCTTTGTAGGCACTGCTTACGCCCCACCTTGTCGGATAGTTAATAGCGCAAGTAATGATATAGCGCGATCCGGTCCTAGGTGCACATTTGGTAAAATAAGACCCACAAAATCTATAGCCCATTTCTCAAATGGTTCTGCACTAGTAATAGGTCTTAGAGGCATTTCATCTCATTGACCTAGTTTCCCAAGACACTGACAGTGATCACAAGCCTTGCAATATGCTTTACAATATTTATACAGGGTCTCCCACCATAATCCAACGAGTAGAATCTTGCGAGTAGTGGTGTCACTTGCATAGTGGCCACCTGCAATACCACCATGAGCTTCCTCCATGATATTTGTGTGTTCATGTTCCAATACACAACGATGTAATACTTCATCCCGACCTAACTTTTACAAGTCACCGCTAATCAACATATAGGGTGCCACGTGTATAGCAAGTTGTTTCTTTTCTAAGGATTTCATTCCTTCTGGTGCCATACCTATTCATAGAAAGACAACAATGTCCTCTAATTCCAATGGCGCATGTTATAACTTGTATAACTATGCATCGGGCATGGTACATTCAATTTTCTCGTACTTCTTCTCATGACTATATTCGGATAAATGGTTTGGTCCATAATTACTTTTCCCTAGTTTTACCACAAATGTGAAATAAAATTCTTGAAATAAGAGTACCCATCTGCATATGCACCCCTGTAAAATGGGCTTGTTCACTAAATACTTCAATGCCATGTGATCTGTATAAAATACAAATGGTGTAGCTAGCAGGTATTGTTTGAATTTATGTAGCGCATAGATCATTGAAAAATCTTTGCACTCTGTAGTTGTGTAATTATGATCTGTAAGAGTCATCTTTATACTAGTAAAACATATAGGATTATCTATAATACCTTCTCCCGCCTAAGACAACACCGTGCCAATGGCCGTGCCAGAGGTATCCACATGTACATGAAATGGTTGGTCCCATAAAGGAAAGTGCAAAATAGGCGTGGCAGTAAGTTTATCCTTCAATGTCTCGAATGCACGCTGCTAGGGTTCTCCCCAGTAGAATGTACATTTTCCTTTCAAAAACTCCTCTAAAGGTGTGTCAACTTTGGCGTATCCCTTTATGAATTTCCTATAATACCCCATGTGACCCAAGAATCCACGCACCTCACTTTGTTGGTAGGCTCTTTCAGCCGATAATGACCGCAACCTTATCTGTATTAACCAACAAACCTTCCTTGCAGATTATGTGTCCCAAAAATATTCCAAATGGTGTATCAAATATGCACTTCTTGATGTTCAAAGAGATACTCAACTGTCTACATATTTCAAACATTAAGCGTAGATTATCACAATGATCCTTAACCAGTCCATACACTATCCAATCATCTAAATAAACCTGCAAGAAGTTGTGAATAAAATCCTTAAACAATCGAACAACTATGCGCGAAAATACAACAGCGCATTTTTCGGTCCAAAAGGCATCACAAGTATAGGATAAGCTACCCCATTCAAAAGTAGTAAAAGTAGTCTTCATGATCCTCCGGGAAATCCTAACTTTGATGATACCAGAGAACCCATCTGTAAACAAATAGATTTCACACCCTGCAACACCTTCTAGTATTTCCTCAATGAATGGCGTAGGAAAGGGATCAATCACACATACAACATTCAACTCCTTGTAGTCCACACAGATCCTAATCCAACCATCCTTCTTGATACTGATCACCATTGGACTAACCCATTCTGACTCATTGAGGGGCTTGATGATTCCAGACTTCAACATTTTGTCAATCTCTTCTTTGACCTTTTCATACAAGTTGGGGTTCATCTTGTAGGGTCTCTTTTGAACTGGCCATGCACCCTCTTTAAGAGTTATCATCATCTTCCCTAATGATTCATTCATGCCTTTAAGTTCATGGTACCCCCGATAGAATAAGTCTTGATAATCTCGTAGTAACTCTATGATTTTTTCCACTTTAGAGTCTGACCAATAGTCTCTAATTATGGCCTCCTTAGGCTCAACATTTGATCCAATATTCAATTTATTTGTCTTTATAGGTTTATGATAGGCACACGTGGTCTTATCTACACTGTCCAACACCTCATGCCTACATGTTGAATGTTCTACATCCATATTTTTATTTCCTCATCGTCCACTAAGTAGACCATTTTTCCTTTTTCTTGCTCAAGGCAAGCACGTTTAAGTAGTGTGGCATCTATCTCTGTTTCTTCAACAAAACGCGCTCCTGAGTCTCCTTCATAAAATAACTCTTGAATGAGTTCCTCCGCCTTGGCACTATCCCCCATAGTTAAGTGCTTTATAACCTTTAATGCTTCTTCTACTAGAGGTTTAGTAGAGAAGAAGTCAAATGTCTGGGTCATTCTTGTAATTAAATCCTACCAATTTCCAGTCTCTCTATGGAGTTCTGCATATATATACCAAGCATGCGTGTAACCTTGTAACATGGAATTAAACTTGTGCACCCGAGAGAAAATGTGGTAAAGCTTCTCGCCCTCTATCCGAGTCACTCACACTGCTTTGAATGTGGTCTTTGAATAGGTTGATTACCATGATAAGTATATATTTGAGTAGGTGCATTACTCGACAAACCTAATAGCTATAACAATCCTAATTGCATTCCATCCTACAAGATTATCCTTGTGGACCACCCACCAAAGTGCTGCATTGCTGTCCCCGTGTAGGGTATATGCTAGCATATTCTTTCTCTCCAACTGGTTTATCCATTGTTCCTCCATGGCATGCAGGAACACCATAGGGTCTCCTTCTCTGGTGTAACGAGGTACCGAGTTGTTACCTATTCTCCTGATATAACGTGGTCTATTATCCCTAGCAAATAGACTCTTTACTTCACGCCCTACCAACTCATAAGTGATATGAGCCCAATTATCACAAGCAACACTTGTAGTAGTGGTGATAGACTATACATCCTCCCACTGAATGATTCCTTCTTTAGATGGCTCAGTACCTCTGGATCCCGGATGACGCATACATAAATCCTATTCAGGTCTTCCTCACTCAAGGGCTCAACATAGGGCACAAATTTTCCATCTGTTAAAGGGATAATAACTCTTTCCTCCTTGTTTTCAAAGCTGATATAACCCTTGTTAAAGAGGTAATAAGTGATCTATACCCAATAACCTCTAGAGTCTTTAGCCCCTTGGGTATGACCAAGGCTAAGACTAAAATTTGGCCCTTAGGCCTTTGGTGTAGGAAGGGGACATTATAGTCCTCCCTTCCCAAAATTTTCTTGTCCTCAAGTAAATGTAAACTAGGATGCTACAAAATCTATTCTCCTCCAAGGGGCATCCTAAAGTGGAAATCCCTTCCACCACACAAAATACTATGTGATCACTCCATTCCTTAGCCTCCTCTGTCTCATCTCAATAATGGATTATGGCTCTAATACTAGCTTCCCCTCCTCATCTTGTGGTGGCAACTATGTAGATGGTACAATATGCTGCAAAAGTGCCTTCTTAAGGCATGAAACATGGAATACGTTATGTATCTTACTATGCTTTGGTAGCTCTAGCTTGTATGAAACTGCCCCAACTCATCGAACTACCCTGTACGGACCATAAAACTATGGTTTCAATTTCTCTGCACCCTTTTGCTTCAGTGAGGACTGCCTATAGGGCTGCAAACGTAGGAATACCAGATCCCCAACCTCAAAAGATCTCTCTATTCTGTGCCGATCTGCATATACCTTCTGCTGATTCTGTGCCTTCTGAAGGTTCTCCTTGAGAGCCTTCAGAATATCCTAGTTCTCCTATAACCAATCTTGAGCTTTGGGAGCTCGGCTATCTGGTAATACCAAATCCACAAATGTCATAGTGTCGTACCCATACAAGGCTTGGAAAGGAGTCATGCCTATGCTCATCTGATAGGTGGTATTGTAGCAATACTCACCCATGTGTAACCATCTAATCCATGCCCGTTGATGACCTGACACATAACTCCACAAATAGCCCTCTATCCACTTATTGACTATCTTTGTCTGCCCATCCGTTTGTGGGTGATAGCTAGTGCTAGGAGTCAACTCCGTACCTACTAGCCTAAAGATTTCCTGCCAAAAGGTGCTCATGAAGATCTTATCCCGGTCATTGAAAATATTTATAGGCAACCCATGTAGCCTAAAGATACCTGTATATAAAATCTGGGCCACATCTGCCACCTCATGCCCCTTAGGTATGGAAAAGAAATAAGCATACTTAGTTAACCGATCAACTACAACATAAATACAGCTATGCCCATGCACCAAGGGAAGCTTTGTGATAAATTCCATAGATATGCTTTCCCATTTCTATTTGGGAATGGGAAGAGGCTGAAGTAATCCTATTGGAAAAGAATTCTTGGATTTGGTTTGTTGGCAAACCATACACTCTCTGACATGATTAAGGACATCCTTCATCCCTTTCCATGCAAATCTCTCCCGATAAACTTGTATGTTTTGAAATACCGAGATTGTAACACCCCGATTTTGTAAGGTATCTTGGTGAATATTTTTCATACTATTATAGCTGCTGAAATGAAGGCAAACATGTTAAGATAAATTCTGATCTTAAAGGAATGTGTTGCTAACTTGGATTCTTGCATACTATAATTTATTGCATAGGACTGCAATGTTATTGTGCTTGTGTGTTTGCTGATGTGAGGAAAAATTGTCGTATACTTGCTAAACTCTCTTTTTTGATTGACAAGACACACCTTGAATCAATTTCATTGATCCAAAGTATCTTGTGGTCTTCTGTGATTTCTATGTTGATTTACTTTTTAACCGAACCTGAGGATGATATAAATGTGCGGCTTGATTGCGGTATGAGTAGCTGGCACGTAAATGCCAATGACAAAGGTTCGATTCTTGAACCTTGATCTTGTCGAACTTGAGACCTCGTGAGACAGAAGCGTCCTGACACGGGTGGCCTTGGCATGTGAAACAAAGGATGGAACGTCCTGCACAACATTGATATGAGTGTTAGTTGAGAGATTGGATTAGAGGTTGATTAATGTTAGTGGTTAGAAGGAATTAAATCCTAAGCTAATCCTAAGTTCTAACATGCATCCTAAACTACTATCCTAAGTGGATTTTTAAATTACAAAAAAAAGAGGGAAATAAACCTAAGTCCTAATAACCTAAAACTAAACTATGACCTAGGTTGAATACTAATAAACATCCTAAACTAATCCTAACCTAAAGGGGACACGCAGACCCTTAGAGGGAGAGGATAAGGATGAAGGGGTATTCAATGGCATTAAATGGGAGTCCATACATGGACAAAGCACTACGATTTGGGGCGAGGTAAGTGGCGGAGGTATCTAGTTGGAGATGGAACCAAATTTGGTTTTGCATGTGAAATTTGAAATTTAGAGATCGCTTGACTCAAGTTGGCAGTGGCGTGGAAATTTGGAAAAAGGTAGAGCCTTTAATACATTAAATGTTCTTGGTCCTCGTAACCAGCTCACCTTGGAAAGTGTATGAGGGAAATTTGATTGTTCATTGTGTCGATTCGGATTTGGTGAAGTTGCTCTGCATTTGGTTTTTTTGTTTGGTTCAGTCGAACCAGTTTCTTGGATTTAACACTGTTCTTGGAAGATTTAGAGGCTGTTGCTGAGCCTGAAGAGGAAAGGAATTGTTGAAAAGCCCTTGATGTCACCGAGGAAGGAAATATCTTCAGCAACCGCAGTTTTCTTCGAGTTTTGGAAAAGAAATCACAGGCATGTTAAGCCCTTCTCTTTAAAAATACTTGCTTTGTTTAAACGTCTCATTAAAACAACCCTGCTCTTGGGTTTTGGGTTTATGTGATTGTTGTCATGTTGATACGATTTGGATTTAGTCGAATTTTGCTGTCATTTTTGGAAATGATAGGTAAATTCGTTTCTGGTTGTTATGCTTTGATTTGTCTTTGCATGAATCGAGTTGGAATATGAACTTGTTGTATTGGTTGTTGATGGTATTTGGGAATTTGAGATGGGTTTTTCTCTGCTTAAGTGTTATATAAAGAACTGGCAGACTGTGTGGGTTGTTTTCACTGCTGTGCAATTGTTCTTTTGCTATATGAATTTCAGTGATGAAAACTGTACAGGATGTACGAGTTGTTGATGTTGTTTCTATACTGAAATCTTTAAAAGGAAATAAGATCCTTTTTCCTTCTGCTGTTTTGGATTTTGTTAGAAATAGCATATGGGTTTTATTGAGCTTATGAACTCGATTTAAAGGAAGAAATGGTAATATTTTATTGTTGTCCCTTCTTCTTGCATAAGAAATGAACGAATAACGTTTTGGGTATTCGTGGAAGTAGGAAAGGTTAACTGTTTTTCTTCTGAACTTGCATATGATTACATTCCCTCGTTGCTGTGAGGACAGGATGATTTTCGTTGTGTTTTATGGATGTTGTTCGGCCTTCCTGTTCGGACTGTTGTCACGATTACTATCTCGGCTTGTTTTCTGTACAAGTAAATGGAAAAATATAGAAATTTGGGTTATTGCTTGAGTTTGTCTTGACTGCACCAAGCTTATATATTTAATACCCTATGCGGGTTTGCCTTGACAGAGGTATTGATATATGAATATATATATATATATATATATATATATATATTTTGAGTTCTGTATCTCATTAAGAAAAAGGAGAATGTTGTTTTTGGAACTAATTGTTGATCGAGATAGAACTCGAATTGGTTATTTCATTGTTTGCGGTATTTTGGATATTCATTGTTTGCGGTATATTGGATTGGAACTGCACAGGTTAGGTGAGTTGCTTTTCAATATGAGCGATTGTTCTGTTATCTTTATAAGTTGAGCTGTCATGCTTGAATAAACACGACTTGGGTGTTTTTAGTTCATTCTGAGCAAAATGATCATTTCTTAATGAAATTTTAGGGACATGAATTCTTCTTTATGCTGTTTTCGATTGAAAGAAACAGTAAATTGGTTTTGATGAACGTTATAAGTTCAGTTTGACAAAGATTACAGTGACATTTAGATGGTTTCTGAGTGCTTGTTATTTTTCTGTACAAACGGAAATTTTGAATGTATTCGTGTGGTCTTCTGATCTTTGCACTGTCATTCAAGGAAAAATGAAATCGGCATGAGTAATTCTTGTTGAGTTGAAGAAAATGATTGTTTCTTATTTGAATAGTTAAAGGAACGAATTCTTCTCTTTGGGCTGTTTGAATTATGGAAATAGCATTATGATTGGTCTTGTTGTAGGTAACAGCCATGAATAAATTTCATCTTGAACTGTATGCGTTCATAGAAATAGAAAATCATGTGATTAATTGATTGCATGATTGTATAATTGTTTATCTGGTTTAAAATACAGTGAAGAAAGTATGGGCTCTTCTAGTACAGTAAATACATAGTATGCATCCTTATACTATTTGATCTATGATAAATACGATGTTGTACCAACCTGTTTTGGGTATTCATACGAGCTTGATTTAAATGAAGTATGGATAAGGACGATAAATTCTTCCTTGTTTTCATTTAAAGCTGATTATGAATGAAATTACTCTTCCGGAAAGTGAATTCTGAATGGATTTTGTAAGTTTCACTCTGAACTGTTATCTTGATTGTGTCTCGTTTGGATTCAATTTTGGGACAGTCATGAGGAAAGTAATGGGTTTACATTTCAGTTAGTTTTAACCTTTGCATTTATTATTAATGAAAGGTGTAGAAAGGATAATAGTATGTTATATCAGCAGTTCTTTGGCTGATTGTGATGGTATTTTGATGGTTCAGTTGTTATGCTGATCATTCCTTGGTGCCTATTTCTTGATTGATGTCTTACTGTCATTTCATAAAAGTAGGGTTCTTTTATTGAGACAGTTAGTTGAAGCACCTCATTTTAATGAAAAGTGCTTAATATGCTCAGTTCATTGAACTGACCCGTGTAAATAATTTTGCAGATGGAATTTGATTAGAAAGAAGACATGGCTGTTTTCTGATGCTTCTTGATTGGTTGAAGATGAATTGTATTTGTTTACTTTTATTCCACTTTGTGGAGTTGTAAAGAAAAGAAAGTATATTCTTCTATCTATGAGTTGTAATGATGTTTTATGTAAACAATGTCCATTCATTGGATTGGAAAATGTATGGATTATGACATGAATTGATGAATACAAATACAAGTGTGATATTTTAATGACTATATCATTTTGATATTGTTGGATTTCAATTAGAAATATAATGTTATTCCTGATTTGGATTTATCTAATTGTCCTTGGATGGACGTTAAAAAGAAATAGATATCTATTCTTACCTTAATGCAACTTTTAAGTTGAAATGTGCAATTAGTTCATACTTGGGTAAAGATGAATTCTTAATTGACATTAAAAAGGATTAGGAAGAATATGAATCCATAACTGATAGGTATTCAGGATTAGCTTGGTAGCTAAGGAATATCAATTAACTTCGGAGTAATCAAACTTCGCTTTCGAACTCCATTAATGACCTCGTATGTTAAATTCAGAATAAAGGATATGGGATAAGTATATCCATAACTAATGGACCTTAACTATGTAATGTTAAGGAGAATAAATGAATACATTTATCAGAAATTAGACTTCGTTAAATGACGTCTAATAAGCTAGAATTCTGAATTTAGTTACAGTTGGGAAAATCTTGGTTAAAGTTTAATAGGTTAAACTTATCACGTCCGTCGGTAACGGGCCGCTTAATCCAATGATTAAGAAGAGAACCAAGTAGAGAAATGCAGCCCTTCGGCATGAAGGAGAAGATGCATAGCAAGCTAAAGGACGGATTTAGTCTCTCTTAGCTATATACAACTGTAACGGGAACGAGGATAAAGGGATCAGCATGGTTGCTGAAAGTTGATTCTTAATTATTAAGATCATATCCAAATCACTTGAGCAGGATGTGTACTCTCGATGGGAGGATTCCGTAGGACATTGACATACGCCAGCTACAGCAAGGTGTCTTCATGAAGACGGGGTCTTCATGATGACACAATGTTATAGCTGACATATTACAATGCCCTCCCAAATTAAAACATCAAGAATACATAGGCTGAATGTGGAGTTCTTGACGAGGGATAGGAGTATGATCACATATACGGAGTGACTCCGGGATACTAAAGATAACTAGACACACGGAGTCGTGGGGAACGGCACCGCATGTCTGCGTATCTTTAGTTACCAGGAGTGCCTTCCTATATTTGTTCATATTGCTAGTTAGAAATTGGAAGTTTAAATCTGACCTTAAACCGAGAGGACTGGTAGGAACCAGGAAAGACCATTCTAGATAACAGGTGAAGTGAAGTGAAGGACGTATTCCATTGATGTGTATCACATCCAAGAATATGATCATGTAAAGCATGTGAAAATATTTGGCCAAAGTATCGCAAGTGTTGGTTGCGTTGTCCTTATCACTTAATTTAAGATGCAGGATGTCAGATGAATATCAGTAACAGATATTCAGATAGGCTTCTTAAATGGATCACTTCGATAACCGGAAACGGTTAAGAGAACTGGTATATATAATATACTATGCATAAACAAACATGAAGGATCGGTTGTTGCCGAGTCATGAAATGAAGGATCGATGAAACTCCGAGCCATGAAAATGGAAGATCGGCAGTTCCTCGAGTCATTTACAGCAGCATATAGAATCTGTTATAGGATTGAATGGCATTGAATGTGTGTTCCATATTGTAAATATGCGAACAGGGAACATTAGTTTTAAAAGGAAATTGTGTGATCCAAACTGTGTTGTTTGGGCAGAGAACAATTATTAAAACTTGAACGTGTGTTTGAATTTTATAATTCATAACAGAGAACGTTATCAAAAAAAAAAAAATTCCCTTGTTCTAGTATCTTAAAATGGGGATGTTACTGAGGATGCCTAGCTAATGGTGTATCATGTGATGCTTGAAGGATCTTCTCCCTCATCTTGGACCCTGGTACAAGGAAAATCCTATCCTTGTAGAAAATGAGATCATCCAATACTCTATATCGGTCATCCTATATAATACCATCCATGATCTCACATGTAAACTGATTTTTGAAATACTCAACAAGTATATAAGTCTTCCAATCCATTGAAATCTCAGACATAGAATTAAGCATAGAAGTAAGGTAAGGCCTCCTAGATAAAGCATTAACAACAATATTATTCTTACCTCTAGTGTACTCTATGTCGAAGTCATATGTTTGTACCTTGTTCACCCATCTCTGCTAGTGATCGTTGAGCTCCTTCTGTCCCAGGAAGAACCTCAAACTGTTGTGATCCATACGAACCACAATTTTTTTCGCCACAAGGTAATGTTTGAATTTGGCCAAAGAATGAATAATGGCCAACATATCTTTGTCATAAATTAAATACCCTCTTTCCACCAGATTCAATTTCTGACTCTCATAGGAAATGAGATGCCTATCCTGCATGAGAACTGCCCCAACACCCTCTCCTAATGCATCACACTCTAGAATGAATGGGTGAGAGAAATATGGTAATGTGAGAATGGGACACGAACTCATCACCTCCTTGAGGTGATCAAAAACCTATTGTGTTGCCTCTGACCAAGCAAAATCCCCTTCTTGGTCAAATCAGTCAATGGAGCAGTCAACCGAGAGAAATTCTTCACAAACCTCCTATAGTATGTGCATAACCCCACGAATCCTCTCAAATGTGTCAACATCCTAGGTGGCGGCTAATCCAGAATTACCCGTATCTTCTCTCTATCCACCTTCACTACACCCCCACCAATCACATATCCCAAATATAGAAGTTCAATCATGCCAAAATCACACTTATAAGCTTTCGCATATAGCGAATTAGCTTCTAATATCCCCAATATCTCACCAAGGTGCCTGATATGGTCCTCCCAAGTCCTGTTGTAGACCAAAATATCATCAAAGAAAATCAATACAAATTTCAACAGGTGGCGGTTGAACACATGGTTCATGCAAGACTAAAATGTAGCTGGAGCATTAAATAATCCGAAGGGCATCACCAAGAACTCAAAGTGACCATAATGGAATCTAAAAGATGTATTATGCACATCCTGCTCCCTGAATTTGATCTGATGATATCCAGATTGTAAATCTATTTTTGAAAATTAGATTGCACCATGTAGCTCATCAAACAACTCATCAATACGTGGTACTGGATACTTGTTCTTTATCGTCTTCTTATTCAAGGAATGGTAGTCTATACACATCCGCATGGTCCCATCCTTCTTCTTCACCAATACAACCGAAAAAGTAAAAGGACTGGAACTCGGTCTAATATGCCCCATATTGATGAGCTCATGGATAGTCTTCTCGATCTCATCCTTAAATTGTTTGGGGTGACGGTAAGGAGAAGTAACCACAAGTCTAGCATTCTTGAGCTCAATCACATGCTCAAATCCCCTATCTGGAGGTACGCCTAGAGGTATGTCACTAAAAACCATACTATGCCTGTCCAATAAGCCATGTATGTCCACATGATACTCTGTTGTCCATCCTCTGATTTCTTGGTCGAAACCAAACAATGTACAACCCAATCCACCCCATTGTGCCTATAAATCCTCTCAATCCTCTTAGTTGTAACAACCGGGTGCCTCTGAAGATAAGCCCCTCAAAATCACATTCCTCCCTTTGGACTTAAACTTCAGCTCCATCGTCTGAAAGTTAGTCCGAAACTCGCCAAGGGAATGGAGCCACTGTACTCTAAGCACTATGTTGGTCTCTCTAATACCAACAATATAGAAATCATCGGTAACTATATAGTTACCCATTGTGATGCTCAATTGGGGTACCCGCCATGTGCACCTCATAGATTCTCCATTGGCTACAACCATGTTGAAGCCCTCAAAATCCTCTGTCTATAATCCTCACCTCTCAACCAATGAGGCATCAATAAAGTTGTGGGTTGCCCCACTATCAATGAGTACCACTACTCGTTGTCCTTGTAAAACTCCCCTAACTCTGAATGCCTTGTACCTCGGGGTACTAGATAACGTGGTGATAGTCTCTAGGGAAAGTCTCACTCTCCTGCTCAACACCTACACTATCTAATGCCTCATCGTCATCATCCTCTAATCCCTATGTGTCCAACTCCTCATCACCATCACTCTCCTCAAAGACCTCTATGAATTGGGCCTTCCCTCTACCCCTGCAATCATGTCCTAGAACCCAAGGTGTGTGGCAATCAAAACATAGTTTCTTTCACCTCAACTCATCTCTGTCCTCTCTAGATATGAATGGTCTCTTGGTTGCATCTTGCCTAGGTGGAGGTACCTTCGGTTGTGAACCATCGGATCTAGAAGGGAAAACCTTAGGCTACACTTGAGGTGGAAACCTCGACTTAGGAGTGGATAACTCCAAATCACGAGCTCTCCTAATAGCCTCATGCAAAGAAGAAGGCTCAAATGCCTTCACAAACCTAGCGAGAGCATCTGTCAAACTGATTGTGAACAATGAAATCAACCTCATCTCCGTAACATCAGGTACCATGAACGGTAATCTATGAAATATGTGATATCTTGATCCAAGGAACCGACTTGTCTTAAATGAGTCAAATATCTAAAATACCTGTTAGGGTCCCTCCTATCAAATATGCTCACTAGCCTTTGTATGAACTCTGCATAAGTAGTAATGTGTATGTGTCCCTGTGTAATCAATCCATGATGCCACCATTCATGAGTGTCTCCCTCAAGATGTAAGATTGCAAAATTTATTGCATATTCCTCACACATAGGATTCAACTCAAAGTATGTCTTCAACTTCTGAACCCAAGAATGTGCAATACACTTCTTAGAACCATCGAAGTGTGGAATAGAAATCTGTCGCAATATCCTTTGTAACTCTGGTACCTGTATCTTATGATCTCTCCTAGGCACTGTTGCCAATCTTCATTTCGCAATTTCTGGAATGGCATGTTGTCATGAAATCCCTCACTCAAGGTCTGGAACCTTTCCCAACAAGACTCCTCATATAAAATATCCACTGGCTGTCGTATTTGAGAAACTTTTGGATCCTTCATGAAAGAAGGTTCATGAAGCCCAGAGAGGTCTGGTAGAAGAATGAGGATACCGCTGCCCCTGAATTTCCTCCCTCACCTCTTTGACCATATGGTCCCAAATTGATATTTTCTCCTCTCTCCATATGAGCATCAATCCTACCCTATGCTAATCTCTCGGTGAGATGTCTCAAATAGAGACCGGTAGTCTCTCTTTGCTTTACCATGTTGGTGAAAAATTGTTCCATCAAATCCACACCCATATACTCACTATCAATGTCTCCCATATTTCAACCCCAACAGGATGGAGAAGCAACTGCTCTGATACAACTAAAATATCCCTTGTGGGATACCACTTAAAAATGCACAAAAAAATATAAAATTGCAGCAAACACAAATTCTGATTTTTGCAGATTTTTAACAGCTAGGGCAGCGAACTGAAGAAAATTAATATCTCTCAAAATACCCACTCAAATCACTTGAAATTTTTAGGAGAGCTTGCTAATATTATAAAGAACATAAGAAAACTATTTTTGGAATTTTTGGAATAATATAATGCAGCCAGAAAATTACAGAAAGCCCTAAACAGGGGTAAAACTTCAAAAATTCGTAACTTCTCCAATAAGCAATATAAAATTATGAAATTCTAGAAATTACATATACTAATATGGAGAATGAAACCCCAACCTTCAGATCTGAAAATGGCAACCTGGAAACCCTCCAAATAAGGGCTGCAATCTCCAAAACAAGTCGCCCCCTTTGGAAGATGGTCAAAACCCTTTGGAAATCCTCTAGAAATGATGCCAAACCCTGTTCTTATCGCTGCCGTAAATCTGATCTGAAAACCCTTTGATTTCCTCCACAAAATGTCTCCAAAACCCTTCCTCTGAAACCTTTGAAAATATCCTGTAAATCAGCCCTGAAAACAACCCCAAAATGACAAGCTAGGGTAGATCTCTCACTACCGAAGAATGCCCTGCTAGCTAGGGATGGATCTCTCACCACCGAAGCTAGGGTTCCTGTGGGATTTCACTCCACAAGCTGTAAATTTGCAAGCAGCAGTTGCACATGAAGGAAAATAATTATGTATGCAAGAATGAGCTCTATCACTCCCCCAAACCTCCTTTTATAACTTTTCATTACCTTTTTCCAAGTTGGGAGCTCCATGTGGGACTAAAAGTGACTTAAGTGACCCCAATGAAGAAATAGAATAATAAAGTACCATAAGTCACCCCAATGAAGAAATAGAATAATAAAGTACTATGAGTCCCCCCAATGACAAAATATAACAATTATTACCACCAAGTCACCAACTTAATGTCAACGACAAAATATAACAAAAAAAGTGGTAATAAGTCATCTATACCCAATAGCCTCTAGAGTCTTTAGCCCCTTGGGTATGACCAAGGCTAAGACTAAAATTTGGCCCTTAGGCCTTTGGCATAGGAAAGGGGACATTAAAACATTAGAGGATGGGTGCAATGGAGGTCTCCCCATTTGTAACCATTCATCTAAGTAAGAACATTGACTTCTGTTCCTGTATAAATCAATATATTACTCAATAACACTCATCCACAACAGTATTCAGAGTGATTTACTTATCATAACCTAAGCTATGAGGGGAAAGATTTACATGTAGGATCTGCCATCTAGTCTCGATACTTGTGCATGAAGTGTTTCCCTTTAACCAATTCCCTAATAGTGGAATGATATTCTCCTGGCGCAACATTTTGCACACTTCTTTCAAGTCATCCATATCAGATTGGACCATTTCTGATGCTTTATTTTGTTCCATCTTCCGTGATTTCTCCTTTAAATATTGTATTTCACCCTGAAGATTTTTGAGTACCTCCATGGTTTCTTGATAAACCTCCTTCTGATGGGTAGGATTTGGGTATTGTGCATGTAAAACCTCCTCCTTAGTGATGGTAGGCCTATCTTTGTAATGCTTCTTTGACGCGTGCCACTTGGTAGCGGGTAGTTATCTTTACGTAATGCCTTAGATTCTGGTTCCAACTTAAGCATCCATTGATTTTCCATAGCACGATGTATCCTAACCATCACTGTGCCTTTGTTTTCTTATTTATGTTTCTTGCTTAGATGCTCATATAATTCCGAGCATTCCTCATATCTATGATTCTTTCCATAGAAAAAATATGTAATATTCTAAGGACATTCACACCTGTAGTGGTCATGAGATCCACATGTATAACATGTTCCGTGAGGGAACTTGCCTCATCCACCACCATGGCCTTGTCCTTCGAATCCACCACGGTATCCTCAACCTCTGCCACGATCTCCTTTAAAAGACCCTTCATTCTGATCATATTGTGCCTGATTGTGATCCCAATCCTAATGCTCTTTCATGCCTTTAGAGTTATTTCAAACTCCTATCTGTCATACACCAATATCTATAGTATCATTGATCTAATCAATAAGCTGACAATCTTCCATGTCATGAGTTGTGGACCTGTAAATTTTATAGTAACAATAGACGTTCTTCCTTATCGCACATTGTAATAATGGGCATCGGATAGCATCATGGTTTAAATGGCATATCTCACAGTCTAATAACAATGATTGTACTGATATGTAGGAAAACTATCCTTTGTGTGACCTTCCACTTCACAATCTATGCACCAAATCCCTGTGCATGTCTCATGTGTTGAATTTTTCGATAGCTTCTCCAATTACTTCGCCATAGCTATGATATGTGCTTCTAAAAATGGGCTCACCCAAGTAACTATACTTCAAACCGCTCTACATGTAAAGATGCTTCAAGTGCTTCACGCGAGATCGGTGTATGTCTTATGTGATAGTGCCCTTCTAAAAGGTGTAATCAAGCCCCCAACGAACCATTGTGCATGCTGGCTTACATGAATATCATAAGAAAGCTTAGATAACAATGTTTTGAAATGAGCATCATACTCTCTGACACTCTTAGTAGTGCCTTGCTTAATATCCTTGAGCATGCTTATACTCTTCTACTCAAACTCAGGGATGTGAAACTCTTTAAGGAAAGCATATTTTAAAGTTGCATAGTCTACGTAAGTCTGATCAGGGTCAAACTTTCTATACCAGTTATGTGTGCATCCTTGTAATGTAGTAGCAAATTAAATTTCCCTATGCTCAAAATCCATGATTCCTTTTATGTGCCATAGTATTTCACACATGTGCACATGTTCAACAACATCTTCTATGCCCTTATACTTTGGAAGATGAAGAGACATCTCCATGTAAATATTTTGGGGTTGGTGTGGACCCCGCCTCCCGATCCGAGAACCACTGTGTTTCCTCTACCTCTAGAACCACCAAATCCACTGGAACTAGAGCCACCTATACCTCCTGATCCCAAACTTGTAGCCAGATTTGGACTAGAAGATGTACTTCCCTATGTCCTAATAGTAGTCATTTTGAACTACACCCGACATTCTGTGAAGTGTTACTACTCCCATAAGAGAGTCCAAAATTTTACGTGCCTGAATTCTGTGTAGATGATACACCCAAAAAGGTACTCCCATACAACAAAAAAGACATTTTTTCTACCATCGATGTGCTTTTTATATGATTCACTCTTCTCTCCCCCGCTTGAATTAGCTTGCTGACTATTTGTTGTACTAGATATTGGAAGACCAAGCGTAAGGGAAAGGTTTCGGGTGGATTCGGATGTGCGCTGCGGCCTGAGTTATCTCTATAGGTGCAATTCTTTGTGAGGCCAAGGAGGGTTCCCCCTGTCATGCTTTCCCAAATGGGGAGTTCGATGCTTGGGTTCCACATATTCTACGTGAAATTCAAATCCTTCGCAAACCATCTCTCTCCACAACGCCATTCACTCTGCAACATCTCATTTGCATTGCTATCTCCCTCTCACTCGCCTCATTATACTTAAGTCATCATTCCTCTCTCTACCTTTCTGTCACTAGGTCTTCCATTTTTCACCAAACCTACTCCCGCCTGTACGTGGTGGGGTTTAGTTAGCCATCGGTTTGCTTTCCGGGATTAGGGTAACCATCAAGATCTTGATTGACAGAGGAATTCCTTGCAGTGGTTCCCTAGGATATCATAAATTTTTTAATTCAGCTACCTTTAGGCACGAATAAATGGAAATTGAGTACTCTAAGATATAGCATGCAAAACACCACGGAACCATGTATCTATAACGCGAGTCTAAATCAAATCAACATCATAGAGGGTCTGAAATTTTTCTGCATCTAGACAAGTGTGTGATACCTCTAATTCCATTTAGAGGCATAAGCAACTAGCCACTTGTACGAGTTCTCTTTGGGAAAATAGCGAAGAAGCTCTTGTACAAAAAGTCATACATATTCTACTCTACCCATGTACATGCATCAAACTTAGATCCCATGTTGAACTTCCATGCGTATTCTTCTTCTAGGTCGTGTATCCAATCCTAAACACTTGCTAGGATCAACCGGTGTGCCTTTATCACAAACCATCTTGAAAACAACTGAAAAAGAGATCCCAGAAATGAAACCAATGATGCAACCTAGAATTTACCAGTAAAATCTCAGGCGCGCTGGCACATCACTTAGCCTAGACTGAGCGCTCACCCAAAGTGTGCAAAGGTACCAAGCCCCTCTTTAGGGTTGCTGTTGTAGGATGTGAGCAAGATGAAGACTTAATGCATTCAGTTCCATAATTAATACATCATTCTACAATTGCATGCTCAAATGTAGATTTAAAGAATAACAAACTTGAATGATAACCATGATGAAATCAAGCATGCAAGAACCAATTATACTTAGGATTAATACTCTGATTCAACCAATACACTCCATTATATAAAAACATAGGAATACACAAAAGCTTCTTACAATAATAACATTATATGCTCATGCACGTAACAAATCTGATAACATAATCTCACAGTAATCCAGTTCTTACATACCCTTCTTATACTACGTAGTTCATTACATATTTATAAGGATGGGGAATTTCCCTTCACCACTTATCTAATCCCAAAATAGGTCACATGCTAAGAATATCCATGCACCTTTAAAATAATAGGCTCACATGCAAGAATGCTAATAATAGACCTCTCACAGTTAACTAGAAGTAACAACTCTATCTTTAATCGACGTCCATGCAAAGTGGTCCATATTTGCTCTTCCAAAAATAGCTGATGTGTGTCACGCAAGTATTTTCCCGGTTTATGTGCTCCACATGCCATCTTCCAAAAATAGATCATAATCGTGAAAATGGCTAAGTCCTAAATTTGTCTTTGTCCTCCGCATGCGATTCCTTCCCGATCCTCCCACGCCTTTGAATGCGCTCTGCTCTTCCGCGCTAATATTCGTATGCCTTCTGTAGACACCCTAATTTCACATCTGTCCTAAATCAATTAATTCCCCTTCCTCATTTCCCATAAAAATACGCTTCGAATTAATCAAATATAATTTGATTAATTATCCATTTCAAAATCCAAAAAATAACCCAATCCTCACCACATGTCATTATTCTCCATGTTTTTCTACTATTGAATTAAAAATTCAAATTCAAATCCTCACCCACCCTTCATGGTCCCCACTCACCTAAAATCCTCCACTTATGAATTAAAAATATAATTCAAATCCTCACCCATTCTTCGTGGCCCCCACTCATCTAATCTTTCCCACATTTTCAAACCACTCACCTAATCTTGCCCACATTTTCAAACCACTCACTTAATCTTGCCCACATTTTCAAACCATGATTACTTAAATTACTCTAAGTTAATCACTCCCCCAAGCTATAAATACAACCTTACCCCTCCCCTCTAAGGACACAGAGAATAAGCTTGAATGCCATATCTAAGTTCTTGCATCATTTGAGAAAAGAACATCCTTTTGCCTCGTCCTAATGCCCAAATAGCCTCATAATCCTTTTTCCCATCTAGTGCAAAGTAAGAGGATCATTGTTGCAGGAAGGTTTTGCTCCGTCTTGAAGAAAAGCACCTACATATCACACAATCAAGGCTCAATCCAAGTTTCCTAGCCCATTCCGAGGTTTGCTACGGAATGCGAAGGAGGAGGTATGATTATTGGTATTTTACTTCCTTGTTAGTAGTGTATTTTTCCTAGCTTACATTCTGGCACGCCTGGTTACTTTCGATCTGTTACCATTAATTTCCCAATTAGTGGTTTTATCTGTTCTTTGTTTATTATTGTTCGTTATTATTTCCTTTTCTGTTCCTTATGGCCTTCTTTGGTTAACCTTCACGTTTTGGGTAGTGTTTTTGTTGTGCGGTATTTTGTGGTGTATCTGCAGGTTATAACAACAATGAAACTATGACGCTCATCATGTCTTTGATCTCCTCGGTGCTTGGTGTTTAGTTCCCGGTTTGATTTTTCTATTCAATCGTAATATGTAGAAACACATTAACTAGTCATTAGTTTATTATCTTCTTGTCACACGACAACCAACTGGAAAATGCATTTATTTATTTACTTTTGCTAAAATAACTACTTTGTAGGAAGTTTATTATTATTATTATTATTTCTTTCATTTTAGTTAATAATTTTGTGATCTAACTCTTTATTTTTGTTTATTATTCTTTTTTAACCTTGCTGTCAAAATTTTAGCTTCTTAAGTGAAGTATAGAAGTCAGAAAATACAAAAATTAGCTCCCGGGACGTTTTTCTCACATTCAAAATTTTCATTCAGAGTGCTACTGTAGCCCATCTTCCGGAAGCCATAAATTTTGCTCCCGAACTCGGAATGACTTCATTTTTTTAATGGAAAGGTATCAAAAATATCTATGCAATGGAAAAATAATTTTTTGATTTAGACTTACAGAAAATTTTTGGCTTCATTTCTTCTAACACCTGTCTTTTTAACAAAAAACAACAAAATTATAGTTTTTTTTTTTATAAATTATTTTATTTAATGTAACAACCTCATGTGTATGCTCTTTACTTACACTTCAAAAGTGATCTTGGAAATCAGAAATGAGAGGCCACCCAGGCTCATGATTTTTTTTTTTAATTTTTAATTTTTTGCCTTACATTTCAATTTTCCACGACAACACTTCTAGGTAACGTTTTCACTCTTCTTTCGTCGTTTTTATTTTTGTGAAAAAAATTATAATCACTATTTCAAAATCATGATTAATTGCAATAATTATTACCATTTAAAAAATATCTATTCCAATTGTATACGTATGCTCTTTTCTTGCGCCTTCGAGCGATTTAGAAAATCGAAAGCAGATCCACAATTTTTTTAGTTTCTTGTTCTAACATTGCAAGATCATCTAGCTTTGTTTTCCAACTATCATTTTAATAATTATTTTCCTTTGTCATATTATTAATATTTTTTGGTCGTTGGTTGTGTATGCTCTTTTCTTGCACCTTTGAGCGATCTGGAAAATAAAAAACAACCACGATCACTTTTCTAACATTTCGTTTGCAGGATAACTACTAATTTGTTTTCTGTAGAACGCGTCACTAGAATATTGTCAAAAACAAAAACAAAAAAAAACAAAAATCCCGCAAAAATACCACCATTCAAAGAAAATTGCTGAAACCAAAAAAGAAAAGTATGCTTAGGTACGCAATTATTTTCTGCTAGTGATTTATTTCAAGTTGGAAAGAACCCTACGTTTAATCACTTTATCATTTTGTTTTTACACGTAGACGAGGTGGATTTCATCACCACCAAAGCTACACCGGTGACATGGACTTGACTACCATGCACCAACATCATTTGCATCTGCATTGCACTTTGAGACCTAGTCTCATCACAACGTTCGGTATTTACCTCGCCCTTGCTCTTCACTTACAGGTAATGTTGTCGTGCGGTGCATGCAAGTCACACCTAAATAGCTATAACAACGAAGTCTAGGCATCGTCCTTATAAATCTTTAGGGAGTTATAAGGACACCATACACATTCATTCCCCCATCACCTTCCACCTTTTCACAAAACCTATTTTAGACGTGGTGATTCACTCCGAAATAGGCAAGTAAGAATTGGTGAGCCTCCTCCAGTGCTCTAAGGGTTCCCCATACCAATTCTGTCCCGCATGTAATTAAATATATCGGGACTAGGGTAAATCAGAGGATGTATCTTCTTGGAGTAATAAGAGCTTGCATCCACCATTTCACAACATACTTGTATGATTGCATGAAACAATGATCATTCTTGAAGAATTTACCTCATAAGCAAAACAATTAACTCCACATGATTGCCTGCTGTTTGAAAACAAAATATTTTAGCATTGTTTTATCATAAAACTTGGCTGATATCAATGTGTTCATTGTAAAATTTCAGACCCTAGTTGTGTTCCACAAAAATCAATTCTCGACCAATTCAATACCAAGCGAAAACATCCAAACAATCCAACAACACAGACCAAAACATCACACCAATTTCATTAGCTCACTTCAGCCAACATTACATCTGCCATAACTTGTCCTTGGCTATATCCAACTGATATTGAGTGACCAACATTCACTCCCTATATCGTCAATTGTCAAAACATCCTTCCTAGCTCGTTTCGGCTATATCAAACTAATATTGGGTGACTCGTTTGAGTTCACTCATTATTTTGTGCACCATCACGTTTATCCAAATCACAACGAACACAAATCCTTTCATAACTCATTTTGAGTTATATCACAACCATATTGAG
This sequence comes from Taxus wallichiana var. yunnanensis, assembly GCA_018340775.1. Classification (NCBI taxonomy): domain Eukaryota; kingdom Viridiplantae; phylum Streptophyta; class Pinopsida; order Cupressales; family Taxaceae; genus Taxus; species Taxus wallichiana. The sequence goes on from CM031235.1 coordinate 221,249,304, forward strand.
ATTAACCTGTTCAGGTTACTTTCCCTGTCAACAATCCCGAGCTTGTTTAAGCCAAACCAATCAACATCTTCATCATAGCTTATTTGAGCTATATCCCATTTGTATCGAGTACCTTGTTTGAGTGTACTCCTTACATTGTCTTCTGATAAGCTTGTTTAAGCCAAATCAAACCATTTTCATTATAGATTGTTTGAGCTATCGCATATTTCTCCCAAGTATCTTGTTTAAGCTTACTCCTTATAGCCTTACTTGTTAACTCGATTAAGCCAAACAAAGATCACAATCAATAGGTTGAGTTCTTCATTGCACCTTTCTCTGTTCTCCCTCTCTTTCAACCATGATGAATTCACAAAAAACATCACACAATGAGCTATTAGAACAAATTAATAAGATGACAACACAACTCTCTCATATGGCTACCCAAATTAGTGAATGATCACCCAAAAGGCCAATCATACAACCTCATGAAGACATCAGTTCGCGTAAAGTCCAACATTAGTTTACCCCCTTGGAGAAAGTCTCTTTAGTGTTTTTCATCAACTAAAAGACGATAAACTGATAAGATATCTAATTACAAAACCCTTTGTCAAAGGGGAAGCTAAACCATGTTGGTAAAAACCTAACACATACTATGTCTTTCATCACATTGATGGTCATCACACAGATACATGTGTGCAGTTTAAGAATTACGTCTAAGACTTAATTGACAATGACGTCATCTTTGTAGAACTTGATGACAACGCTCTTGCAACCAACGACACATCCAATACCACAAATTTCCATGAAGAGTTGACTACTGTCGAAACTCCTATATATACTGAAATTCCACAAGATCATGATGACAACAGTCAAGCCTCTCTAATTCCAAACCAATCCATATCTTCTTCAAATTTCCTTCCATTAGTTCAAACATACATTGAACCTGTTTTAGACAACAACATTCTTCCAACATCTACTGAGCACTTGAACTTATTTCAAGACTCTCTTTCAACCCAAAAATACATTGAACCTATTTTGGACAACAACATTCTTCCAACATCTACTGAGCACTTGAACTTATTTCAAGTCTCTCTTTCAACCCAAACATACATTGAACTGTTTTGGACAACAACATTCTTCCAACATCTACTAAGCACTTGAACTTATTTCAAGACTTTCTTTCAGCCCAAACATACATTGAACCTATTTTGGACAACAACATTCTTCCAACATCTACTGAGCACTTGAACTTATTTCAAGACTCTCTTTTAACCCAAACATATATTGAACCTGTTTTGGGTGACAACATTCTTCCAACATCTAACAAGACCTTGACCTTGTTTCAAGACTCCCTTTCAAACCTTGATATTACTGTAGACACTACAGAAGAGGTTCCATCAACAGGTACCATTAAGTTTGATTCTATTATTCCAATATTGGCTCTTATGCCTAACATCTCTAGCCTTGTTGTCGAAACACAACCACATTGAGTTTGGACACTTGCGAAAATGCAACCTATCATGTCCATCATGCTTTCAACGATCGATCTTGCAGGCATCTCATCACTATTTATTCTCACCTGTCAAGACTTCTACATGCATACATTCTATAAGGTAATTATACCTAGGAATATCTTTACACAACTTTTTCCAGCTTTAATCATGAATCTATCCTCAAAACAATCAATTAATGGAAAAATAGAAGCAACAAACCAAACAACACAAACCATCATTTTCAACACACATGGAAGCTATTGGCTTAACCAAATCTATCCCACTCTTTGGGCTTACCGCACATCTTATCACACACCTACTGGAGCCACTCCCTTCTCCTTTGTTTATGGTTGACCCATAAAAATCCTTAGCCCTTGGTCATATGGTATGGTCGTATGAGGGCTTAAGCTTGTGATTCCTACTAGTAGGTGCTTAACTCCAGCCCCCTTTCATTTTATTTGTGTGGTGAAAGCAAGAGCATTTTATTTTGTTTTAGTGGCAACTAAAATAAATAGTAGAGCATAATATTGAAAAGCTTGTAACTTTTGATCGGTAACTTGGTTTTGAGTGCAAAAGCACTTGTTTTTCCATGCTCTTTCCATTGGAAATATTTATTTTGATAATTGCACTATAATTATAAAGTGCCATATTGTAACACGCACTCATTATAAAGTGCCAAAAATGGGGGGCTCTTGGTGCATTACTTGGGGGTCTTGTTGCATTGCTTGGTTCTTGCATTTATTTGGTGATTTTTGAGGATGGCATCTACTTCTGCATTAGATCATGTTGAGCCATTAACAACACATAATTACCACACATGGAAACCAAGAATGGAAAAAATAATTAAGCGGAAAGGATTATGGGCTTTAACTTCTTTAGAACAACCAATATTCACTAGAGAATATGAGAAATTTCAATACCAGTGCAAATTTGATGAGTGTATGGGTTTGATAGGAACTTATGTAAGTGACAATATTTTATTTCATTTAGAAAATGTGACTCTCCTTTCAAAATATGAGAGAAATTAGAGGATTTATTTGGTAAGGTGGATCATATGAGAGCCATGCAACTTGAAATTGAGATCACCTCTCTTAATCCTGAAGATTTTCCAACAATTATAGACTATCTTACTAAGTTCAAGCATTTGTTGACACTGTTGAAGGGGAATGGAAGAGATAAGAAAAGATGAAGAGTGTGTTTACTTGATTCTATCCAAGTTGAGAGAACCATTTCAATTATTTTCTTCTACCTTTTTCTCTAACATGGATGCCTTAGGTGACACATCTAAAATGCTTGACTTAGAAACATTTTGTGAAAGAATTACTAGGGAAGAATCCAAATTTTCTCACCTCGAGTCTTCCATCTCTCAAAAGGCATTAGTTGCATCTAATCCTAAGGACAAGGAAAAACGAAATAGTAAAACCAAATCCACCCCTTCTCCATCTCAAAATGCTCCTAAAACCAAAGAAAACAACTCAAAACCCAAGGAGTCTTCTAAATCCAAGAATAAGTCTAGTTGTTCATGCTCTTTTTGTGGGGGTAGTAATCATGAAGAACATAGGTGTTATAAGCGAATGCAAGCCTTAGAGGATGCAGTCAAGAAACAAAAATTTATATCTCTACTCCACCTCCTTCTAATCAGCATGGCAAAGCACTTAATGTTGTTGGGAGATCTCAGTCACCACTTGCAAACAATTGGGTTATAGATTCTGGTGCTTCTCATCACATGACTTCTTCTAAGGAGTCTTTTGTTTCTCTAGGTTTGAGTTGTACTTCCAAAATTGTGGTTGGAGATTCTTCCTTTCTTTCTATTAAAGGAAAAGGTGATATACAACTTAATGGTGGCAGTATCCAAGATGCACTATATGTTCCTAACATCACTACAAATTTACTTTCTGTGTATCGAATTTGTCATTCTGGTCAAGGGAAAACAATGAATTTTACACCATATGGGGTAGAAGTACGAACTTTGTTGGAGCAAAATTCACTTGCTGCTCAGGGTATTGTTGATCATAGTTCTAGATTATATCACTTTGAGGGTTTTGATGAAACTTCCTCTATAGGGAAAGGATTAGTTTCTCATGCAGATTTAGAGAGTAAGCTTTGGCATGAAAGATTTGGACATCTTAATTACATATATTTGAAGGAGTTGAGCACTCATGGTATAGTAGATGGTCTTCCTAGAGTTTATAGTCTTGAGGGAGTTTTCTCTAGCTGTGCATTAGGGAAACAACACCAAGATCCATTTCCTAAGAATTTGTCTAAGAGAGTTTCTTCACCACTTGAGCTTGTGCATAGTGACTTGATGGTTTTTCCTACCCCCTCTTTCAATGGAGCTAAGTATGCACTTACGTTTATTGATAATTTCTCGAGGCGTACTTGGGTTTATTTTCTCAAGTACAAAAATGATGTTATTTCACACTTCAAAGTCTTCAAGGCTTTCGTCAAGAAACAATCTTCTAGTTGCATAAAGAACCTTCATATTGATAATGGGGGGAGTACTTTAGTGATAAGTTTTCTAAATTTTTGGCAACTCAAGGCATTATTCACCAGCATTCTGTTCCTTATACTCCACAACAGAATGGCTTAGCAGAAAGGAAGAATAGAACTTTGAAGGAAATGACTAATTGTATGATGTAGTCTAGATATTTACCTCCTATCTACTGGGTAGAAGCAATTAATTGTGCTAACTATATTCAGAATCGCACACCACACAGAGCACTTGAGCATTTAACTCTAGAGGAAGCTTGGTCCAACACTAAGCCATATGTCTCATTTTTTCGAGTCTTTGGGAGCCATGCTTGGGCCTTTGTGCTAAAGAAGAAAAGGAAATCTTTGGATAAGAAGAGTAAACCCTTGATCTTTGTAGGGTATTGTGAGGACATGAGAGCTTATCGTCTTTTAGATCTTGATACACATGATGTTCTTTTTCAAACACATGTTCAGTTTGATGAGTGTTTCACTCCTCATGATTCTTCATCTTCTTCCATTCCTTCTTCTTCTTCATCTCATCTTGAGGATCCTTTATTTGAGGAGATTGATGAGGAGGTTATAGATACCATTGAGGATCCTATTCCCACTGATGTTGTCACTATGCCTAAGTGGGCTCGTACTATAGTTTTTGAGGCAACACCTTTCATAGAGGATCTTCCACCCACTAGGCATCATCACATACATTCTACTGGTTCTGGACTTTTGTGTCAGGTAGTTTCTAAGGATCCATAGTCTTTTTCAAAGGCTCATGGGATACCGGAGTGGGATACAGTGATGGAAGTGAGTATTCTTATTTGATGAAGAATCATACTTGGGATTTGGTATCTCTTCCTAAAGGAAGAAAGATGGTTAGGTGTAAGTGGGTATACCAAACCAAATACGTAGCTGATGGGTCCATTGACAAGTATAAGGCTCGTCTTATTGCAAAGGGTTTTTCACAAGTCAAAGGTATTGATTACTTTGAGACTTTTGCACCCGTTGCCAAGATGGATTTTGTATGCCTTGTACTTGCTATTGCTGCATCACAGGGGTGGCCCATATACCAGATGGACGTGAAGAGTGCCTTCTTACATGGAGATCTACAAGAGGAAATATATATGGAGCAGCCGACTAGATTTTTTTAGGATTCTTCTCTTGTTTGTCGGCTCCAAAGGTCTCTCTACGATCTCAAACAAGCCCCTCGGGCTTGGTATGAGAAGATGGATTCTTTTATTCTATCTACTGGTTTTGTTCGTTGCCACTCTGATCATATAGTGTATCTCCAACATGTCGGTGAGGATATTGTGATACTTGTATTGTATGTTGATGATCTATTACTTACTGACAGCTCTTCTTCCCACATTCAGAGTATTCAGAGGGCTCTTTCTACATAGTTTGACATGACAGATCTTGGGCTATTGCATTATTTCCTTGGTTTGTAGATTTCTCAGACAGATTCAGGGATTCATTTGAGTCAGCAAAAGTACACCCATGATCTTCTTAGGCACTTTGATATGGCTGATTGCAAGCCAAGTCCATCTCCTTTTCAGTCTGGGGTTACTCTTACATCCACATGTACCACACCACTTAATGATCCTACGTTATATAGGTAGTTGGTTGGGATTCTCATGTACTTGACCCATACTCGCCCTGATATTTTATTTGCAGTAGGGTTTGTATCTCGGTTTTCACATTCTCCTAAAAGTACATTGACAGCAAGTGCTAAAAGGATTTTGTGCTATTTACAAGGCACTTCCCACTTTGGCCTACACTACACTAGGGGTTCTACTCAGTTGGTTGGGTATACAGATTCAGATTGGGTAGGTTCTATTGATGACAGACGTTCTACTTCTGGATATCTTTTCTGTCTTGGTTCTTCTCCAGTTGCTTGGGTGTGTAAAAAGCAACAAGCTATTGCACTTTCATCTTTAGAGGTAGAGTACAGGGAAAGCAATTACAATGAGTTAGCAGATTCTTTGGCTTCGCCATTTATTGACAGAGTTTAGATTCCCATAGGATTCATGAATGTACTTTGGTGTGATAACCAAAGCGTAATTCATATTTCTCGCAACCTAATTGAGCACCAGAGGACCAAGCATACCGAGATACACATCCACTTCATTCGGTAGCACATTCAGGATGAAGTTCTTTGCTTGGAGTACCTTTTGACTCAGCAACAGGTTGCATACATCTTTACAAAGCCTTTTGCATCACCTCACTACCTTGAGTTGTGTGGAATGCTTAGGGTTTCAGAAGTTGTTCTTGGGGGGTGTTTGTGAGAACATCTTCATTCTTCTTCTTCTCTTTCCTTATAGCAGGATTCTTTCCTTCTTTTGGTTCGATATTTTTCATGGATATATTGTACATGAGTACCTCATCAGGCCTAGTTTGGGACTCATACTGTGGACATGCCACTTCTATTTTGGTCCCTAGCTTCACTTGAGGGGGGTGTTAGAGTAGGTATTTACCTTAGCTCATATTCACCTAGGTACATTATTTACCTTTATTGTATTTATCCTCACCCACTTATGTGTGTGGATATTTCTTTTTATTTATTTATATATTAGGAGATATTATCTAGCTATTAGGTATAGTTCTTTCCTTGATTTATGGTATTGACTAGTTCTTTCCTAAATCTATGGTATTGACTAGATCCTTGATGTGTAGTTCTCTCATAAATCTATGGACTTGACTAGTTCTTTCCATGATTTAAGGCTTGATCTACGATCTTGTGGTTCTTAGATTGTTATTCCTTTCCTACATAAGCAAGGCCCATTCTCATTGTATTTCATTGAGTTCCATAATAGTATATGATATTGTTGCTCATTTGTTTGCAAAGGTTTGTGTAAAGTTATTCTAGCGAATTGCTTTCATCTTATTGATTGTGATGTTTGATTAGCATCTGTGTTCTTGGCTTGGCACGATCTAGTTATTGTTCCTTTTAGTAATTATACCTAGGAATATCTTTACACAACCTTTTCCAGCTTTAATCATGAATCTATCCTCAAAACAATCAATTAATGGACAAATAGAAGCAACAAACCAAATAACACAAACCATCATTGTCAACACACATGGAAGCTATTGGCTTAACCAAATCTATCCCACTCTTTGGGCTTACCGCACATCTTATCACACACCTACTAGAGCCACTCCCTTCTCCTTTGTTTATGGTTGGGAAGCTATTTTACATGTCAAGGTTGAATTTCCATCCTTCATAATATCCTTCAAAGATGTAATCAATAAAGATTATTATCAAACTCACGCCTTAATGAACTTGAGCTTCTTGATGAAAAATGACTTAATGCCCTAGATCATCTTCAAGTATATCAAAATTGGCTATGGCATAGCTACCATAAAAAATTTAAACCTAGAAAATTTAAGGTCAATGATTTCATTGTCAAAGAAAATCGAAAGAATACACCCAAAGAACGAGACAAACAGGAAAAATTTGATCCAATGAAATCGTAGATAATTTTGGGTTTTGAGCTTATAAATTGGCCATTGACACAGGCTAAGTCCTTGAAAAACCCATGAATACATTCCATTCAAAGAAATTCTATTCTTGAAAGCACTCTCTATTCCGGGAAACAACAAAGTGTACATTGTTCCTTATGTCTTTCTTATCTCTGAATAAATTTATTTATTTCTATTGGTAGACATTTTCATTATCAAAATCACATATTCATCTTTATCATCATGAGACAAGTGCTAATATAAATCCTATTAAGTTTGTGAGCATCATACTTCTTATAATATCTCCCATTTTTAGTCACTTTCACATATGGTCATACCTAGAAGCTTACTGATGGTAATATATTCCCTTCAAAGATATTCTCTCTTTCATAACGAAGCTCTAAACTTCTTTACCCGGTTTGTTTGGTCGTCCATCTTAGTCTTCGGTGTTGAACCCTCGCGTCCTACTAGTCGTGTGGGGCTAAGATTGGGGGAAGACGTTCCTTCCCAAATACAAAGTACTATTGTAAAAAAATCCATCAATTCAATAACTTATGAATAATTCATTGTCACATCTTTTGTCCTTCATAGTATTTGGTGTTGAGCCCACACTTCTTATTGGTAGTGTGAGACTAGGAATGGAGGAAGGTGCCCTTACTCATCTACGTCTTGTCTTTGGTGATAAACCCTTGCCTCTTACAAGTGGCATGGGAAAAAATGTAGAGGGTCATTCTAATACAAACATAAAAAATATTGAAAAAATATTCAAAAATCTAAAAATAAAAATAAAAAATCAAAAACATAACACAACAAAAACAAAAAGGGAATTCACTTGCCTATGTTTTGCCTTCGGTGATGAGCCCTTGCTTCTCAATAGTAGCATGGGGCAAGGCATAGGGAGTCATTTCAACAAAAATACAAAATCTTACAGTTCTTACAAATTATAAAATCCCCAAAGAAGTAATTTAGATGCCTAAGTGAAGAGAGAACTATCCCTTCACCTCATATCTTACCAATCAACATGCCACGTAATTGTCTAAGTTTAGCACATGACTCATAAAGTGAAAGCCACTTTTTGAAAATGGTTTAGTACCATTATGAAGAATTGAGTCACAATTTCCCAAAGGGATTATTGTTAGCATTTGTCTCTATACTCATTATCTACCTCCTTTGTCCTTTTAATTCTCGGTGATGAGCCCATGCATCTTACTAGTTGTGTGGACTCAAAAATGGAGCTGGACTTCTTTTCCTCATATCATCACCACCATATCCTGCCAATGGAAAGTGAATTTGTGTTATTCCAAGCATAAGTTACCACAAGGAACACGGTACATGCGGATAAAATCATGGTTTATCACCTCTCAAAAATAAGTCTTGCACTCTGGTCCATAAATTTCCAATAACAGTGTAAAAATCCAAAACACTCCAAAAATCGTCAAAAATCATCAAAAATCTAAAAACAGTGAAAAAAAATCCACAAATCTAAAAACATTTGAAAATCGTCAAAAATCCAAAAACATTAGAAACAATCGCCCAAAATCCAAAAAAAAATTAGAAAAAATCGTCAAAAATCTAAAAACATTAGAAACACTTGTCAAAAATCTAAAAACATTTAAAAATCGTCAAAAATCTAAAAACATTAGCAAGAATCGTCAAAAATCCAAAACATTTGAAAATCATCAAAAAAATCAAAAACATTTGAAAATCGTCAAAAATCCAAAAACATTAGAAAATCTATATATATAATAAACAAAAATAAAAATATTGTAAACTCCACAAAATTACAAAAACTCTAAAATAACCAACACAATTCAACCTTTGAACTATTATCCCCAACGAATGATCTAATCACCTTATGACTACCAAATTCAAACCACTTCTCCTCGCGTGAATCCTCGCTTGGGGCAAATCCGGCTCTCATTATTTCCTTGTTTGAGGACAATGACCCAATACTTTACTATGTCCTCGTACCCATGCTTGGGGCACATTCGATCAATCCTCATTGTGGAACATGTTAGGGACATGTTTATTGGTTCTTGTGTTGCATTATTAGTTATAAATTATTAATTGCTTTCTTGTATCTTGATATATTACAAGGGGCATCTTGATTTTATGTATTCGGTGTTCTCTCTAATATTCTTACGTTATCCGATTGCATGTCGATCTTGGGCATCATACTTTATTGATGGCCTCTATCTATGCTCTCTTCCATTTACATATCATACTAGGGCATCAAACCTTTTTTTGATGGCCCCTGTCTATGCTATCACACATATTACAGTCTATTCATCCTGATCTTTTATATCACGATGCATCTGTTATGTGCTATATTAAAATTAAGATGTTTTTCGTCACGTGAGTATCTTCCTGCATGATCAACATCTTACTTTACACCCCATCCATTCACCCATACTAATACATTCCCTAGTTTGGGAATCCTACTTGATCACCGTTGCAGTTTGCGAATCCTACTTGACGATCTTTCTCAAGTAGCATTCACTATCCAACAGCTCCTTCTCCCCCACCATGATCACCATGTATTTGATCCATTCATCCTCACTCCTCATTTTTACTCCTCCGCCACTTATACCCATATTACCCTTCTCACCATTCCTGTCCCCTCTCACCCATTTGTATTCTTTCCTTTCCCCCTTTTGCTTCCCGCTTGACAATCTTACTTAATAACCCCTTCTATATGGGATCCTCGGTGGAGGTTTACTTTCTCCCTAAGATCTTCCCGCTATAGAAGCTTCTTCACCACCTCCCCTCTCATCAAACAACAATCACCACCAAACACATCTTCCCATTCCACTCTTCTCGCTTCTCGGTATCTCATCATTACTCTCACCACGCGGGCATCCCAATTAAGGATTCCCCTCACACTCTCCGCCCTCCACTACATATATTCCTTCATCCATTCATGTTACACTCCTTTGTTTCATTTCTTTCTTGTTATCACCTCATCTCATATCATATACCACTTAGGCATACCTCACTCACTCTTTTCTCATCCTTCCCCAAATCCGTCTTATGCCTGGTCATCTTACTTACACACTCTTGTAGTATGAAAAATTCACTTGAGGGTTCCCCTTCAGTCCATTTTGTCATACCCTATTCCCACCAATTCTATCATCATCCTTCTTCTTCTTCATCTTGGCGATCTTACTTAACCATTCCGGCCACATGGAAATCTTACTTAAGACTTCCACTTAAGGTTGATCTTCCCTATGGCCTTCCCCATCCCATCATATTTCCCCCATCTTATTTCTCCCGCCTCTCATCACGATCATCTTCTTCAAACTACCATTCCACCCCTGTCCCCAATACCTTCTTGTCTTTTTCTCCTTGCATAGCATCCCTGTCGGTTAGGTGATCCTACGAAACCTCTCCGAGCAATATGACAATCTTACTTAAGAGATTCTCTTAAGAATGACATGTCATCTTACACTCACCCATCACTCTACAATCTCACCATCCATCTTTCCTCTTCATTCCCCATCATCACATATTTTTACCACCACTATCACCCTCCTTTGCTTGGCAATCTTACTTAACCACTCACCCGGCATGGAGATCTCACTTAAGAGTCCCTCTTAAGGATGATCTGTCTCCTTGCCTTTCCCCATCACTACACACCCTTCACCCTTCACTTTTTCAAGCATTCCCCATTATCACGTCCTTTCTCACAAACACCACTTCTCGCTTAACCACTCGTCATCTCTAGTTTCACTCGCTTGGCAATCTTACTTAACCACTTCCGTCACATGACAATCTTATGTCAGGGTCCTCCCTACACTTAAATTGTCATCGTGAACTTCTCCCCCACCTCATTCTTCATTCAATTTGTTGATCACTTCTTCCACCTGGTATCTCCTACTACCCACTTTTTCCTCCCACTATTATCCTTTCACCACATATCCTCTTATAACATACATCTAATCTCTTCCGCCTACAATCACATTCTTTTCCCCATTTTGTCCTTCTTGATCCATCATCCTTCATGCTATTTCTTCCCATTCTTTTCATGTCTTGGTTCTTCATCCTCACTTCGTTCATCCTCATCACCCACATCCTCTCCTCACTTTCACCTAGTCCCAACTCATCCCTCCCATTGTATTTACTCTTTCCACTTCATCTTCTCAAATTCCCCCCACAATTCTACCCACACACGCATTCACCATTATTGTTAACATTCCTCTATCATTCTTTCATCATCATCTTCTATTCCTGTGCTAATAATTGTAAATGGGCTTTCCCTAAAAATCATCAATCCTCATTCCACACGACCTCATTCACTCCCTTGGACCTTCTAGAGTTTCCCTTCATTCCTTCCCTCCTCTAAGCCCACCACTCATTGTAAAAGGGCTTTCCCTAACATCCCTTTGTTGGCGTTACCCTTTCCAATCCTCGTTAGCTTTCTCCTTTTCTTCATTTTTTCTCTCACCCTTCCCCACCACTCATTGTAAGGGGGATTTCCCTAACATCCCCTCATTGGCATTGCCTCTTCTATCCCCCATTCTCTTTTCTCTCCTATTCTTTTCCCTCAATCCCACCCTTTCTTGTTGCTTCTTACCCATCTCTCCATCTTCTCTTCACCCTCTTCAATATCTTTACTGTCTTCATCATACATCCTTTTTCTATTTTCTTGTCATCCTAGTATCCTCATTTCATGCATCTCCGCATCTTTTACAATCGATGTCATTCCTCCCCTCTTTCTTCTCTGAACATTCCTTCTATTGTTCCCTTTCCACTTATTACCCCTTTCTATATTCCCTTTCTTCTACATCATTTTATTTGTTATCCTCTTCTCTCTCCCACCCCTCATCTTATTTCCCTTCCCCGTATTGTCTTCTTCCCCTTTTTCCATCATGTTTCCTCCTTACTTCCCCATCGATAACCCTTTGACTCTTCGGCGTTATCCTGTCTTTTTTTATCATACCACCCTCCACATGCATCTCCATATGGTCTATTCTATATTCTTTTCCTTGGTCTTCCTCGCAATGGCACGATTCCTTCAATCTTCTCCCTATATTCGCTCTATCTTCCTTTCCTCTCCCCTAATTTTCACGTTTCTTCTGACCACTTCTCCTTTTCTCTACCACCCCTACCTTTTCGTTCATTCTGTATTTGTTTCTCTTCTTTTCTCTTTTCTTTTTCACACTTTCCTCGCCCCTCATAGTTTCTTTTTTCTCCGTTCTACTTCTTCTTTCATCCTCTTTCCATTTTCATCCATTTCACCCCCTACTCCCACCTCATTTTCTCCTTCTTATTTATCCTTTCCCGTTTCCTAATTTTCTCAGCTCTATCATTTCTTTCACTTTCACGCATCCCTCTTTACTATCTCTGTTGCTTCCTTCATTTTACACATCTCTCTATTTTATCCCTTCACCCTCTACTCTGTCATTTTCCTATTTTTGCCTTAGCTTTCTTTCATCATTCTCTTCTTCCCCTATCATCCCTCTCTCTTATTTCTACCTCTTTCATTATTTTTTCTCCCTCCCCTATCTCCCTTACTCTTCTCGTAATCAACCCCCAATCCTATCCATTCCCTTTTCTCTTTCCCACACACCCTCACACCTAGCATTCAAGGCTGATTGAATCCTTTCTCCATTTGCATTGTGTGGTCATTCCAGTCTCTTCCACTCTATTATCATCCTCTTCTCCATAGAATTCATTTCTCTTCTTTTCGATAGTTCTGTCGTATATTCCATTCTCGTTAGTCCTCTCGAGGGGGCATCATCACATCTATCCATAATCACATCTTCTCATGACATTTTTGTCTTGGAGGATACTATGACATCTGTCACTCACCACTTTCTATTCTCCCAACAAATATTCACTCTATATTTTGCTTAAAAAATTAGATTGAATTCTTCCCCCATACTGTCTACTTTCTTTGAAAGGACACTACTTTCATAGTACCCTTCCAAAGAGGGGAAAATGTAGACACCCTAATTTCACATCTATCCTAAATCAATTAATTCCCCTTCCTCATTTCCCACAAAAATACACTTGAATTAATCAAATATAATTTGATTAATTATCCATTTTAAAATCTAAAAAATAACCCAATCCTCACCACATGTCATTATTCTCCATGTTTTTCTACTATTGAATTAAAAATTCAAATTCAAATCCTCACCCACCCTTCGTGGTCCCCACTCACCTAAAATCCTCCACTTATGAATTAAAAATATAATTCAAATCCTCACCCATTCTTCATGGCCCCCACTCATCTAATCTTGCCCACATTTTCAAACCACTCACCTAATCTTGCCCACATTTTCAAACCACTCACTTAATCTTGCCCACATTTTCAAACCATGATTACTTAAATTACTCTAAGTTAATCACTCCCCCAAGCTATAAATACAACCTTACCCCTCCCCTCTAAGGACACGAAGAATAAACTTGAATGCCATATCTAAGTTCTTTCATCCTTTGAGAAAAGAAAATCATTTTGCCTCGTCCTAATGCCCAAATAGTCTCATAATCCTTTTTCCCATCTAGTGCAAAGTAAGAGGATCATTGTTACAAGAAGGTCTTGCTCCATCTTGAAGAAAAGCACCTACATATCACACAATCAAGGCTCAATCCAAGTTTCCTAGCCCATTCTGAGGTTTGCTACGGAACGCGAAGGAGGAAACTTAGTCCCATATCTAAGTTCTTGCTAGGAAATAGAGAATAAGTTTGAATTCCATATCTAAGTTCTTACATCCTTTGAGCAAAGAACATCCTTTTTCCTTGTCCTAATGCCCAAATAATCTCATAATCCTTTTTCCCATCTAGTGCAAAGTAAGAGGATCGTTGTTGTAGGAATTTATTGCTTTGTTTTGAAGAAAATAACCTACATATCACACAATCGGGGCTTAATCCAAGTTTCTAGCCCATTTCGAGGTTTTCTATGAAACACGAAGGAGGAGGTATGATTATTGGTATTTTACTTCCTTGTTAGTAGTGTATTTTTCCTAGCTTACACCTTTTACTAAGTGTCATACATTTTCTACTCTACTCCGACGTAGATCAAGAACTACATACTTTCATCATTCTCGATCGTAACATATCTCATAAAGAGATAGTGATAGTTTTAATACCTTGGAAAAAGTCACACTCTCATGAATCCATCAATAGAGAGTAAATTTATTGCCTTGCCTCAAATACTAGGCATCCATACCTTCACGGTGTCTACCATTTTCCATTACTTTCATCACCACTCATGATCTCCATATCTCGCAACATCTTATTACATTTTAGTTGTCTTATACTGGCCTCGATAAGTTGAGTGCATAGGTTAAATGTGCATTTTTGTGTACAAAACTTGGTGAACCCAATGTGAAGGACTAGTTTCTTTCTCATTTTCATTTCTTTATTTTATTTAATTCCACATTTCTCTCCTTCCCTTATTTTTGGGTATTTATATACCCCTTGAATATGTTAGGAAGAGAGTTTGACAGGCCTTTATTCCTTGAGGGTTATTATGATTATGTTCAATCCCAATAGTCCTCTTGTCTGATCGGGATGATAAAACACTAATAACATGTAGGTGCACATTTCCCCTATCTATATTCCAAATTTGGATACTCATGTACAAATAAAATAAGTTGACCACCCTTCAATTTTTCAAGATTGTCATTCTAGTTCAAACAACATAAATTTTATTGGTGGAACTAGCTTTTACCTAAAAATCCTTTCAAGGTAACATATCAATTTACAAACGCTTGATAGTGAATGTATGTACCCGAAATTATAGGGTACTACACTGCCAAAATGATGTTACACATGCCCCAATGATGATACAAGTCTCCTTACAAGGTGTTCGGAATCTAGAAAGGCTCACCAAGTATATGCTTGTATCCCGCATGCCCCGCTCAGCCTCCACATGCTTTGTTTTGCCCTTTTCCCCCTGTTTTCTTGCATTTTAGGCTTCAGTGATGAAACCGCCACCCTGCTTGGGCGGTGGTCCCATGACTGCTTTACGCCCTGCACAAGGTGGCGGTTTTGTTCACATTTTCTAGATTCTTCCGATGATTGCATCAAACGTAAATCTTCAAATTTACACGCTTTCTTCAACCATTTTGGCTTGCATTCATGTTTTTCCCTGGTAATAGTTTTTTTCCATTTTTTATAGTAAAAGAGTTCAAATGGGAGTCACCCTCTGGTAAATACATTGGTTATAAATAGCCAACTTGTTTTCAAGCAAATGGCCCCTCATCTTCTCAATTCTCTTATTCAGTCTTTCAATTTCTTGCTTAGAATTCCACTAGCTTCATGTTTTGCATCAGTTATTAGTTTTCCTTTGTTGTTTAGAAGTCATTCAATCTTCTTGTTTTAGTCTTGTTCCATTGCTGCTCCATACAATTGGTTTAACATAGAATGGTTTCATTTCCATATTAGAATCCATTAAAGTTGCAGGTTTTATTTTTCACAAGGATAGATTCTAAAACTCTCGGTACATTTGCATTGTATTCCCACAATAAATCCCGCTAGGAATTGCATAGTCAAGCTCTGTTCACTTGCGCTATCCCTCTCCTACTCGCATTGTATTCGGTCTATATCCAAAGCTGCCATTGTTCAAATACCATCTTCTGTTGATACTATCATATACACACTTTTCTGGATTCACGAGGACACGAAGGAACGAGGAGATCACACTGAGGGGACGAAATCACACACAACTGGATTTACCACTATTCTGTAAACGCCAGGTTTGAGCTATCAAAGTTCTAGTTACAACGTATCAAATAGAGTAGTGAATCATTTTATTTCAGTTAAGCTCACTTTCAATATTGCCAGGGAAGTTGTGGGGAATGATAGTTTCTGAGAAGCTATGATTTGTTCCTCACTTCTGAGGTAAGATTGAAGGTTTTTAATTAAGTTAATTAGTTGTCTTTCATCTAGATTCACACATTTACACAGGTGAATAACCACACCGGGTTATCTCGCTTGTTTAGTTTTAGTATAAAAGTATTTTAAATAAGTTGTTTGTAATTATAATATTTCAATCGTGTATTTTGTTTAGATTAGTTTTCCTTTCACAGTAGTATAAATTGTTATTTTTAGTATAATTTAATTCAGAGTTTTCAAACTAGATTAAACACTTAAATTCTAGTTAGGAGGATAAACCATAGGGAATTTACGCTACCCGTTCATAGCCTCTAAATCTCCCCTTTCTCATTCTAGCTATCAGGAGATCACACTACCAGATCTTAGTCACTGATCCTCCCATAGTTAGCTTTAGGAAATTTGCTTGCCGATTCTCATCCTCGCCTGTAGCTTTTCTATCGTAGAAAACTGACCATAATCCTAGCTATGAATTCATCTAAGTCACCCGCATTTCAAACCACCAGCTATCTCAGCACGACCTCGGGAGGTCGGGTATGGGAAGGTCACTTGCCGATTATCATCCTCGCATGTCACTTTTTTGTCGTATAGTGAACCCTTTACATAAATGGACTAAAATGATGATCCACTTCATGTCATATATGATTCATTAGATAGGTTGCAATCTTACACTTCTACCTTTTTAACCAAAAATTTTATACCTACACAACCTTTTATATTCTACACAAATCATATGGTGTTAAAAAAATTGGTTAACAAGGTTGTATTGCATGGGAAAATCTGTCAACGGATAATTCTCTTCCAATATTTCTTATTTTTGGTTTTCGTAAAAATAAGAAAAAATAATGCAGACATGATCATCTACATCACATCAATACATGTGAAGAAACAAAACCAATTTAACATGGGATGTAAGATATGCAACTTCTTCAAATAAAGAGTGAACTAGATTAAATGAGTGACATTTTATCATTTCTCGCAATATTGAATGACTCTAGAAAATTGGATAGTTTAACAAAAGAAACAATTTTTCGTAAAAGTTTTGCCATATCAGTTAACAAATGAAAAAATCTATAAAATGGGGCATGATAAAATATTAATATGTTGTGCAATGAAATATGAGTGGTAGGACATACTCCATGAATCATGTGTGGAAATTTATAGTGGACATTACACAAGAGAGGATATGGCACGAAAGATTCTAACAACTAGATTATGGTAGGAAAATATGTTTAAGGATGTGAAAGAGTATATAAGGCGTGCAATTAGTGTCAAAGGGTTAGAAATCCAAAAAAACATGATGAAATTCCCTGAAGACCTATAATTATTCATAAACCATTTGAAAAATGGGAAATTGATTTTACTATCCCAATCACTCTATTTGCATGAAGAACATGTGCACACTATATTATTAAGGAAATGAATACTTAACAAGATGGGTGGAGGCAACACTAAAAACTATTTCACAACAACAAGCCCCTGATTTATATGGGATAATATAATAAGTCGGTATGGGTTACCCTAACCCTTATAAACAACATAGGGACCCATTTCCTAAATAACATGTTGTGCATTATTTTACAAGAATATATTATTGCGCATCATAAAACAACTCCCTATCACCCATAGGTAAATGGAACGGTTAAAGAATTCAAAAAAATACTCAACACTACTCTCACTAAAATTTGTGACGTAGGACACAAGGATTGGGATGACAAAGTGTCGGTGGTGTTGTGGCTATATAAAACCACCTACAAATGGCTAAATAATAAAACACCATTCCAACTTGTATTTGGAGTAAAATTTGTGTCTCCTATTGAATGTATGGTTATGTCATTAAAAATAATGTACATTGTGAATTTGGATGATGAGGCCTCAATCATTGAGTTCCTAACAATGTTTTTGAAACTAGATGAACATAGAGTGTGTCCAAGGTGGAACCATGGTGTAGAGAAAGCAATAAAAAGGCATGACATGATTGAAACATTAAGAATAAGAGATTAAATGGGGGCACAAAATTACTTTTATATGACTCAAAATTTAAGTGGCACCCAGGAAAACTAAAAACACATTGATTAGGACCATATGAGATAGACAAAAAATTTCTCACCTAGGGAATGCATGTTGAAAGACCTAATCATAGAATTTCTGTTAGGATATTTTAATGGCACTAGGTTAAAGCCCTATTTTTAGTAAGCTGCGTTTTAATTTTTAATTGAATAAAGTGTATGCCATGTGAATAGTTGTTATTTAATTTCTTAGAATAGTTTTTTTCAAACATGTTGTAATAAACTCACATTAGCTTGTGCATTTATTTAATGCATTTTTTTATTTAAGTTTTTATCCAAAATATTCTACAATTAATGGAAACAATTTCTTAGGTCACAACTTCATAATATACACATTGAGGACCACACAACATATTTTTCTAGGGCAATTTGGTGAAACTTAGGTGCCCAAAATTTAAGAAAAGTAGGTGACAAAAAACAAATGCACACCAAAAGAAAAATTCCTAAATCCAAGGTGGAATACTTAGTTACTATGGGGTACACCGAATTTGTGGATAAAAGAGCATATGAAATTAAATGAATCTAATAAGTAAAGGTAAAATTTACAATTGGTTGAGTTTGGACGTAAGGATGCACTAAAATATGATATGATCTTCTTAAGAACGTTGAGAAAAAATAAGGAAATTTTTCTTTCGTGAAATAAAAATGTTAGAACATCAAAAACTTGAAAAGAATGATGAAACCATACAAAGGGATAGTGGGGTGTATATAAACATGGATATAGATATGGAAATGTGTTTTGAATGAAGCTACGATGTAAGGAGAAGTGTGAAAGAAGGAATACATGTATAAGGAAGTGATGCGACCCAAGAATGTAAGCCACCTAATGTTACTAGGGGCATGGAGGAGAAAAAGTAACATAGGTCCATACGAGTCATGGAACACACATGCAATGGGGTCATAAAATCAAGTTAAACTTAAATGTGGAAAATAATTTTCAAAACAACTTGATATTAAATGCAGTTAGTGGGGAAGTGAAGCTTCACACATGTGAAAAGAGTAAATAAAACATTAATTACCCATTTGGAAGGGTATATAAGGGGAGAATAACTCATTTGAAAATTTACCTTGCATTTTAAATTGAGAGCTCAAGGTGTTAAACAACAAAAAGAAGGGATTTTTTAATCCAGAGCACACCAAACCAAAAATTCATTCACCATTAGATTATCTCGAAGCTTTTTACATGAGGCCAAGAAAAAAAAGAAAGGAGTGGAAGAAGTTACCAAAGGCAATACAAATATCCGAAAATGGGAAAGTAAAGGTAGAGAATGATCCTTTTAACAACTAAAAACTTAGCCCGCAATTGTCATTAACATGGAGGTTGAGATATTTTTGAAATATGAGGATATTTGTGGTAATAAACTACCCCAAAGTAAATTAGAGTGGATTCTAAGCTAGACACGTCAATAAAGTTAGATTGGAGGAGGTAACAAGAATAAGGTTATACAATAACCTAGTACTTCTATTGACACTAGTTTAATTACTTCTACGATCAATGTCAATGGAAGAATTGAGTGAAAATACTATTAAGGAAGTCCAAGTGGGGAAGGAGAGATATATATTGAAAAATTGGTAGAAGTGCGGGAGGTTCAAGCTGTAATAAGAACCAATTCTTCGCATGTATGAAAAAGAAGGATAAACAAACAATGAATCCCGCCGAGAAATTCAAGGATAGGAGTCCCATGCAACTAAAATTTGAGATGTAATATTTGGATGATATATTGGAAGGGAAGACATGGTAAACTAAAGTTAGTTCATGCAAACAAAATTCCCGTAATGACTACACACATGGTTTAGAAGGATTAATAATTGGAGATATAGTTCTTGCCACAAACTAGAAGGATAATAAGGGGCACTTAATTTATGATGATAGCATACAAAATATGTTTGATAAGGTAGGGTCCTTCCACTTTTTGTGTTAACCTACTTCAAAAAACTATTGGACCTCTTCCAGTACTTAATCTCATGTGTGCGTGAATGATATTTCTATTTTGCAGGGTGGCACATGAGAAACACCCAGTTCTTTATCAAAATAGATTGAAGAGCTCAGAGATTTATTGAATTAAAAGAGTGTAAGGCACACCTTCCTCATCATAGAAATAAAGGACCCAAGTACAAGAGTCATAACATGTATGACGAATTATAAATTAACAAACATAGAGAGGTGGATGAAGGTGAAAAATAAATTTCTTTATATTGCGCACAAAATGGTGTAAGGGACCTAGTATGATTTTTACCAATATATCATTGAATGTATAACGAGAGAATGTAGATTTTGCACATAGCAATCTGCAATAAAATTTCATTGGGGAACAATACTCTTGATATTGATCTTTAATTAGATAGGTGTTCTTAAAGGTGCCACAAAACCCAATTGGGTATACCCTCTAGAGAAAAAGTATCCTACCAAATGATATAAGAAATGTTTTGCACCCACCACCCTTAATAACATCTATAAGCCTATGCCACGACAATTGGATGAAAAACTTGCAAGATATGTTTCAGCAATCTTTGGAGGATTCCACACTTGCTACCCAAGGAGGTAGAAGTAGAAAATTTTATTGTAATGCAACACTACTTCTTGGGATGATTTATGTAGACTAACAAGAATAAGTCTCCTTGAGATGAATTTAAATATGCCTTGTAGAATATTTTATACGATCCATGAATCAGATTGAAGATGCAAAGAGAATAAAAATTGACGTGTTACAAATTGATGCAAACATACACACCGCTTGAAAGACTTCCGAAAATGAGGTAAGATAAGTGTATATGGAGAGGTGTGAAGAATACATCTACTCCCTAAGCTAAGTAGAGACAATAGTAATAAACAATAAGGAACACTAGTTGTTTTATTACTTGAGGCCAAAGAAGAAGAAATACATGACATGCCCACAAGTGGAGGAATATCCAGATGAATAAATGATTCCACCGAAAAAGACAAAGGGAAGGGTATTAACAATTCCAAAGCAAGTAAGAGATAATTTTGAAGAAGAAGAGGGACATAATACCTCACCCAAAAAAAATAAGTGAAGGGTGGGCACAACAAAAAGTTCCATGATGACACCAAACTTTGAAGAAATTCAAAAGGTTGGGGAAACAATTTTAATGAAGGGAATGATGAGAATGATACAGGTAGAATAAGCACTACCAATAGGACAAGAGACTCTAGCATGTTAGAACACATGGAGATAGGTGCAGGTTCTAGTGGTGAAATACCAATTCCATATAAGGATATAGGGGAGGGGATAGGTTTAAGTGCACCAATGAAAATAACTCCTCTAAGACAACCTACCCCTACCCTAATCCATTCACACACAAAAGAAAAGATAGAGAAATAAAAGTGTCTTAAAGACTAGGGAACTAGGACATCTACAAATCCAAAATCACCCCAGAAATTATCATGGTTGAAGATGAAGAGTGAGAAATCAGTGAGGAGGAAGAGAATAAAGATGAGGAAGAACATGGATGTGGTGGTGAAACAAAGGGTGAAAACAAGAATGAAGATGAGAAAGATAATCAACACAAAGAAAAAGGAAATAATGCATTAGAAGAGTTGGAGCAATAAGAAGATGATGAGGGGATGAAACATTCAAAGTTGATCCTAAGAAACCTTACAAGTATATCCACACAAGGTATCAATAGGGAGGTCCAAGAAGGATTGATTCACCTACGATTGCATGAAGGATTCCACATGGATGAATCGTGCAAAGAAGGCACTTTATTTTACCTCAATGCTTGTACATAGGAACCCATCATTGAGCTACCCAAAAATATTTGAACTATATCCCCACTAAATATGGAGAAATAATAGCCCTTATTGAAACTTATTACCTTTTTGAAACACAAGTAGGTGAGGTGCTTTGCTAAGAATAGTGGGTGAAGTGGTCCAACAAAATCTAAATAATAGCATAGACTGCCACATACAAATAAATAGGGTAGATGAGCTAGATAAGGAGCTAAAAGAAACCGAGAATAAAGTGTGTGAGTTAACCATGGAACACAACGTCCTAAAATAAAAATATGCAAATGCCAATAAAACTTAAAAAGATTTAGGTGAGAAGACAATGTTAAATTAACCTAATTTTACAAAAGAACAACCGATGATCCCAATGAGAATATAGAAGAACTTGAGAAATTTCTAAACCTCATATTCAAAAAAGAGAAATCAGATCAAAATATAGTGTAACTGGGAAAATTGACAGGGATAATATTAGGGTTATGTATCTAAAGAAGTTGAAGGCATGCATGTATTTGCAAAAACAACTCAAAGAAAAGGAAACATATGCGAAAAAGATAGTCAAAGGCCTTTTTAAACATACCAAGATCATATACTGTGCATACTCAAGGATACAAAGAAACAATCCACCCGGGAAGCATGGTTAGAAAGTGATGAGGTTGATAAGGCTTCCTAAGATGAGATCATAGAATTGTGTGGATGGTTAGGGGAAGAGGCCAGTGCAAAAAGAGAAAAGACAAGTAATTAATGAGTAAGTTGAGGAAGATAACTGATATGGAGGAATTTGAATTGGAAATGTAGCCTCTCGGGATAAGAAGGACATGAAAGAAATGTAAAATGGGGAACATGATATGATATTAGGTGCCAAAACACTAGTTGATCTCATTGCGTGCTTTAATCAATTGCCCCCTCTTCCAATCATCCTTGGATGGATGGAACATGCATGAAAATCTACTCTAATAAGAGGTCCCAAAGTTATTCAAGGAAGCAAAAATAAGTTTCCCAAGTGTTGAAAACCAAATTAGTGTGCAGTGATGTTGAGCCCTAAAATTCTACATTATTTGATTAGTTAAGTTCCACATTAAGAACTAAATCTTCATTATTTATTCTTGATATTATTAGATATACGTGCAAGAGTGTTAAGAAGAGTTGCGTGAAAGAAGGTTAGAATATTTGCGTGCAAGAATGGTAGAAGAATGATGTGAAATCTTGTTAGAAGATCTGCATACAAGAATATCATAAAAATCCATGCACACAAATATTAGAAGAACCAGGAGAGAGAGTTATGAAGGAACAATGTGAATCAATCGGAAAATGCACAAGTTCTAGAAGGAATTAGGAATGATTTAGGATAAGGTAGAAGGAATCTTTGCACCTAAAAATATAACATGAATGCATCTAGAAGAGAATGAAAATGCAAGATGATAAACCATATGCCATGAATATACTATATAAAATACAAAAAAGCTGCAGTTTGAGTTACTTGCATGAAGTCATTACAGGAACAAGGCAAAATGAGCTAAAGATAGTGCATGAAGTAGTTAGAGAAAGGACATGACTAAATATAGTCGTAAGGCTTATAAAATATTACCATGTAAAATATAGAGCTAAAGTATAGTGACATGCAGAATAATCACCACCTTGATGTAATAATTAAGTGATAGTTATAGAACCCAAAGGCTAAGAAAAGATTTTGTTCAACTAGTGAAGGGTAAGTCCCCACTAATATATATACCCCTTGTGGGGTTCATTGTAAATGATGGGAAAACAAAAATATGAAGAGATGGGGCATGAGATGATTATTTTTATGTAATGTTTTGAGAAATCAATATGAAGTACAGGATGTTATGGAGTAAATGTATTTCTTGTGTGTAAGTATATTAATCTAATGTGTTTTCTTGATTAATGCTTTTATTATGTTAACTACCTAATTTCCTTATCATAATGTTAAATTTGACAAGACCAATATTTTTTCACACCTCGGGTGAGTGCATTGAGGTTTCGCTTTGGAGTGATAGGTTGGCATTAGGACTTAGACTAACTATGCATGTTATTATGACAAAAAGTTTCACATGCATCAATATGTTTTGGTAGGTATAACTAGATGCACAACATATATTCTATATTGAATAAGGGGTTTGTATCTCTCACTTCCCTTGAATAACATTATTTTGGCTCTAATTTCATGATATTTAGACGAATATCCACCTCTTTTAAACACTAATCACACCTACCCTCTTATATGTATGTGAGGTTTGGGGACCATACCTTTAATTTGAGTACTGAAAACAAATAGAGAGAGATAGTCACAAAACATATTCATGCCAAGAGATCCGTTCTCATCTCATTATCCTTGCAGGATTTGGCATAGTATGCCACACATTGCTTTAATGTTATTTCATGTAATGACTATAATTCAAATATTAACACAATTGGCTAGATCCTAAAGTGGTTGCCTTAGCTATATGTACCTTTCTTTTATATCATCTATGGAGAAAGAAAACCATTTGGTTGATTCATGTTGGTATGAAATAGCTTCCTCGTTATTTTCCCTCGTTGATATTAATATTTAAAAACTCCCCACATAGATTTCCCATGTATGTTCCTCGTATCTCTAGGAGAGAGTTAAATAATGACATTTTTTACTAATATTTACAAAGCATATCTCAAGTCCATATAGACTCAACCTAAAGATCCATTCACCTAAAAAAATCAACACTAATAAGACTTATCTCTTCATTTCATTGATGGATTCATCCAACCTCCATGGTAAAAAAATCTACTATTTCCTTGTAACTTAAGATCTCCCATTACTCATCTTAAGGTTTTTTCTATCAGCTTTTCATTTACATAGACCACCATATCCCTCAAGAATATTATATTTGTGATATTTTATCTTTGTAACTTGATACCAATAACCATTTTATTTTTATATCCTCTCCTTATTATGAGATAAGGGGATGATTCCTTTTCCATTTCATATATTCTCTTGTCTCTCTCCAAAAATTCATGTCTTATGAATATTAAATATGTTTATCCCTCTTCCTTTAAGAGATGATTGACTTTCTCCAATGGACAATCAAACAGAATGATCACTCTCTCTTTTGTAGAATTTTGGATGTGCTAAAATGATCCATTTTTCTTATATACTTTATATCTATTATAGTCTCATGGACCAATCTTGTCCTTTAATATAAATTTATATATAAATTCAATTCAATCCAATGGAACATAATATAAGAGGTAAAATCAAAGCTAGTATATTTAACCAAACCTACATGCATGTAATTCCATAGGATAAACAATTTATGCATTAATACAAAAATGTTCTTATTAATTTGTATAATATATCCATACACACACATAAAAATGTAATTAAAATTTAGGGCTCCATGCTCCAACATCGGTAGCTTGTCTACTTCAACATCATAATGTATCATTATACTAATAATATAGCATATTAAGTTGTTTATTAACTCTTTCAAATTACTTTCTCTAACCAATTGTCAAACCCTTCCTAATAATGGTATTCTATCTTTATATAGGACTAGATCCACTATTTTACTAGATGTTAGTAATGATATATATACACATGAATGCATCACAAACACATACTCTATTGTTATATATAATCCCGATAGAAGTTATCTATAATCAACATGAGTGAACTTCATATCCTATGCACCCTTATCAGATTTGGATCCTACATTAGCCTTAAATTTCTTTGTACACTTTACACCATTCTTAACCCTTTCCACCTATCGTGTTGTTATCTACATATTACTTATAATGCTTCATATCAAACTTTGTACACTTTGCTTTCTCAAAACATTTCATTAATCCTTCTTATGTATTGACACCAAAACCTTACTATTGTGCAATTGCACACTCCACATATCTACATGATTCCATTTAATAAAATGGTATGTTTCCAACCTTACTTCCTCTATGTGCCAAGGCTTTATGCCTTGTCTAGAATTAGCGGGTGCCACACATTCTCTATTGTTGTGTTATTTTCTATCTATTAGGAGAAGTATGAGGGTAATTTTTTTCTCTTATGCATATTTCTCCTTTCTTTATCTTTGTGCAATATGTTTCAATAATAGTGTTGTTAAGATGTTATTTATGATGCAAGATTCCCACACACTCAATGTATTTTATATTACAAAACATTATCTATGATGTAGTATGTCTATGGCACAACTATTGATATATAGGGTTTTCTTGCCAAAAATTGAATATGATGTTATTTATAACATGAATTATATGCTACAATTTTTCCATGATATGCAATTACTCTTTTATACACAAGCTAATATTTTTTATGTTAATTATTTTTCCATGTTCCACATCATATACATGTATTAGAGAAACATCTAGGAAACATATTTTCTATGAGTGTAATTTTCATTATTATATATTATTGGATGTTGTTATTTTTATTTTTGATGACTCTAGATCATTTATATAATGAGGAAAACATGAAAAAATATCTTTTTGTGTGTGATCCTTAAATGTTATATCTTTATGTACTATTTTTATGATATAATTGATAAAATGCATCTAATTTCTTGCATGCATTCATCCCAAATCTAAAAAGGGATAAATATATAATGAGTTTTACATTTTATGCTTGTGATTTGTTCAACAAGTATGATGGATTTGAGGGGTTTCCATTACATATCGGGACAAAGATGCATTTGAACCATCATACTTAGTGAAGTGCGGTGACTTAGATTCATATTTAGATGGGGGTTCATCATTTGATGACGCATAGTGTTTAAACACCACTCCACTCCATTTCATACCCCTTTGGACACCATGTTAGACCTATCAGACTTCTATTGCATATTGAGGGCAAATGAGGTACCTTAATATATATTTATCTTTTATTTTTAGTCATGTGTGTTTATGCGGGAAAGATATGTGTAGTTTTTAGGTTCAAAGACATATCATCATAGTTCTCAAAGAATTAAATTTATAAATATTTGTATCCTTTTTATATGTTCTACTTTGAAGTGCATGCTCACTCCACACACTTTAGGGTTAAGCATGCACCTCAAGTATGAAAAATTAGATACTTAGAAATGGTCCATTTGTATTTGTTTTATATTATTTAATATATATCATGAAAAAAATATTTTTAGGGAATGGTCCAAATTTTGTATTATTGATTTGTTTTCATAACTCATGCACACCCCCACATGAACCTTGTGTTTGTCCTACCCTAATTCCGGGAATAATCTTACATTCCTTACACTTATCAAAACCATTTGTAGGGTCTTGGTATATTTTCTTGTCACACATGAGTTAATTTAGGGCTTCCCCATCTACCTTTTTCACTTTTTCCATTTCTAGTTATTAGATGTTAGTCATGTGCTCTAATTTCCCAAAATTTGAAATCGACCATCTATAATAGAAAAGTTATTAAGTTCAATTAAAATATTATAAAACATTAAACTAAGAGCATCTTGGAGAACTTTTCTAACAATACTTAAGTTATAAAAATTATGTTTATCGATTGACAATTTTCACTATATACTTTAAGGGGTCTAAATAATATGAAGTATTAGACTAGGCCTAACCATGATTACCCATAAATAAATTATTTATATATTTCATTCTTATAAGGTAAGTCAATTCAATAAAGAAGAGGATACTTTGCAAGTATTGACTAGGACCATCTATATGGGCATGACATTGACTTGAAAATATTATATAGTTCTTGAAATGTCACATTCTAAGATCTAGATCCTATTTGAAATATGTAAGATAGTTTCAAATAAGTGTAAACATGTTCATATTGTGACAATTTTTTTAAATCAACTCAAAATCTTATAACATTAATCTAAAAGCTACAAGCCTTTAGCATAATGCATTTGATTGAGAAATTACTGTGTAGCATTGTTTAGTGTATTTTTCATGTGATACAATGCTTGATTAAGGTGGGAAATTTTGTATGCACTTATAACATTTTCAAGGAAATGTCATATCTCGTGGAAACGATAGATAAAGTCAAGTAGGTATTAACAAAAATACTTAATTCATGAGCATTGTTTAGTGTATTTTTCATGTGATACAATGCTTAACTAAGGTAGAAACATTTTTATGCACTCATAGTTATTACGATTTTCCATCACACCAAAAAATTGAGCTGATAATGGAGAGGGATCTCATCGTGTTAACCAGCTACTACGCCAACACACCCCCACATGATGGAGCCAGATGCAACCACGTGAGCCTTGAGCTCACCATGTATTCACCAAATTAGGCCTAACGACATTAGGAGACAACGACACGAGACTTCCCGGGAGGTCACCCATTCCAAGATTACTCCGGGTTGAGTGCGCTTAACTACAGTATCGAGTTGCACAACTTTCCGTCACACCATAATATCGAACTAGTAGTGGGGAGGATCTCATCGTGTTAACCAGCTATTACGCTAACACACCCCCACTCGATGGAGCCAGATGCAACCACGTGAGCACTAGGCCCAATGACATTAGGAGGCAACGACACCGGGACTTCTTGGGAGGTCACCCATCCCAAGTCTTACTCCAGTCGGACGTGCTTAACTACCTAAATTTGATATCATGTTACGATTTGTCGTCACACCAAAATCTCGGCCCGATGGTGAAGAGGGATCTCATTGTGTTAACTAGCTGCTATGCCAACACACCCCCGAACGATAGATCTAGATGCAACCATGTGAGCTATGGGCCCACCAAGAATATGGCTAGTTAACATGATGAGATCCTCTCCACTACTAGTTCAAACTTTTGGTGTGACGGAAAATCGTAACATGGTATCATATAACGATTAAGCACACTCGACTGAGAGTAGATCTTGAGATGAGTGACCTCCTGGGAAGTTCCAGTGTTGTTGCCTCCTAATGTCATTGGGCCTAATTTGATGAATACATGGTGGGCCCAGGGCTCATGTGGTTGCATCTAGATCCATCATGTGGGGGTGTGTTGGTGTTGCAACTAGTTAAAATGATGGGATTTCTCTCCACTACAAGTTCAAGCTTCGGTGTGACGACAAGTTGTGCAGGCAAGTCGATACTTAGGAAGTTAAGTGCGCTTTGACTGGAGTAGTATTGGGATGGGTGACCTCCCAGGAAGTCTCAGTGTCGTTGCCTCCTAATGTCATTGGGCCTAATTTGGTGAATACATGGTGGGCCTAGTGCTCATGTGGTTGCATCTGGCTCCATCGTGTGGGGGTGTGTTGGTGTAACAGTTGGTTAACACGATGAGATCCTCTCCACTACTAGTTCGAGCTTTTGGTGTGATGAGAAATCATAACATGGTATCGAGCAAGCGATTAAATGTGCTCAACACGGAGTAATCCTGGGATGTGTGACCTCCTTGGAAGTCCCAGTATCGTTGCCTCCTAATTTCGTTGGGACTAATTTGGTGAATACATGGTGGGCCCAGGGATCACGTGGTTACATCTGGCTCCATTGTGTGGGGGTGTGTTGGCATAGTAGTTGGTTAACACGATGAGATCCTCTCCACTACCAGTTTGAGATTTTGGTGTGATGATAAATCGTAACATTGGTGTCTACAGGATCTATTTGATTACAAGTAGGAACTAGTAATATGGGTGAGATTCAAGCATTAGAGAGGGGCCTTAAAACGGCCATTTATTTGAATATTCAAAAATTACATATTAAAGGTGATTCCTAGGTAATTATAAATTAGGTAATATCTAGAAAGGCCTTTTCTTGGAAAATCAACTTAGTTCTTAGAAAAGTGATTTTTTGGCTAAGTAAAATAAATGATCGATCTATCACTCATAATTTTAGAGAATAAAATAAGAGTGCATAATTCCTAGCAAATAGGGGATTCGAATAAGATTTGGAGGTTATCATTAGTAATAATGCCAATGAATGACAAGGCTTAACATATTTCCTTGTTGATGAAAGTAAAGAAATTCACGATTTCTTGAGGGATGCTCATCCATGCGGAATCGTGTGAAATGATAATAATGGATGGTTCATGGCCTTTCAACTATTCTCTAGTTAATGAATTTTTACCTTATTGGTGTCAATAATAGAAAATTGGATATGTATTCACTTTTGAATTTTGTAGCCTTGGAAAGGGAAATGGTGTTTTAATCACGTATTACTAAGAAGCAATTGAATCTATTCTTGTGTATCCAATCTCTGCAGGCGTTGGAGGCAGTGGAAAATGTTCTAGGGCTCAATACATGAACCGGAAGGCCGCCTATAGGTAAATGTTGAGGTAACAACCACTTTCGTGTCTCACCTCCAGATTATCAAGCTAGATAAAGATCTAGCCATTGTTATTGGTCATTACATGGTGAGGCCTAAGCACTAAGTGGGAATGGAGGAAGCAATGGAGTGGGTTCGGTCATGTCTTGGCCCTTTTTTTTTAATCTAAAGCCTAAGTCTTTCAAGTTGGTCTTATCGACAGGGTCATGTATCTGGAAATGGAAAAATGATATGGCATCTTACTAGATTTTATGGAAAAGGTAATAACATTTTGCAAGGAGAAGGATTTAACATTTATTTGTATTCCTTTCTTGGACATGAAAGCCTTTAGAGATCCGCTAAAATAGGAGCCTCTATGGTGGGAGGAGTTGCACCATTCGGCCAAGGAATATGTGGAATGGCTTGCTTCTAATGTTCTCAGGTGGCTCTACAAATGATGGGAGCAATTTGTTTTTAGATGAGGGTAATGTGGGAGTGGAGGTGCTCTTTGTTTCATCTAATATGGAGGAACTGGATGGGAATTGCTAGATTATTCTCTGCTAGTATGTATATAGAGTTATAGGAAAGTATAATCATATTTTTGTATAAGTATATTCGTAGGGCTTGGCCCTTAGTGAGTGCTTAATAATACTATTTTGTTAGTAATGTAAAGTTTTTCTCGGTATGTAAAGGGAAAGGGACCCTTCAACCCTAGTTTACTTATAAAAAATCATGATAATTATCTTAAAATGAAGTAAACAAACAAATGCTTTTTTAACAATCTAAATTAATTTTTTTATCAAAACCTTTAACTTAATATAAATATTTTTATTTGTAAATGTTTGTGTGGGTTGATGAACTAGTTTCATATGCACTATGAATCTATTTTTAATTCATTATTTCTTTACATTTTTAACATTTAGATTTGAACTCAACATTCGGTAATAAAACTATATTTATCATTTTTCTACAAAAAATCACAAATAAAATATTTTTCCACATGACTTAAGTATTTTTCTCACAATGTCTACTTGAATTTATCTATCAAGCTCATGAGATATGATTCTTCCCTTAAATAATGTTATTCTTGGCATAATAACTTATTAACATGATGAGATCCTCTCCACTACCAGTTTGAGCTTTTGTTGTGACGGAAAATTATAATTTGGTATCGAGCCAAGTAGTTAAGCGTGCCCGACCTGGAGTAGTACTAGGATGGGTGACCTCTTGGGAAGTCCCAGTGTCGTTGCCTCCTAATGTCGTTGGGCCTAATTGGGTGAATACATGGTGGTCCCAGAGCTCACATGGTTTCATCTAGATCTATCGTATGCGCGGGGTGTGTTAGCTTAACAATTGGTTAACACGATGAGATCTCTCTCCACCATCAATTCGAGCTTTTGGTGTGACATAAAATCATGACATGGTATCAAAGTCAGCGAGTTAAGCACACCTAACACGGAGTAATCTTGGGATGGGTGACCTCCTGAGAAGTTCCGGTGTCGTTGCCTCCTAATGTCATTGGGCCTAATTTGTTGAATACACGGTGGGCTCAATGCTCACGTGTTGCATCTGGCTCCATCGTGTGTGGGTGTGTTGGCATAATAGTTGGTTAACACGATGAGATCCTCTCCACTACCAGTTCGAGATTCTGGTGTGACGACAAGTTGTGCAACTTTGATACTAGGAAGTTAAGCATGCTCAACATGGAGTAGTATTGGGATGGGTGACCTCTCGGGAAGTCCTAATGTCATTGCCTCCTAATGTCGTTGGGCCTAATTTGGTGAATACATGGTGAACTCAAGGCTCACGTGGTTGCATCTGGATCCATCGTGTGGGGTGTGTTGGCATAACAACTGGTTAACTCAATGAGATCCCTCTCCACCATCAGTTTGAGTTTCTGGTGTGACGGAAAGTTGTGCAAATCTGGTACCAAGAAATTAAGCATGCTTGACCTGGAGTAGTACTAGGATGAGTGACCTCCCGGGAAGTCCCAGTGTCATTGCCTCCTAATGTCATTGGGTCTAATTTGGTGAATACATAATGAGCTCAAGGTTGACGTGGTTGTATCTCGGCTCTATCATGTGGGGGTGTGTTGGCATAACAGTTGGTTAACACGATGAGATCCCTCTCCATTACCCGGTTTGAGATTTTGGTGTGATGACAAATCGTAACAACCAATGCACCCTTTTCACTTATAAGTAAAAACTAGCTCTTGATTTACTTGGGTTCCCTTTTTCTACCCCATCAAATTTTACTTTAAAGTAACCGGAAGGAGGAAGGGACCAAGTAACTAATTCATGTCTTGTTATAGACGGAATCCCTAAATTATTATAAGAACCGACTACGAGAAAAGGTAATTTTGGTCCAATTTTTAAATAAAATTCCATCATGTGAAGAAAAGGGAGTCCCTTTTTTCCAATGAATGGATATGTTTTCAAAAATGGCTAGTTCCAATAAAGGGGTCTTAAGTGGATGCATTTTTTGAAAAAAAAAACTTCAACTTGTACGAGTTTTTCAAAATAGTTACACTCAAAATTGGAAGATGTTGTAGAAATATGAATCGTAGCATTTTGAGTCTAGTTTCTAAGCTACTAAATTTTGTTGAAAACGGATAATTTAAGTGGGTAAAACAACTAAAATACCAACAGATGCTCCTGTTTTTGTTAAAAAACATAATAGAGTGACTTTCGTGCCCCCACCATTTTTGAGCACCATTTAGTATTTTTGAAAACCCTTTGGTAGAAAGATAGCTAGGAGCATCTAGTTTGGGCTCCATTTTTTAGATTTTTTAGTGAATATTTTTTATTTATGATTTTTCTAGTACAAAAATTTTATGTTTTGAAAAATAACAAAGCTCGATCGTGCCCCCTAACTACCTCAAAAATATCAAAAATTAGATTTTTTTTTGAATATGTATAGAATTATGCCTAGTTTGGGCTAGTATATTTTTTAAAAATTTGATCACCCAAAAAAAAGATACACCATGAAAGATAGACATATTTACACTTCAAAAAATAGCTATAAAAAGGCATAGTTAGAAAATAAATAATATGGAAACCTTATATTAGTCAGAAAATTTGAAAAATTATATTTTTAACTCTGCTCTACGTTGTGGTATAATTTTTTAAAATGGATCGATTGTTTTATTTTGATTTATCATAGAGGAAGTGGCATTTTTACATTTTCTTGTAAAAACACATTTTTTGTGTTTGTGTAGGTCCATGCCTCAAGCTTGGGGATCCAAACTGGATCACAAGCCTTGAGGCATGGCTTGGGAAAAGAGAAACCACAAAACACTTACGTGTTACATAACGCGTACTCATTCTATGAGTATAAACATTATGCATGCTTTTGACATTCTTCTATTTACATAAATAAATTTAAATTATAAGTTTTTCATTTATTATTATTTAAGTTTGTGCGCAGGTCCATGCCTCAAGCTTGGGGATCCAAACCGGATCCCAAGCCTTAAGGCATGGCTTGGGAAAAGAGAAAATACAAAACGCTATTATGTTATGTGTTATAACACATACACATTCTATGTAGTATAAACATTATGCATGCTTTTGACATGCTTCTATTTACATAAATAAATGTTTAAGTATAAGTTTTTCATTTATTATTATTTAAATATAAATAATAATAAATGAAAAACTTATAATTTAAATTTATTTATGTAAATATAATAAATTAGGGTCACTCTGCACCTTATGGAATTAGTCTCACAACTCCATGAGTCATGGTTTAGGAGATAGTTTTTAAAGTATAATCTAGTTAGTACATAGGTAATTTTTAGGATTTCAGCATTCACCTAAATCTTTTAGCATTTAACTTCTACAATCAAAACCCTAAACCATAGGCCATAAACCTAAACACTAAATTGTAAACCTTGAGCCCTAAACCCTAAACCCTAAACCCTAAACCTTTAACCATGATCCCTAGACCCTAAAACCTAAACCCTAAACCCTAAACCTTAAACATTCAGCCCTTACCCGTGAGCCCTAAACCCTAAGCCTTAAGCCCTAAACCCATAACCAAGCCCTAAATACTAAACCCTAAACCCTAAACCCTAAAACCATGAGCCCTAAATACTAAACCCTAAACCATGAACCATAAAAACTAAATCCTAAACCCTAAAACCTAAACCTTAAACACCGAATCCTAAACCCTAAAACCTAATCCTTGAACCCTACACCCATATCCCTAAACCCTAAACCCTAGACGCTAACCCTAAGCCCTAAGCCCTAAACCTAAACCTAAACCCTAAACCCTAAACCCTAAACCCCGAGCCCTAAACCATAAATCCTAAACCTTAATCCCTAAACATTAAATCCTAAACCATAAACCCTAAACCTTAATCCCTAAACATTAAATCCTAAACCCTAAACCCTGAACCCTGAACCATAAACCCTAAAACCTGAACCATAAACCATAAACCCTTATCCCTAAACACTAAATCCTTAACCCAAAACCCTAAACCCTAAATCCTTAACCTCGATCCATAAACCCTAACCATAAACACTAAACCCTAAACCCTAAACCTAAAACCTAAATCCTAAACCATAACCCTAAACCTTGAACCTTGAACCCTAAACCCTAAACCTTAAACCTAAACCATGAGCCCTAAACCCTAAACCTAAACCCCAAACCATATTTCATCAATATTTCCTAGTCTCGTGCCTAGAACCATCATTGAGTCTACTTATAGAACTACCTTGTTTATGAGAGGTGGGACAAGTAACTAAATGGATATGACATCTACCTTGTGCCTTGTAATGCATATATTACACATCTCTTCCAAACTTGTTTCTCCCCACATATACTTGCACTCTTGAATGTAAATTTATTCACACTCTGAAACAAATTTCACATTTCTCATATTTCCATGTATGGTATTATGCAAGCCAGGATGACCCATTGGAAGTTGGAAAAAATAACCATCACACAAAAAAAATTAATCTTAAAGGAAACAAAAGAAACATAGAGAATATATCAATGCAGAGGTGTAGGATCATAATTGAATTTCCTGTAGTATCCTCTCCTCGGAGAAAGATAAAGTTCAAGTGTTCTACTAGAATGGATAGTAAATTTGACAGAACTTCCTAAAGTGTTCAAAATAAGCATAGAAATAGGGGAATGGCTAAGAACACTAAGGGGTTATCAATCGCCTAGTAAATCTTTCTTGTTTAGTTCTAAATGGGAGTTACCTGGCCTACGACTTAGTGACCTTCCATTCATTGATAATTCCTTATATGATAAACCCATGGATGTTTTCAAAATCCCTTGAACAAAAAGATAGGGGTAGTCATCAATCCTAGTGAAGGGTGTGATGTGATTTCCAAGCAACTTGAAATTCATATAGATTTAGAGGTCATAACATGAATTTACAAATATCTCTATCATTATAAATGGAAGCCAAGTAATCAGTGTCTCCTGTACATCCAAGGATTGAGGACTACTGGGGTCTTTGGAAGGATTAGACAGTCAAGAATATGAAATTTCCCTCCTTCAAAATATCAACAGATGAAAAACATCAAATTTTGATGACTCTCTTTGAATGTTCTACCTACAAATTCGATGAACCCTGAACTCTGTGACCTAAACCCTTAACCCTCAACCATGAGACCTAAACCCTAAACTATAAACCTAAACCTAAAACCAAAATAATAAATCATAAACCCTAAACACTAAATACTAAACCCTAAACCTAAACCCTAAACCCATAACCCTAAACCCTTGACCCTAAACTAAACCTTGAGC
Source organism: Taxus wallichiana var. yunnanensis (assembly GCA_018340775.1). Taxonomy (NCBI): domain Eukaryota; kingdom Viridiplantae; phylum Streptophyta; class Pinopsida; order Cupressales; family Taxaceae; genus Taxus; species Taxus wallichiana. Next base: position 221,285,328 of record CM031235.1, read on the forward strand.
CCTAAGCCCTAAACCCTAAATACTAAATCCAGAGCCCCAGGCTCTAACCCCCAAACCTTAAACCAGTAACTCTAAACCCTAAACCTTAAGCCATAAACCATGAACCATGAACCCTAAACCCTAATCCCTAAACCATAAAACCTAAACCTTAAGCCTTGAACCCTACACCCTAATCCTTGAGCCCTAAACCCTTAACCTTAAACCCTGAGCCCTAAACCCTAAATATAGAGCCTTGATCTCTAACCCTAAACCTTAAACCCGTAACTAACCCTAAACCCTAAACCTTAAAGTCATAAACCTTAAACCCGCACCCTAACCCCTAAACCATAAACATGATCCAACCTAAACCCTAAACCATAAACCCCGAAGCCAGCCGAGCCTTAAACCGTAAACCCTAAACCTTAAGGCCTAAATGTTAAATCTTAAAGGTCCCTAAAACCCTAAACCCTAAACCCTAAAACCTAAATCATAAACCTAAACCCTAAACCCTAAACCCCTAAACCCCAAACACTAAATCCTAAACCTAAACCTAAACCCTAAACCCTAAACCCTAAACCCTAAACCCTAAACCTAAACACTAAACCCTAAACCCCCCTAAACCTTAACTCTGCTGACCTAAACCCTTAACCTAAACCTAAACCTAAACCTCTAAAGCATTAAACCCTAAAACTTGAACCCTTTTCCCTAAACCCTAAACCCTGACCTTTAAACCTTAAACCCTAACTCCTAAACCCTAAACCCTAAACCCTAAATCCTCAACCCTAAACCTTAAACCCTGAGCCCTAAACCCTAAACCTAAACCTAAACCCTAAACCCTAAACCTAACCCTAAGCCCTAAACCCTAAACCCTAAACCCTAACCCTAAACCTAAACCCTAAACCCTAAACCCCTAAACCTAAACCCTAACCCCTAAACCCCTAAACCCAAACCCTAGGCCTAAGCCCATAAGCCCTAAACCAAAAACCTAAAACCTTATAACCCCCATAACCCATAAACCCTAAACCCTAAAAACTAAACCCCTAAGCCTAAACCTAAACCCCTAAACCAAACCCCTAAACCCTAAAACCTAAACCCTAAACCCTAACCCCCTAAACCCTAAACCCTAAACCCTAAACCCTGAACCCTTTGCCCTAAACCTGAACCCCTAAACCTTTAAACCTTAAACCCTAACTCCTAAACCCTGAACCGTAAACCCTAAATCCTCAACCCTAAACCTTAAACCCTAACTCCTAAACCCTAAACCGTAAACCCTAAATCCTCAACCCTAAACCCTAAAAACTAAAACCTAAACCCTAAACCCTGAACCCTCAACTCTCAACCCTAAACCCTAAACCCTAACCCTAAACCCTAATCCTAAACCCTAAACCCGAACCTTGATCCATAAACCCTAAACCCCTCAACCTTAAACCCCTAAACCTAAACCTTAAACCTTAAGCCCTAAACCCTAAACCCTTAACCTTGAACCATAACCCTAAAACTCTAAACCCTAAACCATAAACCCTAAACCATGAACCCTAAGCCTTGAGCCCTAAACCCTAAACCCTAAAATATGAACTATGAGCCTTAAACACTAAACCTTAAACCCTAAACTCTAAACCTTGAGTCCTAAACCCTTAGCCTAAACCTTAAACCCTAAACCCTAAATCATAAACCCTCACAAAGGAAAGTCCTAAAAAGATCATTCAACATGTTTTAGTGTGTAGGGAATAGTGTTTAAGGTGATCGATTGACTCATTTAGTTTTTATGAGAGACTACTTCCTTTGAAGGCCTAAAAAGGCATTTTTGGCCATTTGTAGTTAATTGAACACCCTTCAGAACAAGCTAAAATGAGTTAGTCATGTCACTGAGTTATCAAGGACCATTATTTGTGAAGTATTAAGGCATCGTTTGTCTCCATAAGAGACATATGAGCAAAATCATGTATGAGAATCATGAATTTGATTCCATGAAAGGATGCTTTTAGAGCTAGGAAAGGTGAGGGGATGATCTTTATATGGAGCACCATGTTTCTAAGAATGAGCAATCATCTGAGTTCACTTGATGCAATTCACTTGGTACTATTCGTAACAACTCATTCAACACCTAGTAGTGTTATCACACCTTAAGGAGGAGGCACATTACAATCACCTCATTTTGGCCATAGGACATGAATCCCATTCAGGGAACAATCCTCTATCTACAAAGTGAGGATCTCTTTTTAGTAAGAAGTAGAAAAACATCATAGAGTTAATTCATGGTCACTAAAGTGAATTATGGACCAAATTTAAAAATTAGTACCAATTCAAGCAGTGGTAGGGCCAAAATCCATTTTAGAAGGTCAAAAAACCTAAAAATGACTATATGCTTTCCCAAAAAACAAAGACCAACTACAATATATATGCCTTGAAAGTTTTAGGTCGTTTGCTGAAATCTTGAAAAATGAGTAAGTATTGACCAGATTAGATTTTGAAAAACTATCTTCTAGATTATAACTGTTGGAGCTACGAGACCACTTCCATAAGGTGCAGAGTGACCCTAATTTCTTATATTTACTAAAATAAATTTAAAGTATAAGAAATAATCAAAGTATAAGAAATAATAAAAGTAAAAGAAATAATAAAAGAAATCTTAAACATTTATTTTTGTAAGTATAAACCACTGAACTCATTGGTCCATACTACACAAAACGCGTACGTGTTATAATGCGTATGCGTTTTGAATTGTTTGAAATGCGTACACGTTATAGGTTCGGTGATTCCTAAGCCAACAAAATTAAAACATGAGTGCATTTTAGCAAAACACGTACACGTTTTGATTTTTTCGTATTCTTGTCCGCTTTTTGGCCCCCAACTTCATGCACTTACCTTTCTTTAGGGCTAGCTTTAGGACATGAAAGAAAAATAGAAGAAAGTGTAAGCGGTTGAACCCATGAGAGATTTAATTTATTACATAACCAATTCCAACAATACTCCATGAAGGGGTAATGAACCAATAGATGATTTGTGTCTTCTTCAACTTCATAACATAAAACACATCTAGTTGGACCAACCTTTCCCAATGCTTTCCTTATTTTTAAGGATTCTTCCTTTAAAATCTATCTAGGAGAAAGCCCCAGCTTTGGGAGGGAAATACCAAGGACCAACAATGCTTCCACTTGTTTTTCTTATGACCCTCATATATAACCACTTTTTCTATAACCACATTAGGCAAAGTAAATACCTGATTTTACTGCAGTCAAATAATTTGATCATCCTAAGGGGAGGGAATCACTTCTCTTTAATCCATATGTTTAATGAAAAAAACCTTAGAAGCCTGAAAAATAGGAATGTTATCTAGATCATTCCAAGCCATGGAAGGAGATGAAAGAGTTATATCTTTCCCATAATTATTGAATTTTATCCCCTTCGAGGAATAAGAATTCTTTTCAGATCTTGAAATTTAGGCCTTTCCCCTAATGTCGGGTAACCATTCTAAGAATCACCCAAAAATTTGGCCAACTCACTATTACCAATCAGCTAAGAAGTTGATTGAAGAAACACCTAATGACGAGGAAAGAATAGAAATTCAGATATGAGAACCCGAGGTGGTTGATTGATGGAAATAATGGATGTAAGCAAGGGGCCTCCTAGGTATTTATTATCTAAGATTCTACTAAGCTTTTTTTTGGGCTTGGATAATAATAACCATACCGGTTTGACTCAAAATGTAGTGTTCTATCTTTTAATATTAATTTTCATGACACCTCCACAAATTTTGGGCAAGGTAATATATTCCCATTTTACTAATGGGATTTTTGAGCTTCATTTTTACCATGCCAAAGGAATGTTCTCATGTAATATTTTTTTATTTTTGCAAAACTGATTTGAGAATTTTTAGTACAAAGAGCATGTAGATGGGAAGAGCATTGTGAATATTTCTAATAATAATGATACGCAAATAAAGTACAAATACATCCCTTTCTAATATTGTATCCTCTCAAAGGATTTCAACAAATTATTCCATAAAGAAGCACGACCAGCTCCAATGAAGAGAGGAATACCAAGATACTTGTGAGGAAGGATGCCCAAATTAAATCTGAAGATATTTTGAATCCGTTGAATGAGCCTTCTTGGAGTGTTAAAAATATGATTTAAGCTTGCTAATGATTTTTCTAGCGAAGTGGCATAAGTGTCCAAGATAGTTCTAAACTCTTTAGCTTCTTGAATAGTTGTAATGCCAAAAAATGTATCAAAGAAAAAGTATTGATGAGAAATAGGAGATGTGTTATCTCGTCAAAACAAAGGCTTGAACATAACTTTCCTAAATCACGACACAATGGCACGTCCCAAATCTTCTATCACCAGTATGATGAGGAAAGAGGAAGGGGTATCCTTGTATAATTCCTTGATAAATTTCAAATAACCCATGAGCAGAGCCATTGACCAGATTGGATAGCATGGATTTGGAAATATAACTAAATATCCACTCACAAAAAGAAGATGAGAATCTGAATTTAAATAAAGACTTCATTAAAAACCTCTAATTAACTCTTTCATAAGCTTTACTTATATCCAACTTCAAAATCATACCTAGAACTTTATTATTGGATAAATAATGTATCAATTCATGAGTAATAATTACCCCTTCTAAGATTGATCTCCAAAGTACAAATCCACTATTTTCTTGATATATTTATGCATCTAACAATGGATTCGATCACAAATAAATGGATTTGGATATAATTTTGTATATAGTGTTACATAAGGAGACAAGATGAAAATCATCAAAAGATTCAGGACTTTCCTTTTTTGGAAATAGACTTAGAAAGGTACAGTTGAAAACCTTTAGAATTCTTTTAGATCCATGATTATTCTATGGCTTCCAAAACATCATTCCCTATGTTTTGCAGAAACTTGAAAGAAATCATCCTAGAAGTCATCGGGTCCCAGGGATTTATTCTTTTCCAAAGAAAATAATTTTTTTAACTTCCTCTTTAGAGAATGGATCCATAAGCACTTTATTTTGGTTCTCAATTATTAATGGAAGAATAAATATTAGCATGTCCTCTTGATCTTGTGGAGGGGAACAAGAGTCACCGCTAAGAAGGTTCAAAAAGTAGTGAACTACCTCTTTCCTAATGTCTTCTTGGTGAGATAATTGTTCACCATTATCATTTTTTATGTTCGAGATATAATTGAAACTCCTCCTAGCCTTAATTGAGGCATGATAATATTTAGTATTTTGGTCACCCTCTTTGAGCCAATTTTCTCTTGATTTCTGTTTCAATATAATTACTCCCTTAGAATAAGTTCTAATTATTCTAATAATCCTTTCTCTCTTTGAAATTTGTCTTGTCCCATGCCTTTATCAAATATATGTTTATTCCATTCTTGGATCTACTTTTCCACTTTGAATTTTTCCTAGAAAATGTTCTTGAAATGGATGACATTCCATTCCAATAATTTCTTCTTAAGCAATCTCAGTTTTTGTGATAGTATGAACATTTTCAAACCTCTTATATTGAAATACGACCACCAATTTTGATTAATTATGGAAAATTGTAATCTCTTAACCACATTAATTCAAATTTGAAGGGAGATTTCCTTGAGGCTTCATCTTAATTTGTATTAATTAGAATAGGGTAATGATTATATCTAGAACAAAGTAGAACAAAACTTTCCAAAAGAATGTCTTTTGTAACCATGAAGGATTAACAAAGAACCGGTCTAATCTTTCATAAATATTACTGAAACCAAGCCTTCTATTAGACCAAGTAAACCACCCTTGTTTAGGTTCAATATCCGCTAAGGTATTGTTTTGAACAAAATTATTAAATTCTATCTAAGATTGAAGATTTCGAACTATACCTCCATTTTTATCTTTATCGATAAAATTGCATTAAAGTCCCCACCCAATAGGATCAAACTTTCTTTCCTTTCTCAAATTTTGTTGAAAGTTCTTGTCAAAGAGTCATTTTCTCGGTAAATTAATAGGAACACAAAAATTGAAGAGAAAAAACTTCATGATCTCCATTGGGAATTATCTTGCAAAGCTGCCAATTGAAATTTTGATTCACCAGCTTTGCCTTTGCTTCATTAATTTTCCAAAGAATTTCTAAACCCCGAGCAACCCCCTCGAGTATCAACAAAAAAATCAAACCAACCTTTCCAAATTTTTGACCAACAACTCATAATCTCCTTTGTTGTCATTTTAGTTTCTTGTAAAATAACCACTTCTACATCTAAATAAAAAGGAAAAGTTTGACCAAGAATTGCTTTTAGGAGATTTTAAGCCCTTAACATTCTAGGATAGGACTTTCATGATTTATTGAGAGGGGATTTCACCTTCCTAGTGTCTACATTAGAAAAGTTCAGAACTTTTTGTTTACCATTAGCTACTTCCTTTTTTGCCACATCTTGTTTGGATTTGTGCCCCTTTTCCCCTAAGGAGCCAAAATTGGCTGATTTTAAACCATTCTTGAGAAGAAGCCAACTTATTGGGAATTAATGAAAGTTCTAGATCGTCCCCTTTTTCAGCTATAAGCTCTTTTTCAGAAGTAGTATCCTCTTTTGAAGCTACGTCTACTTCTTGACCATATTCCACCCAATTATATAATTCATCTATAGATCTAGCTTTCCCTAGGTTGATGCCCTCGATATTACTTTCTTGCCTTTTTTAGTATCTTCTAACAAAGTTCGAGGGGTTAGTGAGGATTGCAGCTCCAAATATTACTGTGCTTCATACAAATTAGGTTTGGATTCCTTTTTGTTTCACCATCTTGATTTAACCGAAGGTTTCCTTCTATCTAAGCATTTCCAATTATAGTGACTTGTCCTGTTACAGTGAAAACATCTGATTACTATTTTTTCATAATCAATTTTTGTTTCCATTCACTTGGCTAAGATTTGATGCGAGATGAAGTGTGGAGGCTGCTACTCTAGATTCAACTTAACACATACTTTAACATAAAAATTCATTGTCTCGTGCCTAGGGTTTTACAATCACTTTGAATCATTCTACCTATCCTACCACATATTTTTCAAAGTGCTTCCAATTTTCGGTACTGGGGTAAAGCATAAAGTCTTATCCATATTGGACTATCACCTATAGAAGTTGAACACACATCATAATTCGGGAGCCATAGTTGAAGATATAAACCAAATTATCCTAATAGTTAGTCCTTTCATCACGAGAGATTCCTTCTTTTGTTCTTCATCAGTAAAGGACCGAAAAGAAACCCTTGAGAAAAATGATAATTTTATCCCGCTACCCCACTTTCGATTACACCAATTCATTATTTCCTTAGTGGATAGCCATCTACCATGAAAATTTGTGATTAGGGCTCAATATTTAAGTATTTCAATCTGATCACATGACGGTTCCTCTTCAAGAATAATTTCGGTGAATGTAAAATATTCAGCGAGATGAGGACGATTTAATTCTTTCTCCATAATCTAGATCGATAGGCTCACACAACAAACGCCTTCCTCTCCTTCTTTCCTGCTGACCTCATAGCTTAATGGTGAAAGCTGTTTCATAGTTATTTTTACCCTTTGCTATTTCAAGATTTTTCGCCATCCTCACCCCCTTCCTTCATAATGTTTTTTCCTTATTTTAGTCATAACTATCACAATTATTAATATAATTATATTTTTCATATATATTTTAATATTGTTCTTATAAAAATATTTCTACAAAAACTATTAAGTTAGTTATTACTTATGATAATTGTTTTTAGATGATTCATAAACATACACAAATAAAAATATCATGAAACTTATAAATGTCCTTAAAGCATAACATTTAAGTGTAAGATTTATTAAAATAAAGAAAAACACATACATCATGGATCACCACAATTATTAAAAATGTTTAACCTTATATGAATTATATAAAAATATGTATGGGAAAAAAACACTTATTAAATAAATTTTATGAAATAGATACTTTTATTATGACTCAATAAAAAAATTACATAACTATTAAGAGAATTTTAATTAATAAATAAATAAAATTAAGTTGTAAGATTTATCAAAGTAAATAAAAATACATAAATCATGGATTACCACAAGTATTAAGAACGTTTACACCTCATATGAAATATATGAATATATATCGAATTAAGCTAGGAAATAAATTCACTTATCAAACAAATTTTATGAAATAGATAAATTTTGTGTTTTGACTCAATATTTAATATTTGTGCTATTTAGCTGTGTTATCTTAATGTGAAAAAAATCATCTAAAATATTGTACTTTTATTGGTGTTGATAACGATAAAGTGTTTTTAAAATCATGTCTAAGTTAAAATATAAATTTTATTACAAATAAAAAAGGAGGGAGTGGTAGAATAGACAATGTTTAATCTTTAGAGTTGGGATGTTTAATGACTCAATAAATTTATATGTCTATCTTTCAATTAAAAAAAACATCACATTTTCATTAAATATCAAGGAATTTTGTAAAATCTTCTCTCAAAATCAAAGTTTGAAAAGATTGATTAAAGTGCAACATGCGAGGTAGGCATGAAGTACAAGTATGAGTTGTCTTCGTTTCTCCCTCTCTCTTTCTCCTTCTCCCATAATTTCCAACTATTTAAAGTAATTTTGTTTGGAGGGTGGTTTTGAGCATTCTAATACTCCTAGTGATGTCTACATAATTGAGGACATTTCTAAGGTTTTTAGTTGTCTCTTTTGCTCAAGGTTCACCCATCTTACGTAGTGTGAATCTTTTTACTTATAGCCATTAGTTTGTTGGTTGATGTGTTAATAAGGTCCTAATTTAAATTTCAATGTATAAGATTGTAATTTTGGTACAAATGATAAAATGTAGAGAATTCATTTTATTGTTTACATGAATTTATAGAGAACTTAATATTTTTAGAGGATATTAAGTAATCAATAAGATTCCATTGAAGAACACAATTTTATGTTGCAATCATAGTGTATAACATGAATTTTATTTTATAGAAACTATTCCAATTATTACTTAGGCTTATTGTTTTCGTTATTATTATCTTGTTTAGAGACTTGAAAATATTAAGATAATCTTTTCCCAACTAAGACAACAATAAGAAAAATGTTTTGCGACTAGTGTCAAACCATAAAAATGAACAAGATTTTTGGAGATCAAGATCAAGTAAATGCAATCATCAAATCAAGTTTGAACAATCAAATTGTGGCCCAATTAGTCATATTTAACAAGAAAAATAATAAAACACATTTTTTTGAGTAGCATATACGATTATAAAAATAATGAAATACCTTTTAAGAATCTATAAAATCAAAAATTTATTTAGAAAATTGTATTCTAATAATTCAAATAATTGTAACCTAAACTAACCCAAGGATCAAAATCATGAGAGATTACTTCAAGCAACAATACTAAGTTAAAAAATTATTTTATTGAAATTTGTAGAAATATATTATTATAACAACTCGCATAATAACTTAATCTAACTTATGGGTTAGAATCATGAAATATAGCTACTTTTATAAGGAGACATCAAACAACAATATGAGTTTTAGAAAGTATAAAACAAGTTTCAAGCCAATGCCATTTCAATCGACATGCAATGCCTTCATAATTGGCCAAAAATAAATTGCTTAAAACATTTTTCAATTTTAAGATTTTTGTATACATCCTTTTTAATAAAAGTGTGCTTTGTATTGTGGAGTCCAACAATTATAGATCAAATATGCACATTTTTCAGATCTATATTCATGTAAAACTTCCATCCAATTATTTAATAATAAATAGTAAGACTTATGAGGGATTATTGTACTCAATAAAGGTTACATAAATGTTTCATGGAATTTAGATTGTGTCACCAAAATACTCCATTTGCTCAATCTAGCATCAAGGTTGCAATAATTTTAGGATTTACTTGCCTTTATTTTTTTACAAACATGTTTGTTGATGTTACATTTATTCTATATTGAAGTATTTTTCTATAGTTTGCACAAATGGGATTTAAAGTTGACTAGTCTTTTACACGTTGTTTTATGTTTTTAGATATAAAATACATGTAAATTTTAGAAATAAATGTCTCCTTTACTTCCATATATAAAATATGATTATATATATATATATATATATATATATATATATATATATATATATATATATATATATATATATATATATATATATATAGTTAAAATAAACACATAGTTGTCTTTTATATTTTTATTAGTAATATTTTTAATATTTTAAAAGGTAATATTGAAAAATTACTATCACTTTAAAATTGTTTGATAGAGAGGTGGTTGTAAAATTTAAAACCTAAGCACAACTACTAATTATATTTATAAACATTCTCTGATATAGTTGGTGGTGGTGGTGGAGGGTTATAATATATGTGCATAAATAAATAATGCAATAATTAAATTTTTCTATCAAAATAAAATTTCAAACTTAAATTTAATGTCCCTTTGACCATGGCCTTAAATTCTTTCTTTTTTTTAAATTACTTAAATAATTCAACTAAAAATTGTAATATCTAAACCATATAATAAAATTTGAAGCCCCTTTTCTAAAAAAATCTCTAATAGTAAAAGCGTTAATTAATATAATATACACATCCAAAATAATAATCTTGGGCTATGTTAAGGTTTTGATTATTTTGTTTAGCCACCATCATGCTATGCGTTTGAATCTCATCATACCACCCTCATCAAGATTCGTTTCGTATGCATTTGCATTTTCTAAAGAAAACTTATCTTTGGGTGGACGCTTTTATAATGGCCTCCCACTCACATAATCTAGTTATTGAAACTGTGATAGATTGTGATGGCACTTCCAAGAAGCAACCAATGATTTTTTTTTCCAAAATTATCCCACAAGTTAATGATTCTACCCCGATATTTTTTTACTAGTTGAGGAAATTAACACTACTTGTCAATGTATTGAATAATTTTTTATGATAAGTTATTTTGTTTGAACAATTCTTTCTAAAAGTGTGCTAAGATCGGGGTTCAAACTGTCTAGACCCAATTTGGCATAAAACTAGAATTATTCTCGAATATGACCAAGGGGTTATTTTGGTTCCATTTTTCGATCCTCCGAATGTCGCCACAATTTTGCAAAAATCACCAACCTAGTATGTCCGAACTTACCTACTCATTGTGTCTTCATGGACTAGGGATTTTGTAATTTTAAAACATATAACGAGTTTCTTTTCCTACCCATGAAATGCTATTATTTCTTAGAACTCATTTATTCCTTAAGAGGCTAGGTCATAATGAAATAACCTAATAAGTTTTACTCTATAAGACCACAATAGCATGTTTGTGTAGAAGCCACATATATTGGGACCTCAAAGATACCATATATATCTAGGTGGGGAAATCCTATTACACTCAAAGAGTGTTTAAAATTAACCTTCCAAACACTTGTTTCAGATGTCAATATGCAGATCAAAGGATCTAGGACTGCCCCTTATTGGTTATGAAAAATAAATTTTATTTAAAGCTAGCGACTCAACCCCCTCATGATTCTTGTGAGGATGATTATACCACTATGGGTTGTAAAAACAATCGTAACTAAGTCCCCATTATCAAAACTTATTCAAGTATTTCCCCAAATTTATTAATTTGCAAGCTAGCTCTTGCCGAGTTTCACAGAGCATTGTCAAGCCCACTAGAGAAGCCCCTTCTAATCCTTCTCTAGTTTTTTTAACCTCAAATTTGAATAATACAACAAAAATAGCTAAATACCAACACCTCAAATTTTCTTTGGCTCGATGAGATAACTAGTTTTCATTCTTTTTCATATGATAATGGCGGTTTCAAGTTTTTGTATATTATTCTAGGTTATCCCCATAAAATAGAGTAACAATCTCTCGAGCCCTCCCCTTCACCTCGAGGAAGATGGTTGTGCACCTCAAACCAGAATGAAAGCTTGGTCTAGTGAATTTTTTCCTTCTAACCAACAATGGTTTTTGTAGAGTAGCCATGAAGCCATGTCAGGATTGAATTAGAAGGATATGTCTCTTGATGTTTTTTTTTAATGAATTACTTCTCATGGAATGTTAGGGGCCTTAAAAAATCCACTTGAAAATACACGATGAAATAGTTTCTAAATTGATTTTTAGAGATGAATGTTATTTATCCACAAAAATTTAAGGTGTCAGGATTTCTTTTATCCATGATCATTAAAGTTATCTAGCCAGATAGTTTAAATTCGAATAACAATCATGATCCTGATCATAGAGGAATTGTGAATTTAATCACCCCTAAATGGAAGATGCATTATGTTATTTATGGATGTAACCTAAAAAATCACATCCTTTGAGTGTTATTCAACATTAATTTATCTTTTGGAGTGATTAATATTTATGCATCCATTGATGCGACTAAAAGGAGGGAACTTTATTGGTGGATTGTGAATGAGATCTCATATGCTCGTTGGTGTTTTTATACTCTAATTAAGTTCTAGTGTTATTGGAGTGCACTGACAAGAATAGGATGTAATGGTTTACAACAAGTGAAATATTATGATCTAATTAACCTCTAACATTAATAATTTACAATCAAAATAATGCATTTGTACTTGAATAATTGATAAACAACAAGTAACTACTCAAATACACAAGAGGAGAAAGAAACTTAGTTGTATAGGTTAGAAAAAGAGGATCTAGATGTGTACGATGATGAAACAAGCATATCAAAGATTACAAATTGTTTGGTGTAAATTTTGGGCTGGAAAATGAGCAGGGAGATACCGCACAACTATTATATGGTTTAAATCATATTTTACAGTCTTGACATAGATGTATACAATTTTGGAGCCTTTGATAGTATGGATCGAAATTTCCTATGTGTTTCACGTGTTTAGAAATAACCTTTGTTGAATGTTTATCTTGCTCGCAAAACTTCGAGGATGACATGTAATAACCTACAACAATGTGGAAACCCTAATAACATACACAACCATTAATTAGACTACCTTTAGTAGTTAGACTCCCAACTATTGAACCAATCCAAGTGTTGCACTACATGCCCTCATTGTAATATCAAGCCTCATGTAGTTCTCCTAGGTGTTAATGCAAGTTTAAACAACTAACCAACTCACCAGGGGTACCCTTGTGTCTCTTAACACCAAGATAGAAGCCTAATTTTTATAGTATATAATGTACCCAACATGGTAGTAGTGTGATGTAGTTTGCCTCATCTATGCGACCTAACCATTTGTTGGTTGATGTAGGGAACATTTGAGTGATTTCGAATGAAATTTATAATAAGATATTGTAAGAGTGTCGGTGAGTTATTAAGTGATCATGACTTGCTTATATAGCCTTCCATACCTAAAATATTCTAATAGGGCAAACCCTAGGAAGATGAAATGACCCAAAGAAAATATTCATATTGCAAATAGAGCCTAAGAGTTGGAAGGGTAGGACCATATAGGTCATCCAAGAGCAAACCCCACATCCTAACCTAATTGTATTGTCTTGGACAAAGAAGGATAAAAGTAAAATAGGAAGTTGTGGTATGAAGTGTAGGGATTTGTTGTCATCGGTGTTTTATATACACCAATAAAATAATCTCAAACAGGGAGAATGTGTTTTATTTCTTTCTCCCACTTGTTTTAGAACCCTAGTTTGGATGTGTGGATTCAAGATACAAATTACTCTAGGATGTATGACTTGCGAAGTGCGCGACCTAGTGTTAACCTACAGAGGGAGCGTTATATCCGGGAAGATAACCTATTATAACTCTTATTTTAGATGCTATTTATCTAGATGACCATTCATTTTATTGTATTCTAGACTATAAAGTCTTTATTTGAAGATGTTCAACCAATTGGTATTTGATGGTTCTAAATGATGTGGGACTTCATTAAAAAAATCAAAAAGGAAAGAAAGGTAGGGCATAAAAGAATATTAGACGCTCTTTTAACTTATAAATATTGTAAACACATTTTATCTCAATCAAACACACACAAAACTAGAGCAAATAGAATTAATGTCAACTCATTTCTTTGTAAACTCCAGGGAATCAATCAAAGGAATAAATACACATAAAGAATCACAATTTTGCAAAGTAGCTAAAAAAAAACAATAGTGCATCCACAAAGCATATATCAAAGGTTAATTATCATAGCAATTAGTTCAAGCTAATTATCTTCCACAAATAAAAATATCACCGATAAGCATCCCTAAATCACCTTAATCTATAAATAGCAAAGCACATCTTCAAAGACCATTGTTAGGAACATCCACCAATGGAATAAAGTTTTACAAATTTAAGCGAGATTTAAATTGAAAAAACTACTTAATAAATTGATAGCTATTACTATTTAGGTCTTGAAGACATGAAACAACAATTAAAAATAAATTACAAAACTTACAAACCTCCAAAATTGCTCTTTGTATTTAATTCAACTCTAGATGATTTTGCAATTAATTTTTACAAATTTATAGAGAAACAAGTCTCTTCGCACTAACTACATGTCTCGAAGCTCATAAAATAGTAAATATAATCCTAAAATAACCAAATCTAAAACAACTAGCTAACTAAAACTAAAATAATCTTGAAAAAACTTATTAGAGGAACATGTTCCCATTTTAAATTAATTTGATCTTAAATAGACCAATCTACTCCTCAAAAATAACTCCTCTCTTTCTCAAAAACAAATTTTGACTCTAGGTAATTGATTTAACGTTCACAATAATCTCTAGAATTAACAATAGCCTCTCAATTGTCTTTGGATGTCTTTAAAACAGAAAACTTATTTATCTCTATTTTTTTGGTTCTATCAAAATTGGAGATCCAAATAATTTTACAATCAATTCAATTTGTTTTCATTGAACGTATCCATTATCTATTTTATCCATGGGATGGTCTCTATCTTCTATTTTTCTCAGAGTATTTATTTTTCTCACTCTCTATCAAACTAATAAAACTTTCTTCTTTTAACTTCGACTGTGTGGATATATGATTTCCATGCACATATTAATTATTCTCCGTTATTGAAAATATTAGCTCCATCGATGTTTGACACTTGTAATAGATTAGTTTCATCATGCCCTTCTGGCTTGCCGTATGATCAACACGTGTGTCACATTGGTATCTTCTTGTTATGCAAAATTATTGAGCTTCCCTCTATGTTCATACATCCACCGATGCTTGACATGTGGCAAATATCAGTGATTTGTCCATCTATCTTTAAAACCCGCAACCATTGTGTTTCACTGATGACTAAGGCAGGCCCAACCTTGGTGTTTTTTACTTAACGTGAAATTATTGAGCTTCTCTCTTCGAATCATAGTGTCCCTAATGGTCAACACGTGTGTAACATTCGTAGCTTAAATTTCACACATGGTAACTTAAGGTGAAAATAATTTGATGATCTGAAATAAAGCCATCATTTGCATGTTTCATGATTATTTTGTCTTCAAAATTCATACTAACCCTCCTTTCTATTCGATCACATGACCTGCACAACATAAGCTATTAAAATATACATGTGAAAGCACATCTTTACTGATAAATCAAGGAAAACTCGGCCATAATCATGGTATAACCCACATAATCATGGTATAACCGTAGAAACCGCTAAATCATGTAAAACTCGAACCAATATTTGTAAGGTACCTTATAATTTGATCCCAAAAAGTATTTCAAGGATTAATTTGATTTTTTTTTTATATCTTAGATTGCATTCGATTTAACATCCACCAAGTTCCTAAGACAGTGTTTCTTAAAGTTTCAAGTGGGTCCCCACTTTTTCAACACGTGAGGGGTGTATTATGGTAATAACAATTATGTTCTTTGCTTTATTATGATAATGTTTCCAAAATTGACAATAGAGTAGAGTGTAAAGATAAACATGTCATGAGATAGATAGAGAGATGAGTTGATTAGATTCCGAATGTGAGTATTTTCCTAGAAAAGTAACATAGTCAACCTTGGCATCATAAAAGAGAAAGTTACCATATTTTAGACTCTATAGGGTGTTTTATGGTGACTTCAACACGGTTGACATGGAAATCAATAAGATTGGCCACCTACCCATACATTAAATAGTGGAAAAGGGGAAGAATGTTTATACATGTGCAAAAATTTTGCGATTTATGACCCTAATTCAACTCATCATTCCAAGGATAATTTTAGTGGTGAATATTCGTAATATGACGAATATTCCATTTTTGAAAAATTTGAAAAGGTGAATTTTCTGGCGCAAGTTAGTGACCTATTCGCCTAAAAATTACAGTTTAATTTTTGTAGGGGTCAACTTCACCTACCCTTGAAACTATCCCCTATATAATCCTAGATTATTCGCAGGTAGAACAATACTAGCTCACTCATACCACATGGGGGCATATGTATTATCAAGTATAGTAAACACGTGACGGGGAGGACGAGAGGCATGTAGACGCGCGACAAGGAGAGTTTGTTGACGCGCGACAGGGGAGAGTTTTTTGACGTGTGACAGGAGTTGGGATGAAGCAGACACACGATAGAGAGTTTATTGACACGCGACCGCAGCGCAGAGAGGCTGTAGATGGGTGACAAAAGATTTGTTGTCATGCGACAACAACCTTGTTGATGCAGGACAAAAGATTTCTTTGTCGTGCGACAAAAACTTGTTGTCGCATGAAAACAAAACCTCCTATCCCATGTCAACAAGGTTGTTGTCACATGACAACAAATCTCATGTCACACGTCTGTAGCCTTCTGTCACACCACTTGAAAATTAGGTGAAAAATTTGCATACAACCCCAAAAAAATTGCCTTCCCACGAAACCGGTTCTGGGGATATTTGCCAGGTATTTTCCACCTCCGATTTCTAAGAGGTATCTTAAAATGAACCCCGCATCATTCATACACGGTCATATGTGATGCGCAGAGCATCACTAAACACCTTCATTAAAAGCACATTTTTTCATGGTCATGAAGTTAAAAAGGTCAAATTAGGTGTGTGGAGTCAAGAGAGAGTGAGTCTAGGTGGTCTAGAGTTCTTAATTTCGAAAAAGGAACTTTCCCTCCAAAACATGTAATTCAAATTTTAAACTTGTAAAGGTGGATGCTAAGCTTGGTAGTGGGTGTTTAAGCCTTCAATAGGTGTTGCTACAAGTGTTAAGGAGTTGTTAGAGGTTGTAAGGTCTTGAATGGTTCTAGTTGAGTCATAATGTGTGTGTAGGTGTCCTTATGTGATAAAGAGAATCATGAAAAATGACAAAATAATGTAATAAGATATATTATAGCTAAGAATGAGGAAATGAGTCAAAAGAGAGTTAGTTAGGGTTGGAAAACCATGAAAGTGAATGAGATAAAAGGAAAGAATTCAAATGTAACAGTCATTTATCTCCAAAATGAGGATGGGAAAGAGATACCTAGTGGAGAAAGGAGTTTTGTAGAGGGAATACTTTATTCTGATGTAAGAAGTACTATGAAATGTCTAAATATAGTCAAGACAAGACAATTTTTGCATGAAATAACAAATTGATCCTCGTATTCATATTTATGTCCTTGATAGTGTCAATGTGAGTGGATTTGTAGGTGTTGTTTTAATCTAAGAAGATTTTTGTTGTGAGATATCTGATTTACAAGAGGGATAATGGATTGTGACTGTCATGAACAGTGAAGATGACTTAATCCATGAGGGTGAAGTTAGAATATATTGTGCTTGAATGATATTGTATTGTCTTTTAAGGAACAAGTAGTACGTGTTTGAGACCGTGAGAAGTCTGAATAAGGTAAAAATAGGGATTCATGTAGAAAGGAGTGTGTACATTGATTTCTCTCATGATTTAGAAGGTAATTGCATGATCCTATAGATAACTACCTATGAGAAAATCTTGTATGCTAAAACCACGATTAATGTGACTTGTGATTGCATATAATCCAAACTGTGAAACACTTATTCTTCTTAGCATTGTGATGAATCCACGAGATGACTGAATTCATTAAGGGTTTGAGTAGACAAGTTTCTTAATCCCGAGGAAAGTTATCTTGTAATCAAGTTGATTAAACTTCTTAAATGCAGTAAGAAGGTTTTCTCCTTGATCTTTCCATGTCTTTGTTAAGCTTCTTATCATTTTGTTGAAGTGAATTCTCATGATTTCATGAACTCATGTTAGCACATAAGTAAGGAGAGATATGCCTCAGTCTTACATGAAAATTTTGAAGTTTTAAAGATCAAGGACTAGAAAGATGTACATAATTTTTTCTCTCGTTCACCCTACAAAAATCATGCTAGGGTTTGTGTTTTAAGGGTGAAGATAGATGAATATTGGAATGAAACTTTGTGAGAATGATGTTAAGCATGCCTAGTAAGTATTTCAAGAGAAATTTTCAAATTTCATCGATGGAATATTGTGATTTTCTTACAAGCTCTCTGCGCATGACGAGGATGCTCCGGTTGAAAGCCTAGTTAGAAGGGTGTTTTGCAAAGAAGAGTATAGTTATACTTGAGTCTTGACCTTGGAATTTTGTGCACACCTAGAAAATAATTAAGGGTGCCTAGAAATCATAATTAGATTCCTTGAAAGTCCCCTAAAGAGAATCTTTGCATAACCGTAGGGTCTATAAGACTGTTGAGGGTTTGAGTTCTAGAGCACGAAAACTTAATGTTTTGATCCAAAATTTTATAGAGATTTGACATGATGAAGTTTCTAGGGCTAAATTCACAGATTTATTTGACAATATGAGTGCAAATATTGTGTCACAATTATAAACCTAGGTTGGAGGAGTATTTTAGAAATGAGGTAGCAGTTTCCCTTAGAATCTAGATTTGAAATTGCACATACTTATAGGAATCCATAATTAATGATGAAAAAGATAGGATTTGTATCTTGGAGTGAAGGGAATTGGAATTTATGTCAGTTTCCAAACTGTCCTAGACCAAATTTGGGCTTAGTGAGCTTAAAGAGTGAAAGTGGTCTAGAAGGAACAAATCAAGGAAATGAGTCTTCAAATTTGAAAAGAAATTTTGGGGTGTTAAGGAGATGCTAGTGAAGTTTACAAACTTTTTTGGGTAAATTAGAAACCATCCAACCACTGTTTGAGAAAGAAATTGGTTTTAAGGGGAGCTAGAAGACTGTTTGGTTTTGTGGTAGAAATTTGGTGTCTTGAACTTGCTTAAATGGATTTTATGGATGAAACTAGCATGTTTTGAGTGTTAATAGAATGAATAAGGGAAGAAGTCACTATAAAGCTTGGGAAACAAAGAAATTGAATGTTTTGGTCTAGTGGCTTGACAAGAAGACTAAGGGCAGATTTGTACAACCTAAAGAAGTAACCTTTTTCTTACTTATTGAACCATAGTGAGGGATGAATGACATTGAATACAAGGTGATAAAACATAGTCAAAGGTGATTAAATGATCCCTAGTAACATTCTTTGTTGATTTTGCTAGTTTTAGGCCTTTATAGGCTTGCTAAGAACACTCATATGCAGAGTTACCTTGAAGGTTCAAATTTAGGATCTTCTAATTTGTGCTAAGCATTGAGATGGTAATGAGGGTGCACCATTTGTTGTATCAGAGCTTGACTCAATTCTTTAAAATTCATATTTTGTACTTTTGTTGAGATGATCAAGCTGTAGGAGTGAAGAAAACATGTTTGTAGAAGAAAAGTGTAAAAAACAAAGCTGTTGAAAATTTGGTGTAAGCTTGCCTTTTAGTGCGACATTTGTATCGAGATATTTGAAGAACAATACTTGTTATTGTGTGCCTTGAAGAGTGAATATTTCTTGAACATTCAATGAAAATGCTAAGTTATGAAGGATGGACTTTGAAGTTTGAAACTTTCTTGGTACTTTGAGTGCTTTGATGATTGAATCCTTTTAGAATATTGTTGATTAGTCAATTTTCATGGAATTTTGATACATGTTTGTATCTAACAAGTGATGAAGTATTGAATGATTGGCAGGTTAAGAAGCTAAGAGAGCAAATTTTCTAAAAGACTAGGGTGCAAAAGACCTAGGTGAAGACCAATAGACCAAGGTGAACAAGATTAGAGAGAAAGTCACATGGAGAAATTGAGAAGAGATGTGGGAAGTAAGTCCAAGGGATGGAAAGAAGGAAGAAGCTATGATAAAGAGAAAGAAAGTGCAAGAATGAAAGAGTTGCTCTTAGAGAAAGAGAAAAATTAGGCAAATGAAAATTTGAGAGGCTAGAAGCAATGATAAAAATCATGATGGGAATAGAAGACCAAAGGTTTGAGTGGAGATTGAAGAAGAAGGTGAAGTGGCCTATTAGGTTACTCATGAAGAAGAGTCAAAGGAAAATATGAAGGCTTTAGAGAAAGAGATAGTGAAAGACACTCATGGGAAAGTGAAGGAAGATGTGATAATATGTGAAAAGGAGAATGAGAAAAGAGAAAGTAAGGAAGTGAAGATGAAAGGAAAGTATCAATTGGGCCTTATGGGCTCTATTTTTGTTATCTAACTATGTGTTTGAATGGGTATTTGTAGGTATGAAGATAACATGATGAAAATGAAGGAAAAGACTTCAAAATGGATGAGAACAAGGCCAAATGAAGCACATTTAGAAGAAGATGAAGCTGAGATAATGCAAGTACAACCAGAAGTACAGGGAAAAGAAGACAAAATGGAAGGTGCTAAATCTGATTATGAAGACCATGAAAACCAAATTCCATACTATGAAGCATGGGAGAGCTATTTGAAAGAAGAGGAAAGTGTCACAAAGCAAGAAATGGAAGCTAATAATGAAATATGGAAGACATATCATATTTTGCAGGTTAAGAAAGAAAATGAAAGAGGTATAAAAGATATTTCTAGTGAATCCAAGAGGAAACAAGAATGTCCTAAGAGAAAACATCAAGTTCATTATTCAAAAGAAGTTATAAATCATGGCTACATTGAACCTATATGGCTTAAAGACAATGCAAAAATAGTGAGGCCTAAGGAGAATGCAAGTGAAAAACAGATTTACAGAGGTTTTGAGTCAAGTTTACAAGCCAAGGAAGAAGGAAAAGCTGATATAAGACAGAATTCAAGTCACTTGAACAAGAAAGCAACAAAAATGAGGACAAGAAACCAGCCTAAGCATATGGCAACTAAAAGATGGATGATCAAAACTAAGAAATAAATGAACATACTTCAGAAATGTATGGAAGATGAAGTGAACACTAGTGCAAGAGAGCAAGATGGGATGGATAAATCAGTCCAAGAATGGAAACCAAGAATTTTGCAAGAATGTGAACAAATCCATCAAGAAAATTCAAGTAAATTCCAAGGTAATGAAGTGATTTGTCAAATATTTGATGAAGTACCTAACTATGGTGATTTGAATTCATTAAGTGTAGCAAAGAAAGAAGAATGTATAGCCTTTAAAGAGGTGAACAAGGAAGCTACATGGAAAATTGGTGAATTCTCTTACAAGAATGAAGAACAAACATGGAAAGAAGGTGAAGATTGTCCCAAAGAAGATGAATATGACAGTCCTAAGTTTGATGAGGCTATGGGTGAGGAAGATACTCTCATGTTGAGAGAACAAATGAGCATGATTGAGGAACTCTTTAACTCTCCAAAGAGTTTACAAGAAAAAAGTGTAAACAAGGTGAGTACTTTTGGTGTTGAGGTACATGATAATGTTCATTTTGTGGGTGAATTCCTTGAAGTTGTACCAAAAGAACCTACTAGTGCATTTGAGGAGCATAATACAAGCAAGAATGAGTGGATGGATGGGAATGATGAGCTTGAGAAGCATGATGATCAGTTTTGCATGAGTAGCATAGGTGAGCTATTTTCAAATGTGTCTAGTATAATGGAAAATGAAGAGGAAAGGAAAATTGCAGCTGAGAAAGAATTAATTTATTTGGAAAAGACATAAAAGAGGAAGAAATTACAACTTTAAAGTATCATGAGGAGATGAAGGATGATAGAGAGAAAGAAAAAAAGGCAAGGAAATGCAGACTTTGGAAATGAACAAGAATATTACATGAAGGAAATGTACTATAAATGGATGAAAGAGGTGATAGAAGATGAAGAACTATCTACATTTGTGTTTGATATGTTTGTATGTGCATGTATGAGAGATGGTAATATGAAGATAATGGAGATAAAGATGCAATTCAAGAAGAAAAGAAGCAATGTCAAACAAAATGCAAGGATACAAAACAAGCTATGGGACCCAAGAGGCTATGAAACACACAAGGATAGTGAGAATGGAAGGAGAAAAGATTAAAAAATGCAAAGACTCAGCTGAAGACATGATTATCCAAACAAATTTTGTGAAGGCTTCTTCACCACCTTGGGTGTATGATGCAGGAGCATCACTAAACACCTTCATTGAAAGCACATATTTTTCATGGTCCTGAAGTTAAAAAAGGTCAAATTAGGTGTATGGAGTCAAGAGGGAGTGAGTTTACGTGCTCTAGAGTCCTTAATTTCAAAAAATGAACTTTCCCTCCAAAACATGTAATCCAAAATTTAAAATTTTAAAGGTGAATTCCAAGCTTGGTAGTGGGTGCTTAAGACTTCAATAGGTGTTGCTACAAGTGTTAAGGAGTTATTATGGGTTGCAAGGTCTTGAATAGTTCTAGTTGAGTCATAATGTGTGTGTAGCTGTCCTTATGTGATAAAGAGAATCATGAAAAATGACAAAATAATGTAATAAGCTATTATAGCTAAGAATTAGGAAATGAATCAAAAGAGAGTTAGTTAGGGTTGGAAAAACCATGAAAGGGAATAATAAGATAAAAGGAAATAATTCAAATGTAATAGTTAGTTATCTCCAAAATGAGGATGGGAGAGAGATACCTAGTGGAGAAAGGAGTTTTGTAGAGGGAATACTTTATTCCCGATGTAAGAAGTACTATGAAATGTCTAAATACGATCAAGACAAGACATTTTTTTCATGAAATACTAGATTGATCCTTGGTATTCATGTTTGTGTCCTTGATAGTGTCAATGTGAGTGGATTTGTAGGTGTTGTTTTAATATAAGAACATTTTTTTGTGAGATATCTGATTTACAAGAGGGATAATGGATTGTGACTCATGAAGCAGTGAAGATGACTTAATCCATGAGGTACAATACTTAGTTAAATTGTTTGTTTGAAGTTCTCAAGGAAGAGGGTGAAGTTAGAATATATTGTGCTTGAATGATATTGTATTGTCTTTTACGGAACAAGTAGTCTCGTGTTTGAGGCTGTGAGAAGTTTGAATAAGGTAAAAATAGGGATTCATGTAGAAAGGAGTGTGTACACTGATTTCTCTCGTGATTTAGAAGGTAATTGCATGATCTTATAGATAACTACCTATGAGAAAATCTTGTATGCTAAAACCCCGATTAATGTGATTGTGATTGCATATAATCCAAAGCTGTGAAACACTTATTCTTCTTAGCATTGTGATGAATCCACGAGATGAATGAATTCATTAAGGGTTTGAGTAGACAAGTTTCTTAATCCCGAGGAAAGTTATCTTGTAATCAAGTTGATTAAACTTCTTAAATCTGGTAAGAAGGTTTTCTCCTTGATCTTTCCATGTCTTTGTTAAGCTTCTTATCATTTAGTTGAAGCTAATTCTTATGATTTCATGAACTCCTGTTACCACAAAAGTAAGGAGAGTAATGCCTTAGTCTTGCATGCAAAGTTTGAAGTTTTAAAGACCAATGACAAGAAAGATGTACATAATTCTATCTCTTGGGCACATACAAATAATCGTGTTTTAAGGGTGAAGATAGATGAATATTGGAATGAAACTTTGTGAGAATCACATTAAGCATGCCTAGTAAGTATTTAAAGAGGAATTTTCGAATTTCATCAATGGAATATTGTAATTTTATTACTAGTTCTATGAATGACAGGATGCTTCCAGTTGAAAGCCTAGTTAGAAGGGGTGTTTTGTAAAGAAGAGTATAGTTATACTTGAGTCATGACCTTGGAATTTTGTGCACACCTAGAAAACCATTGAGGGTTCCTATAAATCATAATTGGATGCCTTGAAAGTCCCCAAAGAGAGTCTATGCATAATAATAGGGTCTATAAGACCTAGTGAGGGTTTGAGTTCTAAATCCTAAAAACTTAATGTCTTGATCCAAAATTTTATAGAGAGCATGGCGGGCTTGTGGATTAAGGGATTATGGAGAAAAATTGAAGTTTCCAGGGCTGAATTCATATATTTCTTTGACAGTATGAGTGCCTGGATGTGTCACAATTATAAACCTAGGTTGGAGGAGTATTTTACAAAGGAGGTAGAAGTTTCCCTTAGAATCTAGATTTCAAATTTCACATGCTTATAGGAATCCATAATTAATGATAAAAAGATAGGATTTGTATCTTGGAGTGAAGGGAATTGGAAGTTATGTTAGTTTCCAAACTGTCGTAGACCAAATTTGGGCATAGTGA
Organism: Taxus wallichiana var. yunnanensis; assembly: GCA_018340775.1. Taxonomy (NCBI): domain Eukaryota; kingdom Viridiplantae; phylum Streptophyta; class Pinopsida; order Cupressales; family Taxaceae; genus Taxus; species Taxus wallichiana. The sequence goes on from CM031235.1 coordinate 221,309,611, forward strand.
GCTTAAAGGGTGAAAGTGGTCTAGAAGGAACAATTCAAGGAAATGAGTCTTCAAATTTTATAAAAACTTTTGGGGTGTTAAGGATATGCTAGTGAATTTTACAAAATTTTGTGGGTACCTCAGAAACCATCCAGCCATTGTTTGAGTAAGAAATTGGTTTTAAGGGGAGCTAGAAGACTGTTTGGTCTTGTGGTTGAAATTTGGTGTCTTGAACTTGCTTAGATGGATTTTATGGAAGGACCTAGCATGTTTTGAGTGTTAGTAGAATGTATACGGGAGATGTCCCTATAAAGCTTTGGAAACAAAGAAAATGAATGTTTTGGTCTAGTGGATTGACAAGAAGACTAAGGGCAAATTTGCACAACCTAAAGAAGTAAGTTTTTTCTTATTTATTGAACCATAGTGAGGTATGAATAACATTGGATACAAGGTGATAAAACACATTCAAAGCTGATTAAAGGAGCCCTAGTAACATTTTTTTTTCTAGTTTTAGGCCTTTATAGGCTTGCTAAGAACACTCATCTGCAAAGTTACTTTGAAATTTTAAATTTAGGATCTTCTAATTTGTGTTCATCATTGAGATGATAAGGAGGGTGCACCTATATGACACACTTGGTCTAGTTTCTATCAAGGATCTAACAAATATCTCAAACGAATAGATTGTGCCTTGTTTTTAAAGCATCCTTTCTTTTTTAGTGGTTTTTAGTTACCGGTGGAATTCCTACTAGATATGGTTCTCTCTTATCATTCCTTAATCTAATTTTGTATAGAATGAGGTTTGTAGTGGTCAAAACATCATACCACATGATTTTATCTCAATATATCTCTTATGTGACATGAGCCTACCTTAGACCATATTAGGTAGGTATAGGGATTAATAACATAGAAAACCGACATGACAAAGTGGATAGAATGGTGGAAAGATACCATCGGGTTGCTGACGTGTTTTCTTTACAACTTCAAGCAATAGATGGCCCAAATTTGATGTAAAGCATACTTTGCCACCTCCTTGGAGAATAGTCACTCATTAGCCATTTCGAACATACACCATTCCATGAACCTTTGCGAAGATATGTGGAAAATATCAAGAAACACATCCAAATTATGGATGCATACAATGTCAAGGGTGTGCGAGATAAATTATAGGTTGCATTGGCTAAAGGTGGGAGATAAAGTTTCTATAGAATTATTCCATTTCCTAAAATCCAAGCATGTACATCATCAAATGAAATCCATCCGAGAAGGTTCTCAACATCTATCTAAAGTTTCAAAGATGGTTTAAGATTTTTTCTGCCATTATCAACAAGTTTTCAAACCACATGAGCCTTCTTTTGAGAAACAAGTGACACTTGAACAATGCATCACTATTGTCCCTTACAAGAATTCTCAAACTCAAAGGGTGTCTTGTGATAGAATGTTATATATTGAGGATCTTTATGAAGTTGTTTCTCAAAGAGCTAGTGATTAAACCTTGGGTCAATATGGTTTGCCATGTGAATTTCATAAAACCCTTTGGGATGTGATGATAAATTCCTCTTCCACATGTATCTGGAAGATTTTCATTGTCAGTTTATTAACTAGGGTCATATCAAATTTATTCCCAATATGGGAACCTAGATCCTATTACCCATGAGTTTTCTTTTACAATGAACATGGGGCATCTGCTAATTGTAGTGTTTCATCAATTATTTGATGGCCATTCTCAATAGGTGTACATATTTATGCATCATTCTTGGTTGAACACATGGTGAGATAGGTTCCTACTACTTCAGCTTTGTTACCATGGGCCCCATGTTGTTGTTTTAATTTGTTTTTCTATATTTTCTCTCAAAGCACCATTTTTTCCAATTGAAAACCTTAACACGTAAAAAATAAAATATCAAATATCAAATCCATTTTCCCCATATTTTATCAAAATTTTGCATTTCTTCTAATTATGTAAGGAATTGGTTGTTTGAAACAATGAACAAATGGACAAGTTAATGACCCTAACTAACTTAAAATAATGTAGTTCAACCTTATTCTTAAATTTGATGTTATTTTTGATTAAGTGGACACATGTTACTCAATACTTATTTCATCATATCCAACCCCAAAAGAGTCTCTCCTTGTTTTCTCCTCCATATGGAAAATATTTTAATCAAACCTAAATAATTTCCTCTTTTGGAGAAGAGGTATGAGTCCCTTTACCTTGTTTGGTCTTTTTTATATCATATTATTCAGTTGTGTAAATTGTTGCCTATTTGGTCATGACCACCTTGTCTTTTCAAACAATTTTTGGGTTACGATAAGTTTTCAATATTACCCTTCAAAAATATAAAAGAATGTTATTTATATATCATCAACAAAATATATATCAAAGATTATACCATGTCTATTTAACTATTTTTGGCATATGTTTGTGTCTATTACTATATTTTATTATTCTATGGCAAGTAACATGTTGGTGATGTCCTTTCCTTCTCCTCTATAACCTTGTGCTCTATGTGGAATAAAATATTTACACTTGGAGTCTTACCACAATTAGCATCTACTATAAAATCCACCTTCTATTAAGATTCAATGGTTTCCTATGCCCTTCTCTAATATCCCCTTTGGGCATAGTTAGGAGGTCGTAAGTGTAGGTATGAAAAGTACTAAATGAAGTTGCACACCATGCCCTCCAACTCATTTTTGTTTACTCTTGTATTTTGGTTTACCTTTCGTGCTTACATTCTTAAAACACAGCAATGTGATTGCAGTAATCAATTAAAGTTGAAATACTCAATGATGGTGAAAAATATCATTTTTTAAATACTCAGTGATAATAGTGGATTTTTGTATGATGTTATAATTAACCAAATGTATGGGACTAAAATGAACTCATGGACTACAATAATTATAGGTATGCACATAATGGATCTATTGAAATGGCCATGCAAGATTTTAAGAAAATGTCATTGGCAGGCTTAAAGAACAACCCTAAAATCTTTTCCGTAATATTCATAGCCATGAAAAATAAGAGCTTTCAACAAAGTAAGGAAATTATTTGAAGCATAATGGAAAGGGGTTATTCATCCGTGAATTCGCTAGGTTCCTTATTAGAATTATGTACAAACATATGGAAGCATGCATAAGGCATGTTAACTATTTGACAAAATTCCTTAAAGAAATGTGGTCAAATGGAATGCTATGTTTGCAAGGAAAATGGTGTTCTTGATAGGTTTATAAGGCCTTGCAGGGAAATACTTGTCTAATTTTTTTAAGTAATTTATTAGGGTGTTGAATATGTGTAAACATGTTTTTACTTTGAATCTTTGTACATGTCCTTTATGTTTCAATGTTCGACCTATATTTTATTAATAATATTTAGAATTATTGATTTTTTTGTTACTCTTATGGATAATCATTTGTATCAATTATTAATATTTAGATTTTTACTGAAACAATATATATATATTTTGGCATGATTAGCTATGGGAGGATTTCTCGACATTAGATGTAGTGACATGGACAACGATGGAAGACACATGATGACTTTGTAGGGAATTTTAAAAGAGACTAATAGAGTGTATGACATCATTCTAAGCGACCACAATTTCCTTGTAGCTATTTTCCTCGCAAGAAAAGACCACATGAGAATATTTCATGTTGGGTCTTGGGTTCATACTGTGGGCCATGCACAATGATGCCATGTTACGTGTAAGCTAATGGTTAGGCAAACCTTCCACCAATCAAACCCCCTTGTGGCATCTAAGCTCCATTGCAGAAAAACATATGTTACATATGGAATACTTTTGTCTACAATTATCCTTTATATATCCCCTTCTTCATATCCCCTCATCTCCATGTACTTCTTGCCCTTCATTACTTCAAATTCAAATTCTTTCACCCCTTCATTTCAACATCTCCATTACGCAACTCAACTATGATTGTTAGTTTGTAACTAGGTGAACAATTAATTTTCTCAACATCTCTTACAAAATCATTACCAAATCCTTTGCTTTGCACATATTCCATGCAATTCCTATAATTATTAGTTAAAAAAAAGGTTTTATTTAAATAAGATACATCCTAGATAATATTAGTGTGGTTTGGGAAGGTATGGAATAGGATCACTAGTCACAATGAAGAAGGATTATTTATGAAAATTAACTTTGAGAAATCCTATGATAGGTTTGAATTGGACTTCATTCTGGTCATGCTTAAAGCTCTCATCTTTGGACCTACCTTTATGCACTCTATGTCCATGTTCTCACCGATACATTGACTTATCTTTCTATCGATACGTCAACTCTGCATAGTTTGGGATTTTTCAATCTATTTGGAAAGGCTTCCATCTTGTACCTACTCTGCATGTTTTAGATGTTGAAGGATTTTCCTATCTCCTAACCAATTCCACTCGGAAAGGATTGGTGAAAGGTATCTTGCTTCTGAGATCACCTCCCATGAATTGGTTAATTGAAACTTCTACGAATGATTCATTTCTCACCTTTTTGGAAGATGAGAATAACATCAAGTAAGATATGCATTTCCCAGGATGTGTATTACCTCACCTATAGCTTAAACATCTAGTGGTGAAATACTCAATGCTAAAACCAATCCATTCTACCTCCACCTTCATGGTTAGATCATTTTCAATAAAAGTGGGTTCAACATGGAGAAATATTTTGATTTCGGGAATCTCGTTTGTTTTCAAAGTAAGCCCCTCCTAGCTTTGGAAATATGTGGTGGATAGAGTTGAGAATAAGTTATTATAGTGGATCACGAAGCCCCTCTCATTAGTTGGTAAGTGATTTTCTCCGAATTATTCCTACCGAACATGATTATTATTCTTCATGTTGGGACCCTTCCTAAGATTATTACAAATAACTTGAGAAATTTCTTAGATATTTTCTATAAGCTAGCTTAAAACATGGTAAAATGTATCATAGAGTTGTTTGGGAATTTTTTTGCCTTCCTAAGGAGTATGATAGCCTCATATTATTAGGCACCGGGTGATAAGGTAATGCCCTTCGTGCCTAATGGATTGTTCAAGTCATTGAGGGTCGGGAGGATTGGAAAATTTCATATGCAAATTGTATTTTAGAAGGCACTCCACAAGACCACAAGACTTGGAAGGGTTCAGGTTTTTAGAATCTTCTCATTATCAAAGCCTCATTGAAAGTGGTGGGCTCCTTCATCGTCAAAAACATTTGGATGGCTTGGAAAAAATTAAAGCATAATTCTATGGAATGGATATGAGTTCAAAAATGGCCTCTCCTTAAAATCTCGTTTGATGTGGTGGTCATTGTTTATTAACTTCCTCAATTTTCCCTTAGTGGAGGTTCCATGGGATGCACACCCTCAAGCTTTTAAGACAAGTGATTAATAATATGCAAGAAATATATACTGCAACTTAGAAGAATCCTTTCTTGGCCAAAAGCTAAGCTAAAATTTCCTTAGCCATTGGAAACTAAGAATATTTTTAGATAATGATTGAAGCTATTCTAAATGACATGTCACACAAGCTTGGGGTTGTATCCTCTAGGCCTGGTGGAAGGATTGGAAATTATTTAGATATACATCTTATCAAAATTACCTACCCAATAAGGTCTATTAATTGATTTCTCCCAAGCTTCCCATGGTGGATAAACTCAACTCCCCTTACTCCCCATGTTCTTCTTTTTTTTTTTGATAAAAATATTATATTGTTTGGTTGGATATTCTAGACCCCAAGATTTCTCATTTTTCTTAGTGTATTATTTATCACATTTTACCTCTTAGTAGCAAGCTCATTCAATTAGGTGTTTTGGATCCTCATTTCCCATTTTGTGGGTGATTTGAAACCCTATCTGTAACCTTTTCTGGTTTTGTCAAAAAGCTCAAACCATTTGGGCTTGGATTCATGATTTTTTCCATCCTTTTCAACCTAAAACTTTCCACTAGCAACATATCGCCCGAGGATTGGTCAAGCATCCCCATAGCCTTGACATAGGTCTTCCATAATTTTAAAGTAGAAATCATTTTCTTTATTTGGAAAGAGAGAAATTCAACTATTTAACCTCATTATGTTGTTGATTGCAATTTTTTACTTTTAACAAAGTGATGATTGTGTCTAATGTTTTTCTATAGATACAAGTGCAAGCAAAAATGATGGCGTTGGATGTGTCCCATCTACAAACCATGTTGGACCTTTGGGAAATTCTGTTGGACTATTTATTGGTTTTTTCCACCCCATGTCATTAGGAGTTACTCATTGAGGGTAAGGTCTATCAACACAACGACACTCATAACCGTTACGAATGGGACTCCCCTCCTTTCCACCAATATCCTTGATGCAACCTAGAATTTACCAGATAACACCCTAGTCACACTGGCACATCACTTAGCCTTGACTGAGTGCTCACCCGAAGTGTGCAAAGGTACCAGTCCCTCTTTAGGGTTGTTGTAGCAAGATGTTGCATGATGAAGGAAGAAACATATAGATTCATAACTAATCCATCATTCTACAATGCATGCTACACTCAGATCTATGAAGGAAAAAGCTTTAAACAATAATCATGATTGAATCAATAACATGCACTACTCAAATACACATAGAATGACACTTAGATTCAGCCAATATCTTCCATCTATTAATAAATATAGAAGCTCCTTACAATAATGTCAATCTATACCAATGCGCATATGGAACTGATACAATAATTCAGTCATATGCGTATATCTCTTTACCTCCATACATCCATCACACATACATACAAACACTCTGTATATTTTCTATTACACTTACCTACTATGTACCTAACATCATATATATAGGGTGGGGACTTTCCCTTCACTGCTTATCTATTCTAGAAATAGGTCGCATGCTATTGATAGCCACAAGTGTTTATAGGCATAGCCACACATGCAAGTGTGCTATCTATAGACCTCTTGCAATTAATTGAAGTGTCAATCCTATTCTTAGCTCGTCTCCATACAAAACGCTTCGATCTGCTCCTCCAAAGATAGACAATGCATGGCATGCACGTCTCTACATCGTTGGTGTGTTTCACATGCCATCTTCTAAAAATAGGTCTTTATGCTCAAAATCGACTAAGTCACGAAAGTTAAACTTTCCTTCCACGCATGGGTCCTTCTGTCTGCCGCACCCTTGATTCTATCCTTCTCTCCCGCGTGGACTCCTTGTGTGTTCTCTAACAAGTATTCTCTGATCAACATTACCCCACACTAATCTCATTGTCATGCCAACAATGGGTATTCCTCTAAAAAGTGAACTGAATAATAGAATACTAGAAAGAATAAGAATGAAAGAATGTAGAAAAATAAAGAATTTTTATTAGACAACCTCCTTTGTATCACTTTGCAAGTATCAATTCTGGATACTCCTCCTTTATTTCGGCCTCCAAAACCTGCCATTCAGTGAGTGCTTGTTCTACTTTTTCTGGGATGTCCACAACAATGGATTCCAACTCATCCCTCACAATCTCTCCTTTTTATTCTATAGAACCAACACAATGTTGGACATTGATGTCATTCTTCCTTCTAAAAGATCCATCTTCTGTGCAATTAGCTTCCCAAGCTCTTCCAGCCGAGTCTTGTGTGGCTCTTGTGTTGCTAGCTTAGGGCCTCGTGCTTTTGTTTAACCATTGAAAATATTTCATGCGCCCAATGTCTCATCCTTCATCACTTTCTGGACCTCATTGTTCTCTTCTAGGGTCTTTATGTTGATAATCACCTCTGGAGCTGTGCATATGTTTAAAGCCTAGTTTTCTTTCTTCAATACTTCCTGTAATGCTTGCAACAACCCTTCATAAGATGCAATCTTTCACATCACTGAGGCTTTCTCCCGTTCGGCATCTTGCTCTAAGCTTCTTGCACCTTTGGCATGCACAGAGGTTCATCTTTAAGTACCAAGTCCACCAACTTTCCCACATAGTGTATCATTAAAGGAAACATCTGTGGTACCTTGGCCTCCAAGTGTGGCCTTACTTTGATGACATTGTCCCCAATATCCTCTGTGATGTTGATAAATACCTTATTTTTCTTCTGCGTGAAGTCCCTCTCTTATGTTATGTGCACTATCTCTGCATCCTTTGTCTTCATCTCCCCATGCAACGCTCTGATCGTTGTAACTTTCTCCATGTTTCTTCTAGCCACCTCAACAGAAACCTTCACCAATCCCTTGCTGATTTGACATGACAGTAGGATTTAATGTCATGTGTCTAGCTTGGGGTGCCTTCTTTAGTCATCTTGAAAGCATACGACTCTTCGCACAAATCAAATTTAGGATCATCCATGTGGGTGTGCATTGACCATGATAGTTTCTTTCGAGTGCACACATTCGCCATATCCTCATCCATTAGCTCCCAACCAAATAAATCCTTTTGTGCTATCATGCTCTGGAAGTGGGCGTGGACAATTTTACCTGCATCCTCTACATACCCCATGGTTGGTGGAATGTGCTCTCCACTTGTTCTTCTAGACCGTTGGCGCTTAGGGACTTTAGCTTCCAAATTTGGCACTTATGTCTCCATGTCCTGAACATTCTCGGTAGTTGTCTCCTTTGGTCCTTTCTCTTCCTCTTCTCTTCCCTTTGATCCCTCACCCTATTCTTCTATGTTCTCTGGAAGTGTAGGAGAATTAGGTGCACTTTCTTTGACTCTTCGGAATCCTCGTATAACTTTAATTTCCTCCTTCTTTGCACGGTTACCACTTTTTGTGGGGTGATTAAGGTGATCTACGCACCGTGATTGGAGTAGCACCTTGGGTCATGGTTCTCGAAACACGTTCTTAAATATGTGCTCCCCTTGGACTGCATTCAATTCCTCATCATCCCCCTCTTGTGGCTGAGGTGGTGTAATGGTGCGCTCAGCTTCACCCTTATTTGTAGGAAGTCTCCTCCCTCTATGCTCCAAACCACCACTATCTTCGCGCTCCTCATCCTCCACTTCGATTGGCTCTGTGGGCTTAGGCGCTAGGATGTTCTCCATTGTATGCTTTCCATTTGGTGGTGCTAGAAGGGCGAACTCACCTTCCACATATTTGTTATTCTCCATCTTTGGCTTCAACTAAAAATATACCAATGTTGCCCCTACATCTGCTACAACCAGACTTATTGGCTTAATATTCAACACCTCCAAAATGATCCTCTCTGTATAAGAACTTCTTCTAGGATACACATACTTCTTCCTCAACGTATGGTAGTCGCAGTCTACCTTATCTGCATTGAATACCAGTCGGCACATGTTTGTGAATATATGAATAGATGCTTGGAAATACCTTGCAGTGAATGTGTAAGGCAATTTACACCAAGGGCTCCAGACTCCATCTTTCATTGGGAAGCGCATGATGTAGAAATGCTGATATACAGAAAATTGGACTTGTTTCCCTACCACTGCTAGTAGGTCCTTTGGGATGCACTCTTATCCAAATGCCATGTGGAGCCTGTCATACCATTTCTCCACCCTTTGCTTTACATCATTTATCATGGTCCCTTTACATAGATACTTGCTGAACCTTTCAGCTAGTGACTTGTTCTCCATGGGGTATTCCCATACCTTTTCCTTCGGTCCATTTGGTATTCCAATATCCATGAATACCAGTGATAGTAGAACATCCCCAAAGCTGATCTTCCCTCCTGTGCGCTCTTCTTTGACTATTTTCTCTACAATATAGCATACAATGTTGTTGATTTCCCCTTCTGACATCCTATGTGCCATGTGTAACCACATAGTATTTACCTGTGACCACCGCTCCTGATCATTCAACTTTGTAACAAGGTATCTTTGCACTGCACAACTGTTGGACAGTTCTTCAATTTGTCTATATCCATTCCGCGTGGACCCTTCAAGTACCCCAACTCCTGTCTAGTCTTTAAAATCGTAGCTTTATCTACAAGATCACTTTTTATGTCCTCTCCTATGGCCTTCAAACCTCGTGAATCGATGAGATAAGCGCATATGAGATTCTAACTCTGTGTCTTGCAAAGTAGAAGAATTCCTCATGCACCCTGCTCATGAGCCACTGATACAAGGGCTCATACTTCCTAAAATATGGAAGCTCATATAATTGGTAGACCCCAATTCTCTTCAGAATCTTCTCACTTGCATCATCATAAATTGGCATTTCATCTGTCATGCGCTTGTTCATCCTAGCAGTGAGCAAGGAATCAAGCTCCTTCTTGTTCATCGCGGTCCTATGATTGTATTCACTTAATTTTCTCTTTCTAATGGGTGAATCCCACTCTTGGTGATGATGAATCCTTCTGGATATTACATTTCTAAAAAATGGCTTTCGGGTGCCATTTCTTCTTCCTCGACAACCACCTTCTTCTTTCCTTTTACACGCTGCTACGGATGCCTTCTTAGGTTCTATTTTTACCTTGCAAATGTCTCCTCTTTAAATTTGCAACTTTGCAAATCAAACCCTAACTCGATTCAATCGTGTTCTAGGTCAAAACTTTGTGCCCTAACTCCTCTTTTCTTGCTTTCTTTACTCAAACCCTTCACCACCGGGGATGCAAGCTTATTTTTACACAGATTTGTTTATCACGCTTGGTTTCACACCCTTCACACCTTAACCCGATCACTCGGCTCTTCGTAATTAGATCTTTCCTCAAATTCTCTTAGTCACAACGGTAAAAATGAATATGCATCCCATCCTTATATAATTTTTTTCAAATTTTGATGCATTTATTGCTCCTTCACCTACCAAATATCCCCTTATTCATTGACCAAATTCATTCGTCCTACACAGTACATCTTCATGCCCCAGCTATAACCTTCTAGCGCGCCTTCCTACCCTCTTGTCACAGAATTTTCTTCAACACGTGCCCTTGCACCCGAGTACCTCGTCATTGTACCTTCTCTTGGTAGTTATCATGGCCTCCGCTTACCTCGCATTATATTGTCCTTTCATTCATCTCCATCCTTGGTCACTTTTGAGAAGTAATATTCTTTTGACTTAAAGCACACCCGAAGTAGCAACTTATTCCTTTCACCTTTCGATTCCCACAGTCTTTCACTTAGATAACTACAACCACCCCACACTAAAATTATGTGTAGTCCTCTACGCATATACATTCTTCATATAGTAATTAGCTTCATGCGCGCAAGCTCGCTTATTACACAAGAAAAACAACTAAGTTGAAAAATCATAATGACAATGAAAGAAATACATAATGGAAACCTAATGTAAATGTCAATACTACCTTATTACAAACACCAAGAAAAATTATTTATAGTAGGGCTTCACCTACCCAAGATTAAAGTAACCGGGTAGTTGTGTTTCATAGAGTGCTTCTAACCGACAAGCACTGATTCAAGTATAGAAGTGATGACATACGGCCCCAACCAATGTACTTTGAGCTTTCGAGTCATAAATAAGTACCATTTGTCCAATCTCAAACTTCTTATCCCTTATGTTTCTGTCATGCCATGCCTTCTGCTTGTCCTTTTCCTACTTTTGACTCCATCGTGCTATGACTCATCACTCATATAGTTGAATCATCTTCTCAATATGCTCCTCTAAAGCCCGTTCATTAGCTAGACCTCCAACGCACACAATGCACAAAGAAGGTAACATAAATTCTATACGGAGAATGGCTTCCATGCCAAACACCAATTGAAATGGTGTGGCCTTGTTCAATCTCTTGTAAGTTATTCTATATGCCTAAAGAATAGCTGACACTTTGTCATCCCAATCCTTTCTTCCAACATCACATATTTTTGTCAAAGTCTAGCTCAAAATCTTGTTGAATGCCTCAATAGTTCCATTTTCTTGAGGATGGTAGGGTGTGGTTTTATGGTGTACAACCATAAATGTATCTAATATGATCCCGATTGTCTCATTCAAAAGTGTACCCCTATCACTTATCAAGCTTAAGGGACATCCATTTCTTGTTAGAAAATTCTCCCATAGAAACCTATTTGTTGTAGTTCTTTGCACAATCCTTGGTAGGTGCTTGTCACCCACCATGTGAGATAATTTATGCAAGTTATGATATAGCTCAATCCATTCCTACGTGCAACTAGCGAAATAGGTCCTACAAAGTCAATGGCCCATTTCTCAAATGGTTCGGAACTAGTAATTGGTCTCAAAGGCATCTCATATCTTTTCCCTATTTTTCCTAGGCGTTGACAATGATCACATGCCTTACAATATTCTTTAGAGTCCTTATACAATGTCTCCCACCATACTCCAACAAGTAGGATCTTTCAGGCAGTTGGATCACCTACATAATGGCCTCCTGCAATACCACCATGAGCTTCTTCCATGATATCCTTACACTCATACTCTAATACACAACGGCATAATACCTCATCTCTACCTAACTTTTAGAGGTCACCACTGATTAACATAAATGGTGCCACGCATATAGCAAGCTGCTTCTTTTCTAATGCTTTTATTCCTTTTGGTGCCATACCTATTTATAGAAAGACAACAATGTCTTCTAATTCCATGGGCACGTATTGTAACCTATATAACTATGCATCCGGCATGGTTTCTTCAATTATTTGTGCATCCTCTCCTGAATTGATTCTAGATAAATGGTCTGGTCTAGAATTGTTTTTCCCTGGCTTCACCACAACTATGAAGTCAAACTCTTGAAATAGGAGCACCCATCTACATATGCGCCTGTAAGACGGGCTTGTTTACTAAGTACTTCAATTCCATGTGATCTGTATAAAACAAAAATGGTGTTGCTAATAAGTACTATCAAAACTTGTGCAATGCATAGATCATGGACAAAGCTTTGCGCTCTGTAGTTGTATAATTCCGTTCAGCAGGAGTTAGCTTCCTACTAGCAAAACAAATTGGATGATCTACAATACCTTCACCAGGTTGAGCTAACATAGTGCCAATGGCCATGCCAGAAGCGTCCACATGCACATGAAATGGTTTATCCCATGAGGGAAAGTGTAGAATGGGCACGGTAGTAAGTTTCTCTTTTAATATCTCAAACACACATTGCTGCGGTTCTCCCCAATAAAATTTACCTTTCCCCTTCAATAATTCTTCCAAGGGTGCAATAATTTTGGCATACCCTTTGATGAATTTTCTATAATATCCTGTATGACCTAAAAATCGCGTACCTCACTTTGACTGGTAGGCACTTCCAGGCCTAAAATGACTGCAACCTTAGTTGGATCAACGAGCAAACCTTCCTTGAATATTATATGTCCTAACAAAGTATTCCAAATGGTGTAGCAAATATGCACTTCTTGATGTTCAAAGAGATACTCAATTATCTGCATCGTTCAAACATTAAGCGTAGATTGTCGCAATGATCTTTCACAAGTCCATATATTGTCCAATCATCAAGGTAGACTGTAAGAAGTTGTGAATAAAATATTTGAATACCTGAACAACTATGCGTGAGAATACAACAGGCATGTTTTTCAATCCAAAAGGCATCACAATATAGGCAAAACTGCCCCATTCAGTAGTAGATGTTGTCTTTTCTTGATCCTCCCTGAGCAATCCTAACCTGATGATACCCGAAAAAAACCATCTCGTGAAGGAATATATTTCACACCATGTTACTCCTTATAGTATTTCCTCGTGAATGACGTAGGGAATGGATCCGTGACGCATGCATCATTCGGCTCCTGTAGTCCACACATATTCTAATTCATTCGTCCTTCTTGATATTGATCACCATTGGGCTGACCCATTCTGACTCATCAAGGGGCTTGATAATTCTAGATTTCAAAATTTTATCAATCTCTTCTTTTACCTTTTCATGCAAATTAGGATTCATTTTGTACGGTATCTTTCTAATTGGCCGTGCACTGTCCTTAAGTTTTATCTTCATTTCTCTAAGTGATTCATACATGCCTTTAAGTTCATGATACCCTTAAGGGAATAAGTCTTGATAATCCCTGAGTAACTCGATGATCTTTGCTACCTTCGAGTCTGACCAATAGTCTCCAATTATGGCCTCCTTAGGCTCAACCTCCGAACCTATATTCACCTTCTTTTTCTTCATGGGTTCATGGTAGGCACGCATATCCTTGTCTACACTATCCAAGACCTCGCATACCCCTTGTGAATGTTCAATATCTAGGTTCTCAACTTCCTCATCATCTACGATGTAAATCATCTTTCCCTTCTCTTTCTCAAGGAAAGCGTGTTCAAGTAGTATGGAGTCCATTTCTTCTTCCATTTCAAAACATGCTCCGAACTCCGCCTCATCGCATAATTCCTGAATATGCTCTTCTGCTTTTGCACTATCTCCCATAGTTAAGTGCTTGACAAATTTTAATGCCTCTTCTACAAGAGATTTAGTCGAGAAGTAGTCAAAAGTCTGGATCATTCCCGTAGTCAAACCTTTCCAGTTTCAGTCTCTCGGTGTAGTTCGCATATACATACATGCACGTGCACATCCTTGTCGCGTAGAATACAGTTGATGCACCCAGTGAAGGTGGTAATGCTTCTGTCTTGCTATCCACAGTCTCTCACACCTTTGCTAAACTTTGGCACCACCATAAGGCTATATAAGGAGTCACATATGATCATTTTTGGCATATTTTATCTTATATAATTTTATCTATTTTGTTCAAGAGTTGGTTGCTCTATGCCAATCAACTAAGAGGAGAAAAATCCATTAGTGTGGAAAACAAGGAGGACAAAAACCTTCCTTATTGAAGGTTGGAGAACGAAAACTCTCCAATTTCATGGTGTTGAAAACTTCTAAGAAGACTATCATATCTTGGTTGGGTAGCTAGGGCATTGAAGGAGAAGAATACTAAGCTAGAAGTGTGTTTTAGTGCCTTTTAGGGCACAATTTGGCATTCTAAGTTGATATTCAAGACTCTTTATATTTATAGGGCTGATTTATCACTTATTTGGAATTTATTGGGGTTTTGAAGACCTCACTTTCAGCTCATTTGTGGACCATACTTCCATAATTATTTATTTAATTGCAGTTGGGAATAATTTCATAATTTGCACATGTTTTGGGATGCTTTGGCTTGGTGCTTATTACATTAATTGAATATAATATTTAGAAGAATTTATGCACCTATTTTTAGCTTGTTTGGAGGGTGTTTGATGCCTTAAAATTGTATATTCATTTCACTTTGCCAGGTTTCTATTTTTTTCAGATTTTTGTCATAAAAATTAGATTTCTCTCAAGTGGGATTGGTGTTGATTATTTATTTTTTAGTTCATCCCAAGAAAGGGACATTACAATGGTATAAATAATTTGGTCTTCCCAACCTAAGGGTTTCATGTGAGGTGAAGAGAAGATGGATAAAATGATGAAAATGCAAGAAAGACTAGTAGACACCTTGGACTCTCTTGCCCTCACTATGCAAAATCTACATAGGGAAGGGCATTCAAGGAGGAAAGGGATTCTTGCACAATACATGATAGCCAAAGGGAGAGGCCATTCTCATCAAGGCCCTCTAGACCTACCTTCATTGCTAAGGAGGAAATCACAACCAAGGAAGAACCTAGGGTTTCAAAGGTTAATAATGTTGCAACTAGCTTTGAAGAGTATCAAGCCCTTCGGAAGTTATTCGTGATGCCCTATCATTTTCTAAGTTTTAAGGATGGAGATCTAGAAAACGTGCATGATTTAATCAATAAAAAAATAAAACATTGCACAATAAAATAATAAAACCAAAAATATTGTATTTCATTCAGGACTTCTTTATTCAATATTTGATATGTCTTTATACAAGTAGCTTGATCCTAATATTTAGGAGTCAAAGCTTATCGGAGACAACTCACACTCAATCCCACTTATCTCTCTAAGAGACTTATTCTAACTTCTAGATCTCTATGAGTTGTTACTAACAACTCATTTACATACATAATTAGATATTGTTCACACTAATAATAATAATATCTATTTTTCCTAACAATCACCCCCTTAGTGTGAACATGGGGAAGGCATCATCCTATACTACATCTAACAATGAATATGTGATTTTACAAGGACTCACAAACCTGAGAAATGGTTTTTCCATGGTTACCATAAAACCAATGAAGGTTTGTCCATGGTTTACCTACAACCAATTGGTTTTGTTGGTTTACCAAAAACCATGTCATTATATGCCAATATATCTTTAACCCCCATCACATCCTAACTAATGCAAGTGATACAATCATGTACTTGTTTTAACAAGTTTTATTTATAGAATGAAACACACAACTGAAAAATAAATATCACCAATACAATGCAGTAATCTCCTTGTTGGTGACTAACAAGAGATGCAACTTTCCTCCTCCTCCTTTGCCTCTAGCCTCCGAGTTCTTTATTTAGAATAGAAAGTCATCGAAATTGTAGCCAGGTTCTTCTGGTGTTGGTTCTTCTTCATATTCTGACTCTTCAACAACTACATTGGCCTCATCCATTTTGATTTTACCACTGATGACATCTTTTGCTCTAATTTTGTAGAATGGAGACTTATGCCCCTTTTGTTTACAATAGAAGCATTCTACTTCTTCTTTGTTTATGTAGGTTTTAGCATATTTTTCTTGATATAGAGTAGACTCTTCTTGATTGTCTTCTTTAGTTATTTTCTCCTCACTTAGAAGTGCATATATCATGTCTTCAAGTGATTGTGTGGGCATCTGTCTGAGAGTGAACACAACATTACTGTACTTAGGAGGAAGACTGTTTAGAAGTATGGCTTTAGCATCTTCGTCTTCTATTACAACTTTTACTTCTGCAAGTTGCCTTATGAGTGATCTTAGTTCATTAATGTGGCTTGACATTGTCACATTTTCATTCATCTTGAGTTTGAATAGTTGAAGTTTTAGTGAAAATTTTGCATTGACTGCATTTGAGCCAAAATTTTTGCCGAGTAGTTCCCAAATTGTTTTTGAGGATTTTTCCAGATCCACATAGTGTAGCTCAGTATCTGATAGGGCAAGTCCTATTATTTCTTTTGCCTTATCATCCCTTGTTTCCCACTCTATTAGTTTTGCAGCGTATGTGGGTTTTGATTCATCTCCTGATACAATCCTCCATAGATTTTTATGCATTAATTGCATTTGGATTTTGACTTTCCAGGTGTGAAAGTTCAATCCATTGAATTTGTCTAGTGGAATGTCCATTATACCTTAGAGTGTTGGTTTCAACCGAAAATGTGCTCTTATTACAAGGGTTTTTAGGGTGTTGGCTTCGACTGATAATGCACCCCCTCACTATGGACATCTCAAGCATGCGAAAGTGTGTCCAAACAAAAGTGAGACAATTTTTTTAATTTTTTAATTTTTTTAAAATTTGCCAAAAATGGAAAAATAATATTTTTATCCAACAACAAAAAGAATAGGATCAATGCGTAGAACTTGAAAAAATACACATTTTCAAAAAAATGATACCTCAATCCGAGTTATCAGTTGAAAGTTATTGTGCTTACAAGTTCTAAATTCAACTTCTTTCCAGACCCTTTCCAAAAATGAATTAGTTATCATGAGGGTTATTATAACAATGATAAGAAGTTGAAAGAGTAAAAATGGGAGGACTATCTTTACCATGAATCCACTATCCATCTCTCATGCATTTCTTGTGAGGTGGATTTTCATGACAACCAAAGGTATGATGGTCATTGCCCATATTCAATGCTCCATACTAAGGCATTTTTAAAGTCTTGGCAAGAGGGACAACACCCTCATAATTTCAGTTCAAGGTATGATAAAAACAACAATGGTCTACTCCAATTTTCCATCACTCTATGGAAGATAAGAGAAGGAAGTTGGATCCCTTGTATCAAAATGGTTTGTACACATGGGTGTGGGATCCCGGTAATGTTTTGAGGCCAAAAGGGGGTGTAGTTACTAATGTTGAAATCATTATTACTAGTAATTTCATCATCTCATACCAAGGAGCAAGGAAAAATATGAATTGATCCTTGAAGAACATAAGAAAAATATTGTGGAAGACAACAAGGTTCAATGGTTGAAGCTCATGGGTCAAGAGGAGAAAATAGTGTGTCACATGAAGGAAATCACAAGAAGGAGCAACCTATAACAACAGATTTTGGGCAGCAAATGGTGTTCTTACATTCAGTAGTTTTCCCACAAAAAGAGCCACTCACAATAGGTAAGAGTGTTCATCATCACAAGGTGGGTTTCAAAGAACTCTTTGGGGTAAACATCATCACTTCCAGCTGTAAATATGGATGATTGGAATTCAATCCAAACTGATTATGATGTGGAGTCTCCTAAGGTACAATTACATATTCACATTCCCAATTTTTGTATATTGTCTGTAAGAGGATTCATGTGGGTATATATGGAGTTTTTGATGCTTTCTAACACCTTAACTAAGTATGATTTATCACAAAAGGACCACATCCTTCAGTCACAACAGCTTGAGGTGATATGTTGGAGTGACAACATGGGAAAACATTTGTACCCCATGAGTACATTTGCATGGACAATGCCCAAGATCTAAAAGGAAATTATCACATCATCAATGGGCTTTCAGCTCAAGCATTGAGAACCACACGTGAATGGGTAAGTCCTACATGTTTGTGTGTATTACAATACCATTCACAAATGCCATCTCAGTTCTCTTTTAATTCACAATCTCCTAGAAGAATTATTTTGATAGAAGTCATGGGATTCACATGGGACATCAAGCAAGATGGAGATTATCTTGCTATCCTTAGTTTGGGAGGTCAGTTAGTAATGGGTGGCATGATGATAGGTGGTAGAAATGATGATTGGTGGGTTTCCAAGCATGTTTTCCTAAAGTTTTGTATGTCTGTCATAAGAACTTCTAGCTTGTCCACCAACCCGGTTGTGATCATACACAAGAAGGAAACACAAAGAGGAAATTGTTTGCACACTTTAGAATCAATTCCAGTCAGTCTCAATCAGTTTCTGAGCAAGGAAGCACCTTCTAACAGTTGTAGCATGAGTGGAGACAATGGCAACAAAGTTGAACATGAAGGGTTCCACCATAAATTGTTAGTAAAGACAAAGAGGTTGTTGTTTGGGAAGAAATTCCAAGCATTTCATGATTGTTGCATTCACTATACAACCCTCGTACAATCACTTTGGTGTTATTTTTCTAAAGGGATTTCTTACCTAATCATAGGAGCAAAGTGGGATGGTGGATACCTTGACCCAAGGGCCAATTTAAAGGTTGTTTACATGTGGTGGACACCTACTTGTTGTATTTCCAGCTTGTTCTTTTCACTTTTTTGGTCATAAAAGGACATCTAGGTAATTGGAAGTTGTGTTTCCTACATCTGGACCATCCTGTGTTATTTTTGCAAGTAAAAGTGGAATTCCAATCACCTTCATTTTGATTTTTGAAAGAGAAAAGAAAGATTACATGGATGTTTGGGACAACTGGAGGGAAATTGTGGACAACCAATGCTTGGATGGTAATTGTAAGGCCTTGGAAAGCAAAGAAGAAGAGTTGGCCATCATATCCGCCAAACATGAGGGGATGAAGAAGGGAACACATTTTTTCTTTAATGAGTTTGCTTCATGTGTAGGTACATCAAAGGAGCAGCTAAGATCTATTTGGGATCCGGGTGCTTGCAATTGCTTGAGGGAAAGCAATTTCAGGAAGGGAGGATTGTAATGTCCCCTTTTTCGAACTAATCCATTTGAAGGCTTCTTGCCCATTCTTCTTCCCATGGGAAAGAGGAAGATGAACAAGGGAAGCTCTTGGATTATATTTTAAGTCTTTCTTTAATTAATAATTATATTTTCCTTTTGTATTTCCCTTCCTAAGTAGGTCGGTTGGGTTGGAGAGCTTTTAATTAAGCTTAAAAGAAGAAACAAGCTTCTAAAGGAGGTCGGTCTTGGGGAATTCCTCCCTTATGACCTTTGGCGCCACCATAAGGCTATATAAGGGGTCGCATAGGCTCATTTTGGGCATCTTTTGTCTTATATACTTTTATCTATTTGGTTCTAGAGTTGGTTGCTCTATTCCAATCCACTAAGGGGTGAAAATCCATTAGTGTGGCAAACAAGGAGGATAAAACCCTTCCTTGTTGAAGGTTGGAGAACGGAAACTCTCCAATTTGGTGGTGTTGAGGACTTCTAAGAAGACTATCTTGTTGGTTGGGTAGCTAGGGCATTGAAGGAGAAGAATACCAAGGGTTTCTTCATCACTTTGTGACCTCTCCTCCACAGGCAACTTGGGCAAAAGTGTGTTTTGGTGCCTTCTAGGTCATAATTTGGCATTCCAAGTTGATATTCAAGTCTCTTTATATTTATAGGGCTGATCCATCACTTATTTGACATTTATTGGGATTCGAGACCTCACTTTCAACTCATTTTATGGATTGTACATCTATTGTTGTTTATTTAATTGCATTTAAGTATATATTTTTTAATTTGCACGTGTTGAGATGCTTTGACTTGGTGTTTATTCCATTAATTAAATATAATATTTAGAAGAATTTATGCACCTATTTTTAGCTTGTTTTGAGGGTATTTGATGCCCTAAAAGTGTAAATTCGAGTTCACTTGCTAGGGTTTTTAATATTTTTGATTTGTTGTCATAAAAATCAGATTTCTCTCAAGTGGGATTTGTGTTAATTCTTTATTTTTAGTTCAACCCTAGAAAGGGACATTACACACTAGCTATGAGCTCATTCTTGTTGGGCAAGACCCTCCATATGACGGGTTATGTAAGCCTGAAAATAAAGATCCTCCACCTTCCTCTCTTTGTGGCTACAACCTAATTTTCTATGTTCTTGTTTTATGATATGATATTATAAAATATAAGGTTCCTACAAGCTCGTTTCATTTTGTTTTCCATACATACAAACTAATTTAGATTTTCTGGTGCGCTGCCATACCACCAACTTTTTTGTAAATAAATGTACTATTTTATTTTTAGTAATATAACCATTACTTTATCACATAATAATTTTTTTTTTGAAGGTATACTACTAATTATACGTAAGAATCTTTTATTGGTGTTTTATAGGTAAGAATGCCATTGTTTGGGTAGAGGGACAATTCCACCATTCCCCATTAATAATTATTAACGTCTCTAAAGAGGTCAACTCCTTTTACATTTTATTTATAATTATTTGTGGTTGGTAATATCACGTGGCCCATCACATCAAACAAAGTGTGAGTTTGGTAACCAATATTTTCATTGGTTTTTGTTTTCCAAACTCTTTTAACATCTTCCACCATTTGTATTCCGATTAAATACTGCCCCCTTGAAAATCCGATAAAAATTGTACTCCTTTTGTTACGCTTTCTTTTTGTATTTGTTTTCTAGTGGAGTTCGGTGTGAGATCCGTTTGACCATTAAATATTTTCGTTTTTAAATGGAAGGTTTAATTTATTTATTTTTTTGATAAAATAAAATATTGTATTTTTTTATTTGAAGGAGATGTATAGGGAAAGTTATGCTTCTTTTTCTGTGTGTGCTTTTAATAGAAAGTAGGCGAGTATGATGTGAGATTAAAGAGAACTCCTAACAATATTCATTTTAAAATAGGAGACTTAAAAGTTTTTTCAAATAAAATAAAGACTGAAGGCTTCCACATTTACACAAACACTCCATTCTTCAAGGATGTTGCGTTACTTTCTAGGTGGAAGTGTACCTACCCACCTTGCCCACAACTATTGCTTGTAATTTTGACACGTTTCCATAATGCTTTTAATGGTGGTAGATGGAACATTGATGTGTGTTAGGCGAGTTGTTTGTTTGTGATTCCAACATTATAGTAGTAAGCCGAATGTGTGGCACCTTCTCCAACTAGCATAAAGTTGTGAGATTGAGATGGGAATAGAAGGCATTGGTATTGTATGATTATTATCGAATCCTGGAAATGTGCATCGTCCATAATGACCGTAAAACACCATGCACACATGACAACCCCAACAATAGCCTGGGCTAAGTTAGATTTATGTCAAAATTAGGCTTAAGGAAATCCCAACTACTTAATCAATGGAGCTACAATTCATGGTTTTGGTGACACCCAATAAAGAGATGCGACAAATGTAATATTCAATCTGATAATTTGATTAAACATTAAAAGGGGCTTCTAAATATTTTTCTTGACTTCTCCATCACTAAAAGATTTCATTCAACATTGCTAAATGTGAATTGTGACTCAAGTTTTAAAAACTGTCATATTTCTTTTTCAAAATCATGAAAGTAGAGAAAAAATACGAGCAACATAGTTTTGAGTATCGATTCAAGTTCAAGTTCAATTGATTAAACAATGGATAATGATCAATATATACTTGTTCTAAAACATAAAGTTATTGCATGCCATAAAATGGGGTACAGAGGTTGAATATGGAAAGGGTATCCATCTTCTTCCATAGCTGAATATATCACATTGTTGGAACTCATTTGTAGAGATGGACAGGAAATCGAGGAATTGCAAGGGCCACCTCGGGCCTACCATAAAATTTACAAATCGAGAGATTTTGTGAGATCTATATCTTCTACTTTTATCCCTTCAAGAGCGTTCTAAGTGAAATAATGAAGTAGGTGAACCAACATAGATTGAGCCAAATAAATACCCAATTGTTCACAAGAGAATATCCTTTTACTAGCACCAAATGGAAGGAATTTATAATAATGGCCCTAAATGTCGATGTCTTTTGCACTCATGCGTCTCAAAGTCATGTTATAACCTACTTTCTTGTATGCCTACAATGAACATAAGATATGGGGTTCCTTGCAGAGAATTGATGTTATTTCACCAGATGCAACTACCGGGTGTCAATCGATCAACTCACCTTTTCTTACATGCTTTACCCGCTTGTGCAAAAATGAAGCTATAAATTTTATCCGTGGCACCAAAAATGCTTTATGTGCTTAATCCTCTTCGCATGCTACCATCAACACATTTATCTATGCCTAAGGTGGTGGGGATGAAATCAAATCCATTTTTTGTTCACTTTGGAAAAATAACATCTGATTTTATATTGCATGGACCCACCCCCGACCACGAATTTTGCTACCTATTTTGCTAAAAATTCCAGCAAAGTATAAATTTAACATCAAATGAAATGAAATGAAATAGTTTTAATTATGTCCACAAGAGCTAAGTTTTATGGGACCACTGAAAACTCCAACTACTTAAATATTTGTAGGCTTAGTGGTATCTTTTAGAAGCTTGCTCCTCCTCTTGTTGAATTGAGTTAGCATCTCCCACAAAACTTTTATTTTTCTTTCTTTAAATAGCTCTATCATGGAATTAACTCTTAAAATTTCCTCATACTTGGATTTGATGTCTGTGTACCTTGGACATTCAAAGATGAGATGCTCCTTTTTTTCAATCGCCCTTTATGCATATAACAAAAGTCCTCCCTTCCCACGGTTCCCTAGGAATTTTCATCTTCTTGTCTCACATGTGAGCTTGTGGGAGCCAATCCTTAGGTGAGTAATGATGATCTTTTCCCTCCATTTAATTTCAGCCACTATATAGGTTGTTTCACAATGTTCATACATCAAGTTAAACTCGTAATATAGTGTTGGCACTTTCTACTTATTTTCTTCCTCCACATCCCCATTCTAAACTTTTCATTCACATAGTTTTTTATGTCTTTGTTAAGATTTGGGCATTCATCTAGGTTGATATCCCATTTGTTCATCCATTTGTGGTTTTGCTTCATCCACATGTTCTTTCATCTACGCAACTCTTCACCTTTTGCAACCATATGCCATATGTTGATCTTCATATTTTTCTTAAGTAACATGTATAACCATGCTCATAGTGGTTTCTGTAAAGGGAAGGTACATGTTTTGGCCAAGATGATTTCATATGGGACTGTAGTCTTGATTATGAAATTGTTTGTTATTAGTTACTTTGGATCCTTTCTATTTGTCTCTATTTCAAACTTGTTGTTCCACTAGCCCATACCTCACAATCGTAAAACACCACCAACATGATGAGTAACCCAACAAAGGACCTGGATGAGTCTTTCAATCCCATATCTATATGTTCTTATACCTATTTTGGACTGCATAAATAGTTATCTATCGTCCTTGTATTCTCTTCATCTTACTGAGATATCCGTGTGAAAATCGAGGCCAAGATATTTGTGTTCGACACCACTTAAAAAAACACGCCAACAATCTGAAAGTCGAGGTGTCACTTTTTCCTTTTCACTGAGAAAATCATAATTTTGATTTTGTCATTGTTTACCTACATCCACACCTCTATGCAAATGAGATCTAAAGAATGAAGCCGATCTCTTAAATATTTAATTGTTTCTTCCATTAGAAGTAAGACATCTGCATATAGTACGAGTTTCACCACATATTTTTCCAAATGGATCCCTTTCCCTCAAAATTTTTCTATCCACTCTTTTAATTCATCAATGTATAGCCCAATAAAGCCAAGGAAAGGGGCCAACCTTGTTTGATGCCTATGTCACTCGTGAAACACTCAAATAGTCATGCCTATGTTTTGATTTTAGCCTTGAATTGCTCGTATAATATGTGAACTAATTCCTTGTACTATGTTGGAACCCCTATCTCTTCCATTCTACTCCATAAGTTTCTCCTTGGCACCATGTCAAAAGCCTTTTTGAATCCCACAAAGCAAATATATGCATCCTTTTTAATCCCAAACCTTTTCAACTAGGTGTTTAAGTGTGACACAATGATCAATGGTTGAGTGTTTGAGTCTAAACCCTATTTTCTCATTTTCTCTCTTTCCTTTACCCTAATGTTAATCTTGCACTCTATCATACTCCCAAACAACCATGCAAAAAAAGGATTGACCATGATAATTCGATTATTTAAGGAATATTTATATCTCCTCTTTTAAATAGAGGTGTGGTTAAGCTATTATTCATTTTGTCTGGGAAGCCATTTTGAAAATATCATTGAAAACTACTTTGATATGAGGCGCAAGGATACTAGTTTCCTATTTAGATGCTTCGCTCAAATGTTGTCTATTTCATGGGATTTACTTGTTGCTAGCTTTTTAATCCCTTGTATGATGTCCCAAGTTGTGAAAAATTCTTCATTAACAAAGATAATGGGAGGATTATCTTGTTTATTACGCTTGTACAACTTCTTTGAATATGCCATCCATTGGTTTGTTGTTATATTGTTATCTATTTGCTTATTCTCCCCCTCTAAAACCTTTTTTGTTCATGCTTCCCCAAATAAATCAAGTCCTTCCTTTTGGTTCTATTGTACTTTACTTTTTTCTTCACCAATTGTTCATATATATATAATTTTCATTTGTTCTATCGACAAGCTCCTTTAGCAACCTTCTGGTTGCATGGGAGGTGAAAAGTCCATGGGAGATGCATAAACAAAGAAGCAGAGCTTTGGAGTGAAAAAACGAATTGCATGTGGGCCTCAAAATTCTGTGGGCCAAAGAAGAGTGGAACTATAGGGGTTTTAAAAAAATGATGTGTCTAATCAAGGACTCAAACAAAAACTCTTGTGGTGGCATCAATCTTGGTGCTTCAACCACTAGGAGGTCTAGTGGCTTATACATTACATTACTTTGACTTTACTTTCGCCATGCTTGCTTCCATACAAAGCTTGCGACCTTTGAATTTGTAATTTGCATGTCACCATAAGTTATTCAAATTTGGGCCCACAATCAATATTTTGATGTGAGAGGATGCTTAGGATTTCAGCGTGAGGCCCTTTTCAAAGGTAAATTTTCCTCAACTAATATAGCCTATTGACTAATAATTATTTTCTACTATCCACATGCTCAACCATTATAATAATAGAAATGGTAGAATGAGACACTTATCCACCTCTCTTATTATAATTTATTATTATTGATAATGATGGAATAAGACATCTAACTACTTGTCTGGACTATTATAATATATTTTATGTATCTCACCACTTATTTTAACTATTATAACTAACACTTATCACAAGTTTGATAGGAGGAAGGGGATGTCTCAGTGCGAGAGGCTGAAATGGATAGCCAAAACATTTTTGTAGCAAACTCCAATAAAATTTAGAGGTAAAGTTTTCTCTACTAATATATTTTATTGGTTAAAATTATTGATGAATACACTTTACTAATATACTCAAATTATTTATTTTGAGTTCATTTAATTTAGGAAGATTTGTGCTTGAATTAACATGCCATAGGGTAAGTTAAGAGGACCTAATCCCATTCACTAAGTTGAATTTAAAATTGAACACGAGACCTAGATGACTTGAGTCGTTCCCATAGACCTTAAATACTAATATTGTAATGAATGGAACCACTATAGTGTATTATTGTTGATGTTGACCTACACACCCAAAATCCTTTAAAAAAACTAAAAATCCTTTCTTTGTGTATTCATCTTCAATTAAGACAATGATGATTTCGGATATCCTAAGATTACTCAATAAAGGAATTCATGTCAAACAAACATGTTCTCGCCGAATGTACCATAATGGAAAAGGTAAGTCTAATTACATCGTGGTCCTTGATAGCCTTGAAAGAGCTCAAATTTGGAATCGGGTTAGACATTTCAAACTTGTGTTGACTCTTTTGTTAGGCCTATGCATTGTGTGAGCAATTATGCTTTTCGAGTGTGAGTATTAGCGATCTCATTCACAACATCATAAGGATCTATTTGAGCTCCTCCAACTGTCTTGTGAGATAATATCTTTTTTTCATGTTGTTTTGCTACGTGATTCCATCCGTCCCTTTTCATACCTGCACCACCCTCCTAGTGGGCCAAAATGAGAGTTTAGATTCAGCATAGGAGACCATCGAAGCTTAAAATTAAAGGTGGATGTTGAGATTTAGTAGCTAATGCTAGGGGTGGAAAGACCCTATGTACCAATATTTTGTTCGCAACCTACCACTCGCCACATAGTAATAGAAACAAACCCACAATTCGAAAATATTCCATTATGTCATCAACCAAAAATTTTACAAGAAAACACCACAATCTTCTTATGGTCATTTTCCTTGATTATGTTCCTAAATAAGTAAGGCCATCATTATCCTTTTTGTAATTGAGGTATATTGGATAGGTTATTACACATCTTTAAACCGATTCTACTGTCATTCATAGGTAAAATATAGTTCTTTTGCCAAACTTCAAAGGTTTGCATTATGTAAGCTTCTACATGGCTAGTTTAGACTAAATCTTGGTATATTGTTCTTCACATGTTGCTACAAATGAATGAATAGGGTTCGTTCATTTATATATACCAAAAACATTAGGCCAACAATGAATGTTGGCATGTTATGTTCTAGGTGTTTTCATTGATGTAAAATCAAATTAATGACAAATAAGATGATGGAGTAGTGTCATAAAATGCTTAGTAGGATGATGTCATGGAGTTTCAGGTGTTGGCATGATGGCATGAGGTGATTCAGTGAGATTGGTTTGGTCTAGCAAGCCTAGTCAGGTGACCTAGCTAGCCTAGGTGATGAAGCATGGTGGTCGGAGTTGCTTGATGCCTTGAGGATTTTGGTAGCATCTTGGAGAGCATGTTTGAAATTTTTAGTCACTCACATGAGTTTCAAGGGTGCAGTACGTGTTGAAGTCCAAGATTCGGTGCTCATCTAGACCAGGTTTAGGTGCTTGGAGGCATGAAGTTGAGTTGTAGAACCATGTGAGCACTTGGATGTATGTAGGTAATTGTTTCATGATTTACTAAGGATGTTAGGACCTTTTGGAGAGGTTTCATGATGAGTTACAATATTGGTTCAATTGACTCTAGCCTAAACCATGCATAACCCTAAAGGCTAGTCATGCAAATTAGATGGGATGAGAAGATGGAGACATATTTGATCTATGATGATTATTGCATATGATGAAAAGGGGTGTCTTAGAGGTGTGAGAAAATTTTGGAGTCATTTTGAATAATATTTTGCAAGATCGAGTTATTTTGGTGAAACAGGTCAAGAAGAGAGTGTTTTCTAGCTCGAATTCCAACTTCTCATGCTCAACCTAAATTGCGTGCCTTGAATGAGACCTTGTGGATTTCAGGGATGTTTCTAAATTTAACTAAGAAGGTTTCAAAAAATAATGAGGTCATTTCATCGTCATATTTTTATGAGGTAATGTTAAGAAGGTAAACAACTTTTTGTGTGCTTAGAAGCTGTAGCTTGAAAATGGTAGGAGATATTTGCTTCATAAGTGCACATAATTGATTGGTTGTGCTAGTAGGATGATTTTATGGTTTAGAGGAATATTCAATGCTTCTATAAAGGTATGGTAGAGAATGTAATGATGAGTGGACCCCACTCAAATAGGCAAGTTTCTAAAGAAGTTCAGTTTGGGACAAGGTTATCCAAAGGAGTTGCAAAATAAATTGAAATTGTTTTTAGCATGGTATGTTTTCTTGATTTCCATGGTGTTTTTAGAACATGGTTATGTTTCTAAATGGAAAATCATACTCTATTTATGAAGACTGGTCATAAGGTAGTTTTGGGGTAGTTTCAGGCAGTTTTCAAAGATGGACTTGGTTGGAGGCCTTCCACTTAGATTTGGAAGGAAATGTGATATGTTATAGAAATAGGATTCAAAATGATTTCTAGTGGTACATGGTTTGTCTCATTATGATGATATTTGATTGGACATTCATGACAACTTGTGGAGAATAAGGTTTCTTGGTTTTTAGGGCGGGATTGTTCAAAGTGAAAGATTGAGATGAATGAAGCATGATTTGGATGAGTTGATTATTTATCTCAGTTAGAGAGTGAAGAGGTCTGATTTTTTTCCTATTGAAGTAATTTGGAGGTCTTGGAAGTGAAAACAAGGGTAAAAACCATTTGAGTTTGTAAAACTACTTTCTAGGCACCTTGATTTGGTGTAGAGGAAAGTAGGTGTGGTTTGCACATATGGATGTTTCATAAGATATATAATGCATAAATGTGTTATAAATGTCCTGAGGATTCCATAGAGTTGTTACATGTCATATTTGAGTTTTTGTGAGTGGTATTGAGGACAAAAGGTGAAGATAGGGTGATGGAAACAACTGTTTGGTGAAGGATATTAGCCTTTTGGCTTGTGTTATGAATTATCTTATTGGTGCAAGCAAATGTAAAACAATGGATGATGTTGATATGTCATATTACACATGCGATGAATTTTGAGCTTGAATAATCATGGTTCTGGAATTTGTGGTTTTAGCTCATCTAGGTGATGGAGTTTTGAGCTTTTTTTGTGCGTGTTTAGTGGTTTTAGGCATGACTAACCTACATGGGCCCAATATGATTTTTAATTAATTTTTGGGATGTTTTTAAGTTGAATTAGTCGATATAAATGTATAGGACTGACCTCCCTTATGTTTAAAATTTGAGAAGGGTATAAAAGTGATGTTTTGGGTTCA
This sequence comes from Taxus wallichiana var. yunnanensis, assembly GCA_018340775.1. NCBI lineage: Eukaryota > Viridiplantae > Streptophyta > Pinopsida > Cupressales > Taxaceae > Taxus > Taxus wallichiana. The sequence goes on from CM031235.1 coordinate 221,338,805, forward strand.
TTTTTGCGATAATTTTTGGAGAGGGAAAAAGTGTGACCCAAGTGTGAGTGTGTACGGGTATAGGGGAATGATTTGAGTGCTAAAAGAGTGTGTGATAGGTTGAAGAATGTTTGAGATTCTTTGTGTATGTTTTTGAGGCCAAGACAAATGAAGAAAGAATGAGCTAGGTGTATGAGGGTTTCAAGGTCGTGAGTCTGAATATGTGATCTCCATCAATTGTTGTAGAAACAAAGACATCAGATATCTTCTTCAAGGGTTTTTGAGTGGGTGCTTTATCATCTTAGGGGGTGTAGCCTCCTTATGGACTTGGTGCTTCACTAAACTACGGGTTGGTGCTCTACTAAACTATGAGTTGGTGCTTCACTAAATACTTTTGATTTGAGTAATATAATCAAAAAAATTAGTGGGTTTTCTTCCCCTTGAGGGTTTCCCACTTATATCTTGTGTTATCGTTTTCTATCTCTTGTTCTTGATTATTTGAATATATGTTGTATGATTCTTTACACACATTAATGGATGGATGAATGGTTTATGGTTTAATAAGAAAATATGAAATTGAATAAGAAATTTGTAGGACTGATTCACCCCTTGATCTTAGTCCATTTTGCTTCCAAAATGAATTATCCACAAACAATATTGCATGATACCATTTGTTGCATTCGTAATGTTGACGAGTAATTATGTTGTTAATTATTTTTACTCACTAGAAAAATGTGAGTAAATTATGAGAGGGAATAGATATCAAATAACTTTGGATTATTTGGAAGTCTACATACAACCATATCGAGTGTCATTCATGTGTATGTGGTTCTCCTAGGTCCCACCAATTCCTCTCGTAGTCCTGTTTGTGACTAGATCTATCACAACGATATACACAATGATAGGCATGCATTGAATTTTCTTCTAGAAAAATAAGTCATGGGCGATTGCAACATTCCAGTCCACCAACTTACACCATCTTATTTAGTGTATTATCTACTCATTGGTTGTTAGATTCCTAACTTAAGACAAAGGATAAATGGATCACTTTATAGATTCGTCAAGATTTGAAATTTAAAATATGCATGTCATGTGGAAGGTATTGAAGAGTGTGTAAAAATTTGTGCTTAGCTATAACCATTTAAGAAACACAAAACACCCTTATTATTTAAATGTCCACGATTGATACATGTCATTATGCTCCACCGACTTAGTGGTGATTATCAAGATTATCTCATAAACAATTTTAGAGAGCTTATTGTTTAGGATATAAGGTCCCACATACTTCGCACCTGAAAAATATGATTAGATTTGGATGGGATGATTTCTAAATTAGATGATCTAAAGTTTCTAATAATTTGGTGCACACATGTTCAACAATTATGCATTATGGGTATAACATGCAATGATGGGAAGTGGAAAGATGAACTGCTCTCTCTTCCTTGCACGTGGTAGTTGAGTGTTTTCAATATGTTTTACTACTCTTGCAAGGATTACACATAAAACACATTACAATTATTTCCACCTCTTACAATAATGTTATATATCCTTATTTCCTCTGCAACCATGCATGGAAAATCCTATAAAAAAACTTCGAGATATTACTTAACACTAAATTATGATTGTCAAATTGAAACATTCCTTATTTTCAACCTTGGATGAGCTAAAATATCAAAGGATGTCAGAGGCGTACATGAAAAATTGATTTTTCCACTTTTTCAAATGCCCCAAACCTTAATTATGTTGATAGTTATTTCTAAATGAGATCCTTGGTGGGTAGTCCTAATACACATCAAGGAAATGGAAGGTCAAGGTTTTGTGCCATTGGTCATTGATAAATGACATCATTAGGATTGTTGATGAGGGAAACACTAAGATCACTACCCGAATACCCAAATCACAAATTTTCATGAAATGGATGAAAGAAGGAACCCTAATCACAAAGTTCCTATATCTATTATATGCAACATTCAAAGTTTGAACATATGCAAGTTTATCTTTCTACAAGTGCTCAAACCCTTGCGATAACATTACTAGTAATGAAAAATTTGATGAAAGAGGAGGGGTCATGAAAAACTTGTTTGTTATAGATACACATGAAATGGTTCATATTTAATGAGTGTTAAGAACTTGGAAATTTGAGACAATGGTGTAAAATACGAATCTAGAAGAAAAAATCTTGTGGTTGATATCTATTGTTTCCTATGAAAGTGTGGAGAATGGCCTAAAATAATGGTCTATAAAAATGGCACAAAACCACCTGTCCAACTATGTTTTGTGGTTATCACAATCAACTACTAGATCGACTCAACTTGGGATGTTGGGTCCACTCCACACATCCCTATCTCTAAAGTATCTCATGACACGTTCACCCAAATTCCCCTTACTTTGAATTGTGTTCTACCTACACATAAATAACAAGGGATGACATTGCAAACAAAAACTACTCATAATGGAAATACTCAATGACTAATCCTTTCTTTCTTATATATATCCAAAGTATGTTTCCTCATCAATTTACACACTGTACCCCCTTTAAATGATTGAAAAAATGGAATTTGTATCATATGTGCCTAGTCCTTAGGGAGAAGAGTTTTGCATTGGTTCCCCCTAACATTTTCCCCATCCCTATGATTCTCCTACCTCAAGCCACTACTTCATTACTCCTCTTCCTCCTCTAATGTTTTCCTCCCTTGAATTTAACTTCTTTGACTCATCCTCTTCAATGTTCCATTGCACTATTCACATGTAATTTCTAGTGTGCTTCCAAGTTCTACCTTACACTAATGCATGTATGTTTGTATGCATGCATATCAATAGGAAGTGGTCAAAGCAATATTACATTTCCATATAGATAACAAAACCATGGGCTATATAAACCATTGGCTAAAACCAACCAACTACATACAAATAAGGACCCAAAAAATAATAGATTGTATATCATGGAAAATACAAAAAACATTATCTACATTCTCCAACTTTTTGAATACTTTATATAGGGAAACAAGGCCATACATTCAACAACAAATGGAATTCATGCCCATTGATTTTATGCACTAAATTTTTTTCTCAATACTTAGTATTTGTCAATAAGTTAGTAATGTTCTCATTAGTTTCCACTTTCTCTAGCCATATCTTATTCTCTTCCACCATTTCCTTTTACAATGGTATTACACATAATTATGTTTCATTTCAAAGTGATACTCATGGTTCTTTGTGATAAAAATTCTATAAGTTTGACTATCACAATCTAACCTTATAGCCTTTGGAATGAGCCCAACTATAAAAATTAACCTTTAACTCCAAAATGCTTCCTTACTTGCATGAGTAACAAATAAGTACTAAGCCTTGGTGGATATCGTAAAAAATGTTTGATTTTTACTTATCCAGTTTACCTCTTCATCAAACAAGATGAAAATATACACACTACACATATCTAGTTCCCATCCCCTATCCGAATCCACAAAACCATTTAGACTCAATGTATTGGATTTCACCAAGATTACCTTAATAGAAAATTACATAGTTAGAATCCCCATAGGAATCAAATGTTCCTTTCCGGTATTTGACATAAATTTTCTCACTACTCCCACTACATGAGTGATGTTAGATATGATATAAAACATTGCATAAAATAAACTTGCAACAACACTCGCATATGATACTTGAGATATATATTTGATTTTTATTTTTGTTTTTGTGTATATGTAGGAGAATAATGGATAAAAAGGGGGATTAATGCCTATATATATTTTTGTTCTTATGAAAATATCAATATGTGAACTTGGAGAGAATTCTAGAGGCACATAGACAAAGAATTTTGTAAAACCATAAGAAGATAGATTGTGACATTTTGAATCTAGTTTTTATTATGTATAATACTCAAATGAGATAAGTATGTAAAATTTAAGTAATTATAACAATGGAATAGTAATTTTTTTGATAAAACATAACAAAATCCCATGTTTATGAACATGCTTTTATGGAACAAATGAATAAAATTTTATATAAAATTTACATATAAGGATGCAAAAATGTTAAAGATTATTAAGAATATTTTTCTTAATTTTTGGAAATAATTTTACAAGTCAAGAAATTTGTAGACACTCAAATTTGGAAATCTATCTTTTGACATTGTCGATCTTGACATTGCACACTTGCATCGAAAAATACACTCTCCTCACTCTCCCTTAGCACACCCGGATTGATCCAAAAATGGATCTAAAAATACCCAATTTTATGTATTCTCCATATTCGATACTCAAATGTAGATTCTCAGCATATTATTTCTTCAAGATATTGTCTAGTCAAGCTGAGGGTGATTTGAACACCTTCGAATGACATCTGCATGGGCCATCATTGTTCTTTTTGGAGTTTTCTATGTGACGGTGATGGAACCTACCCAATGGTTAGGTAACTTCCACTCTTCATAGAGTGGAGGTTACACAACCACTCTTCATAGAGTGGAGGTTACACAACCACCCCGATATTTACACAACCTCCGGTTTCGGGGACCGGTAGTTACGTAACTACCGGTCTATAGACAAGCGGCGGTCTTGCACCGATAATGCCAAAACAAGAATTTGAACAATTGTAAATGTTTGGACTTCCTAGTTTGGTTTGTTTCATCTTTGCCTCCATCGGTGGGTAGAGAAATTATAAATACAAGTCTGTTGAAGCATGCTAGGAGGTGATTTTGATTGAATTCAAGTGTGAGCAAAGAGGAAGAGTTAGAGTTATTTCTCTTTTTGATAATTGAGAGTGAGTTTTTCATTGTTGAGAAGTGAGCAAGAAAATAAATTTAAAATAAATTTTGGAGTGTGAATCCTTTTTAAAGGCTAATTGTTGGAACTACTTTGTATTTTTTTGGAGAATTACATAGTGAGAGGGAAAAAAATTTCTTGCCCACTAGATTTTTTCCCACCATGGGTTTCTCCAGGATAAATTATTGTGTCTCCTTTGCATTCTATTTCTCAATTTGTAGTATAGTTGTGATTGTTTCATGTACATTATATTGGTTAAAAGGAACTTAGTCAATTTCCATTCAATTATCACTAAATAGGATTTGTTAATTGTTAAAAAGAGGAAATTCATTGATCAGATTGGTATCAAAGTGAGGTTAGATCATTTTTTTGTGTGGCTAACTTGTGTTGATAGTTGTGGTTAGATTTACCTTACTTGAAAGGGTAAAGAAAGTGGTGAAGGTATCCTCATTCCTTTTGAAGTAGGGATTTCCAATAGGAAGTGGAAGCAACGAATCGAGACATGGGTCACAGAGAAGATGCAAATGAAACTGGAGAAGAGCGTCTCTAAAATTTGGAGGCAAATGTGGCAAGTCTATCCAAGGATGTGGGTAGTATTTCCTTGTCTATAGGGAAATTGGAGTCCATCATGGGATTGCTTATGGAGAAGTTTGGTGTTCAGAATGAGACATTAGGATCCCATAACGAATATACTCGTGAGTATGAAAAAGAGCATCCCGTGCCATCCCCACACCTCCATTCAAAGTAGAGGTGAAAATAGAGATTTAACCTTATGATGGAGATGTGAATGCTTTGAGAAGCCACACCATTGGATAGCTCAACTTGAGGTATATTTTGGTTTGCATCAAATCAATGAGATTCAAAAAAATTACTTTGCAAGATTAAAATTGACCAATTATACTTTAACTTGGTTTGAAATTTATGTTCATTCATTAGTTATTATGATCTCAAAGCGTGTGTTGTATTTTTTCACTTTTAAAAGTTTCCAAAGATCGTGATTTCTTAATCAATTTTAAGTATTATAAGCTCCAAAAATTGATTGAATTCTGATTATTATGCATCCATATAAGTGCGGAAAACTTGGGTAACAAATAAATAATCAGAACTGAAAATACTCAGATAACAAACAAGATTGTTTACGGGGTTCTGAAATTCCTACATCCCGAGTTCGGATTGAACCGATCCAATAATAATATTGAAAATTAAGTAAAATAACTCTTAAAAACAACCAATAATGAATAAAAATCTGAAAATGAGCTGATCAATGTCCCAAGAACTCGAAAAATAGCGTAAAACATCCCCAAGAACGATCTGTGGCTCCTACAATGTTTTCACAATGTGATCTCCCCGCAACTATGTTAGAAAAAAACCTAAAAGTGGAGATTTAAAAACATTCTATGAAAAAAATAATATATATGAGATATTATATGAATTTTGAACATTTTTCATGTTTACACCATGTCACATTTCGGACCGAGAAGTGCATTGAAATTCGTGTTTTTCCAACTAGCTATCTTGTAGATCCATGTTAAAAACTACATTCAAAGCTTCAAAAATAGGTTAAAACTCAACAAAAATATAAAATCTTACATATTTGGAATTATCTCATAATTTCCTTCATTTCATCTTTTTACTTCGAGTTCCCATTCTCGAGTCCAGGGCCTTCAAAATGGCATTTTCGAAAATTGCCTCCTTATGTTGCTTTACATGCACTGCTCCTCCTTGTATAAGTTGCAGCGACCCATTTTATATCCAAGCGACCCTCTTTGGTGATTTGGTTAGTGGATTTGATTTAGACCTATGAGGTCGGGGGATCAAATCCCGACTCCTACCATTTTGCCGCAGATTTTGCTTTAATTCCATATTTTAATGCTAAAGCGGTGGAGGTGGTTGGAGTTTTATTGTTTTCTAAGCCATTTTGAATGCCGTGGGTTTAGTGGATGGGTATTTGACCCAAATTTGGTGCTTTGATCATGATGGATGTGGCATGTAGGATATAATGCATGGAGGGATAAGGGTTTGCATTAATGTTTGGAGATTAATATGCCAAATGCGTGGGGTTTGGATAAATGTCAAATAATGTGCCAAATAATTACAAAGTAATATGAAATTTGACCCAAATGAAATATGATAAAAGACCACCTTCATTTTTCCCTTTTTCTCCTTTTTCCACGTGTCTGATGCTGACTGAGCCATTTTTCCATTTGTGCACGCGTCCACGTCACCATGGACCTGTTGACCAATGTTGACCAAACTTTGACTGGACATATCTTGAGCTTAGAGTATCCGTTTTTCACGTTCTTACAGTCGTCGGAAAGATCTCTAAAGGATCTACTACACTAGCATGGTTTAGGGAAGTTTAGGGAATATTTGACACTAAAATTTATCCCCTGATCACTCCTCCCTACTGAGAAGGCTTTTTGTCCACAAAAAGTTGTTTATCAACCCACAAATAATGCTATCTCTTCCTGCATTGCACAAACACATACAAGAACCTGAAATAACATTATAGGTTAATAAAATGCAAATAGTTGATTAGCTAATTACATAACTGATCAGATAATAACACCCAATTAAGCTAGTGTTCAACTGAAATGTTGTAACCCTGTCAACTTTGCACACAATTGTGAATTTGTCATACCCCTACCGTAATTAATCGACTAGATAATAACACCCATTCTATTATGGAAAGCTAGTGTTCAACTGTCACTTTGTGATACGAATGATTACCAAAAATTACAATTCCATAACACAGATCAGTATACAAGACATCTAAACTACCCACAATTAGGCTAGTGCCCACTTGTCCATCTGAAACTGTAACAACTGCAAGTATTCACTATCAGAATATAATAGACTATCAACACCCAAAAATATCCATAGTCAACAATGAATCAACATGAATATGCCAAAACACTATATCGCCATCACAAATAATAAGTTAGATAATAACACCCATCTATAATGAAGTTTAGTGTTCAGTCGACACTTTGTGATTATGCTGATTACAACTGCAAGTTTCAAATTTAGACATGATACTAATGTCTATCCCTGCATACTATTTTCAACAATGGAACTACCAACCAATCTGAGAAACCAAAACATGAGTGTGATGAGCCTATCACTCAAATCTTCTCTCTTGACTATTTCCATTCATTTTCAAAGCTTAAATATCAACTTAGGAACAAATCCTTATCAATCAACAGAATCCCTAAAATATAGCTCTATTTTTTTTTTGCTTACCTACTATCAACAATTTCTCATGTAGTGCAAATATAAAGTTGAGGAGTGTTTTTCGTAATCAATCACTTGGGATTTTCCATTTTGGTTGTTTTACCTTCTTAGTACCAAAATGAGTTTTAGTTAGGTTTAAGACTGTTGGTTTTACAATATTGTTCTTTTTAACAACTTTTCATTTTTTTGTTTAGAAACAAACCAACAAACCTTAACATCATGACCATTCCTATTACAATGGGAACAAAATTTAACTTCCCTGTTTTTAGGAGTCTTACCCATTTTACCATTCTCGAACTCTGTCTACAAGAATGATTCCCCGCTTAGGAGAGGTAACATTCTTGCCCTTTCTCGCCTTTCCTTGGTGAGATTGGTCTTTAGCACTCGCCTTATCATTCACAAAAGGCATTAACTTCTTAATCAAAATTTTCCTCTTCCAACAATATGCAATAGAATGATTAGTACCTTCACAAAATGTGCAAGAGGAAAGCATATTTACGCCTACCAAAGCTATATTGTTCCAAGTGAAAGAGTGTATTAGAAGTTTTAGGATTTGATTTTCCTTAGTGTTATTTTTAGTATAAGTGGGAGGAGGTGGAATCGATTACCTATTTTACTGTTTTCTTACACCTTTCATTGTTCCTCCCGATGACGGAATCGAAACAATTCTAGTGGCATAGATCCTTGGTTGTTGGAAGCTTGTCTTCCTTCCGTTGCTTTGGAACTTTCTCCAATTTCCATTTTCCCACTAGAATAACCCAAACCTGCAAACCGAGGTTGATCATCTACTTGTATTGAGTTAGCATCACCTTGTCCATTTTTACCAAGGCCCTTTCCATTAAATCCCATCTTAACCATTAGCTTAGACCCAATTCCCTTAGTGTGTTTTTCAAACTGACCCAAAGGAATATCTCAAAGCGAATGAGAGGAAGAATTAAAGCGTGAACAACTTACAAAGGTGCATTCTTACATCATAGTATCTGCACCTATTTTGGAAGGAATTTCCTTCTTGTGTTCACCTTGTTGCAGCTTTTCCAAGAGGGCATCCTTGGTCCGTATTTCTTCCTGCAACTCTTTAACAAAGCCCATCAACTTCTTGCTTTCTTCAAGCATCTCGTTGACATACTCCTCTTTCTTGGTTATAGAGGATTGTGGCTCAGATTTTAACCACACTATTTCCTCTTCCAAGGAATAAAAATTATCTCTCAAGAAATAGTTTTCTTCTTGGAGTTGGCGGTTTATGGCTTCAAGCTCATCTAGTTGCTCTTGTTTGGATGACTTGCCCATGATTCCCGGTTCCTGCAAACACAACCTGTACTTCCAAAACTGCACACTACAAAAGAAGATTAACAAGCCCCAAAATGTTTGCACACTGAAGACTAAAATCAATATTGAAACTGAAGCCAAATTTCTAAACACAATTAGAAGCTAATCCGGCAATCTAACTGCTCTGATACCAAACTTGATCTGAAAACGTGTGTTGTATTTTTTTCACTTTTAAAAGTTTCCAAAGATCGTGATTTTCTTAATCAATTTTAAGTATTATAAGCTCCACAAATTGATTAAATTATGATTATTATGCATCCATAGAAGTGTGGAAAACTTGGGTAACAAATAAATAATCAGAACTGAAAACACTCAGATAACAAACAAGATTGTTTACGGGGTTTGGAAATTCCTACGTCCCCGGGTTCGGATTGAACCGATCCATTAATAATATTGAAAATTAAGTACAATAACTCTTAAAAAAACCAATAATGAATCAAAACCTGAAAATGAGCTGATCAATGTCCCAAGAACTCTGAAAAATAGCAGAAACTGTCCCAAGAATGATCCGTGGCTCCTACAATGTTTTCACAATGTGATCTCCCTGCAACTATGTTAGAAAAACACCTACAAGTTGAGATTTAAAAACATTCTATGAAAAAAATAATTTATCTAAGATCTTATATGAATTCTGAACATTTTTCATGTTTACACCAAGTCACATTTCGAATGAGAAGTGCATTGAAATTCGTGTTTTCCAACTAGCTATCTTGTAGATCCTGTTAAAAACTACATTCAAAGCTTCAAAAATAGGTTAAAACTCAACAAAAATATAAAATCTTACATCTTTGGAATTGTCTCATAATTTCCTTCATTTCATCTTTTTACTTTGAGTTCCCATTCGAGTCCGGGGCCTTCAAAAATGGCATTTTTCGAAAAGCGCCTCCTTATGCCGTTTTTGGACTGCTCCTCCCTTGTATAAGTTGCAGCGACCCATTTTATATCCAAGTGAGCCTCTTTGGCGAGTTGGTTAGTGGATTTGATTTAGACCTATGAGGTTGGGGATCAAATCCCGCCTCCTACCATTTTGCCATGGATTTTTCTTTAATTCCATATTTTAATGCTAAAGCGGTGGAGGTGGTTGGAGTTTTATTGTTTTCTAAGCCATTTTGAATGCCGTGGGTTTAGTGGATGGGTATTTGACCCAAATTTGGCACTTTGATCATGATGGATGTGGCATGTAGGATATAATGCATGGAGGGATAAGGGTTTGCATTAATGTTTGGAGATTAATATGCCAAAAATATTATCCTTAGACAAATGCGTGGGGGTTTGGATAAATGTCAAATAATGTGCCAAATAATTACAAAGTAATATGAAATTTGACCCAAATGAAATATGATAAAAGACAACCTTCATTTTTCCCTTTTTCTCCTTTTACCACGTGTCGATGCTTTGACTGAGCCATTTTGCCATTTGTGCACGCGTCCACGTCACCATGGACCTGTTGACCAATGTTGACCTTCCGGTTGACCAAACTTTGACTAGACATATCTTGAGCTTAGAGTGTCCGTTTTTCACGTTCTTATAGTCGTCAGAAAGCTCTCTGAAGGATCTACTACACTAGCATGGTTTAGGGAAGTTTAGGGAACATTTGACACTAAAATTGATCCCTGATCATATTAAGAAGCTTCCTCCTATTACTAAGTGGGAAGATTTTAAAAGGATAATAAAAGAGAATTTTTATCCTATTTTTTATGAGGAAGAGAGGTCCATGTATTGGCAGTATCTCAAGAAGAAACAAGGCCAGAACATGTAAGAGTACACTAGTGAGTTCCAAAAGAAAGCCATCCAAATGGGCAAAGATGTAGCAGACCGGGACCTTCGATGAAGAACAATGGTGGACTCCATAGCCACTTGAGGAGACTAGTTTTCTTGGCCAAGCCAATGGATGTAGATGATGCTTGTTCTTAAGCTCACTATTTAGAGATGGAAAAAGTGTTCATCTACCTCTCAACCTACTTGAGACAAAAAAGTGACACCAAGCAAGAGGAGATGGAAAAGGAAAGTTAAAAAGAATGTTGCGTCCATTTATAAGAAGGATACTAAAGTTCATTGTGGTCATTGTGATGTTGACACTCATTCCGAGGAAATATGTTGGAAGCTTCACTTGGAATTACATCCATTCAAGAATAAGAAAAAGATAATTAAGGCCATGGTTTCCCTCCAAGGAGAGGAAGTATTTTACAATGAAGAGGTGGATGAGATAATGTGTTGTGCCTCCATCCACAAAGAAACATGTTTGGGTAATAATAGTAATGCTCAAGAGAATGACATTACTAAGCTCTTTCATATAAAAAGTCAGTTGAAGAAGTCCAAATTGGATGCTCTATTTGATACTTGTTCGAAATATAATTTAGTTAGTAAAGATTTATTTGAAAAGATTATGTTGGAAACATACAATCACCCAAGTTTGTACTGATTAGGTTGGGTGAAGAAAGGCATAAACATCAAGGTTACCAAACAATGCAATGTTACTTTTGGTATTGATAAAAATTCCATTGATGAAGTTATTTTGGATTTTGTTCCTCTTGATGTGTGCGCTTTAGTGTTTAGAAGTCCATACTTGTATATTAGATATGTCATCTTCATGAGAAGAGCCAACCAATACTGTTTGTTGAAGGATGATTAAATCTACATCATTTCAACCTTTGCAAGAGACTCAAAGATCTATCTGATAAGTGCCATCTGAAGCCAAACAACCAATAAATTCTAGTGGGATATTTTTCGTTAATTTCTCTAAGGGATAGACAATCGAGGAATTTATTTATGATACAACTTGTAGCATGGTTACTAACGAAGAGTACCAAGCAAATGAGAGAGTTTATTTAGTAGTTCAAAGAAGAGCCTATGGGGCTACCCCCATATAGGCTAGTTGAGCATGTTATACAATTATTATCCCATAGTTTTCTTCCAAACTCTAGATTCCACGGGAAGTCCATGGAGGATGCCTACAAAAAGAAACAAAAATTGCAGTCATTATTTAAGAAAACATACACTTCAGGGGTGGATGGTCACTATGGTGTGACAGAGATCAAGCCGAGCACATACACAAGTATGAATTTTTTCCAAACATGCAGATAGAACTTGATAACTTTGTTAGGGATTTTGTTTCATGTAGTGAAGGAGAGTTGGGGTTATGTATTCCATTATTAGTTTCTTCTCACCATGGGTAAGTTTCTCCATGGATTTTATGGATAGTTTTCCTACTTCCAAAAAATGGTGCGAGTATGTTTTTATGGTGGTAGAATGGTTTGGTAAAATGTGCATTCACATTCCTTGCATGAAGATCAATAATACAACAGAGTTGTTTGTTTCTAATGCATGGGTTCATTTTGGTTTTCCTAATTCTATTATGATAGACAAGGACTCACAGTTCATTGGTGATTTTTGGTCTATATTATGGGAAAGATGGATACTAAGAGGTCTACTACATGTCATCCATATCTAGATGAGAAGATAGAGGTGGTAAGTCATACCTTGGTCTAGGTTTTGAGAGATCCCAGGACTCGGGATGAGGATTTGGTATATATTCGACATCCTCGTCAAAGGGAGTTCATATTGCTACTAGTAAAACTCGTTTTGAGACATTTTTGGTTTTTTTACAAGGAGTGTAGTTGATGTTATTTTGATAATACCATGTAGAGACAATGAAAAGTGGAACTAGAAGTCCACCAAGATGATAGGTTCATTATAACAATCTAGAAGATACACCTCTAAGTACATGAGTGGTATTCTAGATTGGATGTGGGGAAGAAAATTCCTCACGTCATTAGTCCTTAAATATTTTAGGGACTTAAAAGCCTTAAATTGGAGAGGTATGATCCAAAAATGGAAATGAAAATACCCAATTTTATGTATTCTCCATATCCGATACTTGCGGTGTAGATTAACAACATATTATTTCTTTAGGAGATGTTCTAGTCAAGATGAGGATGATCCGAGAGACGTTCAAATGACATCTACGGTCCATCATTGTTCTATTCTAGAGTTTTTGTGTGACGGTGATGGAACCACCCCATCGGTTACGTAACTTCCACTCTTCACAGAGTGATGATTGTGCAACCACCACAGTGGTTACATAAAGAGTAGAGGCGATTCGCAACTACCCGGTGGTTACACAAACATTGGTTATAGGGGTTGGCGGTTGTGTAACCTCCATCTGTGGACATTAACGGTTATGTCATCAATGATGCAAAAACTAGAATTTGAATAGTTACAAATGTTTGGTCTTCCCAATTCAAGTATATTTCATCTTTCCCTCCATCCGTGGGTAGAGCAATTATAAATACAAGTTTGTTGAAGCATTCTAGCAAGTGATTTTGAGTGAATTCAAGTGTGAGAAAAGAGGAGGAGTTGGAGTTATTTCTTGTTTTGTTCATTAAGAGTGATTTTTTCATTGTTGAGAAGTTGTGAGAAAGAAAATACAATTAGGAGTGTGAATCCTTCTTGAAGGCCAATTGTTGGTAGTAATTTGTATTTTTTGAGAATTACATAGTGAGAGGGAAGTAATTTGCTTACCCACTGGATTTTTTCCCACCTTGGGTTTCTCTAGGATAAATTCTTGTGTCTCCTTTGCATTCTATTTCTCAATTTGTAGTATAGTTGTGATTGTTTCATGCACATTATATTGGTTAAAAGGAACTTAGTCAATTTCCATTCAATTATCACTAAACATGATCTGTTAATTGTTAAAAAGAGGTAGTTTATGGATCACCGATACAATTTCATACACTTTCTTGTATTTGCACACCTCTTTGTCATCGTATATGAAGTTTATTAGCATAAATACATCTAGAAACAATCATGCTTAGGCCTAAAAAGTCAAAATATGATTTTCTCCCTCTAGTCGGTTTCGTTGGTATTGTAAAATGTCAATCCTAACCCTATTGTATGGTTTTGGACCAACATGTCTTGAGTTAATTCTTTCAATTATATAACATTATTATGAAAAAATATTCCTCTTTGTCACCTTTCATGACTTAATAATATTTAGAAGCATATATAAACAAGTAAATCATACCTCATTTGGTAACCTAGAACTTTTTTGTTGAAAATCTGGATTTAATCCAGAGTTTCCTTTAGCTTAGATGCAAGGTCTGAGGGGTACTGTAAGCCGGAAAAGTGACAAGTGAGCGTGGGAATCTACAGGTAACTCTTCCGCGTACCCGACCTCCCGAGGTCATGCTGAGACAACCGGTGGGGAAGGAATATGCATGGGATGCAGACAAACTAGTTAGGCAATCTAATGTCTTCAATACGAACTAGTGGAATTTACGAATCTAAGGCAAAGAAGGCCCTTCTAACCTGAAATGGTGTGATAGATCGATCGGCAAGGATGACTGCTCGAAGTCTCCAATCAATATCAAGCTCTGGCGTGATTTGATCTATGGGTTGTGGAATACGTGGAAAATGACCTGGGATAGTTTCGTGTATGTCTCTAGATAAGGTCATATGGTGGGTGATGAATACAATCGACTCTACGGACGATTCTCTGGCCTAGTCTAGAACTCTCTAGCTTTGTTAGCTGTTGTGTCTAGCAAGGATAATTGTTCGATGATGATAGGTGGAAGTGGAGTAGACTGGAATACTAGTGTGCGTAGGCCAGTGTCTATATCTAATTCCCTTATGGATTCGTTAGGCTGCGGGATTTGTGGGTCACAACCGTAGACGCGCGGTTGTTGTGGACCTGCTATGGTCATGCGTGGAATCAAGTCCTAATCCCTAGTATCCAGTAATCATATGCTTTCTCAGCTTCTATATTTAGGATTAATAACTGCGCGATCTTCTCAGAGTACCTCACAGGCGTTCTTGCAACCTGGATTCTTAGGTGGTATCTATATCGAGAAGAGTGTCTCCCGCATTTTTCTTTGTGGGACCAAAGGATCACAACCAAAGGTTTGTTCTCTTTCGAACCCTTCTACAGTCATGTGTATGTTTTCCTAGGGTAATCTGTAGTTCGGTTGATTTGACCAAAATGTGTGTGCTTGGTTTTCTTCTATATTTAATCCCCTCAACTGAGAGCTGATCTGTCGTAAATCTATTGTTGTTTGGAAGATTTGTATTCTAAGGTTGGTCTATGTCAATTTCATTCTTTGTGATGAGATTGGGTTGAGGTGCAATTGGCTCAAATATGTATTCCCTGGGCTCCCTGGGTCCCGTGATTGTCATACAAAACAATAATGTAAATCTAACTGCAACAAAGAAAATTTTAACTACGTGGAATAAATCTAGAACATATATATATAATTTCTATTTTTGTATTTTTTGAAAAACCTTAAGAATTTAAGAAAGCAACTATTTAAACGTATCTAGAATTTGACAACTAATATAAAACTTAAAACAAACAAAATAACCGAATGTAGTTATTCATCCGTGTAATTTGTAGATCTATTTCTAAATAATGAAATAACTTGCTTAATCTATTTGCCGGACTCTTGATCCTACCTCAGAAGTGAGGAATGAATCATAGTTTCTCAGAAACTATCAATCCCCACAGCTTCCCTGGCAATATCAAAAGTAAACTTAAGCGAAAAGAAGTGATTATCTACTCTATTTGATATATTTCTAACTTTATAACTTTGAAAGCTAGAACACGGATTACGCAGTAATGCTGACGAATCCAATGGTGTGTGTGATCTTGTCCCCTCGAGTGTGATCTCCTCGTTCCTTCGTATTCACGTGAATCCGAAAAGCGTGTAATGCTAGCATCAGCGAAGCGAGATATTGAGACAAAGGTAGCTCGAATACGATCGAATATAATGTGAGTAGGAGAGGGATAACGCAAGAGTACAGAGCTTGGCTTATGCAATTCCTAGTGGGATTTATTGCGAGTCATGCAACATAAAGCGTCCGAACCCTGAAACTATCTTGTTTTGAGGAGAAAAACCTACAACTTTAATGGCTTCCTAAGCTATTCTACTCCAATGGCTTGGGTGAAATAACAACACTGCCTGCACAAGATGGATATGTGGCTTACCAACAAGCTGAACAATGCTAACTAAACATGCAAAGAATTGAAACTATGGCTTCTAAGCAAAATAATAAACTGAACTATTGAAAATGAGAGCATGAGAAGTGAATGAGGGGCCAGACCATTTGTTTGAGCACAAGCCATTTATTTATAGCTTTTCATTCACCCAAAGATCAAAACCAAACTGAACTCTAAAACTATAAACAATGGCCAAACACTATTCCAGGGGACCAAAAACATAAATGCAAGCCCAAGTCGGCAAAAAAGTTGGTGAATCGTTGATTTTTACGTGAGTCGTGTTAAAAATGCTTTCTGGAAAATGCGTAAAGGACCGCCGCTTTGAGCAGGGTGGCGGTTATATGACCGCCGCCCTGATCAGGGCGGTGGTCACGAGACCGCCACCTATGCAGTGGCGGCGGCGGTTTCGTCCATCAAGAGCAAAAGGCCAAGAAAAGAAGGGAAAGGAGAAAAAAAAAAAGCACTTTGGGGCTAAGCGGGGCATGTGGGATGTTAACGCACACTTGGAGATCTTTTCCGGATTCTGAACACCTTGCGAGGAGACCTGTATCATCATTGGGGCGCTTGTTACGTTGTTCCGGCAGTACAATACCTTACAATTTTGGGTACGTACATATTGCCCCCTCCGAGAAGCGTTTTAGCCATGAAGAGGCGTAAAATGGTGGGTCCGAGTATGGCAGTCCCAAAATGGGAAGTTAGATGTTATACCTGATATGTTCGTGTGTTGAAATGACGCCATCCAACATTCCCGTTACCTGCAAAACGAAAAGAGAACTCAAGTGTGGATAGATACAATAGTTTGAAAAATAAACGCTAAGATAACAGGGAATGAGAACGTACCATTTGTGCGAGGATAGGAACTTACCTCCATCAGCGCTCCAAACCTGTGAAAAGTCATTTTAAAATGAAACAGAGTGCTATATATATGAAAGTGGGCCCATTTTCCTATTCATTTGCGTGAGTTGATTTGATTGATTTTGAGCTCTGGGACCCACGGTGACGGTTTCTTGCGTGAGTAGAGTCGAAACGTCCGCAGCGAGATAGCGATCATGCCTCCACGTGCGGAACATCGACCTTAGCGATCACAGGTTAGTTTCCTTCAATTTATTGTTTTTCCCCCTTGATTTTGAAATGTTAAAATCTTTGCAATGGGGGGTCATTTTTGAAAATGCTAGTGTTAAAAGGTCCACCTAGGGGGGGCGCCTACTGGGTAGGCTCTGTTTTTAGGTTAAATGGTTGTTTTTTGCACTTTTTAGGCCTTTTTAGTTTAAAAACCCACGCGGGTTTTCGGATCACGACCGCCGCCCTGGCCAGGGCGGTGGTTACATGACCGCTGCCCTGTTCAGGGTGTCGGTTACACGACCACTGCCTTTAGGGCGGCGGTTACAAAACCGCCCCCTGCTAAGGCGATGGTTTCACACATGTAATGCAAAAGGAACCTCTTTTTGAGATTGTGTTTGTATTTCTAGCATTTCTACGTGTTTACATGATTTTTCTAGTATTTCTGGATGCTAACTTACTTTGTTTTGTGTGTTTTTGGGTGTATGCAGGCGAGAGAGGAGTACATCCGATGGAGTAGAGAGAGGGAGTGTGATTGGCTCCCAGGGGTACTAGATGCCCTCTCACAGGATGAGGAGGACACACTTCAGAGGGCTGGCATATTGCGCATATCGCGCGTGCCCCATGTTACACCATCTAGTCACATCCTTTGTGACTTGTTTTCATACTGGGATGCAGATCGGAACACCTTCCGATTGCCAGGGGTCCGTGGCGAGTGGACCATTACATTGGAGGACGTCTACCATATTCTGGGGGTCCCGATCATCGGGAGGCGACTCACTTTAGAGACAGCAGGCTCACGGGCACAGATTGCATAGTGGGCAACATATATGGGAGATGCAGTCATCTCCACAGGGGTCAAAGAAGGGGGTGAGAGTTCGATCTATTCCTTCTTTGCCCATCCCCGTACTTCGACAGGCCATCATGGGGATCCTTGCCTCGAGACTGATCGGGGACAAGGGAGGAGACACATTATTATACTGCTGGGCCCCCATTATTGCACAGATAGAGGGGCACGGTCGGATATACACTTGGGGAGCAGAAATTCTTGGGACCACCTACCACGATCTATACAGGGTGGTCCGTTTATAGGGGCAGTCATTGAGCCACCCGACTCTAGTCATGAGTTGGGTTTATGAGCATTTCATTCCTTATGGCAGGGGTGTGGAGGTGGTAGATCCTGGAGCTGTGAGGGCAGCCAGATGGACAGACATGTCGGTGCTTAGAGCACCTCATTAGCCAGTTGCCTCCCTGACTACTGCCGACATGGAGGCGACACACTGTCCCAGACTATGGCCGGCATATGGGGTGAGGAGACTCTTACCTTGATCTCTTGCTCCACTATAGGGAAGCTTATCGGCAGAGTGGGACGTGTGGAGATGCACCCCTTTGGCGAGTTCCTCGGCCAGTTTGGCCTACCCTACGTGGGTATGCTTCCCCAGTGGCGCCAATCTGGATCGGTTTGTGAGGCTGAGGGGGCCAGAGGCCGAGGTTGGACAGTGGTTACTCCTGGCGTTCCCATTGTAGCCTGGAGAATAGTACGTGCTAGAGGGAGAGCCGGTGCACCTCGGGTACCTTTGCTTCAGATTGCTGCGGGTCCTGCTCATAGCAGCGATGACCCTATTGATATTGAATACGAGTCTGAGGAGTTCACAGAGGGAGGAACAGAGGAGGAGACCGATGACAGTGATCCTGAGTGGCATGACACTCAGGATATTATGCAGGTAGAGAGGGCCGAGCAGAGCACAGAGAGGGTGACTTTGGTTTCAGAGGAGCCACTCTCCCAGGGCCATGGTAGAGAGGATGAGTCCATTGCGGGGCGATACGTTACTCCCACCACAAGAGCAGCCTCCTCGGCCAGAACAACGCATCCGCGGTAGGTGCCGGCCCCAGTGACCCATCCTGGAGGCCTGGTGATCCGAGTAAGTTACCCTTTCTCCCTTTTAATGTTTGCTTGTAGGCTCTCCTTAGTTGCAATCTTGTATTCCTAATTTCTTGTTTGGTTTCTAACTTGTTTTCTCCTTTGTTTGTAGAGATTGTTGATGAGTGGCGGGATTTGATCTGCAGGGTATGTACTGATTCCCTGATGATCCCCATGGATAGGACCCGTGCAGAGCTGTCCGTAGATGCTGGGGAGCCTTCAGCAGCCGGTAGGCATACCGACGTCTTTGCTCTAGTCTGGCATGTGGCCAGGATGGTATCGACCCTTCGCACCGAGCTAGCGGGGTACAGGACGGCTGAGCGTCTGATGAGGAGCCATTCTCATGGTGAGACTGCGGCTGCTCCTCGGGACCCTAAGCCCTCCGTACATTTAGAGCGCCGGCGTAGCCGGAGTCCTAGGCATGGGCGTGCACCTTCGGAGGGGTCGCGTAGGGATTGAGAGGCCACTTGGCTCTCGTAGATTTTGTACTATATATTCTTTGTATATCCTGGGCTCTTTGAGCATTTTGACCATGCTTAGTGCATGATGGCATTGTATATAAACATTGATCATTTACATATATGTATTTATTTTGGATCAAAATCTTGGCACTCATGGTTTCCTTTCTATTTCCAGTTTCCCTATGTATACTACGATGTATGTTTATATGCTTTCTAGAATGTATGCAATGGAGAAAAAATGATGCAAATGTTTTTATTTCCTTTTGTGTTTCATGATGCTGATATATGGTGATGTAGATATAATGTGATTTTGAATCTTAGCTTCTGTAAGCAATTTTGGATACCTCATGTTTGTTTTGCAAAGTGATGAATACAAACCAGTATGATGAAAAGATAAACTTGCCCCACTCCTAACTCCACGCAACTAGTAAGATGCGAGGGCTTATCACCAAGAGTCAAGAAGGGCACAAGTTATGAAATGTGTTAAAATGATAGTGATGAAAGAAAGACAAAGCTTTGGTGGAACCAAATCGGAAGCTACAAGCTTACTCTACCCGAGTGACTTCATAGTTTAGAATGCAACTTACTTTGCGGTTTATCTAGACTTAGATCCGTAGATGGCCACATAGTAGACACAAAATCGGGTTTTTAGGATTTTAACTCTCTTGGAATTTTGAACATCTGATTCATTTATTTTTGACTCAAAGTTTCAAAGTTTGAATTGTTTGTGTATGACCATTTGCATTTATTTGTCAAGAGGACCCCCTACACTTTGCCCCATGCTACTAGTAAGAAGCGTGGGTTTAACACCGTGGGAAAAGCATAGGTGAGTAAGGGCATTTCCATCCTTTCCCAACCCTGCGTCACTAGTAAGAGACGCAAGCTCATCACCAAAGGTTGGTGGGGCAAGGAAATGTGTAAATTTAAAATTTTCTATTTGATCAACGTTTGACTTGTTTGAGTAAAACGTCAGTATGTGCTTATTTCCAAAGAGACATATATATGGGATAGATGTGACACCATGAAGCTTCTAGAACAGACCATAGGCAAGACACCTATCCTAAGAAGAAACTAAAAGTGAGAACAAGCCCGCAGATCTTGGTATGGTTACCGTTTAAGACTTTTTCATATCTAGCTTTATTTGATAAAATGATTCCGAGATAATTTGATGACATAATGAAAATGGAGAGGTATGATTAAAGAGTTTATGCCAACAACATCATGAGTTTGTAATGAATTACTTTGAGAATAGATTCCTTGATCTCAATTTGTGTATAAAACAAATGGACAACATGATCCTAATCTGTATGAAAATGCAATGTAAATATATATAAGTAGTGCTAGCTGCTTATGCGTAGAACCGCTTGAGGTGCAGGGAATTGACTGTTTCGCCAAATTCCTCACCTTCTAGTGTACATAGGAGGTATGCACCATTTCCATAGTCCTTCATGACTCGGTATGGGCCTAACCATTTGGGCCGGAATTTCCTTCCTTCACCGGTATTCTTGTCGATCCGGCTGTCTAGCCTTAGAACTAGATCACCTTCGTATATGTCGCGTTCATAGACCTTCTTGTTGTCATCGCCGGCACATCCGGTCAAAGATAAACTCTATGTCGTTGTTCAAAGATCTAACCTAGTTTCATCTAGGCTTTCCAGTTGGGAAAGACGTGCTTCTCTGTAAGCGTCTTCATCCAGAATCCTTTATAATGAAATACGGAGATCGGGTATTTCAACCTCAAGCGGAAGAACCGCCTTCGCCCGAAGACTAGTGAAAAGGAGTGGTTCCCGTTGGTGCTCTTATTGAGGTTCGGTGGGCCCACAAGGCCGATATAACTTGAAATGCCAATCTCGTTTGTTTCCTTTCACAGTTTTAAGGAGAATGGCTTTCAGTGTCTTGTTCGTCGCTTCAGCCTGTCCGTTGGCTTGAGGGTAATACAAGGAAGCCGTATGATGCCTTATCTTAAATTTATTGCATAGTTTGCGAACCTCTTCATTCTTAAAAGAAGTTCCATTATCGGAGATAATAATTTGCGGGATACCATACCTGCAAATGATTTGGTTTAAAATGAACTTGGCGATTACAGAACCAGGTACAGTAGTAAGAGGCATAGCCTCTACCCATTTGGTAAAATATTCAGTGGCCGTGATTATAAAATTATGGCCATCTGTGGATGAGGGAGAGAATTTCCCTATCAAATCTAGGCCCCATGTAGAAAAGGGCCATGGAGTAGCGATTGGTTGCAGAGCTTGTGCCGGCATGTGGATCTCATGGGAGAATTCTTGGCACTTATGACACCTGCGTACAAACTCTATTGCGTCATGTTCTAGAGTGGGCCAGAAATAGCCCATTCGATGTATTTTTCAAGCGGTGGCATGGCCACCGAAGTGGCCTCCACATATTCCACTGTGGGATTCATGGAGAATCTTCTTGGATTCTTCTGTGTCGACACATCTTAGGAGCATTCCATCGAATGCTTTTCGGTAGAGTACTTGCTCTATGATGACGTATTTGGCTGCAATAATACGTAACCGTCTTCTTTGTTGCGGTGTAGCTCCTTCTGGGTACATATGGTCCATGATATAATTAATGATATCAGTGTACTAGGGACACTCAGAGATAGAGGGTCAGGTTTTGATGTAGTATACGCACTCATCTGGAAAATCTAAATCTACTAAATCGCCTCCATCTAATGGGTTATCAGCTAACCAATCTGCGATGATTTGTCCTTTAACCGACTTCTGATTTACAAATGTTAATTCGAATTCCCCCATTAAGGTTATAAAACGTCCAGCCTTTTTAGACAAGGATCCTTGTGTGAGGAAAGTTCGTAAATGGTCCTGTTTTTACCATGACCCTCGTTTCTTGATTCAGCATATAGTGTCTTAAGCGTTTAGTAGCAAAGACTATGGCGAGACATTCTCGTTCTACTGTGTATAACATGTTTCATAGTCGAGCAGTGTTCGGCTAATGAAATAAATCACACATTCTCTCTTGTCATCGTCCTCTTGGGCTAACATACTGCCAGCAAGAGACATCGGTAGCTCGTGAATACAAAATTAACAGGAAGTCTAGCTTGGGTGGCATTAGCGTAGGTGGTGACAACAAGAAATGCTTAACCACATCAAAGGCTTCATTGCATAGTCTTGATCCAATCAATGCTATAATCTTTCTTAAGCAAATTGTTGATTGGATGTATGGCAAAACTTAAGTCCTGGGATGAATCTCCGTGCACCGCACTTTCCGAGAAATGACCTGATTCCGATTCATCCGAAGGTGGGACCATTTCGAGGACAGCCCGAATTTTGGTTGGGTCAACATCTATTCCTCGTGATGATATGATGTAACCTAGGAGCTTTCCTCCTGTTACACCAAAGACACATTTCTTTGGATTTAGTGTGACTCCGTATTCTATTAGGCATGAAAGAATGACGCGGAGTACTTCCGGATGGTCACAACGCTTCTTGGCCTTAGCCAACAAGTCATCTACATAGGATTCCACGATTTTATGAATTAAATCGTGGAATATATATGTCATAGCTCAGCTGGTACGTAGCACCAGCGTTCTTGAGGCCAAATGGCATAACAACATAACAATAGGTTCCCCAAGGAGTTATAAATGTGGTTTTGGCTTGGTCTTGTTTAGATATTCTGATTTGATTGTATCCCAAGAATCCATCCATGAGAGACAAGAGTTCAAATCCAGTTGTTGCATCAACAATGACATCTATGGATGGTAATGGGAAGTTTTCCTTAGGACATGCTTTGTTAATGTCTCGGAAATCTATGCAGATGCGTATCTTCCCATTCTTTTTGAGAACGGGAACAATATTAGATACCCATTGAGAGTAATCGACTGGTTTGATGAATCCTACTTGTAGGAGTTTTATTATTTCATCTTTCACCATGAGAGCCACCTTAGGTTTCATGGGTCTTGATTTTTGTTTAACTGGTTTTGCATCAGATTTAGTGACGAGGTTGTGCACCGCGATGTGTGGTGCAATGCCTGTCATTTCCTTATAATTAAATGCAAAAGCTTTCTGATGTTCCTTGAGGATCTGAGTGTGTATTTCTACTTCTTCTAGGGTTAACGAGGACCCTAATTTCAATATTTTTGGTTCATCCTCTGTTCCGATGTTAACATCAATTGTTTCTTTGATTAAAGAGGCATTACCCTCTTCAAACTCAGGTGGGGCTGGAGGTAAATCCAAATCGTCCCCACTTTCTACCGTGTATACGCTAGGTTCCATTATGGGATTTCCGAAGTAAGAAGATGAATGTGGGATTAAGGACAAATCTATCATATGATAGGAGAGATGTAGTGCCGCATAGGTGTTTAAGTAATCCAAAGTGGCCATATCACTATCAACATGGTTTAGGATAGTAGATTCATTTTTGTTTAAAAGAGAATTTGTCATTGTCTTTATCAATGGTTCATCACGAAGGGATACTATGAAACAGGTATCCTCTAACTTATTGCTTGGAGTAAAACGTGATGCGGAAGTTGCTATTGAATCAGCGAGAAGATTTTCTTCTCGCAGGATTGCTTCAATTGATATGAAGTCAAATTCCTTGCTTAAATCTAATACAACTTTTTTGTAAAGCTGTAAATGCTCGGCTTTGGTTTCATATATCTCAGAGACTTGGTTTTCTACCAATTGTGAGTCTCCTAACACTCTGATGTTATTAATACCAATCCTCTTGGCTAAAATGAGGCCAAGGAGGAGGGCTTCGTACTCAGCGCCATTGTTTGTACATTCGAAATTGAGTTTAAAGGCAAAAGGTAAGACTTTTCCTTCAGGGGAAGTGAAGATTACACCGCCCCGCTCCATAATGGCATCTAGCTCCATCAAAATGGAGTGTCCAATATTTAGCTGGGAGTATAGCTGTTGGGGTGTTTGCTGTGTTTGCGCACTCTACTTCTACCATGCAGAGATCCTCTGCTGGAAGAGAACCAACACCTAGGGAATGTCCTATGCCTACTGAATCAAATGGTAAGAACATTGGTAGATCCTGTTCTAGTAATTCAATGATTTTTGCAGTAGTTCCTAATGATACCATTTCTATAATGTTAGCTTCATCTCTTAAGGCTGGGATTGTCTTGACTAGATTCATAGTCTCAAGATCCGTTGTAGGTACCAACTTATCCTCTGGTTTTGCGTCAGTGGGTTTATTAAGTTTGTTTGTTGGAAGCTCAAATTCGAGTGCACGCTTTGGTCTTTTCTTTAAATCAGCTAGGTGTATATCGAATGGTTTTGGATCGCCTTTAGCTACAAACACCTTTCCTAGATGCAAGAATCTTACTTCTTGGAATAACGTAGAAGGGATTGCCTTCATACGGTGTATCCATGGTCGGCCAAGGATCATATTATAATTAGTTTCCCGATCTATAATATAAAACTTAGTTAGGATTGTTTTGGGTCCTAAGGTGACCGGTAGTATTATAGTTCCAATCGAAGTGGCTTTAAGGCTATCATAGCCTCTCAATGTATTTCGAGTGGTGGAACAGTTTGTTTCCCCATATCCTAATTTTTGAAGGAAAGAGAAGGGGACTATGTTAACTGCAGCCCCATCATCAACCATTGCTCGTTTTACGTAGTTATTATAAACCCATACTTGTAAGTGTAAGGTTGGATCACCTCGACATGCAATCTCAGAATCTGTAGGCATTTTACTTATTTCGAATATGAATTCAACATCCTTGTCCGGCTGCCCCGGAGGATGGATATCAAAATCTACGTGGTTCAATTGTGTTTCAGGTGGAGAGTGATATTAATTAGATGACCTAAACCTAATGCCTCTAGAAGAGCAGCCTGTGAGCAAGAGAGTTTTTAGTAAGTCTAAAAATGAAATGTGTGAGAAGGTTTTTGTTAGGTCGTTAATTAAATCATAGGCACCCACGGGTTTTTCTACTTGTTTGTTGACTCTTATCTATTTTCGCGGCAGTGACTTGGGCCTCTGGTTGAGAGAAATATTCTCATGTTCTTGTTATAGATTTGATAGGTAATTCAGCGTCTAGTTCTACTAAACCGACTATCTTGGGTCTCGGCTGATTTCCTAATGTGTGGCGCAACCGATGGATTTAGTGAAGTCGAGGCTTCATGATCATTGTTTCCGTGATTACACCCTTGTTCATCCCGGTTGGATTTAGTCTATTATTATCATGATTTGGAAGTGGATGGTTAAAGATATTGAGGGGAGCATTCTCGAGGGGAAACGCCCTACGTGCGTATTTGGTGGTAGTGACACGGGATCTCGCAAAAACAAGTCTGTGAAGAACTGTCTTTGTTCTTCTGGAAAACGTTGCATGAATTTATTGCAGTCACGACACGTTCTAGTATCATGACCTCGAATTTTGTGAAAACCACAATATGAATTGGGATTGTAATTCCTGGTTTGTTGATTTGGTGTATATTGTGGCCTAAAACTCTGATCAAACTGTTGCCTATTAGGATTAAAGTTTTGCATTTGTTGTTTCTAGCTTTGATTTTGGTTTTGATAACCAAATGAGTTTTGGCTTAGCCCTTGTATGGGATTTCACCGTTGTTGTTGTTGTTGTGGATGGTTAAAATCCACTGTATTGATTGTCGGGGTAAAGTTATTGTTTCGTTGATTGTTCATTGGTAATGAAGTATTCACAGTATTTACCTTTTTAGGCTGATCAGTTACTCCATCTGTTGTCACCTCATGATTTTTGTTAAGGATTTTAGGTCCTTGATTGACGTTTGCAGTGGTGGGATAATTTGCAGTGTTCTGATTGGGGGTGATTAACCTCCCGTTTGCTCCATATGTTTTGTGACCACTATCAATTGCTGCTTGATCTATTCGCAGAGCACTCTCAAGTACTTCATTGTAAGTTCTTAGTGGGAACTTCTAGACTTCTTCTTTCACCTCTCTATTGAGAGAATGAAGGAATAAATCACATAGTTCCATCTGATCCATATTTGGAGCACTTTCCGAGGAATAAAGGACTGTACGCCACCTTTGGATGAAATGGGCGACAGATTCATTGTGTTCTTGTTTGATGTGTAAGAATTCCCGATTCTGTTCTTAACAGTTTGTTCATGTCGAAGGCCTTGATGAACTCAGACACAAGTTGTTTGAATGAATGTATAGAAGATTCAGGTATTCTGTAATACCAATCAAGAGCAATGCCTTCCAAAGTTTTGGGGAATATTTTAGCAACAACCCCATCCCAAGGGAGTAGTTCTCGTATGGTTGTAGCGTAAGCTTTGATATGTGCGTTTGGATCTCCCTCACCTTTGTACTTGGGTAAATCGGGAAGGGGTCTTGGAAGCATGATGCTTCGTAAGGTGAAGTCTAAGGGATCTTTCAAATATTTTGAATAAGTCCCTATCGCATAGGTTTCGACCATTGATGGTGGTTGCTGAGGGAGTGGTGGCGGAATGGGTTGTTGATATGGCATAGCGTATGCGTTGGCAGGGGCATAAGGAAGTCCATGTGCTTGAGCAAAAATGCCGGGAGAGGAGAACATATCTCCTTGTGGTGATTTGGAGTACATGTTTAAGTATGATGGGGTATTGTCCAGGAATGGATTGTTTTGTACTAGACCGGGAGTAACAAGCAGTGTTAGAGATGATGGGCCTAGTTGGTGCTTGTTGTGGATACTGAGGAGGCATGCCTAACGTGCCTATTCCTGTAAGGAGGTCTACTTGGCTAGGATGGTGTGGAGGATTGGAACTTCCTGCTTGCATGAATTGTGAATTTTGACTTGCTTGGGCAAGTTCTAACCCTCTCACTTTTTCTACTAACGTTGAAATGACTTCATTTGGTGAAGTCACGATATTCTCGCCTTGGTGGCATTTGTTGTATACCATGGTTTTGTATAGGCATGTGATATCCGCTATGAACTCGCTCACTATCTTGCCAAGTTTCTCCGAGAGTATTTCCTATATGCAATGGTATAGAGGTATTTTCTTGAAAAGAGATCTTGGGTTGTGTTTGTAAACTTCCTACTGGTGGGTACATACCCCGAGAGCGCTGTTCACTCCTAGGATAAAGTATTAATTGTTCATCATCTAAGACCGGTATGGGTCCGATTGTCTACTAATTTGTGGTCTAAGTGGTATCCGAGGAGATGATCCATTCTCCGGTGAACGTCATATTATTCGAACCTGAAGGCTCTGTTTGTTGTTTTTGAGGGGGTTGATCTAACTCCTCCGTTTGAAAAGATGAATTATATCTGATTCTTGGAGTTTGTGTTGACAACTGATTAGTTGAGTAGTTGTCACCCCATACCGAGAGTGAAGGTGACGATTGTCTATTCTGTTGGGCGTAGTATGCCTCAAGACCCAAGAGGGGTCTGCCATATGCATCAAATCCCGACATATTCGGGGGGTATATGAATACCCGCAGAATAATGGGAGAGAGCGAAAATGATTCGTGAAAGCTAATGAGGCGGAGAAGATGAAAAGTAAACTAAACTTGAAAGAAAATGTAATACTATGACTCCGGATGAGAAAGTAGGAAGTTCACGTCAGCTTCACTAATTTTGTTTGTTTCACGTCGGGTTCACCAATTTTGTACGCCAGAAAAGTGACAAGCGAGCGTGGGAATCTACAGGTAACTCTTCCGTGTACCCGACCTCCCGAGGTCATGCCGAGACAGCCAGTGGGGATGGAATATGTGTGGGATGCAGACAGACTAGTTAGGCAATCTAATGTCTTCAATACGCATTAGTGGAATTTGTGAATCTAAGGCAAAGAAGGCCCTTCTAACTCCGAATCGGTGTGATAGATCGATCGGCAAGGATGAGATGCTCAAGTCTCCAATCAATATCGAGCTCGGCGTGATTCGATCTATGGGTTGTGGAATACGTGGAAAATGACTGGGATAGTTTCGTGTATGTCTCCAGATAAGGTCATATGGTGGGTGATGAATACAATTGATCGCACGGACGATTCTCTCGCCTAGTCCGTAACTCTCTAGCTTTGTTAGCTGTTGTGTCTCAGCAAGGATAATTGTTCGATGATGATAGGTGGAAGTGGAGTAGACTGGAATACTAGTGTGCGTAGGCCAGTGTCTATATCTAATTCTCTTATGGATTCGTTGGGCTGCGGGATTTGTGGGTCACAACCGTAGATTCGTGGTTGTTGTGGACCTGCTATGGTCATGCGTGGAATCAAGTCCTAATCCCTAGTATCCAATAATCATATGCTTTCTCGGCCTTCTATATTTAGGATTAATAATCTCGCGCGATCTTCTCGAGTACCTCAGTGCATTCTTGCAACCTCGGATTCTTAGGCCGGTATCTATATCGAGAAGAGTGTCTCTCGCATCTCGGTTTGTGGGACCAAAGGATCAAAACCAAAGGTTTGTTCTCTTTCGAACCCTTCTACGATCATGTTTATGTTTGCCTAGGTAACTGTAGTTTGGTTAATTTGACCAAAATGTGTGTGCTTGGTCATCTTCTATATTTAATCCCCTCAACCGAGAGCTGATCTGTCGTAAATCTATTGTTGTTTGGAAGATTTGTATTCTAAGGTTCTGGTCTATGTCAACTATGCCGTGATGAGATTGGGTTGAGGCGCAATTGGCTCAAATATGTATTCCCTGGGCTCCCGGGTCCCGTGATTGTCATACAAAACAATAATGTAAATCTAATCGCAACAAAGAAAATTTAACTACGTGGAATAAATCTAGAACATATATATATAATTTCTATTTTTGTATTTTTGAAAAACCTTAAGAATTTAAGAAAGCAGCTATTTAAACGTATCTAGAATTTGAAAACTAATATAAAACTTAAAACAAACAAAATAACCGAATGTAGTTATTAAATCTCTGTAATTTGTAGATCTATTTCTAAATAATGAAATAACTTGCTTAATCTATTTGCCGGACTCTTGATCCTACCTCGAAGTGAGGAATGAATCATAGTTTCTCGTAAACTATCAATCCCCACATGACTTCCCGGCAATATCAAAAGTAAATTTAATCGAAAAGAAGTGATTATCTACTCTATTTGATATATTTCTAACTTTATAACTTTGAAAGCTAGAACCGGATTCGCAGTAACGTTGACGAATCCAATGGTGTGTGTGATCTTGTCCCCTCGGTGTGATCTCCTCGCTCCTTCGTATTCACGTGAATCCAGAAAAGCGTGTAATGCTAGCATCAACGAAGACGCAGATATTGAGACAAAGGTAGCTCATAATACAGACTGAATATAATGCGAGTATGAGAGGGATAGCGCAAAAGTACATAGCTTGGCTTATGTAATTCCTAGCGGGATTTATTACGAGTCATGCAACATAAAGCGTCCAGAACCTGAAACTATCTTGTTTTGAGGAGCAAAACCTGCAACTTTAATGGCTTCCTAAGCTATTCTACTCCAATGGATTGGGTGAAATAACAACACTGCCTGCACAAGATGGATATGTGGCTTACCAACAGCTGAACAATGCTAACTAAACATGCAAAGAATTGAAACTATGGCTTCTAAGCAAAATAATAGACTGAACTATTGAAAATGAGAGCATGAGAAGTGAATGAGGGGCGCAGACCATTTGTTTGAGCACAAGCCATTTATTTATAGCTTTTCATTCACCCAAAGATCAAAACCAAACTGAACTCTAAAACTATAAACAATGGCCAAACACTATTCCAGGGGACCAAAAACATAAATGCAAGCCCAAGTTGGCAAAAAAAGCTGGTGAATCGTTGATTTTTACGTGAGTCGCGTTAAAAATGCTTTCTGGAAAACGCGTAAAGGACCGCCGCTCTGAGTAGGGCGGCGGTTACAGACCGCCGCCCTGGTCGGTGGTGGCGATCACGAGACCGCCGCCTTATGCAGGTGGCGTTTCATCATCAAGAGCAAAAAGCCAAGAAAAGAGGGGAAATGGAAAAAACAAAGCACGCGGGGGCTAAGCGGGGCATGTGGGATGTTAACGCACACTTGGAGATCTTTTCCAGATTCTGAACACGTTGCGAGGAGACCTGTATCATCATTGGGGCACTTGTTACATTGTTCCAAAGAAGATAAAGACCTTACAATTTTGGGTACGTCACAAGTACCCATTATGCCAAAGTCACCCATGGCACAATCTCGACCTCATCCCTTTTGAAGACACCTTAACCTTAAGCCTTTGCAATCGATAAGAATTGATCCTTGGTGGGATATTTAAGAGCCTAACAACTTCACCGATGGATCAACTACTGATTGGCTAACCTATAAATTTAAGAACTCCTCATGTGAAAGTAAGCACAAAATGTACTCATAGCTCCTTAAATTGTGAAGTAACTCATGCACATCCATTAGGACATCACCCTTTACTAGTATGAAGTCTCCTTCTAGGTCTAGGAGTCTCCATATTCATTCTAAAAGAAAGAAAATTGACACTTTCCAAGTATTTGAGAAAGTGTCAAACTCAAATGAAGCATTGTCAAAGCATGATTGTCAATTGTAATTCGCACTACGACAGATATCCCATGATAGGAGAAAACATTTCGTTTGATCCCTCTTGAGAGTAGTTGTAACATCAATAATGCATATGAGTACCCACAACCTACCTAACTTTATTTTGCAAGAAATCCTTGCACAATAAGGATTTGAGGGTTTGAGAAGAGTTTACATAGCCATTCTAAACCCGTGAGAAAAGAAGACCAACACACATTTCTAGGTAGGTGAAGCACCCAAGAAGTTGTAGAGTTAGAATCCAAGTAGGTCCAAGACTATACAAAAGGGTCAAGACCTGTATGAACGCTTTAGATTAAGTTGTACGATTTTGACCAGGATCAGTTTCAAGTTACAATTTTAGTAACAAAGTATTTCTAGTTCCAGATCATCTAGTTCCTACACTCGACCACCCGTAATCTTCCGGATCTACACGTAATCAACTAAGTACACTATTTACCTCTTTTTTGATAGTTGCTAGATTAATTATCACTTTGAAAAGCGTTATTTTGATTTGTGCAATTAATGTTGGAAGTTAATTAAATCATAATATCTACATGTAACATTTATTCATTCTTTTTATGTATGTTTAATCTAAAAACTAAAAATTAAAAAGGGTGATATTCACTTCTCAAAAAGTGAAATCATTTAGTGAACTTGACCTCTCTAATCCAAAAAAATATCCCTAACCACAGTGTCCTTAGGGTTTCATTATTTTTTCCAATCTCTTTTATTCATCATGGCCCATGCCATTTTTCGTGAAGCCTCCTTATATCATTTAATTTCAATGACACCCAACATGTAGATATAATCTCACAAAACTAGTACAAAAATAAAGCTCCCGATAATATGACACCTTCCCATGTGAATTCAATCTTGAGTCAAATTTCATCTCCATCCATTAGTAATGATGAAACATTTCACATAGATATCTTAGTGTCTCTTCAAGATTTACACCATACTTTTCAAGATCAATTTCAAGCTATGAAAGCTACCATTACATATCTCAAGGATGAGATACAATGTCTCAAGGATACTTCCAATGCACATATTAATTATCTTTCTATGCATCATGGTATTTCTAAGGACAAATATGTACAATATGATACAAGTTTTATGTATACTATATGTTCTCATACAAGTGAGGCTAACTTCCTACATAGAGGCAACAATGTGTATGTTCCACGAGATCAACCTCTTTGATTTGACAAGAATGCTACAAAACATGATATCCTATTTGAGATACTTGATAAATGCTTAATCACTTTGTTACCTACTCATTACTATCCATACTATCAGCTTGAAATAATCAAAGGTCAACCATTTTGTAATTATCATGAAATTAATGGACATTGTGACAATGATTGTTATGCTTTACAATGAAGAATCCAACAACTTGAGCATAAGGGATTTATTTCGTTTGTGGAAAGAAATTTTACTACACCTTCATCTCAAATTTGGAAATATCAATGGATTCCTAAAGTTGATCCATCTATATCTAGTGCACATAATGCAATATTGAATGTTGTAACTTCTGTAATAATAAAAGAGCCACCTATTCAAGAAGAGGACAAGAATGACATTTAGTTGAATACTTGCATTCTACTATTGTACAAACTAAAATGAAATCATCACATTAAACAAGGCCTCATAGCACATAGAGAATATAAAGAAAATATCAAAGATAACATCGTATTACCAACAAGGATCCATGTGCATAAATATGATAACTAGGTTGATGATTAGGATTATGATAGCAACAATGATGAATAAATTGATATGCTAACCAATTATTCTATGGATATATTTACTTCTCTACATCAATCTATAATAATTTCTAATCCACCTATCAATACCAATTATAATAACAATACAAATGATTTTACACATTTTATTAACATGACAACATCTATTATAGATTCTTACAAAACAAGTATCAACGACTTACTTAATGATTTGTTGATCTCTATAGTAATCAATAAATATAGGATAAATGATAAGCATGCCTCTCAAATCTCCACTATGCGACTTCTTATCCAATACTTGGGGGCATCATACTTTCCCCCTCTTTCCACATTTATGTTTATAGTTTCTCCTATAGCTATATGGGCTCCTATATACGGTTCTAATGCTTCTAATATTCTAATATTACATCTATTGGTTATGGAAAGTCTTGTGTTTCTCCCTCTATTTCTTGATTTTTATAATGAAAAGCCTCCTAAGACTTGATATGTTGCACATCTCTTGAATCATACATTGATCCTTATGTTTTCATTTACTCTTGCCATTATTACCAATAATCCCAATTTTCCACCTATTTTAGTTGCTCCTAAACTCTTATTTTTTATGTCATTGCACTTACTACTAATGTAGTTAGGATATTGGATGCTATAGGGTTCTCCCTCACTTTGTTGACAATGTTCTATGGTAGCTCTTGTCATATTCCCCCCTCGTTTCCGAATGACGCACTCTGTTTATAAGTTTAACTTGACTGTTGAGGGAGTGGTTCCACACCCAAACCTCACTTTACACACCTACATTGGGGGTCAAAATTTCCTCCCACATTTATTTTAATACTATTTTTCAAACATCGACACATTTTTAAGATACAAAAACATTCAAATATTTATAAAAATACAAAATTAGGACCTATTTCTATAACATACATTGTTTGCACTTTACATTATACATGTTGTTTATTCCTTTGGTTTGATAGATATCATTTATTATTTACAATCACACGTTCACTTGGTATATTGAGCATGATGCAAGAATTCACAAGAGTGATACACAATGACAGGTTCTAGTTTTTCCCTTTACCCAGGACTCACGAACCTATGGGGAATCTACTTTCGCATACTATATCTAGGTGTTATATTTCCATTATAGTTTCTTTATTTCCTCATTATTCTTGGTTACATATATTTTGTATTTTTATATTTTGGAATAACAAGACCAAAACATGTGTCTTGTGCAACACTTACAATTATTGCTTCACTGACTCTTTTCTATCACATATGTGATTTTCATCATATTTAGATACACTTTATTTTCCTACATGATTCTTTATTTGTGTGCATGTATGTTTGTGTTATACTATGATTGTGGCCTAAGGGCCTTACTTTTATTTTATTACCCTAGGTGTCCCATGTTTTTGGTAGCGTGTCTTGTGTGTGGTTGTGTATCTCTTGTTTGTAGGATCAAGGGCCTTGATTTTCTTGTAAGACTATGGGTGTCCCATGTTCGCAAGAATCTTTCCTTACGTGTGAAATTGTTTGACATATTTACACTTGTTTCTAGATATAGTATGCACTTTTTTCTACATTGTATGCACTTTTTTCTACTAACACATGGTTTTCCATCATTGTTATTATTATTTTTGCATTAACATTGTTATGGTTATTGCACTTCTTATATTTTTTTCTTGTTTTGAGCCATGGTATCTATGATGCACATCCCCATTAAAGGTACAATTTCTTCTTAGTGGCCACCACATCAACATTTTCACAAGGTTATACAGGTTCTTATCTCCTCGATATGGGTATACATATTTTCTTTTGAGTCATGCACTCAAAATTATTCATCACACATGCCTCAAAAGAGGGGGAAAATATCCAGGGTTTATTCTAAATTTCTAAAGCAGACACAATAATTTTTTTGGGCACGGGAATATGCAGAGGAAAACACAAATGTATCAAAATTGGACTCAAACACATGAAATCACCAAAATTCACACAATTTCAAAATGTACAACCTAGTCCTGGACTGCACAAATAGTTCTAACCCTATTATACGGTTTTTCCTAGAGGCATTTTATCCAGATCTTTCAAAAGTTTTAGGTTTTTCATCACTGATATAAAATTGTCATATGGTTTTATACTCATATTGACCCAATTTGACACATATTCAGGGGACATGAATTATTTCATTCTCTCTTTCTTCACAGTACTTAGTTTCAATTCCAATTTTGGGCACATTGGGGGCATGGGTCTCTTTTCTCCATTTAGATTTCAACATACAATTAGTTCTACTTAGTTTCTACTCATTTGTGCAGAACATGGAAAGAGTATGAGGGCACTTATTTATCTTTTCTAATGTGTGTCTTAATTTACAAAATTTGGCATATATCAATCTGTAGTGGTATAGTCCATGGGGTTATGGAAGGTATCAAAGTAACTAAGTTCTTTGTAGATATGAATTTCGCATCCTCTTGTATTAAAGGGGAAACTATCAAAGTTATTGAATGAATTTGATACACAGTATTATTGCTTGATGGGGTTCGAATCCTCATGTTTTTTGTTCTTCTATTTGATATGTGTGTGTTGGGTTGGTACCCTTAATGCATTGACCTCTGATTGGATTTTTTTTGGGAATGATCACCCCCAATTATTCATCAAAATTTAGCAAATTCAGAATCTATAAGGCACAAGAACGAGAACACATTCCATCACAAAAATAGGTGTATTCATTCCATGTTTTGCATATTTTTGGCATTTCTTGTTGCACATTTATTTACAATACTTTCATTACATTTGAGTTAAATTTCAATTTCCTATCTTGGGCATTGACTACACTTTGTGTTGCAGGTTTCATTTTGGAGCATGCCAACACCAACATAACATAATAATGAAAATGAAATTAGTGAGTGAAGACAAAGTGTGTCTACACACCCAGGTATCTTTTACTTTTAGTATGTAATTTCATTTCATACTTAAAAGGGGGGGTAAATTTAGAGACTCAAATTTTGCGATTAATAGTGTTGATCTTTACATTGCACACTTACATGAACAAAGGAACTCTCCTCACTCTTACTTAGCACACCCTTGTCGGGATGAGGGGTAAAAAGGTACATTTACCAACTAAATTAATTAATGTAAAGTTAACCATTATAACATACACATCATAAATAAATTAAATAAACACATTAAACACATAACACAACATGTAACGTGAAAAACCCCTAAATGGGTAAAAACCACAGAATAAATCCACTATCGAGAAAATTTTACAATTACCAGTCCAGTAACTCCCTCCTCACTTCTACTCCATGTTTTTACTAGGATTAACCTTCATATTCCACACTGGAATATTATTTTATCAATGTTCGATATATAATCGATATGATTTGATATCCTGAATATATGACCTAAGGTCATATTTAAATAACCCGAAGGGTTATAACTTTATTAAGTGATGGGGCACACCTCCCCAATTTAATTAGTTGATTAATTAAATTAACCAACCCCTAATATAAATTTTATATTTAAATAATATGAATATAGTTTATTATATATTATTTAAATATAAACTATATATTATGATGCACTTAATATTATAGTTCTAACACTCCCCTTAATATTAAGTGGGGATCCATATGCCAACATTACCTATTTGTACAACAAGATTTACAAATCCATAAACCCTAAAGGTTTAGGCTAGCACATGTATTTGTGAGACTAAATCTCACCATTTCTCATGGAAATATTCTTATACCGCATCTCTAGGAGCCTTTTATAACACAAGAAATTCCTTTATAAATAGATGCACACTAGACTTTATTTTCTTGTAAACTCTATTAGTTTACTTTAGATCATACAAGATATTTTATATTGCTTTTAAACTATAATAGAACTATAGATGAGAAGGAGTCAATCAACTAGCAGATCCGTTAGTAGGTGGAATTTCCATGCACACTACCCTCAATGGAAACTCGAAAGGCCAAGCATTTGCACAAAACTTGTATAACTTCACAACACACAATGGACTTGTGAACAAGTTTGCAACCCGATCTTTAGTTGGGTAGTACTTGGAGATCTATATCACAACCGAGAATCTTCTCATGAATAAAGTGCATATGTATCTTGATATGCTTCATTCTTTGATGCCGCACTTTGCATTTTTAGTGAGAGCAATACAACTCTGGCTATCACACATAAGAGGAGTACTTCATTTAACTTCCATGTGTATCTCTTCCAATAACCTCTTTAGCCACATGGCTTCTTTTGCTGCTTCCATTGCACTTATATATTCTGCCTCAGTAGAAGAAATGGAAACGCCACTACATTTTACCGCTCCAAGTAATGACAATCGCACAAAATTGAATATATATCTAGTTGTAGATTTACGAACTATCACATCACCAACATGATCAGAATCACAATATCCATATAAATCTACATTGTTAGATGAAATATAATGTAAACCATAATTAATAGTGCCCTTTACATAACTCAAAATTCTTTTTGCTAACTTTCAGTGATCCTGATAAGGTTCTTGCATAAACCTCAAGCAATCCCTAATGCATAAGCAATATCAGGTCTAGTAATGGTTAGATAAATCAAACTACCTACAAGTTTCATGTATAAAGTAGGATTATAA
Source organism: Taxus wallichiana var. yunnanensis (assembly GCA_018340775.1). Classification (NCBI taxonomy): domain Eukaryota; kingdom Viridiplantae; phylum Streptophyta; class Pinopsida; order Cupressales; family Taxaceae; genus Taxus; species Taxus wallichiana. The sequence continues at coordinate 221,376,332 of CM031235.1, forward strand.
TTTTCATGTGGAGGTTTAGGATCAAGTTTACATCCTACTTCTATAGGAATAGAAACTATTTTAAAATCAAGCATATTAAATCTTATAAGCAAATTAGTTACATATTGTGATTGAGATACTACAATAGAATTTTTATCCTGAAATATAGCCATGCACAAAAAATGATGCAATAATCCTAAATTTTTCATCTCAAAATATTGCATTAACTTTCAATTTTCATAATTAAAGTGTTATAATTATTAGCGATAAGTAAATTATCAACATACAATAATGAGAATAATAACATTTTCTTCAATTTTAACAAATAAATCATTGTTAGATGAACAATTAGATAAACTAATTTCATTGAAAAAATTGTTAATTTTAGAATACCAAGCTCTCAGGAGCTTGTTTCAAACCATACAAATATTTTTTTAATTTACAAACATACATTTATTTATAGAGAAACCAAGTAAATACAATCTCATTTTTAACTATAGGTTCAATTCTATTATTACGTACATTATTTTCACAATTTTCAATTTCAAATTCATTTTCATTAGAAACATCATAAACAATAGAAGATGAACAACAAGAAGAAAAAAAAATTGTTCCAAGATTTTAACATTCTTGTTTTCTATAAATTTTCTTTTTTGACAGATCAAAGATCCTAACACCTTTATTTTTATACCATATCCTACAAAGATACAAGGAAATGAGGTATGATCAATCTTTTTCCATTTTGATTTCGAATGAAGTGGGAAGTTGGATTACCAAAGATTCTCAAATGAGATATACCAAGTTTTTGGTTTGACCACTTTTCCTAAGGATTTGAATTTACTAAGGATTTAATGGGAACTCGGTTCAAAATATGAACAACAATGTTTATAGCTTTAGCCCAAAGGAACTTAGGAACTTGAACAAAATGCATCATAGTCCTAGCCATTTCTAGAATAGTGTGGTTTTTCCTTTCTACAATCCCATTTTGTTGAGGGAATAGGGAGTTATTAATTCCCTTTGAATTCCACATTCAACAAAAATGATTCAAATTCTTGACTATTCTCCCCATTATTAGTTCTAAGCATCTTAATTTTATACTTAGAAGAGTTTTCAACTAAAGCTTTAAAGTCTTTAAATTTTGACAAGACATCTGATTTCTTTTTAATAAAATATGACCAAATCATACGAGTGAAATCATCAATTAAAGTGACAACATACAAAGAACCATTAAGAGAAGGAAATTCTAGGGGTCCTCTAACATCACTATGGCAAGATCTAAAGGTTCAGAAGAGTTATCATCATGATGACTGTGAAAAGGATTAATAGATTGCTTACCATGTAAGCATCCTTCACAAGTTTCATGATTTTCGGAAATAGGTGGCAAACCAGTTACTAGGCTTATTTGAGACATGTCGTACATGCTCTTGAAATTGACATGACCTCGCCTCTCATGCCACAATTACATGTCACTCCTTTGAGTTGTCAAATAAGAAGCAAAAGGAAAACCAAAAAACACATATAATCCATCTCTTTGAATGTCTTCAACTATAGTAACATTATGTTCATTTTTAATAAACCATTTATCCTTTAATAATGTTACACTATAGTTATTTTGAGTCAATGAGAACAAGAAAGAAAATTCATTTTAAGTTTAAGAACTAGGGGAGAGGAGCCAGTCATCGTGCATTGGCCAATGACCGTGACAAGTTATGTTAATTTAATAGTTAATAGTAGAATATTCAAATCCCTAAACTTACATGAAAAGTTTTTAATAAATAGAAATAAAATGACATTTTTGTAATTAAATACTAGACAATATAAAGTGTAAATTTTATTATATTAAGAAGAAACATAATATTAAAAAGACAATAAATGATGCAAGTACTAATACATCTATGTATTCAACATGTCTAGACATATAAAAATTCAATCTATATTTTAAAATGAGTAGTGGAGATAACTCTCATTATTACAAACATTTTTTTAAGTTTGAATATATTTTCAAACTTAAAAAGGTCATGTCATTTATAACCATATACACTTTCATTCACAAAATTGAAAGACTTTATTGTCACAATAGGACACAACTCAAATCAAATACCACATTAAATGAATCATTTTCAAATAATAAAATGTCAAAATAATAGCCACATTGCCGCTTCTTTCCATCCCATCTACTAGCATTAATGATAAACCTGTAAAAAAATACAAATGTGTAAGGCTCAAAAAACATAATGCATTTATCAAAGGGTGAAATTAAAACAAACATATCTACTTGAAAATCCACTGTAGCCATTAGATTTAACATCTCATCACTCTCAATCCACACTAACCAATTTCAACCAATCACAAACAAGCACATGGATCAAGCACCCAATAACACTTCAACAACTTCTATAAATTCATTTCATTGTTCAACAATTAAATTTCACAATTTTTTCCAACAAACTTGCACCATCGAACCAATATTATTTGCAGTTCTCAATTCTGGTAAGTAATTGGGAATCTTCCAATATTGCATGTATATATATTTTGCCATTGAACTATTTGTATTCTCAGCTTAGTGCATTTTATGTTTGTATATAAAATATGTATTATTATCCAGCTCAGTTTCATACACATAAACAATAGTCTTTTTTATTTTCATTTTTTAGTTCAGTTTCCTATACACACAGAAAACTTGTAAATGATATTATGCTTACCAGGAAGATTTGAAAAGGTAAACTACCAGGAATAAAAAATAAGACAAATATAATATGAATAACTACCAAGTATTATATACGGTATACAGGTATAAAGTAAGAAGATGAATTATATTATATATACATGAAGCTATTCTCATTTTTGGTGTGTATTTAAAACTCAAATTGAGCTATTTTAATTTTTTTGTATATACACCTTATTTGCGGGTATTTTGTGTGTATGGGAAACTGAACTAGAAAATGAAAATAAAAAAGAATTTTATGCATATTTCATATATATTTATTCATTTACCTTCTTATCTGCCGGTTTTCTACTATGTGTATAGGACACAATAAACTAGAATATCGTAATTCAATTTCCTATACACATATATTATTTTACGATTTCAATACACATAAAACCTACAAATAAAAAGTTGAATGTGTATATGTATATTGAGTTTCATATACACACTACAAATGAAAATAGTTGTATTTAAAACTATATATAAAAATGAACTAGATAATGAATATCACGGTGTTGGTAGTTATTCATATTATATTTATTTTATTTTTAGTTGCTAACAGTTTTTGGAAGATATTAAAATTACATGATCACACAAAACAAATATTAATATTAACAAGCAGCTCTAAATTTTAACAAGCAGCTCATAATTTTAGTTCCCCTAAATAGCGGTTCGCTAACCGTGGTGAGTCGGTTATCTAGTGACCGCCATCGGTCACTGTGACTTATACCCCAAAACCTTTTGCTTGCCTATTTGCCACCTAACAACCCCAAATCCAGCCCGGTTTATCCCTATAACTCAACTGAACATATCAGCGACTTCAAAGAATAGAACAAACAACGTGACGATTTATTATTGATAGTTTAGTTTCTATTGCTTTGTAACGAGATACCTAAATCGTGATTTTGCAATAGCTTTCTATATTATCATTTGTGTTAAATCTGTTAAAAGGGGAACTGACCACCTTTGAAAGGAAGCTTTTATATTTCCTGGGCCTAAGGCAGATCCTCATTTGTTGTCTAATTAAAATCGGTGGTCTTGTATTCTTACTTGCAGTAGTCCTTCCAAGACAAAAAGGAGTTCTTTGCAGTCGATCTGATCTTTCTCTACGGTACGCGCACACCATCTCAACATTCAACAGGTATTCCTCCTAGCCCTAACCCTTATCTGTTTCTCAAAGGAATGATAGGATAGAAGCAAGTCTATTCTGCAGAGCCGAAACATTCCGTGCGAAACATTTTGGCACACCCGGTGGGACCCATTTTGGGTTTCTGTTTCTCTTGCTTATTTTCATTTTAGGAAGCATACTTGTTGTTGCTGTTTTTGTTATATATTTAGTAAAGAATTTGTCTTGCTTTCCTAGTTTCGCATTAGTGAAAGTCATCTCATTTGCTTCATCGAATATCATTTTCGATTTGGGTTTAAAACACGTGCATTACATTCTTGCTTGCTGTTTTCAATTCTAGTGAACATAGACTAAGTAACAAGTCGTACACATGGGGGTGATTTCCATGGTATTGATAGGAAATTAATCTTACTTTCACTGCACAACACATACCGAATCACTTCACAATTAACACAACAGCTCAAAACATCCCCCCTTTTCCATGGTATTCCTCCGCCCGATTGAGGTAACCTTATAAGCCAAAACAAACTTGACATTTCCCCTAAGTCTTTTGTTTAGGATTGACATCATTCCGCGTCTAAAGGCATAAGCCCACAATAATTAAAATTAACCCTAGGGTTAGTCTCTGGATTTGCGTGTGCATCTTGTTTGTTTTCAGTTCTATTTTCTCTGTTATACACTGTCTTCTGTGATTACCTTGGAACAATTTGATAAATGTACTGAGCGTTGTTAACAATCAAATCAGTAGCTTCTTATATTTTCTTATACCAGTCTTATTACACCGACATCGGTTAACTGACCGACGTCGGCTATAGTCTAACCGACATCGGTTACTAGACCGACATCTCATTATCGTCTTTTTACGAGTTTCGACAAACCAAAGAACTTACCAATTTCACCATTCTGAGTCTGTTTCTATTCCTGATAGATTGAAACCCTACTGTGTACTCCTGTCCATGGTTGTTATCACTCGAAAGCAAGCCGCCGCCATGGTTTCACATGCTTGCTCTGTGCCTTTGCCTGAATCACCCCCTTCACATTCTGTGGGGAATCCTACGGACACCAGCGAGGTTCCTAAAATTCCTGTGGGAGATAAAGAATTTGCCAAATTTCTGGATGCTAATCCTAGCGCTGTACAATACTATTTGTCTCATGCCCTTGACCGTACACCCGATGGTCAACTCCTTGTTGGCATGCCTATCAGTATAGCTGCTCATTTAGCCCCTTCTCCGCCTGATAACTCCGCTTTGCCTTCCGCATCTTTAGTCCCGTCGTCTACCTCAACAACTTCAGGGGTCCATACGGCACAGATTGGCTTTCCTTTGGTTAATCTTGGGCCCAACATGTCATTACCGCCGACTGCTCCTACCTCGTCTCTCTTGCAGACTGTTCCGTTCATGACTTGCTCTCTGCCACCTATCCACACGAGCTTTCCTTCTCAAGCTCCGCCCACCTTTTCATTTCCACACACATATCCGGTAACCTCAACAGCTTATATAGGACATCCCTATTCGGTTGCCTCAACACAGTCGTCCTCCATACCTTATCAACATTTAACCCCACCATTGTCTAGCGGTGGCCCTTGGCCCAATTTGCCTCCGTTTACCACAACCACACCATCATCTCATCCAACTACTGATTTAATTAAACAAATGATGGACAAAATGCAAAACCTGGAGGCTTCTGTTTCAGGAAATCATAGCGCCTTGACATACGAGCAAGTTTTTTGGGAGCCTATCCACCTTTCATCCCCTTCATTCATATCCTCCTCAATGGGAATCACCAAAATTTACCCGTTTTAACGTAAGGAGGACCCTCAACAACACTTGCGATCATTTAAACATGCCTCGCTATCCGATTGCTCACGACGACGCTTTACTACTCCGCACCTTTCCCATGTCCTTATCAAGACCCGCTTTAGAGTGGTACGATTGCTTTAACCCAAAGACTCAATCTTCTCTTTTAACCTAGCCTAGCCCAATCTTTCTTGGATCATTTCTCCATTAACATTGCCAAGAAAGTATCTATCACCGACCTCTATGCCATCCGACAATTTGAAGATGAATCTATCGCAGATTTCGTTGGATGATGGCGGGGCCTTATCAACCAACTTACATATGCCTTACCTCAGACCAAACTTATCGAACTGTTTACGTGGGCCTGCGCTAAGCACATCTCTCCTACCCTCCAAATTCAAACTTTCCGTACATTTGACGAGGCCTTTACTATGGCTCGAAAACTAGAGATTCGAGCCTTAGAGGAAGAGAAATTGCGGTTGCGTAACAAAAACCCCACTTTCCGAACCCAAGATTCCACCAACAAACCTAACACCACCAATCCTCACCCATCGACTGCTTCGAAATCAAAAGGGGCCATGCACGCGGTGATGGTCAAATCCCAACCACCATCTAATACCCCGCCAAAAACCACCTATAAGTATAAAGCAGAACCCATCAACTACACTCCCTTGGGAGAAACATATGGTGTGATATTGGAAAAATTGCTTAAAGTAGGAGCCATTACCTTACCTCCTGTTAAACCTCACTCCGGGTTTGATTCCACTCACGCCATACCTTCTTGGTACAAAGAAAATGATTTACGTGAACTTCCATCGCGTGAAGGGAAACAGTCATGAGAACTGTAAGATGTTGAAAAACATAGTGCAGGAAATGGTTGATGCGGGGATATAGCCCTCGATAATCCTAACGCCCCTGCTAACCGAAATTTGAAAATATTCAACAAACCATTCCCAAATCATTCTTCTAACAGTAAACTAAACCAAGATATCTTAGCCGAAGAGAGTGTTCATGAGATCCATGCAGTCTTTGATTCCCAGCCAAAGACCTCTATCGAACAAATTCTCAATCAAGCCTCTTCACTTACGCAGAAACCGAACCCCCTTCCTCGCCATCAAGACAAATTGAAATCCTTGCTTGTTCCTTTACCCATCAAGGAATTAGCTGCCTGAGTTCCTTCTCACAAATGAGCCTTCTTATACCACATCCTTGCAAGATTGTGAGCGGATGTTATCTAATTTATCTATTTCCCAACGCGTCTCCTTCTACCATTCTTGCTGCACAAGAGGAAGGCTCGCCACTTCTTTTCTCATCCTTAGACGAGCAACCTCTTGAACCGACATCACCACATTCTTTAAACATGACAGATCCTCTCAAACACGCTCTCTTACCTATTAGTCCTTCATCACCTAAATCTTTTCAAAGAACCGGTTGATCTCTTAACACCCATTGATACGATTGCCTCATATACCCCTTGTATCACACCCACAGTGGACCGGAATCACAACCCACCTTTCTTCCATACAAAAGTTCCTATTCACACGTGAGGACTGTCATTCCACAGAAGATAGACAGGTTCTATGGGAACGTTTGAGTACGCCATATTCTACTCAAATGCAAATGACCGATCCTGATGCCTCTACCATATACCCGAAGTGTTTACAGAAGCTTAAAATGCCCATGTCCTCATCTTCACCCCCCTCATCTCTACCAAATACCTCGTCCACTTCTATTAACTTAGCCAAATCTTCCCCTACGCTTGGGACCTCACCCATACCTAGTCTAACACACCCACCTAAGCGGCTTGATTTATCTAAAAATAAAGCCATCCATCCCATTAGGAGATGACCTCAATCTCCTCAACCGTGCCTCTATCACAACTAAAACCATCATCGTCACACCTACCTTCCATATTGGGACCCCATCCCTCTACCTTACATCAATATATCATACCTCCTACGTTTTCTTTAAAGCGACCTACGCCTTCTGCACCCATACAGAAATCCAAGGGTATAGCAACACCGTCACCCCGCGTATCCTGTCCACCTATCAACCCTAAACAAATTCCATCATCAAAATATTTGTTTTCGGTCACTCCTATTTCCCGTGGTTGTTTTCTGATACCACATCATCTGTGGCCTCATCATCCAACATAGCTTCTACGTCAAAGAAACCATGGTTAGGTAAAACCCATTATCAAAACTCCTTGGCTAAACCACCCCCCATACAAACCAACCACACCACGTCATCACCAGAATCGACCCAGTCAATAGCCTCATTTTCCTCTGACTTTGACCCACTCAAAGGGTCTTACGCCAAAATCCTTGCTATGTTGGTGGAGAATGCGACCATTTCCCTACCCCCACTTAGACCTTATGATCCATCTAAACCTCGACCTATAGGTTACGATGAGTCTAAAATCTGTGCTTACCACCGCACACCAGGACATGACGTAGAGGGATGCAAAGTGTTGAAAACCATACTTCGTCCGTCACCTCTCTCAGATAGAAAAGTTAAGAAAGACAACTTACGAAGAGAGAGACCTTTAGCTTCAATTCCCTCTCCTATACCACCTGTCCCCGCCTCACCAAGATCTATCATTATTACAGCCCCACCTCTCGAAAACCATGACCTATCCCTACCATCTTCCTCCTCTCGTGTTCACGAGATCAATATGATTAGTGTTGCCACTCGAGGGCAGAAAAACAATGGGAAAGCAAAAGAAAACACGCTGCGGCATCTCTTTCTCCGTCCACCATCCCGATTGCACCACCACCTAAAGTGGTTATTCGCGGACCCGCCTATCCCATCTCTAATGGAATTGCCCATCGAACTATGATCAAACAACTTCACCAATCGCCCGTAAAAATGACATTGTATGATCTCATTCAGACTTCTGAATCTCATCGACAAGCTCTCGTTGAGATCCTTCAAGGGATAGAGGTTTTACCTAATGAAACCTTGCCTGTTACCTCTATTCTAACACCCAATCACGTTGCTTCACTCACCAAACAATCTATCTCCCCAACCACTTCTGTCTCTGTACAGCAAGCCGCTGCTGTCAGTTTCTCCGAAGATGAAATTATCGACTTTGGTGCCGAAGATCCTGACCCTGCTCTTTTCATCTCAAAGATACGTTCGGGATATTTGGGTACGCCCTATTATGATTGATTGGGCGCTAGCCTAAACATCATCTCTTCAAAAGCCTTCCAACAAATGAATATCCCTTCTAGTTGCATGTGTGCCAACCCCATCATGTTGCGATCATTCAATGATGCTATTACTTCTACTTTAGGCACCGTGATCCTTAACATTCGTGTAGGACCACGTACTTTACCCGAACTCTTCTATGTCCTTGAGGGAGAATTCCAATACAACATGTTGTTAGGCTGCCCTTGGATCCGGGCTATGGGATGTTCCCTCCACCTTACATAGATGCATAAAATTTGAGTACGAGGGGAATTCCTACACCGTAAAAGCTGATCCTCCCCCCTTCAAAACTTGCAATATGTTGTATCTCTCCAATGATGTGCTTGTACTACGGTCAAGACACCCATTTATCCAACCTAGCCATCTACTTCCGACACACCTACACCTTCAACCAATGAAACCATGCTAATTCTAAATATTACTTCCTTTCCCACAGATAACATCCCAACCTCCGACCCCTTAGTAGATGTTTTTCAACGCCTTACGCTGGGGAGTACCGCCTATATAACGTTAGTTATTTCCATACCCGCAGAGTACTTGTGATTATATGCCCATCCCACCTACGACCGTCGCGTGGGGAGGTAATCTCTTACGGACCACCTCATTGCCGCACCAACCTAACATATGGGGGTGTTGACGCATCTTCCGTTACCCCTGAACCTCCTCTTGGTGTGGTTCCTTTCAAATCCGATTTTCAATACTTGACAAATCGTCGTTTCGCCCTCACCTTCTTAACTCGCTGTGCTTGGAAAGGCTTTGGTTTTGGTCTTTATGAACAAGGCCGACATACAATCATTCCCGTAACTACACGCAAGCACAATGATCGCAGTGGTCTCGGTTTTCCTGAAACACCTACACAGGAGACACCTCGTGTCAGTTGTATCCTGGAAGAAGACGACATCACCCCTACCAAACCATCATCACCCACTTTGCCATCATCACCCACAGAGTCGATAGACCCTGAATCTATCCCTCCTAACTTTTTTTTTTCATAAATGCTATCTTCATAGGTCCTCTCACTTATCAACGCGATAATGAGGATCCATCTTCTCTTCCCCTTTTGTATCCAGACATGATCGAAGAGGATTCACCTTCGATTAATGTTGTTGAGTGCCAGGATGACGACTCCATCCTCACTTACCTTGGGGGACGACTCCTATATTCAACGCGCCTTACCGTCTGAAACTCAAACCATGTTGAATGAGTCGACTATAGAAATCAACATCCACACAGAGGAGGATCCTCACATTGTGAAGATCGGACAATCCCTTAACACATCAGAACAAGCCGCCTTTACTACCTTTCTCCGTACCCGCAACCAAGCTTTCGCTTGGTCCTACGCTGACATGCCAGGAATTGATCCTACCATTGCTATCCATAACATCACCCTAAACCCCGATTCCAAACCAATCAAACAAAAACTGAGAAAGATGCATCCACGCATCGCCCTCTTGGTCAAAGAAGAGCTTCAACGACTTCTTTTTGTTTCCTTCATCTTGCCTATTGACTATCCTCAATGGATTTCTAACATCGTACCTATCACTAAAGTGACGGGGGGACTTCGGATATGCACGGATTTCCGAGACCTTAACCTCGCTTGCCCCAAGGATGACTTCCCCCTCCCAAGTATTGATCAACTTGTTGATCTCACTGCGGGCCATGAAATGCTTTCTCTCATGGATGGTTTTTCGGGATACAATCAAATTTTGGTAGCCCCGGCCGATCAACATAAAACTGCTTTCATAACTCCTTGGGGAACCTTCTGTTATCGTGTCATGCCATTTGGCCTTAAGAATGCTGGTGCTACCTATCAGCGGGCTATGACTTACATTTTTCATGACATTATGCACACTATCCTTGAGGATTATGTCGATGATCTTCTTGGCAAATCTAAACATCGCAGTGAACATCTCGATGTTTTAACCATTATTTTTGATCGCCTGTTACAATATTTAGTCCGGCTTCAACCAAAGAAATGTGTCTTTGGTGTTCTTTCGGGAAAACTTCTTGGCTTTATCGTCTCTTTGCGTGGCATTGAGGTCGATCCATCTAAAGTCAAAGCTATCCTAGAAATTCCCCCACCCAAAAACCTCAAACAATTGCGTAGTTTGCAGGGTAAACTTCAATCCATCCGGCGTTTCATCTCCCAACTCTCGGATCGATGTCACCCTTTCCATCACCTTCTTAAAAAGAACATTGCCTTTCAATGGAGTGAAGAGTGTCACCAAGCCTTTGAAGCTCTCAAATCCTATCTCTTGCAGCCACCGTGCTTATTCCACCTCAGGATGATCGTCCTTTCTACCTTTACCTTTCTGCCACTGACCATGCTATAGGAGCTATGCTCGCACATCGGGACTCGGCACGTCGAGAACAAGCCGTTTATTATATAAGTCGTACTCTCGTGGATTACGAGACTAGGTATACACATGTAGAAAAATTGTGCCTAGCCCTATCATTCGTAGCCACCAAACTCCGACATTACCTCCTGAATCACAAAACTTTTGTCATCACCAACACGGACCCCATTCATTATATGTATGCCAAACCACATCTAAACCAACGCATCGCCCGATGGCTTATGCTCCTCGCCGACCTCGACCTTGAGTTTGTACAACAGAAGTCAATCAAAGGACAAACTATTGCAGACCAACTTGCGGAGGCCCCTTTACCTGGGGAACAATTCACCAATTTTAATTTCCCTGACGAACTCATCGCCACTCTTTCACTCAGGGAAGAGTCGTATCAAATGACCCTCTTCTTCGATGGATCTAAATGCCAGTGCGGCGGAGGAGCCGGCATTGTTCTCATCCCTCTTGACGCTGAACCTATGCCTCTTTCATTCCGGCTTGATTTCCCCTGCACTAATAATACAGCGGAATACGAGGCCCTTGTTTTGGGTCTCCAGGTTGCGTTACACTTAGGTGTCAAATCTATTAATATTTTTGGCGACTCTCAATTGGTAGTCAATCAAGTTATGGGCATCTACCAATGTAAGAATGAGGAACTTCAAAAGTACAAACATTACGTGGATTCACTTTTGACCTCATTTACTCGTTATTCTATCCAGACCATTCCCCGCTCCACTAACAAATTTGCGGATACTATGGCTTGCTTAGCCTCGCAAATTCCTACCGCACCAACTGACTCTGACATATTCGTCTTGGTCCAACAACTTTTTGCCCCATCCTACTCAGCCCCGGTAGTTTGTATGATAAATACTGTGTCTACTAATTCGTAGGATACCTGGTACCACCAATTTCACGACTACCTTACAACCTCTGTTCTCCCACCTGACCTTACTAGTAATGGAAAACGTGCTTTTCTTAAAAGTGTTTCTCGTTATGTTGTCATGGGGGGACTCCTCTATAAACGTGGCTTTGATGGCATCCTCCTTCACTGTCTAACCGGCGCGGAGGTCACCTATACCATCCAACAAGTCCATGACGGCATTTGTGGTGGACATTTTAGTGGCCTTGCCATGGCCAAATGAATCCTTCGCCTAGGTTATTAATTGCATACTCTTAATAATGACTGCTACGAATATGTTAAGCGTTGTGTTATGTGTCAACAACATGCCAACCTTCAACATACTCCTAGCCATCCGCTACAGGTCGCACGAGATCTTTGGCCTTTCTCACAATGGGGTTTAGACCTTATTGGTGAGATTCACCCGCCTTCTTCGCAACGTCACCATTGGATAATCACAGCAACCGAATATTACACAAAATGGGTGGAGGCCATTCCACTCATTTCAATCAAAAAAAAAAATTGTCGAATTCGTTAACCATCACATTATGCATCGTTTTGGTATTGCTCATCGCCTAATAACAGATAATGGTAAATCTTTTAAAAATAAGTTGTTACAAGACCTTTGTGACAACTTTGGTATCAAACTTAGTTTCTCATCGCCTTACTATCCGTAGGCCAATGGTCAGGCTGAATCTTCTAATAAAACCCTAACCAAAATCCTCATGAAAGTTGTCAATGAGTCCGGAAGAAACTGGCATGATCACATTCCCTTTGCCCTTTGGGCTTATCGTACTAGCATTCGTACCTCCACTAATGCCACACCATTTTCTTTGGTATATGGTACCGAGGTTGTCTTGCCTCTCGAAGTACAAATACCCTCCCTCAGAATATCTTTAGGATATTCTCACCAACGATGATTTTCGCCAAGAGCGGTTAGCCCAATTAGAGCTTCTTGACGAGCGTCGTCTTACGGCTCTTGATCACCTTCAAATCTACCAAAAATGCATCAAGCGTGCTTATGATAAACGGCTTCATGAGCGTACTTTTAAGGTTGGCGATCTTGTCCTCAAAGAGAATCAACATGTAACCAAACTAGAAAAGAGTAAACGTGGAAAATTTGCTCCTAATTGGATTGGGCCTTACATTATCACTCACACTTATGGATCAGGCACTTATCGTTTAGCTTCGCTTAATGGTAAACCTGAGCCTGAGCCCCTTAATGCCTTGCATCTTCGACCATTCTACTGTTGAAATTAGTGTTATATCACTGCTTATCTACCTTACGCTCGTCCCTTGAGCTCATTTACCACCGCATACACTTTGTTTCTTACATCTCAAAATCCAATCAAGCTCACATGGTTTGATTATCACCTCCCCTTAAAAGATGCCTTCCCCTTTTTAGTCTAGTCCATGACTTCAAAGTATCAAAATGACACATTCTTAATTACACACTTATGGGATTTTCTTGAGTCAAACTTCTTACAAAAAACTAGATGCTTCATGCCCAACGGACATCTAGACCTCTAACTTATACAATAGACTGCTCCCTTGAAGGACAGCTATATGCCAAACTATTGCTCTTATTATAGATAGACTGCTCCCCCGAAGGACAGCTATACATAAGCACCGCATCTGCTACTATAAATAGACTGCTCCCTTGAAGGACAGCTATACACAGTCAGCCTTTATCAGAAGCTTCTCGCATTGATCAGCTTCGTGAAGACCTCAAGAACAACAAAATACATATCCCATGTAGACTTCCCGCATCGATCAGTCTATATCCAGAAAAATAAAAATACAAGCAGTACTTCAAAACACTTCTGAGTCATGGACTTGTCTATTTTGGTTTGGTTTTCTTTTGTCAGATTAATCATCTTATAATAAACTCACCTACACCCTCGCCCACATCAACCACCTCACCTCACCATTTTTCAAAACAACAAAACTCAAGGGACGTGACGTATATCCGATATATTGTGATTATACCACTCTTTTCACCTATCGACTTCTCACCTATGCAAGGTACCTAGGGATTCAAGCTCATCCTACATTAATATGTGGTTTGTTTAGCTCTTCTCAATTACGGGACACTCTTGCCTCTTTTGCTCGGCTCTAGGATTGTGTGTTGACCTTAATCAGGACACGATTCCCTACTACTTGGGTATGCTAACTTTCGCTTCACCCATACCTACACCAACAACATTACCCTACCAACACCAACAACATTACCCTACCAACATCAAATTTTTACTAACCAACAAAATTGCCTAACCACAACCAAATTGCCTGAATTCACCTCTCCCTACTCCTAAGGGAGAACTACATCGGTCTGAGGCCCCTCCTTGCTTTGTGCAATGGGCTATGTAGGCAGCACTTAGGAGACATGGGGTCTCCCAAGGTTAGCTCGACCATCCCCTACCATACCCTCTCATGTGTTGTCAATATAAATATTTTTTGTGTATTTCTATTTGCCAACATTCATCTTTATCCTTTTTCAAAACAAACAAAAACAACATTCAACACACAACCATTCTTATTATTATCATCACTCAAAACCACATACATATTTAGTTTTATTTTAGATGTTAAACAAATACATCTTCTCTATCATCGACTCACAGGTCGGCATCCTTATTTATTCTTATATTCCTATAAAATTCACTTAGACCCTTGCACCTCCTCCCGAATCAGGTGGTGATCGTGATCGTCGATGCCTCTCAGCTGGCCTCTCCATCCTCAAAGGTGCCACTGCCATTGGTTCCTCCCATTGATCCACCAACATCTCCTGTAACATACGAATACGTCCTCTCGCGTGGAGGAATCTTGCCTCCAGTCTCTCCACTCATAGCTGTGAAGCCTCTAACATTCCCATTGTCTCATTCACCTGTGTTTGAAGCTGGCGAGCCAAATCCTACAGACGATCTCTCTCCGCTGTAATCACAGCTATGTCAGGGCACTCACGTGCACCTCGCAGCTCTGCTACCCACCATACTCTATAGGCCTCCGTCGTTCCCGCATCCATAACCCTACGATCGGCTGCTATCTCTTCTGGCCCTTCTGGAGGTGTCGGCCGGGGAGGTGAGAATGCTGCCTCGGCGTCGATCCTCATGTATGGTCTATATGTCATAGGAATATCCTGAACGAACCCAAATTGTCGCCGCACGCGATCTAGAGGAATCCTCTCGTACTCGCCCGGCCTATGCCCTGCGATCCACCTCAATCGCTCTACACCCCTCAACTCCTCAGCTATGTGCTCTGTCACCATATAGTTCCCGTACGGCCTCCAACAAATATCCGCAACAGTCACCATTTCCCATACCTGTCTATAATACTCGATGTCATCTATCACGGCCTGGGATCTCGCTTCTTGTTCTGTGCGGACCCATCATCGAATCCCAACCTTTGCACTCCTGTCTCTCCCGACTCAATGGGTCGGCCTATTGGACATACACAAACAATATGCTCATAGGCCCAACAATGTAATAAGTACGAACAATCCAGTGTCGTCCTGTGTTTTCACTTGCATGCCCATAAACCCCTATATAACTCTGCCAGATAGGCGGGTGCCCATGCGAATGTCACGCTCATTTCTATCATTTCCCAAATAACACTCATCAATGCTTTGGGAAATCTTCCACCTTCCGCCCTCGGCAATGCATAATACCCCACTGCTATCATTAATAGCACGGCCAACCTTGTTTCCTCAGGATGTGTTGCATACATTGTACCATACGTAAATGATAAACCTCGTTGTGTCAAATCTCGTGCAGCATCCCCAAATACTGTTGTTATCGCTGCCCGCCCCGCGCTGGGCAATGCCTGATATATTGTTTTTCCTATCATTGGGAGTCTCAAAATACGGAACACATCTTCCAACGTCACTGTCATCTCCCCTGTTGGTAGATAGAAGGTATTCTTTTCTGGATTCCATCTCTCAATCAACGCCTGCAACATGGCATGGTTACGCGCAATTCTTGAATAATAGCGAATTCCACTTAACCCCAACCGATTTATCAATGCCCATTCAGCTGGTGTTACATCCGCTCGGATTCGTGACAACAACGCTGGCACAGTATCATTCATCCTTAACCTTGCTTCTGCCTGCATACATCAAAACGACACATAATTTTTCAAAAGAACAAAACTCTGGTTTTTTCTCAAAATCTGGAAACCCTTACAGTAACCGATAGCGGTTATGCATAACCGATACCGGTTTGCTAACCGATACCGGTTACTTATAAACGATACCGGTCACTGTCAAAATATACCTACCCTGCTTCAAACATACACCTTCGATACTTATGAAGCCCGTTTACTCCTATTTCTACCTAAAAACATACAGGCCCACCCTGTTTACCTGCCCCATAGCACTCATACCATCCCCAACCCTTGCCTATCACCTTTTTTTCTAATCTTTACCCACTTACACTTCTTTCATGCTATTTACAAACACATGCAAGAATCAAATTACAACCAAACAATTTACCTCTCCGGATGCAGCAGCTTGGGGCGGAACATGTCTTCCCCTCGTCTCCCTGCTTTGGATGCTTCTCCTCGTTCAGCCATGTTCACCACCCTCTTCAAATATAACTTGTCTTTCTGCCTTCTGAATCTCATCCCACGCTCACTTCACCTGTCTCTTTCCTCCTTATCACTCAAATTCTTTCATGCAATTACCTGTAGCAGTTGTCAAACAGCGTCGCATTCGCATATTTAACGTGTTTCATGACTCTAAAAATAAGAATGCTAAAAATAAGAACTTAAGTTGCCAACCCAGCAGTTCTATTTTTAGGAAAATCATTCTTGAATAACCGATATCGGTTACATGACCGATACCGGCCATATAGCTACCGACATCGGTTACATAACCGATATCGGTCACGCCCAACCTGTTGTTTAAACCTAAGCCTTTTCTTCATTTTTTTGCAAATTTTTGTGGCGCCCGTCCCTTTTTCCTGCATGCACAACACCATTATCCATATTTTTCATTAAATCCACATCTCATTACAATTTCATCACCATCATCTATCTACATTACAAAAACACACAAGCCATCAATAAACGATATCAAAAACCATCAATCTAACACCATTTGAATCCAAATCAACAGCTACATACATTCAATTTCACAAAACCAGCGACAAAACATACCACATTTCATAATACAACATGTCAACTAAACTCATCATTTATATATACATACATACATCCCATCCACAAAAGACATCAACATCATTAATATATAACACCATGTAAATCAAACTCATCATACATTCAATATCACAAACCACTTTCAACACACTTAACACATTTTTAAACACAACATGTGGGTCAAATCATCATATCTATATATATACAAAGTTTCAAATATACAATGTGCCCTGCATCGGGGCCTCCGTAATCTCATAATATAACAAAGCCGGCACGCAGGCCGCAATAACTGTCAATAATCTCGACTCGGCTCGCAGGCCGGTCTCTCATGTCAAAAACATACTCGGCTCGCAGGCCGGTATCAACTGTACAACCTGTACTCGGCTCGCAGGCCGGTATATACAATAAATGAATGAATGAATAAATAAATACATCATATCTAGGCACGCAGGCCTCTATAAACATAGCCGGTTGCATAGACCGGTGCCCATATCCAATGAACCAATACAAAAATATGCAGGGACCCCTCAGCTCTCTCCACCGCCCTCTGCCTGTCTGCCTGCTGGTCCCTGTGCTGCCTCTCGCCTCCTGCCTGTGACAGACCCACCGGCTGTGGCTGCACCTCCCTGAGATCTCTGGCTCGAGAGGTCTCTGCTCTATGTGCCGCATATGGCTGATAATCAGCCCCGGTACCATCAAGAATATCCTGATAGTACCGGGCCTCCGCTCTAGCCTCCATATAACGATCTCGAGCCACCGTAGGTGCTGGGGCTGGTCCCCTGACTCCTACTACCAGTGCCCCCTACTTGCATGTTTGTCTGGTGCTGTCTTTGGTGTGCATTTGGTGGTGCTGTGGTGTGTGGTGGTACACTATACTGGTTTGTGCCGGTGCCATTTGGTGGTCTTTGCTTGCACCTGGTGCTGCTCTAAGCACGTGCTGTACTGCACATGCTTCGAGCTGGGCTAGCTGCCCCTGTAAGACACCTATCTATGCCTGTGCAGCAGCAAGCTGCCCCTGTAATAACTATACCTGCCCTCTGAGCTGGTCCCTCTCTTGCTCTGTGCAGCCGCATTAAGTCAGTTTGTGCGGGTATCTTATCCTCGCTCTCTCTCCGGCCCACCAAACCAAAAATGCACTGTGCACCCAGCATCATCTACAGTGTCATCGGCAGGCCTCTCAGCAACCCAATCTGGATCCACGGGCTGTGGTGCAGGCAGTGGGGCCTCTACATCATCCCTCCGGTACTGAGGGAAGCGAGGGGGCTCATCCTGTCGTAGCCCCATCTGCCTGCGTACCCTCTCCAGGGGTATCCTCTCATACTCTCCCGGCCTCCATCCCGCTATCCAGAATGTGTACTGGATCCACTGCAACTGTCCTCGGGCTCCTCCGTGAGGGTGATGACCTCTATACGGTCTCCATACAATATCTGCCGCTGTCAGGCCCTCTAATAAATGCCGGTAATAAGTAACGTCTCGCCCTGCAAGCACTGCTCGTGGCTGACCCACGACCCCCAACCACCTCTGAAAGCCGTATCTATAGATGACCTGTGGCCCTGGCTGCTGAGGTAGCCCTACTGGTCTAATGCATATGATATGCTCATATGCCCAACAATGTAGCAAAAACGTCGAGCAGATCCCGAATCGCCTCATCCGGCGATAGCCCCACAGCTCCTGTATAACTGCACCAGGTATACAGGTGCCCAAGCATAACATGTATGCTCCTCCACCATCTCATGTAGCACCCCCATCAAGGCCCGTGGAAAGCGGCCTCCCTCTGAGTCCGGGAGGGCGAAGCAGGTGATCCCGATCATCATCAGCACGGCAAGCCGTGTCTCATGGCGGTGGGCACGGTACATATCCCCGTACGCGATGCTCGCGCTGTGATAGGTCAGTAGCGCGGCTGCATCCCCAAAAACCTGTAGGATGCTTGTCCATGGCAGTCTCTGCGTCCACCTGAAAGACTGCCTCTCCCTCAATCGGCAGTCGAAGGATGCGATACACATCCTCCAATGTGATAGTCATCTCCCCAGTCGGGAGATGGAACACATTGGTCACCGGATCCCATCTCTCGATGAGGGCGACCATCAAACTATGATCCCTATCGATCGCTGTACCGCTGGACTCCGCCGAGTCCCACCTCGCGCATGATACCCCAGTGTGCTGCGGACACGTGTGGCCACATCCGGCTCAACAGTGGGGGCATCCTGTCCCGCATCGTCAGCTGCTGACGTGCCTGCAAAACCAACCCACTACATTAGCCCTACTCTTTATAACAACATCTACTTTACCTCTCTATATCCCCTTTCTTATCCACCTAACCACAACCCGACTCCATACCACACGTCTACGCCCATCTATCTTCCCCTAAAAACTTCTACGCTATCCCCCTCCCTCTTCACACCCAAACAAACAACCCACACCATACTCAAATGACCCAAACCATGCCCAAATACCTAACCACATCTAAAAACTTAAAACAACAACACAACCCAAACCATACTCAAACAACCTACACCATGCCCAAATACCCAAACCACATCCACAAACTCAAAAACAAAATCACAACCCACACCAACAAATTGAAATAAACCTAAGTCAGGACCGCACCTATACTGAAACACCCAAACAATACCACAACACCCCCACCCCAACCCAAACCATACCCAAATCACCACCAAAAACTCAAAAACAACAACATAACCTAAACCAACAAAAATAGCTAAAAATCACTAAGGACCGGTACCGGTCACCCATAACCGACCGCGGTCCCCTTCCCACCGATGCCGGTCCATGACCGACCGACACCGGCCACCCACAATGCCCGCCTTTTCCAAAAATTAGCAACCGATGCGGTCGCTTAGCGACCGACATCGGTCGCTGTAAATTTCCGGAGCCGAACCCCGCGCCCCCGACTACATTTTTTCCTATTTCTACCAATTTACCCACCCAAATACCCTAAAAACCTACCCACCCTACCGCCTTGACCTATTTAACCCATCTACCCTCTCCCTTTTTCAAATCATTTCCATTTCTTAATTATTTTCTCCAAAATGTACATTCCTACCCAAAATCCCAAATATAGCATAATGCAATAAAATGCACACAATGAGGGGTTTCGAACCTACCCGTACGACGACACGTCGTCGTGGTGGGATGGGTGGTGGTGGTCCAGGTGGTCCAACCCCTCCTGCTCCTCCTGGCTGTGCCATAGCTCCACCTCTCCTCTGCTGGGTCCTCCACCAATCAACTGCTGCCTCCTCCTCGCTCGGGCCCACCAATCACTCACTTCTCCACTCAAATCGTGCCACCTCAGCCAACAAATGCACCAATATCAATATTCCACCTCAGACAACCCAAATCGGTTTTCAAATTGCAAATGTGACAATGACAGGCCGTATTTTTCTTTTTATAGGTTTTTGACCTATAACCGATATCGGTTATATTGTGCCCTAAGGAACCCGGTATCGGTCCCCTAACCGATATCGGTCATAGATAATCGACATCGGTTTTATCTCACCTCTACCCCAATTTTGGCCCTTATTTACTAATATCCCTTTCTACCAACATCACCTATATCCACCTTCGTTGACAACCCCTTGTTAACTTCATTGGCCCGACCAAGGCGCGCAACTAGCCTATTCGGCCCGACCCAAGGCGCAACCAACCTATTTGGCCCGACCCAAGGCGCAACCAACCTATTTGGCCCGACCCACGGCCATAACCAACCATTTGGCCCGACCCAAGCCGCAACCAAACCATCGGCCCGACCCAAGGCCGTAACCAACCTATTTGGCCCGACCCAAGGCCGCAACCCACCATTTGGCCCGACCCAAGGCCGCAACCAACCATTTGGCCCGACCCAAGGCCGCAACCCAACAACTTGGCCCGACCCAAGGCCTCACCCTACCCATCCGGCCCGACCCAAGGCCTCATCCTAACCATTTGGCTCGACCCAAGGCCTCACCCTAACCATTTGGCCCGACCCAAGGCCTCACCCCAACCATTTGGCCCGACCCACGGCCGCAACCCAACAACTTGGCCCGACCCACGGCCCTCACTCATCAATTAGCCCGACCCAAGGCCGTACCACTTAACTACTTCACCCAACATCAACAACATACACTTTTATCCACCCAGTAGCCTTTTGTTCAATCCAGCGCACCTGTTCGTGTTTTAGCATGATTAGGGTCCTTGACTTGATCTGTCGACCAACTTTGCCTAAGACCTAGACCGTGACGTTTATCTCAACCAAACCAACCATTTGGTACTGCCGAACATGCCTAAACGTTCCTGTACCTTACCTGTTATATACCCTGGAGCTACTTCCTATGCCTTGGATACCAGGATTATATCACCCTTGTTTGGATAAACTATCGACCTTTGCCTATGCATTGCTGGTTTGCTAGTCAAATCATGTACCCTGGTCGCACTACTGCATTTCAACGTGCGTCTGCTTCTTTGGACCTACCCCACCATCTCACCCTCATCTCAACACCATTTACCCTTTATCAACCCTATCCCTGATTTCACGCTACCTCAATCTGTGATAGATTTGAGGGGGATTACCTATACCCTTAACAGGAGTAACCACTTCTATTATTGTCCAGTGTGACTTTACAAAACAAACTACACGACAATAAGGGGCTAATGTAGACACCAAATTTGTGTCTTACGACCCCTTGTGACCCGCATCGCATTTCGCAACCTAACCTCACCACCTAAACCTTACACAATTATTTATTAATTACCTTATAATTAATAAATCCACATCACCATACCTGCCACCTCATGTCGCCACCTCATCATGACCTAGTCTTAACCCTAAACTAACCTAATTAAGACCTATAACTTGGTCCAATTCCACACCTATGACTAATTACTCCTCATCCGCACCTAAAACCAACTTCATAATGACTTGACCAAGCCCGCTACCAATCCCTCGGAAGAAAAGGAGGGAAAGCTGGCTATTTTACCAAAAATAGCCCGCTTTGACCGGACCGATACCGGTTCCTACTCGACCGCCGTCGGTTGCGTAACCGCCATCGGTTCCCGTAAATGACCACTTCCAACCAAAAACAAGGATCGGATTTTCATTTGATCGGGAGAAGGAGAAATCATCGAGAGAATCCAGATTTTGCTTGGCCGAGCAGAGACAAGTGAAGAAACAGGAAGAGTTTGCAGAGAAGGACATCAAGCCCAAGATTGCAACTGCACAACCAGAGCCCTGTGACACTCAGCTGATCATCGTGAGGGAAGACATCTCATCTTCTGATCGTCAGGACGTCCTATCTGAGTTCTACCTTCATCACCATAGTTCTTGGACCTGCATTCTCGTCAATAAACAGTAAGTAGAACCTTGTATGTTCTCTTTGATAACATTTCTTAGACTTTTTGAATCACAACCGTCATAAGTTTATTCCTAGATCTACTACCAGTGACATACTGCACTTAACCTTCATCCATACACCCTGATATTGCCCAGAAGGCCATTTTACCACACTCTGAGTCTTCCCTATCCTCCCATCATTCCCCTCAGCCATCCCCCAATCTTAATAACCCCACAATCACCTTGCAACCAACCTCTATCCAGAAGCACTTAGATTGCTGACCCTACCGGTATCGTTTATCCCCTACCGGCAGCGGTTCGCTAACCGCGGTCGGTTATCTAGTGACCGCCGTCGGTCACT
This sequence comes from Taxus wallichiana var. yunnanensis, assembly GCA_018340775.1. NCBI lineage: Eukaryota > Viridiplantae > Streptophyta > Pinopsida > Cupressales > Taxaceae > Taxus > Taxus wallichiana. Next base: position 221,399,237 of record CM031235.1, read on the forward strand.
GTGACTTATACCCCAAAACCTTTTGCTTGCCTATTTGCCACCTAACAACCCCAAATCCAGCCCGGTTTATCCCTATAACTCAACCTGAACATATCAACGACCAGTAACCGAACAAACAACGTGACGCTTTATTATTGATAGTTTAGTTTCTATTGCTTTGTAACGAGATACCTAAATCATGATTTTGCAATAGCTTTCTATATTATCATTTGTGTTAAATCGTATTAAAAGGGGAACTGACCACCTTCGAAAGGAAGTTTTTATATTTCCTGGGCCTAAGGCAGATCCCTCATTTGTTGTCTAATTAAAATCTGGTGGTCTTGTATTCTTACTTGCAGGTAGTCCTTCCAAGACAAAAAGGAGTTCTTTGCAGTCGATCTGATCTTTCTCTATGGTACGCGCACACCATCTCAACATTCAATAGGTATTCCTCCTAGCCCTAACCCTTATCTGTTTCTCAAAGGAATGATAGGATAGAAGCAAGTCTATTCTGCAGAGCCGAAACATTCCGTGCGAAACAACATGCCGCAATTGTCCAAGTCACTGGAGGGGCAGCAAAAAAAAAATCAGAATACGTGGAGATTGGGATGAGACTAGCATGAATAATGCCATCAAAGAAGTTGAAGAATATGGTTCCTCAACACATGGTGCTGCAAGAAAGTGGGGCATACCTCCAAGCACACTTACTTCATGGTTGTTGGGGATAACCACTAAGAAAACAAAGGGACCACCCACAATTCTTACTAAAGAAGAAGAGCTTGAGTTGGTGCAATGGTGTCATGAAATGGCTGATATGGGTCATGGGTTAGAAATCTCACAACTTAAAGCATATGTGGCACAAATATGTGAATCTAGGTCCACCCCATTCATAGATGGTATCCCTTGAAACTCATGGTGGGCAGGTTTTAAAAGAAGAACCCAAATTTAATTTTGAGGACAACAGAAGGCCTTGATAGAGATAGGGAAGTAAGTCTAAGACCATCTATTGTTAATTCTTTCTATCTGAATTTGTCCTCTGTTTATAAAGCTAACATGTATGAGCCAAGAAAAATATGGAATTGTGATGAAACTGGATTACAAGCAGGAAGAAATTGTGGTATGAGAGTGCTTGCTAGAAGAGGAAGTAGAAGTGTCCCATACATAATCCCAAAAAGCAGAGAATGGATAACCATATTATGTTGTGTCAATGTTGCTGGACAAAGCATCCCTGGTTTCTATCTTTTCAAAGGGAAGAAACAATTGCAAAATTACATAGCAGGTTGTGAGCCTGGTGCTTGCATGGCAGCACAACCTCATGCATGGATGACAAAGGAGTTATTTATGAAATGGTTGCATCATTTTGCAGCATGTGTACCTGGTGGTGTGTCTCCAACTAACAGGCATTTACTGATTTTTGATGGTCACGGTTCTCATGTGGCTTTAGGAACAATTCAAGAGGCATAGAGTTTGGGGATAGATTTACTTACATTATCAGTACACACTTCTCACAAACTACAACCACTAGATGTCAGTGTTTTTGCTCCATTCAAAAGTTACTTCAAAGAGGAGAGGCGTAAATGGCTATTTGAGAAACATGGGATAGATGTCAACAGGGAAGAATTAGCTACATTGGGGAGTAGGGCTTTCCAAAAGGCTCTTTCCCCTGAAAAATATTAAAGCAGGTTTCAAGAGGACATGTATATGGCCTCTTAATCCAAATGCCTTGGATGAGGACATGGCACCTAGCAGAACATTTGACACATCTAATCAAGATGAATCACATGCAGCAGAAAATATATTAAGGCTAGCTAGAGATAATTTAGAGGTGTCAAGTCAATGAGCAAAGAAGATGTTGAGATTGTACTCAACACACAAACAAGTAAAGAATGTGATGTTGAACATATTGAACAAAATACAAGTGAATATGTTCACCAACAAGCTAAAACTCAAGCTGGAGGGAGTCAATTTGATGAGTCACTAACGCTGCCTACCCAAGTTAGTTGTCCTGATTGGATGAAAGAAGCTGCTCTTAATCTTGGTGTCAATTTGAACAACATTGAAGAAGACACCTTATGTACTCCCTCACAACCATCACTACTTCATGAGTCAGATGTGGTCCACTACTTTGTCAACACTCTAGATGAGGAACAAATTGATGCAGCAGAGTTAGAGGAAGCAGATATTAGAGCAGAAAATTGTGACAAAACTTTTGAGGAAAACAAAGGACAAAGTTCCATTTCTAAATTTTTGAAACTTCCAATGGAAAGGGTGAAGGATTCATCAAGGTCAAATTGTAATGATGGAATACGATTAAGTAGAGAATCTCAACTCATCACTACTGATCAATATATGGAGCTGCTCATGGAAAAAGAGAAGCGAAAGAAAGAAATTGAAGAGTTGAAGCAAAGAAAAAGGGTACAGATGCAAGAGAAGAAGGCAGAGAGAATTGCTGGAAGGGAACGAAAGGAACAAGAGAAGATTGAAAAGGAAATTAGAAGGCAAGAAAAAGAACATCAGAAGTCGATGCAGAGGCAAGAAAAAGAGATGAAGAAAGAGCAAGAAAGGATCCAAAGAGACCAAGAAAGGAAGGAGAAAGAGTTTGAGAAGGCAAGAAGGGAGTTGGGAAGGCAAAGGAGACTTAGTACTCCACAAAATCCTTTTCCTGAAGAACACCCATTATTGAGGGAATTAATTTCCATGCATTGTCCCCAGTTGATGTCAGTGCATAATGTTCAACCTGGGGTAAGTGGTTCCAATCCATTCTCAACACTACCTGTGCAGGAAACCAACATTGGAACTCAACCACTTACATGCAACACATCAACTTCAAGCATGGTTACAGATTCACCACCACCATTTCTTGGTTTTTGGAAGTAGGGGCCATATATTGTATAATATTTTTTTGGAGGCTTGTTAGGGCCATTCGATTATTAAATATCAAATACATATTTTGATGACTTTGTGGGTCAAGTATATTTTGAATCCAATCCATTATCAACCACACCTACATACAAGATACCAACATTAGAACTCAACCAATGACATGCAACACATCAACTTCAAGCATGGTTATAGATTCACCACCACCATTTCCTGGTTTTTGGAAGCAGGTGCCATAGATAGTATAAAATTTTTTGGAGGCTTGTTAGGGCCATTCGAATAGTATATAACAGATATATATATATATATATATATATATATATATATATTTTGATAATTTTGTGGGCCAAATATATTTCTAATCGTTGTAAGGCCATGGCTATTTTTGACAAATATGTTTTTATATGTACACTTGCTTGAAATATGTAATGAAAAATAACTTAGTTTCATATTTTCTCTAAAACAACTATGTTCCATAGAAGAGAATCAAACTTGTAGGATACAAATATTTTGATTTTAATCACTTTTCTATTTTCAAGAAAATGATGCAATACAATTGATAATATTTGATCAAAATTGAACACAACAATCATACTATGTTCCTATCATTGCCTTATTGAGAGTGAGGGTATTACCTCGCCGATTTGTCGCAGGGGGTAAGATCCTCACCGATTTGTTACAAACAACATTCGTTCATCCAAATCCCTACAAAAGAAAAAGTAGGATGTCAAATCATAATTCATGCTTAGATTGTTAAGATTATTCTTTAAATTTGTATTTAGATTGTATAATATAGGGAAAACAAAATATTTCTGTGACAATTATTGTGTTCATAAACACAATTCACCATGCCCATATCTTGAAAAACTGATGAGATGTTGCATTTCAAAGCATAGTTCTGGCAATTTATCAATGTCAAACCTCCACTATTACTACAACTTCCTGGCAACTTCCCACTTTTACCACACATGCATTTCCCAACGATTCCCCTCGAAGGTTACTCTCCTTTAGACTTATTTCACTAGTCCAAATAACGAACTTGAATGCTCTACCTCGTTAAAGGATTTGTCACCTGTAGAGCAGAGTTGATCATATTAATCGATTTAAAACTGTGAGAATAACTTGAAGAATGCATCCGCTTACTTCTATGGAGGGCGTAATTCTTGGAGGCAACGTGGTTGTTGTTATAAGTGGGGTAAACGTTGTTGTGGTTTTATACAAAAACAAGGCTCTGGAATACAACTAGAAGCAAAAAGGAAAAGAAAAGAGGAATCCTGCACCACTGGAATCCATGGAGATGAGACTACTGCGGTTCATACTAGGAATAAATTAGGAAATGGGGTGTGGGGAGACTGCTATATATTTGTAAGGGAATAAATGATTTAAGTGTTCATTTTTATTTTTGCAAGTCGTGATGACCTATGCTAAAGACTCGACATTTCATCAAGGCGTGAATATGGTGTCCCTGCAGATTTCATCCCGAAATCTGTGACTACCATATCCAAAAAAAAATCGTACTTTTAAAATTATGGGTCGTTTTGCATTTTTATTACCTGAAAGTTCTTGTATTGCATCAAGATATTCCCAAAGAACCATATTAGCCATTTTCACCAAATACCCAGATGCCCAAAATTGTTATATTCTGTCGTCGGGATTTGTCTGCAGAAATTTGTATTTAATTATTTTGAGCCCCATTTGAGGTAATTTGCGCTCCGATTTAACCCTGTTGTGATCAAACATATCATTATTCCTATATACCAGAAGGGTTTTAACTAGGAATAAGTTTTGGGCTTTATTTGTGACTTTTGGCAACTTTTTGTGTTTTTGTGTTTTCCCGTTTTATTTTCTGTGAAATTTCTCTAGATCAATTCCTTTGCCGGTTTGGCCTGATTCTTGGCCTGGAGTAACTGGGGATCATATACACACGTTATGCCAAAAGGAAGTCGCCATCGGAGGTCCGGTTCACTGGGAAAAGATGAAGTGCGGACCAAAAATCCTTTTCTCGCCGGGCCGCATTTTTGGAAAACAAAGAATTAGAATGGGCAACGGGAAAATTAGAAGCAGCAGGTAGGTGGAAATTTTGTACCTACCTAGCAGGGTACTTTTTCCCATGATAGAAAAGTCACTTAAGTCAGTAGCGGGAAAATTATAGGCAACAGGCAGGTGAAAATTTATTGCATATACTTGCAGCAGGTAAAAATTCCCATTGTGGAATAAAAGAGAAGTCACTTAAGTGAATCATGGGATTTTATTACCTGCCTTGCAGGGTGAATAATCCCATTATGAAAGTCAAATGACTTAAGTGACAATGGGATTTTTCGGGGCTGCCTTGCAGGGTAAAAATTCCCATTGCCATGTGTTTTTAAAAATAGAATTCTCTTTAGCCAAAAAGTGCGACCCCTTTAGAGAGATGAAGGCAACCTTTAAAGTGATTAAATTAATTAATTTCTCTTCTAAAATTGGTGCCCAAGCATGGAAGAAAGTCAACAAAAGCAAAGGGGAATAAAGGAGGTGAAAATAGATTGTCTAAATTAAATAAATAATATTTATTTAAATGCAGCCCCTCTTGTGAAAAAGTGCACCCCATTTGAGAGATAAATAATGCTTTTTTAAAGCATTAAATGATTAAATTAAATTCTATTTTCAGTGGCTAAGGTTAAAGCACACTGTGAAGCTTAAGTGGAGTGAAGAGTGGATGATTAAATTGATTAAATTTAATTTATTGGATGGCTGTCCTTAAACATGCAATTTTAGCACATCCATTAAAGAGAAAAACATGCTTTTTAATTAATTAATTGTCAGGAATAGGAAGTGCAATTATTAATTATAGAATTAGGAGGGTTATATAAGCATGAGCTATCATAAGGGTGAATTAATTAATTCACAGGTAAAGAAGTGCAGCCCAGAGGAAAAGTGTGCCCCATTTGAAGAGGATTTTTGCTCAAAAGAAGATCAAATCAATGCTAAAAGCTTCCAATTTTGGCGCATGCATTGAAGGAAGTTGATTTGTGTTTGCATAATTGTTTTCATAAGTGATACAGTGCTCAGGTGAAGTTGGAAAAATTCATGCTCACTTTGCATGCAAATAAAACATCAATTTTGGGGCAGCAGGCTTGAATAGTGCAGATTTTTATTATTAAAATTCACTGTTCGTGTTCGGTTGCCATCTTTGTCTAAATTACTTGCAAGAATTCATTACAGGTGCTTTACAAAAGAAAAGGAGCTTTAAGCAATGTCCAATACATTGAATATATCCTCCGAATCTGAAGAATTATCCAGATCTACACAAGTTTTGAAGAAATCCAGCCAAATAAGAAGAAAAATAATTATTCAGACAAAGATAGACAAAGCCATGACAAAGAGGGATGAAAAAGAAAGCACAACGAAGTCATGCATCACTTCATAATTTGAGACATATGAGACACAGATCTAGGTCTGGAACCTCTTTCCAAATTGATTGATAGATCCAGAGCGGGAAAGACTTCACTCATGCGTGCGGTTAAAAGCAATGGAATTATTTGAGCTGCAGCCTTTCCATACACATCCCAGTTTCCAGAGTTTGTTATGGAGTGCATTAGATCTTACCATCCTTCATCAAAATCGGTGCAAGACGCTACGGGTGGAAAACATTAATTCTACTGACGCAGAATTCATCAATTATTGTTTGAAGATTCCGGTGTGAAAGGTGGTGACTTCCATTAGCATTCAGGATGCCGACAACAGGTGGGAGAAGCATAGAGTTGACTACATGAACATAATGAACAACAGATACATGAAGAAGCCTAGATCTCCTTCTAAGTTCCCAAGAACTCTTCCGTGGTCCAATCTCATGCAGGAGGATAATGATATTGTCAAATTGTTATGCAGGATTAATGGTGAGGCGAATACTCACACTTTTCATACATGGATGTATGCTTTCATTAGGACCATTGAAGTCAACAAGGTTGATTCCATAATCAATTGGTCGGAAATCATTAGCGACAACATTGGTGAGCAACTCCGGAACGTGAAGTGTACTTTCAGCTTCAAAATGACTTCCTACTTGGTGTATGCTACAACTTCACAAGGCATCTTCTCCAAGCTAGATAGATGTGGCGTTCTTTCTAAGGATTCCATTTTTGAGTGCTACCCACAACTTACTCATCGTACTGCATGTGAGAAAGATTTCAAAGTTTTCAATGATGAATTCTTCTACAAATTCATTTGAAGGCTAGACAGGACCTAAAGGCCAATAGGGTGAGCAAGGAAGTGTGGGAAGCAGTATTCAAAATTGGCAATCTATTCATTCAATTTGTATATTTCACATACCTCAAGGTTAATGGCTTTTCTAAAGAACCAGCTTAAGTTGCTTAGATATCGAATGATAGATTGATCACCATGGAGCCGAGCAGATAACTTATGGAGATACACGACCTTCTTCACCAAAATGGCACAAGTCTGTGCTTCTTCCCAATCACTATTGGACATTATAGCTGCGAGCATTCATAGAGCTTGAGGGATGGAGACGGAGATGTTATCTCGAGTATGAGCAAGATTTCTTCCCCGCACGTCGACCTTTGATCCATTTGGAGTAGTCGGAAGATGATCTCCTAGAGTACGCACATGTGCCTTCATTAGAGGATTTCAGGATGAAGTGCAAAAGTGAGTATGAGGTTAGAAAGAGGGATTTCAACAAAGCTATTAGCACGGCAAGTGTTCGACTTTGGACTAGCACGGATACTGCGGATCTTAAATATTATGGAAACATGTTATTTGACACTTACCATTAAATGGGAGAAGATAGAGCCATACTTCAAGATAACGTAGGGGGCTGTCATACAATTAAAGAAAGGTCTAGCACTGTTTTGGTAAATAATTCAAACTGGTTGCTGACGAAGGGATATTGCCTTGATGAAGCATTGATGAATCAAGTCACGGGAAACTTTGGCCCAGGAGATTCCCTCAAGAGGAAGCACAGAGGAGAAAGTAGCAGAAGGTCCGAGAATATGAAAGTACACAGAAGATCTCAATCAAAGGAGAAGATCACTTCCACGGCCATGACTTTAGTTCCGGCTTCTCTAGCATCGAGTACTTCACCAACTATTGCACCTCAGCAGGACACTTCCATGCCTCCGAACTGCAACATTCATCTTCTCTCCTCGCCACTGCTCAAAGACTGTTCTAAGAGACGCTGAAGCTATAGATGGCAGAGTTCGAAAGAGCTTTGTCCTTGGATGATTTGGAAGATGGCAGCCATAACACTGTGGCACTTTCTGATGGAGAGGAAACAGATCGGAAGATAGTAGTGTACTCAAGTGAGTTCTCATTCTCTGAGAAATAACTTCTCAAAATGGTTGGCTTCGCAGTTAGTTCCAGAAGCAAGAGTGGAGATGAACTTGGAAGAACACGACTTGCAGCTACTCCGCAGTCTAGGTGGAAAAGACAAAAGACCTAACGTTACTAAGGTAACTTCAAGGTTGATCATCAAAGAGTCGGGGCAGAATTTTCTTTGAGATGTTAGTTATGATGGAAGGAAAGAAGGAGGATGAGCTCACACATGAGAAGATGTAAATAAGAATGAACAGTACCCCTCATTCAAGCCACCACAAAAGGATTCAAACAGGACACACAAATATTGATAGATGCTCTATTCCTCGGGCTTGATAGAGAAAAGGTGGAGAAATATGAGCTTCGAGAAGTAAGTATCTTAGTTATGCAAGATCATAGCCAAGGTTGCTAAACCTTCCACTCAGCCCATTTCAGCTCAGGTGAGTGATCATCTTATGCGGGAGATGGAAGATGCAAGCAATCAGGTGAAAGTTATTGACGAATGGAAGAATCGATTATTTTTCAAGCCTCTGTACAACTTGGAGAGGTGGCAGCCCGCCTGAAGGTTATGAATGATGCAACAAATCAGCTGAAGCAACTGGTGATGAGCATAGTGGATATGAACATAGTTGCTGAGAGTAACCTGAGTACTTTGGCTGAAATCAACAAGCTGCCAAGAGATGTATTGGTTACAGAGAAGATTGTACCAGACGGATCGGTTTAGAAGGGGAAGCAATGGAATTTCCAAGATCTTTCCATTTGGAGATTTGTAGAGTTTGTGAAGAGGATGCAGGCACTTGAGAGTAGGACATCGTCCTTACTAGATAGTATTATTTCTTTCACTAAAGAGGAAGTAGTCGGAGATGTTACTTCATATGTATGGATCATTCTTACCAAACTGCCTAATTCCCTGGAAGGGTCTCTTCTGATGGGACAAAAGAGAATTGATAGAGCTATTAAACCTTTCACAATGAATTCCATTAGCAGACTAGTGGCACTGTAGGTGATATTGCGAGGTTTAGGTCGAGCTTGGAAGATGTGAAAGTGTGTATCAAGGTGTTAAATGAAGGATTGCTATAGTTCGGGACAGAAAAGGAAGCGGTGGCTAAAACAGATGGGAAGACGTTGAATCACATGTTCGACAAGTATATCCAATATCAGAACAAAAAGAAGACATAAATGTTACAGCTGGCTTGACTTCTTCTTCTATTTTCCACTTTCTGGATGAAATTGTAAGACTTTAAAGTTATTGGTTTTGAAACCATTACTTAAATTCATGTGGAACAATTCCATTAGTTAAGTGATACATGTGTCACTTAAGGAGAAGTTAGTGTAGAATGATTGCCAAATGTCATCTTTACTTGTTGTTTGTGTTTCGGTTCAATTAGATTTTCCATTTGTACTTTCCTCTCCTGCATTCTATAAGTAGGAGAAGAACCTCTCGGGTTAAGCATCGAATTTGTAGCAGTAACCTTGTGTTCCGGACTTTGTGCTAAAACCCTTGAGAGCCACTTGAAGCAAAGGAATATACAAGAGTAGGTTTCGAGAGAACTTTGTGTCACAATGTATTGTGTTTCTTGCTTTTTATCTTAGATCTTTCAGGTAAACTTTGTGTTATTTTAGATCTAGATCTAGAGCTACTTTTGCTTATAATTCTATGTTTATATCTACTGTTTTTTTCTATGTGCATGCAATCAACTCTACTATCTATTGATTGGGATGCACATCTTCCACATTTTTCTATGTGTTTATATAATTCCTTTTCCCTTCTTCTTTAAATATTTCCTTTCTTTTAAACAATTGCTTACTTGCTGTAAAACTATTCAGTTATGGTTCATGAAATGAGTAGTTAAAGTAAAACCCCATATAGATATTAGCATACTTTAATTGAAAAATATGACACGGGAGCCTCACCGGTAAATGAGGGAGATTTATCTCATGACTGCCTAGGTTTTTTGCTATGTAGAAAATCTAGCCAAGAGTTCTTAGTGACTCCGCTGGGGAACAACTATCTTTGCAGATCAAAGCTTATCTATTGAAGATCAGAGTGTTTTCCATAGAAATCTCAACTTGGCTGAACTTCCATTCACCCGATCCATGAAGGCACAAGGAAGGACCGATCATTTCTTCGCATAGGGCAGGAGCAATTCAATTTCAATCATCCTCCTCAAGTTAGAAGCCGCAGATCTAGTCTCTCACCAGGAAGGAGAGTGCACACCCATCTAGATCTGGATCATCTTTAGCATAATCCAATGGATGGAATTATTCACCAAGTCTACACAAGGAGAAGACGTGCTCGCTTGTCATGGAAAATAAGAACCAGATTGTACCTGTCCCATGGGGAGAAGCTTTTGGGCCACTAAACTAGGCTCCCATTTATGCACAATCTGGGCGAAAAGGATCCAGTAAAGAATTTTCCAAAATTCTTTGGACATGGAAAGAAAAACCCGGATGATCATTTGGCGGCCTTCTTTATATCTTGTGGTGTGCTTGCAGTGGAGCATGAAGATGTCTCGGTCAGACTCTTCATTGAGACTCTACACGACTTGGTTGGCGAATGGTTCTATTGGCTAGCTCCTGGCACCATAACCAACTGGGTGACTATGCGTGAGCAATTTCTGAAAATATTCAAGCCTGTAGAGGACGCTAGCACATTGATCACCCAACTGACGTAGTTGAAGAAAGAGCCAAGTGAGAACATGTGGGACTTTATTGCAAGGTTCTAAAGGATTTTATATAAAATCCCCACTTCTGCCGCATTGAGCGATGAAAATCAAAAGACATTTTTTTATAAACGCTCTATGCTCAAGTTGGATATCAACTGAGAAGGGCAAGACCTATAAATCTACTTGAAGCACAAAATGTTGCCATGGAAGTTGAAGATGACTTGATCATGGCTGGAAAAATCAAACAACCATCTCACAAAGGTGATGACACTTCTTCAAGTACTTCAGATCCTTTGTTGCAGAGATTGGCTAATGACATGTTGCAGATCAAGAAGCAGATCTCTCAAGCAGGGAATGCAACCCCTCAAGAATAGCTCCTACCTGGACCTTTAATGGTCAAAATCAAAATCAAAACCAAAACAAACTTGCTACTACACCACAGTGGTTGGAAATTGAAGCTGCTCCAAGGAATAACTTGGAAACTAATGAAGAGGATCTCGGCATTGATGAATCATTCAATGATGAAGACTTTGTAGATCCCGTTGGCGACTCCAATATTGGTTACCTAGACTATGAATCTGATGATGGCTATTATGAATCTTTTGAAGATTCTGATGGTCACACATTTTCGGTGTTCACAAGGTCTCACACGTGCCAAAATGCCGAAGCATCCACAAGCAGCCAAAGAAGAGAAAGAGAAGATCCTGGGCCGGATGTTACTATCTTGAAAAGGGGTAGCCCTCTTCCTTCTTCATTAGTGCCCAAAGATAAATATTCAAATTATTTTAATTCGCAGCAAAGGGCCAACACACATCCAGCTGAAGCAAGCCAAACTTTCGACATCATCGACCACATTAAACAAACCAAGGTCCAAATGTCGACGTTGAATATTTGAGAGAATTTCTGATCACTAAATAGATTGGTCTAATATGTACAAAGTAATGGTCCTAGCCCAACAAATAATACTTCACAAGGTATCTTGTCAAGTCCAAAGATTATTCCTCCTTCAAATAATGCGGCTGCAAGTTCTCCTCCTTCCTCTTCTCCTGCTACATCAAAAAGGATTGAGCCATTTTATGTGTCATTTCTTATCAACGGATACAAACTAAGCAATTGCATTTTAGACTTTGGAGCTTTTGATAATGTCATGCCTGCCAAAGTTGCTGATGCCTTGGGTCTCACATTGACAAAAACCATCGGAAGATGCTATTCAATAGAAAGGCAAGTCCCTCTTGTGGGGCAAATCAAATATGCGCAGGTAGTACTTGCTTCTTTTCCAGACAAAAGACTGAAAATGACTATCCTTGTAGTAGACATCCCAGTCTCTTATGGCATGCTGTTGAGTAGAAATTTCTGTAAAGAGCTGGCTGGAGAAGTCAAGATGGATTGGTCTTGTGTGCACATACCAATCGAAGGAGTTAGTCAGAAGTTAGGACTTGAGAATAAATCCAAGTACACAATATCAAAGTATGAGGATCCTAGATCTTAGATCTTGTTTCAGGAATCCGATCATGGAGTCTATTATCTAGAAATGGATAAAGAAGATGGTCAACCTGTGATTCAAGAACCACATAAACTTGACAACAAGGTTTGGACTCGGAATTCGATGGTAATGCTTTTCATTTAGATCCAAAGATAGGCATTGTTCTTATCTCTCCTGAAGGGAAGGTGCATGCACACTCCTTCAAATTGATGTTCGAAAATACTAACAACAAAGTAGAGTATGAAGTGTTGTTGTTAGGTATGGAACAGGCAAAAACAATGGGAATCAAGATCTTACACGCAAAAGGAGATCTTTGAGCTGATTGTTAAGAAGATAAGAGGTATTTATCAAGTAAAAAGGACAAACTTCGACATTATAGAGATTGAGTATACTCGCCTTTCGGATTTTTTAACTTTCTCAAGATCTTACATTCCGAGAGAACAAAATTCAAGAGTTGATTCACTTGTAGTGACTGCAACTTTGTTAAATCCAGATCAGCCTCCCACATTTTTAGACAAGGAGATTACAAAGTTGAGATGGTCTTCCACCCAAAAGTTCCCGACAACGTCCAACAATGGCAGGTTTTCAACGATGACAAGCATATTGTTGTGTTTCTCCAACAAAAAGATAACTTCGAAGAGATCTACTATGAGGGAAGCAATTCACCTCCAAGGAAAACTACTGTGGGAGAAATGGATGCGGATGTCTCGGGAAGTCAAGAGATTATCCAGCTAAAGGGAAATAAAATTCCCAAAGGCTTGGTATCTCTTGAGGAAATGTTTGATAAGCATGATCAGATGCTTAAGAAAAATGAAGAAAATGGGGAAGGTTCTTCCTCCGATACATAATTACTAAATTTGGGAGCCGACAATGATCCCAAATTAGTAAATCTGGGTAAGTGTTGTTCAAAGGCCGAAAGAGAAGCTTTTACTCAGCTTCTTAAGCAATATATGGATGTTTTTGCCTGGTCTTACCAGGATCTAAAACATATCAGCCTACAGAAGTCCAACACTACATCCCACTAAAACCAGAACAAAATCCTTTCAAGCAGAAGATGCGGCGGCACAACCCTACCATTTCAAGAACCATCTTTACGAAATCTAGAAGTTGTTAAACGTAAAATTATCTATCCCATACATCCTTCCAAATGGTTGGTCAACATAGTTCTTGTAAGGAAGAAGAGTGGTGAAATTAGGTTGTGCGTGGATTTTCGCAACCTTAATCAAGATTCTTTAAAAGATAACTACCCCATCCCCATCATGGATCACACTCTGCAGTGGTCACTGGATCTGAGATGCTTTCCATGCTTGATGGTTTCTCAGGCTATAATCAAGTCAAGGTGGCTGAAGAAGATTAATACAAAACTGTATTCATTACACCTTGGGGAACCTTTGCTTACCAGAAAATGTCGTTTGACCTGATTAATGTTGGTGCTACATTTCAAAGAGCTATGGATTTAGCCTTTGCTCATCTTAAGGATATAAGCATAGTGGTGTACCTTGAAGATCTTACAGTCTTTTCCAAAGATAGAAGCACACACATTTCGAATCTGGAAGAGGTTTTCATACAATGCCGCAAACATGGTATTTCTTTGAACCCCAAGAAATCTATCTTTGCTGTAACCAAAGGAAAGATGCTAGGGCACATTATTTCCAAAGAAGGAACCAAGATAGATTTGGAACGTGTCAAGTCTATTTAGACATTGACATTACCAACGTCCAAAAAAGGAGTTCACTCTTTCTTTGGAAAATTTAATTTTCTTAGGAGATTCATTTCGACTTCATTTGAGCTAACCCATCATATCTCGAATATGATGCGAAGACACAATATTTTAAATGGACTAATGAAAGGAAGGAAGATTTTGAGAAGATTAAGGAGGCCTTGTCAAAATCTCTAGTCTTGGTTTCACCCGACTTAAGTAAAGAATTTATTCTCTACTGTTATTCCTCCGAACACACCATGTCAACCATATTGATGCAGAAAAATCAAGAGGACGAAGAAGCTTCAATTGCTTTCATGAGCATGCCCCTTAAAGCTTATGAGTTGAAATATACTCCCATGGAAAAACACGCATATGCAGTGGTGAAGGTGTGCAAAGCATTCGGTATTATATTACTTACTCACACACTGTGGTCTTGGTTCTAGATACTGCAGTAAAATCTATCCTCACTCAACAAGAGTTAGGATTGTTGAGAGGCACATGGGTGACAAAGGTTCAAGAATATGACCTGGATATTTAACCGACAAAGTTGGTTTGAGGAAGAGGTCTATGCGAACTAATGACAGAGATGAAAGAATTAGTGCTAGAAGAAAATCAAGAAAAGATGGATGAAGATTTGTCTGCGGTAATTTTTATAGATCTGGTGGAGGAGTGGTACAATAACATTGCCTACTTTCTGACATATGGAAAATGCCTAGATCAACTTTCCAGAAAAGAGAAGCGAACTATTAAACTGAAATCCAAAGATTTTGTTCTTTGGGATAATGGTTTGTACAAAAGAGGAATTGATGGCGTATTTCTCAGATGCGTGGATAAAGCTCAACAGGATCAACTATTACAACAATTTCATGACATGGCTTGTGGTGGTCATTTCTCAGCCTGAGTCACTACACACAAGATCCTCAGAGCAAGGTATTATTGGCCCACACTTTTTCAAGATACTGTAGAGTGGGTAGCTAAGTGCCAAGCATGCCAACATTTTGTTGGGAGTGTGAAATTGCCTGCATTACTTCTAACACCCATTGTGATTGAAGAACCTTTCCAATATTGGGGAATGGATTTTATTGGTATGCTTAACCTAGCTTCCAGTGCTGGTCACCATTACATTCTAACAACTACTGATTATTTTAGTAAGTTGGTAGAAGCCATTCCTTTGAAGAACGCCACTTCCGCCGAAGTGTGTAGTTTTATAAAAAAAAATATTATTGTCAAGTTTGGCGTGCCGATAAAATACTAGCGAGACAACGCTCCGAATCTTTCTTCGAGGAGTGGTTAATTTCTATTACACTCATGGGATTCGAGATGGCACATTCCTCAAACTACTATCCACAAGGGAATGGCCAAGTGAATCTAGTAAAAAAACTTGGTAACTATATCGTGCACAAGCTAGTAATGTAGAAAATAAAAGGACTTGGCATAAAAAGTTGTTTGATGCATTATGGGCCGATAGAATCACACCAAAGAGGGCAATATGCATGTCCCCATTTCAACTGTTATATGGTAGAGACACGAAGTTTCCTCTTACCTTGGAACTGCCTGCCCTACAACTTTCTAGGGCCCTGGAGGATTCCACATTCACGGATGCTATTGATAAAAGAATTATGTACCTGACTAAATTGAGGGAAGTACAAACTCAAGTTGCAGATAGGTTGACAGAACATCAAAGGAAGGTGAAAGTCACCTTCGACAAAAAAGCTAGGGAACGAAAGTTTGAAGTCAATGATTGGGTCCTTTTATGGGACAAAAGAAGAGAAGCAAAAGGCATGCATGGAAAATTTGATTCACTATGGAAAGGGCCTTTTGTGATTAAGAATATTGCCGGAGCAGATAGCTTCATTCTTGCTCATTAGGATGGAGTTGAATTGTCGTTCCTTTCAATGGACAACACTTGAAGCTGTTTTGGACATGAGAAGTAGGGTAAACCCTGTATGTACATAAATAAAGCTTTGTTTGTTTTTCTTTTTTTTTGTTTTTGTTTTTGTGTTGTGTTTGTTTGCCTGAACCCATGCCCAAAAGACAAGATATGAAACCAGAGATGCTGGGATCTCATGTTTTCCCTTGTCATTCTGACAGAGAAAAAGATGTCCACAGACGGAGCCGACTGGTGTCCCCAGATTTCATCCTGAAATCTATGACTACCCTATCCGAAATTTTTTCATACTTTTAAAATAATGGGTCGTTTTACATTTTTATTGCATGAAAGTTCTTATATTGCGGCCAAGATATTCCCAAAGAGCCATACTAGCCATTTTCGCCAAATACCCAGATGCCCAAAATTGTTATATTTTGTCGTTGGGATTTATCTCATGGGAAATTTGTATTTAATTATTTTGAGCCCGTTTGAGGCAATTTGCGCTCCGATTTAACCCTGTTGAGATCGAACATATCATTATTCCTATATACGAAGGGTTTTAACTAGGAATAAGTTCGGGCTTTATTTGTGACTTTTGGCAACTTTTTGTGTTTTTGTGTTTTCCGTTTTTTTTACGTGAAATTTCTCTAGATCAATTCCTTTGTCGGTTTGGCTTGATTCTTGGCCGGAGTAACTAGGGATCATATACGCACGTTATGCCGAAGGAAGTCGCCATCGAGGTCCATTCACGGGAAAAGACGAAGTCACGCACCAAAAAGCCTCTCTAAGGTGGCCGCATTTTTGGAAAACAAAGAATTAGAATGGACAATGAGAAAATTAGAAGTAGTAGGCGAGGTGGGAATTTTGTACCTACTAGTAGAGTACTTTTTCCCATGATAGAAAAGTAACTTAAGTTCGGTGGGAAAATTAGAGGCAAGCGAGGTAGGCGGGAATTTATCACTGCCTTGCAGGGTAAAAATTCGCATTGTGGAATAAAAGAGAAGTCACTTAAGTGAATCATGAGATTTTATTACCTGCCTTGCAAAGTGAAAAATCCCATTATGAAAGTCAAATGACTTAAGTGACAATGGGATTTTTGGGGCTACCACAGGTAAAAATTCCCATTGCCATGTGTTTTTAAAAATAGAATTCTCTTTAGCCAAAAAGTGTGACCCCTTTAGAGAGATGAAGGTAGCCTTTAAAGTGATTAAATTAATTAATTTCTCTTAAATTGGTGCCCAAGCATGGAAAAAAGTCAACAAAAGAAAAGGGGAATAAAGGAGGTGAAAATAGATTGTCTAAATTAAATAAATAATATTTATTTAAATGCAGCCCCTTTTGTGAAAAAGTGCACCCCATTTGAGAGATAAATAATACTTTTTATAGCATTAAATGATTAAATTAAATTCTATTTTCAGTGGCTAAGGTTAAAGCACACTGTGAAGCTT
This sequence comes from Taxus wallichiana var. yunnanensis, assembly GCA_018340775.1. NCBI lineage: Eukaryota > Viridiplantae > Streptophyta > Pinopsida > Cupressales > Taxaceae > Taxus > Taxus wallichiana. The sequence goes on from CM031235.1 coordinate 221,416,572, forward strand.
AAGTGGAGTGAAGAGTGGATGATTAAATTGATTAAATTTAATTTATTGGATGGCTGTCCTTAAACATGCAATTTTAGCACATCCGTTAAAGAGAAAAACATGACTTTTAATTAATTAATTGTCAGGAATAGGAAGGGCAATCATTAATTATAGAATTATGAGGGTTATATAAGCATGGGCTGTCATAAGGGTGAATTAATTAATTCACAGGTAAAGAAGTGCAGCCCAGAGGAAAAGTGTGCCCCATTTGAAGAGGATTTTTGCTCAAAAGAAGATCAAATCAATGCTAAAAACTTCCAATTTTGGTGCATGCATTGAAGGAGGTTGATTTGTGTTTGCATAAGTGATACAGGTGCTCAAGTGAAGTTGGAAAAATTCATGCTCACTTTGCATGCAAATAAAACATCAATTTTTGGGGCAGCAGGCTTGAATAGTGCAGATTTTTATTATTAAAATTCATTGTTCATGTTCCGATTCTTTATCCGAATTACTTGCAGGAATTTATTACAGGTGCTTTACAAAATAAAAGGAGCTTTAATCAATGTCCAATACATTGAATATATCCTCCAAATCTGAAGAATTATCTAGATCTGCACCAATTTTGAAGAAATCCAACCAAATAAAAAGAAAAAGAATTATTCAAACAAAGATAGACAAAGCCATGCAAAGAGGGACAAAAAAGAAAGCACAACGAAGTCATGCATCACTTCATAATTTACAGACATATGAGTCACAGATCTACGTCCGAAACCTCTTTCTGAATTAACTGATAGATCTAGAGTGAGAAAGACTTCACTGATGTGTGCAAAGTTAAAAGAAGTGGAATTATTTGAGCTGCAGCCTTTCCATACATAGCCCAATTGTCAGAGTTTGTTATGGAGTGTGCTAGATATTACCATCCTTCATCCAGATCAATGCGAGATACTATGAGGAAAACAATAATTAATTTGGATGTAGAGTTCATCAATTATTGTTTGAAGATTCCGTGTGAAAGGTGGTGACTTTCACTAGCATTCAAGATGTCGGCAGCAGGTGGGAGAAGCATAGAGTTGACTGCGTGAACATAATGAACAACAGATACATGAGGAAGCCCAGATCTCCTACTAAGTTCCCAAGAACTCTTCCGCGGTCCAATCTCGTGCAGGAGGTTGATGATATTGTCAAATTGTTATGCAGGATTAATGGCAAGGCGAATGCTCACACTTTCCGTACATGGATGTATGCTTTCATTAGGACCATTGAATTCAACAAGGTTGATTCCATAATCAATTGGTCAGAAATCATTAGTGACAACATTGGTGAGCAACTCCGGAACGTGAAGCGTACTTTCAGCTTCAAAATGACTTCCTACTTGGTGTATGTTGCAGCTTCACAAGGCGTCTTCTCCAAGCTGGATAGATGTGGCGTTCTTTCTAAGGATCCCATTTTCGAGTGCTACCCACAACTTACTATACCTACGTGCAAGAAAGATTTCAAAGTGGTCAATGATGAATTCTTCTACGAATTCATTTGTAGGCTAGATAGGGACCTAAAGGCCAACAGGGTGAGCAAGGAAGCGTGGGAAGCTATATCCAAAATTGGTAGTCTATTCATTCAGTTTGTAGATTTCACATACCTCGTGAAGTCTTGGATTTTTGGAGAACCAGTTAAGCTGCCCAGATATCTTAATGAGAGATTGATCACCATGGAGTGAGCGCAGATAACTTGTGGAGATACATGACCTTCAGTTGAAATGGCACAAGTCTACGGGCTTCTTCCCGATCACTATTAGACATTATAGCTATTAGAGCATTCATAGAGCTCGAGGGATGGAGATGGAGATGTTATTCGAGTATGAGCAAGAGTTCTTCCCTACATGGTTGAACTTCGATCCATTTGGTATAGCCAGGAAGACAATCTCCCAGAAGTATGCACATGTGCCTTCATTAGAGGATTTACGGATGAAGTGCAAAAGTGAGTACAACGTTAGAAAGAGGGATTTCAGAGCTATCAAAGACGACAAGTGTTCGACTTTCAACTAGCTCGGATACTGCAGATCTTAAAGATGATGGGAATGTGTTACTTGACACTTACCATTAAATGGGAGGAGATAGAGCCGTATTTCAAGATAATGTAGGGGGCTGCCATACAATTGAAGAAAGTGCAGGCAGCATTTTTTTTCGTAAATACTTCAAACTGGTTGTTGACAAAGGGATATTGCCTTGATGAATCAAGTCACAGGTAACTTTGGTGCGGGAGATTCCCGAGAGGAAGCATGGAGGAGAAAGCAACAAAAGGTCTGAGAAGTTGAAAGTATACAGAAGATCTCAATCAAAGGAGAAGATCACTTCCACGGCCATGACTTTAGTTTCGGCTTGTCCAACATCTAGTACTTCACCAACTATTACACCTCGTGAGAACACTTTCATGCCTCTACTAAATCCGGAAACATTCATATTCTCTCCTCAGCCTCTCCATTTAGCACCTATTCCAGAAGAGACATTGAAGCTGCAGATGGTAGATTTCAAAATAGCTTTGTCCTTGGATGATTCAGAAGATGGTAGCCATAACACTGTAGCACTTTCTAATTGAGAGGAAACAGAGCGGGAGATAGTAGTGAACTCAGCGACTTCTCATTCTCCGAGAAGTAACTTCTCAGAATGGTTGGCTTCATGATTAGTTCCGAAGCAAGAGTGGAGATGAACTTGGAAGAACATGAATTCCAACTACTTTGGAGTCTAGGTGGAAAAGACAGAAGACCTAAAGTTACTAAGGTAACTTCAAGGTTGATCATTGAAGATTCGGGGTAGAAGTTTGTTGAGATGTCAGCCCGATGGAAGGAAATAAGGTGGATGAGCTCACGGCGAGAATATGTAACAAGAATGGCAGTACCCCTCGGTCAAGCCACCACATAAGGATTGAAGCAGGACACGCAGACATTGATAGATGCTCTATTCCTTAGGCTTGACAGAGAAAAGACAGAGAAAGAAAAGCTTCAGAAGTAGGTATCTCAGTTGTGCGACATCATAGCCAAGGTTGCTAAACCTTCCACTCAGCCCATTTCAAATCAGGTGAGTGATCATCTTATGTAGGAGATGGAAGATGCAAACAATCATGTGAAAGCTATTGACGAATGGAAGAATCTGATTATTCCGTAAGCTTCTATACAACTTGGAGAGATGCTAGCCTGCCTGAAGGTTATGAATGATGCAACAAATCAGCTGAAGAAACTGGTGATGAGCATAGTGGATATGAACACAATTGCTGAGAGTAACCAAGTACTTTGGCGAAATCAACAAGCTTCCGAGAGATGTATTAGTTCTGAGAGAAGATTGTACCAGATAGATCAGTTGAGAAGGGGAAGCAATGGAGTTTGTAGTATATTTCCGTTTAGAGATCTGTAGAGTTTTGCTGAAGAGGATGTAGGCACTTGAGAGTAGGACATCGTCCTTACCAGACAGTATTATTTATTTCACTGAGGAAGTAGTCAGAGATGTTACTTCATATGTACAGATCGTTCCTACCAAAGTGCCTAATTCCCTGGAAGGGTCTCTTCTGATGGTACAAAAGAGAATTGATAGAGCTACTAAACCTTTCACAATGAATTCCATTAGCAAACTGGTGGCACTGCAGGCTAATATTGCAAGGTTCGGTTCGAGCTTGGAAGATGTGGAAGCATGCATCAAGGTGTTGAATGAAGGATTTTTGCAGTTCAGGATAGAAAAGGAAGCGGTGGCTAAAACAGATGGGAAGATGTTGAATCACATGTTCGATAAGTATATCCAATATCATAACAAAAAGAAGACATAAATGTTACAGTTGGCTTGACTTCTTCTTCTATTCTTTCTTCTATTTTCCACGTTCCCAGATGAAATTGTAAGACTTTAAAGTTATTGGTTTTGAAACCATTACTTAAAGTCATGTGGAACAATTCTATTAGTTAAGTGATACATGTGTCACTTAAGGAGAAGTTAGTGGAGGATGATTGCCAAATGTCATCTTTACTTGTTGTTTGTGTTTCAGTTCAGTTAGATTTTCCATTTGTACTTTCCCTCCTACATTCTATAAGTAGGAGAAGAACCTCGGGTTAAGGATCAGAATTTGTAAGCAGCAACCTTGTGTTCCAGACTTTGTGCTAAAACCCTTGAGAGCCACTGAAAGTAAAGGAATATACAAGAGCAGGTTTCAGAGAACTTTGTGTCACGGATGTATTGTGTTTCTTGCTTTTTATCTTAGATCTTTCAAGTAAACTTTGTGTTATTTAGATCTAGATCTAGAGCTACTTTGCTTATAATTCTATGTTTATATCTCTTGGTTTTTTCTATGTGCATGCAATCAACTCTGCTATCTATTGATTGGGATGCACATCTTCCCCATTTATTTCTCGTGTTTATATAATTCCGTTTCCTTCTTCTATAAATATTTCCTTTCTTGTAAACAACTGCTTACTTGCTGCAGAAATGTTCAGTTATGGTTCATGAATTGAGTAGTTAAAGTAAAACCCCATATAGATATTAGCATACTTTAATTGACAAATCTGACACGGGAGCCTCACCGATAAATGAGGGAGATTTATCTCATGACTGCTTAGGTTTTGTGCTTTATGCAAAAATCTAGCCAACAAAATACTATGAAATGAAGAAGAAAAATGAATAAAGTCAAATGCAAAAGACGAGAAAAATTCGAGCGAGAACACTCTCAACCTGCAATTCACCTCATACCATTTTCTCCACCATTTATTCCACACACTACTGAAAATGGAAGAGATCCGGTGAATTTCCAATGTGCTTTTGCAATTAAATATCAGCTCCTCTGCGAATTTTGTATCATGCTAACTAGAAATCTTGTTTGACTTATATTATGTAGAATTCTTTGGAAGTATATTCTTGCAGATAACAATAAATTAAATTTTTAACAACGCACATAGAGCATAAATGTGAATCAAAGTAAAAATATACACATTAAAAGTAAATAAGCTTATACCCATAAACAAATTCTTCGAGATGTTATTTAGACTTTGCAGACTTTATAGATTCTTCTCCTATCTATAACAATGTGACCAAAATTGAGACAACCATTAAATAAATCTATAAAAACTTGAAATCAATATATCATTTGCATAAAAGAAATCAATAAATCACATCCATAAAATCACAATCGTAGATATCGGTAAATCATTGGAAATAAAAATCACAGTCACACTCATAAAAAAACAATTAAAATCAATGGCGAGAAAGAAGCAAGTTCAAGCAACCCACGGGAAATAAATTAGAACTACATTGGAGTAAATACCATATTAATTGGTAGAGGCCACATTAACAAAGGCATGTCATAGCATATCAAATGGTCGTCCTCTTCATCATAGGTGGTATAAATGCAATCCAGCTTTGGGTTCATTTTTAAGGAAATTGCTAACCATTTAGCAATAAATGAAGTTTAGTCATTTTTAATGTAAGATATTATATTTAAAATTGATTATTATATTGAATGTAATACCATTAAAATTGAATATTATTATGTTTGTTTTGTATCGATCATTGGATAATATAACCTCAATCGGTAGTGCATATTTTTTTAACATGCATTTTTAATATCTTCAGAAAATTGTCTTAGAAAATGAGTGTGGAGTGGTCATCTCAACTCGAGCGAAATTTGTAAGTCCAAAACATGTAAATATATAAAAGTGGATTTAAAAAAATTAATATGTATGTATGTAAATAAAGACCCTTAAGTTGAGTTCACAACGATTGGATCCTCTCCCCTAACAACACATTGTTAATAAAACCATTTGCTACTTTTTATTTTCCCTAACCTTGAACATTGAGAATGGAATGATCACCCAAGTAGATCTGATCATTACATTCACTAAGTTTAGATAAGATATCAGATCTAAAAGTCATGTTCCTAGAGGAACCACTGTCTAATATCCATTCATTTTCTTTTTGCAGTGACAAAAGCGACATATAAAGCAATTAGATTTGATTTTTGGTTATTTTTCTTATTCTTGTTTTGGTTTTGATTTTGGTTTTGGTCTTGAAGATTTGTTACCCTTTTGAAATTTAAGATTTTTTTTGTTATTTTTAAATTTTCAATCCTCTTTCTTATGTCCAAATTTACCACAATAATGAAATTTTCCATCAAAGCTAACTCTTAGATTTCAGGTTTCTTATCCTTACTAGGAGGTTTAAAAGTTTGCTTTGTATTTTTGTTGAATCTAGAGGTTTTACCTTTTGATTTCGAGCGAGAAGTGCCTACGTGGAATTCTCCTTAGAATCAAAATTTGACATTACTTGTTCTTCCTATATAAGAAGAGAACTAAGGGTTTACAAATTTGGAATATCTTGTTCTGTTTGATATTTAGATTTCAAAATTGAAATGAAATTTCTAAATTTTTCATGAATATTTAATTGGATAATAAAATAAAGCAATTTATCTTAAATCAAATTACTACCACATCCATTTAACTTGTGACTTACTATTTTTTTATTTTTACTAAATAATTTATCACTTTTTCATCTTGCTTCAGGAGTTGTCATAACCTATAAAATCAATTTAATAATTTTTGATAGATGCATACCTTCGTGCATTGACTCCAATTGAGCCCAATCCTCACTCGAGACTCTCTTGATTCCGATATGAAGAAGAAAATAATCTTGTACGCTTCACAAAATAATAGACATCGCATTTTGTACTTTCTATTGATATGGAGCGACATATCGTAGTTCGCATGTCTTACAAAGTAGGAGCTCTCTCAGTTCCATTTACAACTTCCCACAATTTGTGAGCCATGAATTCTGCTTTCAATCAAATCTTCCAAATGTTGTAGTTGTTTCCATTCAACATCTTAGATTTATCAATTGAAAATTTATTAGACCCCATTTTTGCGTAAAATAGAGATAAAAATGATTAATAAACAAAGATTAAAATAAGAGTTTTATATAAATTCCCCTGTTGTATTTTAATCCTCGTAATCGATCATGATCAATTTACACCAAAAAAGGAGGTCTTGTTAATTAAATAGTCTATACACAAATACGTTAGAATGATATCAAAAAATTAAATTGAAATGTAAGTGATTTTTTTTTAGTTTTGTAACAAAATGACGACGAAAAAGTTTGTCGTCGTATGAGAATATATCATTAAAAAAATGATAATTTTACTATTTTTACAAAAAATGATTTATAATTTGTCTATATTTTTGAAAAAATAAATAAACAAATTATTTAAACACAAAAAAACTTTTATAAATTCTTTTTGGAGCTCGCCCCTTTAACCATATAATCAACTCGGAAAGCCATATTATATCCGAATAACCATATAATCAACTTGAATGCCAATACTTATTATTAATCCAAACCATATTACCATATCAGATCGAATGTCAATGCCAATTTATAACAACCATATTAAACCGAACCACATTGTAAGTCAAATTGTGCAAGAACCACGACCGAGCCGCATTAAACAATAGTCAAGATGCTCACCATGCCCACGAGGGCGTTTAAACAAAAGGGGTGGTGTGACCTAAGTCACACCATTGAGTCACCGTGGGGAGGCTTTTAAAGCCTTCCCCTTGTCTGCGTCATCCCCATGTGGGACTAAACCCACTACGAAAGGAGGGGGTCTGTGATGTAGGAGGTAGAGGTGACAGGGGGCCGCGGGACATGTAGCAAGACTACAGAGAGGGTCTAATGAGGGACACACGGTGACAATATAGAGGGGCTGTAGAAGTATGCGTGAGTGCTACATGGCACTCACCAACAAGGGAGTGGTATGGAGGGGCTGCCCCACTGAACTAAATGGTTATATATATATATATAATATTATTTTAACATGGTTTTCGAGTATAGGTATACGGTTTAGGTTTTAGGTTTTACGTTTATATAAACCATATAATTTTTTTATATAGAATTCTATATATGTATAAAAATTATACACACACACACACATATTTGTATAGATTTATTTATATATGTATAGATAAAAATATACATATATTTATAAAATACGAAGATTTTATTTAAAAGTACAACTATTATAGTTTGTATTAAACTATAGGATCAAAAAAAAAAACCCATTAGCACTATTCAAGACATGAATAAGGATTCAAAAAATTCATAGTAAATAATGTAAATACAAATGTATTATCGGGGACAAGGAATTTTCTTGACCAATGAAAAAAATAGAAAAACCTATTTTCTCGAGTGTTGTCTCCCCTTAGTAAACTTGAATTTTACTCTATATTTTTACTTCCCCTTTTGATTTTCTTGAATCCTTGCAAACTATATAAAACTATAAAAAATATTTACAACCCTTACCTTATTTTTCAAAACACAGTAATTTCGGAAGTAGAATTATTTTCACGCAGCTTAAAAAATCAATAATTCCTTTTCACCTATGCAATATTCATCCAACCATTCAACTATGTGGAATGAGAAGGGGGAGGAATAATATTTCAAATAGTTTAACTACCTTCCCAACTATTGAAACCTTAGGATTAAATTTAATTTATTAATCTTACTCTGGTACCATGTCAAGACGAGGGGTGAAAAGTTACATTTACCAACTAAGTTTCTAAGCTACTAAATTTTATTGAAAACGGATAAGTTTAAGTGGGTCAAACAACTAAAATACCAACAGATGCTCTATTTTTGTTAAAAAACATAATAGAGTGACTTTCGTGCCCCCACCATTTTTTTAGCACCATTTAGTATTTTTGAAAACCCTTTGGTAGAAAGATAGCTAGGAGCATCTAGTTTGGGCTCCATTTTTTTTTTAGATTTTTTAGCGAATATTTTTTTATTTATGATTTTTCTAGTACATAAATTTTATGTTTTGAAAAATAATCGGAGCTCTGACCGTGCCCCCTAACTACCTCAAAAATATCAAAAATTAGATTTTTTTTTTTTTTAATATGTATAGAATTATGCCTAGTTTGGGCTAGTATAATTTTTTTAAAATTTGATCACCCAAAAAAAAGATACACCATGAAAGATAGACATATTTACACTTCAAAAAATAGCTATAAAAAGGCATAGTTAGAAAATAAATAATATGGAAACCTTATATTAGTCAAAAAATTTGAAAAATTATATTTTTAGAAAGAAGAAACTCTGCTCTACGTCGTGGTATAATTTTTTAAAAATGGATCGATTGTTTTATTTTGATTTATCATAGAGGAAGTGGATTTTTACATTTTCTTGCAAAAACACGTTGTTTGTTGTGTTTGTACAGGTCCATGCCTCAGGCTTGGGGATCCAAACTAGATCCCAAGCCTTGAGGCATGGCTTGGAAAAAGAGAAAATACAAAATGCGTATGCGTTATACGTACATGTTTTTCTTTGTTTTATATATTGTGGCCCCCCAACGTCCCTTTCATCTCTTTCATGGGAATTCTGCAAACATTTTGTTTTGTCTGCAATTTTCTCTACATTCTTGCATGATTTTTTAGTAGTTCATTTTGTCCCCTACCCCACTAGTTGATTTTTTCTAATCATGGGTGATAAACGTCGAGCTAAGGACAAGAGGAAAGTCAAGAACAAGACACTAGAGCAATTGGAAGAGAAGAGAATAAAGAAATTGAAGAGAATGCAAAAACTTGAGTAGGGAAAGGTACATCCGCTATATCAAATGTAGCTAATGTATTAGAAAATGGGGATGAAATACATAATGAAAATGTAGATAATAATGATTTTGCAATGAATAAATGAATAATGATATTGAATTGAATGATAATGTTGGTATGGATGAAGAAATTGATATGAATCCAATTGTTGAACCCTTACCTGAGAATCCAAATGTTAACCCCGAAATTTGTATGAAAACACTGAATGAAGAAAGTAACCTTGTAAATGAATCTTCACCTCTAAGAACACCTCCTTCCATTTTGTGAAGAAAACCAATTCACTTAATTGAAATTGATGAAAACATTATAAAACCAATGCCTAACAAAATGTCTGAAAGAAATGCGAGAAGAAAAGCTAGTGGAATTTGGGATAATTACTTTGAGAATTTAAATGACACACAAAGATGTCAATTATTTGTTACATTGATGAAATTAATTAAGATGAGACCTATAATGAAGACCTTGGGGTTAAGAACATCTAATGTTGTTGATCAAAATGCGTCAATTGTTGAAAACATACATAAAGCATACCAAACTGTAGGTGGAAAAAGATGCACCAAAGATAGTAATGTTACATGGTGTGCACTTACTAATTGTATAGTAAGTGATAAAATAGTTAATAAACGCTTGATTAGAAAAAAACAAAGTGCTTTGAAGCTAAACAAAAAACACTAATGAAAGCAATAGAGAGACGTAAACGTCTTGAGTTAGTCAATAACACTGACTATTGGGCATTTCTCTAGTAGACTTCCATGAAAAGACAAGAATACATCTGATATTCTAAAAGAATTAATTGTAAAATTTTGGAATGAGAACACAAGGGTGTCACCAAATAGAAGAGATACAATAAAAAGAAGAATAGGTTCTCGTAATCGTGAATCGTGTGCAAAACATTTCTTAGATATGACTCAAACAAAATTGTTCTCTAAGTTTAAGAATGAAAATCCACAAATTAACATTAGCCAAAGATTCTTTGAAATGAGAAAACCCTTTTATGTGAAAATCAATCACTCACGTACCACTTGTTGTTGCAGGCATCATGTTGAATTTTCAATGCATTATGATGTTTTTTGTCAAATACGTCGTGTTTTGCATATTGACATCATGTTGCAGGAGTGTGGATTAAATGTCCCACAAAAATCTTCAAGGGAATTTATTCCGACAATATTTTGTGAAAAATCAACAAGACAATTTTTTTATAACAAAGCATGTTTGGATGGAATGTGCAATGTATGTGGTGGCTTGCCAAATCTGAAAAGTTGTATCCATGAGGAGAGTACATATTCAATAGGAAAAGAATTGGTTGATTTCACCAAATATAAATCGGTGGCATATCAATTAAAAGATGGAAAAGAATCTAAGAGGTGTGAGCTTGTTAGAAAACAATTACTGTATCAGAATATATGGTCAAATTCAGAGAGGAATTTTTTATGAGTATGCAAGGCACACACATAGAGCTCGATGGTTGGATGAACAATTCAAGTTAAGAAAGGACACATTCCCACTTGGTACTATTGTTTCAGTAGTTGACTTCACAGAGAATTACACATTGCAGCCACAAATGGAGGTTCAGTCTCAATATTATAACTCAGTGCAAGTTTCTATTTTCATGCATATAACATTCATGCACTCTCCTGAAAGCACTGAGCAAGATCAAAAAATATTAAGAGAGTATCATTTCTACATCAGTGATGATCGGACACATTCTACAAAATATGTACAAGGGTGTTTCTAGGTGTTTTATGTGAACTTGAATGAGAGGAACATTAGTTTTGATCAACATTACATTTGGTCGGACAACTGCACATCACAATTCAAGAATGCATGGATGTTTTATTGGCTAAGAAGATGCACAAAGAAACAAATGTACAACATATCTGGAGTTTTACTGAGGTAGGGCATGGAAAAGGAGAGCATGATGGTGCAAGAGCATGTGTGAAAAGAGCACTTGCAAGAGAAGAGTTAAAGTTCAAGGATGGTGCTAAATTTACAGATGCAAAAAAACATTGTTGATTGGTGTGTCAAGAATATGGGCCATGAATCTCAAGAGAGATCAATGGTTCGTAGATATTTTTGGTTGATAGAGGAACAACATCTGGAAAACTTTGAAGATTATATGATAGTTGCAGGATCAAGTGATATGCACTCATTCCGTAGTTCAGATGCAAATGCTTGGACTATTTATACTAGGTGCATGACATGTTTTTATATATCATGCATTGATTTTGCATGGAATGAATGTGAGTCACAATAGTGGGTGGATGAATGGACTTGTAGACCTCTAATTCCACTCGACACACATCAAGTTCCATGAGCATTACAACTTGCAGGGTCTTCAGATCAAATGACAACATCACCTGACTTTGACCAAGTCTCTGATTTAGTGCAACAAGGTACATACATATATGTACATGCCATGTTTTAGATTTATAAATTATTAAATGGTCAACTCTTAATGTATTTTTAAATTGACTGAACAATTTTACTTTGTGATACATAGGGCACATTTTTGTAATTATTGCGATGGAATTTAACGAAGAGGGAACAAACTACTTCTTGTCTCGTTGTGTAGAGGGGAAAAAAATTGACTTCCACAGTCATTGATGGTGAAGACCTTGAGTATCCCACTGGGTCAGTGGTAGTCACTGGAACTTGGCTTCGATGATATCCTATCAAAAAATCAAACATTTGGTTGTTTGAAGACTATGAAGTACATCGGAAGATACTTCACTATTCACATTTGGTCCTTGCAACAAATATTAAATTGATCAAATATCGAGGTCGGCCATCAAACAAGAATTTGTGGAAGGTTCGTGAATCAGATCATGAAGCAATTCTTACTACTGTCAAGAATAGAGTTGATCCTTGTGGTTCATTGGATTGAATTTGCAAAGGTATGTTCTTCATGAATTTAATTTGAATATTTACTTAAATGATTTTGTTTAAATTTTGTATGATTTAAAATTCTATTTAATTGCTTACTAACATGTTTATGTAGGTTAGTGGTGCCAAAAAAGCTTCCACCTTCACGTGGTTGGCACTGTTAGTAGAGAATTTATTATTCTCGAAGCCAAGTGAAGCTAAGAGAAATTAAATATTAGAAAGGAACAAACAAAAAATTCTCATTTCACCACCTATATTGTAAAAATATCTTATTAAAATTCTCATTTCACCACCTATATTGTATGAACCACCTATATTATTCAGGTGATTAGCAATGGACAACCTTACATTGACAGACTGATGCATTTATTTCACACATGTTTGCAAACAAGGTAGGAAAATGAGAGAACCGAATGGAGATGGATAAAACCATGAGAGGATTTTGTAGAGGGCCCCAACATGGAGGAGATCTCGATCTCGAAGAGACATCTCTAGGTGCCACGAGTTCGAGAAATCACCGTCGAAGATATGTGTGTTTTGGCCTCAGGGCTCTTAAGGGACTACGCCGGATGAGGTAGCCGAAAGCACGGGGAGCATAGGGAACAAAAAAATCCTCCACTAGCATTCACCAGCCACCCCGATGTGTTGGCGTAGTTGGTTTGGTCCCACGAGCTTCCAGTTTGCAAACTATAGCATCTACAACCATCACTACACTCGACTCTCAGACTACACTATTTCACGTGTTTACAAACAATAGGACAGCGAGAGAACCGAATGGAGATGGAGAAAACCATGAGAGGATTTTGTAGAGGGCCCCAACATGGAGGTCTTGGATCTGACGAGACATCTCTAGGTGCCATGGAGTCCGAGAAATCACCCGTCGAAGATATAGTGTTTTGGCCTTCAGGGCTCTTAAGGGACTACGCCGGACGAGGTAGCCCAAAAAAGCATGGGGAGTGTAGGGAACCAAAAAAATCCTCCACTAGCATTCACTATGGCCACCATGACATGTTTTTGGCGTAGTTGGTTTGGTCCCATGAGCTACCATTTGCAAAATACAACATCTAAAGAACCTTACACTCGACTCGAAGACTACACTATTTCACGTTCAAACAAACAATAGGACAACAGAGAGAACCAAATGGAGATGGAGAAAACCATGAGAGATTTTGTAGAGGGCCCCGACATGGAGGTTTTGGATCGATGAGAGATGTCTCTAGGTGCCATGGAGTCATGAGAAATCACCGTCGAAGATATATAGTGTGTTTTGGCCTCGGGGCTCTTAAGGGACTACGCGAGACGAGTAGTAGCCCAAAAGCATGAGGAGCGTAGGGAACCAAAAAAAAAATCCTCACTAGCATTCACCTAGCCACCCCGATGATGTGCATGGTTAGTTTTTTGGTCCCACGAGCTTGTTTTTGCAAACTATAGCATCGACAGCTCTACACCTTGATGAGTTTTAGATTTACATATTTTGCAGTGTTTACAAACAATAGACAACAAGAGAACCAAATGGAGATGGAGAAAACCAGAGATAATTTCGAGAGGGCCCCATGTAGAGGTCATGGAAATTTAGGATGGTTTGATCTCAATGATGTCTCTAGGTTCCATGGAAGTCCAAGAAATCACCTGTCGAAAATATAGCGTGTTTTGGCCTCTTGGCTCTTAAGGGACTACGCCTGAATGAGGTAAATGCCGAAAGCACGGGAGCAGTGAGGAACCAAAAAACTCCTCCACTAGCATTCCTAAGCCACATCCAAACATGTGAATGCATAGGTTTGGTTTTGGTCCCCAAGCTTTCAAAGCTACCATTTGATAAATCAGCATCTGAATTGTTTTATGCCACCTGACTTCAAACACACACTATTTCACATGTTTTAAAACAATAGGACAATGAGAGAACCGAATGGAGATGGATAAAACCCGATAGGATTTTTAGAGGGAAAATGAAACATGGAGGTCTAAATCGAAATTGATGAGAGATTTAATGGAGGTGCCATGATCAAGAAATCACTGTCGAAGATATAGCGTGTTTTGGCAAAGGGATCTGAGCTCTTATCGGACTGGTGGCCAGGCAGAACGAATAGCTGAGGAAAACATAAGTAAGGGAACCCAAACTCACACAATGGCATTGAAAATTTGGAGGAAACATTTTTTCACCTTACTACTCTCCTTTGGCATAGTCTGGTGGTAGTCCCTTAGAGCCTTAGCCCAACATATATCTTCGACGGTGTGATTTTCTCATGACTCCACTCACTTGGCATCTAGAGTATTCTATCAGATCCAAGACCTCCATGTTTCAAAAATAGATAACGAAATTATTAATGGGATCCTAGGAAGGAGAAAATTGAAATTCATTTGTATCAGCCTCATTGTGCTATTGTCTGCCAAAGACTAACGAATATCTCTCAAAGTAGCCAAGTCCGTAAATCACATCAATGATCTGATGATGGCTCCCTAAAATGTTTTAGTTTAGCTCTAAAATCTCTTTGGTCAAACTTTTGACCAACTACATTGGGAGGTGCTAGTGAATGCAGTGGAGAGCTTTTTTTAAATGAGGGAACCAAAAAAATCCTCCACTAGTATTTCTCCATCTAGGCACCCTGTCATTTCAGGTAGTCCCTTAAGAGTTTTTCCCTGAGGCCCATCTACACACTATATGATATCTTGTCTGGTGATTTCAGACTCCAGATGGCAAACAGAGATGTCTCGGGTGATTTTCGAGACAAGACCTCCAAAAAATCCACCTCCAATGGAGAATCCTCTATGAAAATATCTATAAATTTCTCATCCATCTCCATTTGGTTCTCTCATTGTATTATTTTTGCAAAAAACAGTAAAGTAGTAGTGTAGTCTGAGTCAAAAATGTAAAGGTAGATGCTTTAGATGTTGTATTTGCAAACGAAAGCTTCATGGGACCAAACCAACTACGCCAACATGTCGGGGTGGCTAGGTGAATGCTAGTGGAGGATTTTTTTTGGTTCCCTATGCTCCCCGTGCTTTTGGGCTACCTCGTTTGGGCGTAGTCTCTTAAGAGCCCTGAGACCAAAACACACTATATCTTCGACATGTGATTTCTCGGACTCCGTGGCACCTAGAGAGATGTCTCTCAAGATCCGAGACCTCCATGTTGAAGCCCTCTATGAAATCTCTCCGATGTTTTCTCCATCTCCATTTGGTTCTCTCATTGTCCTATTGTTTGCAAATGTGTGAAATAGTGCAGTCTGAGTCAGTGTAGGGCTGCTCCCAGACGTTGTAGTTTGCAAATGGAAGCTCGTGGGACCGAACCAACTACGCCAACACGTCGGGGTGGCTAGGTGAATGCTAGTGGAGGCTTTTTTTGGTTCCCTACGCTACCCATGCTTTCGGGCTACCTCATCCGGGCGTAGTCCCTTAAGAGCCCTGAATGACTAGATTGGCTTAAGAATGAATTTGATAGGGGTATGTCTAAGAACACATGGGAGTTATCAATCACCTAGTAAATCTTTCTTGTTTAGTTTTGGATGGGAGTCAGCTGGCCTACGACTTAGTGACCTTCCATTCATTGATAATTTATGCTATGATAAACCCATGGATGCTTTCAAAAGTGCCTTCAAAAGGATAGGGGTAGTCATCAAGCCTAGTGAAGGGTGTGATGTGATTTCCAAATAACTTGAAATGCCTATAGATTTAAAGGTAATAACATGAATTGGATAGGATTAGACAATCAAGAATCATTGAGTGTCTGAATCAGAATGTCATTGCATCTGGAGACATTCTCAAGCATTGGAGTAATGTATATGGAGAGACATTCTCAAAATATCAACAGATGAAAGGCATCAAATTGTGATGACTCTCGGGTGTTTTAACAGGGGAGAAGACTAAGAAGCATAGAAGAATGTAGTAAGTGCATGATAAGATAGGAACCAATACAAAGAGACCATGAGCAAGAAGAAGCGCAAGTAAGGTAAATACACATATACACATTGATAAATTGAATGAATAATTACTCAGATTAGGTAACTCTTTATATACATACATTATATAAATATTGATTTCCAAAGTTTGATGCATATTATACATTGAAAATGCTAGTACATGTACATCACCAATAAATGAAAAAATAATCCATAATGTCTTAAATATTGTCAAGTGCACATCATATTAGTTTCATGTGAAAATAATCTCAGAAATGTAAGGTCTCATACAAAATTATCAAGTTCCAAATAGTATTTTAATGTGCATAATAAATACAAAAATGCCCAAATAGGTCATATACCATCAAGTTCAAATGCCATATAGGCGTACATACAATGCCATGCACATAGGCATACAAAAACAATGTCATGTAAGACATATATATTTCCTACTCATCAAAATCTATCCCTCTCTTGGCCTTGCTCGAAGAAGGCCCTCCCTTAGACGAAGATGGAGATCATGAGATGACTTTGGATCATCCGAGCCCATGCTTCGAGTCCTCTTCCACTGAATACTCACCTGTAGATGAGCCTGTAAATGCAAACAATGTTTTTTTGTCAAAACTTAATTTATATATGTTTTCAACATGTATTTAAGACCATGCTAGAATGAAAGTATTTACATAAATACACAAACTTACCGCAAGTTTTCGATCACGCGAATTTGCATCTCACGCTCAGATGAGTCATCGGGAGCTCCTGCGTATATGAATGGGGGTACGAAGACGATGAGATGGAGGAGTCCATGCCCTCGAAGTCAAAATGGAGGGGGTTGAAGTTCCCTACATACACATAAGATCAGAAAATCTAACATCAGAATTAGCAAAAATAGAACTAAGTACATGTATGTACATAATGACAATATTTTAACTAATTTTATCAATATAGAACTATTGTTTTTACCCCGCCACGCTGTGAATCAAATGAACAGGCTGCTACCTATCATCATGCAGTAACTCCTGCATATACACAATGAAGGACATTATTAACATAATTTAATAATTCTACAATGAAAGACATTACTAACATGTAATTTAACATAATATGAATTACACGAGAAATTTAACAAAATTTACGTGTTGTTTGAATACCTCAGTGAGTTGTTGCAGATGAAATCGCAATGGCAACACCTTTATCTACTTGTCGCAGAGATGGTGGGGTGTCTAGTGAAGTCAACATCTTTATCAAACATGTATATCACGTGAGTTAGATGGACATACAAGAACATACATATATTTGACTTCAAAACTATATATATATATATATATATATATATATATATATATATATATATATATATATATATATATATATACATATATATACACACACACACATGTATGTGAAAATTTTACATAATTAACATTCTAAATTACCTCTGTGAATGTATGTGTATGCATGGTGCTCCACTGTGGTCGGGATGAAGATGCCCCCGCGCACATGTAATATCAATGCATATACATGTACAAATACAATTATTTCAAAAATTTAACATATATAAGTAAATCAAGTACTCCAAACTTTTTGTAACACACATAACAAAACATAAAAAATTTACCTGTGAAGGTGACACTGATGAATGTAATCCAAATGTCTCACTCAAAAGGACATCGACATAGTGACATTATCGTGTGCACCCCTAGCACCAAGTGCACCAAAATCAAGTACGCATGAAAGTATCATCCTCCTCGGGCCCCAAACATATGCTACCACATGACGAGAAAAGATGTGGCCTCATGCTAGTACTCCCTGAGGGAATACTCTGTGTACCTCCGTGAGCATCTAGCTCAGAAATCTCCCTCGTATGTCGAACAAGGGTCGCAGATAGCCCTGAAGTGCGTGGAGTGTATCAATCTCTATTGTCTCCTTCACTGCTTGAGGGACAATCTCAGGGTGAGGGGGCTTCTGTGTGGGGAATCTACCCTGTTGAATAGGTGCATGTTGTGCACCTGGTCGATCCTATGTAGATCCTTTTCCTCGGCCCTGGAAATGGAAATCAAAATAATTTGGGATCTCGTTGAGGATAAACTCGCAATAGAGTTTCCTCAGAAAGTATAGTGGCACCTCGTTGTTATTACAAGGTGGAAAATCAAACACCATCCACCATCGGTCCAAAAATTATTTTTAATCAAATTATTATTGCACCAATGGATGGGAAACCATTTACATGACAATGGAACAGGAAAATTAGTGTGGGGGTCCGTGAATAAGGCGCATATGAGGTCTTTTGAAATTTATTTTTTCTTTACATCCACATATGACAATTTGTTGGAATAATAAACCCTACAACCCTCTCTGTAAGTTGTCCAATGATCAATTTTCCTTTTCCACGTCAACTTGAACAAGTAATGCCTCCAATGTGTTTTGCAAGAGAGGAGCGGTGGGGTTTGTAGATTGTGAATCCCTCATTGTTTTGATTAAATCCTCAATTTCAATTTTGTTTTCAACTATGTGGGCTGCTAAATCTTCTTGACTACCCGGGGATGTTGAGCAATTGTGGGAGTGTCGGGAGGGATGACAGGAATAACAGGGTTTGGTTGTGGTTGATTCCCTCGACCTCTAACTATAACAATAAAAAATATGTATTCAATTCAAATTTTAATCTATAATTATCATATTTCAATGCAATTTTGAGAAAATAATTGTGCTTACCTCTTCTCCGTGGTGCCATCATCGATTCAGATCTTCCCGGTGATCTAGAAATGATCCTTTGAGCTTGAGATCCAGCTGAATGAAAAAATGTGAGGGCACGGTTAAGCTCTGAA
Organism: Taxus wallichiana var. yunnanensis; assembly: GCA_018340775.1. NCBI lineage: Eukaryota > Viridiplantae > Streptophyta > Pinopsida > Cupressales > Taxaceae > Taxus > Taxus wallichiana. The sequence continues at coordinate 221,435,780 of CM031235.1, forward strand.
ACTCACGTTTGAGGGAGATAAAATGATAGAGGTAACACGTATGCATTATGTAATGCGTGTTATGTAATGTGTACGTGTTATAACACGTACGCGTTATGCCTCGGTAAATCTCAAACCTAACAATTTAAAACGCGATTGCATTATAATAGAACACGTACGTGTTTTGCTTTTTTCGGGGTTTTTTTCCACTTTTTGCTCCCCAACTTCATGCACTTACCCAATATGAATATATTTTATTATATAATTTAAATATAAATGATATATTATGATGCACTTAATATTATAGTTCTAAAAATAGATAGTACTTCATACACTTTCTTATCTTTTCACACCTCTCTTTTACCATTATATGAAGTTTAGCTACGTTAAATACATCCAAAAATCATGCTTAGGCCTAGAAAGTAAAAATATGCTTTTCTCCCTTTGGTCCAAAAACATCAGTTTGAGTCGGTATTGTAAAATGTCAATCGTGGAGCTATTATGTGGTTTTGTACCGACATGTCTTGATTTAATTATTTCAATTATATAAAATTCTTACAAAAAAATCCCTTTTGGCAACCTTTCATAACATAACAACCTTCAGAAGCATATATAAGTAAGTAAATCATACCTCATTTAGTAACCTGACACTTTAAGAACTCCTCATGTAAAAGAAAGCACAAAAGGAACTCAAATCTCCCTAAAATGTGAAATAACTCATGCACATCCATTAGGGTAGCACCCTCTACAAGTCTAAAGTCTCCTTTTAGGTCTAGGAGTCTTCATCTTCATTCTACAAGCAAGAAAAGTGACCCTTCCCAAGTATTTGAGAAAGTGTGAAACTTAAGAAACATTGTCAAAGAACGATTGTCAAGTCTGATTGCACTATGATAGATATCACATGTTAGGAGAATAATGTGTAGTTTGAGCCCTCTTCAAAGTAGTGGTGATGTCAACGGTGCACAAGGGTGCCCAAAACCCATTTAATTGTTTAGATAACTCCTTAAACTACAATGGTTTGAGGGTTTGAGAAAACTTTATAGAGCCATTATAAAGGTGAGCAAAGAAGAACAACACAAAATGAAACAATTTTCATATAGGTGAAGCACCTAGGAAGTTATATACCCATATTCAAAGTATGTCCAATACTACATGGAAGGGTCATGACCGTATAGACACTTTAGAATTACTTGTATGGTTTTGACCAGGATTAGCTTGAGGTTACAATTTCAATAACGAAGAATTTATTGTTCTAGATTAACTTGTTCATGCACTCGAGACCACCTAGAACTTTCTAGACCCTCCCATGATAAACTAAGTGCAATATTTCCCTCTTGTTTTGATAGTTGATATATCAATTTTCACTTTGTGAAAAGTGTTATTTTTATTTGTGCAATTAATGTTGAAAGTTAATTAAATCAAAATATCCACCTGTAACGTTTATTTATTCAGTTTATTTATGTTCAATTAAAACATCTAAAACTAAAAAGAATGTGATTCAATTCTTAAAAAGTGAAATCAAAAGAAATAAAAATGAAAAAACAAGTGTCCAAACACAATTTTTTGAGCTTAAGATCATTGATTTTATTTTATGTTTTCAAGAAATTATTGAGATATAAGTTTTGTAATAGAGTGATTGAATGTCAAAGATTCATTAAACTATTAGTAACGTTACATGTATGAACCATAATGAGTTACATTATTTAGAATTTAACTAATAATAAAAAGTAATATTTAATCTTTAAAAACATTATATTTTCCCAAACTAGATTATTCCCTCTACAAACTCATTTTGTAAAAAAATAACATAAAACCAATGATTTTTGGTGCATACAAAGGTGAATAACTCTTAAAAACCATTTTGGCTAATCTAATGGAGGTCTAAGGCTCAAGTTTAGATCCCCAAGCTAAATCCCAAGGTTTTTTTGGGGGAAGAAAATTAATATAAAAAAACATAGGATGTACACCCTTTGTAAATGGTAGATGTAATAAATGTTTTTTCCTGTTCTTACCTTCAGTACAAAAGGCATGTGTAGTTTTGAAATGGGTGCATGCCATTTGTAGCATTATAACATTATTGTAAAATTCATATTGGCTCATCTATTTTTACTACTCTTTTTCACATTGTACAAACTTTGAACAAGTTCTACGCTAAAAATCTACAAATTCTCTATTTTTCTTATCTTAAACATCACAAATTGATTTTTATTTTTATTTTCGATACTCCATAATTAAAAAGCATCAAGATATATCATGGGGTCCAATAGTCACTGCCATATAGATGAAGGAGCAAACAAATGAAGAACTTGAAGTTAGAAAAGAAAAAGACAAGAACTTAGGTGAGCATCCAAAGAGATTCTAATCAAGGACAAGGTAATTCTCCCACAATAAATTATATTTCTATTGAGAATAATATGCCCAATTCAATGTAATTTTAACTTTAGAAACATCTTTAAGTGGTATACTAGATGAAAAAATAATTTTGAATAACGATACTCAATATATATGACTTGTTAAAAAAATTTGTATTGAATGATGAAACTTTTGGAGAAACACAATCTAATGAAACATACATCCATAATGAAATTTTGGAACATGATGATATAATGGATTTTCATGATGAGAGTAATGAGAGCTCAAATGTCATAGTAGAGTGTTGAGTTAATAAATAGGTTGAATGCATCATTTTTATTATTAATGTATTGTTAATACTACATTTTTAGCGATAGGTGTGTATGTGGATGTTATTCCTTTTATTTCAACTCAATAAAGTTGTGTTTTTATTGTTTGTTTCAATTTTGAGTAATATAAATATATTTGTATATTTCTATGTTAAACCTTGAGGGCCACGTAACCTAAGGTAACTATTCATGGGACCCCTAACCAAGACAACATTATTTGTTATCAAAGAAAGGATTTCTTTCCTTGCAAATTTAGGCACATCGAGATCTTGATATATTTTTTTCATTTACGAGTGTGGGTAGAAATTTTTGTAGACATCTTCCATTGAGTGGTTGTTGGGAAGAAGGTGTGAGGATTGTAGAAAAATGTTAGTAGTTTATACATTTACGAGTGTGGGAAAGTTGGGTAAAAGGTGTGAAAGTTGGGTAAACATATTCCAAGTAAGAAAAATGTTGGGTAAAAGGTGTGAAAGTTTCAAATGTCATGGCTATCACATTTGTAAGGAATGACACACAAAAGGAATGTTGTGAGAGGCTATAAAGAACAAGTTGAAATACTTGAGGACATGACTAAATTAACAAGGATAATGCAATCCCATTTAGAGGTTATGGAAGCCACACAACACCGAGGTGTTATTGTGGAAGATTAAAGTGATAATGAAAAATAATCCATTTAATAAGAAGCACATGTCACAAATGAGGAAGGATATGATGTGTAAGCCAAGGACCATAAGATAGGATTTTAGATGTGATTGATAGAATGAGGAATAAGACAAGGTTGCATACCTTGAGTTATTTTAGATGTCGAAAACCATAGGAGCATGTCAATTGGATAGCAGACATTGAGAATTATTTTGAGTATGAGGACATGGAATATCCTAAGATAATTAATTTTTCCTGCATGAATTTGAAGTGTCATGCATATATTTAGTGGGAGCATATCCATACAAACATAGTGCAAAGGAAAAATTTGAAAGATCAAGACATGGGATATATTAGTATAAATTATCAAGGAAAAATTCATGCCCATGGATTACCAACTCAATTTTTTAATAATTTGTAAAACCTACAAGAGAAAGACCTTAGTCGAAGGAGTACATTGAAGATTTTTATTGAAACACCATTCAAGTGGGTAATATAGAAGATGATATGAATAATATATCTATATATGAGTGGATTATATATTGCGATTCAATATGAACTCATAATGATCCAAGTGTGTTTAATAAAGGAATCCTATTAGTATGCACTAAAGGTAAAGGAGAATCTAGAGTGCAAGAAGCGAGAGAATTATATGAGGAAAAAGGAAGGCCATGTAAGGCCGCGAGATAAGGTGGTGGAAGGGAAAATTCTACACATCATGAAGTTGAGGCTAATTCAAATTCATGTAATGTAGGAACATCTAAATGAGGAGGAGGAAATACATTTAGGAGAAGGGTAAACTCTTGATGTGGAAGTGGTTTCAAATTCAGTGACATGTGTTATCGGTGTGGAGGAAGAATACATAGAGCTTTTGAATTCTCATACATCTAGAATGATGGTAGCTAGAATAATGTAAATATGTAAATTGTGTAATCTAATGAAGATGATTTATTTGGCCATGAAGAAGACCCATATTTGGGAGAGGTGCTGATTTTAAAGTGTGTATTGTTGAAAATAGTAAAATAAGTTGGTCCTTAATAGAGGAACAATGTGTAAGTAACAAGGAAAAGTTTTCAAGTTAATAGTAGACAAAAGAAGAAATGATAATTTGATTGTGTAAAAGATGGTAGATAAGTTGGGGTTGAAGAGGATTATACATTCTAATCCCTAAAAATTTCCATGGTTGCATAAGGGATACATTTTTTTGTGATTGAACAATGTTTGGTCAAGTTCTAGATAGGAAGATATGAAGATGAACTTATGTGTGAAATAATGCATATGGATGTATGTCATGTGCTACTTGGAAGATCGGGGATGATTTTAAGAATGAACCTTTAATATTTTCTATAATATCCTAGTGAATCGTAGGGTTTAGGCATAATTTCATTGGCTAATCTTGAAAAAATTGCCACATGGGTATAAATTGATTGGCTACTCTATTGGATCTTTCAAAATAACTCAAAATTGTCTTGTAAAATAAATTTATCATTCATAAAAGATTTAATAACATAAAATCAAAAATAAATCGAGTATTATTAACTAAAATTGAATTGTTCTCTTTTAAATTGATGCAAGAAACTATGACCCTTACCTAATAATAAAGTAACTTGTAAACACTATTATAGAATACTATTACAAAATTATAAGTATTGTTAGGAATATTTAAAGTTATTTTTAACATTGGATATTAATATAATATGAGTTAGTTGTATGTGAGTTAGAAAATCACTAGAATAAAGAGATTCTAGGAGTATGTTATGTTAATAGAGGGATTGTTGAGATATTGCATGATTACTAGAGTAATCATGATAAGATTTGATTCTATCTTGTAGGAGCTCGTAAAAATTATATATGTAACTGGAGTATTAAATACAATTTAAGAAGTAAGAATCATTATTTTGTGTTGATATTGTCTTGAGATCTTACCAAAACTACATTTGGTATTAGAGCTAGGTTTAGGCTTTAAGCTTTGTTGATCGAATAAATTGACTAAGTACCCAAGGAAGTTTAGAAGTTACACGCAAGTACAGGATGGGCGAGGAGAAAAGTAGTGTGCAAGGGGCACACGCATTGGGAAGGAATATCATGCACAGGGGTTACGCAAGAGGGCATAAACTTAGCCAATTTTATAGAAAGGCTAAAAATAGAAAAATAGAGTTGGAGTGCCACCCAAGTAAAGATCCAAAACAAATAAAATAATGAAGAATTAATGGCCAAGCAAGGGAGAAGAATGCACATGAAAAGAAAGATAAATAAAATGAATGAATTGAACTAATAATAAGATTAAAGCAAGTCTTATATTTAGGATAATCTATTATTAGCATAGAAGGTAAAGCATGCAAGCTATTTTGTGAGCACGCCTATTATTAGGAGAGTGCATGGGTGGTGAAGGGAAAGTCCCCACCCCTATATATATTTGATGTATGTCTTTGAGAGATAGTGCAAGAGACCGGGTGTGTGAGGGAGAAAAGTAATGTTGTTGTGACATAGATTAGGGTTTAGTGTTACGTTTTTAGACTGTGTGCTATTATAATGACTATTATATGTATTCAACTTTGTGATGTAATGAATTCTGGTTTATAATGGATACATGTGGTTGGATAATGATATTTGATATGTCTGAATATGGTGTCTTGATGATGCAAGTGATCTTAGTTCTTATTTACATTGATTAAACATCTTCCGTATTAAATGTATTTCCAAATGCCATGTTTATGATGATTATTATGTATGACAGAATTTCTTACTTATAATCGTAATGAAAATGCATGCGAACACATTGATAAGAAAAACAAATAAGGGACATGCTAGCTACACATGCTTCAAGTGAGCATTTAGACCTGTCTGGATGAAGTGCCAATATGCGTAGTTAATGAGTGTGAAAACAAAAGCGCTACATTTTGGTTTCATTACCAGGACCTCTTTTTAATTTGTCTTCTAGGATGTTGCATACAAATGGACGTGCGTCACTATTATCAAGACTGTTATATGTATTCAACTTTGTGATGTAATGAATAATGGTTTGTAATGAATACATGTGGTTGAATAATGATAGTTTATATGTCCGAAGATGGTGTATTGATGATGCAATTGAACTTAGTTCTTTTTACATTGATTACACATATTCCTTATTATATGTGTTTCCAATTGCAATGTTTATGATGATTATTATGTATGAATGAATTTCTTAATCATATATGTAATGGCAATGCATGTTAACACCTTGATAAGAAAAACAAAGGAGGAACTTAGTGGTTGTGCACGCTTGGTGAGCATTCAAACCTGTTTGGATGAAGTGCCAACATGCCTAGCTAATGAGTGTGAAAACAAAAGGGCTACATTTTGGTTCCGTTATCGGGACATCTTTTTAATTTTTCTCAGGATGTTGCATACGAGATCTTATATGAGACATTCTTTATCTTTTTACCAATAGCATTATACCAATGGTGGCATATTATGCATCAAACAAAATTTTCTTCCCAAGGAAGAGAGCTTAGATGCAGAAAGACTACCAAACTCTTTTTTATTTAGCTAAGACGTGGACTAGAGCTATAGATCGTTTGTGGGAAGGTGTGTTGTGTAAATATACCTTGGAGTACATAATTTCATTCCCGAGGAAGCGAGTTCAAGTTCTTGTGCAAACTCAGAGGATCCTACTTGTGTGTGATACATTTAGCTATCAAGATCTTGATGATATAATTGGGATTGGAAAGATTACCTATGGCTAGTTAAATCCCCAACATGCGCAGGCGGGGAGAAGGTGTAGAGAAGGATGGCGAAGAAAGATAGAGACAAGAGAGATGGCTGGGTATAATGAAACGTGACAGAGGGCAATAGGAAAGCCCTAAGATTGAGAGGAATGATGACTGGAGGAAGTGATGATAACCATGTGGAAATTGAGGAGCCATAGTATCATTTCCTCCCGAAATTGAGAAAGCACAAAAGAGAGAGATCCCATCATCTTCTAATGAGAGTGTGTCGAAGAAATAATGAGAACCATACGAGCACATCTAACCCAACCTAGCTACTTAGCCCCACGCAAGGTGTTCAAGATCTAGAGGTAGTTGTTGAAGTGAATTGCTATGAAGGAAAGAAGACAACATCTCCACATGGGAAAGGAGATACAAGTAGATATAGTTTTGTGTGAACACAATAAGTACAATGACATTAGGGACACTCACATGGCCACATAATAGGTAGTAGTGTTTGGGAGTACATTTGGAGGAGTTATTACGGACACGTCATCATGACTAAGTGTTGGCGCACATACTATTTGAAGAAATCCTATAGGTTTTGCTACATCAAAAATAGTGGGTTTCCAATTCAGTACCACAAGTGGGACACAAGGAAGTTCATCCACGAATACAAAGGCTATGGCGAAGGATTAGGAGGATCATGTGAGCCACCGCTCGAGGAAATCTTGGTGGAGGTTCAGGATCTAGGTCTGGTCCTAACCCAGGGCAGGGCCGTCCGCAAGCACCTCTAAATCAGCCTCATCAGACACCACCTCAGTAACCACATCAAAAAACACCTCAAGTCTTCTTCGAGATGTCTCTTCACTTACCAGAGTATAGAGGTGTGGAAGATGCTGCTAAGCATGTTCACACATGTGAACTCCTATGAAGAGAAAAGGGGATTAAAGCCCCAGATAGAAACGTAAGCCAATTTATCACCACACTTAAAGGGCACACACACATTTGGTATAGGGAATATGATCCATACTAGACTGTGGTGGATTAAGATGCTTTGTGTACCACATTTTTGGCTGAATTTCACATTCCAGAGATTGAACAACACAAGATCAACACACTCAAAAACATCGAGTAGGGTGTATCCGAAAGTGTACAAGAGAATGATGTGTGGTTTGAGACTCTACTATCTAAATTATCTTATGATATTCATCCAAGTCAATATGCACAATGGTTTTTTGGAGGATTATTGACATTGTTCTAAAGGGCCTTATCTCATAAGATATATGCGGATCTCGAAAAAGGCCTTGGAAGTAGCTCTACACACTAAAGTGGTTGGGAGTAGTGATACTAGAGTAATCCCATTTTCGAGAGGCATAGACAACAGCTACGGGCAATAAATTAGAGAAGCTTTAGGCCAATTCAGCACATGATACACGTAGCGGGGTATGGTGCACTGATTGTGAAGTTGAGGGACATACAAATGATCTTTTCCCATGTAGGAATGTACGCATCTTTGTTACAATCTTGTGAGATTTTCCACAAGAATCATGATGTCCATAATTTCCCTCTCATGCAGTGCATGACGATAAAGAATGTCTCCATGCATTGTAATATTTTTGATGTACACACTCATGATATGAAGAATTTTTGGTTGATAGAACAAATTCATGAGGCCTATGAGATGGGATTATGGCACAACCTGTGGTAAGTAGTTCTCATGTACATGAAGCTCAACCCACTGAAGGGTGCATTAGTGAAGGTGGATTTCGAGGTAGATATAGGAGAAGAGGTCGTGGTGGTAGAGGTAGATTTATTGTCGAAGGAACAGTGCACGAGAGAGAATTCAAAAAGAATATTGAGATTCCACATAAAGATTTAGATGATCTAAAAGAATTATGTAAAATGTTGAGGCAGGAGACTATCATCCCATTACTTAGAGAATGGCTATGCGAGAAGGTATCATGCACTGGAGTGGAGTGAAAGTGTCGGATATTACATACAAATTTTCCACCACATAAGCATGAGTATGACAAAGAAATCACATTGGATGTAGTGATTAATAGTTGGTTGGTGAGTAACATTCTAATTGACACAGAACCTTGAAGTGAATGTTATTACTTGGATACATAGAACCGGATGGGAAGCCCACCTTTGCAGCCATATTCTAATGTGTTGTATATGGAGAACAAGACAAGAGCTATGCCTTTTGGGGTTTTGAAGAATGCTTTAATTACCATTCAAGGAACCAATTTTATAGGAAATTTTGAAGTATTGGAGCTAGAAAAGCCAAATAATTTTCTAGCACTACTTGGGCATCCTTGGTGTTATGCAAAAATTATGACCTACACTTTAACAAAAGATATATCAGTTTTGAGAACAAGGATGAGCATGTTGTCATACCCTTAATGATGTGAAGGTTGCACCTATATCCTGAGCTAGTGAGTGAAGAAGATTTGAATAGGATTTATATGCACACAATGCATGATCCTAATAATGTCGAGCCTTATAAGGAAGGTGTACTTCGGTGGGTAGACACACACTCGTCTGCGACACCACTAGTGTTGCTTGTGAAAATTAGGACCATGAAACGTATGAGATGGTCGGGCATGAGATGAAGGGGAGAGTAACCGGGGTGATTAGGCCATGCATGATCAATTGCTTGTGTAAAATTCAGCTACCTAGGCATACCGGTGAAGAAAATCTGAATCATTCTTACACATCATGGAATAATAGTATAAGAATGAGGGTGGCGATGAATGAATATGTTGGTTTACACTTTGTACTGAGAATAGCATCACGTTGGTGTTCAATGCACAAAGATAACCTTGTGGGTGGAAAGAAGTGAGAATCTCCTTTTCAACACATTTTACTTGGAACAATGTGCCTACACTTATACATGAGTATGATGGGATGACTCTTGTTTTGGTACATGTTCATAATTGTGAGAGGTAATGGACATAAGGCCAAGAAACTTTACCACCATATATGTGGGTACATAATTTATACTCCACACCGCGAGGATGTGCATTGGTGTGGTATGTGCATGTTGAGCTCAAGTAAGAAACTGAAATTTGGCGAGATATGATAGAAGGTATGGCTCATACTTTTTTTTATTATTTTTATAATAAACTTCTGGTACATAAGTCTTTGTAAATTATAAAGCGCATCACATTAGGGGATAGCACGAAAGTAGAGGAGATCATGTTTCAGTTACTTGGAGAGCTTGTTCCCGAGGTGCGCGTGGAGATGTTGGAAACAAAAGACATGTAGTTAGGTTGTGCCTAGAAAGAAAAAGGAAATATGGTATACCTCATTAATGATGAAGAGGTGGAGAACCTGGATATTATGCATATAGAGGGTGCACGCAAGGTGATGGACTCTTCGGATAAAAGGCATGCTCATACCATGCTCTAATGAAGACAAAGAAGGTCAACATCGACACTAAGGATGCACCTAAGGAGGCCATCATTAGAGACCTGTTAGTCGAGAACATGAGGTAGAGAAGATAATTGATTTTTGCATGACTTCTAGGATCTGTTTCCAAGGGGCTATCATGAGTTGAAAGGAGTGCACCCCTCCTTGGGAGAGATGAAGATTAAACTCAATGAAGTCATGCATCCTATTCGGAAGGAACCTTACAGGATGAATCCAAACCCGCACGTGAAGGTCAAGGAAGAAATAGATAAGATGTTTAAGTCAAGAATAATTGAACCAATTGAGAAGTCTAAGTGGGTACCCTATGGTAATTAGCATCAAGAAGGATGGGACGAACAACTCAACGCATCATCTGTCATAGATCCTTTTCCTACACCTTTTATAGAGGAGATAATTGAAGGAGTTTCAAGGCACGAAATCTATTCGTTCACAGATGGGTTCTCGAGTTAACACCAGTGCACATTACACATGAGGATCGGGAAAAGACTACCTTCACCACTGAATGGGGAAGTTTTGCATATATTGTCATGTCGTTTTGGATTAAATAATGTGACAACAATATTCTCATGCATGGTGGTCTAGGTCTTTCATGACTTCATTCAAAATTTCTTGTAGTTTTATCTAGATGATTGGAATTTATATGGGTTGGTTAAGGATCATTGTGATAATCTAAGGCTCATGTTTGAGATATTTTAGTAGTTAAACATCTCTCTTAACATTAATAAGTGTATCTTTGCTACACCTTTTGGCACTTTTCTTGGGCACATCATTTACAAGGATGGATTATTGGTAGATCTAACTAAGATTGTAGTGATTTTGGGATTATAAGATCCTACTAATCAAAGGGAAGTATGTGGTTTCTTGGGGCACACTAGTTACTATAGGAAGTTCATCAAGGGCTATGAAAATATTTTTATGCCACTGGAAGAATTGATCAAGGCTAAAGGAAAGTTTTATTGGGGTGACGTGTAGTAGTAGGCATTTGATACCTTGAAGGAAAGATTGACTAATGCTCCAATATTGCAATTTCCCTCATGGAATAAACCCTTCCATGTACATATTGATGCCTCTGGTATGAAGATTGACAAAATCTGGTGCAACCGAGGGAGATGGTAATGTGAATCATCACATATGCTTTGCAAGCAAGAAGTTGACACTAGCAGAGAAGAATTATACTACAACAGAGCGCGAGGCATTTTCTTTGATCTAGGTTCTCCATAAGTTTCAAAAGTACTTATTGGGTACCTCATTCATCTTTTACACAAAACATATGACATTGAAGTACTTGTTCAACAAAGCTATTTCGCAAGGGCGCATCTGTTGGTGGATTAAAAAAATTCAGGAGTTTGATTTCATAGTCATTATAAATCTAGGAAAGAGTAATCTAGGGCCTGATCACTTATCAAGGATCAATTCTAGAGAGGATGCATAGATTATTGAGTACATTATGCCTTATGCAAAAGTATTCATGTTGAATCACATGCCCACAAATTTGAAGGATATAGTAGTGTTTTTACGCACTTTGGATTTACACTAGAAGGGATGGAAACATTAGAGAAGAAGCAACTTATTATTTGAACTACCTTATTATCTCATTGGAGGAGACTTGTATAAAATAGGCCAGGACAAGGTCTTTCGTAGGTGTGTTTTAGAGCATGGTCGCGAAACAATTATGGAGGAATTCCATGGAGGTATTATGAAAGAGATGTGATGGCATGCAAGATCCTCCTAAATAGCTTATGGTGGGGAATTATACAAGGATACCAAGGCTTATGTTAAAGCATGTGATCATTGTCAGTGCCTTGGAAATCCTGGAAATCGAGATGAAATGCTTTTACGACCCATAGTGAAGCACGAAACCTTTTGAGAAATGGGTTGTTGATTTTGTAGGACCTATTGCACCATCCATGTGTAGGAATGGGGTGTGTTACATAATCACATGCACAAACCATTTAAAAAGGTGGGCAAAGCCTGCGCCTACGAAGGATTGATAGATAAAAGGCATCTACAACAACAAGGTTCCTTTGGGAAAATATTATCAATAGGTATGGATGCCCTTTGAGCTTGACAAATGATAGAGGAACTACTCTATTAAATGACACAATTAGAATTTTTTTAGAAGAGTTTATGGTAGAAAATTATAAGACTACTCCTTATCACCCTCAAGCTAATGGTACTATTGAAGCCTTCAACAAGATTTTGGGACACACTTTGGCAAATATTTGTGATGTTGGAAGGAAGGATTGGGATGATAATGTACCATCTATACTTTGGGCTTATAAAACCACATATAAAAGGTTGAACAAGGACACACCCTTTCAGTTGGTGTTTGGCAAATAAAGGTACTACTTGTGAAATTTTTACTACCATCCCTGCATATTGTGTGTAGGAGGTTTGGGAAATGAAAAGGCCATGGAAGAGCGCATTGAGAAACTAATGTAACTAGATGGGTGGTGTACAATTGTGCGTTGGAGCTAGAAGAATGAGAAGGAACGAAAAAGGCTTGGCATGATAGGCTCATCAAGAACAAGTCCTTTACACTCAAGACGATGGTACTTCTATATGAATCCAAGTTTGCACACCACCTAGGGAAGTTGAAAATACATAGGTTGGGAACCTTTGTAGTAACCAAGATACTTGAATCAGGTGCATGTTAATTCGGGCGTTGGATGACAACATGTTTCTCGACTACTTTAATGGAATTTGGTTGAATCCCTACTATAAATAAGATTTTGTGTGTTTGTAATAAGGAAATTTTTCCACTAAGATTTTATTTCCTTTTGTGTCTTGTTTTTGTGTTGTTTGTTTTGTTGTAATAAGCGTGTTCACACTCGGGGCATATTACTATATATTAAGATGATGCATAAAGGACCGCACATAATTTGAGTGTGGGGTGAACCAAGTATGAGTGCACGAAAAAGAGGTCATATGACATTGGGACCTATAGTGGAGATGGTACATAAATGTGTGTAATGGTATAAAGGCATAGATGATAGTTAAAGGTGCACGTGAGAAAAAAGAAAAAGGTGTTGCAGGTGCTAAGAATGATGGTACTTAAAAACAATTGCTCATATTGAAGACCATATATGTAACACGAGGTAGGCAAAAACAGGATGTGATACTTGGTATATGGTGCAAAATAATATGTGTTGCGGCAAAGAAGTGCACGCGAGGACATCTTCGGCATAGAAGTAGTGGTGCACAGAAGGTTACAATGGCCATGCGGAAGAAAGCATAGTAAAGTGCGGAAAAACCAAAAAGCACATTTAAAGATGCAAAGATACAGTGGTAGGTGAGGAGAAATTAATGCAAAAAATAAAGAAAAACAATAAATGAGGTTACGGGTGAGTTCATTCTCACCTTGCATGTTGAAGAGTTTGAGCCATTGAAGAACGACTTAAGTGTGAACCATGGCGAAGATCTTGTGTAAAAGAGAATTAGGATGGGCCAAGAGAAGATTTCCCATGGTCAGGGTGGAGTTCCTTCAGAGGAAGTGTGAGCACAAAAAGGAGGCATGTGGATAGAATAATATGAGGTTCAAAGGTTAAATTACGAGCTAGGTATTGGAGAAACAAAATTCGTAAGAGCTCCCAATTCAGATCTAGGGAACCTAGGTTTGAAGGGAAAACTAGAGTATGAGGAGAATCAAGGAGTAAAGGGATTTAAGAGAAAAGTGAATGTTCGAAGAAGAAGCATATAATATGGGTAAGAAAATCTAAGCACCTAGAGCACACCATAACCATGCATGGTTTGAAATTTGAAGCTTGGAGTTGTAATTATAACAATGGCACCCAAGAAAGTAACCATTGCATCACCTTAAAACAAGGGCAAAGGAAATAAACCCGTAATGAGAAGAAGTGTAAGAAGTGTGGTTCTTGGAAATGCAATATCCAAGAAGAGGTGATCATTGGGAAAGCATGGGAATTGCACTTGACCAAGTGTAAGGTAGGTGAATTCAACCACTACTCAGAGGTAAATGAGTGCGAAATAGAGGAGGTAATAAGGAAGGTAGAGGAAAAGACCCCAAATGGAAAAGTGATCTATGATAACAAGGTGCGTAAAGACCTTGAAAATGTGGTAGGATTATATATTTATGAACTACATTACTTTGGGAAGCCTAAATGCTTATTTAGAAGTGGTTACCATCGCGCATCCACGAGGATTACTTCTACTTTATAGGTAGAAGGATGTGCATCACTACACAATTGATAAGGAGAGTTACATGCTTGCACAACTCGCACAAAAGAGATAGAACTAGGCTTAGAGGACGAAGTGGGGTTAGAGGCCACTACTACTACACTTAACTACCAGTGCAAGGAGGCCGCGCAATAGATTTTGTGAAAATCAATGACCCATTTATTAGAGTTTTGTCGTGCACCTGGTGAGTTACAAGTTGCGCACATCAGAAAGATGGACCCAGGTAAACAAGAAGTAGCTCCTCATCGCCCAGTAAGTTGGCAACAAAAATGGATTACAACATTAACTCCTTCATTGCTGAAGGAATTATTGAGGAAGTGTACGAGAGGTTAAAAGATAACTTTGGTCGTCATCCTCCTCACTATTGTATACTCAAAGATTGGGGTTCTAGATGGGCTGACCGATAATGTATGGAAGTACCCTATGGAAGATAAGTCCACGGGAAGAGTTTTGTTGAGTATACATGCGACGAGATCACTAACACATACAAAATCAAGGTGGATAGATGGTATAAGTGGATGTGTGAGGAATTCAAACATGAGTGGTGAGTACAACGAGAGTTACCCTCAATTATGGATGGCTAAGCTGAGTTTGTAATATATCAACATTTTTGCTTGGGTAGGTTTTTTTATTATGGGGATAACAACCCCTGGTATAAAATTGTGTTCACCTTCACAATAAGGTACTTCCAAGCCTATGAATAAGCATGTTGTACGACCATATGAGGCTAAAATTTAATGTGAAAAAGGTAGATATGAGACTACCACACACTGCATAATAAGTACGTGTATCTAGGTAAGATAACATATGTGAAAATAATGGAGTCCGATGATATGGATATAACTCCTCGAGACCCTTATGGTGGGCAAGAAGGAAGCAACAAGGGTGTATATATACTTGAAGCCTAGGATAGTCAAGGGGAAGTATGTTGAATAATAGGACATGCCACTTCCACCACCACCAAAAGGTAAGCATACTATGGGCACAAAGAGGACATGCGAGGTTACCCCTCCTAGAAAAGAATAAGGATGAGGAGGAGGAGGAGGCAGAGAAAGAGGATGATGTTACACTAGATCAAGGCCATAGAAGAAAGTTGAAGAGAACACGCAAAGAAGCAAAAGTGGTATAGGGACCTCGAATTTGTGAGGATATCACCAAGGGTCACTCCACCCTAGCCAAGTGTAGAGAAGAAGACCCTCCATTAAGGAGAAGATGGAAGTTGGTAACCCTTGAGGATAGTGATGAAGAGAAGTCCAAGGAAAAGGATACATGCAATCTAGAAACTCCAATCATCCATGATGTGGAGGAGGAAGAAGAAGAGCCAAAGGATGAGAATGTCCAACACAATGCAAAATAACGTGAATTACACATAAGAGACTACGAGGAAGGAGAGTAAGGTGAGGGAGATGGTGAGCCAAAAGAAGGTGAATGGGTTTCAAGAGGTGATAGTATTGCACATGCAAGTACAAAGAAGTCCCCAATAGGTAGGTGGAAATGGTGGAAGAAGAAAAAAAGAGATCTTTGTGCACACCACAAGTAAGTTATATTGATGATCAATCTAAGGTATGCACACAAGATTTCAAAGCACGATACCATCCGAGAAAATCTATGGTTAGGAAACAATCAACCCCAAAGGTGTGGCCTTGCACACAAGGAAGATGATCTCCTAAAGTATGTAGACTCACATGGAGGAGCCATATTTTGATATTAAAGATGACACATGTATAATGCGCAGAATGAAGAAAGCACCGATGCAACCCATGTCACTTGTAAAGCCCACTAAGTTGATAGATGAACAGCTAGTAATGCCTTGAACAAAATGGCAGCAGAAGTGGCTCGGAAGAATTTTTAGGGTATTGGTTGAAGATAAGAACAAAGAATAAGAAGTGCAACAACTTGCAGAGGCACGAGATAAAGCGTGGTAAAAGTGTGCAAAGTATGCATTCATCAAGGCTGAACATATTGTGGATTCAATTATTGCAGTGCACCCGGACCTAGAAGAAAGGGCTAAAGATGAATATCCAACAACATTACACTATTTGGAGGATCTGGTAGGGATGCTACTACATGAAAAAGTATATATATAGGCATGCATAAGAATAAATGGATGCAATGTAAAAGAAGAATAAGGCAGTCATAGCACACAATATAGTAGAATACAAGGCACTAACCACCATGTTGAAGGATGAGATAAAGAAGGAAGGTTGGGTGTTTAAAAATGAAGTTAAATAGGTGTAGGCAGCGAGGAAAGATGAAAATATTGGGCGGGAGGAAATCATGGCTGAGATTGCAAAGAAAGTTGGATGCTCTCAAGACAATTAGAGAAGTCTTTGACACAAGTCTTAGGGAGATCAGTTCATTGGTTACACGAAGGATGAATGCATTCGAAGGAATGAGCTAAGGCCTTCTGGGATTATTAGAGAGCTCAAGGAGAAGGGTGAAAATATGGACCCCACACAAGTACAAGAGATTGTAGGATCAATGTCGAGATATATTATTAGAGAATTAACATAATGACATAAGCTAATAAGCATCCTTAATCTAGAGTTTCTTGAACCATTGTAGCCATCCCAGAGTAAAGACAAAAGTGCACCTGGGTATTTTTTCATTCATTAGGTATATGCCCCTTATTCTTTTAGTTACACATTATTTTTCCTCCAAAGGAAAATTTATTTGATTTATTCATTCTTGGAGAGATAAGTTGAGAAACATATTTCCGAGGATGGACGATATCCCTAATGTGGGTATTGTTGATCGAATAAATTGACTAAGTGCCCAAGGAAGTCCATAAGTTATCGCGTAGGGTACAAGTGTGTGAGGATAAAATTAGTGCGCGCAAGGGGCATGTGCATTGGGAAATTAGATCGGCGCACAAGGTTGTGCGAGAGGGCGTAAACTTAGCCAATTTTCTAGAAATGCTATAAATAGAAAAGCGAGTTGGAGTGCCACCCAAGTAAAGATCAAAAAATAGAGAAAATCATGAATACTTAGTGGCCAAGCAAGGGAGAAAAACAAAAATGCAAAGTAGGATAAAGCAAACACATGAATCGATTTAATAATATGATTAAATCAAGTTTTATATTTAGGATAATCTATCATTAGTATAGAATGTAAATCATACAAGCTATTTTTGTGGGCACACCTATTATTAGGAGAGTGCATTGGCGGTGAAGTGGAATTTCTCACCCCTATATATATTTGATGGATGTCTTTGATAGATAGTGTGAGAGACCATATGTGTGAGGGAAAAAAGTAATGTTGTTATGACATAGATTAGGGTTTAGTGTTGCGCACTTAGACTCGCACGTTATTGTAATGAATGTTATATGTATTCAACTTTGTGATGTAATGAATTTTGATTTATAATGAATATGTTTGGTTGGATAATGATAGTTGATATGTCTGAAGATGGTGTCTTAATGATGTCGTTGATCTTAGTTCTTGTTTGCATAGATTAAACATCTTCCTTATTATATGTGTTTCCAATTGCCATGTTTATGATGATTATTCTATATGAATGAATGTCTTGATCATAAGCGTAATGGAAATGTATGGTAGCATATTGATAAGCAAAGCAAAGGAGGGACACAGCGTGCTGCGTGCTTGGGTGAACATTCAAACTTATCGGATGAAGTGCTAAAGCACACCTAGCTAATGAGTGTGCAAACAAAAGGGCTACAAGCTTTAGGTCCTTGTGAGAGTAAGATTAATCCTATGCTTGAAATGGAGTTTTGAATTGTTTTAGAGGTAGTCATTCTGATTAAGAATTCCCTTGTAAATGGTAGTTCTTTGTGAAGAAAATATTAGTTTGTATATGAGATCTTACATAATAGTGAGATTAATTATTTTATTATTATTTTACAAATTTGTTTCAATTTATTTAATATCTTTGTAGTCTCATATTCATGTATTATTTGTCTCATATCCGGCCTATGTCACTGGTAACATGATTAACATTGTTTGAGATTGACTAAATTTCCATTGCTTCCGATTGATTGTGTGATTAAAATATTATTAAGATTTTATATCTAGATTGCACGTCATATTTGCTATTCATGTAAGCTTGATATTTGTTCTATGTGCATGCAATGTCATTATTGAGATGATAAAAGTAGATCTCAAGAGACGATCATGTAAATTTATAGTTAAAACTACTTGATTGTATATTCTCCCAATTTGATAGTGAGTATCTAACTCAATAGATACAAATGTATGATGGTCGAGAGAATAAACATTCCACATGATGGATTACTCTTTTTAAGCTCTTTGCGCTATGAAATTTTAATTATTATTACGTGGAAATCTAAAATATCCTTAGAGTCAAGTCGTATGCCTATGGTTCTAGATCATAGCTTTGCATTGGGTGTTCATCACGGTTGTAGGATTTTTCCTCTTTGTTGTTTTCTTTAAGACATTCCTTTCAAAGGCGTGTTTACTATCACGTATACTAGCAATCGCATGTGTTTCATGCAATGTAAACGCCGAACGGTATATGTTATTTGTTTTAGAGGTATAATTATTACTTTTGTAGTTGATGTTGATAAGGGGTGTGATTGATTTTGTAAGTGTACAAATATAGATGGGCCACTTAATTTTAAGGTTGTTTCTACATTTCAAACTTGTTACCAATTCATACATGAATACATTTGATACCGTTTTCGATAGTTAATTAATTTTATAGTTGATGTTGTATGTATTTAATTCGGGTTTATTGTGTTAGTTGTGCATCGGTTGTTCGGTTGGTGTTTTGTTGAAAAAACATTTATTGTACAATTGATAATGTGTGATTGATAGTTGTAGTGTAGGAATTTAGTTGTAGTGTACTTATATATTAAATATTTTTCAATCAAAATTATGGGGTCAATTAGTCATGTATATATTCTAAACATTAAGTGAATCTATTTAATTTATTTATTTGAGAACAAGGTGCAGTAAGTACCTCTCAAGTATGGGCATATCTGAAGTGAGAAGCGAAATGATTCCACCAGTGGCTCCAAGAGTGAAGAAGAAAAACATACCTGCTAGGAGGTTAGGATTTAAATCATTTGCCTTGACTTTAACTTCCTGTAAAATGAATGTTTGTTTGGAATTAGTTTCTACCTCCCTCACTAACCACTACATCTTTAGGATTGATTTTAGGGCCTACCACATCATCTGACAGGCGGATTTTCTAACCCAAATAAGATCCATAACCACCCATAGAAAACAACACCACATCATGGGCAACGACAAAGCAGTTTTGATTAATTGGAGCTTCCATGTCAAACATTTTATTAGATATTATCTCCTAAACAGGATTTGGGGAGAGAATCTTAAGATTTCCTTGTGATTATTATCCTTGCACATGAGATAGAGATCATATAAGTAATGTCTACCCGTGAAAATTTGGGTATCAAAGTGTTGACTTACAACAAAAGGTTTAAAGGCCTACAAAATAAAAATAGTTGTAACATTGACTGTTCCTTGTTGCCAATTTTTTTATAAAAATAGAGAGAACTAACACTTTCAAATTGAGATATAAACTCAATAAAATTGAGTAGTACTAAAATAAAAATATCAGAATTTCTTAGACTTGATGTGCAGAAATTGCCAAAAATAATTACTACTAATCTAATCAAAATGAAAACCCTTAAGACGATGTTTATTTAATCAACCTCCTCAATCTTAGGACCGGAACCTGCTAGCAGAGGGACCATCATCAGATTCATCGGCTTAATATTTATTTAGGTTTTTTTTTAATTTATTTTTATATTTTTACAATTTATAATTTTATATATTATTGTAATAATCGTCAACAAAGTCCATCCCAGAAACCCCATCCCTACATTCCGATTGTTCTGGAGTCTTAGGTGACTATGGAGACAACTAAACAAACTAAGATAACAATGTACAACACATTATTTTCATCCATCCTAGCAGTGTGACAAAATAACAATATACATTGGCTGCACATTATTTTCATCCTTGCTAGCAATGTGGCAAGCTAACAATGTACATTGGCCACACGTTATTTCATCCATGCTAGCAATGTGGCAAAATAACAATATACATTGGGTACACATTATTTTCAACCATGCCAGTAATATGATGATATAGATCACACTACCATGAAACTTGGCTCCATCCACTGGTGCCTACAATCAAATGCAATTTAGAAAATTAAAAAATGCTACAATTGCGAGTGCTTTAAACCTACAAAACCAATAATAATTTTTAAAAAGGCATGATTTCTCGTGCAACCTTTCATAAAATATGCACAGTATAAATAGGCTCAATGGTGGCTGAGTCAAGTATAGCCCAAATATGAGAGCAATAACATAATCAACAATACTTACATCGCTTGTATTCCTCTTACTTGATCCCCCATTATTATTGTTCAAACTAACGACAGAGTTCACTGGTAATGGTTTCTATAAATGCCATGTATATTTCAATAAAACTAAGAAAATAAATGCTTTGGAACAACGACTAAGAAGTGGACATTTTGCATTGCGCAGATAAAAAACAAATTAGCCTTTTCATTTTGATTGTGTAATTAGTCTAGCATGCCAAATGCTTTAAAAAATGAGAAGATACTGTCAACCACGAACATTCTTCCCCATCATGAGATAAAAATCTAAGAGATGACATGGTTCATGTGGTTAAGAAATGCAAAGTCAAGCAGCTAGGACAGTGAGATATCTCACCCTAATTGATCTCAAATTCCTAATCATATTATACTCTTAAGGCTAATAAACAAGTATTTCTAGTCTGTTATTTTCCTCCATATAATTCTATCCCTGTGCAGATGCTGCTTCACTGCCAATGACATAAGTGTTCGCCATGATGTCTTTCTCTGGATTTGAAGCTTTGGCTATATTTGCATGCAGTACAAACTCAGGTCCTTCGATTAGGACCTGCCCTGGTTGCGGATACCCATGGTAGATCTGGTGTTGTGCCAGACCCGCCAAACCTCATCCCACATGCTATACCAAGCCTTAAATTCCATAGTTCTTGTGGAAATGCATTTGTCATGTTAAGCCCTACAACTAAATGCCCCGATCCATCCTCTCGTCTAGTTTGGGGAGCTATGCCAGTTCCACCCACATTTGAATCATCTACATCCCTTTTTCTAACTTCATTATATCTATTCCTGAAGAGTTTATCAAGTCTCTTTTTAAGGTTTTTTGTGTTGCTGGTCCAGTGCTCTTGGGACCCTGAGATTCTTTAACTGCAAGAACCTTGCCATGCACAGTGAATAACTGCATGTCCCTTGCACCAGATTGCACTTGCAATGGGCCAAGTGAAGTACCTGGTGTTGTTGAGAGTGCAGACATGACTTGGAGATCAGGTCTTATCCATTGGTCCTGAATATCATGCGAGGAATCTGATCTATTCAGGGAACTGTTAGTCTGTTCAGAAGGGTGATCTGTTGACAAGAAAACTTGGCTCATTTGTTTATTGTGACTTTTAACTCCTGCGAAACAAAAGAGAGCACATTAGGGTAAATATATACCAGACTGGCATAAAGGCATAAGCATAAATTTGCATATGGACATGCATGGATATACAACACATCGATAGTGATTTTAGACTGATATATCCAGAATTGCAAACGCAGCAATTGATGCAAATATAGTGTACTAACAGCCCTATGATCCATAACAAGGAAAAGAGAGAAAAGATGGTATAGTGGGAATTACCATTTATATGAGGCCAGATTGTTTTCCACTTGTTGGATGAACAAAAAGAAATCTGGATGCATCACTAAGAATTAGTTGATTATTCAATTGCATCTATGAGCCATGACAAGGTAGTAACATAGTAATTGTTCCCATGTCTACATTATTGCCATTAGAGGTGGCCCCTAAAGTTGCTGACACTAACATGCAGTGGTCAAAGTGGGGGGGACTTGATTCTTTCTTCAAGGCCTCTGGAGAGGAATGCCACATAAGTCGTTTTCTGTCATTTTGTAGTTGATTGCATTATTAAAGACATTTTTGAATCCCTTTAGTTCAGTTTGCCTGCACCCAAATATCACAGCCAAGAGAGTGTATGCTAGACAAATAAAATCAGTGGAAATGTCCCCAAAAAAGGAGGTAAGGTTTGTTGGTACCAACCATTCCGTCAGCTGGCAGCTATTTCCAAGCACAAAGAATTGGGTGCTGTAAGATGTACATAGCTATGACTCCCGGAGAACCACAAAACAACCATAAAGGAGATCACTCTTATCTATTTTGGGGTAAGAAACACATCTCCCTTTCATAACAGATTGTCAGAAGTCAACAGTGTCGCAAAATCTGTAGCCCCTTTAACAAAACACTAAGAGGTTGCTAGGAGCTTACAGCGGTATATATTTACAATATCAGTTGTCCTAATCATGGTGATGGATACTACTAGTAACTAACACGATGCAGCTACTCAAGAAAAAGAGAGGAATCCAATAGCATTTCGAAAAATGAATCGGGAAACTTTCAACCATGTTGGGAAATGAATTGCACACATTAGAAACATTTTTTGAAGAGTAAAAGAGAATTTAGAATTTTCTCGAATTTAATTTTCAGAAATGACAGGAAACAGCAAGAAGACGTGAAGATAGAAATCATTATTTGCAAAAGTGAAACGTAAAACAGGGAATAAGACAAATGTGTCTCAAAAATTCAGAAACCTTCTTCAAATTCTATCCATTGCAATCTCTATCAACTGAGCCTTGCCCTCAACTTTGAGAATTGAACCAAATTCGCCTCTATGAGATCAGTCATAAGAAAATTGTTACATGGACGCTCCAACTTGAAACAAATGCTGAAGAATGTAGCACAAAGTAAGCTATATAGCTGGATTTGTATAAGCACAGAGACAACGTAGAGAAAACTATATTTTAATCAAATATTTACTATCAGATCAAAGGAAAACCATATATTTTAATCCAGTTCATCAAATTTTGAGTGGATATACTTCTAGCTTGGGACGGGACCAAGTAAGCGATGTACAAAAGAATATGTATCATTTGAGATGTAACTGGAGTACAATAACTTTTATCGAATGAACCCTACTATCAGACCAAGGTATCAGCAAAAAACCATCTGGCCCACCAAAGTTTCAGTAGCTTGCAACTGAACCCCAGCTCTTAGGTGGCTGAACAAAAGTAAATGTGCCATTTGGGAGGGAAGTGATGCAATATGCCTTACGTTGAGCGCTCTGCATGCAATCAAACTGTTTATCTTTATCTAGCTAAATGAAATTAAATATGGGAATGAAGACACGCATATCATCTCAGCTTTTTAATATTTGAAATTCTGGCAATCCAAATAAGGCATGGATATAAAGACACATAGGAGAAGGCAGACATACTCATCCTAAATCCCAAGCAAACATTGCTATAGAATCAAGCACAATCTCTAGGATAGGAATTTTTGACATGTGCACTTGCCTAAATGATTTTAAGTAGGTGACGCTCAGGAATGATTCATGCACCGACATATTACATTCCTTTGAGTTCTAACCTCGACCATTAGGGAGATCCCCCTACACTCACATATAAATCTACATCCCTAACATGCGCTACCCCAACGGTCATATCTAGTCTACATGTGTTCCCACCAACCCATGGATTTCACTAACATAGGGAATGAAGCAAGGGGAATCACCACAATATTTCTCACATATATGTCCTACCTGACTGGGCATTGCCTACACTGTCACTCCAATTTGTTTATTGGTGCTTTACCAATGTCAAATGCTAATCCGACACACTATAATTTCTCGTGTGCATGTTCCAGAATCTATCCTACATACCCACCTTTGATTTAATGTACTTGATGACTCTAGTAAAGTGTAATCGGTTTTCCGTTTTTCTTATTTCCGGCTGCCATTTTAACCTGGTCTACATTTTTTCTATGTCAGTTTGTATATTATATTAGTAGAAAAACATTAAAATTTAACAACAATTGGAACATATGGTATTCAAATCAACATTGTTTCTCTTTACAGTGAACTCCATGTCTGTTGCACATTATAATAACAAAGTGGAAAATGAAGGAAAGCATTAAAGCCATAAGAGTCAAAGGCACTAAGAAAAGAGAGAGTTATATACTCCGTGTCTGTTTCACATTATAATAATAAAGTGGAAAATGAAGGAAACCATTACAGCCATAAGAGTTTCAAGGCGCTAAGAAAAGAGAGTTATATCTTCCACATGTTCTTAGCATACTTAATATCTTCCTCTCATAAACACTTCTCTAGAAGTTTGAAGTTAAGCAGAAGACTAATCTGCCTTGCTCTGTTGATTCATGTTGTGAAAAATAAAATAACAGTAGGTCTAATTAGTTTATTATATCTCTCCATCCCATAGCTCTTCAACAGATTTGTAAGGGTTGGTGGTTGAGTTAACAAAATCCTCTCCCTTGTTGCCTTTCCTCTATTGAAGGGTGCTTATTTTTGCATGATCTTCTATACTCAGAGACCAGTCAAACACCTGAAAATATGAGTTATTCTTCCTTTATTGTAGCTATTAGGAAGCACACTTACTCCGACTTCTAATTCCCACCTCTATATAACATGCAAAACAATATTTACAATCAGAAACTCCAAGTTCTAATTCCCACCTCAATATAACCTACAAAACAATATTTACACTCAAAACACTTAGTAAAATTTAGTTTCCAAGAGTGACTCCAGAATTACAAGGTTCTTTCTTAGCAATATACAGAAACAACCATTCAACCAAAACAAACTTGAATTATGAACTATTTCAAATCTTTAATTCACCATCAGCTAAAATAAATTCCAATAATGTACCTTTTCTAATGGCAAAATTCAGTCCTTTTGATAAGTAGAAAAATATCTATATGAAAAAATACTGGTCTGAGCCACTCCATTGTCTCTTAATTATGATTTTCCAACATGTTTTTGAAAGCTTTGAGAAGATAGGTTTGCTCTTGACATACAAAATGGAAGCTAAGCTAAAAATCTACAAAACATGCCTAAAATGTATAAAACATAGCATAAAAAATGACTCTCACGTAAATAGCTGATGCGTTTAGAATAAAATAGTATATTCTCGTTGACAGTCCATGAGTTAACATAAATCAACACCAAAAAGTGCTAAATATACAAGGTCTTCAACCGTTGAAGACGAGCACCGACAGTATGAGCTCTCCATACAAAAAGCTTTAGATATTCCTTTCATCAAGGAACTTGAATGGTTCTACTTTGACCCAAAAAAAATTTCCAATTGAATTGAACTTAAACAGAATTTCCCAATAGCTTCAAGTGCGAAGATCCAAATACACAGATCTCTTTCTAATTGAATTTTCACAACAAAACTACCATTGAAGTGGTGCCTATCCTAGCTACTAAATTGTTTGGTAAAGAAATTTAACTGCTTCAATTCATTTAACACCATCAAACATTGGCTTTCCTGTGATTCAAAGCCATACATTCCTAATGGAAAATGACATATAAATAGCTTGAAATTAGTACCTAAGCTGTAGTATTTCCATGATTTTTCAATATCTTTGATAATAGGGTGATCCATACACTGGCTGAACAGTTTGAAGTTAGAGTTCCTCCAAGAGGAGACCAAGCACTGACATAAATTTTCATCAAACTGCAATAATCTCTGAGCTTTCATTGCTGCCACATTGGATGCATCTCTACCTGTTACAACAGATTTTCCTTCAATTCCTTGATTTGAAAAGCAAATCAAATATATGAACTCCAACATCTTTAGCAGAAATTGAAGTATCTGACAGATAGCAGGGGATATCTTGGCATAGCTTAAGAGATCTTGAATCTTCTTACTGGAGAAGTTGCTTACACCAATAGATTTAGTGAGCCCGAGCTCAACACACTGATCCATTCCTTGCCATGTAGAGTTCATGTCTAAGGGTAGATAATATTCCTCCTTAGGGAAAGGAGGGGAGGCTCCCTTTTTAAGATGTATGGGCCAGTGGATAAGGTAAAGATCCAGGCATTCCAACTGCAAATTTATGCATACAAATCATTAATAAAAATCACAAAACCAACTATACTAAATTACTAATATATATATAACTAACCAAAACACCCAAGGCTTAACAAGTACAAAAAAACTATTAGCAAGAGAAGAGGATGTCTAAAGCATTAACGTAAACAGAGACAGTGAACTATCAAATTAAAACAAGCAAAAAATAAATTAATTAATTAACAGAGGACATTAAAACCCAACAACCCTAAGATCTTGAAGGGCGTATACAGCAATATATTAATAGTACCCAGGTCCCAAAACCCTCAAGATTTTGAAGGGAATATAACAATATAGTAACAGTAGAGAATGCCTCCCCTCTTTTACCTCAGGAAACAGGATGCGGAAACCTGCATAATGGAAATTGTGCGCATGCAATTGGAAATAACACATAATAACAACAAAGCCATAAACAATCATAAAAATCAATTGTGCATGCCTTCTTCAAAGGTATCCTATCTTTTTCTGGATCAATTCCATGGATTGCAATCAGAACTTCAGCAGGTGTCAAATCAGGCCCTGAATGAACAAAACCCTGCATGAAAAAATTTTAAAAATTAAAAATCTGAGTGAGTATGCATTGCTAAACAAAAACAAATCATCCATGGCAATAAGGTCATTTCAAACAGTCTTGAAATAGAGTGCCCTTCTGCACCAAGAAGTAATAGATTGTCTTGGCTAGAGTTGAAAGCATCTAGAAATGACACTGGTGGCCCTTATCCTTCACCAGCCGCCCGGCCATGCCGATCACCAAAAGGATTTTCGTCGGGATCGCATACTTTGACTGGAAATTTTTCCTGCGGATTCGTTCGGATTGAAGAGACCTTCTTCGACATCATTGATGCTCGAATCTCCTCTTGAGATCATGGTGTCCAACCTAAAAAGAATTCTTCCCGAAACAAAACAATTAAAAACAGGGAAAAACACTTAAAAACGCAAAAAACATCCAAATGGCCATCAAATTAGCATCGTTGCAGAAACGTCCGAAGGTCCTCTACCATAGGGGAACGCCTTCTGGCGTAATTATAGATATCAAATAAGGTCAAACTATTTTATTTTTCATGTTCTTTAGTTTGTCTTATAAGTTTTAATTATTATTATTTTCTTAAGTTTGTTTATCATTCTTGTTGAATGTTAATATTGAGTTAAGAATAAATTTTATTATAGTTATTGTCATTAGCTAAAATAATGCCATTATCTCTAGGGTCAATATGTTATTAATTTGTTTATTATGTCCTCCACCATTAATCGCTATTTCTTATTATTTATCAAAATTAATTTGTATTTTCATAATAGAGTCATTATTGTCATTGTCAAAAGTGTTGAAAAAAATAAAAATAAAAAGTGGTGCATTTTCAATTTAACTTGACACCTAATAAAATGAATAATAATGTATTTAAGATGATTTTTTTTAAGATTGCAAAAAATAAAAGTGTGCATGGCTTCAGGGGATCTTCTCCTCAACCCATCTTTGTAACATGACATGGAGTGTGCCCTGTATGTTTCCATGGAACCCTACAAGGGACACCGCCCTTAAACTTGTTAGGGGATGCCACCCCAAGACCATTGCTTTGGAATATTAGAGCTAAAGCAAAAATTGGTGGGAAAGCCGTGTTAATAAAAAAGGGTTAAAATTTGAGTTTTAAATTCCATCTTTCTAAGTAAAGGAGGAGACCAAATGGAGGAATGAGACAACATAGGAAGAAGGACAATCAATTTCTTTTCATCGATTACATTATCGATAGAACCACATAATTGCATTATGCATTATTATGTGTAGGAATAAAACATTGTAATCAATGTCATACCGAGATCAAAAGAAGAGAATGTGTAAATCATAGATATCAGTAAATAGTTATATAGGAGAATAGTTGACTATAATGATTGTTTGATTGTATACTTTTATAGCGGTTATCCGGTGAGAAACTGGACACTCATTGGAAGTGAAATTGAGAATAGTTATTGTATGTAGGTGATCATTGGAAGTATGTGGTCGGTCGATGAAATTCACTAGATGGTCAAAACATATAAGTGTGTCCCATTAAGTGGAAAATTTATTTTTAAAATTGGTTGGTAAATAAATCTTTAAAAATCTAACAAATTAGTTAGTTTATAGATTCATTGTGCCTCATTATGTTCAAGATCTTCATAATACATGTTTGGTAGTTTTATAATTGTTTGGTGTTTTGGTTGTGCGACATATTTTTCTAGTGCCACCAAAAGTTGGAAAAAAATTGGGACATAGTTATATGATTTAACCCCAGAGTGAAAGGAGGAACTATCGAGTTCTTGTATGTAGGTGATCGTGTGAAGCAAATATATAGAGTAGCAATATGCGAGACTCTACAAGTATGCATTGGCATACGATTTTATTTCCAATTTATGCATTGTGATTACTCTCCATGTTCACCCTAATGGGAGACTATTAGTAATATTTAATGTTAGTGTGAACATTAAATATTAATATAATGCAAGTTATATGTACATGAGTTAGAAAATCACTAGAATAGAGAGATTCTAGGAGTATGTTAAGTAATAAAAGGATTGTTGGGATATGATAGAATTACATCTTGTAGGATGCCATAAAGCTTTATATATGTAACCAAAAATAGTGGATACAATCGAAGAAGTAAGAATTATTATTGTGTGTTAATATTGTCTTGATCTCCTACAAAAATAAAAGTACAAACTAGAACATAATGTTGCAAAACATTAAATAATAACAACAATATTGCATAAAGAAGCATTCAATAAAACAACATTGCATAAGGATGCCTTGCACATATCAGAACCCTTAACTCGACATGCATCATTATATTTAAAAGTTAAAATTTTCAATATTTGTCAATTAAAACAAACTATCAAATATAATCTTACATAGTTTAAGAGTCATTAAGACACATTCTAAAGTTGAGAAGAGAATAATACAAACATTAAAAAAATCAAATACCAAAACAATTCATTTATTCAAATCCATAATCTACACCTTTACACTAATACTCCTTTATCATAATCCAATGTACTATTCAAGTCCTATTGGATTACTTAGTTTTTTTTTTTATGTTAATATAATTTTTCTTATCTTTGGCTTGGCAAGGAATTCTTCCCCAAGACATGTTGATGATTAAGGATAGATACATTTTTACAAAGATATTTTAACTATCAAATTCTTTTGAAAGTACAACTACAAGTGAACATTTTATAATGCATATACATTTGAAATTTAATTATGAAAATTTGCACCTTTTTACCATGTCTTAGAATTAAAAAAATGGTTCATGTTCTAATTCGAAATCATGTTTATAAACATATCTAGTTACTAAATGTACTTAGGGTTTAGTAAACCTAAAATGAATTTTTTTAGTTGAGATGCCAATTCACAATTAATGTTGACCAAAAATGGGGAAAATGAGATGACATGAGTTTCCAAAATAAAATTTAAGCATATGTTTTTCCACCTATAAATAAATCTCCTTTCTTCAAATATATATTAAATATACACAATTTTTGCTAAACCTACCTAGGGTTAAGGTTAAAGGACTATGCATCTGGATAAATTGTTGACTAAGATGCTAACACTCAATGATAACCAATCAAACTAGAAAAAATTATATGAATTCAATTTTAAATATTAAATTTAACCATAAGATTTTCCACCTATTAGTGATTCTCCCTTATCTCGTGTGTGTGTGTGTGTGTGTGTGTGTGTGTGTGTGTGAGGGGGTCCGTGTGTGTATGTCATGTATTTTTGTGTTTGTGTGTCTATGTATGTGCATGTCTGTGTGTTTGTGTCTATATGTTTTTTGTGTGTGTGTGTGTGTGTGTCTTTATGTGCATGCATGTGCACGTCCACACATGTGTGTTCCTGTGTGTACATGTGTGTGTGTGTGTGTGTGTGTGTTCCTATGTGTGCGCATGTGCATGTGTATGTGTATGTTTGTGTGTGTGCATGTGTGCATGATTGTGTGCTTGCATGCGTGCATGTGTGTGTTTGTGTGCATGTGTGTCTAAGCGTGTGCGAGTGTGTGTACGTGTGTATGTGCGTGTGATTTTGGATTTTAACACCAATTATTCTAGGTTAATATAAGGGAAAGATATGTATACAAGATCAAATTTTGATGCCAATACAAATCTCATGGATTCCCAAGATCGAATGAAAACCCTTTTTCAAAAATTCTTACACATTTGAATGAATTTAAGATGGATATATATTCCCATTTCCATATTAAAACTATCTCTAAACTTGAGAGACTTATAACATCAAGGCCCAAGATTTGATTCCACTCAAGGTCCATAAGGACTAAGGTAACACGAGAGATCCTTTTATAAGAGTACCTATAACATTATTCTCTTCAACTTACGATTACAAGTAGATACAACAATGTTTCCAATACAACACAACAATGACATAATATGGGAACACAAAAGATCATCCTCACTATTTCCACTTCTTAAACACATTTTGTAATGTGAATACCAATGAGATTCTTCAATATAATGAAACCTAAATTACATTCATCATAATCTTACAATCTTACAAGAAATATTCAAATAAAATGCAAGTGGAAAAGCTTTCGAAATGGAAACAACATGTAAAATTTTAGATAGAATCCTCCATATCACCTAGCAATAAAAATGCTCCAATTAGGTTCCAAGAATCATGCTCTAACACCAATAAGTAAGTCTCCATACACAAGAGAAGTGGCTTGGTTGTCCACCCAACCAATTGGCATCATAACATGCCATCTCCGCAAGTTGAGGACATGTTATCCTCCCTCAAATCCCATGGGAGAGAGAGAGGTTGTAAACCTCTAGGATGCAAAAAGTAAGGTAAAATAAAACACCAAACTTACATTCAAGAAACCAAGTTCAAAACCATTGCTACACCAAGAGATAGAAACAATTGGCTATTTTTTTTCGCACCAAGTAATCGGTTCTCACACCAAAAAAATCGAACACATCCAAGAGACATTTTAAATCTAACAAAACATTAGCATGGTTAGAGTTACAATATCCATATAGACATCATAATAAGCATATAAATATAAATCATTATTGATTTCACTTTTAACCATCCATAAAAGTTAAACATTAGTTGTATAATAACTAACATAACAATATGCTTAACAACTAACCATGATAAAATATGTTGAAAAATTTCAACATACTATTCTTGAAAAATATATATTAGATGCAATCAAGTATTGGACGTCTCCAAAACACAAAGGTGTCCCCAAGTGTCATTTGATATGCATATAATAATATTTTAATAATCACATACTAAATTAGAATTTAGAAATGTTTTATCAACATATATAACTTCATTATCTACTTTATCCTTTAAATGATAAGACATAGATAACATATATGCAATAATGACCAAATCATGCCAGAATAATGAATACAACATCATCCATTGATATTGATTGTATACACAAAGGTTAGGATTTTTCATGAAGGTACTTCGAACTCATAATCAGGAGCGGGTTCTGGGGCAAAAGAACCCCCCACGGGATCGAGGGGCAATTCCCCTCGCGGGTCCTGGGGCGGTGCCTGGCGCACTACCTATCGCGATACAGGGTAGGGTCGAGGGGTAGCACTCCTTAACGCTAAGAACAATTTATAACTTACTCCTTTGAAATTGAAAAAAAATGAAGTTTTTTTGAGAAAAAAACATGATTATTATGAAAAATTTGCATGATCAAATTTTCAATAATAAATAAGGTTTTACAGAGGAAAAACATTGCAAAAAGAGTTTAGAAACAACCCTCCTTTCATTTAAGTGCATATTGTGGTCGCATTTCAATGGGGTTTCCTTTATTTTCATCGAAATTTGACATGTCAAAGAAATAAGCTACACGACGATATATTAGTTTGACAATAATAATAATTTATCGAAATGTGAGTGATTTTTTTAGTTTTTGATAAAAAAATGACGACAATGACTTAGTCATCATGTCATAAAATAAATCACTTTTATTTGAATGTCTATACAAACGATTGTATAACTTTCCTTGTTTTAGAAAGAAATGATTAAATTAATTTAAACCAAATTATCTTAATTTTAAAAAACTAAGAAGAATGGAAAAAACCATTATATATAATGTGGAGCAAGCTCCATATGACGAGTTCGATTATTGTTTCAATTAAACAATATGTTATATGTGCCCATGTCGGTTAGCAAAACACTATAGGCGTGGCAATCGCCACATTACGATAATCATACTCGAGGCAATATAAATAGGACTACCACCAGAACACACCCGATTTGGGACTAATGTTCTCAAAAAAATAAAAAAATAAAAACAATTAAAGATTTAAGGCAGACCATGTGATATAAGCCACAGGAGCATCTCTTATCAGAGGAACATATAAGAAATTTAATTACCTCTTCCTCAAATGCCACACCCATTTCAACCAAAAATCTTTTTGTAGAAACCATTTGGCCCCTCACAAAGTCTTAAATTGTCCTACCCAACAGCTTTTCTTAAGTGTTCATTTTGCATTGAAAGAAATGCACTCGAGCAACCAACCGCCGACTATTCCCTGGAACAAAACAATCTTGATTCAAGTTAATATATATACCCACACCAATCTTTTAAGTCGCGTGTGACGTAAGATTTCAATCCTAAGAACTTATTTTAACATCCACGAGGCTAATTGCACCTCTGTTCAAGCACTAACCAATCCCCAACTAGTGTCATTTTTGACTTCACAAAATTAATACAATAATCAGCTATTATACCTTTTTTTTGGTTATATGAGTTCAATCCTTCACCCACAAGATTAATACCAACCTAGATTTATGCTTTTCCATGTCAACATTCCTCTTGGGCTTTTCCATGTCAACATTCCTCTTGGGTAAGTGGAAAAAGGAAATAAATGCTCAAAAGCCAATTTTTCCCCTTCAAAAAAAAATTTGGGCAAACTTTTATTTGTTTTAAGGGTTCCGAGTGGACTGAAATAATATGAAAAAAAATATGGGTTGTTTAAAAATTGGTCATTGTTTATTTTTCAGTCAATTTGCATCCCCAAGTCTCGAGGTCGAGACTTCTGCTTCGATTGAGGGTCCTTATTCCAGATCAAAACAAAGACGGAGGAGGTGGTGGTCGGGGGTTCGAATCCCACGACCGACACAAAGGCCACAACCCTCATACTCATCTTGCAGACCAACGACTCCTTATCATCCTTTGTCGAGAACACCAAAACTCTCAGCAAACGAAATAATCTTCCGTATACTGTGCCCAGAAGCATAATTGGAAAAAGTGGCAGCATATTGTATTCCTGAAACAGACGCCCGCATCACCATTCAGGACGCCGTGTTGAGGGCCGAAGAGCGGGTGGTCTTGATATTCTCCTCCTGTGATGATGGAGACTTCAGGGATGAAAACAATTTTATGCCAACACAGTATCACAGCCAAGTCTGTGTGGAGCATGGAGCGCGGAACAGAAAATTAACCTAAAAACTGTGACCAAAAACATATAGAAGGTTAGTATATTATAGGTATAGTTTATATTTAATATAAACTATAGTATAATGTTTAGTATATAGTTTTAAAAACTATAATAGTTCCTCCTTAGATTAGGGTCGGAGTATAGTTCAAACTATACTATATATAGGTCATTAAAAAATTAGAGTATAGTTTTACATAAACTATAAAATATTTTGTTTTTTGTTTTTATAAATCATAATTTATAAAAAAATATTTTTTTATAAAGAAACGAATAGACCCTAATTAAAGGGGGGACAAATGATATGGGAAAAAAAAAGAAATACACCAAATTTACTAGGGATAGAGATATCCACATTATAAAACTTGGAAATTTTACTGAGGGGACAAGGTTTTTCAACCTTCCAATGAAAAAAATATAATCCCTATTTTTAGGAAATCTTGTCTCCTCCTTCCTTCATTTACTTAGTGTTTTTATCTTTGAATAATTTGATCTACACACATGAAAACTATAAGAAATTGAAATATTTCATATATTGTAAAACTCCTTTCACTTGTGCACACTCACATTAATTCCTCAAAAAACCCATACAAAATTAAATAAATTAAATACAATAACATTTGATCTAATCTATTTAATTTACCTTGTTTTATCACCATGTTAGAATTTGAGGATTCTATTGATTACATATTTAATCAACATTAATAAACTATGCAATATTAAATAAATAAACATCACATCACATTGCATAATAATAAAGTAATACTTACAAGTAAATAACACGGTAAAAACCTTTGATATATTATTTTTTCCAAATATATCAAATGAGGACCAAGAGTCTTTTTATATGCTCCTAGTCACCTTTTCAACCATGTCGGTTGACACATATACAAGGTTTAAAATATTTAATAATAGAAATATAAATATTTCTTATTATTAAATATTTAACCTATAGTATAATGTTGGACCTATATTTAATTAAGTGGCGGCAAGCCCACTTAATCATTATGTTCCAACAAATCCCACCTTTGAAGTGGTTTAAAATCATCAAAATGTCCACTTTACATCTATTGTGCAAAATTGCCCTTGTATATGCTTTTCATAGTTAGAAACATTTATAAGGATTCACAACAAAGTAAAAACTAATTCTAGTACTGTACGTACCCAAAATCAGAGGGCACTTGTATTGCACAAAGGTAACAAGTGCCCGATGATGATACAGTCTCCTCGCAAGGTGTTCGGATCAGGAAAATCCCTCTGAGTATGCGTTAACATCCCGCATGCCCCGCTTAGCCTCCGCGCCCTTTGTTTTCCCCTTTTTCCCTCTTTCCTTGGCCTCTTGACCTTCAGTGATGAAACCGCCGCCCGCTCGAGCGGCGGTCCCTGCGCGTTTTCGTAACGCTCTTTTGACGTGACCGCGTGAAATATCACGATTTACCAGCTTTTCCTTGCCGACTTGAGCATGCATTTATGTTTTTGGTCCCCTAGAATAGTGTTTCTCCTTTGTTTATTGTTTAGGAGTTCAATTTGGTTTTGGTTTTTGAGTGTTGGAATTCCTATAAATGCATGGTTTGTGCACATGCAAATGGTGAAGAATTTGGTCTGGAGTTTTTGGCCACCATTTTTCCTTGTTAGAGTCTTCTGATTTTCAGTGTTTTGGTCTGTTAGCTTGCTTAGGATTGATAGCATAGTTCATTTCATATTTGGTTAGTATTGCTCAGCTTTTAGTAAGCCACAGACCCATCTTGTGTAGGCAGTGTTGTTGTTTCATCCAATCCAGTTAGAAGCTTGCCTTTGAATTTCTCTTTGTTGTAGATTTACTTTCGTTGTGTCTTGGAGTTCTTAGTTTAATTCATCATATGCCTGGTTAGCTTTATTCAGCTGTTGGTAAGCCACATACCCAACTTGTGCAAGCAGTGTCTTTATTTTACCCGATCCATTAGAACACAATAGCTTAGGAAGCCATTAAAGTTGCAGGTTTTGCTCTTTGTATAGGATAGTTACAGGTTCTGGTCGCTTCATGTTGCATGACTCGCAGTAAAATCCCGCTAGGAATCGCATAAGCCAAGCTCTGTACTCTTGCGCTATCCCTCTCCTACTCGCATTCTGGCCTCGCATTCTCGAGTGTCCTTGTCCCAAAATCTACTCCTATCGGTGCTAGCATTACGGCTCGGATCCACGTGAATACGAAAGAACAAGAAGATCATACCGAGGGGACGAGATCACATACACCATCGGATTCGCCACTGCTCGTGGAGTCTGTGTTTTAAATTTCAAAGTTCTAGTCAGAATCATATCAAATAGAGTAGTTAATCACTTTATTTCATTTCATTCTATTCTCAATATTGCCAGGGAAGCTGTGGGGATTGATAGTTTCTGAGAAACTATGATTCACTCCTCACTTCTGAGGTAGGATCGAGAATCTTGCAGGTAGATTAGACAAGCTATTTTATTTATTTAGAATAATTCTACAAATCGCACAGGTAAATAACTACACTCGGTTATCTTGTCTGTTTTAAATTATTGTTTAGTTATTATTTCTAGATACGCTTAAATAGTTTGCTTTCCTTAAAATTGTTAGAATATTTCTTAGAAGAATAAAAGTTATATGCAGTTAGATTTATTTCATGTAGTTAGAATTTGTTTCATTACAGTTAGTTTTGCATTTTGTTTCGTATGACAATCACGGGACCTCAAGAGCCCAGGGAATATATATTTGAGCCAATCATGCCTCAACCAAACCTCGTCACAGTGATAGTTGACATAGACCAAAATCTCAGGATACAAGTATTCCAAACAACCACAGATTTACAACTGATCAGTTCACAGTTAAGAGGATTAAACATAGAAGACGACCAAGCACATGTGTTTTGGTCAAGTCAGCCAAACTACAGATTACCCTAGAAAACATCCATATGACTGTAGAAGGGCTCGAAAGAGAACAAACATTCGGGTGTGATCCTTTAGTTCCACAGCCAGACGTTGGAGACACCCTCGTAGATATAGATACCAACTTAAGAATCCAGGTTGCGAGAACGCCTGTAAGGTATTACGAGAGACGATCGCACAACCTGTTGGTTCTAAACATAGAAGCTGAAAAGGCGTATGATTACTGGATACTAGGGATTAGAACTTGATCTCGCGTATGACCATAACAGGACCGCAACAACCAAGAATCTATGGTTGTGATCCACAGATCCCACAGCCTAACGAGTCCACAGGTCAATCCGATATAGACGCTAACCTACGTACCTTGGTATTCAGGTCCACTCCACTTCCACCTATCATCGTCGAACAACTGTCCTTACTAGATATAGCGGCTAACGAAGCTAGGGAATTTTGGACTAGGCCAGAAAATCGTCCGTAGAGTCAATTATATTCATCATCCACCATATGACCTTATCGGGAGATATACACGAAACAATCCCGGGTCATTTTCCACGTATTCCACAACCCATAGATCGAATCACGCCAGAGCTCGATATTGATTGGAGCCTTCGAGCAGTCATCCTTGCTGATCGATCTATCACACCACCCAAGTTAGAAGGGCCTTCTTTGCCTTAGATTCGCAAATTCCACTAGTGCGTGTCGAAGACATTAGACTGCCTAACTAGTTTGTCTGCATATTCTACCCCCACCGGCTGTCTCAGCACGACCTCGGGAGGTCGGGTACGCGGAAGAGTTACTTGTTGATTCTCACGCTCGCCTGTCACTTTTCCGGTGTACAAAATTGGTGAACCCAACGTGAAACAAACAACTGTTTCACCTTCTCTTTGAGAAGTTTTATCTCATCTCAATCACCTTCGCTCCTTCCCATTATTCTGCGGGTATTCATATACCCCCCGAATATGTCGGGATTCGATGAATATGGCAGACCCCTCTTGGGTCTCGAGGCATACTACGCCCAACAGAATAGGCAATCATCACCCTCGCTCTCAGTATGGGGCGACAACTATTCAACTAATCAGTTGTCAACACAAACCCCAAGAAACAGATATATAACTTGTCTTTTCAAATAGGGAGTTAGATCAACCCCCTCGAACGCAACAAATAGAGCCTCTCTGACTCGAACATATACGCGTTCTTGGAGAATCCGGTTCGTCTCCTCAAATACTACTCGGACCAAAAATTAGTAGGCAATCGGATCAATACCTGGTCTTAGACGATGGACAATCAATACCTTATTCTAGGAGTGAACAATGCTCCAGGGGTATGTACCCACTTTATAGGAGGTTTACAAGTACAACCCGAGATCTCTTTTCAAGAAAATACCTCTATGCCATTGCACACAGGAAATATTCTTGGAGAGACTTGGCAAGATAGCGATCAGTTTATGACAGGATATCACGTACCTTTACAACACCAAGGTATACAACAAACGCCGCTCAGGCAAAGTACCATGACTTCACCAAATGAAGTCATTTCAACGTTAGTAGAAAGAGTGAGAGGGTTAGAACTTGCTCAAGCAAATCAAAATTCTCCGTTCATGCAAACGGGAAGTTCCAATCCTCCATACCACTCTGGCCAAGTAGATCTCCTCACAGGAGTAGGCACGTTAGGCATGCCTCCTCAATTTCCTCAACAAACGCCAACAAGGCCCACCATCTCTAACACTATTCCTCCAGGTCTAGTGTCAAACAATCCATTCCTTGACAATACCCCGTCCTATTTAAACATGTACTCTAAATCCCCACAAGGAGATATGTTCTCCTCTCCCGGCATGTTTGCTCAAACGCAGGGACCTCCCTATGCCCCTGCCAACGCATACGCTGCACCGTATCAACAACCTATCCCACCACCGCTCCCTCAACAACCACCATCAATGGTCGAAAGCTATGCGATAGGGACTTATTCGAATATCTAAAGGAACCCTTAGACTTCACCATACGAAGCGTCATGCTTCCAAGACCTCTCCCCGATTTTCCCAAATTCAAAGGTGAGGGAGATCCAAACGCACATATCAAGCCTTACGCTACGGCCACCCATACGGGAATTACTCCTTGGGATGGGGTTGTTCTTAAAATATTTCCCAAAACCTTGGAAGGCATCGCTCTCGATTGGTATTATAGAATACCGAAGCTTCCATACATTCATTTAAACAACTCGTGTCAGAGTTCATCAAAGCCTTTGACATGAACAAACTATTGAGAACAGGAATCAGGGAATTCTTGCATATCAAACAAGAACACAATGAATCTGTCGCCCATTTCATCCAGAGGTGGCGTACAGTTCTTTATTCATCAGCAAGTGCTCCAAACATGGATCAGATGGAACTATGTGATTTATTCCTTCATTCTCTCAGCAGAGAAGTGAAGGAAGAAGTCCAGAAGTTCCCACTAAGGACTTATGATGAGGTACTTGAGAGCGCTCTGCGAATTGATCAAGCAGCGATAGATAGTGGTCGTAAGACTTATGGAACAAACGGGAGGTTAATCACCTCCACTCAAAACACTACAACTACCACAAATGTCAATCAAGGACCCAAAATCCTTAACAAAAATCGTGGGGTAACAACGGATGGGGTAACCGACCAGCCCAAGAGGGTGAATGTTGTTAATACTCCGTCACAAACAAACAACCAACGAAACAACAACTTTACCCCAACGGTCAATAAAATGGATTTTAACCATCCACAACAACAACAACAACAACAATGGTGGAATCCCATACAAGGGCCAAGCCAAAACTCATTTGGTTATCAAAACCAAAGTCAAAACCAAACAACAATTCCAAAACTTTGTCTCCGAATAGCAACAGTTTGATCGGAATTTTAGGCCACAATACACAAACCAAACCAACAAAGGGAATTACAACCCCAATTCTTATTGTGGTTTCCATAAAATTGGGTCACGACACTAGTAACGTGCCGCGACTACAATAAATTTATGCAACGCTTGCCGGAGGAACAAAGACAGTTCTTCATGAGACTTGTTTTTGGTAGATCCTGTCTCATCACAATCAAATACGCTCACACGGGGAAGTTTCCCCTCGGAATGCTCCCCTCAAGATCTTTAATGATCCACTCCCAAATCATGATGGCAATAGGTTGAATCCAACCGGAACAAACAAAGGTGCAATGACGGGAAACAATGATCATGAAGCTTCAACTTCATTAAATCCGTCAGTTGCGCCACAGTTGAGAGCTCAACCAAGACCCAAGATAGTTAGCTTGGTAGAATTAGACGACTGAACTACCTATCGAAGCTATAACAAGAACACGAGAGTACTTCTCTCAACCGAGCCCAAGTCATCTCGTCGGAGATGATAAGAGTCGCAAATAGTTGAAAAACCCATTGGTGCGTATGATTTAATTAGTGACCTAACAAAGACCTTCTCACACATTTCATTTTTGGACTTACTAAAGAACTCTCCCCTCACAGAGCTGCTCTTTTAGAAGCATTAGGTCTAGGCCATCTAATTAACATCACTCCACCTCCGAAACACAAGTAAATCACATAGATTTTGATATCCTCCCTCCGAGGCAGCCGGACAAGGATGTTGAATTCATTTTCGAAATAAGTAAAATGCCCACAGATGTTGAGATCACACGCCGAGGTGACCCAGCCTTACACTTGCAAGTGTGGGTTTATAATAACTATGTAAAACGGGTAATGGTTGACGATGGGGCCGCAGTTAACATAGTCCCTTTCTCTTTCCTCCAAAAACTTGGATATGGAGAAACAAATTGTTCCACTACTCAAAATACCTTGAGAGGCTATGATAGCCTTAAAGCCACTTCGATAGGAACTATAATACTGCCGGTCACCTTAGGGCCCAAAACCATCTTGACTGAGTTTTATATTATAGATCGGGAAACTAACTATAATATGATCCTCGGCCGACCTTGGATACATCGAATGAAGGCAATCCCTTCCATGCTATTTCAAGAAGTAAGATTCTTGCATCTGGGAAAGGTATTTGTAGCCAAAGGTGATCCAAAACCTTTCGATTTGCACCTAGCTGATTTAAAGAAAAGACCAGGTGCACTGCACTCGTGAATTTGAACTTCCAACAAACCAACTTAATAAACCCTCTGACCCAAAGCCAGAGGAAAAGTTGATACCTACGATGGATCTTGAAACTACCAACATAGCCCAAAAAAATTCCAACCCCTAAAGGTAAAACTAAAGAAACAAGTATCATTAGGGACTACTGCGAAAATCGTTGAGGTGATAGAACAAGATTCACCAATGTTCTTACCATTCGATTCGGTAGGCATGGGATTTTCCTAGGTGTTGGTTCCTTGCCACACAGAGGATCTCTCGTATGGTAGAAGTAGAGCGCAAACGCAACAGATGCCCCAACATCTATACTCCCGGCTAAGTATTGAACTCTCCATTTCGATGGAGCTAAATGTCGC
Organism: Taxus wallichiana var. yunnanensis; assembly: GCA_018340775.1. NCBI lineage: Eukaryota > Viridiplantae > Streptophyta > Pinopsida > Cupressales > Taxaceae > Taxus > Taxus wallichiana. The sequence goes on from CM031235.1 coordinate 221,477,201, forward strand.
TATGGAGCAGGGGCAGGTATAATTCTTACTTCGCCCGAGGAGAAAGTCCTCCCATTCACTTTTAAGCTAAACTTTGAATGCACAAACAATGGCGCGAGGACGAAGCCCTTCTTCTTGGCCTCACCTTGGCCAAAAGAATTGGTATTGATAACATCGAGTCCCGGAGACTCGCAATTAGTGATAAACCAAGTTTCTGAAGTATATGAAACTAAAGCCGAGCATTTACAACTCTACAAAAACGCTGTATTAGATTTAAGCAAGGCGTTTAACTTCATATCCATTGAAGCAATCCCCCAAGATAAAAATCTTCTCACCGATTCAATAGTAACTTCAAGCATCACGTTTCACTCCAAGCAATGAGCTAGAAGACACTCACTTCACAAAGTATCCATTTGCGACGAACCATTGATAAAAACAATGAAAAATCCTCTTTTAATTGGAAGTGAATCTACCGCCCTAGACCATATTGGAAATGATGCGGCTACTTTGGATTATTTAAATGCCTATGCGGCATTACATCTCTCCTATCACATGCTAGATTTATCCCTGATTCCACATTCGTCTTCCTACTTTGGAAATCCCGTAGCGGATCTTCCCTCACAAAAGGAACCTAGCATATACGCAATAGAAAATAGGGATGATTTAGATTTACCTCCAGCACCACCTGAGTTCGAAGAGGGTAACGCCTCTTTAATCGAAGAAACAATCGATGTCAACATTGGGACAGAAGATGAACCAAGAATATTGAAACTAGGTTCTTCGTTAACCCCAGAAGAAGTGGAAATACATACTCAGGTTCTCAAAGAACATCAGAAGGCGTTTGCATTTAATTACAAGGAGATGACAGGAGTCGCACCCCACATTGCGGTGCACAACCTCGTCACTAGATCAGATGCAAAGCCAATTAAACAAAAATCAAGACCCATGAAGCCCAAAGTAGCTCTCATGGTAAAAGAGGAGGTAATAAAACTCCTTCAGGTAGGATTCATCAAGCCAGTTGACTACTCCCAATGGGTATCTAACATCGTTCCCGTTCTCAAGAAGAATGGAAAGATACACATCTGCATAGATTTTCGAGATATCAACAAAGCTTGCCCTAAGGACGACTTCCCATTACCATCCATAGATGTTATTATTGATGCAACAGCTAGTTTTGAACTTTTGTCTCTCATGGATGGATTCTTGGGATACAATCAAATCAGAATATCCGAGCAAGATCAAGCTAAAACCACGTTTATAACTCCTTGGGGAACCTATTGCTACGTTGTTATGCCATTCGGTCTTAAGAACGCCGGTGCTGCTACGTACCGCACGGGCCATGACATACATATTTCACGATCTAATTCATAAAATTGTGGAATCTTACGTAGATGACTTATTGGCTAAGGCCAAGAAGCGCTGTGACCATCCCGAAGTACTCCGCATCATTCTTTCATGCCTAATAGAATACGGAGTTACGCTAAATCCAGAGAAATGCGTCTTTGGTGTAACAGGAGGAAAGCTCCTAGGTTACATCATATCGTCACGAGGGATCGATGTTGATCCAACCAAAATTCGGGCTGTCCTCGAAATGGTCCCACCTTCGAGTGAATCTGGAATCAGATCATTTCTCGGAAAGTTGGGTGCAATCCGGAGATTTATCCCGGACCTAAGCTTCGCTCGTTCATCCAATCAACAATTTACTCAAGAAGGACTATAGCATTGATTGGACCGAAGATTGCAATGAAGCTTTTAGGCGATTAAGCGTTTTTGTTATCACCACCTACGCTAATGCCACCTAATTTGGATCGCCTGTTAATCCTATATTCTCGAGCTACCGATGTCTCGCTGGCCTGTATGTTGGCCCAAGAAGACGATGACAAGAGAGAACGTGCGATTTATTTCATTAGCCGAACATTGCTCGACTATGAAACACGCTATACACAGGAAAACGAGAATGCCTTGCTATAGTCTTTGCTACTAAACGCCTAAGGCATTACATATGTGAATCAAGAAACGAAGGTCATGGTAAAGACGGACCATTTACGGACTTTTCTCACACAAGGGTCCTTGTCCAAAAAAGTTGGACGTTTTATAACCTTAATGGGAGAGTTCGAATTAACATTTGTAAATCAGAAATCGGTTAAAGGACAAATCATCGCGGATTGGTTAGCTGACAACCCATTAGACGGAGGCGATTTAGTAGATTTAGAATTTCCAGATGAATGCGTATATTACATCGAAACTCGACCTGCTATCTCTGAGTGCCCTTGGTACACTGATATCATTAATTATATCATGGACCATACGTACCCAAGGCAGTTACACCGCAACAAAGAAGGCGGTTACGCATAATCGTAGCTAAATACGTCATTATAGAGCAGGTGCTCTATCGGAAAGCATTCGATGGAATGCTCCTAAGGTGTGTTGACACAGAAGAATCCAAGAGGATTCTCCATGAATCCCACAGCGGTATATGTGGAGGCCACTTCGGTGGCCATGCCACCGCTCGAAAAATACATCGAATGGGCTATTTTTGGCCCACTCTAGAACATGATGCGATAGAGTTCGCACGCAGGTGTCATAAGTGCCAAGAATTCTCTCATGAGATCCACATGCCAGCACAAGCTCTGCAACCAATCGCTACTCCATGGCCCTTTTCTACATGGGGCCTAGACTTAATAGGGAAATTCTCTCCCTCATCCACAGACGGCCACAATTTTATAATTACGGCCACTGAATATTTTACCAAATGGGTGGAGGCCATGCCTCTTACTACCGTACTGCAGTTCACAGTAATCGCTAAGTTCATTTTAAACCAAATCATTTTGAAAGTAAGTATCCGCAAATCATTATCTCCGATAATGGAACTTCTTTCAAAAATGAAGAAGTTCGCGAACTATGCGGTAAATTTAAAATAAGCCATCATACGGCTTCTTTGTATTATCCCCAAGCCAACGGACAGGCTGAAGCAACAAATAAAACACTGAAAGCCATTCTCCTTAAAACGGTAAAAGAAAACAAACGGGATTGGCATTTGAAGTTATATCCGGCCTTGTGGGCCCACCAAACCTCAATAAGAACACCAACGGGAGCAACTCCTTTCTCACTGGTATTTGGGGCAGAAGCAGTTCTCCCGCTTGAGGTCGAAATACTCAGTCTCCGCATTTCACTACAAGGGATTCTGGATGAAGACGCTTACAGAGAAGCACGTCTTTCCCAACTAGAAAGCCTAGATGAAACTAGGTTAGATGTTGAACAACGGCATAGAGCTTATGCTGACCGAATGTGCCGGCAGTATAACAAGAAGGTCTATGAACACGATATATATGAAGGTGATCTAGTTCTAAGACTAGACAGCCGGATCAACAAGAAGACCGGCGAAGGAAGGAAGTTCCGGCCCAAATGGTTGGGCCCATACCGAGTCATGAAGGACTACGGAAATGGTGCTTATCTCTTATGTACGTTAGAAGGTGAGGAGTTTGGCGAAACAGTCAATTCCTTGCACCTCAAGCGTTTCTACGCATAAGCAACTAACGCTACCTATATAACTATCTACATTGCATTTTCATATAAATTAAGATCATTTTGTCCACTTGTTCTTACATAAATTGTGATCAAGGAATCTATTCTCAAAGCAATCTACTACAAACTCGTGATGTTTCGGCAAAAATTTCTAATCATATCTCTCCATTTTCACGATATCATCAATCATCTCAGAATCTTTCATCAAATAAAATCAGACATGATGAAGTCCTAACGGTAACCATACCAAGATCTGCAAGTTTGTTCTCACTTTGATTTCTTCTTAGGATAGGTGTCTTGCCTATGGTCTGTTCTAGAAGCTTCATGGTGTCACATCTATCCCATATACACATCTCTTTGGGAACAAGCATATACTGACATTTTACTCAAAAAGACAAGTCAAAAAGTGATTAAAATAGAAAATTTTATTTTTACACATTTCCTTGCCCCACCAACCTTCGGTTATGAGCTTGCGTCTCTTACTAGTGACGTAGGGTTGGGAAAGGATGGAAATGCCCTTACTCGCCTATGACTTGCCCATGGTGATAAACCCATGCTTCTTACAGGTAGCATGGGGCAAAGTGTAGGGGGTCCTCTTGACAATGCAAACATTAAAAGGTCATAAACAAACTATTCAAACTTTGAGTCAAAAACGAATGAATCAGATGTTCAAAATTCCAAGAGAGTTAAAATCCTAAAAATCCAGATTTTGTCTACTATGTGGCCATCTACGGGTCTAAGTCTAGATAAACCGCAAAGCAAGTTGCATCCAAAACTATGAAGTCATTCAGGTAGAGTAAGCTTGTAGTTTTCAATTTGGTTCCACCAAAGCTTCGTCTGTCTTTCATCACTGTCATTTCACCATATTTCATAACTTGCGCCCTTCTTGGCTCTTGGTGATGAGCCCTCGCATCTTACTAGTTGCGTGGAGTTAGGAGTGGGGCAAGTTAATCTGTTCATCATACTGGTTATTTTCATCACTTTGCCAAAACAAACATGAGGTATCCAAATTGCTCACAGAAGCTAAGATTCAAGATCACAATATATCCATAGTATCACGTATCAGCATCATGAAACACAAAAAGAAAGCAAACATTTGCGTCATTTGTTCACCATTGCATACATTCTAAAAAGGCATATAAACATACATCGTAGTATACACAAAGCAGTTGGAAATAGAAAGGAAAACATAAGTGACAAGTTTTGATCCAAAAACGAATGCATATATATAAATAATCAATGTTTATATACAATGCCATCATGCTCTAGGCATGGTCAAAACGCTCAAAGAGCCCGTGATATACAAAAGAATCTATAGTACAAAACGCATAGGAGCCAAGTAGTCTCTCAACCCCTGCGTGACCCCTCTGAAGGTGCGCGCCCTCGCCTAGGGCTCCGGCTACGCCGGCGCTCTGAATGCACGGAGGGCTCAGGGTCCCGAGGGGTAGCCGCGGTCTCGCCACGAGAATGGCTCCTCATAAGACGCTCGGCTGTCCTATAGCCTACCAACTCTGTACGGAGAGTCAACACCATCCTGGCCATGTGCCAAACGGGAGCGAAGACGTCGGTATGCCTACCGGCTGCTGAGGGCTCCCGGCATCTACAGACAGCTCCGCACGGGTCCTATCCATAGGGATCATCAGGGAATCAGTGCATACCCTGCGGATTAGATCCCGCCACTCGTCAACAGTCTCTGCAAACAAAGAAGAAAAAATGAATTAGAAACTAGGCAAGAGACTAAAAGATACAATATCAAAACACAAGGAGAAATAGCAATTAAAACAAATCCTAAACTAAACAAGCATTGAAAGGAAGAAAGGATAACTTACTCGGATCACCGGGCCTCCAAGACGGGTCGCTAGGGCCGCACGCCGCAGATGCCGCTGCCGACTGAGGGGCTGCTCCTGTAGTGGGAGCAACATGTCGCCCCACAACTGACTCATCCTCTCCACCATGGCCCTGGGAGAGTGGCTCCTCTGAAGCTAGAGTCTCTCTCTCTGCACTCTGCTCAGCCCTCTCTACTGCAAGATATCCTGAGTGTCATGCCACTCAGGATCGCTATCATCCGTCTGCTCCTCCGACCCTCCCTCTGTAAGCTCCTCAGAATCGGAGTCGATATCTATAGGGTCATCGCTGCTATGAGCAGGACCCGCGGCAATCTGAAGCAAAGGTGCCCGAGGCGCACCGGCTCTCTCTCTAGCCCGAACTACCCTCCTGGCTGCAATAGGAGTGCCAGGAGTGATCGTTGTCCAACCACGGCCCCTAGGCCCCCTCGGCCTCGCGGGTGATCTATGGACCGGCGCCACTAGGGGAAGCATGCCCGCATATGGAAAGCCGAGGCTGGCCGAGGAACTCGCTAAAAGGGTGTACCTCCACCCGTCCCACGTGGTCGATAAGTTGCCCTGTGGTGGAGTAGGAGATCAATGTAAGGTCTCTCGCCCCCATGCCGGCCATAAGCCGATACGGTAACACCTCCATATCTCTTTTGTAGTAAGAGAGGCAATGGTTGGTGAGGTGCTCTAAGCACCGACATATCTCGCCCATCTAGCTGCCTTCATGCCTCGGATCTCGCCACCTGCATGCCTCTTCCATAGGGAATAAAACGCTCATACACCCAACTCATGACTAGAGTAGGGTGGCTCAAAGATTATCCCTGTAGACGGACCACCCTGTATAAGTCATGGTAGGTGGTCCCCAGAATGTCTGCGCCCCAGGCGTATATCCGGCCATGCCCCTCTATCTATGCAATGATGGGGGCCCAGCAGTATAGTAAGGTATCCCCTCCCTTGTCCCCGATCAGCCTCGAGGCAAGGATCCCCATGATAGCCTGTCGAAATACGGGGATGGGCAAAGAAGGAATGGATCGAACTCTCACTCCCTTCTTCAACCCGTCGAGATAGCTACATCTCCCATGTAGCCTGCCCACTGTGTGTGCAATCTATGCTCGGGACCCTGCCGTCTCCAGTGTGAGTCTCCTCCCGATGATAGGGACCCCCAGGATACGGTAGGCGTCCTCCAAAGTGATGGTCCACTCACCACGAACCCCTGGCAGTCGGAAAGTGTTCCGATCTGCATCCCAATATGAGAATAAGTCACAAAGTATGTGACTGGATGGTGTGACATGGGGCACGCGTGATATACACAATATGCCGGCCCTCTGTAATGTATCCTCCTCATCCTGAGAAAGGGTATCCAATACCCCGGAAAGCGATCACACTTTCTCTCTCGGCTAATCTGATATACTCTGCTCTCGCCTGCATACAACCAAAACACACAAAACAGAGCAAGTTAATATCTGAACAATACTAAGAAGGTCATAAAAACATATAGAAATGCAAGAAAATACAAGTGCAATCTCAAAATTAAGTTCTTTTGCATTCTGTGCAAAACCGCCGCCCTGAGCAGGGGGGAGGTTTTGTAACCGCCGCCTTAAGGGCGGCGGTCGTGTAACCGCCGCCCTGGCTAGGGCGGCGGTCGCGGTCCGAAAACCCGCGCGGGTTGTTAACCCCAAAAATCCCAAAATGAGCAAAAATAGACCATTTAGACTAAAAATGGAGCCTACCCAGTAGGCGCCCCCCCTAGGTGAACCTTTTGAACCTAACATTTTCAAAAATAACCCCCCCATTGCAAAGAATTTGCCATTTCAAATTTAAAGAGGGAAAAACACAAAATTGAAGAAAACCAACATGTGATCGCTGAGGTCGGTGTTCCGCATGTGGAGGCATGATCACGATCTCGCTACGAAGCGTTTCAACTCTACTCTCATGAGAAACCGTCACCGTGGGTCCCGAGCTCAAAACCAATCAAATCAACTCACGTAAATGAATAGGAAAATGGGCCCACTTTCATATATATATCGTTACATTTCGTTTTAAAATAAATTTTTCGCGAGTTTGGAGTACCGATGGAGGTAAGTTTCTATCCCCGCACGAATGGTACGTTCTCCTTCCCTATTATTTTAGCGTTTATCTTCCAAGTTATTGCATCTATCTGCACTTGAGTTCTCTTTTCATTTTGCAGGTAGCGGGAATTTCGATGGCGTCATTTCAACACACGGACGAGTAAGGTATAGCTTCTAACTCCCCATTTCGGGACTGCCATACTCGGACCCACCATTTTATGCCTCTTCATGGCTAAAACGCTTCTCCGAGGGGGCAATATGTATGTACCCAAAATTGTAGGGTAATGCATCTTGCTTGCGAATGTAACAAGTGCCCCGATGATGATACAGGTCTCCTCGCAAGGTGTTCGGGATCCGGAAAATCCCTCGGAGTATGCGTTAACATCCCGCATGCCCCGCTTAGCCCCTGCGCCCTTTGTTTTCCCCTTTTTCCCTCTTTCCTTGGCCTCTTGACCTTCAGTGAAACCGCCACCCTGAAGGGCGGCGGTCCTGTAACCGCCGCCCTGCTCAGAGCGGCGGTCCTGTGCGCGTTTTCCAGAATGCTCTTTTGACGCGACCCGCGTGAAATATCACGATTTACCAGCTTTTCCTTGCCGACTTGATCATGCATTTATGTTTTTGGTCCCTGGAATAGTGTTTCTCCTTTGTTTATTGTTTAGGAGTTCAATTTGGTTTTGGTTTTTGAGTTTTGGAATTCCTATAAATGCATGGTTTGTGCACATGCAAATGGTGAAGAATTTGGTCTAGAGTTTTGGGCACCATTTTCCTTGTTAGAGTCTTCGATTTTCGGTGTTTTGGTGCTGTTAGCTTGCTTAGGATTGATAGAATAGTTCATTTCATATTTGGTTAGTATTGCTCGGTTGTTAGTAAGCCACGAGACCCATCTTGTGCATGCGTGCAAAGTCTTTGTTGTTTCATCCAATCCAGTTAGAAGCTTGCCTTTGAATTTCTCTCTCTTTGTAGATTTACTTTCGTTGTGTCTTGGAGTTCTTAGTTTAATTCATCATATGCCTGGTTAGCTTTATTCATTGTTTGTAAGCCACATACCCAACTTGTGCAAGCAAAGTGTCTTTATTTTACCCGATCCATTAGAACACAATAGCTTAGGAAGCCATTAAAGTTGCAGGTTTTGCTCTTCGTATAGGATAGTTATAGGTTCGGTGCCGCTTTATGTTGCATGACTCGCAAAGTAAAATCCCGCTAGGAATCGCATAAGCCAAGCTCGTACTCTTGCGTTATCCCTCTCCTACTCGCATTCTCGGTGCTCGCATTCGAGCCTGTCCTTGTCCCAAAATCTACTCCTATCGGTGCTAGCATTACACGGTTTTCTAGATCCATGTGAATACGAAAGAACGAGAAGATCATACCGAGGGGACGAGATCACATACACCATCGGATTCGCCACTGCTGCGTGGAGTACGGGTTTTAAATTTCAAAGTTCTAGTCAAAATCATATCAAATAGAGTAGTTAATCGCTTTATTTCATTTCATTCTATTCTCGATATTGCCAGGGAAGCTGTGGGGATTGATAGTTTCTGAGAAACTATGATTCATTCCTCACTTCTGAGGTAGGATCGAGAATCTTGCAGTAGATTAGACAGGCTATTTTATTTATTAGAATAATTCTACAAATCGTGCGAGTGCAAATAACTACACTCGGTTATCTTGTCTGTTTTAAATTATTGTTTAGTTATTATTTCTAGATACGCTTAAATAGTTTGCTTTCCTTAAAATTGTTAGAATATTTCTTAGAAGAATAAAAGTTATATGCAGTTAGATTTATTTCATGTAGTTAAAATTTGTTTCATTACAGTTAGTTTTGCATTTTGTTTCGTATGACAATCACGGGACCTCAAGAGCCCAGGGAATATATATTTGAGCCAATCGTGCCTCAACCAAACCTCGTCACAGCGATAGTTGACATAGACCAAAATCTCAGGATACAAGTATTCCAAACAACCACAGATTTACAACTGATCAGTTCACAGTTAAGAGGATTAAACATAGAAGACGACCAAGCACATGCGTTTTGGTCAAGTCAGCCAAACTACAGATTACCCTAGAAAACATCCGTATGACTGTAGAAGGGCTTGAAGAGAACAAACATTCGGGTGTGATCCTTTAGTTCCACATGACGGAGCGATTTTGGAGACACCCTCGTAGATATAGATACCAGCTTAAGAATCCGGGTTGCGAGCCTGTAAGGTATTACGAGAGGATCACACTGTTGTTGGTTCTAAATATAGAAGCTGAAAAGGCGTACGATTACTGGATACTAGGGATTAGAACTTGATCTCGCGTATGACCATAATAGGACCGCAACAACCAAGAATCTATGGTTGTGATCCATAGATCCCATAGCCTAACGAGTCCACAGGTCAATCCGATATAGACGCTAACCTCGTACGCCTTGGTATTCGAGGTCCACTCCACTTCCACCTATCATCGTCGAACAATTTGTCCCTTACTAGATATAGCGGCTAACGAAGCTAGGGAATTCTGGACTAGGCCAGAAAATCGTCCGTAGAGTCAATTATATTCATCATCCACCATATGACCTTATTAGGAGATATACATGAAACAATCCCGAGTCATTTTCCACATATTCCACAACCCATAGATCGAATCACGCGAGTTTGATATCGATTGGAGCCTTGAGCAGATCATCCTCGCTGATCGATCTATCACACCAGTCCAAGTTAGAAGGGCCTTCTTTGCCTTAGATTCGCAAATTCCACTAGTGCGTGTCGAAGACATTAGACTGCCTAACTAGTTTGTCTGCATATTCTACCCCCACCAGCTGTCTGGCACGACCTCGGGAGGTCAGGTACGCGGAAGAGTTACTTGTTGATTCTCACGCTCGCTTTGTCACTTTTCCGGCGTACAAAGACACCCTATTAGCCCTACGTGATGTATGCAAAATTTTGTTTCTTGACACTTCTCTCTCTCTCTCTCTCTCTCTCTCTCTCTCTCTCTCTCTACCAGCCCTGCGTAACCTCCTTTCAAGCTATAAATTTTGGTACATTCACTTTCTTGACAAAATAAACCTCTTCTAGGATACCCTTTATGTTTTGATCTGGGTTGTAAGATTAACATAGTAGTTGTAAGGTGAAAATGGGGACCTAAAAATATCTTTATCTTACCAAGAAAACATGTAGATGGAAAATTATGAATAAATACCTCTTGGAGCAAGGCTAGTAGTTTGTGAGAGAAGAGTTTAGGGATGAAAGTGAGTAAAATAAATTATTTTACATTTTTGAACATCAAGAGAGGTATGTGACCAAAAGTAATGTCTGAGGAAGCCAAGATAAGGTTTTGGTAAAGCCCTTGAAATATTATTGAGCATGAGTTGTGATTAGGGGCATGGAAGAGATTTTCATAAAAAACTTGTAGCAAAGTTCTTGTGCCAAATCACCATAAGCATTGAATGCCTTCTTTGGTTGTAATTATTCTTGATAAGTATAAGAAAGTTTGAGAAGCCATTTTGGAAGTGATTATAAAGTGAAAATGTTAAGTCTTGTATAAAGAGGTTATCCCCAACTCGAGCACCAAAAAGAAAAAGCGAGTTGTTGATAATCTCCAAAACTAGGCTAGTAGATAAAAAAGTGAAGTCATGTGAATGAGATTAGGGATGCATAAACCATAACACTTTGGAGTTTCAATATATGGAGAGATTTCTTCAAATGGGATATAATATTTGAAAAAGTAAATAGTGTAAAGGAAGTTAATAGCTCAAGAAGCATAGTGAATAGGAAGTGAGAACTCATAGGGATGGTCAAGTGACTCTTGGTTATGAATCAAAGTTGAGACCAACATGAGAGTGGGGAATGAATGTCATAAGAAGTTCAAAGTGCATTTGAATCAAGAACTATGATCTTGAAGTTGGAAAAATTGTAGGACAATGGTAAAGGAGTTCCAAAACAGTTTTAAAGGATTATTACTTGTAGTGCTTATACTCATTGGCAAGCTAAACATTGTATACCCGACATCTAAGTTGCTTGATATTGTTTGAGTTTCTTGACGGGTGTTTTGTAAGGAGTTAAAATTTGACATGGAAAAGGTTGGAAACACCAACCAAAGGTAATGATACAATCCTTTCTTAATATTTCATGATGTGAATGGGCTCATATTGTTTTGATAACAATTGTACATAGAGACTTAATTTGCTCTTTTCCTTAGCTCTACATCATTTTTGTATCGAGCGGGCCTAAACTTAGATTGGAATGTTGTTTATGCTAACCACGAGTTTTGTGCATGTATGAGAAAAAATTGAAAATTTGAAATCAAATCTTAAGGAAAGAGAAAGAGAAAAGTGGTTGAGAAGAGTGAATAAACTCAAAAAAAAAAAAAAGTAGAGAAGCATGTCAAAAGACTAGGTGTGGAAAAAAACCTAGGCGAGACACAAAACAAGGTGATATAGTGAAGAGGTTGGTGATGTTACATAGCCACAAGAAGAAGCAAGATGAGAGAGCAAGGAGAAAGAAACAAAGACGAGAGAGGAAGCAAGAAAAAAAGACCTATGGGTTGAACAAGAACTGAAAGAGCTTAGGAAGGATATGGAGAAGTTTGAGAAGTTGATGAAATTAGTGAGCATGGTGGTAGAAAACAATGAAGTTGGATTTGTGACGAGAAGAAAGGTTAAGTTGCCTATAGAGCTACTTGTGAAGAGAAAACAAAGAATGCGGTTGAGACTCGAGATTAGAAAACAAGATAAGAAGGTGAAGCAAATAGAGAAGCATGAAAACAAACAAGATAAAGAGGTCATCAAATAAGTGTATGAAGAGAATCAGAAATTTGATTAAGAAGAAGTGAAAGAAAGCTTCTTGGCTTGACTTAAGGAGGATGAAAATGAAGAATCTTTTCGACATGAATAAGAGGAAGAAGATGAAGATGAGTTTTATGATGCTTGTACAAAATTTGAAGATGAAAATCAGTTTCATGAAGAGGAAAATGATGGAAATGAGGTTGAAGATGAGGAAAAACAGTTTTCAAATCCGGTTTGGAATTTGAGCGGTTAGAGGACATGCAAAAGAAAGTGATGAAAACTCCAAAGTATTCATGTTTTATATCTAATATTTGGTGTGATTGTGTTTGTACATGTGTACTAGAAGAAGAAATGAAAACAATTGAAGAAGAAGCTCTTAAAAGATCTCAAATGATGAAGATACAAAAGACTAGTTGCATTTTTTAGAGAAAAAGCATGAAGAAGAAGATAGAAGAGAGAGATGGAAGACAAAGAAAGCAAGAAGATGAAGAAGACACAACTGAAAGAAAGAAGAAATCAAAGAGACACTACAATTGGAAGAAGAAAAGAAGAAAACTACTTGAGCTAACACACAAATTCTTCCACCTTGGGAGAATGATGCAAGAGCATCAACTGTGTAGATAAATAAAGTATGTTTTTAGGCTTGTAATAGGTTTTGGGGTCCTTTCATGTGTCCTTGAGTCCTTCATTGTTGTATTGCATCCTTCATGTGTGCTAAATGGAAATTTTGTGTTTCCCTCAAAAAAGAAAAATTTAAATTTTGAATTTGTCAAACTTGTTCTAAGAGGTGCAATGATGCAAATGGGGTCATGTAATGTTGTAAAAGGTCTAAAAGGACCTCAAACTAGTGTTTTTAATTTATATCACCCTTTTAGTCAAGTATAACCATGAAAGGGTTAGTCATTCACCATAGTTAGGGTTGGAATTAGTTATTCCACCCACCTTTTGGTCATAAATGAATTCTATTTGAATGGAGGGAGAATAAAAGGTGTAAGGAGATATTAGAGGTTGAAGGTAAGGAAAAAAACCTCATGAGAGCAGGGAACATGTAATGAGGTCATGTAGAATTGTAAACCAAGATCCTTGTATGCATGGCGGAGTATTTTTGTAAATATATACGCAAGGAGTCTTTTAAAAATATGAATTAAAAATTGAAACTTCCTTGATATTTTTGTGTGCGATGGTTTTGGATGAGTGTGAAATGATAACTACTGGTGGTTTCCATGTTATAAAAAAATTCAAGATATTTCTCTTATTGTTCTAACTTGATTATTTACTTGGAATACCTTAGTAACTTGATATTATGAGATAATATGATAAGGATAAAAACTATTGTATTGAATGGATGCATGTGCAAGTCCAATAGAACATGAGAAGATGGTATTTGATTGTGTAGTATCCTTCATTAAAGTTGAAGAGATAAGAAAACTAGAATTCTCAATTTGAAACTTGATGTGTATGAGGATTTGTACATTCTTTAGCAAAATTTGAAGAAATTACCTAAGAAAAGAATGAATGTGATGATGAAATAATAGAGGAATGCATGAGCGGGTGAGTGAACACATTTTAGAGGTCAAGAATGATAGGTAAGTGAGTTTGAATGAGAAATGGAGGACTGTACTCAAAAACAGAGTCTTCTTGTGTTAAAAACAATGCAAACATTGTAGTTGTGAGTAATGTGATTATTTTCAAGGGTAGAGATATAAAGGAGAAAGATGCATAAAGGAAAGATAGAACTTTTAAGCCAAATTAGGAGCTTTGAATCACCATTTTTAGCAAGTTATGGAATAAAATCCCTCTCGTGCTCATTGAAACCTTAAGCTAGGGTTTAAATACTAAATTTGTAATAACTTAAGTTATAACGAGTCATAACTTGTTGAAAATTTCAGCATAGTTTCTAAGCGTGGTTACTAAGCTGATTTTGAAGGATTCAATTACTTTGGTATTTTACGGCTTGAAATATCTTTGACAATTCTATTCTAATTTTTAGGAGACCAAATTGAAGAAACTTGCAAATAGGGTAAATTTCCTTTAGGAGTGGGTTGTAAAATGAACATAGTAGTTGTAAGGTGAAAATGGGTACCTAAAAATATCTCTACCTTATCAAGAAAACCAAGAGATGGAAAGTTATGAGCATATACCTCTTGGAGCAGGGCTAGTAGATTGTTAGAGAAGAGTTGAGGGGTGAAATTGAGTGAAAAGCCATTATCTTTCATTTTTGAACATCAAGAGAGGTCCATGACCAAAAAAGTAATATGAGGAAACCAAGATATGTTTTTGGTAAAGCCCTTAAAAGAGTCTTGAGCATGAGTTGTGTTTAGGAGCATGGACGATATTTTTCATAAAAATTGTAGCAGAGTTCTTTGCCCAAATCACCATAAGCATGGAATGCTTTTCTTGGTTATAACTATTATTGATAAGTATAAGATAGTCTGAGAAGCCATTTTGGAAGTGATTATAAAGTGAAAATGTTAATTCTTGTATAAAGAGACTATCCCCAACTCAAAGCACCAAACAAGATAATCATACATGTTGATAACCTTCAAAATCAAGGAAGTGTATAAGAAAAGTAAAGTCGTGTGAATGGGCTTAGGGATGGATACACCCTAACAATGGAGTTACAATGTATGGAGAGATTTATTCAAATGGGATACAGTCTTAATAAGGGGTAAATAATGTAAACGAAGTTAATAACTCAAGAAGCATCGTGAATAGGAAGTGAGAACTCATAGGGACAGTCAAATGACTCTTGGCTATGAATCAAAGTTGAGACCAACATGAGAGTGGGGAATGAATGTCATAAGAAGTTCAAAGTGCATTTGAATGAAGAAATATTATCTTGAAGTTGGAAAACATTGTAGGACAGTGGTAAAGGAGTTCTAAAACAATTTTAAATGATTATTACTTATAGTGCTTATACTCATTGGCAAGCTAAACATTGTATGCCACGACATCTAAGTTGCACTGATATTGTTTGAGTTTCTTGACGGGTGTTTTCTAAGGAGTTTAAATTTGACATGGAGAAGGTTGGAAACACCAACCAAAGGTAATGATCCAATCCTTTCTTAAGATTTCAAGATGTGAATGGAATCATATTGTCTTGATAATAGTTGTACATAGAGACTTAAGTTTCTCTTGTCACTAGCTACGAATCATTTTGGTATCAAAGAGGGCCTATACTAAGATTGGAATGTTGTTTATGCTAACTATGAGTTGTTTGTATGTATGAGAAAAGTTTGAAATCAAATAGTTAAGGAAAGAGAAACTAGAAAGTGGTTGAGAAGAGTGAAAGAAGTGAAAGAAAGAGAAGTAGAGAAGCATGTTAAAAGACTAGGTGTGGAAAAGAACCTAGGTGAGACACAAAACAAGGTGAAATAGACTTGTTAGAAAGAGAGAAAGAGAGAAATGAAAGAAGAGATAGTGAAGGGGTTGGTGATGTTACTTAGCCACAAGAAGAAGCAAGATGAGAGAGATAGAAAGAAGAAAGAAGCAAGGAGAGAGGAAGCAAGAAAACAAGACCTATATGTTGAACAACCTAAAAGAAATTAGGAAGGATATGAAGAAGCTTGAGGAGTTGATGAAATAAATGAGCATGGTGGTAGAAAACTATGAAGTTGGCGTCATGATGAGAAGAAAGGTTAAGTGGCCTATAGAGCTACTTGTGAAGAGAAAATAAAGAATGCATCGATACTAGAGATTAGAAAAGAAGAGAAGAAGCTGAGGCAAATGGAGAAGCATACAAATAAACAAGAGAAAGAGAAAGAAGTTTTGGATGAAGAGAATATTAAGGAGGATGAAAATGAAGAGTCTTTCAGAAATGAAGAAGAGGATGAAGATGAAGATGAGTTCTATGATGCTTTTAAAGAATTTGAAGATGAAAATCAATTTAATGAAGAGGAAAAAGATGGAAATTGATGCAAAGGAGGATCAACAATTATTCAAAACATTCAAGAACAATGAGTTAGTTATCAAAAGTCTATTCAAAGAAACGTTCTCTCTAGAAGCCAACCTTTCTTAACATACTCAAACGACTAATATAACATATTCTTAGACTAATTATGCTTTTTCCGGCTCAAATACATCAAACAAACATATTCATACTTGTCAAGAAGTTTCAAATCATCATCTTATCAAACTCACCTATTAGACCTTCAAAATTGCTTGTAACCTTATAAAATGACTAATTTTGATGAAAATAACAAAATTAAAACCCTCATTCTTCATTGGCAATATTTTCTAAGGAATTTTATGGAGCCTAAACATATTCCAAAGTTTCATCGCTCAATTCTAAGCCCATCAAAAGTTATTCTCAATCTATTGTTTCAAACTAGGTCTTCCTTGTAGCCCTTAAACCATATAAAGCTTATTGTATGGGAGAATATATGAACCTTCAAGTAAAATTGAAAAGTGATTTAGATACCCATTATCCTCCTATAGCTTTATAACAAATTTTATCCTCCAACTCATCACACAACTCTCCCAACAACTCCTTTTAGGCTAATCACAATTAGGTCTCTCTAGGGTTTTAGTTGAGTTTTAGGGTTTAAGTACTTGGAACTGTTCCAACCTTATATACACCTTAAATCACTTATTTCCACCTTGTTCAAGTTATTCATCATGTTTCTACACCCTTCCTTCAACTTTCATGTTATTTTACATTTTTTTGGCTTCTTGGTGTAGTCTTGTTCTCAAGCACCTATTTGGTCTTGACTTTGTTTTTCTCTTTACTCGGACTTTACCTAAGTTTCAAATCTCTCAACACCCTATACTATCATTACACCTATCATCAATAATATTACTCACTCGCGTGTTCCTTGTTAAGACACTTACTCGGTTTTCCCATACTCTAGTAGACTTTTTCAAAATGAGCGTGTCGGGATAGTCTTGACAAACTAACTCAACTAAAGCTTCTAATAGTCCTTACCCACTACCTCAAGCTTATAACACATTCTTCCTACCACTCAACTCTCAACTCTCTTATAACCACCCAATTACTCTTGTTTAAGGCACCCTTTCTCTCTCTTAAGTTAGTTACTCCTTCCAAGTTTCTTAATATGACATATATGATGGGTATGTAACTTCAAGTTCTCTTGGCTCTAGAGGGATTTAAGATACTTATTCAAGGCTTCCATATATTATAAACCACTCCCTAACACCTTTTTCAACCTTTACCTAGATATATAATGATTAAAGCAACTAATTCACCTTCACGGTTCAAACTGTCACAGTTTCTTAGAAGACTTTATAATTTAAGTCATTTCTCAATTACTTAGATTACTAGTTTCTATAGAGGTTATTACAACCATTTTTCTCTTTTAGACCTCTCCAAGATTCTACTGAGAACTTAATGTACGTGTTATAAAATTTCACAATGTATGAATTCTTTAAGAACCCTCCAAACTAGTACTAACACAATCATAGGCTTGAGCATGCTAGTTCTTGGCTAAGAAACTTTGTCTTGATGCATGTTCACCTCTTACACATCTTAATCCCCCAAATCACCCACTTGCAATGATTTAATATATTTTCTTATCATTAGATAATGTTTCATGTCGAGTAAACCCCTATAACGAGGTCTTCTAACCGAGAGGATTTGTTTTTGTTTATTTTGTTTTGTTTTATCAATTTGAGGTTCCTTAAAGTCTTGAAACCATTCTATTGTCTTTGATGTCATAATTACCACTCCCTTTCATGTTCTTACTCACCGATGATGTTTATAACCAACAAACATTTTCCAAAAATATTGGTATACTATAGTTCTCATGCTCACCTCCTTTTCACGATTTCTTACACTTGCACTTAGATTGTCTTCACTGTCATTATATTACCTTTAAAATTATTTCATGCCCTCCTTAAACCTGCAAAGCTATCCACACTTGTAGAATCATTCATACATAAGTAAGATTCATTTTCATTCAAAATCCCTTATCATTCACTTTCAATACAATCAACCACACATGCACAATTTTGTTTTCAAGAAGCCCTTTATTGATAACATCATGAGATTTACAAAGCTTCTTGATCCTTAGAGCTATGATATGAGAATTATTTTCTCCTCTCTTGATTACTCACACCTTCCTCCCCTCTCTCATTCGAACCATATCCTTTTTAGAATCCCAAAACTAGGTGGTTACAAGTTGGTTTCAAACATGACCTTAGAGTCACTAATCAAACCTAGGTCACCTAACTCAAGTAGGTGATAACAACTCAAAATAACATCATAGACCACTTTTGGACCTTCTCACAACCTTGTTTGCCTTCATTTTTTGTATGAGGATTCCAAACTTAGGACTAGAAATTTAAATTTACAAAGAAGGGTATTTTGGAGGGAAAATGTAATACAACCATTTTTACTCTTGGAAGTTTCTATAAAGATGGAGGAACCCTCAAATCAACAAATGATGACCCTTAATACAATATTCAACCACACCAAATACAATTTTTTTATTTGCATAGTGATGCTCTGCATCATTCTCCGTTAGTGAGATAATTTGAACCCCATTGAGTTCTCTATTTTCTTTCTTTTCTTCCATTTTCTTTCTTGCTTGGAATTGACCTCTTTCTTGACTTGCTTGAGTTCACCTTCAACTTTATTATCCTTCTCATTGTTTGATTTGTCTCTTCTTACCTTGAAATTTCTCTTTATGTATACATTTTGCCTCAAGCACTCTTCATCAACTTCATTTTCTTTTCTTCATTTTCACGGCTTGTACATTTTCTTCTTGTCCTTGTCTTTTGCCACCTTCCATGTTCATCCTTTGAGTCTTATGTACATAATCACAACTAGAAGCAACATTATATCTAAAAGAATGAGAAAAACTTGTCTCAATGTCATCTTCTATCTTCCATTCTTTGACTTCTTCATGCCTTTTTTCGTTTAACCCCTGTTGTTATTGATTCATTTTCAACATATTTTCCTCCTTGTTCTTGCTCTTGAACTGTATCATGCCTTCATTCTCATTAGACTTCTTATCGTCCAAAATTGTCAATGGCGTTTCTTGCATTTTATCTTCATTTCCTTGTGGATCAATGAGTTCCTTCAATTAATTTGAACATGTACTTGTCATGAATAGCTCTTGATCATCTTCATTTCTATGATACAATAGAAAATCACTCACTTCTTCACTTCCCTCGTCAAATTTGAGATCTAATTGTCATTTTCCTTTTTTGAAAGCATGTGATAGAATACTAATCTCATCTCTCACTTCCTAATTCAGCACTTTTTCTATAGTTTTCTAATCTCTTTCTCTTGGATTTCATTCACATGTTCCTCAAAATGCATGTTAGTTCTCAAAATATTTTCATCATCACTTTCAATGGTCTCATTCCATGTATGCTTATTCATATTATTCAAAACATCTTGCTCACCTTGTTCTTTTCTTGTATTATTCTCTTGTCAAGCTCTTGTTAGGTTGACTCCTGCTCTTTATTTATGATTTAACTTTCGACACTTTGATTTTCATCTCTTTGTGCTTTGATATATACCTGTAGTTTCATTTTTTCCTCTTGAATCATAAGTTGGTTTGTCTTAGTTAAACTTTTCTTTCATACCTCATTCCTTTATCACCTTCACTGTGTGCTTGTTTCATAATGAAATATGATCTTTCTTTATCATTTCCTACTTTTTTTCATTGCTTTCTGACCTCATTAACTTCTTGCTTGAGTTTTGTTTCTTGTCCAAAAAAAACTAATTTTTTGAGCCATTTTGGAATTATATACCCATGTTTCAACTCAAATTTTGAAGATTCAATTTCACCTTTCTTTGTACCTTCTTATATATCAAAATATTCATTCTCATGTGCATAAATTAAATCATGATTTAGACCTCTACATACATGATTATAGACCATCGTTGTGATCATGTATATTTTCTTTTCCTCTTTGTTATCAATCTTCTTGTTTTTGTTCTCTTATTTTCTTTTGCTAGAATGTTTTCAAAGCATCATAGTCTTGTGTATCCTCATCCTGAAGGACTTCAATCTCTTCCTTATAAGCTTCCATAACCTTCACTTTTCTTCCATCACTTGCATTTGACTCTCTGAGAGGCTCATCTTGGCTCTTTTCTTGCAATTTTCAATGTCTTCTTCTTGATTTTATTCAAAATTCTTCATACATGTAAACATACATGTAAACACAATATTATTCAATAAAATTAGAGACCAAATTGTCTCCATGAGTGTCTCTTTCTTGGACACTTTTCTCTTTTTCCACTTTTCTTCACTAAGTGCTTCTTTTTGCACCTTTCCTCTCCTCCATTCTTTTTCATCTTTTACTATGTTCTCCATAATGAGAACTCTTTTCTCTTCTTCTTTTTCATGTTGCTCACATGGAAACTCTCTCTTCCTCAAGCCTCCATAAGCTTTTATCTCTTTACTCTCTTCACTTCTCTGGTGTGTTTCCCTTGTCTTATTCCTTTCTTAATAAGTGGCTCTATAGGCCACTTCACTTTCCTTTTTAAACCCCAACCATATACCTTGTTTCTTACCTATAGACACAACCTTTCCAAGGCTTTCAACCTTTTCAAATCACTTCTCAAGCCGATATCTCGTTTTCTTATTATGATCATTGGTTAGTATTATTTGTCTTCATCATTTTTTTCCTTCCTTTAAAGCTAACCTATAATTTGAATAATACACTCTTGCACCAAATCTTGTTAGGTTCTTATACTTTCTAAAAATCTTGGTCTAATACCAAAATGATGCAAAGGAGGATTAACAACTATCCAAAACATTCAAGAACAATGAGTTAGCTATCAAAAGTCTATCCAAAGATATGTTCTCTTTGGAAGTCAACCTTGCTCAAAAACTCACACAACTAATATAACAGATTATTAGACTAAATATGCCTTTTCCTTACTCAAATGTATCAAAAAGACATGTTTATACTTTCCAAGAAGTTGCAAATCATCATCTTATCATATTCACCTATTAGACCTTCAAAATTGCTTTTAGCCTTCCAAAATGACTAATTTTGATGCAAATAACAAAGTTCAAACCCTCGGTCTTCACTACCAAAATTTTCTAAGATCCTTTATGGAGCTTAAACAGATTCAAAGTTTCATCACTCAATTTTAAGCCGATCAAAAGTTATTCTCAATCTATTGTTTCAAACTAGGCCTTCTCTTGTAGGCCTTATATCATATCAATCTTATTTTTCGGGAGAATCTGCAAACCTTCAAGTAAAAGTGAAAAGTGATTTAGATACCCATTATCCTCATATAGCTTCATGACAAATTTGAACCTCCAACCCATCACACAACTCTTCAAACAACTCCTTTCTAGAATAATCACATTTAGGTCTCTATAGGGTTTTAGTCTTTTTAGGGTTTAAGTAATTGACAACCATTCCAACCTTCTATACACCTTGAATCACTTATTTCCACCTTGTTCAAGTTATTCATCATGTTTCTATACCCTTCCTTTAACTTTCATGTTATTTTACAACATTTTGACTTCTTGGTCTAGTCTTGTTCTCAAGCACCTATTTGGTCTTCTGACTTTGTTTTTCTCTTTACTCTGACTTTACTTGAGTTTCATATATATCTCAACACCCTTTGTTGTCATTGCACCTCGTCATCCATCATCTTACTCACTCACGTATTCCTTGTTAAGACACTTACTCGGTGTTCTCATACTCTACTAGACTTTTTCACAAAGATTGTGTCGAGGCAGTCTTGACAAACTAATTCAACAAAAGCTTCTAATAGTCCTTACCCACTTCCTCAAGCTTCTAACACATTCTTCCTACCACTCAATGTTGGTGTGATTCATATTCCACATCATCAAGCAAGTCATCTCACTTAGGTGATATTGTAGGTAAGCGTGTCAAGCGAGGGTCATCATGGGTTTCTCTTACGCGTTAGTGCGTCAGTTGTGTCATTAAGAGTTACTTCCCATTTCAAGAATGTAACTCCCCTTCTCCACTTGAGAGGTCATCATTACGACACTCGGGGTTACTCAAAACCTCCTATATGTACACCCCATTGGATCTATGAAATTAAAGTGAGAGTTTGTGGATCAGTAACAAGGTTCTTCTCATTTTCATCTTTGCATGCACATTTTCGATTGATGCTCGCTCCTCTCGAGATCTCGGCACACCGTCGTTTACACGTCCATGGATGTTCATGTCTTCCCTCGTGATCCTCGTGCTTCAGGTTTTTCACACACCCTCTTTCATGGTATCGAGAGATCACGCTTTGCGGATCCGCAACTCCTCGGTTTTCGGTATTTTCGGCGTGATAAACATATCTCTCGCAACGTGTTTTGTAATGGTGATTTTGTCGTGCGGTTTTGTGCAATCGATTTGGGCCTCATACCTCCTTGTTCGGGCTTGTTCATGTTTTCATGTTCGTGTTCAGGAATTTTTTTTTATGTTCGTGGGTTTTCAGCTTTCGGGGTCTACATGCTTTGGTTTGGAGGTGTTTCGTAGCTTCATGTTTCTAACAACTCGGTCTGTTAAGTCTTCAAATCGGCTCGATTTTTGCTCCTTGCGGCGTTTATTTTGCACTAAGTTTTTCTTTTGTTTGGCTCTTTTGTTTTCAACTTGTGTTTCAACCTATGCATTTATTCATGGCACCTCAGCCTTGGTTTGGTTGAACCTGTCCTTTCACATGCTTCTGCTTCGTGGTTGTTTGTGTTGGTTTGGCCCTTGTTCCATGCTCAGACCTACTTGCCTTGGTGTTATCTACATCGTGCTTTGAATAAGGCTTGCCCTAGTTCTGCATTCATTGAGGCCCGCATTCCTTACTAGTTTGCCTCGGCCACCTCTCCTGACAGCTCATTTCTTTGAGCACCTCAACTTCTCCTCCTCCGGATCTTTCCCGTGTTGGTTGATTTTGGTCGCTACTACATCCACTTCATGGGTCTGCGTTCCAACCCCCCTGGCTGTGCAACTCGTCAGTTTTTTTGTTGCATGTCATTACACTTGGCAACCCCGGGCATCTCACCCACTCCTAACGTGGCGCTCGTTTCCTGGATCCTCGACGTTTGCTCTAGTTGGCTCGGCAAAGACCCCGGGCGTTTCAAACCAACCTCGGCATCTGTTCCTTGATAGCTCACCCTGACTGGTTCTTTTGCCACGTTGAACACTCCTTGGCTTTTGTTCGGGTCAACTCAGTGAAGATTGCGGCCTACCCGATGCTGACCCTCCACTTTGCACACTTGCTCCACGCTTCACGCGACCCCGACGAGTCCTCCACCGCCCACCTCCCAACTTAGCTGGTCGAGTTGCCCTGCAACTCGCCCCCACCTCTCCTTCCAGATCGCTGAGCTGCTCGCCAAGATGGCTCTTGTCCCTTTCACCCTTTGAGCACCGAACACCCCTGGAATCCTGTTTTTTTTTTTTTTTTTCCCACCCTTAACAACCTTGTGCAGCATTGTAAATGGGAAAACAAAAAAAATTCATTTCTGGGGGCATTTTTGGGCTCATTTATAGGGTTATATGGATTTTCGGTCACTTTTTAGGCTCGTTGCTTGTAGCACTGTTCTTCGCCTACGGCTAGTGGACACGTCTGCCACAACCTTGTGGCAAGAGAGCCTTATCTTTTACACCGTGAGACCCATTTTTTCACATTGAATAGTGTTTTGTACCTTGTTGCTTACATGCCTGTGTGCACGATTGCGTGTGCTCCTCTGCTTTCGACTAGGACTTCATTGTGGCCTCCACGCTCGCATGAATTGTTTCCTATTGCAAGGTGAATGGTCAAATGTCTGACATCCCATGAGCACACTCTATTGTAGTCACGCACTATCTAGTGTTGCAGACAGGGGGGTTATCACTATTCTCTTCTTAGGTGTTGTATTGCTTGTAGACACATTATCGGTTGAGTCTAGCGTCTTGCATTCTTGCACCCTTCTTCTTGTGCATCTTACACTTCTTACTTTCTCTTCCGCTTCATGGAGGGTGCTCTTTCCAGACTTGAGTGTCGCGGGATCACGTTCAACCTCCGCCATTTCTTATTGAGAGAGAGAACTATTCAGCTTAGCGTGCTTCCATGGAACGTTACTTTTCCTATGAGGGTCTTGCACACTTCTTGCTTGGGCCAGTACCTGCACCCACCGATTCCAGTCATCTTGAGGACTTTCTCAACACTTGCGACCATGTTGTTGCTCACTTGATGTGTTACATCACCAGACCTCTCCGCTTTCACGTGGCAAACTTAGATCATCCCCACCATATATGGAGCATCTTTCAGTCCCTATTTGGAGACCCTTCACATATTGTCATTATTGTTGTTATTGTTGATTCAATTGTTTCCTTTTCTTCATGTGATGGCAATTCTGCTGAATTAGACTCGCTTAGTTCCACTTCGATGTCGAGGACGTGCACCCGATTACGATGCCGAGAATACTATAAAGGACTTCTCTCCTCCCTCTCTCACCTTTCCAAAGAGTGTTGACACATCCCACATCTCATCAGACATTAGGAATCCCCTTCTCGGCCTCATACAACTATTGCACCCATCTCTTTTCCACTTTAAGTGTGTGAGGCCCCTTTCACTCCTCTACCTTCATTAGATGAATTATATTTGTCGACATCGCTATACTCTTTGTGAACCCCCTCACTAGGATGAGTATCCGCCCGACCTTGGTCATATTTTTGCAGTAGGTCCACTTGTGATGTATTACAAGTTCTTCATCCTTCTGAGTTCCTTTGAGAATTTTATCATCTCTATTATTGGGAGTGCCCCTTCTTGGGACTTTTATCGCTTCCACTTTTCGGAGATCTTCATTGATCCACCCTCTCTTGTGGATCCCTTTTATGTTGTGGGATTTGTTGTGTTGTCTTCACATCACTTAGAAATCCTTCTGCTTGGTGTTCCCTCTTCACACTTTGACAGATTTTGCGCTCGTGGCATTACCTTCAGTTCCTTGGCGCTCACTTGCTAGACCTATGTCACACTTATGTGGCCCAGGACTCGAGTTCTTCGTGTTCTTGCCTTTGGTCTCCTTCACGAGTGGGCGAACTTCCAACACATCATTTATGTCCTTCCTAAGGGAAGACACATAGTTTGGTAGGGGTGAATCTTCTTCAGTCTAGAGGCAAAGGACCATGTCATCGACACTCTTCTGGGAGACCTCCTTGAGTTGCAGAGTTCAAATCCATCCATGGAATCTTTTATGGTTCTCTTGTCTCCCTCTTCTTCTCTCCTCTTCTTCTTTTCGAGAGAGGCGCCCTTCATTAAATGCGTACCTTATCAAGTTTGTCTATGGTGGGACCCATCATTGGCATCTTTCTTAGATTAGAGTGTTTTTCTCTTGTGGTGGATTTTTTCCCACTACGTTTTCATTTACTTCGTGGGACCCTTTGTTGTGCATGGGTACCTCATCGGGATTTTATGTCGGAACCCATTTCTCCTTTTTGACTTTCTATCTCATCCTGAGTTACAATGAAGGCGGGGTGTTGGTGTGAGTCATATTCAACATCACCAGCGAGTCATCTCACTTAAGTGAGATCGTAGGGTCAGGCGTCATGTAGGGGTCGTTATAGGATTCTCTTACGCGTCGGTGCATCGGTTGCGTCATTGTGAGTTACTTCACATTTCGGGAATGTAACTCCCCTTCTCCTCTTGAGAGGTCATCCTTACGACCTTGGGTGTTACTCAACACCTCCTATATGTACACCTCATTGGATTTATGAGATTCGAGTGAGAGTTTGTGGATTGTAACGAAGTTTTATGTCGTATTTTATTTTACCAAATTGCCCAAGGCATGATTGCACATCACCAAGAAAAATTTGAGTGCTCACCAAAAGTGTACAAGGTTACTAGGTCTCTCTTTTATGGCAACTTTGTCAAGAAGTCAGCACGATAAACACACATATAATCCAAATCCATAACAAACATATAAGGATAAACCATAAATAGATCTAGATCTTAACCATAGTGCATAAAGAATCGACAACTAATATCAGATTCACCATACAAGATCCATCCATAGTAATATCAATAACCATTATCTAACCACATAGATCCATTGTATTAATCATTGTAAAACACATAAGTTGAATACATACATAAGAATGTCATCATATTCACGTGCACTCATAAACCAACAACATAACCTTACAATCATTCATGGATCTCTAAAACCATGCAAATCAATACATATTTATAGGAGTGGGACTTGCCCTTCACCGCCTATGCATCCTCAAAATAGGTTGCATGCTAAGAATAACCATGCACCGCTACAAGATAAATACAAAAGCATGCAATCTCGCTAATAATAGATTATCTAATAATAACTACAGATCTAATCCTATTATTATCCCAAAACTATGCATGTTGCTTGATCTCCCACTTGTCCAAAATAGACTTTGCTTAGTCTCCAAGTCTTCAAACCTTTGTATGCTCAACACTCAATCCATATTTATCCTCGTCCATGCAAAATGACTAAGTATTTGAACTATGACTTTCCCGGGTGCACCTTTTTTGCTACACTTTGCGCATTCCTTCATGCCCCATGTCCGTGCGCCCAATCCTTATGTGCCTTTAGTACTTAGGTTATGTAATTCATTAGCCCAACATTACCCCACACTTGTTTCATTGTCACCCCCTGAAATGGGTAACCATGACTTATCTCTCCATGAATAAAGAATAAGGAACAAAAGAATAATTATACACAAAAAGAAAGAATACATGGGTGTGCTACCCTTCTAGAAGGTAGAATCAACTCTAGATATGCACTTTTAATTTTGCCTCTAACTCATTCCAATCACTGAGTGCCTTATTGGTTTTTTCAAGGATGTCTGTGAGTACCCATCCATCTCATCCAGGGTCATGTTCTGCCCTCATTCTGCAATACTCTAAGGATTTTTGTCAGACCTGAGACCATCCCTTCCATCCATCCATCCATGCATGTGATGAGTTTCCCAATTTCTTTGATCTTCTCCTTGTGAGGGTCTGGGTTGTTATAAGTGCATCGTGCTTTTCTGCTACTAAAGTGAGCCTCTCCTCATGCCCAAGTGTCTCATCTTGTTTTGCTGCAAGGATTGCATTCTCTTCCACCATAGTCCTTGTTTTGATTATTATCTCAAGATTTCGCAAATGTTTAACACCAAATCTTCCTTTTTCAACTCATCTTTCAATGCCTGCAATAAAGACTCATACCCACTTATCTTGTGTATGATGGTTGCCTTTGTCTTTTCCACCTATGCTGTGCTGCAACATCCTTTGGTTTTGGCATCCTTATTGTACTTTCATCCATCACCATATGAAACTAGTGTGCACAAGTAATGCATAGCATATGGAAACCTCTCTACCACTTTCTCTTCCAGATGTGGCCTTGCCTTCAAAATTTCATCACCTATCTTCTCTACCATACTAAGTACCATTTGCACCTTCGCCTCAGTTGTCTCCTTTTCCTCTATTAGGCACTTAATCTTTGTTTCTTTATCTTTTCTATCTTAATAAAGCATGAATAGTTTTTATCAATGTTTCTACGTGCAACCTCTGTAGATACCTTTGTCAATGCATTACTTACTTGCTCATCTGACATCTGAGTTGGCTTGATTATCACATGGCGAGAATGTGGTGCTTTCTTCATTCTTCATGACACACATGATTCTTCACATACATCAAATTCAGGCTCATCCATGTGAGTCTACATACTCCATGATAACTATTTATGGGTGTGTGTGTGGTCACCATCTCAGAATCCATCAATTCCCAACCATAAAGGTCCTTGGGTTCCAAGGTACTTTGGAACCTAGCGTGAATGATCTTGGTAGGATCATTGATATAACCCTTGTAGGAGTTTCATATGTTTCTCCATCCTTCTCCTTTCTAGAGTGCTTACCTTTTGGAATGTGCACTGCCCACATCAAGCACTGGTCCCTCACTAGTATTTGTGTAGCATTAGGCACACCGGATGGTTCACCCTTATCTTCACCATCTCTCTATCATCAAAGCCACCTTTCCCCACCTCCTCTTCTTCCGGCCCTTCTACATCATGTTTCAATTATTCGTCCCGAGGGTCCTCTAAATCCTCATAGTTAAAGGGAGTATTTTGTGCTTTTCTCTAGATTTTCTCACCCTCACTGATCTGAGTGGGGATGTACTTGTGCCTTCTCTTCTTCTCTAGTTCTACCTTCACAGGAGATTTTCTAGGTGATCTCCTTGGTGGTTGTGATGGCCCCCTGCCCGAGTCCTTGTTCTCCTTAATACTCTCCTATATTGTTGGTCTCAGTGCCCTGTTCTATATCTATCCCCACAATGTCGTTTCCACCTCTTCTTCTTCCTCATCTTCTTCTTTTCCCGAAGGAGTAGGTTCACGCATTCACTTCTCTCCTACAATTGGTTTTTTTATTTCACCATGTCCAAAGTTCGCCGCCACTGTCTTTTTTTAATTCCTCTTCTTCTTCTTCTTCATCATCATGGGGAAAAGTAGACTCCTCTCTATGTACATGTGCCCACAATATGTTTCCCCTTGGGAAATAAGGGAGCTTGAATTCATTTTCAACATATTTTCCATTCTCCAACTTGGGCTTAAGGTAGATGTATACCAGAGCCACTCCAAACTTCCCAATTTCCAAACTCATAGCTTTGATATTAATATCATCTAAAATCAACTTCTCAATGTAAGCAGACTTACTTGGGTAGACATATGTCTTTTTGAGTGTATGATAGTCACAATCCACTTTTCTGCATTAAAGATCAACCTTGCACATTGGAAAACCTATGTATAGATGCTTGAAAATAGCAGCAATGAAGGCATATGGGAGCTTGCACCAAGGGCTCCACTTTCCATCCTTCATTCCAAAATGCCCTATGCAAAAATGTTGGTAAACAAAAATTGAGACCTATTTCTCTAATACCAAAGGAATATCCTTGGGTATTCTCCACTCATATTCAAATGCAACATGCAGTGCAGATGCTCATACCAAAGTTTTTTCCTTTTCTTGTAGGGTCCACTCATGGATCCATCACATGTATATTTTGAAAATATCTCTGCAAGGGACTTCTTCTCTGCAGGTATTGCCACATATTATCTTTTGGACCATCGGCACTCCAATCTCTACAAACACAATGGACAAAAGGATAGCGCCAAAACTTATCTTATCCCCTTCATGCACCTCTGCAATTATAGTCTCAACAATGAAGTTAGATAAATTGTAGATGACTCCTTCTGTCATCTTCTTAGCAATGTGCAACCACATCTTGTTCACTTGTGACCAATGCTCTTGATTATTCAACTTGGTGAGGAGTGCATTGTTTCTGAATAACAGGGTATTTTTGCAACTTACAAATATCCATTCCACGCCCTCCCTTCACGTAAGATAACACTTTCTTGGTTGCTTCTACTCCTTCCTTGTTAGTAAGATCACTGCTAACCTCGGTGCCCGAGCTTCTCAAACTTTGTCAACCTCCCAATCAAGGGGTGTGGTAAGTCTCATCCACCACCCAAAAAATAAAATAAGTCCTCATGGACTCGGCTCATCAACCATTGGTAAATTTTTTCTACTTTCCAAAATATGGGAGCTCATAGAGCTACAAAACTCCCACTTGTGACAACAATTTTCTCTCATGTGTTGTTGTATACTGCCATGTCATTTTTCCGTTCACAGAGTTTTTTTACCACCATGAATTTTGTCCAATTCATCCTTATTATCCTTTTTCCGATGGTTGTAGTCACTCACTTTACTCTGCCTGATGTGTGACTCCCAATCACGGCCCATGTACACACCTTCTGGGTACTGCATCTCTGAAAATTCAAACTTTTGGGGGTATCTTCCACCTTTGTTTCTACTTCCTTTTACTTCCTGCCCCTTGTAGTCACTCTAGGTGCTCACTTAGTGCCATAGTGATGATAAAAGAGTGTTCTTGCAATCGATTCGAGCTCTGCGACTTAACTTATGTGCCCTAGCTCAAATGTGTGCCCTAGCTTTTTTTGAACCCTAACTCATGATTTTCTTCCCCGCATGCCTTTGTTTCACTCAAACACTCTCTCCAATGGAGCACCAATCAATCCCATGCAAATTAGTGTCTAGTTCAATCTCTATCACAACTCTTTCACACTTTCTCATGTAACTCGTTTGTCAACTCTCTCTTCAACTCACTCAAATGCTTCTTCTTCACAACACAAGGTAAAAATGATTTCAAAACCCATTTTTATAACCTTTGCAAATTTTTCTACATTTATTGCTCTCCACCTACCACCATACTCATCATTAAATGATGTGTTTCATTCCTTTTCTCCATTGTGTTTTTTGCATCTTAGTCATAACCTTCTAGCGTGCCCACTACTTCTTCCCCATAGATTACCTTACGCATGCCTTCATGCACCAAAGTTCTATCCAATGTGCCTCAAACCAAGTAGTTTCCCATGTTGTAGCCTACCTGTGTTACACTATGTGTCCATTCATTCCTCACGTGGTCTTTATGCATGAGCAATTTTTCTTTATCACACCCTTACTTCAAGCACCTGCACAATATTTCTCTATGCATACCCATCTTCCAGAGAACATTCAAGCTTGACTATCCATTTATCTTGTATATATACTCCACCCCACACTAAAAGTATGTGTGGTCCTCTACGCATGAATTCAATAGATAGTAATTAGCTTTGCAGTGCACATGCAGCACGCTTATTACAACAAAATTGAACTAAATTGACAAAGCATAGAACGATGAAAGGAAACACATATAAAGGAATGCATTAAAATAAATCTAATCTAATGGAAATACTACCTTATTACAAACACTAAGAAGACTTATTTATAGTAGGGCTTCAACCTACTCCCATTAAATAACTAAGAAATTGTGTCCCATCCAACGCCTATAATTGGAAAACACATGAATCAAGTATGTAAGTCACAACATATGGTCCCAACCAATGCACTTGGAACTTTTCTAGGGTGGCGTAAAAACTTTGAATCATAAAGAAGAACCATCTTCCCAACTTCAATATTTTTATTTTAATATGCCTATCATGTCATGCCTTTTCCTGGCCTTTTTTTCTTCGACTCCATCTGGCAATAGCGTGCCTTTCATCCAACAACTGCATCTGTTTATCAATGCACTTTTTTAATGCTTGTTCATCATCCAAACCTCTTGCGCGCACAATACGTAGAGAAGGTAACATCAATTCCACTGGTAAAACAACCTCCACACCAAACACCAACTGAAAGGGTGTGGCCGTATTCAACCTCTTATAGGTTGTCCTGTATGCCCAAAGTATAGCAGAAACTTTATCATCCATTCCTTCCTTCCAATTTCACAAATCTTAGTCAATGTATGTCCCAATATCTTGTTGAAAGCCTCAATAGTTCCATTGGCATGTGGGTGATAGGGTGTTGTTTTATGGTGTGCTACCATAAATTTTGTACCAATAGTATCTTGATGGTCTCATTAAGAAAATGAGTGCCCATATCACTTATAAGACTTAGTGGCCATCCATACCTATTGAATATGATCTCCCACAGAAAGTGTGTTCTCGTTGTCGTGCAATCCTTTGTAGGAAATGCTTCTGCCCACCTTATAAGATAATCTATACAAGTTATAATGTAGCGTGATCCCATCATGCGTGTGGGTGGGGAAATAGGACCCACAAATTCAATTGCCCATTTTCAAAAGGTTCTACACTAGCAATAGGCCTCAAAGGCATTTCATCTCTATGCCCAGGCTTTCCAAGGCACTGACAATGATCACTGCCTTACATATTTTACAATCCTTATAAATTGTTTCCCACCATAGGCTAGCCAATAAAATCTTGTACACGTGGTAGCATTTCTGCATAATGTCCACCAACAATTCCCCATGAGCTTTCCTCCATAATAGCTTTTGTGTTCATGCTCAGTAGTACACACCAGTGCAAAACCTCATCTCATCCTAACTTGTATAAATCTTCGACTAATAACATGTAAGGGCGCGACACGTATGATAAGTTGTTTCTTTCTCTAAGCTCTTCATCCTTTGGTGCACCACACACTATGCAAAAACACAGCAATATATTCTAAGTTAGAGGGTGTGTGTTCAATCTAAAAACTGTGCATCTGGCATTGTGTCCTCAATGCTCTGCACATCCTCACCGGAGTTAATTCTTGACAAATGATCTAGTCTGAGTTACTCTTTCCTGGCTTTACCACAACTGTAAAGTCAAATTCCTAAACAACAGAATCCAATGACATATGTGCCCCTGCAAAATAGGTTTGTTCACCAAGTACTTAAGTGCCATGTGATATGTATAAAAATAAAAGGAGTTGCCAACAAGTATTGTCAAAACTTATGCAGCACGTAAATCATGGACAACGCTTCACACTCTATAGTTATATAATTCTATTCAGCTGGTGTCAACTTTCCTGCTTGCAAAACAAATAGATGATCAACAATACCTTCTCCAGGATAGGCTAATACCATTATGCAATGGCCATGCCAGAGGCGTCCACATGCACATGAAATGGTTTGGTCCATGAAGGAAAGCACAAAATAGGTGCAGAAGTAAGTCTTTCCTTCAATGTCTCAAACACGCGTTATTGCACTTCACCCCTAATGGAACTTTCCCTTACTCTTCAACAATTCCTCTAAGGGCATGACAATCCTAGCATAACCTTTGATAAACTTCCTATAATAACCTGGTGTGCCCCAAGAATCCATGCACCTCACTCTAGTTAGAGGTTCCTCTAAGCCTAAAATAACAACAACCTTAGTAGGGTCTACCAACAAGCCTTCTTTACAGATAATATGTCCCAACAGAGTCCAAAGGGTGTAGCAAAAACACACTTCTTAATGTTTAAGGAGATGCTCAACTGTCGGCACCTCTCAAACATAAGTCTTAAATTGTCACAATGATCTTTCACTAGCCCATAAATTGTCCAATCATCCAAGTAAACCTGCAAAAACTTATGAATGAAGTCTTGGAATGCTTGAACAACAATGCGTGAAAATATTGCAGTGCATTCTTCAATCCAAAAGGCATAAATGTATATGTATGCAAAACTTCCCCACTCAGTGGTGAAAGTTGTCTTTTCTTATCCTCTTTAGCAATCCACACCTAATGATATCCAAAAATCCATCAATGAAGGAGTAGATCTCACACCCCACAACGGCCTTCCAAATCTCCTCTTGTAAATGGTGTGGGAAAGGGATCTATTACACATGCAACATTCAACTCCCTATAATCCACATAGATCCTTATCCTTCCATCTTTCTTTATGCTTATCACCATAGGGCTAACCCACTCTAACTCCTCAATGGGCTCAATGATTCTAGACTTCAACATCTTATCAATCTCTTCCTTTACCTTGACATGTAGATTAGGATTCATCCTATAAGGCCTCTTCCTAACTAAGTGTGCACCTTCCTTTAACTTGATCCTCATCTCACCCAAAGAGTGATGTACCCTTTCAACTCATGATAGCCTCTAGGAAATAAGTCTTGGAAGTCACAACAACTCAATTATCTTTGCAACCTCTGAGTCAGACTAGTAATCACCAATGATGGCCTCTTTAGGTTTAGCATTTTCCTAATGTTGACCTTCTTTGTTTTCATAGGCTCATGATACGCGCGCCTTCTCATATACACTATCTAAGACCTCGAATGTACCCCATAGTATGATCAACATCTAGATTCTCCACCTCTTCATCATCAATCATGTACACCATTTTACCCTTTTCCTTTTCTAGGAAGGCACGCCAAGTTAGTTCTTCATCTGTCTCTTCTTCTTCAAAGCATGCCTCCAGATCGACTCACCTAGTAATTCTCTGAATAAGTTCTTCAGCCTTTGCACTATCTCCCATAGTCAAGTGCTTCATAACTTGTAATGCCTCATTCACTAGAGGTTTTAGTAGAAAAATAGTCAAAGGTTTGAATCATACATACAATCAATTTTTGCCAATTCCATGTTTCTCTATTTAATTCTGCATAAACATACCATGCGCGTGCACGTAACCACTGCAAGTGAAGTAGAACTTGTGCACCCATAAGTGAAGGTGGTAAGGCCTCCTGCCCCTCTTTACAGAGTCTCTCACACTTCTGAACATGGTGAAGTAGAATCCTTCCCATGAAATTCACATGTCTTGGTAGGCGCATTGCTTTGAAGAAATCTAGTAGAGAGAGTGATTCTCATTATCTATCTTGGTACCATCCACTAGGCGTTGTTGTGTCCATGCAAGGTATATACCAGCATATTCCTTCTTTCCACTTGATCTATCCATTGAGCTTCCATAGCGCATAGAAATACTTCAAGATTTCCTTCGCTAGTGTACCTTGGTACTTAGTTACTACCTAAATGCCTAACACAATGCGACCTTCTTACGTGAGTAACTGCACTCTTCATCTCACGCCTAACCATTTCATAAGTCCCATGTGCCCAGTTGTCACAAGTAAACACTTGTTGTATCACTCATAGACTGTGCATCATCCCATTGAATAACTCCTTCCTTTGATGGCTCAAGCACTTCAGGATCTCTAATGGTGTGCACATAAATTTTGTTCAAATCCTCTTCACTCAAAGGTTCTACATAAGGCACAAATTTTCCATCTATCAAAGGGATGATCACACACTCCTCCTTGTTCTCAAAACTGATATAACCTTTATTAAAGCGTAGATCAGCATTATTCGCATAACACCAAGGGCGGCCAAGCAAAGTTGGGAAACTATCTTCTTCCGCAAACGCCAAAACTCAAAGTCCCCAGTAAACTTCACCCCTTGTATAGTAATAGTGGCATCCTTCAAAACTCCAATGGGCGTGGCTTTGGTTATGTTCGCCATATACAACACATTTGAAGATGGCTATAATGGTGGCCTCCTCATCTGATTCCACGCGTCTAAGGTGAGTACATTCACTTATGCACCTATATCAATCAATATATTATTCATAATCAACCATCAACAACTGCATTCAAAGTGATCTCTTTATCATAATCAAGATTGTGAGGGGGTACATCTTTCTAAGGAGCTCAACCACTTTTTCTCTCTCGCTCAAACGTGATCGCTTCTTTAAGCATTGTATCTCATCCTACCATTCTCCTAATAAGGGAATGATGTTTTCTTGACACAGTAACTTACAAACCTCCTTCAACTCATCAACATCTTTCTAAGGGAGTTCAACCACTTTTTCTGCTCTAGCTTCCGTGGCTGCTCCTTTAAGCATTGTATCTCACCCTACAAGTTTTGAATGACCTCCATAGTCTCTTGATAAACTTCCTTCGAATGGTAGGATCTAGATACTTTGCATGTAATACTTCTTGTTTTGTAATGACAAGTTTCTACTTTGGAGTCTCTCACATGCGCACGATCCGCCTCGGCACGTGTAATAACCAATAGCAGGATTATCTCAGGGTCAAGTTCTAACTTTGGCATCCATTGATCTTCCATAACGCGTTGTACTCTAACCATTCCCGCACCCTTATCTTGCTTGTGCTTCTTGCTTAGGTGCTCATACAAATCAGAGGCACTCTTCATAATTGTGATTCTTTCCACACCAGGAGAAAATAATATTTTGAGGGCATTCGCGCTTATAATGATCAGGGAACCCCGTATGTATAACATGTTCTCGATGGGAACTCGCCTCTTCCACCGCCACGACCTCGGACTTTGAATCCTCCATGGGTACCTCTAACTCTCTAGCACCTCCATCAAAGTGCCCTTCATTGTCATTATGATTATGATGTCCACCTTGTTCCTTAAAATTATTTGCAACATTGGTCTGACATACACTAGTTTCAATGGCATCATGAATTTGATCAATCAATCTACAATTCTATGTATCATGAGTGGTAGACTTACAAATCTTACAATAACAAGACATGTTCTTCCTTATCATGCATCTTAATAGCAAGGGGGCATCTACTTGAATCATGATCCAAATGACATATCTCACAATCCAACAACATGGCACGCACCGATTTACGAGGAAAATTATCCTTTGTATGTCCTTTTACTTCACAATTTGTGCACCAAATACCACTGCGCATCTCATGGGTTGAATTCATTAACAATTTTTCTAACTGTTTTGCCATAGATGAAATTTGAGCTTCCAAAAATGGGCTAACTCCAGTGTCTACGCTCCCAACTGCCTCAATGCGCAAAGATGCCTCAAGTGCTTCACATAGATTTGTAAAAGTCTTATGTGAGAGTGCCCTTCTGAAAGGTGTGATCAAACCTCCAACAAACCATTGAGCATGCTGACTAGGGTGAATATCATAGGATAAATTTGATAACAAAGTTTTAAATCGTGCATCATACTCCCTTACGCTCTCATTCATGCCCTACTTGATGTCCTTCAACTCGCTGATGCTTTTCTGTTTGAACTAGGGTATATGGAACTCTGCTAAGAAAGCATCACACAATGCGATATAGTCTACACAAGTCTGGTTCGGATCATATTTCCTATACCAACTATGTGCGTGCCCTTGCAAAGTAGTAGCAAACTGACTTGCCTTACGCTCAGGAGCTGTAATCCCCTTAGCGCATCATAGTATCTCACACATATGCACATGCTGCTCAGTTGCATCTTCAATTCCTCTGTACTCTAGTAGGTGAAGGGACATCTCAAAATAAACTTGTTGGGGATGGTGCAGACCATGCCCACCTGATCCAGAACCTATATTACCTCATGTATTCCCTCCACCTCCAGAACCACCAAACCCACTAGATCTTGAACCACCCGACCAACCTTTGATCCCTCTCATGTGGCGGGCAATGGACCAGAGGATGTGATGCCTTGTGTTCCAATAGTTGTATTGAATTGAACCCCCACGGTGCAGTGAAGTTGTACTAATTCCAAATGTAATACCAATGTTCTGCGTGCCCACGTTTTGTAATGATGCGCGCCATAAAATATACCTCCAACCGAACCCCCAAATAGCACAGAGATGATGTATGCGTCGCCATAGATGAATGTGTTATTTGATTAATTCCTAATCTTAATGGAAAGTGACATCTATTTGTCACTACTCTACTACCCACACTAGCTTGCTTATCAATGATATCACAAAATTGGAAAACCAAGTGCAAAGGCTAGGTCGCAGGGAGGGATCAAAGGCACACACATGGTCCTAGTTTCAACCAATGGCGCGCTCTCATCGAGGCCGAACAGGTTTCTGCCATGCTTACCCAAATAGGGAGTACCAGATGCTCTAGCTCCATGTCTTCTACATGAGCTTCAAATCCTTCATGAGCCATCTCTCCGCAATACCATTTGTTCCACAACATCACTTTGCTTTGTCAAATCCCTCTTGCGCGCCTCATTAAACTTAAGTCATCTTTTCTTTCTTTACCGCCATGTATGCCATCTTTCACCACACCTACTCCCGCCTCCGCGTGTGGTGGGATTTAGCTAGCCATAGGGCGCTCTTCTAGATCCAAAGTCACAATCAAGATCTTAATCCTTAAAGGGATAGCAATGATGTAAATAAGATCTCTCTAGGACTTCGCTTTGAGGAAGATTGAAATTGAACTCACGGAAGAAACAACCTCTAGACAGAATAAGTAGAAACAACGATACTCCATAGAAAAGTGATCCGCAAAGATAGTTGTTCCCAAACTCTAATCGGAAGAAATGATCAGTCCTTCCTCGCATGAGATTTGTATGGAAAACACTCTGATCTTCAATAGAAAAGCTTTGATCTGCAAAGATAGTTGTTCCCCAGCGGAGTCGCCAAAAACTGTTGGCTAGATTTTCTGCATAGCATCAAACCTAGGCAGTCATGAGATAAATCTCCCTCATTTAACCGGTGAGGCTCCCGTGTCAGATTTGTCAATATAAATGTGTTTTTATCTATCAGGGGTTTTACTTTAACCACTTAGTTCATGAACCATAACTAAGAAGTTCTGCAGCAAGTAAGCAGCTGTTTAAGAAAGGAAAATTATAGAAGAAGGAAGTAGAGGAATTACAGAGAAGAAATAAGGAAGATGTGCATCCCAATTAGTAGATAGCAGAGCTAATTGCATGCACATAGAAGAAACTTAATAGATTTGAACACACAGAATTCTAAAGCAAAGCAGGTTCTAGATCCAGATCTAAAATAACACAAAGTTTACTTTAAAGATCTAAGATTTAAAAGCAAGAAACACAGTACGCCGTGACACAAAGTTCTCCGGAAACTTGCTTCTTTGTATTCCTCTGCAACAAGTGGCTCTCAAGGGTTCAGCACAAAGTCTAGAACACAAGATTGCTTCTTACAAATTCTGATCGATCATTAACCCGGAGGTTCTTCTCCTACTTATAGAATGTAGGAGGGAAAGTACAAATAGAAGACTCAAACTGAACTAAAGTATGAACAACAAGTAAAGATGACATTTGGCAATCATCCTCAACTAACTTCTTCTTAAGTGACACATGTATCACTTAACTAATAGAAAGGTTCCACATGACTTCAAGTAATGGTTGCAAAACCAATAACTTAGAAGTTTACAATTTCATCCGGGAACATAGAAAGTAGAAGAAGAAAGAAATAGAAGAAGTCATGCCAGATGTAACATCTACATCTTCTTCTTGTTCTGATATCTGATATACTTGTCGAACATATAGTTCAGCATCTTTCCATCTGTTTTAGCTACTGCTTCCTTTTCTGTCCTGAATTGCAGCAATCCTTCATTCAACACTTTGCTGCATGCTTCCACTTCTTCCAAACTTGGCCCAAATCTCGCAATGTCTCTGTTTGCAGTGTCACCAGCCTACTAATAGAGTTCATCGTGAAAGGCTTGGTGGCTTTATCAATCCTCTTTTGCACCATCAGAAGAGAACCCTCCAGGGAATCATGCACCTCGTTAGAAACAATCCGCACGTATGAAGTAATACCTCCATCCACTCTTTCCTCAGTGAAAGAAATAATACTGTCCGGCAAATTTGATGTTCTACTCTCAAGCGCCTGCATCCTCTTCAGCAAAACTCTGCAGATCTCCAAACGGAAAGATACTGCAAACTCTAGCTGCTTCCCCTTCTCGACTGATCCATCCGGCACAATTTGTTCTCGCAACCAATACATCTCCTAGCAGCCTTGTTGATCTCGGCCAAAATACTCAAAGTTACTCTCTCGCAATCGTATTCATTCTTCTATGCTTTCTATCAGTTGCTTTAGTTGATTTTCGCATCGCTCATAACCTTTAAAGCGGGTCGGCACTTCCCAAGTCAGCACAAAAGCTTCGATTTAATAATCGATCCTTCCATTCGCCAATAGCCTTTACTTGATTGCTTGCATCTTCCATTTCCCGCATAAGATGATCACTCACCCTACTGAAATGGGTCTGAACGGAAGGTTTAGCAACCTTGGCTATGATCTCACATAATTGAGATATTTCTTCTTCGCAGCCTCTTCTTTTTCTCCGCTTTTCACTGTCAAGCCTAAGGAACAAAGCATCCAAAGAACGTCTCGCGTGTCCTGCTTCAATCCTTCAGTGGTAGCTTGACCGAGTGGTATTTTGGTCACCGTCACATCTTCTGCCGTGAGTTCCTCTTCTACCTTTCCTTCCACGGGATTGATATCTCAGCAAACTTCTCTCCCGAATCCTCGATGATCAACCTAGAAGTTGCTTTAGCAACTTTAGGCCTTTTGTCTCTTCTGCTCAGATCCTGAAGTAGCTGCAAGTCATGTTCCTCTAAGTTCATCTCTACTCTTGCTTCCGGAACCAACTGCAAAGCTAACCATTCCGAGAAATTACTTCTCGGAGAGTGAGAAGTCGCTGAGTGCACTACCATTTCCCGCTCTGCATCCTCTCCATCAGAAAGTGCCACAGTATCATGGCTGCCATCCTCTGAAACATCCAAGGACAAAGCTCTTTCGAACTCCGTCATCTGCAGCTTCAACATCTCCTCTGGAACGGGTGCTGAACGAAGTGGCTGCGGAGAGAAGATGAACGTTGCTGGTTTTAATGAAGGCATGGAAACATCCTGCTGCTGTGGTGCAATAGTTGGTGATCCTTTAGGTACTGGAGAAGTCGGAGTCAAAGCTATGGTCGTAGAAGTGGTCTTCTCTTTCTCTTGAGATCTTCTGCGTACTTTCAACTTCTCGGACCTTCTGCTGCTCTCTCCTTCATGCTTTCGCTTGAGGGAATCTCCTGTGCCGAAGTTGCCTGTGATTTGGTTCATCAATACTTCATCAAGGCAGTATCCCTTCGTTAGCAACCAGCTCGAAGTACTCACCAACACAGCTCCAGATCTTTCTTCTTGTGTCTGCAGCTATGCTATCCCGCAGAGAGCTCTTTATCTCCTCCCATTTGATGGTAAGTGTCAAGTACCACGTTCCCATCATCTTTAAGATCCGCAGGTATCCGCGCTAGTCCAAAGTCAAATACTTGCTTTGCCGACAGCCTGCTGAAATCTTTCTTTCTGACCTCGTACTCACTTCTGCACTTCATCCAGAAATCTTCTAACGAAGGCACATGTGCGTACTCCTGGGAGATTGTCTTCCTGGCTATTCCAAATGGATCGAAATTAAGCCGTGCAGGAAGAACTCTCGCTCATACTGGACAACATTTGTGCTTCCATCCTCGAGCTCGTGAATGCCGATGCAATCGTAATATCCCACGTGAGTGGGAAGAAGCCCGTAGACTTGTGCCGCTTCGATCAAGGTCGTGTAACTCCACAAGTTGTCGCTCGCAGCTCCATGGCAATCAATCTCACGGGTACCTTGGCATCTTTGTTGGTTCACCGAAAAGCTCGTAACCCCGAGGTATGTGAAATCGCAAACCGGATGAATACACTGCCAATCTTGGACACTGCTTCCCATGCTTCCTTGCTTACCCTGTGAGTCTTCAAGTCTTTGTCTAACCTGCAGATGAAATCGTAGAAGAAACCATCGTTGATCACTTTGAAGTCCTTCTCGCACGCAGTGCAAAGAAGTCGTGGGTAGCACTCAAAATGGGATCCTCGAAAGAATACCACATCTATCCAAATTTTGGAAAAGATACCCGTGAAGCAGCAAAGATACACCAAGTATGAAGTCATCTTGAAGCTGAAGGTACGCTTTACGTTCCGCAGTTGCTCACCGATGTTGCTGCTAATAATTTCTGACCAACTGATTATAGAATCAACCTTGTTGATTTCAATGGTCCTGATGAAAGCATACATCCATGTCCGGAAAGTGTAGGCATTCGCTTCACCATTCAACCTGCATAGCAATTTGACAATATCATCCGCCTCCTGCACCAAATTGGATCGTGGAAGAGTTCTCGGGAACTTGGAAGGGGATCTAGGCTTCTTCATGAACCGGCTATTCATGATGCTCACACAGTCAGCTCTATGCTTTTCCCACCTACTGTCAGCATCCTGAATGCTAATAGAAGTCACCACCTTTCGTACTGGAATCTTCAAACAATAATCGAAGAATTCCGCATCCAAACGAATTATTGTCTTTCCCGCAACATCACGCACTGATCTGGATGAAGGATGATAAGATCTAGCACACTCCATCACAAACTCTGGCAATTGGGTCGCACACGGAAAGCCGCTCGAATAATTCCACTACTTTTGACCGCACGCATGAGTGAAGTCTTTCCACTGGATCTCATCAATCAAATCGAAAGAGGTTCGGGCCTAGATCCGTGTCTCCTATGTCTGAAAGTTTAGAAGCAATGCATGAATCCATCGTGCTCTCTTTTTCATCTCCTTTTGCCATGGCTTTATCAATCTTTGTCTGAATAATTCTTTTTCTTCTAATTTGGCCGGATTTCTTCAATATCGTGCAGATCTCGACAATTCTTTCGATTCTGAGGATATTTGCAATGTATTGGACATTGATAAAAACTCCTTTTCTTTTATAAAGCACCTGTAATGAGTTCCTGCAATTTATTCAGACAAAAATGGCCACCGGAGCATGAATAGTGAATTTAAATTATAAAAATCTGCACTTTTCAAGCCTGCTGCCCCAAAAATTGGTGTTTAATTTGCACATAAAGAGAGCATGAATCCTTTCAATCAACACCTGAGCTCCTGTAACACCTGTGAAAACAACTATGCCGACGAAGATCAACCTTCTCCAAAGCATGCGCCAAATCTGGAAGCTTTTAGCCTTTGTTAGCACTTTGTCTGTGCAAAATCCTTCCTCTAATGGGGGCGCACTTTTTCTCCTTGCTGCAATTCTTAACCTGTGAATTAAATAATTCATCCATATGGCTGCCCATGCTTATATAACCTTCACAATTCTATAATTAATAATTGCCCTAACAATTAAAGGCAATTAATTAATTAAAAATCATGTTTTTCTCTTTTAAAAATAGCATGTTTAAGGACAGCCATCCAATAAATTAAATTAATCCAATTTAATCCTTCACACAGCACTTCACTCAAGTCTCACAGTGTGCTTTGACCATAGCCACTGAAAATAGAAATTAATTTAATGATTTAATGCTTCAAAAATCATTAAATAATGCCCAAATGGGGCGCACTTTTTGAGAGAAGGGGGCAGCCACTAAATAAATTAAATTTAATTAATTTAATTTATTTCTTTTATTCCTCCTTTGACTTTTTGACCTCCTCAAGCTTGGGCGCACTTTTTGAAGGAAGAAAGATTATTTAAAATAATCAATTTAATCACTTTAATCCATCACCAAAGGGGGCGCACTTTTTTGCACATGTAATTCTATTTTTAAGAATTTTTCCATAATGGGATTCTTTACCCTGCCAGGCAGGCACCAAAATCCCATGATCCACTTAAGTGATTTGACTTTGACAATGGGATTCTTTACCCCGCAAGCGTGCACTAAAATCCCATGATTTCACTTAAGTCACTTTCTTTTATTATATCATGGGAATTTTTACCCCGCAAGGTGTGCAATAAATTCCCACCGCCCGCAGCCTCTCTCTATTTTCCCACTCGCAGCTTAAGTGACTTTTATAACACGGAAAAGTACCATGCCAGTGTGTATACAATTCACATCCCGCTCTGTGGCTTATATTTTTCCCATCGCAGCCTTAAATCCTTTGTTTTCCAAAATGCGCCATCCTCGCAGGGCTTTTTCAGTGCACGACTTCGCTTTTTCCCGCTGATCCGCACCTCCGATGACGACTTCCTCCTCCGGCAAAATGTGCGTGTATGTTTTCCACCGCTGTGCCAAAAATCGGGCTTACCTGCCAAGGAGTTGCTCAGAGAAATTTTACAGAAAACAGAACGAGACACCACAAAAACACGAAAAATTGCCAAAAGTTACAAATAAAGCCCAAAACTTAAAATAAGTTAAAATCCTTCTGGTATATAGGAATAATAACATATTCGCTCATAACAAAGTTCAAACGAGCGCAAATAGCCTCTCACACGGGCTCAAAATAATTAAATACAAATTTCCCGCAGACAAATCCCGACGATTAATAAAACAATTTTGGGCATCTGGGTATTTGGCGAAAAGGGCTAATATGGCTCTTTGGGATTATCTTGACGCAATACAAGAACTTTCAGGCAATAAAAACAACAAATGACCCACTATTTTAAAAGTACGAAATTTTTTCGAATTGGGTAGTCACAGATTTCGGGGTGAAATCTGAGTGACACCAGTTGGCTCCGTCTGTGGACATCTTTTTCTCTTGTCAGAATGATAAAGGGAAAAGATGAGATCCCAGCATCTCTGGTTTCGTATCTTGTCCTTTGGGCACGGGGTCAGGCAAACAAACACAACACAACACAACACCAAAACAAGACAAAACAAGGAAAACAAACAAAGTTTATTTATGTACATACAGGTTTTACCCTCGCTTTTTATGTCCGAATACACTTCAAGTGTTGCCCATCAAAGGCAACGGCAATTCAACTCCATCTTGATGAGCAAGAATGAAGCTATCTCGCTCCGGCGATTTTTGATCACAAAAGGCCCTTTCCATAGTGAATCGAACTTTCCATGCATGCCTTTTGTTTCTCTTCTTTTTGTCCCATAAGAGGACCCACCGTTAACTTCAAACTTT
This sequence comes from Taxus wallichiana var. yunnanensis, assembly GCA_018340775.1. Taxonomy (NCBI): domain Eukaryota; kingdom Viridiplantae; phylum Streptophyta; class Pinopsida; order Cupressales; family Taxaceae; genus Taxus; species Taxus wallichiana. The sequence continues at coordinate 221,521,201 of CM031235.1, forward strand.
CTTTCCCGGCTCTTTTATCGAAGATGACTTTCACCTTCTCTCGATGCTCACAACCTATCTCGCAACTTGAGTTTGTACTTCCCTCGGCCTACTCAGTACATGATCCTTTTATCTATAAGATCCGTGAATGTGGAATCCTCTGTGGCTTTTAAAGTCGTAGGGCGGGAAATTCCAAGGTGAGAGGCAGCTCCAGTGTCTCTTCCATATAGCAGCTAAAATGGGGACATGCCTATCGCCCTCTTTGGTGTGATCCTATCGGCCCATAATGCATCAAACAACTTTTTATGCCAAGTCCTTTGATTTTCTGTTACAAGCTTGCGCACGATAGTTACCAAGTTCTTATTACTAGATTCAGCTTGACCATTCCCTTGTGGATAGTAGTTTGAGGAATGAACAAGTTGAATCCCATAAGTGTAGCAGAATTCCACCAACTCCTCAGAAGAAAGATTCGGAGCGTTGTCTGCTACAATTTTGCTGGGTACGCCAAACCTGACAATAATATTTTCTTTTATAAAATTACACACTTCGGCGGAAGTGGCATTCTTCACAGGAATAGCTTCTACCCACTTACTGAAATAATCAGTAGCTGTTAGAATGTAATGATGACCGGCGCTGGAAGCCGGGTTAAGCATTCCAATAAAATCCATACCCCACTGTTGAAAAGGTTCTTCAATCACAATGGGTTTTAGAGGTAATGCAGGCAATTTCACACGCCCAACAAAATGTTGGCATGCTTGACACTTAGCTACCCATTCTCGCAAAGATCTCAAAAAGGGTGGGCCAATAATACCTTGCTCTAAGGATCTTGTGTGCAGTGACTCGGGCTGAGAAATGACCACCACAAGCCATGTCATGAAACTGTTGTAGTAGCTGATCCTGTTGAGCTTTATCCACGCATCTGAGAAATACACCATCAATTCCCCTTTTGTACAAACCATTATCCCAAAGAACAAAATCTTTGGATTTAAGCTTGATTGTTCGTTTCTCTTTTCTGGAAAGTTGATCTGGGCATTCTCCATACGTTAGAAAGTAAGCAATGTTACTGTACCACTCCTCTACCAGATCTATAAAAAAGATCTCGCAGTAAATCTTCATCTACCCCATCCCGATCTCGCTTCTGTGCATCGATGCTTTTATTTCTCGTCATTAGTTCACTGCACTCTTCCTCGAACCAGCTTTGTTGGTTTAATATCCAAATCATATTCTTGAACTTTTGTCACCCACGTGCCTCTCAATAATCCTAACTCTTGCTGAGTAAGGATAGATTTAACTGCAGTATCTGGAACCAAAACCACAGTGTGCGAGGAAAGAATATAATACCTGAATGCCTTGCATGCCTTCACTACTACATATGTGTGCTTTTCCATTGGAGTGTATTTCAACTCATAGGCTTTAAGGGGCGTGCTCATGAAAGCAATAGGAGCTTCTGCATCCTCTTGATTCTTCTGCATAAGAATTGCTGACATGGTATGTTCAGAAGAATAACAATAAAGAATAAATTCTCTACTGAAGTCAGGTGAAACCAAGACTGGAGCTTTAGACAGGGCCTCTTTGATTTTCTCGAAAGCTTCCTTCCCTTCGCTGCTCCATTTAAAATCTTGTGTCTTCTTCATCATATTTGAAATATGACGGGTTAGCTCAGCAAAGTCAGGAATGAATCTTCTGAGAAAATTCACTTTTCCAAAGAAAGAGTGAACTCCTTTTTTGGATGTGGGCAAAGGTAACGTCTGAATGGATTTGACACGCTCTGGATCTATCTTTGTTCCTTCTTTGGAAACAATGTGCCCAAGCAGCTTTCCTTCGGTTACAGCAAAGATAGATTTCTTAGGATTCAAAGAAATACCATGCTTCATGCGGTATCAGATGAAGACCTCTTCTAAGTTTGAAATATGTGTGCTTCTATCTTTGGAAAAGACTGTCAAATCATCCAGGTACACAACTATGCTTATATCTTTGAGATGAGCAAAGGCTAGATCCATAGCTCTTTGAAATGTAGCACCAAAGATTGATCGTGCCAAATGGCATCTTTCGTATGCAAAGGTTCCCCAAGGTGTGATGAACGCCGTTTTGTATTGATCTTCCTCACCACCTTGACTTGATTGTATCCTGAGAAGCCGCAAGCATGGAAAGCATCTCGATCCAAAGTGACCACCGCAAAGTGTGATCCATGATGGGGATAGGGTAGTTATCCTTCAATGAAGCTTGATTAAGGTCATGGAAATCCACGCACAACCTAATCTCACCACTTTTCTTTCTTACAGGACTATGTTGGCCAACCACTCCGAATGGTGTATGGGATAGATAATTCGCATCTAACAACTTCGGATTTCTGTGCAAAGATGGTTCCCGAAATGGTAGGATTGTGCCGCCGCAGCCTTCGCTTAAAGGCTTCGTTTCGATTTAAGTGGGATGTAGTGTTGAACTTCCGCAGTGATATGTTTTTAGATCCCGATAGACTGTGCAAAAATATCCATGTATTTCTTAAGAAGCTTAGTGAAAGCTTCCTTTTCACCTTTCGAACAACACTTACCCAGATTTACTAATTTGGGATCATCATTGCTCCCAAATTTAGTATAATTGTGTGTCTGAGGAAGAGCCTTCCTCATTTTCTTCATTTTTCTTAAGCATCTCGATCATGCTTATCAAACATTTCCTCAAGAGATACCAAGCCTTTGGGAATTTTATTTCCCTTTAGTTGGATTATCTCTCGACCTCCCGAGACGTCACCTCCATTTCTCCGATAAAGTGGTCTCGCTAGCCAGAGGTGAATTGCTTCCTCATAGTAGATTTCTTCAAAGTTGTCTTTTCGTTGGAGAAATGCAGCAACTGTATCATCGTTGAAAACTCGCCATCATGGACGTTGTCAGAACCTTTGGGCGAAAACATTTCCACCTGTAGTCTCCCCTGCCTAAAGAATGCAGGGGCTGATCCGGATTCAACAAGGTGCAAAGAATCGCAAGTTTAATCAGCTCTTGAATTTTGTTCTCTCTAATGTAAGATACCGAGAAAGCTGAAAATCAAGATAGCAGAGTAGACCCGATCTCTAGTGCCGCAGCTTTTCTTTTTTTTGACTTGTTAGAGGCCCTTATCTCGCTTTACAATCAGCTCAAGATCTCTCTTGTGTAATAATTTGATTCCTATTGTTTCTCGCTCGCTCCATGCCTAACAACAATGCTTCATACTCAGCCGTATTGTTAGTATTTTCGAACATCAATTTGAAGGAGTGCGCATGCACCTTCCCTTCAGGAGAGATAAGAACAACGCCTGCACCGGATCCAAATGAACAGCAGCTACCATCAAATTCCAGAGTCCAAATCTTGTTATCAATTTGATGTGATTCTCGAATCACCGGTTGAATTTCTTCTTTATCCATTTCTAGGTAATAGACTCCGTGATCCGATTCTTGAAACAAGATCTGAGATCTAGGATCTTCAGATTTTGATACTGTGTACTTGGATTTCTTCTCAGGTTCCAGCTTCTGATTTACTCCTTTGATTGGTATGTGCGCACAAGACCAATCCATCTTCACTTCTCCACCCAGCTCCTTGCAAAAATTTCTACTCAATAGCATGCCATAGGAGACTGGAATGTCTGCTACAAGGATAGTCATTTTCAGTCTTTTGTCTGGGAAGGAAGCAAGTACTGCCTGCGCATCTTTGATTTGCCCCACAAGAGGGACTTGCCTTTCCATGGAATAACATCTTCCAATGGTTTTTGTCAATGTAAGACCCAAGGCATCAGCAACTTTGGCAGGCATGACGTTGTCGGAAGCTCCAGAATCCAGATGCAATTGCTTAGCTTATGTCCGTTGATGAGCAAAGACACATAGAATGGCTCAATCCTTTCTGATGTAGCAGGAGAAGGGGTGGAAGGAGAAAACTTGCAGCAGCAGCATTATTCGAAGGTAAAGTAATCTTTGGACTTGACAAAATACCCCGTGGATTATTGTTTGTTGGGCTAGGACCATTACTTTGAACATATTTGACCAATCTATTCAACTGATCAGGAAATGCCCTCAAATACTCAGCTTCTGACATTTGGACCTTATTTCTCTTGATGTGATCAATTATGTCAAAAGCTTGACTTGCTTCAGCAGGATGTGCGTTGGTTCTTTGCTGCGAATTGAAAGAATTTGAATATTTCTCCTTGGGCGCTAATGAAGAAGGAAGAATGCTACCTCTTTTCAAGATAGTAACATCCGGGCCAGGATCTTCTCTCTCTTTCCGGCCGCTTGTGGATGCTTCGGCATTTTGGCGTGTCTCGAGACCTTGTAAACACCACAAAAGTGTGACCGCGTAATCTTCAAAAGATTCATAATAGCCCTCATTAGATTCGTAGTCCAGGTAACCAATATTGGAGTCGCCAGCGGGATCTATAAAGTCTTCATCATCAAATGATTCATCAATGCCGAGATCTTCTTCATTAGTTTCCAAGTTATTCCTTGGAGCAGCTTCTATTGCCAAACGCTGTGGTGCAGCAAAGCAAGTCTGTTTCGATTTTGATTTTGATTTTGACCATTGAAGGTCCGGGTAGGAGCTATTCTCGAGGGGGTGCATTCCTCGCTTGAGAGATCTCGCTTCTTGATCTCGCAGCATGTCATTAGCCAATCTCTCGCAACAAAGGATCAAAAGTACTAAGAAGCACCATCACCTTTGTGAGATAGTTGTTTGAGTTTTCCACCATGGCATGATCAAGTCGCCCTCAACCTCCACGGCAAAGATTTTGTGCGCCCAAAGAAATTTGCAGTGTCTTGCCCTTCTTAGCTAATATCCAACTTCTAGAATAGAGAGTTTATAAAAACGTCTTTTGATTTTCGTCGCTCAATGCAAAGCAGTAAGTGGGGATTTTATACAAAATCCTTTGGAACTTTGCAATAAAGTCCCGCATGTTCTCGCTTGGCTCTTTCTTCAATCGCATCGGTTGAGTGATCATCGCTTTGCGCTCCTCTACAGCTTGAATCTTTTTGTAAATTGCTCACGCATAGTCGTCCAGCTTGGTTACGGTGCTGTGGAGCCACCGATAGAACCATTCTCCGCCCAAGTCGTGTAGAGTCTCAATGAATAGCCCGACCGAGACATCTTCATGCTCCACCGCAAGCACACCACAAGATATGAAGAAGGGCCGCCAAATGATCATCCGGGTTTTGCTTTCCATCTCCGAAGAATTTTGGAAAATTCTTTCTGGATCCCTTTGGAAGCTCATGCATAGGTGGAGCCAAGTTCGAGAGGTCCAAAACCGCTCCCATGGAACAGTACAATTTGGTGCGCCATGTTAGCTTGAGCACGTCTCCTCCTTGTGTAGACTTGATAGACTTGATGGATAATTCCAGCCGGATTATGCCGAATACGATCCGGATGCGGATGGGTGTGTACTCTCCTTCCTAGTGAGAGACTAGATCTCCTAGCTTCTAACTTCGAGGAGGATGATTGAAATTGAATTGCTCCCGCAAATCGGAAGAAATGATCGGGCTCCTTCCTCGCGCCTTCACAGATCGGGTGAATGGACGTTCACCAAAGTTGAGATTTGTATGGAAAACACTCGATCTTCAATAAAAGCTTTGATCGCAAAGATAGTTGTTCTCAAACGTGAGTCGCTAAAATCGTTGGCTAGATTTTCTCGCATAGCATCAAACCTAGGAAGTCATGAGATAAATCTCCTCATTTAACCGGTGAGGCTCCCGTGTCGATTTGTCAATATAAATGTGTTTTTATCTATCGGGGTTTTATTTTAACCACTTAGTTCATGAGCCATAACTAAGAAGTTCTCGCAGCAAGTAAGCAATTGCTTAAGAAAGGAAAATTATAAGAAGGAAGTAGAGGAATTAGGAGAGAAGAAATAAGGAAGATGTGCATCCCAATTAGTAGATAAAGCAGAGCTAATCGATTGAATGCACATAGAAGAAACTTAATAGATTTGAACACACAGAATTCTAAAGCAAAGGCAGTTCTAGATCCAGATCTAAAATAACACAAAGTTTACTTTAAAGATCTAAGATTTAAAAGCAAGAAACACAGTACGCCGTGACACAAAGTTCTCCGGAAACCTGCTTCTTTGTATTCCTCTGCAACAAGTGGCTCTCAGGGGTTCAGCACAAAGTCTAGAACACAAGATTGCTTCTTACAAATTCTGATCGATCATTAACCCAGAGGTTCTTCTCCTACTTATAGAATGTAGGAGGGAAAGTACAAATAGAAGACTCAAACTGAACTAAAGTATGAACAACAAGTAAAGATGACATTTGGCAATCATCCTCAACTAACTTCTTCTTAAGTGACACATGTATCACTTAACTAATAGAAAGGTTCCACATGACTTCAAGTAATGGTTGCAAAACCAATAACTTAGAAGTTTACAATTTCATCCGGGAACATAGAAAGTAGAAGAAGAAAGAAATAGAAGAAGTCATGCCAGCTGTAACATCTACATCTTCTTCTTGTTCTGATATCTGATATACTTGTCGAACATATAATTCAGCATCTTTCCATCTGTTTTAGCTACTGCTTCCTTTTCTGTCCTGAATTGCAGCAATCCTTCATTCAACACTTTGCTGCATGCTTCCACTTCTTCCAAACTTGGCCCAAATCTCGCAATGTCTGCCTGCAGTGTCACCAGCCTACTGATAGAGTTCATCGTGAAAGGCTTGGTGGCTTTATCAATCCTCTTTTGCACCATCAGAAGAGAACCCTCCAGGGAATCATGCACCTCGTTAGAAACAATCCGCACGTATGAAGTAATACCTCCATCCACTCTTTCCTCAGTGAAAGAAATAATACTGTCCGGCAAATCTGATGTTCTACTCTCAAGCGCCTGCATCCTCTTCAGCAAAACTCTGCAGATCTCCAAACGGAAAGATACTGCAAACTCTAGCTGCTTCCCCTTCTCGACTGATCCATCCGGCACAATTTGTTCTGCAACCAATACATCACCCTAAGCAGCCTTGTTGATCTCGCCAAAATACTCAAAGTTACTCTCTCGCAATCGTATTCATTCCTTTTATGCTTTCTATCAGCTTGCTTTAGTTGATTTTCTCGCATCGCTCATAACCTTTAAAGTGGTGGCACTTCCCAAGTTGCACGAAGCTTGATTTAATAATCGATCCTTCCATTCGCACAATAGCCTTTACTTGATTGCTTGATCTTCCATTTCCTCGCATAAGATGATCACTCACCGCTATTGAAATGGGTGAACGAAAGGTTTAGCAACCTTGGCTATGATCTCACATAATTGAGATATTTGCTTCGCAGCTCTTCTTTCTCCGCCTTTTCACCTGCAAGCCTAAGGAACAAAGCATCCAAAGAACATCTCGCGTGTCCCGCTTCAATACTTCAAAGTGGGGTAGCTTGACCGAGTGGTATTTTGGTCACCGCACATCTTCGCCGTGAGTTACTCTTCTACCTTTCCTTCCGCTCGGGATTGATATCTCAAAGAAACTTCTCCCGAATCCTCGATGATCAACCTAGAAGTTGCTCTTAGCAACTTTAGGCCTTCTATCTCTTCCGCCGATCCTCGAAGTAGCCTGCAAGTCATGTTCCTCTAAGTTCATCTCTACTCTTGTTCCCGGAACCAACCGCAAAGCTAACCATTCCGAGAAATTACTTCTCGGAGAGTGAGAAGTCGCTGAGTGCACTACCATTTCCCGCTCTGCATCCTCTCCATCAGAAAGTGCCACAGTATCATGGCTGCCATCCTCTGAAACATCCAAGGACAAAGCTCTTTCGAACTCCGTCATCTCTGCAGCCTTCAACATCTCCTCTGGAACGGGTGCTGAACGAAGTGGCTGCGGAGAGAAGATGAACGTTGCTGGTTTTAATGAAGGCATGGAAACATCCTGCTGCTGTGGTGCAATAGTTGGTGATCCTTTAGGTACTGGAGAAGTCGGAGTCAAAGCTATGGTCGTAGAAGTGGTCTTCTCTTTCTCTTGAGATCCTCTCGCGTACTTTCATCTTCTCGGACCTTTCTCACGCTCTCTCCTTCATGCTTTCGCTTGAGGGAATCTCCTGTGCCGAAGTTGCCTGTGATTTGGTTCATCAATACTTCATCAAGGCAGTATCCCTTCGTTAGCAACCAGCTCGAAGTACTCACCAACACAGCTCCAGATCTTTCTTCTATTGTGCTGCAGCCGCCATGCTATCCTGCAGAGAGCTTTATCTCCTCCCAGAGAGGTAGTGTCAAGTACCACGCTCCCATCAGTCCAAAGTCAAATACTTGCTAGTCCAAAGTCAAATACTTGCTTTGCCGACAGCCTGCTGAAATCTTTCTTTCTGACCTCGTACTCACTTCTGCACTTCATCCAGAAATCTTCTAACGAAGGCACATGTGCGTACTCCTGGGAGATTGTCTTCCTGGCTATTCCAAATGGATCGAAATTAAGCCGCAGGAAGAACTCTTGCTCATACTCTGGACAACATTTGTGCTTCCATCCTCGAGCTCGTGAATGCCGATGCAATCGTAATATCCACGCTGAGTGGGAAGAAGCCCGTAGACTTGTGCCGCTTCGACTGAAGGTCGTGTAACTCCACAAGTTGCCTGCTCAGCTCCATGGCAATCAATCTGTCACTCGGGTACCTTGGCATCTTTGTTGGTTCACCTGAAAAGCTCGTAACCCTGAGGTATGTGAAATCTGCAAACTGGATGAATACACTGCCAATCTTGGACACTGCTTCCCATGCTTCCTTGCTTACCCTGTGAGTCTTCAAGTCTTTGTCTAACCTGCAGATGAAATCGTAGAAGAAACCATCGTTGATCACTTTGAAGTCCTTCTCGCACGCAGGTACAGTAAGCTGTGGGTAGCACTCGAAAATGGGATCCTTGGAAAGAATACCACATCTATCCAGCTTGGAAAAGATACCCTGTGAAGCTGCAGCATACACCAAGTATGAAGTCATCTTGAAGCTAAAGGTACGCTTCACGTTCCGCAGTTGCTCACCGATGTTGCTGCTAATAATTTCCGACCAATTGATTATAGAATCAACCTTGTTGATTTCAATGGTCCTGATGAAAGCATACATCCATGTCCGGAAAGTGTAGGCATTCGCTTCACCATTCACCCTGCATAGCAATTTGACAATATCATCCGCCTCCTGCACCAAATTGGATCGTGGAAGAGTTCTCGGGAACTTGGAAGGGGATCTAGGCTTCTTCATGAACCGGCTATTCATGATGCTCACACAGTCAGCTCTATGCTTTTCCCACCTACTGTCAGCATCCTGAATGCTAATAGAAGTCACCACCTTTCGTACTGGAATCTTCAAACAATAATCGAAGAATTCCGCATCCAAACGAATTATTGTCTTTCCCGCAACATCACGCACTGATCTGGATGAAGGATGATAAGATCTAGCACACTCCATCACAAACTCGCAATTGGCCGCATACAGGGAAAGTCGCAGCTCGAATAATTCCACTACTTTTGACCGCACGCATGAGTGAAGTCTTTCCATTACTGGATCATCCAATCAAATCAGAAAGAGGTTCTGGGCCTAGATCCGTGTCTCCTATGTCTGAAAGTTTAGAAGCAATGCATGAATCCATCGTGCTCTCTTTTTCATCTCCTTTTGCCATGGCTTTATCAATCTTTGTCTGAATAATTCTTTTTCTTCTAATTTGGGCGGATTTTTCAATACCGTGCAGTGATCCGACAATTCTTGATTCGGAGGATATTTGCAATGTATGGACATGATAAAAACTCCTTTTCTTTTATAAAGCACTGTAATGAGTTCCCGCAATTTATTCAGACAAAAATGGCCACTTTGGAGCATGAATAGTGAATTTAAATTATAAAAATCTGCACTTTTCAAGCCTCGCTGCCCCAAAAATTGGTGTTTAATCGCACATAAAGAGAGCATGAATCCTTTCAATCAACACCGAGCTCTCGTAACACCCGTGAAAACAACTATGCCGACGAAGATCAACCTTCTCCAAAGCATGCGCCAAATGGAAGCTTTTAGCCTTTGTAGCACTTTGTCTCATGCAAAATCCTTCCTCTAATGGGGGCGCACTTTTTCTCCTTGCTGCAATTCTTAACCTGTGAATTAAATAATTCATCCATATGGCTGCCCATGCTTATATAACCTTCACAATTCTATAATTAATAATTGCCCTAACAATTAAAGGCAATTAATTAATTAAAAATCATGTTTTTCTCTTTTAAAAATAGCATGTTTAAGGACAGCCATCCAATAAATTAAATTAATCCAATTTAATCCTTCACACAGCACTTCACTCAAGTCTCACAGTGTGCTTTGACCATAGCCACTGAAAACAGAAATTAATTTAATGATTTAATGCTTCAAAAATCATTAAATAATGCCCAAATGGGGCGCACTTTTTGAGAGAAGGGGGTAGCCACTAAATAAATTTAATTTAATTTATTTCTTTTATTTCTTTTATTCCTCCTTTGATCTTTTTGACCTCCTCAAGCTTGGGCGCACTTTTTGAAGGAAGAAAGATTATTTAAAATAATCAATTTAATCACTTTAATCCATCACCAAAGGGGGCGCATTTTTTTGCACATGTAATTCTATTTTAAAGAATTTTTCCATAATGGGATTCTTTTTACCCTGCCAGGCGAGCACCAAAATCCCATGATCCACTTAAGTGATTTGACTTTGACAATGGGATTCTTTACCCTGCAAGGCAGGCACTAAAATCCCATGATTTCACTTAAGTCACTTTCCTTTTATTATATCATGGGAATTTTTACCTGCAGGCGGGAATAAATTCCCACCGCCTGCAAACCTCTATTTTTCCCCCACTGCAGCCTTAAGTGACTTTTATAACACGGGAAAAGTACCATGCCAGGCGGTGTGTATACAATTTCATCCCGCTGCGGCTTATATTTTTCCCATCGCAGCCTTAAATCCTTTGTTTTCCAAAATGCGCCATCCCCTGCAGGGCTTTTCTTCTGTGCACGACTTCGCTTTTTCCCAAAGTGATCCGACCTCCGATGACGACTTCCTCGGGTAAAATGTGCGTGTATGTTTTCCACTGCTCCAGCCAAAATCGGGCTTACCCGGCGAAGGAGTTGCTCCAGGAGAAATTTTGAAAAAGCAGAACAGGACACCACAAAAACACGAAAAATTGCCAAAAGTTACAAATAAAGCCCAAAACTTAAAATAAGTTAAAATCCTTCTCGTACATAGGAATAATAACATATCCGCTCATAACAGAGTCAAACGAGCGCAAATAGCCTCATACGGGGCTCAAAATAATTAAATACAAATTTCCCATGAAAAATCTCGACTTATGTAATAAAACAATTTTGGGCATCCGGGTATTTGGCTAAAAGGGCTAATATGGCTCTTTGGGATTATCTTGATGCAATACAAGAACTTTCAGGCAATAAAAACAACAAATGACCCACTATTTTAAAAGTACGAAATGTTTTTCGAATTGGGTAGATCCACAGATTTCGTGGTGAAATCGAGTGACACCATGCTTTAATAATAATTACCTTTTAATAATAATACATAAGTTGCCTTTTTATGAATATATCTTGCGATGGAATTCAAATCGAGAGCAAGAGGGAAAAGGAAGCATACCAAGTCGTAAGTTTTCGCGAGGAGATTCTAGTTGATGGTAGGAAAGATGCAAGTTTCACCCCAGTAAAGGGACAAGGTGAAGCTGGAAAAGGGACCCGTGGTCATGTGGGCGACGAGGGTGGCAGGAATACAATCAAACGGTATCTTCTATTAACATTAGTCTAGTTTGAACGATAATGGAGCTTTTTGGAAATACTTGGATCGGGGTGTTGAACGGGTTCGATCTTCGATGAGCAATACTATTTTAGCCAAGATTTCGGGTAGCAGACCGAATATAGAGGAATTTAGAAAATGGGCAATCAAGAAGTGGATGCCCAAAGGATCGACGAAGATAGCTACTTATGTCAATGCCTTTTTGTGATTTCTCTATCTCTGGAAGACGATTTTTTAAAAAAAATTGCCAGAGGTCCATGGTTTATGTGTCGAGTTGTTTTGGTTCAAAAATGGCAACCCAACTTCAATCCCTTGGAGATTGTTATCAAAGAATATCCCATTTCGATCATTGCTTGACCTGCCATTAGAATATTGGGATTTGGATATCTTATAGGGGATAAGCGAAAGCTATTGGGGCTCTGGTTATCATTGACCCTATTACTTGTGCCAAGACTAGACTTCTTTTTTCTCGTTTTTGTGTCAATGTAGTCCCAGAGACTAGCCTTCCCAAAAGTATTGAGCTCAAGGCTTCATGGGGCGTCCACTCTTAGAAAATTGACTACGAGTTTGCACCTTTCATGTGTTTCTCGTGCTTCAAGGTAGAACATAATGTCAAATCTTGTCCAAAGGCTAAGGAAGAAGCGGCTTTGAAATCTTGGCTTCAAAAAGAAAAAAGGAACTACTAAAGAAGATTTGAAAGGAAAAGGAGTCATGCAACCAAATGCTAGTGGTCCTCGAAAATAAATCCCACCTGGATGCAAGTCAATAAACCTTCATAGGTTAAAGCTCAAGGATCAGATGAATCAGAACCGGTTTTAGAGGAAATAGTTGAGGTTGCAGTTAGAAAAATGTCAGCGATATAGCAATTGAGCTAGATTTAGAAAAAGTGGGTAAGTGGTAGTTGAGGACATACAGAAGATAACATTGTTGGATCCATAGTGCCAGATACAATGGATGCCAATTTTTGCACAAAGGCCAAAGGAAGTCATTTATAGGCACAAGCAACATGTTTAAGGTGTTGGATATTAATTTGGAGGACATTTCCACTGTGGAAGAGGATCTAAAGCATGCTCTAGAGACTAACAAGGATCCAGATTAGAAGATTTTCATTCGAAGCTCCAACAAAAATTCTCCCAAGAGAAGAAGGTAATGAAGTTTTCAAAGATGTGGGTCTCTCTGCCTAGTCATCAGGAGAGATTAAGAGTAGTCCTAGACTGTCTCCGAAAAGAAAGTGACCCCGAGTAAGGCGGATGTGGGGCCAAAAAGCCTCACCAGGGAGATCGTCGAGAAGGAAAAAAGGGAGAGAGCCACCAAAAAGGATATTATGGAAGGACATCAGAAACATTTGGCGGTAAGCCAAAAATCTACATCTCTTAAATGATTTTTCTATCATGGAATATAAGGGGTTTAAACAACCCTAGTAAACATAGGATTTTGTCTAATTTTAGGAGTAAGGAAAAACTGATGTCATAATGATTCAGGAGACTAAAATGAATCAGGATAGGATGAATGACTTTCATAGTTTCTTTTGGAAAGAAACGGGTTTCCATTGTCAATCTTTTGTGGGGGCTTTGAGGGGGTTGATGTGTCTATGGAACAAGAATGTGTTGGAAGGTTATCCCCTGATCAACAGTCAACATCATATAGCTATTAGTTTCACTTCTATTAGTTCCAGAAAACAATTTATCCTTTCAAATATCTATGCTTCGAATACCACCGTTTGTTCGTAGAAGGATTCGGAGGAGTTTACCACTTTCAAAAGGTTGTTCAATGACTCAAGCTGGATCATAGGGGAGACTTCACACTCCCCTGATTCCCTCATAAAAGAAAGGTGGAATCAACTTGTACACTGAGAGTATGGAAGATTTTTTAAAAAATAGGGTGGAATGGTCTTCTTGATTTGGATCTTAGTGGATCTAAATTTACCTGGACTAACAGACGTGAAGGGGAGAACCTGATTCAAATAAGGTTGGACCATTTCTGGTGAATTTCAATGGATTCAGAACAACAATACTCCCTCTCCTCTCTAGTTCAGTATTGGTTAGGACCATAATCCTATAGTCCTTAAGTTCAAGAAAGGGAGCAAACTAAAGGCGTGCCTTTCAAGTTCGAGAAAATGTGTACTCACCCGGACACTGAGAGAGAATGATGAAGAATGATGGAATATGGAAGTCAAAGGAAACAACATGTTCAAGGTCACAAAAAAGCTCAAAATGTTAAATCTAACATCAAGACTTGGAACAAGGAAATTTTTGGAAACATTTTTCTTCAAAAGAGTAAATTTTTTGAAGATTTTCAGGAATTGGAAGAATTAATGGAACAGGGAGGATAGAGTATTGAAGACAAATATAAGGAAAAAGCTCTTCTTGTTGAATACCACAACAACCTAAAGAGAGAGGAGATCTACTGAAAGCAGAAATCCAGAATCAATTGGCTGAAAAAGGGAGACGGTAATACGAACTTTTTCCACATCTATGCTTACTATTAAAGCCAATAAAGGAAGAATCCATGAAATTAAAAAAGAGGATGGTGACATGGCCACGGAAGATAAGGATATTTCGAAAACCATTGTCTCCTTTAAAAACTTGTTTGCTAAAGGTCAACTACCATCTGAGATCTTTGTCATTGAAACTCTCAATTTGTTTGATCCGGTCATCAACCATGAGGAAAATAGAGATCTCATTGGTATACCCTCAAAGGAGGAAATAAAAGCTATTTTATTCACCATGGAGGGGGTAAAACTCCTAGGCCGGATGGCTTCCCTGCATTATTTTTCCAGATGTATTGGGATATTGTAAAAAGAGAGGTGGTTACTATTGTGCAAGATTTCTTTCCGTCGGGGAGCCTGCTAAAACAAATCAATCACACCTTTATTGTTCTCATACCCAAAAAGCCAGGGGCTAAAGACTTGGAGGATTTTAGACCCATAAGTTTTTGCAACACAATGTACAAACTCATATCCAAAATTATGGCTTTCAGAATGAGAGAAACTCTTAGCAATTTTATCTCTCCTAATCAAGGTGCCTTTGTGTCGAGGAGACAAATTCTTGACAACATAATAACCATTCATGAGACAATACATTCTATGGAACAATCAAGTAGAGAGGCTATGATTGTTAAGCTTAACATGCAAAAGGCATATGATCGGATATCCTGGAATTTCATGTTCCTCTTTTACATAAATTGGGTTTCCATCCTCACTTCATCAAAATGATTCAAGCCTGGTACTCAAGGCCCCAATTTTTTTGTCATTATAAATGGGAAACCAAATGGTTTCATCATATCGAAAAGGGGTTTTAGATAGGGGGATCCCCTTTCACCCTTCCTCTACATAATTGTTACTGAAGCATTAAGTAGGTTATGTTCAAAAGCCCAAAATGAAGGAAGGCTTGAGGGTATAAAAGTTGCCAATGGAATTGATAACCAAAGCTTGCAGCACTTTGTGGATTACATTCTTCTTGGACAAGTGGTTATCCAAGAGGCTCATACCTTCAAGAATATCACCAAAAAGTATGAAGAAGTTATTGAGCAACAAATTAACTTACGCAAGAGTGTTTTTTTTTCATCAATGTGGAGGAGCAGCATGTTAGGCTTGCTAATATTCTAGAATACAGTATAAAACCCTCTAGGCACCTACCTTGGAATGCCTCTTTGTGGGAAATAACTTGAAGAAGGGGATGTAACAAATTGATAGAGAGATTTCATAAAAAATGGCTTCTTGGAAAGGCTCTTTGTTGTCACAAGCTAGAAAAGCTCAACTTCTTCAAAGTAGTTTGCAAGGTATTGCGGTGTATGTTATGTCCATCTTCATCTTACCTATGAGAATCGAGAAGAAAAGCTATTGAAAGCATACAAAAGCGATTTTTATGGACATGCTCTGAAGAAAAGGCAAGAATCCCATTAATAGCTTGGGAAAAGGTCACGCAACCCAAGGATAAGGGGGTCTAGGTCTGAAGAATCTTCAATTCATGAATCAAGCTCTTATAGCTAAGGTGGGCTAGAGATTGTATAAAAAGAAGGAACCTAGACTAATATTCTAAAAGTGAAATATTTGTGGCACTTTGGCGGCACTTTGGTTCTTTTTCTGAAACAGGGCTACCCAAGGATCAATTTTTGGAATAATCTCTATCGATAAGGAAGCTGCTAGTCAAGGAGAGTAAATGGAATCTTGGGGATGGTACCAAGTTCAAATTCTGGGATGACCCATGGATCCAGGATAAGGCCCTCAAGACTGTTGAACTATGGAGTAATCTAAGGTATTTCTTTATACTAGAGAGTGGGGAATTGTTTGCAATTATTGGAACAAAGAGAGAAAATGGGTTTAGATCCGACTGCCACCTACCTATTTGGGGGATTTACACCCTTCGTTGAACTTAACAAACTCCTAAAGGAATGTCATATACCCCGGAATAGAGCCCAAGATGAATTAATATGGAGAAATGTTGATTCCGAGGAGTATGAGATGAAGTCAGTTATTTTGCTAAACTTTGAGGAAGTGGAACCAAACATGTTCTGGAAGAAGATATGGAACAAGAATCTAATACCCAAAATTATTTTTTTTTCTAAGAAATTAAAAAAATATTCTTATTGTGGGAGATTAAGGAAGAAAGGGATGATTATCATTAACAGGTGTAACTTGTGCAATTGCCAAGAAGAGTCGATTCAACATCTTTTTCTGGAATGCACCTTCGCCTTCCAAGTTTTCTCTGCTATTCTTGGTTTTTTTAGGATAAACTTGGTGCTTCCTGGGGATGTTTCCTTACTCCCAGATCAATGGAGCTTCAATTTCCAACATGATTTGACTAGAGAGATATGGAAATTGGCCCTGCCGCACACTATTTGGGGGTTGTGGATTGAGAGGAATAATAGGATCTTCAGGAACCAATCTTCAAGCCTAAATAAGGTCATAGAAAAAGTGGGACAGGCTATTTATGACAATGCCCAGATCATCAAGATTAAATCATCTAAACTCTACCCGACTTTGGAAAGAAGTATTCTAAGAAGCATGAATCTCAAACCCAACAATCTCGTGACTAACAAGGATACCCACAAACACAAAGTTAAGTGGTCTAGACCTCCCGAAGGTTGGTTCAAACTCAATTTTGACGGGTCTGCTAAGTGGAGGGAAGGCTTTTCTAGAGGGGGAGGCCTTGTTCGTGACCATTTGGGGAGATGTCAAAGTGCTTACGTGGGTCCTCTGGGCAATCATTCCAACAATAATGCCGAAGCTAGAGCTATGCTATGGGGTATTAAGTTGTGCATAGACTTGAATATAAAACACCTCATTATTGAGGGTGATTCGTTATGTGTTATCAATGCCATTAAGGAACAAAGTAACTGTGGGTGGAGGCTTGTCAACATAATCAGGGAGGCCAAGATGCTGATGCAATCATTTGACAAAGTGGACATTCAAAGCACACTTACAGATCAATTAATAAACTTGTTGATGTGCTAGCCAATCATGGTAACAACATGACAGATATGGTGACGTGGCCAGGGCAACTCATTCCTTGGCAAAATATTTTAAATTTGATAAATGATTATTTGACCTTAGAGGCAGCGTAATGATAGCATTCAAACTTCTCACACTCGGATTAGATTTGAGAAGGGGACATAACATCTCCATGTAAAAATGATTGGATGCAATATGAGAACAATTATACTTTTAAATCTTGCTAATTGCAAGCAAGCCTTACCTTAAAAACAAAACACCTGAAGGGTTCTTCATAGTTTTATCACGAGCAACCACAACAACTATAGCGTCTAGTCTTCTCAAATGTGATTTCTTAGCTTCAAAGCCTAATTTCCTATTTGACTCTTTAAAGACATCTCCGAGAATGAATTTTTACCTCCCTTCTCCATGAGAATAGCCAAGATACTAACGCAGTCATTAGTTAAATCCCTTCCATCTATTTCCATAGACCCATTCGCCATTCCTACTACGAAACCAACCACCCAATGCCACTAACTTCGGAAATATGGATCCCGAGAAAGAAAGAAAGAGGTCTAGCCTAGAACTGGTAGAGTGTTCACTCTCATGTAAACACCATGTAGCAAGATCAGCCTTGAAATGAAGCAACGACTCATGTTTGGATTCTTTATCATATAGACTGGACATTTGTAGAATGGATTCACCTCCTTCATCAATAAAAGATTCAACATGTATCACACCTGGTCTGAACACTGAAATAATAACTGACAAGAGCCTGACAACAAGAAATTAGTGACATTTCTGGAAGTCCTATATTAAATTCTATAAGTCCTTATTAAACAAATGCAGTCACTAAAAGGCACATTTTCATATAATCTATAACCAAACAGAGAGTCCCTCAAACATCTTCCTGATAATACTTCTAAAGGCCAAAAAGCTTATCAAACAAGGAAACAATAGATAAGAATGGGGAAAAACATGAAACATGTTGATCGGATAGAAAGTTTGTATGCTTCTAGGTTATATTATAATACCCCATTGTCTACTCTGACATAATTAACAATGTGACACCTGGAGCTTGAACTATGGAATTAGATACAATTAAAATGATAAGAAAATCAAATAGTGATGGCTAAATAATGAATGAGAGAACATAACAGCATGGGATTATTCTACATTCTATTTTAATCCAAAAAACTAATGTGTTTCAAAAACTAAAATACATGACCCTTAAAACAAACAAGCAATTGGTCTCAACAGTGTAGAAAGTCGTCATAGATAATCAAGAGTGCTAAAAGAAATAGGAAGCTAAAAATAAAGTACCCAGAAAACAGAACTGAATTATCCAGAGCTAAAATAGGAAGCAATAAAACCAAAAGGAAAGGGGTTGAAACCAAACCCTATAGAAGGCAGGACACAAAAAGGCATATAAATAAGAAATAATCATGCAAAAGAAAGACCCAAATTTACGAAATAATCAATCTACGAAGCATTTTCATAAAGTGGGGTAAGAATTATTCAAATTTAAAAACACAAAAAAAAAAAAACATGAAGAAAATAAATACAATGCACTCTGACACTACATCAATAAAATGAAATACAATTAATAATCATAGAAGGATGAATCTTAATCAAATGGTCATTGCTATATTAAGTTGCTAATACCTAAAAGGTTAGAGAAAGTTCTTACACACAATTGCATTTCTTCTACCTCTTCTGCCAGAGATGTCTTGTGAAAAAGTGCTTGTGGAGTAAGTTTCAAATTCTCATCCAAATGGAAATGAATTCATTTTCACAAAACCAGAGCCTCCAATCTTTTCTCTAGCATCTTTACAATTTCTTCTAATTCTTCTACCAGAGGTGTTTTGTCTGAAAGTGTTTGTGGAGTCACTTTGAAATTCTCATTCAAATAGAAAAAATTCAATTTCACAAAAAACCAGAGCCTCCAATATTTTCTCCAGCATTGGTAAGGCTGCCTGATAAACATTTTCAACACATTAATATAATTTGGCATACTAAGGCTGTAAATCCCCATCATTCACATTCCAGATTATGAAGAAAATTTGTTTTGTCTGAAAGTGTTTGTGGAGTCAGTTTGAAATTCTCATTCAAATAGAAAAATTTAATTTCACATAAACCAGAGCCTCCAATATTTTCTCCAGCATTGGTAAGGCAGCCTGTTAAACATTTTCAACACATTAATATCATTTGGCATACTAAGGCTGTAAATCCACATCATTCACATCCCAGATTATGAAGAAAGTTTGTTTTAGGCCTCTTTATCAGAAGTTATATAGGCATTCATATAAATTATAGTATCATCCTCCATTGGCAAGGCTTCATTTCCATTTCAAACAGTTATAATCTAACCAAGATATCCAAAAAGAAAATAACCTAATTTTGAAATAAAAGACGAGCTGTGAAAGAAATATTTTCTCAAGTGCAGATCACATCAAAAAGCATATTCGATTTTCTTGAAAATAAAAATAGCATATATAGAAACGAAGTATGAGAATAAATAAAATTTACAAACTACTGTGCATGTTCAAGTAAGGAACCCGGCCAACTCAAGACTTAATGCAAAAAAAGTGAAATAGCAACCTATGGAACTAACAAGATAGAGTTAAATTATACTCGAGGATTGAAGAGCAAACCCAATCAGATTTTTTCCTTGATATGCTACAAGAATAAAAATCATTTATACATGGATTTTTTTTAAATGCAGACCATGCCGATTTTTGTATTTATGGAACTGCTTCGAGAAAACAAAAAGCAAAGACTCAAGACTTACAATCTATTCTAGGAACCACTGCATTCCTTCCACCATACATAACGGCACTGACCTAACTTGTTTTTAATCTTCCAGTATTGTACTCTTGCGCATAACATGTCCAAATATTTGCTTCTTCTAAACCTTAATTTGATAAGTATTCCATGTTACAGCAAGGTGGATTTCACAAGACACCCGTATAACATTCCCTACATGTAGTCAATTTCGCATAAGGCATCTATAACCTTTCCTACATGGTCCCTCACTAATACACACTGACATATATACATTTGCAGAAGATGGCAAGGAAATTTTAGAACCAAAACAACATTTGTAATGAACATAAAAACAAATAACAAACCATAGAGTCCCCAACCCCATCCTCACTCCCCCACCCCCACAAAAAAGTAAAAATAAATATGATGGATCCCAAAGGACATTCATGTGAAGATGGTTGTGAAAGGGGTGTGGAACTCATGTTTGGCCTGGAACAGACACTCTGGAGATTCTGCAGATACGTCATAATATGCTTCACAGAGTTTAGTTTGTCATCCCTTATTCCTACACTACTCGGATTCTAGTTGCATTGGATGCCTGTTCTCTAATCTACGAATACCATTTATTGTAGAATATTGTAATTATATATAATGGAAAGGATGGAAAGAAGAGTTGAAAGCATGATGTCTTAATCGACTTCCATTATCCAATTGTTGCAAAGTTGTCATTTCTAACTCTTTCAAGACAAGCATGTTTACCATTTTGAAAGGAGACCCAATGTTTTTTACTGTAATTAGGGTTCTCCTGTGAAATTTATCCGCAAGTTCCTCATCAAAAGCAATCCTTCAAATTCTAGAACAATAATGATCTGCTCATTGGTTGCAATCTTTTGGAACCATCTTAGAAAAGAAAATTAGTGATTGATTAAACTTAAAGAATGTAATTTTAAAGCTAAAGGTCAAGCCAATTTCATAAATCAACACTCCACAATTGATCATATTCTCACACTTGATCTCTGAAAATTGTAGTAAAAACTAAAACAAAAACATATGACATCATCCCAAGGGGAAACCATACCAAATATATGAAGAAATAGGAATTTATCTTTATCTGAACAAATTATCACTAAAAACTATACAAGGTATAAGGATGTCCATTGCACTATAGTTGTTCAAATGAGTTGCCCTCTATCCCCTAACCTTTTTGGCTCATATATAGATAGACTAGAAAAATACAAGAAGACAAGGGATGTGTTGGGACTAGTCCTCTTTTTGGATCATCTTATCATTCCTATGGGCCAATGATTCTTACTTGTTAAAGAACGTGCTGATTTAGGAAAACAGCTAGAAGTCCTCCAAACATTTCGCAATAAGTTTGGCCTGTAAACATTGATAAAACTAAATTACAGTTATCAGATCTGGAAAAAATAAATTAATCCTTAGTTCGCTTTAACAACCATCGCCTAGAACTAGTTCCTTCCTATAAAAGCCTTAGGCTTGACTTAAAATCCTAAATAGAACTAGAATACTGTAATATCCCCTTCCCAATCAAAGACCTTTAGCCTATTTTGTCTACCCGACGGCCAAAAAGGGAACATAAGGGTGACTCAAGTTATTTTGAATTATTATAAAGTGCCTCGTAGCAAAGGGAAAAGTACTCATAAAGCAATAATAGTTTATTATTGATCACTTAAAATTTAAATATTATGTTATGCTTACCATTGAAAATGAAGCTCCAATACGTTATATTATTTAAACATAAACTATCTAAACCAAGTCATGATAGACTTGGCACCATTTCCCAACAATCATTCTCAATCCATTCTCAAGTATCAGTATATTTATGAAGTTTTCTTTCAAAAGAATCATATAGACTAGAATTCAAACATCCAAATCAAAATTGCTCAGAGAAACAACTTTGGTACCATATGAACATTTTCAAACCCTAAATTGCTGTATTGGTGTACCCATGCATACAAGGTTCATGGCCTCAAAAATTAAATCATAGTTTATAAAATAAGAACCCACTCACATTAAGAAACCTGAAACAAGTGCATGGAGTTGCCCAAAGACTTTGGGGGCACAAAGAATATGTAGAGTATGAATTTAAATGAAGTAAAGGACAAACACATTCTCTATTAACTTGATATCTTTACAATGATATTAGTCTCAATTACACAGATATTTGCAACCAAGACAATCAAACAAAACTTGGAGAATTTATCATAAAGCTTAACCACCATAAAAACAATCTTCTATATAAATAGGTACACTTTAGAACCTAGATACGAGACCAATTTGGCATAAAAAAATTTAAAATTGACCAATGTCATCATCATCATTATCATCACCACTCGAGTCTATTCCATGTGCTCAATAAGAAATCAAATATCATGCATATAAATCTCCTTCGAATTCTACAAACATTTTCCCACATGCCATTAAGGTGGCCAATTTTGCCACTTAAGAGTGTGTCATGATTTGTGATATATGGTTACCATGTTTGGAAAGGGATCAAACATCTTTTTCTATGAGTACGGGTTTCTTAATTTCCTTGTAGCTACTAAAATTCCATTGATGTTGTCATTGATAACTTTCAACTTCTTCCCTATGCTCAATAAGGAATTGAATATCAAGCATCCGGATCTCCTTAGAAACATTGAAAATGTTTCACTGTCCACCAGTAGTATGTGTTTTGCAACAAGGTCAATGTTCCCATACATCGGTGTCATCATTTTAAGTTCTTTTATATGCATGGTTAATGTTCTGGAAAGGAGCTTCAGTGTCTTTCTATTACTTGGGGACTTTTGTGAGATTTTCTTGTGGCTTTTGAAATTCCATTGCATGTTCCTAATAATGTCTCTCAACTTGTTCCATCTACTCGATGAGACAGCAAATAACATCACCCGCCAATAGCATTAAGGCATGCAAGAGTCAAAACTCCCACCACCGAGTGTATTTTATATTTATGATTTTCACTTTAACATTGCAAGCTCACTCACATGTTCATGTTTAAGCTAATCCTGGGACTATTTCCTCATAAGGGCCTAAGCACAAGACTTACTTTAGGAGATGTAGCCATGGGATTTGAGGTTTCAATCTACTAAGATGATGAACTCGGAAGATAACTTGGAAGTTTGAGTTGATGCTAACTTTGTGTTCTCCATTCTTCCTAATGTCTATTATTAACACCATATTGCTTACTTTGGCTTTGTCTTTCTCAATGTTGTTAATCCAATGTACCTAGGCCTTCTTTGTTTTGACCTTAATTTGTGATAATCCAAGACTGCAATCTAATAAAGCATTGTCTTTAATATAATTGTATGCACCCATTTTAATAGCAAATGGGATTTTCTATCTTCCTTCACCACCTGAAGTAATAATGAGTAGAGATACAATAAGGCATTGTTCCACACTAATAAGTACTACAATGCAAAATGCTTAACCCTTTTCTAGCTAAAGTATCAATACTAAAATGCAAAATTCTAGAGATATGATCCACTTCGCTGTTTTTATAAGTGTCTAGTTTTTTGGAATGTTTAACCTTTTGGATTATGTCTAATTTTTGGATTATGTGGATTCACTTTTTTGCTTGCAATATTTTTGTTCGATATTATTTTTGAGACCACCTCTATCATTAGAGGAGGGATTGCCATGTCCTCAACAAGTTGAGACCTTATGATAGTGCATTAGCGTCTACTACTTGTATCTTCACCTTTATGTTCATCATAAAGGCTTTTACAACTTTTCCCTTTGATCTCTTACAATGCCACCTCTGTGTATTCCTTCTGGATTCCTACTTCAGTCTCCATCAATAATGAGCCTGTAATAACAAAGTGGTCTTCAGGTCCAGGATGATAATTTTTTTAGTTCCGATAGTGTATAATGAATTAGAAAGCATCAATCCATACGAAAAGAATGGTCAAACAAGTTCTTTAACAAAAGATTATGCTTTTGCAAAAGCTCTTTTGGATAACCCATGCATAGCAGGTTATCCAAAAGAGCAGTGGCAAAGCCTTTCTGCAAAAATATTTATTCTGAAATTATGTTTTGATTTTGCAGGAGAGGCTCCTAATTTAAAATAACATTCTATGAGGAATAGGCTCATAACTTGTAACAGAATTGTATCTGTAACTTTCTATGAATATTTGACTTCACTATAAAAAAACTAGGGGCACCAATCCAACCACATGTTGCAACAAATGGAGCATTTATCTGTGAGCAAAGTTGTATGTTGACTGCAACTTGACATTAGGCCGTGCTTTCATCCTTCCATTATATCATCCAATCTGTGCATTTAATCCATATTTAGCATGTATAACCGCATGTCTTGATTAACTGGGCTGTTTCTTCTGCCTGATAGTATAAAACAAATCTGGATTTTGAACAGATCTATCTATCATTCTTTCTGCAGCACTTTGATTATAAGGATTTTATTGTGTAGCAAAAACCACATTAATTTTTTTTTTCACCTATGCTTTGTTGTGGCATAATTCCTACCATGTTTGCTCTGGTGTCATATTTTGCAACTCAACAACCTCCCATTGCAGATAAGCCTCAACCACACCAGATAGCCAAAGCAGGTACCATTCAAACCCATCACCATGCTAAGGTAGCTTCTCTTCCTGCTCTTAAAAGGGCAAGAATTTCCAAATTCCTAATCTTTTTAGCAGGTCTGTTTCCACTCTGGAATCAATATACTTCTGTTTTCTCAACCTTTGACTAAGCAAACCTTCATTCTCCACCGACCCCAAGATATTGTTTTCATTCCATTCAATCAAGTTTAGAAGCTTCCATAGAAAGCATGATTTGTCCAACACCTTCAATTGTTTAACGAAGATATGATCCATACCCTAAACGTATCTGCCGCAGCCCAATTCAGCCACATTATCACAATCCTCACAGGCAAGTGTAATTTCACACACTCAGAATCAGCAATTGTCTCAAGTCAACATTTTAATGAGCAGAAAAAACTTGCTTTTCAAGCAATGCAACAATCTAACCAACAGCAACCAACAGAAATATTTCAGCTTTACATGGAATGATTATAATATAACCTAGGCCTTCATTTCCAATATCTCACTTAGAAGCCGAAAACCAAATAAAACATTCCATTTACTACAACTTAATGCGTTCACAGTCAGGATTCCCAATGAAGGAACACCTTCCACAATGCAGCCCTTGTCAGTGTAGACCTCATAAACAGTCGAGATCTCAGCCAAAACTTCTAAAAAAACAAGCTTTCTATTATGTAAGGAAAGAAATATAAATTTGAGCACAATGCACTTACACCACAATGATGGTATTTTATGAGAGTCTGCAAGGATTTTACTAAGAACTCCGTCTGCAAGGATTCTACTAAGATTTATCCTAAGCTTGCAGACTCTACCAAGCTTCGCCAAGCCAAACTCTCGCTCACAATTACAAGAATGGTCATCTTGGAACAAAGATTACCCTGAAAACACGGTTCCAACTCCTAAATCAAGATCAATGATATTCTAAGGATAAAAGATGCCTTACAAAGTTACAAGTATGTGCCTCCCTTATACATATAGAATTTACATGTGCTCGAGATGGATAATAAAGATACCAAATGCGAGGTAAATATCCCCTAAGCAATATACTCTCGGTATTTGTAGTTGGTTGTTGATTTGATAAGAATATTTGTCTTCGTCTAATTCACGCAATTAACCAAGTGGTCTTGGGTTGCGTTGGACAAACCAAGGTCCATGTGTGCATGCTCACAATTGTAGTGATGTTGATAAGTGCTTCAGGTTTGCATATTCAATCATTTGTTCTTTATCGCCTTCTATGGAATTTCACAAGATGACAATGATGTTTTCTGATTCGAGACAACATTGGCGGTTTCAAACAGGCATCTACATTCAGCATAAGTGTTGCATAACTTCCTCAATACTTCATGTCTTCCGCAAGCTACTTAGCATCTGACAAGCTTGTGTGGCATTCCTCAATGTTGTGAAGTGTAGATAAGCATACGAGGCATGAGTAAAGATTTATGTGGCATCCGCATGATATTGCATGACTTTCGCAGTATACCGCGAATTCCACAGTGTTCCATGTGGCATCCGCAATTGCACGGCTTTCGCAGATATACCGTGGATTCCACAGTGTTCCACAGACTTTCACAATATTGCAACATCATTAGTATTATGTTGCTTTCACAATATTTTGTGGCTTTCAAAGTGTTGCATGACATCCATAGTTTTGTTTGACATCCACATTGTTCAGCAACATCCATAGTGCTGCACAACATCCTCGGTATTGTGCTACTTTTGTAGTTTTGCACAATATCCGCAATGTTCTGCTATGTTGTGCGCCATCAACACAATCCAAAAATCGGTGGAGACAAGGAGATCTTTTTGTTGCTTGCTCAAGAGTGGTGCATGATTACGTGAAAGGCATTGTGCACAGGATTGTGCAAACTTTATTTCCGACTAATTCAAAGTATTTTTTTGTTGACGCAAGATTGTGTATGAACCCAAATGCTCATGCATCATACATGTCAATTAAGAAGAAACTTGAGCCCTTGCTCAAGTGGTACTCTAAAGGTCTCCGATAGAGAGCCCAAGTCTTGAAATCTCTACTTCACTTAGCCAAGATGGGTCGTCAACTTCCTTTCCTCTCCACTATATAGCAAATACTCTGTGTTCCTTTATGCATGTCTTCTTCACTACATATTCCTCCAAAATGCATTCCACTTTTGCGCATTGTTGCTTTGGTAGTTGGTGTCTCCAATCTACTTTTGCATGGATTTTTCTTCACTTAGGTTTGTGATGTTGAAAATCAACGAGATATCTAGCCCTTTGGGCAACTCTAGCTTATATGTGTTCTCTGCAAACTTCTTCGGGACTCTTCTTGGTCCAATCTTCTTCTAATTGATTTTTTCATATGTTCCTCGTGAGAACCTCTCCTTTATCGGTGTGCAAGAACTAAGTCCGCCACCTTAAACTCCAAGTGTCTACTCCACTAGTTTGTGTGCTCCTTGTATTGCACATTGCTCTTCTCCCTTTTTGCACATTTATCGTGCGATTCATATATTGTGTGAAGTCCTCTACTTCCACACTCTCCCCTTCTTCATGCAAGAATAACCTCAATTCCACAATTCCCTTGAGAATTGTCCCATATGTACATAGTTTGGAATGGTGACTTACCAGTAAATTCAACAAAAATCTCATTCAATCCTCTGATGAACTTTTGGTAGAAGCTCACATGTCCATGGAAGCTTCGGGACTCTGACACTTCTAGAAGATTTACAATCCAATATGGCTTGCATCTTTTCAAGAACCATCTTCAAGCATTCATGAGACATTACAAATCCCATGTAGACCACCTCCTTCATGAAACCACACTTCTTCAAGTTTACCAACATCTTCTCTCCTCTCACAAACACTCTAACACCTTCTACAAGTGTACCAAGTGTTCTTGTGTTTGGCTAAAAATCAGAATGTCATCCAAGTAAACAATGACAAACTCACCCACTTCATGCATCATCCACATGAATGTGCTTGGTGCATTAGTCATCCCAAATGGCATGACAAACCACTCATACAAACCATCTTGTGTATTGAACACACGACCTTCCATTCATCTCCCTTTCTAATTTTGATCTAGTGGTATCCACTCTTCAAATCAATCTTTGTGAAGTACACAACCCATCAATTCATCCAATACACAACAATGGAAACCTATACTTGATTATAATATTCTTGACAGCCCTAAAATCAATACACATCCTCCATTCTCATCCTTTCTTTGGCATTAATTTACAATAGGTACCATCCACGGGCTCAAAGACATTTTGATCAACCCTATGTCAAGTAGCTCTTGCACTTGACTCCTCATCTCCTCATTCTCCATAGGCATCGACTGTGGCTTTGCTTTTCTGGGCAAGCTTGCTCCTGGTATTATGTCCATCTAGTGACCGATACTACATGTAAGTGGTAGTCCATCTGAAATATCTTTCGTCATGATATCCACATACTCACCAATCACTTTTCTCGCTTTTTTTTGCATCTCTTAATGCATGACTGTGCATTCTCCGAGTTTTTGCACTAACCTCATGTATGAACACAAAACACACTATACCCTCTTTGCAATATTTTGGAACTCTTTCTCTACCATCCATCTTTTACCAATGCATAAGTGTTTGTGTGGCCATCATTAACCACTTTCTTGTCATAATACCAAGGTCACCCGAGTAACACATGATAGACTTCATCTTCATATGCACATCTTGCATTGCTCCTTCACAAGCAAACAGATGGCCCTTCAATAACTACGACACCTTGTATTGGTTTAGGTGCGCAATCTTCTTCAAACTAAGCTTCTTCACCATTTCCCGAGAAACAAAATTATCAATGCTACCACTATCAACAATGACTTTACAACACTTACCTTAAAAATTGGAAATGGTTTTGAATAGATTGTTCCTCATGCAAGTAGATCCTCCTCTTTTACGGTTTTCAACAACACATGTCCATCATGTGTAGTTCATCTCTTTCAGGTTCTTATGTGCAACTCATTGCCGCATGGCTTTTTTGCATCCGCATGTTGAGCAACATGATTGCTACCATCCTTCCCGGCTGCCTTTGCTTTAGGCGGCTTGTGGACACTCAAATGTGCGATGTCCAATCTCTCCACAATGGAAATCGGTTCCTTTGAATCCCCTCCCTCATCTATAAACTTGGCCTCTAGACGTATATCTTTCTCCGCCTCTTTCAAGCGCAAGGCTCTACCTATGCGAGGTGCTTGCAGATCGCCCTCTTGCACATTATTTTGCGCGCTTTCTCACGAACTTCCACCTTTAGGTGGGAGCTTTCCCTTTCTTCATGACATGCTTTGTTGTTTGTGGAACAATTTCTACTCAGCCTTCAACACAAATTGATAGGCTTCTTCCACCATCCTTAACCTAATCATATTGAGTTCATCTTGAATAGAAATGTGCATTCCACTCGACATATCTTGAGATTTGTTCAAAGCATCCACCTCCACATGACTAGCTCAAATGTTGAGCTGATAGAACTTTTACATGTATCTTTTTACACTTCATTCTAATACAGTTTTGCAACTACTTGAATAAATGAGATTGGCAATCGACAGAGACATATATTTGGCCTTCAACTTCGCTGCCATACGATTCTATTTCTTCATCTTGTCTTTACCTCTTTGAACTCTTGCATTTTTGCATGATCCCACCACAAGGATGCATGGACCTCCAATTTGGTACTCGCAGATTTAACCTTCTTATTGTCTTTTACACATTCGTATTCAATGTACTTTTCAAGTTCTACAATCCAATCTATCGAATCCTCTAGATCCAAGTTCCTGAATAAGATGGAACATCTATCAATGGTTTTCTTCCTATCATTGTGAGTGCTCGCAAAAACTCGTGCATCAATGTACTCTTCCTCAACTTCTTGCTTGACGGGTCTTATTTCCCGGTCATCATCACTCTCATCCGTGTCTTGGCAACACCTCTACATTGCGCAATCTCCATAACCACTAGACAAGATTGCATTCTCCTTATCAAGTCAGCCAAGTCAACTAGCCTTAACACTCGGTTCACTCTTCATGCCACTTTTTCTCAAAATCTTTTCACATTAATATTTTGCGACCTTGCACCCTCTACCCAACAACACAATGCTTGAGGTGTTCACAACCACCTTCTACCCACACCACCAAAGTATGGAAAGCAACAAATTATAAGGAATTTCAAAGAACCCAAATTGATAATCTTGCCAATCTCCACAATAGGATTCACAAATCTCACACACTAATTAACATCAAAAAGACTCTCAAATCTTAGTTTTGATACCAAACTAATGCAGCCCTTGTCAAATTTGATCTCACAAATAGGAAAGATTTTAGGCACAAATTTTAAACAAAAAACAAATAAAATTTCAATTATGTAAATAAAGAATTACTAATTTTAGCATGATGCAAGAGCATCGGGGTTCATACACAATCTTGAGTCAACAAAAATACTTAGTTGTAAATAACTTTTGAACGATCTGCGTGTGTAATGCCTTTCACGCAATCACACACCACTTCTAAGAAAGCCACAAAGTGATCTCCTTCGCCAATTTCGCAAAGCAGCCTAAAATTGTGGATGCCATGCAACATGTTGGATGCAGCAAAAAAATATAGATGTCATGCAACACCGAGGAAGCCATGAAACATACCGATGTGAACATGCACACATGGACAAAGTGATTCTAATCATGTTATGCAAACCTACTTACAATCGTCCAAAACCTACTTATGTCGCACAATCCTATTTATAGTCGCGCAACACCTGGGAAATGCCAAACAAGCTTGTCAAATGCCACGGAAGCCTACAAAAGCTGCGAAGTATTGAGAAAGTCGCACAACACTTGTGCAGATGTTGATGCATGTTTAAAACCGCCAATGTTGTCTTAAACCGCAAAATGTCATTGTCATTTTGTTAGATGCCATAGAAGGTGACAAAGAATAAATGATTGGATATACACACCGAAGCACCTATAAACAACGCTACAATTATGAGCATGCACACATGAACCGTGATCCATCCATCCTACATGGCCCGAGACCACTTGTTAATCTTGATTAGATGAAAAGGGACATTCTAATCAAATCAATGACCAACCATGGAGACCTAAGAGTATATTCCTCAAGGGATATTTTCCTGTAATTTGTATCTTTACTCACCGGCCTAAGCACACGTAAATTCTATATATAGAAGGAAGGCACATGCTTGTAAGGCATCTTTTATCCTTAGAAGAGCATTGATCTTGATTTAGGAGGTGAAGCGTGTTTTCAAGCTAATCTTGATGCGAGGTGATCATCCTTGTAATCATGAGCCGAGTCTAGTTCAACAAAAGCTTAGTAGAGTCTGCAAGCTTAGGATAGGTCTTGTTTGAGGATTTCTTAGTAGAATCCTTGCAAAGTCTCGTAAAAGATTGTCATTGTGGTGTAAAAGCGGTGTGCTCAAATCTGCAATTATTTCCTTACATAATAGAATTTTCTTTTGTTTTTGTTTAGAAGTTGTGCTTGAGATCTTGCCTGCTTGTGAGGTTTACTCTAACAAGGGCTATGTGGTGGAAGGCATCCCTTCATTGGGAACCTTGACCATGACTGCATCACGACCACTCTTAAGTCAAGAGGGTTTAAGGAAAATTCCAAAGAAATGGAAGAAGGCCCATAGAAGCAGAGAATGAATCAATTACCCCTGCACCAATCTTGTAATACTAACATCCTCCTCTCAATCTCACACATACCTCTTCAAAGACTTTCAATTTGGGACCAAGTCCAATTAATAAAGGAGAACTTGATCCTTCTAATCACATAGAGAATTGGAAGTAAAATGAAAGCAATTATACTAACAAATGGTCACAAGTCAGTCAATGGCACTCGAAACTATAACATGTTACAATAGAAGGTACCAGGATAAAAGGAACCTAGGAACAATGACTAACTAAACAATGAAGAACAAAACATTGAAAATAAAGAAAGGGTAAACCCAATGTAGTAAATCCTCCAATCCATGTGGTTAGGGTAACAATACAAATAGCCATGTGGAGGGGAATAAGAACACTTGAAAGAGCATGTGCTAGTGAAAATCAGAAGTCAGCCACGAACAAGCAAGGCCGAAGAAGTTCCCTTGGTAGAAAATATACTCATAATGTTTGCTTGCCTCTCGCACCCTAGGAGGCAGCCACGAACAAGCACATCTATGACACTAAGTGAAACAAGAAACATGCATGATGTTCACGTGACATTCAAATGAAGTTCTAGTCTTTAAGCAGGTTTTTGGATCTTTTTGTCACGTTTAGCAGCAGCAGTGGGAACTTTTTGGTTAAAGCGGTAAGCTTTAATCATGCCAATTTATGGCTTAATATAAGCATAGTTACATAACTCTCGGGGATGAGGGATGGTCGAACAAGCTTTCTAGGAATCCAACTTCAATAGTTATAAAGCAGACAATGAATTAAATACCCCTATACCAATCTTGAAATAATAACATCCTCTCAATTTCACGAATACCTTCAAAGACTTTCAATTTGGGCTCAAGTCTAGTTAATCAAGACAAAAATGATCGTTCTAGTCACAGAGAATTTGGAAGCAAAAATAAAGAAATTATTTTGATGTCCACAACTAACATGCAATGTCTCGTACAGGACAGATCTAAGAAATTCTAGAATTTCCCTGAAACCCTTATACAAAATATAACAGCAATCTAATTTTTATGCAAACCCGTAAGACAGAAAATACAGCAATCTAAAATCTTCCTTTATTTATCAAATAATCACAATACAAAAATACCTAAAAGGCCCAAAGCATCTAGAAACCCTCTTGGTACAAGTAGATGAAAAATAATTTTTCCAACAAAAATCTGAATTTATTTTTATTTATTTTCACACCATAAAACAAAAAAAAACTGCATAAGATTACAACATTTTTCTCACAAAAGACACTCTAGATGACAAGAGGAGACCAAAAGGAGACACTGCAAACTAAAACCAACCAATTCCGTTCGTTGTTGATGCCCTAAACATTGATTTGAAATCCAAAGGGGTGTAGACAACCCTAGAAATGGCTGCAAATTGTGCCCTAGTTGTCCTTGACTGTAGTCTAGTGGATTGTCTCTCCACTGGCTGAATTTCTTTGCTTGAAACACGATCAAGCGGGAAAAGTAGAAAATGTGCCCTAGCTGAATTGCAAACTGACACAAATTGAAAATAGACGTGCCCTAGCTCTAATGATCCAAAATTACACTCAAATGTGACCCCTGAGTGAAGCCACCAAGAAGATATTGAGGGTTTTCATCCTCAAATCTGATCACAATGAGGGTTTTCGTCCTCAAGTGATGAATGCAATGGAGGGTTTTCGTCCTTAATGCACAAACAACCAAAATGCTGAACGTTTCCCAAAAGGAGAGATAATTGGCAAAAGATGTCTCCCAAATGACCACAACACTTCCTTTGATAACCTTTTTGTTGCTTCTCCCAAGTGGGGCACCACATATGGGCCTTAAACTTTATTTAATAAAGGGACTTTCTATTTAATCATTGAGTTCACTTAAAATAGAAAAGTCGCCTTTATTTAATAATAATAACATAAGTGTCTTTTATAAAGTCACTTTTCGACATTTAAGTTATATTATTAATTTTTAGACTTTATTTGAAAAGGGAACATGATATGATCAAAAGTATGTCGGTGGAACTCAAAAATATACTAAACTACAATAGAAAGTACTAGGATAAAAGGACCCTTGGAACAATGAATAACTAAACATTGAAATTAAACGAAGAGCAAACCCGATGTAGTAAATTCTCTAACCTATGTGGTTAGGGTAATAATGCAAATAGCCATGCAAAGGGAAATAAGAACTCGCGAAGAGCATACGCTAATGAAATTCAGAAATCAAAATGATTGGATGGTAGTATCAACAAATATCTCGATCGTGCCAGTGCTAAAGGAATCATCTATGTCATCATATATCACTAGGCCAATGCAGAATTTGATAATGCTCCTTATTGGATAACCCTAGGACTAAGGGGGCAGGTTAAGTAATCCTAAGAGGAAGCAAAGCATGCCCCTAAGA
Organism: Taxus wallichiana var. yunnanensis; assembly: GCA_018340775.1. Lineage (NCBI taxonomy): Eukaryota > Viridiplantae > Streptophyta > Pinopsida > Cupressales > Taxaceae > Taxus > Taxus wallichiana. Next base: position 221,554,697 of record CM031235.1, read on the forward strand.
ATCAAAGGGAAATAAGAATTCGCGAAGAGCATACAGTAATGAAATTCAGAAATCAAAATGATTGGATGGTAGTATCAACAAATATCTCTGATCGTGCCCAGGCTAAAGGAATCATCTATGTCATCATATATCACTAGGCTAATGCAGAATTTGATAATGCTCCTTATTGGATAACCCTAGGACTAAGGGGGCAGGTTAGGTAATCCTAAGAGGAAGCAAAGCATGCCCCTAAGAATCCCTCCTAACATCTAAGGCTGCAGAAGCTCTCATGGTAGCAAAGAAACATGTAATGTGTGTTTGCTTCCACACCCTACGCTGTGAGTGATTATGAATAAAGCTAATTTACAACACTTAACAACAAATCCATGATGCAAGAAGCTCACATGATGTTCACGGGACATTCAAATATTCTAGTCTGTAAGCAAGTTTGTGGATCTTTTTGTCACATTTGCCAGCAGCTGTGGGAGCATTTTTGTTGAAGAGGCCATCTTTTATCATCCCAATTTATGGCTTAATACAAGCATATTAAATAACTCTTAGGGACGGGGGATGGCAGGGCAGGATTTCTAGGATGGAAAACAATTTCCCAAATTATGGGAATGGCTAAGAGATGGTAATTTAAATAAAATATAAAAATTAATATGAAATTTAGGGGTTCAAACTTTATTTAATATTTGTATGGTACTTTTGGGATTAGGGTTCAATGTTTTTAAAAATCATAACCTTGCAATAATAGAACGGATTACTACATATACCAAATAACAAAGTTAAGGAAATGCTACGTGTATACTATGTTAGGTATGTGTCTCAATAGGGCCCTTTCAAAAGTCAAAATTTTGGGTACGTGTAACTTCTTTCAGAAGCTAAAAATCAAACTATGAAAAATGCGCTAAGGCAGGTTCTACAAATCTCTCTATAGATCGACAATATTTATGACATTCGAAATTTGTGGTTATCCAAATTGTGAAACTTTGTAGGATGAGTGCAAGATCGAGATCATGTTGTGATGGTGGATTTTTTGTGCAAGCTAAAAGAAGATGACTTGCAGGGTGGACAAGGGTGCAGACAAGGTAGAAGAGGAGAGTTAAAGGAGAGGGAGGAGGAATTTACAGACCGCCTGTACCAAACTCCTAAACTGTTGGCTAGGAAAGCGTTTGGGGAACGGATGTAACCTCCCAAAAAAATCAGATTGAGGTAGTGAGGAAACGATTGAATTGTGCATGTATTAGTGGTATCACAACATTGCACACTTCCTATCCTCTTATAGTGGTATCAAATTTGTATCGGAAATTATTATTTGTTTGTATGGCAACTCATACAAGGTTTGAGTATAGGAAGTTAAGGATCGAAACTCGTGACCATTCATCATACCTTCCTTCACGTCCTTAGATGGCAGACAAATCCAATTCAGAGATACTGACTTCATAATACTTCAAAAACCGTATCCAAAGTTATTCCATGTATGTAATGCCACTCATACAAATTTGGATTACATGAAGTTAGAGCTTAAAATGTGTGTCCCCTCATCATACCTTCCTTCACATCCTTAGATGACAGATAAATCAAATTAGAGATACCGACTTTAGAAATACTTCAAAAAATGATAGATGTTTTATAAAGGCACGTGAACGAGGGGGTATCGTTAATCACTTCCCTCAACTTCAACATGTTCACACTCTTGACAGAACTTCAAATTGACCTTTGTCAGTCACACTCCATACAAGATATAAGTCAATCTAGGCATCCCTATGTTTAAAGGTAAAATAGATGCAAATGGTCCAAGTAACTAGCTTGATCTAGTGTGTTTGTTCATGGTGGATAAATTCTTTGATCGAGAAAAGATTACATTTTCTCTTCTAAAAGCATCTTTATCTGCAGAGAAATATTGGGATAGCCATTACATTGCGTTAGAAGATGTGAACAAAGAAAGAATTAAGAGAAACCGAAATGCACACTTCAATGAATGTGTATCCATCATTTTATTATGTTGGCAATAGTTACAATGTAGTTGAAATAGTTGAGATCAGTTAGAGAACTACCAACTACCATGTGTATATAAATGTATTACAAACCCTCCCTTAATGACTAAACCAGAAACAACATCAAGTTTGTCTTGAAATCTTACGAACAACACAACCAAGACGTTTAATCATTAGATCTGCAGTCTGCTCCTTAGAAGGACAGAAGTGAAGAGAGATATCACTAGAATCAACCAAATGTCAAATATAGTGATGATGAATCTCAATGTGCTTGGTGTGGGCATGATATACCAAATTCTTTACCATCTTCAATACACCTTGATTGTCATGAAAAATAGAAAGTGGAGTAGGTGTAGCTTGGGAAAGTTGAAGATCAATCAAAATTCACTATGGTCAAATTGCTTCACAACTGGCACTGACTAGTGTTTTGTATTCTACTTCAATTGAAGATATGGATGGTTGAAGCTTACTTTATCATGAAACAATTCCTAAACCAAAACTAAAGATGTGCCCGGTGGTAGACCTTTGAGTATCCACTGATCCGTCCCAATCAAAGTCTATATAACCAACAATCTGAAATCAGTGACTCGCTGATATAGAATGCCAAAGTCAAGAGTTCCCTTGACATATCTTAGAACTAGTTTCACTGACTGCCGAGTAAATGATGTTTAGTTGAGACAAAAATGAGAAAGATAGCTAACAGTAAAAGATAAGTCCAGTTGTTCGGATGGAAGATATATCAAGTTTTCCACCAGCTATCCTTAGAGTGATTCATCAGCAAGTGATGAATCTATTAAAATATAATACATATTTATTATTGTTAAGTTAATATTAGTTGAGCATTAACTAATAAATGGTTGAAGCCACTTCAACCATTTTGTAACCATCTCTCACATAATAAAATGACAAACACACAATGATAATATGTGCATTTCGCTCTCTCCATTTCTCCTTTGTGCACATTTTCCATTATTGGTGTTAGATCAAATCCTACTTGAAGGGGCTCAAAAGGCGAGAAAGCTCGGGATTTAAAAGGAGAAGACCGAGAAGAAACCCCAGATAGTGAGATTTAGACAGAATGAGTTTATTTCAAGACAAAGTACAATTTTCCACAAGATTCAAACTCAGAAGTGCAAGTTTCAAGGACATCCTTTTGCAAACACAGTTGTCACTAAAAAATTGCGAAAAAGGGCATCGAGGGTTCCAGATTAAGATTAAAAAAATCATAGACTTTCGCCATTTATATATCATTACCAGTCACGAATCTCAGACATTACTAATCACGAATCTCAGACATTACCAGTCACCACTCACTAGAACAAACAACCGGTTTAAATAAAACAAAATCAAGGGGAAAAATAAAGAGTTTCAAATTGTGATAAAGTTGTGCAAGGGAAAAACAAGGAATAAAGACAAGTCACGAAATACATAGTCTAAAATTCTAGTTGGAAAGGGCATAAACAAAGGATGAAAATTCTAATATGAAAATTCCATTTGTAAATCTCAGCTAGGGCACAAATTTCAAGTAAATAAACTCTCTTATTTCTCTTAAATATTTTTGCAAGCAAAAGCAAACCCTAGTTATTATTTTTAAGAATGGAGTTTTCTTTACCAATAGACAAATATTTTGGTTTCAATTTCCACACTTCAAAGTTAAAACCCAAAACAAAAAAACATGGTGATAAAAAGAAATCTATGATCAGGATTGCTGTTTTTGACTCTAAACTCTATCATATAGATATAAACAAATCATCCAAAGAAATATGGGATAACATGAATAAATTATCGGAGTATTTTTAAGGATATCTAGTAGAAAAAGAATGCACATGTAGTTGCAAAAACTAAATAACTAACAATGAAAGTGCAAAAATAACTCAATATGCAGCAAAGCCAAGATTTCTCCAATACACCTTGCTTTGAATAACTCACAAATAAAGATGTACATATAGGAGATAAGATAAGTTAAGAATATTAAATGTCCAACGAATGACCACAAAGTAGGTTAATGGGACTGAACCATACAAAGCAATGAAGAAGCATCAAGGGAACCCAAAAAGGTCCCAGACAACAAGGAATAAAAAGAGAAGAAGCCCGGGCCCGAAGGGATGGGAGAATGCAGAAGAAAAGAGAGTGTACAAAGAAGGAGAAGGGGTAGAGGGAGGATCCTCAACACCAACACTCTCAATTGTCATCTGAAACTGACTGGAAAAATATGGTGCTATGTCGATGTTTGGTGTCGGGAGCTGGAAGAAGCCTGGGAACACATATGCCTTTGGAAAGTCTAGCTCTCTCGATTGGCCCAGTAAATTGCCGTCTATGGGGGCGACTCTTGGTGAGTCCGAGTCTGGATGTCTCTAGTCTAGGAAGTAGCCTCCTGGTCTCGACAGATCCGGTGCGGGGTTCACTACTGGGAACCCTCTGTTTGATGCCCCTCTCACCGGGGAGCATAGCAAAGTAGGAGGTGATCTACCGAATAATAGTTTCCTTGGAAGGGGATGGAGGATCCCGTCGCAAAGCTTAAAGGCTTTTTGTAGATAGAGGGTGAGACACCTTTGATCATAAATCAAGAATCTCGTGAAAATTGGGCGTTCATGGAAAAGACAATGAAACCTCCCCTTCATCTCATGGTAGATGGGACACACTGAAAATGAAGTGTTCCTTTGTCTCAATCTCCTGAGAGTGAAAGTGTAACTCCTCCATGATTAGTGGACAAAGAGCCCAAGATAGAACTGTAACTCCCACACTTCACATAGTCAAACAAAGAGTAACACCCACTTAGATAACAATGATGGCCAAGTGTAACTTCTATGACTAAGTACACCTAAACAAGTCAATTGCTAAAGTGTAAAGCAATAATCCATGTGTAGAAATAATCTACATAAATAAATAAATGGAATAAATAATATCCTACACTAACACCCCCCTTAAGCATAGCTTAGGTGGGCGAGAAAAGAAAGTGGGTCCCGACAACAAGGCCTGATGAGGTACCCACATACAATGCAACTCTCACAAAGTGGAGTAAAAGGAGAAAACCCAGTGGGAAAAACTCCCCCAAAAGAGAGACAAAGAAGAAAAGTGAGGACTAAGAAGCCTCACTAGAAGCTACAACTGCATGTAGCCACCCTATATCCTGCAAGATAGGGCCCATGTGTGCCTCCACAAAGAAGAGAGAGAAGGTAAATGCAAAATGTCACATGGCAAATGTTGTAGTAGGTCCCTCTGCAACAAATAATGTCTCTTCCTTTCGGAAGAAAGAAACCCATAAAGCAAACTGTTGAATTCCCACTCAAGTGGAATGTAGGTAGGAATCAGAATGTAGAAGTCTGGAAAATGCTCAAATGTCTCCAAGCGAGTGCTCAAATGTGCCAAAGTCAAATCAGGAAATCCAGGCCTAACTATAGAAGATGGCAATGCAGAAGCACAAAATGAAGGAGAGAGAGCAGGAGGGTTTATAAGTACCCTCATTACATCCAGAGAAGAAGGTGCAACTCCATAGGAGTTGTCAAAGAGAAGACATGTCCTCAATGGTGTCATCTAGATCCGAAATGTGGGACTCTACAAACAAGGAAGCAATGTCTGGTAGAAATGTGTCCCAGTGAGGTGAATCTAGAAGACATGTGATCCTGCTGCAAAGGATCAAAGGAGGGTCTCGAATGCATAGGAGTAGGTGGAGGTGCCTCGTCCATAATCTCCATAAGTGATGGTGGAGGTGCCACATCCTCTAGAATCATGTCCTCTCTCTCGATCAATGAAATGAATAGGAGTACAAACTATAGGATGAACCTCAAACAAACCAAAAATATCATCACAAAGAAGGGGATGTGAAATGTCTCTTTCTCTAACATTACAAGTCAAAGACCCTAAGCCCAAAATGTGACACTCTACAAACAAGGATGGAATGTATGGTAGAAATGTGTCCCAATGAGGTGAAACTAGAAGACATGTGATCTTGCTGCAAAGGATCAAAGGAGGGTCTCGAATGCATAGGAGTAGGTGGAGGTGCCTCGTCCATAATCTCCATAAGTGATGGTGGGGGTGCCACATCCTCTAGAATCATGTCCTCTCTTTATCAATGAAATGAATAGGATTACAAACTATAGGATGAGCCTCAAACAAACCAAAAATATCATCACAAAGAAGGGGATGTGAAATGTCTCTTTCTCTAACATTACAAGTCAAAGACCCTAAGCCCATTCATTGTTTCCGGAGGAATTAAAAGGAAACTTAGTCATAATGAATTAATTATAAAGTGTATTATAAAATATTATTATAAACACTTTATATTAATTTATTAATGATAAAGTTAAAATAAATAGAAAAAGAGAAAAGAAAAGAAAAAGATAAAGTGATAAAATAAAAAGAAATAAAATGATAAAGTCACTTTATTTTATTATTTTCCCCAAGGAAAATGGCGACCCATGTGAAGAGGGAAAAAGGGCCAAAGAAAAAATTAAATGCAGGAAAAGAAATATGATTGGTGGTCTTGGGTGGCAAAAAGGCCAAGATTTGCTATAAAAGCAAGTCGACTTGCAAGGGAAAACATCTCTTTTGTTTATGATAATTTTCAGATTTGTGGTGTAAGCTTGCATGCTTTCCATAAAAACTCCAAAGGACGAAAACCCTTTGAAGTTAGCTCTTGAGGACGAAAACCCTCTTGAGGATTAGAGAGAGAGGAACGAAAACTCTTCTTTCTTTTGAGAGGATTCTCCATTCAGGGGTTTCCATTGAAGATCAAGGTTCTATTTGTGTTTTCCAGCAATGTATGAAGGTTGTATTTTGCAGATTTGGGCAAGGGTTTGAAGAAGAATATTTGTTGTTGTGATTCCTCTTCATTTCCAGCTTATTCATGGTGGAGCGACCCATATAGAGATCTGTTTTGGTATGTTCTAGAGCTATTTTGGATCAGATCTGTATTGTTGTTCCAACATCTGATTTTTAGAGATCAAATCAGCCACTTGGTGTAATTTTTGGCACAAAGGAATTGGTATTTTCAGTTGTGTCTGAGGACTATCATCTGCAGATTTATAATAAATAATTCAGCCTTCTATTTTGATCCAATCTGGTATTTTTCTCATGTTCTTGTCCTTATAAAAATTGTTGATCAGTTTGGGAAAGAAATTTAGTTGATTTACTTCAGTTTTGGTTGAAATTCTTCCTTCATGCAAGTCGCCATTCACTAGTAAAATTCAGATCTGCATTAGAAAATTTTATATATTTTATATAACTTGCTCTTTGGATTGGGATTTGCGGATAATCTGTTTGAGGGTATAATTTATCCAATTGAGGACTTTATAGGATGAGAAGGAAGGGGAATTGCAGGAACAATAGAAGGTGGAGCAACAATGGGCTCCCAAACAACGCTACAAGTATGTCCCAAGCTTCCTTCGGTGATGTGGCATGTGCAATGTGAGACTATAGGTAGTCTGAGATGTTTTGCCTCAAACCAGGCAATGTCTTTCTCCTTAGTGAAACAATGAGCACGCATAACACCAATAGTGACTCTCCAGAAACCATTCATCATCAAATGTAACCTCATTATCTCCTTCCATATGTCATAGTTAGAGGTGTTAAGGGGTTCAACAGACCATGAATCCATGTCGTAAGAAGAATTTCAAGGAGGATGAATGCCCCCACAGATAGAAAATCCCTGTATCTCAAGTCACCAAAACTGACAAAATGGAAAAATGCAGAGTTCACATAGAAGCGAGAATGCGTCTCGAGAAGATGTAAAAAGAAGATACAAGGTGATGTTTTCACAATGAGGAGAAACAATGCATGCATGAATTCCAAAGAAGAAAGATCACCATACAAGACCCCTTCCGAAATCAGCTTCAATCAAAACTCTCATTTTTGGCATTTTATAACTGCGGTGTGTTTCAATAAAAATGGGACCAATGGATGGAGAACGGAAAAATATTCACTTAAGAAGATTATGACACTCGATTCGAATTATCGATCAAAATATATTAAAAAAATGTTTCCCATCATTAATAACTCATCCGAGTAAATGTACTTGAACCATTAAAAAATGCACTAAGGGCTAAAGCAAGGTGGTCTTGTAACCATGCGTAGAATCGGCAAGGAGAGACCTCGTCAATCACAACACTAAGTTTCTACCAGATCTACCTATACACCTCTATTTGCATTTCATTTAAGAAAATTTTCCTTTTAAGGGTGAAACAAATTAAAATACAAATTATTTTTAAAAATAAAAAAAACTCGCTTGTTTTGAATATTTACTAGGCAAAATATGGATTATTTTAGCTTTGGAAGGAACGTATATCCGCCAATTTTCATTGTGCGAGTGTGCAAGGAGTTTTGAATTGTCATTAGAGAGCAAGTCATTAAGCCATCGAGTTAGATGTGAGCCAGCTATTTTCATAGTACCCTCTACAAAAATCTGTTCATGATATACAAAATTTAATAGATACCCACAAAGTTTTTTAATGTTGCAAACAAAACCTAAAAATCATCTCTCTCCGCCATGCAAAAGGTGTGAATTTGATGCAAATAAAATTGGATCTGCAAAAAACACCCTTGTACAACTAGAACCTAAAGCTTGAATTTGCTTGGTAATGGCCTCCACAAAACTGATTTTTCTGCTTTAAAGAGCCGCTATTAATGTTTTCAGGTGTCTACAAATCAACAAAACACAAATAAAATGCCATTGATGGTTGATGGAGTTCCAGTGCAATGACCGCAAAAGAAGCACTCAAACCCAAATCTACAAGAAAGCAAATTTGCTCGTAGAAAAAAAACTAAAACAAACCCACTAATTTTTTATAGAAACCCAAAAACCTCATATCTTGGAATTTTCCAATAATAAGTTATATATATTTTGACCGGGTTGACCAAAAAAATAAAAGTTTTTAGAGAAAAATTGTCTCAGATTATTGTTGAGTTAACTATCGATCCTATCATTTTTCCACTTTCTCGATCCAATGCGCATCCGTTTTGCATGAAAAAAACTTGGGTAAAAGATTGACTTGCACAATGGCTTCTACAAAACCGGAGTCAAACTTTGCGCACTGATCTCGTTAGTCACCCAAATGAATTATTCAAACGGACACACATTTTCTCCATACTATTAAATCAAGACGAAAATCATTTGGTTTGACAAGCAAGGAAGACAAAAACCTTCCTTGTTGAAGGTTGGAGAACGAAAACTCTCCAATTTGGTGGTTCTAAGGCTTTCAAGAAGACTATCTTGCTGGTTGGGCAGCTAGGGCATTAAAGGAGGAGATATCAAGGGTTCTTCATCATTTTGGCACCCTCTCCTAGGGTGGCGACTTGGGTAGAAGAGTGTTTAAGTGCCTTCTAGGGCACATTTTGGTATTTCAAGTTGATATTCATATTTCTCTAAATTTATAAGGCTGATCTATCACTTCTTGGAATTTATTGGGGTTTGGAGACCTCATTTTCAGCTAATTTTGTGGATTGCACTTCTGCTGATTATTTTAATAATTACAGCTATGTGTTGGCACTTATTTCTCCATAATTTGTGAAGTATATTGGCTGGAATAATTTCTACATGGTTGATTAAATTAGTTGGGATCATTTTATATCATTTTTAGCTAGATTTTACATATGGCTGGTTGTTCTAAGTGTTGGCACGGTTCAGCGACTTAGGCGAATATTTATTAATTTTTCAGGTTGCAATTGATGCCTTAAGTTTGTGATTTCAGTTGGCTGCTAGGGTTTTCAACAATGTTGTTGTGAAAATCTGAATTCTTGCCTTTGGGTTTGTGGAAATCCCTCATTTTGTGTATCAACCCTAGAAAGGGGCATTCTTGGTGTCCCCGAGATTTCACCCTGAAATCTGGGACTACCCCTTTAAAAATTTCATTCTTTTCAAGTAACGGGTCGTTTTGTGTTTGTTTTGCCTGCAATTGTTTGCATTGCTCTAAGATATCCCCAAAGAGTCATAAAAGCCAAATTTGACAAATACCCACATGTCAAAGCTCACTCAATCCTTTCGCTTAGACCTTGTTTGCAAGTGTTTTATTTATTTATTTATTAAATAAATAAAGTTTTTTTAAAAATAGATTGAGCTAAAATTGGAGGATTTAGGTTATATAAAGCACTTCACCCCATCATTATTACCATAGAACATTCACTCTGGGGAAGAATTTTTGCAGATCAACTAATTGGAGAAATTTTTCGAGCAATTGCCTACAACTTCTTTTGTTTTGTTTTATTTCTTTTTGTTTGTGTTTTGGTTTGTTTTCTCCGGCAATTCCTATAGCCTATTCATTCTTCCTGCCATATCTTTCCCAAGCCTAGGTTTTGAAAAGCTATCCAATATTTTTAATTACTAATCTGTCTAAAGGTGATCAGAGCTAAGGATTCTTTCAGAAGATTGCAAGAAATCAGTTGGTCCAAAAGGTGCAAAAGTAGATTTTATGAAAATAAGAAAAATATTGCCATCAATGCATAGAACTCGAGAAAAATATGCACTTTTATCCAAACTCATTTTATCCCTCCGCCAAGTTTTGTCTGTGGGAGATTTTTATTTAATTATTTATTGAATAAATAATGTCTCGTTTGAAGTAAATTGTGCTCCGGTTGAATCCTGTTGAAGTTTTGCATGTCAAGTATTCACTCATCTCAATAGGGTTTTCACCAGGAATGAATTCAGGGCATTGTCTGCAACTTCTGACAACGTTTTTTTGTTTATTTATTTCTTTTGCGTTTTTCTCCGGTTTTCTCTGTAGTTTCTCTGTGAAATTCCCCTAGGTCTGTTCCTTGTCCAGTATAGTTTGTTTAATTGCCTGAAGCATCTGGAGATCATCTACTGACGCAACACCAAAAGGAATCAGCCTCAAAATGCAAACTTCTAACCAAAAAAGATGAAGTCATGCACAAAAAGCCTCTCCCAGGCAAGTCGCACTTTTTGGAATGAATGAGTTTAAGCTGCAATGGGGATTTTGGCGTGGCGGCAGGTGCAGAATTTCTTAACTCGCTTGCAGGTACTTTTTCCCATGAAGTCAAAGTCACTTAAGTTGCAGCAATCGGAAAATTAGAGGCGCAGACAAAGGGAATTTCTTATTTGCCTTGCAAGGTGAAAATTCTCATTATAAAATAAAGAAAAATCACTTAAAGCACCGATGGGAATTTTTTGCTTATCGGGCAGGCTAACTTTCCCACCATAGATGTTTATTCACCCATGCAAGTTGCACTTTTTGGGAGATATTTTAATTTAATAATGGGAATTTTGGCAGTGGCAGGCAAGCGGAAATTTCTTACCTGGCTTGCAGGGGAAAAATTCTTATTAAAGAAGTCAAACAACTTAAGTTGAAGAAGGGATTTTTGGAGCTGCAATGCAGGATAAAGAATCCCATCAAAGTTGACTTCTTATTTTTAGAAATCAGCCCTGCCAAAAAGTGCAACCCATTTGGGCATTAAACAATGCTTTTAATGGTATTTATTAATAGTTTTTTTGCCTAATTTTGGCACCATGGATGAATGAAAATTCAAAGCAAGAAGTCAAGCCAAAGACAACTGAAGGATGCATGCTAAAAATAAATAAAATAAATTTATTTAATGGCAGCCAGCAGCATGCACAATTGGGTGCCCAATTTGGGTGAATAAACATGCTTGTTTATTAATTAAATTGCCAGGAATAGGAAGGACAATTATTAAAAATAGAATGTTGAGGGTTATATAAGTATGGGCTGCCATAATGAAGAAGCAATTAATTCTTTTTGCTAAGGATTGCAGCCCAGACAGTTTTGGCGCCAAGGAAAGGAGGATTTGTGCATCTGGAGGTGTTTTTCATTGCCGGGAAGCTTCAAGGTTTGGCGCCTAGGGTTGGAATAGTTTTATTTATGTAATGAGAATTATCTGCATGTTATTATAAGTGCCCAGATGAATTTAAAAATATTTATGCTTGTTTTGCATGTAAGCAAAGCCTCAAATTTTAGGGCAGCAGGCCTCATATGCAGATTTTTGGTGACAGAAATCAAGTATTCATGCTCTAGACTTCATCTTTGTCTGAAATAATTGCATATTCATTACGGTGAAAGGGAGTTCAAATCAATGTCGGTACATTGAATATATCTTCGAATCGAAGAAATTAATAGATCTACAATTGAATTGATCCAGAAAAAAATCCGGCAGGATTAAAAGAAAAATAACTCAGACAAAGATTGCTCCAGTCATGATGAAGCGCGATGAAAGAGAAGGATCAGCAGAATCATGCATAGCTTCCAGATTTGCTGATATCAATGACATAGACATAGGCTCGGAACCCATCTCCAAAATAATTGACAGATCAGGGCGGAAAGACATTTCTCATGTGGGCAATGAAAAGCAGTGGAATTATTCAAGCATCAAAGCATTCCCAGTCACAGCTCAATTTCCCGAATTTGTCATGGAGTGTGCAAGATCATATCATCCTCTTTCTAGAACAATTTGGGATCTATGCGGGAAAGACAATTATTAGGTTGGATGCACAGTTTATTAATTATTGTTTGAAGATTCGACACGAACGGTGGTGATTGCAATTAGCATGCTGGATGCAAGCAACAAATGGGAGAAACACAAAGCAGATTGCGTGGGCATAATGAACAACAGATATATGAAGAAGCCCAGGTCCCCATCAAAGTTCCCGAGGACTCTTCCGCAATCCAACTTGGTGCAGGAGGTGGATGATATTACTAAATTGCTTTGCAGGATAAGTGGAGAAGCCAATACTCACAACTTCTGCTCATGGATGTATGATTTCGTGAGGACTATTGAGATCAATAGAGTTGATTCAATAATCAATTGGGCAGAGATCATCAGTGACAACATCGGTGAGCAACTTCGGAGTGTGAGGCGGACTTACAGCTTCAAAATGACTTCATACGATATATGCAAAGAACCTCGAAAGGTATAATTTCCAAGTTGGATAGATGGGGCGCATCTTGGCGAAAGATCTTATCTTTGAGTGCTATCCACGAATGATTCTTGGATGCCACAAAGATCACAAAGCGGTCAACGATGGGTTTTTCTATGAATTCATCTACACACTAAATAGTGATCTAAAGACCAACAGTAAGCAAAGAAGTTTGGGAAGCTATATCCCAAAGATGGCTACATTTTCATCTAATTTGCAGACTTCACCTATCTTAGGGTAACTAGCTTTTCGGGAGAACCAATAAAGTTGCCGACGTATTCAAACGACAAGTGGGTCATCATGGAGTTGTGCAGACAGCTCGTGGAGATGCATGACTTACAATCAAAGCGACACAAGTCTACGAGGTTTTTTTCCACGGTGGGTTACTACACTGCAGAACATCCACAAAGCTAGAGGAGTCGAAGCTGAAATGTTTTCTGAGTATGAGCCCGAGTTCTTCCCAACACGGCTGAACTTTGACCCATATGGGGTAAAGAAGAAAGGCAATCTCCCGGGAATACTCACATGTGCCTTCCTTGGAGGACTTCTCGGATGAAGTGCGAAATGAGTATGAAGTCAAAAAAAAAGACTTCAAAGAAAGCTATCGGCGAAACAAATTTATGATTATGGTTTGGCACGGATACCTGCAGATCTCGCAGATGATGGGCATGTGATACTTGACTCGTATCATCAAATGGGAGGGGATAGAGTTGCTCTTCAAGAAAATATTGGTGGCTGTCAGACGATTGAAGAAAGATCTTCCGCAGTTCTGGTTAACACTTCGAACTGGTTGTTAACAAAGGGGTATTGCCTGGATGAAGCTTTGATGAATCAGATCATAGACAACTTTACCGCAGGAAATTCCAGCAAAAGAAAGCAAGAAGGTGAAAGCAACAGAAGGCCGGAAAAGCTTAAAGTTCACAAGAAGTCTCACATACAGGAGAAGGCCAAATCTACAAGCTATCGTGCTAGTTCCAACTTCTCCAACATCAACTCATAGCACTTCAGCAGCCCCGGAACCCCAGAGAGATCTTGTTGTTCCTCCTTTGAATCCAACATCATTTGTATTTTCTCCTCAACCACTCAGGTCTTCACCTATCCATGCGGAGAAGTTGAAAGCACAGATGGTAGAGTTTGAAAAAGCATTGTCTTTGGACAATTCAGAGGGTGGCAGTCATAACACGGTGGCAAATTCGGATAGAGCAGAATCAGAGCATGAGATGGTGGTGCACTCGGTGACTTCTCATTCCCAAGAAGCAACTTTTCATCATGGTTAGCTTTGCAGACAATCCCAGAAGCCAAAGAGGAGATCAACCTAGAGGAACACGACTTTCAGTTGCTCCTGAGTTTGGGCGGAAGAGATAGAAGACCTAAAGTTGCCAAAATGACTTCTAGGTTGATTATTGAGGAATCGGGACAGAAGTTCGTTGAGTTATCAATTCCAACAGAAGGAAAGCACAAGGGAGAGCTCGGCGGCTAACATAGCTTGATGACCAAACTGCCAATAGGTCAAACTACCACAAAAGGATTAAAGTAGGATACGCAAACACTAATGAATGCTTTATTCCTTAAGCTTGACAAAGAGAAGGTTGAGAGATCCAAGCTTCAAAAGCAGGTGTTGCAGTTATGCAAGATCATTGCTAAGGTTGCCAAACCTTCCTCTCAGCCCATTCTAGCACATGAGCAGGTGAGTAATCATCTGATGCAGGAGGTAGAAGATGCAGGGGACCAGGTCAAAGCTATTGCCCAGTGGAAGGAACAAATCATTCACCAAGCTTCAGAGCAATTCGAACCAATACCGGCTGAATTGGAGAACATGCACAAGGCAAGTATCTCAGCTAAAGGAACTGATGACACAGATAGAAGATGAGAACATAGTTGTTGAAAGTCATCTGGATACTTTGGCTAAGATACACTCGTTGCCAAAGGATGTGTTGATTGCAGAGCAGATTGTGCTTGGTGGATTGGTAGAAAAGGGGAAGCAGTTAGAAATTTCAGTTTCCTTCCACGTAGAGATCCTCAAGCTCATGCGTTGAAGAGGATGCAGTTGTTGGAGAGTAAGATGGGAGAAGTGTCGGAGAGCATCCCAAATGAATTACCTGCTTCCCATGAGGAATTTATGTTGGTTGTGCGGAAAGAAGTTGATGAAGCCACCATACCTTTCACAATGGATTCAATTGGTAGACTCATAAAGCTTCAGGCAGATGTTGAGGGATATGGGCCTGGTTTAGAGAAAGTGAAGGCTAACGTTGTTGCTTTGTCCAGAGGGTTGTTACAGTTTAGAACCAAGAGAGATGTTATTGTTAAAATAGATGGGAAGATGTTGAATTACATGTTTGACAAGTATATTCAATATCATAACAAAAAGAAAGTATAAGTGTTATAGGTAGATCTTCATTCTTCTCTTATTTCTTATATTCCCGGATGAAAATGTAAAATTAAAGTTATTGGTTGAAAAACCATTACTTTAAGTTATTTGGAAAGATTCTTTAAGATAGGTGACAGATGTGCACAATTTTGACTTAGACTCCTGATGCATGTCACTAACAAAGGAATTTTAGGAAGATGACTGCCAAATGTCCCCTTTACTACTTCATCATGTTCTAGTTCAATTGCAGTTTCCCATTTGTAATTTCCCCTATACACACTATAAGTAGAGGAAGAACCTACGGGTTAAAGGATCGGAATTTGTAATCAGCATTCTTGTGTTCCAGACTTTGAGCTGAAACCCCTGATTTCTGCAAGCAGAGGAATAGAGAAGAGATTTCCGGAGAACTTTGTGTCAACGGTGCATTTTGCTTCTTATTTCTTTCTAGATCTATTCATAAACTTTGTGTTATTATAGATCTGATCTGAAACTATCATTTGCTTTAAATTATGTATTTAAAGATCTATTTGTTTTATCTATGTGCATGCGATCAACTCTGTGAACTATTGATTGGGTTGCACATCTTCTTTCCTTTCTTCCTATTTTCTATTATTTTCCTCTTCTACAGATATTTCTTTTCTCTTACAGTTGTTTACTTGCTGCAAAACTGTCTAGTTATGGTTCATGAGCTATATAGTTAAAGTAATACCAACAAATAGATATTAGAACATATAACTGACAAAATCTTACAAAAGAGTTTCTCCGATAAATGAGGGAGATTTATCTCATGATGCCTAGGTTTTCATTTTGTATGAGAAAATCTAGCCAACAACACTTAAACACTCCTCTACCAAAGTGGCCACCCTAGGAAAGGGTGGCAAAATGATGAAGAACTGTTGATATCTCTTCTCCTTTAATGCCTCAGGCGCCTTTAATTTTCCCATTACAGCTTAAGTGACTTTGACTTCATGGGAAAAAATACCCTGCAAGGCAAGTAAGAAATTCCCACCTACCTGCCACTACCAAAAATCCCATTGCAGCTTACACTCATTAATTCCAAAAATGTGACTTGCCTGGGAGAGGCTTTTTGTGCATGATTTCATCTTTTTTGGTCAGAAGTTTGCATTTTGAGGTTGATTCCTTCTAGTGTTGCATCAGTAGATAATCTCCGATGCTTCAGGCAATTAAACAAACTATATTGGACAAGGAACAGACCTAGGGAATTTCACAGAGAAAACCGAAAAAAATGCAAAAGAAATAAATAAAAGCGAAAAACGTTGCCAGAAGTTGTAGACAATGCCTTGAATTCATTCTTGGTGAAAACCCTATTGAGATGAGTGAATACTGGCATGCAAAACTTCAACAGGATTCAATCGGAGCACAATTTACTTCAAACGGGGCATTATTTATTCAATAAATAATTAAATAAAAATTTCCGCAGACAAAACTTGGCGGAGGGATAAAATGAGTTTGGGCATTTGGGTATTTGTCGAAATTGGCTCATATGATTCACTGGGAATATCCTAACATAATACAGACATCTTCTAGCAATAAAAACACAAAAAGACCCGTTATTTTAAAAGAACGAAAAAAATTCAAATGGGTAGTCCCAGATTTCAAGGTGAAATCTGGGACACCAAATGCCTTCTAGGGCACATTTTAATATTTCAAGTTGATATTCATATTTCTCTAAATTTATAAGGCTAATCTATCACTTCTTTGACTTTATTGAGGTTTGGAGACCTCATTTTCAGCTAATTTTCTAGATTGTGCTTCTCCTGATTACTTTAATAATTGCAGTTGTGTGTTAGCACTTATTTCTCCATAATTTGTTAAGTATATTGGCTGGAATAATTTCTACATGGTTGATTAAATTAGTTGGGATCTTTCTATATCATTTATAGCTAGATTTTGCATGTGGATGGTTGTTCCTAAGTGCTGGTTCACTTCGGTGCCTTAGGAGAATATTTATAAATTTTCTAAGCTGCAATTGATGCCCTATGTTTGAGATTTCAGTTCGAGATGCCCTAGGGTCTTGCCTTTTGGGTTTGTGGAAAACCCTCATTTTTCGTATCAGCTCTAGAAAGGGACATTACAGTGGTATCAAAGCTTGGTCTTCCCAACCTAAGGGTTTTCATGCAAGAAGATAAAATGGCAGATAGAATTTTTGATGATGCTACATTTGAAGGGCTTGCCCTAGGACAAGAAAGATTGGCCAATAAAATGGCTCAGCTGATCCATACCATTCAAGATCTGAATCATAGAAAGAGCTCTTCAAAGGAAGATAATAATACTCAACCATCCAAAGTGGACAACATTTCTACATGGTATGAGGAGTATTGGGCTTTTCGGAAGTTATTCATGATGCCCTATCATTTTCGAGTTTGTAAGATGGAGAAAAGATAGAGTGGGCATTGGAACTTGGTCCAAGCCCCAAGCCATGCACAAGGGTCATGGGAAGGATATCCCAACCCTAGAGGAGAAGAGCCCCTTCATGTTGGCAAAGCAAGAAGAGGCTATGGAGCTTGATGAAGGAGTCAAACTCCCAAGTTCGCTATGCAATGGTGGAAATGCCCATCCTTCTAAAAGAGAAAAACTACCTTAGTTGTTGATCACGGAGAAAGAGCAGCCCATGGGAGCCCTAGAAGCCCCCATCACCCTTGCCAAAGTGGATCTCTTGACTGATTTTCCGAACAGCACCATGAAGACACAAGGGTTTGGTGAAAACATGGAGCATGAGGCCAAGAAAGATAAAAATCAGATTTACAAGATAGCGAAGAGAAGTTGAAGGTTGAAGCTCAATTGCCAAAGGAAAAGGAGGATGACCAGTTTGCTAGGATTTTCCGGAAAACAAGCAATGAAAAACAAATTGGTGATGTTCACGAGATTCATGATGTTGTTCCTCACATGTACCAACAAAATGAGAATGCCCCAACAAATTCTCACAAGGTGAAGAAAGATGATCACTATGAATACAAACAAACATATACAAAAGTAATATCATATTTGTTGTTTTCTACCATGCCATCTCAAATTTGTGGTCATGGGCAAATGGTTAAAAGGGATGACCATGGGGGCAAGTGTGATGCTCCATAGTAAATCACACCCAAATAGGTCATCATGATGGAGAAAAATCAGAATTGCAAGGAGTTAATGGGGCTAGAATTCTGGGTGACATTATTGGGAGGCATGCCCCTAGAATAAAGGGTTCTTTTGATGCTCATGTTAACCTTAAGCTCGTTGAAAATTTCATGATAGAAACTTATGGTAAGCAATTTCATTATCTTCTTAGCAAGGATTTGCTACATCACCTTCATGCTATGTCTTTGCAATGTTTTGGTCATCCTAAGAAATGTTCTAACAACTTTGTGAAGATGAAGGGTACCAAATGGGAAGAGGATTCCACTTCAGCCCTAGGAAGTGAACTCTTTGTTGACAATCCTAGGCATGACCCACATATTTCAGATTTATTGGTTCCTCCTATGTCGCTGCCATATTTGTGTCAGGGAGGGCAACATGGTCAAATTGGTAAGAGGAAGAACATGTTGAGGGACAAAGGGCACATAGATTCTTCCTTGTAAATTCCAAAGATTTTTGTACAAAGAAGTTTGGGATCCTGGGAGATCTTTTGAAAAGTGTTGATACAAACTTGAGGACTGCTGTTATCTACATTCTTAAGGAAACCATAAGAGGATGGGTAACCACAAGGAAGATGCACTTCTCACCCATGGTGAAGGACGTAGTGTTTACATCGGATGCAAGATGGTCTCCAACCACCATCATTCCAATTTTGCATGAGACAATACAATGCTACAGCCATGGTAAGATGCTCTTCCTAAATTCACATTTTGGATGGATAGTACTCTCCTTGGACAGCTGTAGGTTGACATTAATGATGAAGCTTTTTGGGTTTAATATGATGTGTGGAAGGGATTTCAAGTATTGCAGCTGTTGCACCCTTCCTATGTTACTAACATCCAAGATTTTTGAGTTAGAAATGCTATACTACAGCCATGATGGGTTGTCCTTTCCAAATTTATGTATGGGGTTGTGCATATCTTCCATGGACAGTGAGAGAGAGGCAGGTTTGGAGATGCTCTTTCCACTTAATATGATGGGTAAGAGGGTTCACACATTGAGATTGAGCAAAGCCAACATCCCAACATCTTTGGCGTTGCTTAGGAAGAAATTTAGAGTTGTACATGGATGCTACACCCACTCATCTGCACTCCTAGGGTCTGATTCACACTCAATTGTGAAGAAAATTCAGTGGGACAGCTTGAAGACAACAATTGGAAATCCAAATCAGCAAGGTAACAACCATCCAAAAGAGGTGAGCATAAGTATGGGTATGTATTGTTTACATCTTATGTTGGAATTACATGATAGAGGGAAGAAAGCAATGCTTCAAGATAGAATGGGTGAAGTGCCAAGCATGGCTATCATGAAGAAGGAAGAGGCATATCTTCAAAAGAATAGCAAGGGTCTACTCTTAGGTAAGGTACTTCATGGTAATAATTTTTGGTTAGTTCCAAGAATGAACTGTAAGTCTGTAACATTTCCTATTTTCGCGAGGACGATTCAGTTTGTTAGTTCCATTTTTAAGCTGCTGATTTTTGTAAATCATATTATAAGTTGGTGTTTTCAGATTTAAACAGCTGCAAGATTAATCATTTTGAGATCATTAAGTCATTGGAAAATATCGGTATAAATAGTTTCAGCTAAAGAGAATGATTACTTCAGCCCAACTAGCTCCGATTTGGGTGGAAAATCAGGTGATTCACGACTGTCATAAATTGTTTCCAGCCTGCACACAAGATGATTTGTGTATTTTCTTGGAAGGAACAAGTTACAACATCATTAATGAAGCTCATCTTGAGAAGGTATGTGTTGTGGATTATGCACATATGGAAATTTTCAAACCTTGGAAAGAAGAACATTTGAAATGCTTGTTCATATTTTTGGTTCCAAGATGGGAAGCTTGTACATGTGATATAGTGAGATATGCACATCTTTTTGCTTTCAGCCCATATGGAAACGAATTGTCTTTCAAAAAGGTGATCGAATTTCAAAAGGTGCATAAAAATAATGGGGGATGGATGCTTTGTCAAGGAAGCCACCTCTTATCTCTCTTGAGGATGTGGCCCTACATAATGAGAAGATGAAGGAGACCAAGATTTCAGATCAGCCAAGCTTGCAATTGCTTGAGGGCAAGCAATTTCGGGAAGGGAGGACTGTAATGTCCCCTTTTTTGAACTAACTCATGTATAAGGCTTTTTGCTCGTTCCACTTCTCGTGGGCAAGGAGTAGGTGAACAAGGGAGGTCCTTGGGTTACATTTCAGTTTTCTTTCATTAACATTTATTATTTTTCTTTTGTATTTTCCTTCGAAAGCTGGTCGGCTAGGTTTGAGAGCTCTGAAGACAAGTTTAAAATCAAAATAACCTTCGAAAGGAGGTCGGTCTTGGGGAATTATTCCCTTATGACTTTTGGCGCCACCATAAGGCTATATAAGTGGTCACATATCCTCATTTTACGCAGGGTTTTGGCTATTATTATTTTATTTATTTGGTTCTAGAGCTGGTTGCTTTATTCCAATCCACTAAGGGGTGAAAATCCTTTGGTGTGGCAAGCAAGGAAGACAAAACCCTTTGTTGAAGGTTGGAGAACGAAAACTCTCCAATTTGGTGGTTCCAAGGCTTTCAAGAAGACTATCTTGCTGGTTGGGCAGCTAGGCGTTAAATATCAAGAGTTCTTCATCATTTTGGCACCCTCTCCTAGGGTGGCGACTTGGGTAGAAGAGTATTTCAATGCCTTCTAGGGCACATTTTGATATTCAGATTTCTCCTAATTTATAAGGCTGATCTATCACTTCTTGGTATTTATTGGGGTTTGGAGACCTCATTTTCAGCTAATTTTGTGGACTGTACTTCTGTTGATTATTTTAATAATTACAGTTGTGTGTTGGCACTTATTTCTCCTTAATTTATGAAGTATATTGGCTGGAATAATTTCTACATGGTTGATTAAATTATTTGGGATCATTCTATATCATTTTTGGTTAGATTTTGCATGTGAATTGTTGCTCCTAAGTGCTGGTACAGTTCACTGCCCTAGAGGAATATTTATTAATTTTCTAAGTTGCAATTGATGCGCTAAGTGTGTTATTTCAGTTGGTTGCTAGGGTTTTCAACACCATTGTTACAAAAATCTGAATTCTTGCATTTGGGTTTGTGGAAAACCCTCATTTTGTGTATCAACCCTAGAAAGGGACATTACAAAGGCCTTACTTGTACGACCACAATGTTACATATCAAGTGAACCCACAAAGATGGATTGTTCAGAAAAAGATTGATTCTTCGATCTCTTGAGTCCGCACCAAATACCAAAGTCACCATGGTCTCGATAAACAACGCGTTGTAAACTCATGTCGCACACACAAAAGTTTGTGTTACTCATGGTTTATCCAGAGACACTTGCGCGAGAAAGGAAGCAAACATTGAGGCGTCCACCACACCCACATTGTCCCGACACCAACAACACAACAATTTACTCAAGTAGCATAGTGAAGCCTTCATAGAAACGAAAGCACTTCTAACACACTACACAACAAAGCATTGCATCAATTTGGTCCCCTAAAACCCTCACCCACAAAAAGCTGTTGTCCCGCAAATCACTCTAGGAGAAATAAGTCCCATGCCAAATACAAGAGCTTCTCAATCAGCACAAGATGAGGCGTAGTTCTTGGTCTTGCGGTAGTGTGTCGATTACAGCACCAAAGAAAGATGGGACATGGAAACTCTGCATAGACTATTGCATTCTCAACATGATCATAGTGAAGAATTGGTATCCAATGTAATGCATTGATGACCACCTAGATCAACTTTACTTAACATCAAGTCCTAATCCATCGTGAAGACATCTACAAGAAATATATGAATGGTTGGTTATGCCTTTCGGCTTGACAATTGCACCCACGAAAAATAGACGACCGGCTTCAACCCTTCCTCGACTCCTTTTTCATCTACTTCTTATATGACATTCTCATCTTCAACAAGACTTAGGAGGAGTATATGGAGTGCATTGCATGTGTCCTAAACACTTTGCACAAAACACAAGTTCGCAGGAAAACATAGCGAAGTGATCACTCGGCATATCGCAAATCCAATATATAGCTACATCACTTTGAATGAGTAGGGGTACATGTAGATCGAGAAAAGATCAAAGAGATTTGGGATTAGCCTATCACACACAACCTCACAAAGTTGTAGAGCTTTCTTGGACTCACAATTTTCTATTGTCGGTTTGTCCTTGGTTTCACGCACATTTATTCATCACTCACCCAGATCACACATGAAAAAGCCACATTCAAATCATGTACACCAATGCATTTGATTACGCTCTCAAAGCAACACATATGTGGGAGAGGAAGCAAGTAATGAAGGCATCCATCGAGCCCACATCATCACAACAACAATGCTTATTCATGTACAATTTGATTGGGCTCATGTACAATTTGATTGGGCTCATGCACAATAGCATACTTTTGAGGTTCTAAAGCAATGCCTCTAGGCAGCACTTATTAGTGCAATACCTAACATTGCACTCCTTAACTTCACACCAACGCGTGTGATTACACAATTGGTGTGGTATTTATGCAACACGTACATCCGGTCACTTACCACTATGATACGTTCACATTTAGCAACACAATAGAAAGGTACTACACCTACGAAAAAAATTATACGCTATTGTGTAAGCGGTTAAGCGATGGTGGATATATTTATTTATTGGGATATGTTGGCTAGATTTTTGCACATTGCCTAAAAACCTAGGTAGTCATGAGATAAATCTCCCTTACCGGTGAGGCTCTCATGTAAGATTTTGTCAATTATATTTACTAATATCTATCTGTTGGTTTTACTTTAATTACGTAGCTCATGGACCATAACTAGGCAATTTTGTAACAAGTAAGCAGCTATAAGCAATATGTGCAAGAAAGGAAATTAATTAAATACGAGAATAAAGGAAAGGAGATGTGCAACTTGACCAATAGTTGACAGAGTTGATCACATGCACATAGACGAAACAAATAGATCTTAAAATTCAGAATTTGAAGCAAAGAAAAGTTTCAAATCTAGATCTAAAACAACACAAAGTTTATGCAGAGATCTAAAAAGAAATAAGAAACAAATGCACCGTTGACACAAACTTCTCCGGAAATCTGCCTCTTCTCTATTCCTCCGCTTTTAGAAAGCTATCAGGGGTTTCAACTCAAAATCTGGAACACAAGAATGTTGATTACAAATTCTAATGTTTTAACCCGTAGGTTCTTCCTTCATTTATAGTGTATAGAGGGCAATTACAAATAGGAAACTTTAAATGAATTCTCGCATGTGGAAGCTATGAAAAGGGAAACATTTGGCGATCTCCCTCCTGGAATTCCTCTTTGCATGACATGCATGATTTATAACTTAAAATATAACTTTCTATTTTGCATATGCATCGCCATCTATTTCCAAGTAATTGACTTCTTCAAGTAACGGTTTTTAAACCAATCACTTAAGTTTTATAATTTAATTGATTGTTCAATTACTTTAATCGGAGAAAATAAGAGAGAAGAAGAAAAGAGAGGAACAAAAAGTAGAAGAAAGCTACAATACTTCCGGTCTTTTTTTTTCCATATTTCGCATGTGGTTGACTCTTTTGCCTTTGATTCTCACCAAACCGGATCTCGAAGCGGTGACTATGATTTGCTTGCGGGTATTGCCTTTGACTTGTCTTCTCCTTGAAGCTTTTGCAATTCTTCTCCAGTATATGCACCAAAGTCTGCAATGTTTGTCGTAAATAATTCAGACAAAACTCATCATTTTTATTTTTAATTGCATATGAGCAATTTTAAATTCCGAAAAGCACTGGGTGAATGCAAATACAAGTAAATTCAATGAAGGCTTCAACTAGAAGATTGGGAGCACATGCACAAGATCCTGGAAGGAATTTTCCATGCATTGACTTCTACATGGGCTGTGTTAGAAACAAGAGGATGAATTTTTCTTTGGAAGCCTTTGCAATTATGAGATATGGATCTGTCAATTAAATTGGTGATAGGTTCAGGGCCTATGTCTGTATCATTGACTTCAGCAAATTTGGAAGCTATGCATGATTCTGCTGATCCTTTCCTTTCATCATGCTTCATCATGGCTGGAACAATCTTTGTCTGAGCTCTTTTTCTTTTAATTCTTGCTGGAATCCCTTACAATTGGATCAATTTGTGCAGATCTGACAACTTCTTCAAATTCAGAAGATATATTCAATGTACCTGACATTGATTTGAGCACCTGTGGTGAATACCTACAATTTATTCAGACAAAGATGGAGTCCATGGCATGAATACTTGATTTTTATCACCAAAATCTGCATATAAAGTCTGCTGCCCTAAAATTTGAGGTTTTGTTTGCATGCAAAGCAAACAAAAATATTATTTAATTCACCTGGGCACATATACCAACATGTAGATACTCAGAATGACAAAAATTAGGCTATTCCAACCCTAGGCGCCAAAACTAGAAGCTTCCGGCAGTGGAAAATATTTATTAATGCAACATCCTCCTTTTGGCGCCAAAACCTGTCCGGGCTGCAATCTTCATCAAAAAGAAATAAGTGCTTCTCCTTTATGGCATCCCATGCTTATATAACCTCCAGCATGCTATTTTTAATTAATAGCTATTTCTGGCAATTTAATTAATTAATAGCCATGTCTATTCATCCAATTTGAGCGCCCAATTATGCATGTTGTTAGTTGCTTTTTAAATTATTTATTTTATTTATTTCTAGCATGCATCCTTGATTTCTCCTTAGCTCTTCCACTTGCATTGACTTTCTTTCTATTTATGGCACCAAAATTGGGTGAATAAACCATTAATAAATATTATTAAATGCATTGTTATTCACTCAAGGTAGGTCGCACTTTTGGCAAAAGGAATTGCTAAAAAAGAAGTCAACTTTGATGGGAATTTTCACCCGCACCGGAGCTCCAAAATCCCCTCTTCCACTTAAGTGATTTTGGCTTTCATCATGGGAATTTTTACCTGCAAGGCAGGTAAAAATTCCCGCCTACCTGCCACTGCCAAAATTCCCACTGGAAACTTAAATCATCTCCCAAAAAGTGCGACTTGTATGGAAAATAGCCTTATCTCGATAAACTACTGCAACATGCGTGGGTGAATAAACTTCTTCGGTGGGAAAAGTTAGTCTGCTAAGTGCAAGAAATTCCACCGGTGCTTTAAGTGATTTTTCTTTGTTTTATAATGGGAAATTTTACCCTGCAAGGCGTGATTAAAAATTCCCGCATGTCTCTGCTACCTTCTAATATTCCCATTGTAAATAAATCCCTTTGACTTCATGGGAAAACGTACCCTACAAGGCAAGGTAAGAAAATCCCCCGCTGCAGCCTACCAAAAATCTCATTGCAGCGTAAACTCATTCATTCTAAAAAGTGTGACTTTATTGGGAGAGGCTTTTTGTGCATGACTTCATCTTTTTTGGTCAGAAGTTTGCATTCTGAGGCTGATTCCTTCTGGTGCTGCGTCAATAGATGATCTCCAGATGCTTTAGGCAATTAAACAGACTATCTATGGACAAGAGCAGAGACCTAGGGAATTTCACAGAGAAAACCTAAGAAAACGCAAAAGAAATAAATAAAAGCGAAAAACGTTGCCAGAAGTTGCAGACAAGGCTCTGAATTCATTCCTAGTGAAAACCCTATTGAGATGTGTGAATACTGGCATGCAAAACATCAACAGGATTCAATCGGAGCACAATTTACTTCAAACGGGGCATTATTTATTTAATAAATAATTAAATAAAAATTTCCCGCAAACAAAACTTGGCGGAGGGATAAAATGAGTTTGGGCATCTAGGTATTTGTAAATTGGCTCATATGATTCACTGGGAATATCTTAACATAATATAGACATCTTCTGGCAATAAAAACACAAAAAGACTGTTATTTTAAAAGAACGAAACAAAAATTTAAATTAGTCCCAAATTTTGGGTGAAATGCTGGGAACACCATTATCGCAACTAATTATTTTACCAAATGGGCAAAAGCAATCGCACTAAAAAAGCGAATGAAACTAGTGTGTTTGACTTCTATGAAGGCATTATTACTAGATTTGGAGTTCCTGCTACTATTATTTCAGATAATGGTCTTGTTTTTGTTGGTACTAAAATTACAGAGTGGGCTGTCCGGAATGGTATTTATTTGAGTACTTCATCAAATTATTACCCACAAGGTAATGGTCTTGCAGAGTCTACTAACAAAAATTTGTTGAAGATTATTAAAAGAGTTCTGGATGAAAATCAAAGATCTTGGCACACCAAACTCAAAACAGCTTTGTGGGCAAACAGAATCACTCCCAAAAGGTCTATTGGTAATTCTCCTTACATGTTGGTTTATGGCAAGGAAGGGAGACTCCTAATTTCTCTTGAATTGCCCGCTTTAGAGCTTATTCATCAATTAGAATTATTGGAAGCAAGTCCCATGGAGGTAAGATATGTTGAAATTATGCAGTTGGAAGAATTGAGAAATGAAGCCATGCTCACCATGGAAGCTCACCAAGCTCAGGTAAAGAAGAATTTTGATAAGAAAGCAATTGCAAGAGTATTTCAGGAAGGTGATTTTGTCCTTAAGTGGGATGCAAATAGAGCAAAAGTGGGAAACCACACCAAATTTGATGTTATTTGGAGTGGGCCATATATTATTTTAGCTTGCAAGCCTCACAATGCTTTTCACTTATCTCGGTTGAATGGCAAAGAACTACAAATATATTGCATTTAACGTACTCCACAATATACCGAACCCGAGGTTTTTAAAAAATTGTCGTTTCAGCATATCGTACCCATACCCGTGCACCGAAACAATCTAGGTTTTCTTTACTCATATTTATGTTTTTATTTTGTGTTTTGCCTTTCCAAGAAGAGTGGCTGGGTTAGAAAGCTCCCAAGATGAAATTAGAAAATAAAGCAAGCTCCAAAGAGGTCGGTCTTAGGGTAATTCACCCCTTAGACCTTTGGCATTTGGGTGCCTTCTAGGGCACAAATCTACATTCTAAGTTGATATTTGGACTTCTCATATTTTATAAGGCTGATATATTCCATATTTTGCAATTGTTGGGGTTTGCAGACCTCATTTTTGTCACTTCTATTGGTTGTACTTTTGTTGTTAATAAATAAATTTCCAGCTGGGTATTTGGTTGAGTTTCATGGTGAAAACTGCCCTAAAATGTTCTTAAAGTGTTTATCTATGTTGTGGATGATTTCTATGATGATATTTGGTTGAATTTTCACTCTTTGCAAGTTGTCCTAAAAATAAGATTGTTGTACATTGTTGTTCCTAATTTCAGTTTGCTCGTATAAAAATCTGAGTTTACTTGACTTGGGGTTTGTGTGAATTCCTTGATTGTGTAGTTCAGCCCTAGAAAGGGACATTACATCGGGAGAGATGGTGAGCATTGTTTTTGCGCATAAGCCACACACAAAAATGTATAGAATATCCTAGCTAGTGGGCGCGCAGGATAACATTGTGTCAGGGCAATGCGAGTTTGAGATGCAAATTGGAACATACACGGACAGGGTTATGTGCAAAATCATACCAATGTATGTATGTCATGTTTTATTGTAGAGGTCATGGCACTACAATAAAGATGTTATATGATGGGAGGGCGAACATTGTGCATGTGAACAAATATGGACAAAAATATAATCCAAGTCAGATGAAGGAAGAGAACAAGCTAACACAGCAATCATTTTGTCATGTGATGAGGCGAGCAGGCTCTGCGGGAGGAAGAGAATATCGTGTATGCAAACAAGGGGGATGCAGCACAAAGGTATTTATGTGAGACAGCGCATAGGAGTCATCTTGTCCTACACAAAGATAAGAGTGCTTTGATCACAAAGTGTAAAAGAGTGTGCGCAATGCCATAGAGGAACAACGAGCAAAAGAGGATGTGTAAGATGGCGGTTCATAATTGTCCAAGTGCAAAGGTGGCACGCAAAGATGATGTGCAACGGAGAGGAGGATATTGAGTGTAAAGAGAGGTCATCGACCGAAGGAGGGCACAAGGGTGAGATCACACAAAGGTGGATTTGGAGGAGATCGGTTTTGAACCCAGCCGAGCCAAATCAATGGATGACAGGGAGTACATGTTCAGCAAAAAGGCACGCCAAGATCTCACCAATAGGTCAACAGGGTAGTACTGCCACCTAGCCTGATTGCGTAAGCACCTTGGTCATGCATTTCCTTAACCAAGGTGTATGACCCAGAAACATCCAGATCCATGCATGATCTTGAATAAACCAAAAATATGGTAAATAGCAATAAACAGATCTGCAGTTGTCCGCACATGCCTATTGGTTATCCAACGTGTGATCGAAGCACTGCACAGTGCACTTGGTCATGCACAATTATTCTGGCAGGTCCTGTGCTGGGGGAAGAGGAAACATGCGCAAGGGAAGGCTGGTGTGCCCTACGTGAAAAATGTTTTCCTGTGCGGCCTAGCAATTGGTGCATATGGACCGTGCATGGTGGGCCTTCGACCTGTTCATCATGAAGATTCGTTTAGTCCTGAAAGTTGTCAACTTGACTGAGAAATTTGGACAAAGGTGGCAGTGATCCATCAATGGAGGAGTAACCGACTTGCTTAAGGCACATAAATAATTGTGGATCTGATGCCAGTGTTGGCCAGCACAGAATTCGCAAAGAGGACTTCAATCAAGAAAATTCAAGCCCAAGAACTATGAATAGTTTGAGTAGATGTAGCAAAAAGATGTGCGAGTTGAGAGGGGTGTGCATGAGAGAAGCTAATCCGTCCATTTTCGAATTGTGCAATCCCACTTTAGTGTTGTAATTCTACATGCAGATGGAGGAATGTGTGCAGACGTGTATAGACTGTAATTTCCATTACTTTGTTGGGGTCAATAAAATGGGAGTTTGCTTTTATATAATGCACATAGTGTGTATTCTAATATCCGCATTGCACAGTTCGAAGTCAGTCCTTCATTGGACACTCTAACCATTACTGCACCACAAGGCTACAATGTGGGATAAGTACACTGAAATATAGACCTAGTTTGAGCAATTCCAAGCAATTACCTTGGAGGAAGAAACCTTAATGTGCAGGATGTTTTGTTTAACTTCAGGATTTGATGAAGATCATGCATGAAGACAACACCATAAACAAAAAAATTGTAGCAAAATAGGAAGATTTTGAAACAGAACTTCAAGCAAAGGTATCTCAAGTATTTGTTGTGTAAATTGGTGGAGCTAGAAACATAGTCTTGTATGGGCAAAGACACACCAGTTATGTGAGGCCATGTTGAAACTTGACACCAGGAAAGGCACAAGAAAATTATCCAAGATTGATTTCACAAACAAGCACATGGAAGAATGGATCAAATCTAGAGCTTTCGAGAAACATTACGGTTCTAGTAAAGCGCACGCTTTCAATAAATTGGGCTTTAGGAATCCTACAAATACCCCGAGTCCTCATTCGAACACACTAAAATTCAGATAATTTAGATCCAACTGTTTGGATAGCGAAGAACAAGTTGATAAGCTACTGATGTATGTCGTTCTACAAATTGCATATGATAAATATCGAAACCCTTTAGAAAGATTGTAACACTTGTATCTTAATGAATACAAGTATTGGTTGTAGTATTTGTGGACATTTATGAATGTGATGAGTGTACCTTGCACAGTACATTAGTTTAAGTCTAAGGTTAAAATGAACATTTATACGCATTGTTAAT
This sequence comes from Taxus wallichiana var. yunnanensis, assembly GCA_018340775.1. NCBI lineage: Eukaryota > Viridiplantae > Streptophyta > Pinopsida > Cupressales > Taxaceae > Taxus > Taxus wallichiana. The sequence continues at coordinate 221,584,733 of CM031235.1, forward strand.
TTTTGCAAGTCAATTTCGCAATGGAGGTGTCGATGATCTGTAGTTGCACCTCGAGTGAGAGCTCAATCCATTTTTTAAGTGACATGTCAATGTAAGAATGTGTTATTTGTTGTACAAGGTCATGTTTGTGTACTGCCATGATTGGATGACCAGAAAGCCCAACATTTTGATTCTTGCAGGACCCTGTTTGAATCAGTATAACAATCAAAGAAGCATACAGAAAATCAAATCATGCAAGAACACGTCGAAGTGTTGTTTGAGGAAAAAACCCTTTGTTTTGCATGAACAGCAAAAGTAAAAGTAGGTACATGACCACTAGTATGGTGGCAAGATGATTTATACAACAATTTTATGACATTTTCTTTGTTGAGTTTCTCTAGCATATCTACATGTGATTAATAGCCTATGTTGTCAAAATGAGAAGATACTTTGGGAAGTTGTCAGCATCGACGGATACATGGATTGAGAAGTTGAAGTACTGTGACAAGGTTTGGACTTGTGTGATAGATTTTTGGTGGAAAAGTGCACTAAACAATTATTTGTTCAACTTTTTGACTTCTTCAGAGACGGAGACTGAATTCCTGCATGAACCAAGGGGATATATTACCACTCAAACCCAGGTTGGGTAAAGATGTAACTTATAGATTGTGAAATTGAAAATATAATGATTCAAGGCAAAATTTTAGATCCCTGGAGGACTAGGTTGTTTGTAGGAAGGAAAGGGTTAGGACCACACAAGGAGCTGAACATAAAAGAATAGATAATCCATAAATTTAATCGAGACTACAGAAGTATGTTGTAGGCCGAACTAGGATAATCAATGTTAAGGACCCTAGAAGGATGTGGAATTCAGATCAAAGGAATGTTGGAGAACTGTGAAGGACTTGAAAGCATGTCACCAATTTGCGTAAATTGATGTGGTCCAATCAAGAAACTGAATTTCACGGTGATGAATTCTAAGGAAACAGTATCTAGCATTTGATGGAGTCCCCTAAGCGAAGATGGCGTCGAGTAAGCACAAATGTAGTATTCCCCAATTGGACAAAAATGAAATCAGGAATGCCACTGTAAAAGATGGGTCCTTGCCCCCAATACATGCATGATATGTATCACGGAAGAAGTGAGAAAAGATCCAAAAAAGCTGTGCAGGATATGCATCATGGCACCATCGGATACAAATAGGAAAAATAAAATATGCAAACTGGTCATATTGGAAACAAATGGTGTATACAATAAAATATAAAGGGGTTACATTTGTTCTCACATGAAACACAACAACAATGTATTTGCAAAGAATTATATTCGAGAAAGATCAGAAAAGTGAGCCATGATGAAAGTCGGTTCGATATTTTTCCCCTATCGTCGTTTTGCTCCTCTTTTGTTGTAATCGATCCTTTTTGTTGTCGTTTTGTATCTGCTTGGTTTCGTGGCCTGCTGTTGCGTGGTCGTTTGACCATATTTTTGCTTTTCGGGCCAAATTTTCTGTCATTTTCATCAACCTTCGTTGTATTTAACGTGGAGGGGTTTCGTGATTTGACTTTGTGATTTTCTATCTTCTCCTCCTTTGTCGTTTGTGGTTCCTTTTTGTTGGCAGTGATTTCGTGTCAACCCCTGGTTGTTTGCTGGCTATTGGTTTTCGTTTTTCGGATTTAGCCTTCCCTTTCGTCCACAGATATGGCAGCGAAGGAGTGGTGTTTTGTCTGGTGGGGTGGAAGGTGCTAAAGTTTTGTTTAAAAATCTCTTCGTGGATCGTCAATTAATTATCCTACTAGTAAAAACCCTTAGAACCTTCCTTTGCGAATGCCTGCATGGGATCCCAGGAAAAATGAGAATGGATGTGTGCGGGTTGCGGATGGTACTCCAATTCTTCATCTTCAAAAATGTGAGGTTCAGAGTAGTATTATTGAGCTGGAGATCCGTGGTCTCAGAGTCAGATTTCTCGGCTTTCGACCTTCGTTAGGGCACTTCAAGGATTGGGCAAAAAAGACATGGATCACTAAAGGTGAGTTTTCTGTTTCGGTATACCCTAATGGGTATTTTCTGATTTTCTTTGCCTCAGATGCTGATCGTGAGTTTATTTTTCAAGGTGGTCCTTGGTTTATGCCAAGGGCAGGACTTTTATGAAATCATGGCACCCCATGTTAAAACCAGATGAAGAATTTCATTTTGTAGCCCGTTCTAGGTTAGACTTTTTGGTCTCCCAGCTAAGTACTGGAACTAGAACATTTTTATGGCCATCGGCAATGCTTTGGGTTCTTATATGATGACTGCGGATGCCTCCTTACAGCTGGAACAGATGATTTATGCGAGGATCTGTGTTTTGATGGATCTCAATAAACCCTTGCCTATGAAAATATCTTTGGTTATGGATGATGAGAAATGGGATCAGGTGTTGGATTACAAAAATATACCCTTCAGATGCCAATTGTGTCATGAATATGGACATCTGGTACGAGATTGCAAGCATAAAATACCAGAACAACAAGGAGAAGAAAAGTCCAAGGATGATTTTATTGCACCAAAAAAGAAGCAAACAGCAAAAAAAAGTGGGAAAGAACAGGTTGAATCCAGTAATGCGAATAGATTTGCTAGCTTACAAGCTCAAGAGGAAGAGGATCTCTTGGATTCACAGTTCCGGAAACACGAGAAGGGCAAGAGCGAAGCAGTTTGAGATCTGCGGGAAGAAAAAGATAAAAATCAGATGGTTATTTTCCAGGCTCAATCAAACAAGATTGAGAAGAACCCGGTGAAAAGCTATCAACGTAAGAACAAATTTCATGAGCAATTCCAGGAACAAAATCAGCAAATCGAAGAGATAGAAGGGCTGGAAAAAGCTCTTATTGTTAGAGACTTTGGTATGATTCAGCAGATAGAACCATATTTAGGCATAGAGCAGGAGAGGAATAAGAAATTTAATATGGACTCTAATTTGAAACATGGCAAAAGGTCAGAAAATGAGCAATTTGGGAACAGCTAGGGATTTATCCCATTTTTTCAAAATCATTCCCAATGAAAGTGATTACTTGGAATATAAGAGGGCTGAAGGGATCTCCCCCAAAAGTCCAAGAACTCAAAAGATTGATTAAGTCTAACCATCCTATGTACAGATTTGTCAAGAGACTCACTTATCTTAAATTCAAGCTTAAAGCTTGGAATTGGAATGAGTTTGGTGACATTAACGAGCAAAAAAAGAAGATTCTCTCGCAATTGGAAGATATTAATGCTCTGCATAGACAATCTGGGTTATCTCTGGATCTTTTTAAGAAAGAATGTCTTCTAAAGGCTGAATTACAGGAATGGGATACTAGAGAGGAAATAATGTGGAAACAAAAATCTAGGATTCAGTGGCTAAAGGAAGGGGATAAAAACTCTGCTTTTTTCCATAAATTTGTTTTGGCTAGAAGGGCTCACAATTATATACACTCCCTTTCTAAGGGTGATGGCTCAAGGGTTCACTCGATGCTTGGGATGCAACAAGTGGCTGAGCAGTATTTTCAACAATTGTTTACTTCTCAACCCCTGGATCTGGACTCTCAACAACAACTTCTAAATGTTCTTCCTAATTGTATTTCGCAGCAGGATAATGAAAACTTGACCCAACCGGTTACGGAGGAAGAACTTCATGGAATTGTTTTCAAAATGAAGAAAGGTAAAACCCGGATGGATTTCCTATTGAGTTCTTTCAAAATTTTGGGATATTATTAAGAGAGACTTGCTGCAGGTGGTTGAAGAAGTTAGAATGACTAATAATTTCCTTCAAGAGGTTTACAAGACATACATTGACCGATTCCTAAAGCAAATGAGGTGGAAGATGTTTCTGGTTTCCGTCCTATAGCCTTATGTAATGTTCTGTATAAAATTATCACTAAGGTTATAGCGGAAAGACTTAAACCCATTCTTCACAAGATTATATCTCCTGAGCAAGGGGGTTTTGTCCCTGGTCGTCATATCCATGATGAGATTGTGTTAGCTCAAGAAATTTTGCATTCTATGGAAGTTCAGAAAACTCCAGCTATGTTTATTAGATTGGATCTTTCCAAAGCCTACGATAGAGTGGATTGGGGCTTCCTTTGCAAAATCTTGGCTCGTTTTGGGTTTTCTATGAGATGGATTCAGTGGGTGAAGACTTGTATCTCCTCAGTCTCTTTTGTTGTGTTGGTGAATGGGTCTCCCTCAAGTTTCTTTGGAGCTTCTAGAGGCATTAGGCAAGGAGACCTTTATCTCCCTTCCTGTTCATCATTATGGCTGCGTGTTTGGGGATAATTGTTGGTAGAGCCTGTCAGGAGAAAAAAATCCATGGTATTGATTGGCGGAAGCGAGTCATCCGCTCACTCATCATCAATTCTCCACACATTTTCAGCTACTACAGGTCAGATTATTAATCATGGAAAATCTAACATTTTCTTTTTCGTTGCTCTGAGAGACGAGAGGAGCAAATACTACAAATTTTCCAGTTTCAGAAAGAAAGGCTCCCATGTCAATATTTGGGGGTTCCTTTAGCTTCCAAAAAGTTAAGAGACTGGCAGTGGTTAATCAGCAAGTTTGAGCTTAAATTAAGTAAGTGGACTCATAAATGGCTTTCATCTGGAGGAAGGATGACTCTAATCAAGTCGGTCCTTCAAGCTATGCCTATCTATGTTGCCTCGGTCCTTAACATCCCTAGCACTATTTTGAAACAAGTGGATACTATTTGCCAGAAGTTCTTGTGGAGTGGAGCTCAAGATAAGAAAAAGTGGTCCTTGGTTAGATGGGATGTTCTTTGCTGGCTAAAGATGGTTCAGATCTTCCACAAAGCAAAATAAGGCATTGGCTGCCAAGTTATATTGGAGAATGCTTGTTTATCCTAATGATTTATGGGCAGCCATGTTCAGAGCCAAGTATGCTGAGAATAATCCTCCTGAGAAAATTATCAGATCTACCCTGCCTACTAAGGGATCTCGACTCGAAGTTCATCAAAGTGGGAGAAGATATGATTAAGAACCAACTTTTTTGGATTGTTAATAATGGGCAATGTGCTAATTTCTGGACTGATTCTTGGGATGGGCAGCCCCCTCTCATCCATCAATTCCCCCAACTCATCCCTATTATGGAACAAATGTAGGAGTTGGGATGGGTCAAGATTGCCCAGTATGGTAAACCAGCTATTCAGCCATGGGACATTGGGAAATCTTGGATTCTGCCTGTGGAGTGGCCAATTGCTATGGATCATCAAGTGCAGTTGTTGCTTAGTAATATTTTGAAAGCTTGTCCTTTTTCATCATCCCCAGAGCCTGATAAGTTGGGTTGGGGAAAGGAGGTCTCTGGTACTTATTTTGTTGTCGCTGCCCAATTGCTATGGATCATCCGGTGCGGTTGTTGCTTAGTAATATTTTTGCAAGCTCATCCTTTTTCATCATCCCCAGAGCCGATAAGTTGGGTTAGGAAAGGTGGTCTACGGTACTTATTTTATTGTTGCTAGTCATGCCTCTTTGGTCACTGTATATCATCATCCTCTTTAGTTTCTCTTCAAGAGCATTTGGCATCCAGTGTATGTGGCCTAAAGTCAATTTTTTGCCCAAGTATGGTAAACCTAAGTAGCCATGGGACATTGGGAAATCTTGGATTCCGCCTATGGAGTGGCCAATTGCTATGGATCATCAAGTGCAGTTGTTGCTTAACAATATTTTGAAAGCTCATCCTTTTTCATCATCCCCTGAGCCTGATAAGCTGGGTTGGGGAAAGGAGGTCTCTGGTACTTATTTTGTTGTTGTTGCTATGCCTCTTTGGTCATTGAAAATCCTCATCCTCTTCAGTTTCTCTTCAAGCACATTTGGCATCCGGGTATGTGGCCTAAAGTCAGTTTTTTTCTTTGGCTTCTCATCCACCGAAGAGTCTTAACTGGAGATCGCCTTCTGAAGAGAGGTTTGTATGGCCCGTTTCGATGTGCTCTATGCCTTCATGATGAGGAGTCTTCTACTCATCTTTTTTTCTCATGTCCTTGGGTTACCCCATTGTGGCAACTTCTTGCTTCTTTATTTAAGGTGCATTGGATAAATTGTGAATCTCTTGAGCAGGTTTTTAGAGTTTGGCAGGATTCCTTCCCTAAAGGACAAAACCTAACCCTGTGATGTGGAGTGGGATCTCTCTTCTCCTTGGAATATTTGGAAGGAAAGAAACAATAGAATTTTCATGCAAATCAGTAAAGATAGATCTTTTGTTTGGGAGAAGACCAAAATTAACATTGCGGAAAGCCTGAAATATAAGATATCTTTGCCTCAAGATCTTTCCCCTGAATGGGAAAATATTTGTAATCAGCTTAACATTGATCCTAAGGATGTTTCTTGCCCTAGGTTGCCGAATAAGAAGAAAGCTCTAAGGGACGGCCATTGGAATAATCCCCTCAGGATATGGTAAGTTGAATACGGATGGGGCTTCCAGAGGAAATCCTGGGAAAGCTGCTATGGAAGGCATTGGTAGGGATGTTGAATGTGGGGTCCAATTCTTTTTTGCTGAGAATCTTGGATCTACTACTAACAATCTTGTTGAGGTTAAAGCTATCTATAAAGGCATGCAGGAGGCCTTGAAAATTGGATGGCATAAGATCCAAGTTGAGTCGGATTCCCAAATCATTATTCACCTGCTTTCTAATAACAAACGGATTCTGCTCCTAATTGGCGTATTGCCAAAGAGGTGTAGAAGATAAATCAACTAAGGGGAAAATTTCAAGAAGTCCAATTCAATCACATTCCTTGTGAAAGGAACAAAGTTGTTAATGGATTGGCTAACTGGGCTCTAGACAACAAGGACCTATTGTGCTATGGCATGCCCCCTCCATGGTGGTCCAACAAGCTTCAGGAGGATATCAAATATATTCTTAATCTTGATTCTTTGTCATGATTATTTCTTCTGCTTTTTTGTTGTATGATGCTCAAGCTTGGACTAATAGTTTTCAGGCTTGGCACAACGACATATGTAATTTTGTGTTTTTCATAATATAATATTCTATTGTTGGTGGATGAAAAAAAAAAATATATATATATATATATATATATAAAGGGGCAAGAATTTTAGGAGACAAAGGGCAATCGGTGAAATCGAACTTGAGGACATTTTGTAGGATTTGTGTATGGGGTAAAAGTAAGCTAAATTAGTGGGGATGCTTGAAACAATTGGAAAACAAAGGTTATTAATAACAAAAATAGTGAAATACATGAAATGGCTATTGAAAGTAAATTTTAAATGAAATTATGAATAATGCAGTACTAGGGAAGCACGAGAAGAAGAATTAAGAATCAAAAATAGGTAAAAGGAAAATCTTCGAGAAAAAAGCAATAAGATAACAGTCTAAGAAACACAAGAGACTATGTGCAAGAAAAGAAAATATATCTATCATTATAAGGCGCAACACCAGGATGGATCAATTACAACAAGCTCAAAAAAGATAAATAATTGTAATCATCATTGTGTCATTTTGCGTAATCGTAATAATTTGTTGTTCGTCTACGAAAAATGGTATGATTCATTATCTTAGGATTGGCTCGAAAAATCAGGATAATTTGTAATTTGTATGACAAATTTATGAATACATCAATGTTGTCATCTGAGCAATCATAATAATTTGTTGTTCATATATGAAAATGGTATGATCCTTTATCTTAGGATTGCTTGAAAAATCAGGATAATTTGTAATTTGTATATAATGACAAATTTATGAATACATTGTAAGACAAAAGATCAGGATGGAATGAATGCAACCAACATAGAAAACATAAATAAGTGGAATCATCATAGTTGACATCTGAATAATCATAACAATTTGGTATTCCTCTATGCAGAAACATATAATCATTTATCTTAGGATTGGCTTGAAAATCAAGATTATTTGTTGACATGTCCCCTTTTCAAATAAAGTTTAATAGATTAATAATTTAACTTAAGTGCAAAAGTAATGTTAATTAAAAGCACTTATGTTTTATTATTAAACTAAAAGGGGACTTTCTATTTTAAGTAACTCAACGCTTAAATAGAAATTAAAAGTCACTTTATTAATTAAAGTGAAATTCCCCCATTTGGAGCACCCACTTTGGAGATTGTGACAAGAAAAGTATAAAGGAGGATGAAGGGGTTCATTTGTGGGAATGGAATATACATCTATCATTTGATTTTTATGAGTTGAGCACTCTTGCTTCTACTTTTAGCTATTGAGGACGGAAACCCCTAATCTGCAGATTTGAGGACGAAAACCCTCCAAATATTTAGAGGTGACTCCATTACAGGGGTTACATTTGTGCTTCAATCAAGGATCTTCATTTTCAAACCTGATTTAGCAGCTAGGGCACACTTCAGGGCAGTTTTCAGAGATTCGACAACTAGGGCACACCTTCAAGGCAGTTTTCAGAATTTCTATAGCTAGGGCAGCCATCAATCAGTTGGGACTTCATTTGGGTGGGCTGTTGGAGAATTTTGGAGCTCTCCTAGGGCTGGGCGAACACCTTGAGGAGCTGGACAACCCCTTTGGAAGCCATTACAGCTGCAATCTGAGGTGCAGTGGGTGCTGGGGTTTGCACCAAGTCATGATCTTCCCTAGGGCATCATTTGCAACCAACTGGAGCCATTCATTTGCTTTATTTTTCCCATACAGTCATTTGTACTTATTAATTATTTTCAGTTGGAAAAAAAAACCAGAATTGTTTGTTGTTGGTTCATTGTACTTGGGTTAAGTGAAATATCCATTTCCAGATATTTATCAAAGTGTTTTCGATTTTTACAAATTGATATATTGTGGTTGTGAATTAAAAATCAGTTTTCAGTGTTTTTCTCAGAAGGGTTTCAAGGGAAAATCAGAATTTTATAGATCTGTCTTAAAAGGAATATTGCATTTGTAATCGGTATAATGTGATCGTGTAGAGAGAGGTTCTTGGGAACACACCCTTCAAGATTTGATTTTGGATAACAAAATTACTGGCTCTTCAAGCATTTGAGGTTTAGAAGTTGATATTTCCATTTGTTTTCATTTAAGGATGATCATAAATTGAATGTGGTTGGATAATCATTATCATCCATAGATTTTTGTGTCCTCTATGGATATGTGCCTATAAGTTTAATTCTAGGGGCTGGTTTTGCTTCTTTGCCATCTATTACTTTAATCTTGAGACAGGGTGCCAATGTTAGGAAGAGTGTTTGTAAATATTTTCAAATGGTGGTTAGGTTGAGCCATAAAACCAATTAAAATATTATTGATGCCTGCAACTTCAATGCAATTACTCTCGATTAAGTTACAATTGTTTTGTTCGAAGGTAATACATTTGATGTTAGGAATTATCTTATTAGTGCTAACATTATTAATATTGTGTTGATTATAAAGCCAATTAAAATATTATTGATGCCTGCAACTTCAACGTGATTACTCTCCGTTAAGTTACAATTCTTTTGTTTGAAGGTAATACATTTGATGTTAGGAATTATCTTATTAGTGCTAACATTATTAATATTGTGTTGATTATATTATCAAGAATAATATAATATAATGCTAAGAGCGTAAATGATTTGTTAGATAACAAATCATATATTTGTGTGAGATTAAGTAGTCCAACCAACTCATGCATTTAGTCTAGAGAGGATGTATGGTTGAGAGTTTTGAGGGATTGGTTACCTCCTTAATAATAGGAGATACTTCCCTATATATTTCTGTATTGTACTGATTGTTATAATGGAAGCGAAGCATTATTCAGAGCAGAAGTAATCTATTATTATTTGGCTGTGCTTTCTCTGTGTAAATCCACTCCTACCATTTCACTTGGTATCAGAGCGATGTTGTGCTTGACGAAAGAATAAATCATTGGAGGCTTCGGGGAAGGGGGAAAATTATATACAACCAAGTGATTAATATATATGCACTTTTTGATCTAATAGTTTAGCCAGTCAGTTCTAGTCTCTTTTGATATTATTGCCTGCTCCTTGCTCTGTTATGATTGAGAGGAGGTGGGTGGTACTGTCAAGGTGAAAACGCCAACTGATATGAATGCATTCATTATTGTAGTAAGCCATGTTTTTGAGCTCCATATGAGTTTCTATTCCCTGCAGCCTGTGTACTTCTCCAAAACCTGTTAGGAGTTATTTATTAATCGGGATAGAAAATCTCAGTTTTATTACTTTGTAGATGTTTTTGTTTTAACAGAAGTGTGGATGCTAAATTCAAACCTACTATCAGCCACCTATCAATTCATCAAATCCGTCTTGAACTAGATCGGACGTGGTCAACATATACAGACAACTTTTTCAGAATTGGATTTGCATTTTCTATTAGTTCGACTCCAACTCAACTTGCATGAATATGTGATCTGAAAAAGACAATGAAATGTAATCCCCTTGCCGGTATCAGACCTGCTCACTGTGGAAAACAAATTTATATTTTGACTTGTCAGTACGGATACCTTTGGCCGTCCATCAATTCAAGCACAGATCTGTAGCTTCTAAGACATTTGTGTTGTTGCATGAGCCATGTTTATGCTTTCAACGGCCGTGCATTTCATTTCATTAATTCCATCACGTAGATGTGTGGCACTGGCACATAATGCATGATCTGCATACACAGCACTGGTGTAATCGGGAGACTCAGCCCCTAACTTGATGCTAATCAAATTACATTTGCTTGTTGCCATATCAAAGTGAATCTCTTTGGAATCCAAGCTCCCACTCTGAGCACATGTAACCCGCAGATCTCGAACCCATGGAAGCTTGGGTGAGTATCTCTATACATAGTCTATCTTTTAAGTTTTAAAAAATGTCTTCAAGTTATAGATCATTATTTGTGTAAGTCGATGTATTTTGCATCAAATAATCTTTTAAAATTATTAGTTGTTTAGGTTTTAACATCAAAGTATTAATAGAGTTTTATAGATTTTCAAGAAAAACCTATTATATTGTTTGTAACATTGGGTCATTGTTTTTATTATTACTGTCATTGGTCATTTATTCATGTGTCGAAATAATAGTCAAGTCATTGTTGGTCGTCAAATGCAGTAAGTTATTTCCATCTAATGTTAATGTCAATAGTGTCGTTGTGATGTCAAAAATAGTCTTTTAGTGTTTATAGCTCATTGTTGTCAATAAGAGTCAATTATCAAATAAATTGTTTGTAATCGGACGCATTTTCAGTTGAAACCGATGTCCATTGTTGTTTTGCCATATCAACATGGATAAGTTGAATCAAATTGAAAAATTCGAAGGCAAACTCAATTGTTGTTGATCAACAAAGATCTATGGGATATTGTGGAAAGAAAAATCAAGAAACAAAGACGCAAATGAAGCAACAAAATGGGAAAGCAAGGATCGAAAAGTAATAGTGATTATTGGCCTGGGATTGTCTGATACCTACCTGCATCGCATAAATCTAACCAATACATCACATTTCATCTGGACGACATTGAGCAAACTATTTAGGTCACAAGCAGAGATAGCGCAACAATGGCACTCAAGCAAAAGCTATTTAGGCTCAAGATGGAAGAAGGTGACAGTATGGTGGAACACATCAGTAAGTTTCGTTCTATTTTAAATCAGTTAGCTGGAATAAAAGTAGATGTACTTGATGATGATGCAAAGGTTGTATTACTTAATAGCATTCCTCCTAGTTATTCTAACATGGTCTTCACATTGAGTAAAGTAAATCCAAGTTCAAAAATTTTGATTTCTTCTTTGATTGAAGAAGAAAAGAGAACTAATAAAATTGAACCAAAAGAAAAAGTGTTGTATGGAAAACAAGATAAATATGCTAAAAAAGATTCAAATCTTCTTTTAAGCAAGGATCAACCTCCCAAGATCCAAAGAAAAGGATTCTCTGTCACTATTGTAATGCTCTTGGACATGGAATTATGTACTGTAAACAAAGAGCACAGGATCTACTTCATGGAAAATTAAAAGAAAAGGATTTCATGTCTGAGAATAGAGAAGAAGAAAGTGATTGGGAACAAAATCTACTCACTCAAATCATGAAGAATCAGATGCTCAACACAGTGATGAGGATTATCTATACAAGATAAACTATGTTGGAGGACGGAGGCATAAGAGGTTGGAGGTTGATTAGCGACCTCTCGTCAACCACAAGCGACGGAGAGCCGCATCGATGAGGTTGTGGGAAGTTTTTTCAATTCAATATTTAATTTTCAAAGTGTGCTATTGGTTTCATTGTGTGCAAAGTGTGTTTCATTTCAATGTTCTTGTTTTATGTGGATTGTTGAACAAATGGAAATTTCACATTGTGTGGGGAATATAATACCAATATTCCATTTCCATTCTACACCAAATCAGCTACAATCAATGAAATGTAATGTGAAACTATTCTTGTTCATGTGTGATAAATTCCTATGTATTTTCTCTTGATGTAAGATAGTGATGAGAACTGATGAGATATTGCAGAATCATGATATTTGGGTTGTTGGTTGTCCTGTAAAACCATTTGTATGTTTGGGTTGTTGGTTGTCATGTAAAACCATTTATATGTGCAGGTTGTTGGTTGTCTTGAAAAACCATCTAGATCATAAGCACACAATGCAAGATGCAAGTACAAGATTGATGTTCTTCCCATGCTCGCACTAAGGGGGAATGTTAGAAATTATCTTAGTAGTGCTAACATTATTAATATTGTGTTGATTATATTATCAAGAATAATATAATATAGTGCTAAGAGTGTAAATGATTTGTTAGATAACAAATCATATATTTGTGTGAGATTGGGTAGTCCAACTAACTCATGCATTTAGTCTAGAGAGGTTGTATGGTTAAGAGTTTGGAGGGATTGGTTATTTCCTTAATAATAGGATACACTTCCCTATGTATTTGTGTATTGTGTTGATTGTTATAATGGAACAAAGCATTATTCAGAGCAGAAGTAATATTTATTATTCGGTTTTTCTTTCTCTGTGTAAATCCACTCCTACCATTTCATTTGATAGAAGAATGTTTGAGGGCTTTGATATAATCATAGTATGCACTTCCATTATAGTTCTTTAAAGCAAAGGCCTTGATGGAACTAACTCTCAAATAGCAAGTATATTAATCGAGTTGCATTCAAACAATTTCAGTTACATTTTCTTTGGACTCTTGCATTTCCATTAAAATGAGGATAAGAGGGGAAATTGTTGCACATGTTTTCCATGTCCCAAATATCATTGAGTGCCAAAAGCAATTAAATGAATCCAAAACATAAAAGGTGCACACACAATCTTGCATAAAAAAAATACGGTAGATAGTAATAACTAAGTAGTTGTTAAGAGACATTATGCGTTGTTAACTAGGTAGTTATTGTCTATGCACACCTATTTGGTTCATGGACATGATGGTAAATTTGCGCAACTCACTTGGTCGGTGCACGATTATTCTAAGAAGTCTTGCACTATGGTGGAAAGTGAAAGTGTGTCTAAGAGAAGGTTGGTGTGTCCTATGTAGTAAATGTTCACCTATGTAACCTTCGGGCCTTGCAACGGTGCATAGGGAGCCCGCATGCTAGCCCTTCGATTTGGGGGGGAGCACGCTCTGGAAATCCTTTGCGGTGAGGTTTCCTTTGGCCCTAACAATTGGTAGCGTTTTGAGAAATCAAGAGGAATGTAGAAATTATCCAACAAGAGAGGGATAACCAAATTGCTTCATATGCACCTATAATTGTGGATCTAATGTTATTATCAAGGGAATAGAATTTGTACATAGGAGACTACAAATCGGAGAAGTTGAACCCAAGAATCATGACTAGTTTGAGTAGAGGTATCACAGATTTGTGTAATTTAAGAAGAAAATGCTTGACCAAGCAAGTCCATCCATTTTCAGACTATGCAATCTTGTATTAGTGTTGTACATCTACGGGTAGACATAGGACTATGTTAGGTATGCTATTGAGTGCAATTTCAATTTCTTTATCATCATCAATAAAATGGGAGTTTGTTTCTATATGTTGTGCATAGGGTATGTTATGATCTGCGGGTTACACATTTTAAGATAGTCCTTCATTGGACTCTCTAAAATTGATGCATCATTTCGTTTTAGAGTGGGAAGTGTCTTGCAGGTGAGTGGGAAGACCTTTTTCACATTGATGTGTGGGTAGAAAGTTGTGGATGCATATTCTAGTTGAGTAAGTCTTGAGTAAAAGGTGTCGTGGTTGAGAGTATGAGACTAGCAAGAAAGTCTATTGGTTCGAAGGTAACGTACCTACATCTAGGTTTGAAACTAAAGATCTTTACAATCGGTTTGGGAAGATGCCTCCAAGAAGAGTGGCAAGCACGGACAACAACAATGGTTGCCAAAAAGACTAGATGAGATCATGGAAATGTTATGAGTACTACATATAAAATTGACTCTCGTGGATAAAGATAGAAGAAGAGGATTCATCCCCAAGGGGTGATGTGAGTGATGCAGAGGTACAAGAAATAGATGCAAAACAAGTGGGACCAAAACCATAGCATTTGAACAACAGAAAATATACTCATCACACCTATACCAAATATTGGGTGAGGAATGAGAATGGAATTCCATGTTTATCGGGTTCACTTTGAACCAAAAGGATTTGATTGATTAGCTGATTGCGATGGACAAATACTTCCAGTTTGATGAAATAGTAGATACACACAAGATGAGGATTACATAAACCAAGTTGAATGGTCATGTGGCCTTGTGGTGCAAGGAGGTACACGGAGCATTATTAAACAAAAAGGGTAAGGGTAAGATTTCTCACTAGAAGAGGATAGTTTTGAAGCAAGGAAATTTTCTACTTGGGGATCTGCATAGACCTATTTGCTTCTCCAACATATGATTGAAGCTCAACGCAATGCACATGGTCGTGCATCATGATTCTAGGTCTTGAACTAAAGAGAAAAGTGTAAGTATGTGCGTGCAAAGGAAGGTTGGTGTGTCCTAACTGAAAATGTTTTCATGCATAGCCTTGAGGCCTTGTAACTTGTGCACATATGGACCACACATGGTTGCCTTTGATCCACATGGGGAGCTTGGAATTCACAAAGAAGAGGATTGCAAAGAAGAGAATTTGATCCCAAAACCATGAATAGTTTGAGTAGATATAGCACAAAGTTGTACAAGTTGAGAGGAGAGTGTATGAGAGAAGCACATATGTCCATTTTCGGACTAGTCAATCCCTGCATTAGTGTTGTTATTCGACGAGCGAGACGTCAAAATATGTGTAGGTATGTATAGAGTGTAATTTCCATTATTGTGTTGTGATCAATAAAATGGGATTTTGTGGTGTGTGTTTTTGATATGTGGACTACACGATCTAACATTGTCCTTCATTGGACCCTCTCAACATGAGTGCATCACAATACTAAAATAAGGGATAAGTGCACGAAGATAGAGACCTAGTTTGAACAATTCCAAGGAAAAGCCTTTGTGCGCAACACCTATGATGAGTTGAAGACCAAGTTTTAAGGCCAAGGCACAATGACCTATATGAACTTGAGAATTTGATGAAAGTTGTGCGTGAAAACAATACCACAAATGAGAAAAATTTGGCAAAAATTTTGAAAATGAACTTAGCGAGAAGGTATGTAAATTATTTCTTGTCCAACTTGGTGGCGTTGGAAACACAAACTTGTTTATGCAATGACAAGCAAGTTAGTGTGGAGCCACTTCGAGGGGGCAACCTCCAAACCATACAATAAGACTCAAATGCTCAATAAGATGATCAACTACTACCTACTAACCCCTATTTATACTATTCCTATGCTATGGCCATCACCAAGGCCAACCCACTAATGATAATATAACATATATGAAAGAGATACATCATGATAAGAAGTTATGATAGCCACAAGTCAGCTATATACATCCAATGTAAGATATATGATTAAGGGTGTAACATGCCCCTCCCCTTCAAAGAAACATTGTCCCCAATGTTGGGAAGCCTGGATGCTGCTGCAAAAATGCTTCATCCTCCCATGATGCATCCTCAATATTCATATTCTTCCACACTTGATAGGTACTTGGTAATGACTCTGGTCCTCGGTCTTTTGGTGTGTGTCTGAAGAATACCTTCAGGTTCCAATATGATCCTTCCTTCCTCATCCAATTCCGGAAGCATTGGGTGGAAATGTGTTGCCCAATAACTTTCTTCAAGCAAGAAACATGGAAGATTGGATGTATTTTACTTCCTGGAGGGAGCTCCAACTTATATGCCACACTACCAATTTTCTACAACACTCGGTAAGGACCATAGTATTTAGGAGCAAGCTTATTATCCTTCTTTTGTTGTTTTAATGATAATTGCTTATATGGCTGCAACCGTACAAAAACAAAGTCACCCTCTTCAAAGTGTCACTCACTACGATGTTGATCACCTGTTGCTTCATGTGGTTTTGTGCCCTTGCAAATTCTCTCTAAGACTAGAGAGTACCTCGTGTTAGTGTTGAATGTGATCTTGATTTCTCTCACCTTTGGTTTGACCTTCAAGCTAGATATGAGTGATGGAGGATGGTACCCATAAAGTGCCGAAATGGAGACATTTTGGAGGAGGTATGAAATGAAGTATTGTACCACCATTCTACAAGTGGCAACCATTGCACCCAATGTTCTTGTTTATCTAAAGTAAAACATCGAAGATATCCCTCTAAACATTTATTTACCACCTCAATTTGCCCATCGATTGAGGATGATAAGAGGAACTTTGGGCCAGTTGGGTACCCAAACAAGAGAACAAATCAGTCCAAAAATTGCTTGTAAATATTGGATCACGATCACTTACTATAATTTTGGGCGTGTCATGGAGCTTTTGAACTGTGTCCATAAATGAGATCAACAATTGTACTAGTTGTGAAAGGATGAGCCAGGGCACAAAAATGAGCATACTTGGTAAGTTTATCCACCACGACCATGATGACGCTTTTCCCTTCTGATTTAGGTAATCTGTGATGAAATCCATCGATACCTCTTCCCATCTCTCGCTAGGAATAGACAAAGGTTGGAGGAGACCGGTGTCTTAATGGTCTCGCCCTTATTTTGTTGACACACCAAACATTCTGCCACAAATTTTTGAACATCTCCTTTCAACCCCTCCCAAAATAAATCCTTGCTTAACTCTATGATAAGTTTTCAAGAACTCAAATGGCCACCTAGTGGAGAAGAATGGAGCTCTGAAAGAATATGGTGTTTAAGTGTAGAGTTCTTACATAGATATAACCTATCTTTGTACCAATGTATCCCCCTTCCATATAAATTGTTCTGATATGGATGGATCTGCTCTGGAGATTCTGAATGAGAGTATGTGTTGTTGCATCTTTTTGCCATTCTTCCTTGCTTGATCTACCCAATCTGCCTTTAGTATAGAGATGGCACATAACAATGCTTTTGGACTCATCCCTCCTAGATAGAGCATCAGCGACCAAATTTTCCTTCCCTTTCTTATAAACAATCTCAAAGTCATACCCCAACATCTTAGTGACCCATTTTTGTTGTTCTTCTGAAGATAGTTCATTGCTCCAAGAAGTATTTCAAACTATCATGATCATTTTTACCTTAAAATGTCTACCCATCAAGTATGGTCTCCATTGTTTGACTGCATGTAGTATTGCCATCATTTCCTTCTCATAGGTGGGCTTCAACAAATTCTTTCCTTTTAGTTAGCTCTCAAATGCTATGGGATGTCCTTCTTGCATAAGTACTACTCGATCCCATTTCTGAAGCATCACATTCAACTATGAAAGTCTTGGAGAAATGGAGTTGCAAGACTGGAGTGGTGCACATTGCCACCTTCAATTTTTCAAATGCCCTAGAAGCTTCCTCATTCCATTGAAAGGAGTCTTTCTTCAATAATTTTGTAAGTGGTGTTGCTATACTACCATAGTTTTTACAAATCTGCGATAATACCCTGTGAGACCTAAGAAACCTCGTAATTGCTTGAGGGTTCTTGGGACTTCCCATTCCACCATGGCCTAGATCTTGTGAGGGTCCACCTTAACACCTTCATGAGAAACAATATGGCCCAAGTATTCCACTTCTTGTACCCCAAAAGAACACTTGAAGGCTTGGCATATAGTTGATGTTTCTCTAAGACTTCTAAGATTGTATTGACATGTTGTAAATGTTTCTCCCATGATTTGTTGTAGATGAGGATATCATCAAAAAATACTAAGACAAACTTCCTTAGGAATGGTCTAAATATTGAATTCATCAAACTCTGAAATGTGGAGGGAGCATTGGTAAGACCAAAAGGCATCACTAGGAATTCATAATGCCCTTGATGAGTTCGAAGGTTGTCTTATGAATATCTTCTTTCTTTACTCTAATTTGGTGATACAGAAATGCAGATCTAGTTTTGTAAAATAAATTGCACCATGCAACTCATCTAATAAATCATCAATGACAGGAATAGGAAACTTATCTTTGATAGTGTACTTGTTGAGCTCTCGGTAGTCTGGACACATGCACCATCTTCCATCCTTGCAGTGCACCATCACCACTGGAGTAGAATAAGCACTCTGACTATGTGACAAATAATACCCATTTCCAACATTTCCTCCACCATCTTCTCGATCTCACTCTTTTGCACATATGGGTATCTATAAGGCCTGATGTTGGGGGTTGGCTTCTGGAATCAACTGAATGGCATGATCATGCTCTCTTTTAGGAGGTAATCCTCTAAGATCCTTGAAGACAACTACATGTTGATCAATAACCTTCTGAAGATTAGGATGCACTACCTTCATTGGCGGTTGAACTTCCATGGAGAACAATCATGCTACAAAACCTTCAGACCCCTTTTAAGAATCTTCTGCATTTGGTGAGAACTCACCACCTGAGGATATTTAGCTTGTAGTCCTCGAAGTTCAAACTGTTTACCCTCGAATGAAAGCGCATGAACAATTCCTGGAAATTTATCTCTATGGTGCCCAAAGTTGTGAGCCATTGAACACCTAAGACAATATCAGCTCCGCCCATGGGAATAGCAAACATCGTAGATTCCAATGTGTAGTCACCCATCATAAGTTTGATTTTATGGCATTTACCTGAACATTGGATTGTGCCACCATCTGCAATCATTACTTGAAATTCAGGTGTTGGGTAGATGAAACAATTTAGTCTTGCTGTCACTTATGATTGATGAAATTATGTGTGCTCCCAAATCAATCAATATTGTTACCTTCATGCTTCTTAAGATAACCCACAACCTGAAGGGTTTGTGGAGTACTAATACCTGATAGAGCATGGCATGAAATAGTGGGTTGGGGATCTCAGATTCTTCCTCTAATTTTTCCACTTCCTCGCTTGATGTTTCCTCATATTCTTCCTCATCACCGGACCCTTCAATGTAGAACAATTTTTCTTAGAACATTTATGATTTGGTCCATATTTGCTATCACAGTTAAAACATAACCCTTTGGCTCTTTTTTCTTCAATTTGTTGAGGTGTCAACCGAACTGGCGAGGGTACGATGGAGGCAAGGTGCTACGATCTTTTATGTTAGAGAAGGATTGCCTTCTGCTGGAAAGAAATTTTCCTCTTGCCCTACGCGCCATGATAATAGAATCAAAAACCTTGAGTGGGTTAAACATGCACACCTCATGCTCAATGTGGTCCTTAAGACCCCCAAGAAATAGGTCATTCAAATACTCTTCTGTAATATCCTCCACACATAAGGAAAGATTTTGGAATTGATGGACATACTCCTTAACTGAACTATTTGTCGTAATTTTGCTAATTGGCTAAAGTAATTCTTTGAAACACTAGAACTATAGTGTAATTGAAGCTCTTCAGTGAAAATTGTCCATGTGACATTTAGACCATTCTTCTACCTTTGAGCACATAACCAACGATACCAAACAAATTGGTCAGGTTCTAGGTATAAGGATGCCATGGTTACCTTTTGTCTCACTGGGATCTGATGGAGATCAAAGAAATTCTCCATTTGGGTAATCCAATTGAGCGGATCCTTTCCATAAAATTTATGCATTTCCACTTTTGGAATAATGCCCCACCATTGGTGAGGAGATCCACTTGAATGAGTAAAGGAGCTTCCATGATTGGAGTGATTTGGATCTATGTGACCATTGCTAGAGGAACCCATATGACTGGAATTGGGAGTTGTGTTTGAAATAGAAGCAACAACTCATGCTTCATTGCATGAAAATCCATCGAAGTTCACCCCTAAGGCTACCTTTCAGATGAAGAAGCTCATTATTAAGGTCATCCTTACCATATTATTTACCCTTTCCTGAAGTTGGATGACCACCTCAGATACTCCCGAAACCAGAAGACTCTAAATCCATATCTTCCTTATTTGGGGTCATTCCTGGAGTTTTTGACCTTTCCCTTGGCCTCGGGTAGATCTACCGGTCATGATGTAGGGTTTGGGGCTCGGGGTAGACGAAATAGGGAAAAATATTAGGGTTTGGGGTTTTGCAAATTTTTTTGGCCAAATAGAGGAAATCATAAAAAGAAACCCTAGCTAATTTTTGGAAAGGTTTCGAAAATATAAGAAACTTGGAAAAATTCCAAAAATTGCACCCTATGGAGCCGAATTATGAAAAAACATAAAACCGTTATAACTTTTGCAAAACAAGTCAAAAATGCTTGAAATTTGGAGAGGAGCTTACTTGACTGATTTCACCACACCACACAAAAACAATTGCAGAAAAAATTCGCTACCAATCTTGAGATATAGCCAAACCTTCACAATTAGGGTTTGACGCGCATTGGCCGAGATCAGGCTCTGATACCACTTGTAATGAAATTACTTGTATAAATCTAATTATCACCAGCAATATAACACCAAAGAACACAAGATTGCAGATAAAAGATCTCAATATGCAAGTATATTAGCTTAGCCACTTCGAGGGGGCAACCTCCAAACCATACAATAAGACTCAAATGCTCAATAAGATGATCAACTACTACCTACTAACCCCTATTTATACTATTCCTATGTTATGGCCATCACCAAGGCCGACCCACTAATGATAAATGATGAGGATCGATTTGCAAGGTGAAAAGATCAAGGAAATGGCAGATGATCCAGATCGAAAATAAGCATCGAAGAGCAGTAATAACTCTAGAGCCTTCTAGAAGGGTAGAAGGATGACAACTAGATCCAACAAAGTGCGAGTTGGTAAAAAAGTGGGTTCTATAAAGCCAATAAATAGCTTCACAGACTCCTCATTTGGACAAATTGAATCTTACATACTTCAGATCAAACAAGTTGCAAGAGAAGAGCACGGTTTGATAAGGAATTGATTTACATTGGTCTACACATTCGAAATGAGAAATATTATAACCCTCAGTAAAGATTATAGGACTTGTACCTTAATGAGTACAAGTGGTGGTCAGTAGACGTTTGTGGATAGTTATGAATGTAATGAGTGTACCTTAAATATTTAATTAGTTGAAGTCCAATGTTAAAATCAACAAGTGTTACGCATTGTTAATTTCTACAAGTCAATTTCCTAATGGGTGACTCTATGATTTTGAAGTTGCGCCTTAAGTGAGCACTTAAGCCTTTATTTTAGTGATATGTTAGCATAAGAGGGTCATATTTGTTGTAACTAGTCACACTTCAAGAGATAGTTCGAGTAGAGATAACAAAAAGTTGTACAAGTTGAGAGGAGAGTGTATGAGAGAATACGTTTGTCCATTTTCGGACTAGTCAATCTTGCATTAGTGTTGTTATTCAACAAGCATACGTCGAATGTCCGTATGTATAGAATGTAATTTCCATTACTATGTTCTAATCAATAAAATGGGAGTATGTTTTTATATGATACACATTGTGTGTGTGTGTTTTGATATGTGGACTACACGATCTAACATTGTCCTTCATTAGACCCTCTAAACATGAGTGCATCACAACGTTGGAATAAGGGATAAGTGCATGAAGATAGACACCTAGTTTGAACAATTACAAGGAAAAGCCTTCGTGCGCAACACCCGTGATGAGTTCAAGACCAAGTTCGAAGGCCAAGGCACAATGACCTATATGAGCTTGAGAATTTGATGAAAGTTGTGCATGAAAACAATACCACGAATGAGAAAAATTTGGCAAAATGGGCATATTTTGAAAAGGAACTTCAAGAAAAGGTATCTACAGATTTCTTGAGCAAATTGGTGGCGTTGAAACACATATTTGTATATGCAATGACAAGCAAGTTAGTGTGGGGCAATGTTGACACCAAGGAGCAAGAAAGTGACCGAGTATGGCTCTACGTGAGTAAGATGCATGCGATACTATATGCCTACTTAGATTTGCACAAGCATAAGGAAGAAAATTGTTTTGGACACCAATGCACGCGATAGTTTTGGGGAAGAGGTGTGAGGAGAGTCATGTAAGGTGAAAAGAATGGCAAATGATCCAGGATCGATTTCGTAAATAAGCACATGGAAGAGCATGAGTATTGTCATGATTGAATCACCAGAAGCCCAACATTTCGGTTCTTATAAGATCCTGTTTGGATCTATCATGAAAATCATAAAAGCACATGGCAAATCAAATCACGCAAGAATTCATGCAAGTGTGGTTCGAGTAAAAAGCCCTACGTTTTCCCAAAGAATGAAAGAACGGCGTTGTAGACAACCACTAACATGGTTGTAACATGAATTATACAAAGAATCGTATGAGGTTTTCTTTATAGAGTCTCTAGCATATCTACACCACAAGAAGATATGTTGTAAGAAGGAGATAAAACCATGGGAAGTGGTGAGTTTCAACGAATACACAAATTGAGAAGTTGAAGAAGACTAACAAGGTTTGTACTCATCCAATGGATTAATGACTAAGCATGGCTTTACGTGAGTGAGATGTGCATAATACCATATGCCTACATAGATTTATACAAGCATAAGGAAGATATCGTTTTGGACACCAATACACACGATGGTTTTGAGGAAGAAATGTGAGAAGAGTTGTTATGTGGAAGGAGTTCAAAGAAGTAAGTCATGCGGATGATCTATGATCGATTTCACAAATAAGCACATGGAAGAGTTCTAGAGCTGCTAGAAGGATATAAGGAATACAATTGGATCCAACAAAGTGCGAGTTGGCAGAAAAGTTGGTTTAAGGAATCAATAGATAGCCCTGCGGACCCCGATTTGGACACGTTGGATCTTAGATACTTGTTGTCCCCAAGATTTCACCCTGAAATCTGGGACTACCCATTTTTAAATTTTTCGTTCTTTTCAAGTAACGGGTCATGTTTTGTGTTTTATTTTGCCTACAGTTGTTTGCATTGCTCTAAGGTATCCCCAGAGAGTCATAAAAGCCAAATTTGACAAATACCCACATGTTAAAGCTCACTCAATTCCTTCATCAAACTTTGTCTGAAAGTGTTTTATTTATTTATTAAATAAATAAAGTTCTTTTAAAAATAGATTGAGCTAAAATTAGCGAATTTTGGGTTATATAAACCACTTCACCCCATCATTGTTACCACACCAAGTATTACTTTCACCTCTAAGTGGAGCTTTCACTGGGGAATTGTTTTTGAGACTAGGTAATCAAGAGTTATTTTCAAGCAATTTGTCTCGTAGCCTCTCCATCAGTATTTCGCTTTTTTATTTATTTCTTTTGTGTTTTGTTTTGTTTTTCTCCGTAATCTTTCTGGAAATTCCCCTAGCCTTGTCTTTCTTCCTACGCCTAGGATTTTGAAGAGCTCTCCATTGATTCTATTGCAAATCGACTTGTCTACCAGCTGCAATTAAATGAATTCCCACAAATATCCAAGTCGTGGTTTTTGGGCATATGCAAGGTCAAGTCGTATTTTTCAAGAAGCAGAAGTTTTCTCTAAACCAAATCGTGGATTTCTAAGCAGTTGCCTCCCTTCATGAGTTTCCACGCCAATTCCTAGTGCAAAGAAGCAGTTTTTGGGAAGCAATTCACTAGTGCAAGTCGTTGTTTTAGCTGCCCTTCCACTTGACTATTCACGCAGGTATTAAAGGGAATTAGTAAAGTCAAATCGTGTTTTTGCAAGCTGCCTGCTGCCTCTATCTTTTACGCTGCCTCCTGCTTGTAATTTATACGCAAACATGAAGTAAATCACTTAGCAAGTCGTGTATTTTGAAGCTGCCTTCCAGGTCTATCTTTCACGCTGCCATGACTTGATGCTTTTCACGCAAATGTTAGAGGAAAAGCCAATGCAAGTCGTTGATATTCAAGCTGCTTTGTTTTCCAACTTCCATGCCAAACATAAGTGCAAATCGTGATTTTTGAAGCTGCCCTCCACTTCTAATTTTTACGCTGCCTTCCTCTTCATGTTTTCACGCAAAACTTAAGTGGAAATTTGCAATACAAGTCGTGCAAATCAGCTGCCTTCCCACGCCAACTTTTTCGCAAAACTCAAGTTCAAATAAGCTGCCTTCCATCTTCAATTTTTACACTGCCATGACTTATGGATTTTCACGCAAGTTTAAGTCAAAACGTGGAAATGATAGCTGCCCTCCATCTTCAATTTTTACGCTGCCTTCCTCTTCATGCTTTCATGCAAAACTTAAGTGCAAGTCGGGATTTTTACAAGCTGCTTGCTGCCTCTTATTTTCACGCTTCCCTTCACGCAAGTTTAAGTCAAAACGTGGAAATGATAGCTGCCCACCATCTTCAATTTTACGCTGCCCTTTACACTTTTCACGCAAAAAATTAGAATAAGGAATTTGCAAGATAAAGCGTGAATGAGAGTTGCCTTGTCTTACCAAAATCCATGCAGTTTTTAGAAAGCTAAAGCAGAATCATTTAAGGCAAAATCCTCTTCCTTGAGTTTCAACGCAACTCATGTAAATTGCATGCAAAATCCCTTCAAAAGCACATGCATGTGCTCCCAATCTTCCAGTTGAAGCCCACATTGAATCTATTTATATTTGCCTTCACCCGGAGTGCTTTCCAGAATTCAAAATTACTCATATGCAATTAAAAATAAAAGGGTGATGAGTTTTGTCTAAATTGCCGGCAAACATTTCACTGGTGCACATACTTGAGAAGAACTACAAAAGCTTCAAGAACAAGAGGGGAAGACAGGTAAGAGGCAACACCCGCAAGCAAATCACAGTTAGCTGCTCAGGGGAAATAGATGGAATTATTACTCCTCTCATGGGTAATCCAGTTGAAGAAGTTGGTAAAATCTACAATGATGCCAGATCCAGTTTGGTGAGAATCAAAAGAAAAGAGTCAACCGCATGTGGGAGAGAGAGCTTCTCAGGTTCAGGATAGAGATCATTCATGAGGCAGAGGTGCAATACATGTTGGATCAACATGCAGAGTATGGAGAAAGAACAAAACGGAAAGTGTTGCAGCTGGAATAACTTCTTTTCTTTCTTCTTCTTTCTCTTATTTTCTCCAACAAAGCAATTGAGTAATCAATTAAAATTGTAAAACTTAGGTAATTGGCTTTAAAATCCGTTACTTCAAGTTACTAGAAGAAGTCAATTACTTGGAAATAGGTGGCAAACATGCAAAATAGAAGGTTCTATTTTCAGTTGTAAAGCATGCATGTCATGCAAAGAGAAAGTCTAGGGAAAATACTGCCAGTTGCTTCCCTTTTTCATAGCTTCCACATGTGGCAATTCATTGAAAGCTTCCTATTTGTAATTGCCCTCTATGCACTATAAATAGAGGAAGAACCTATGGGTTAAAGGATCACAACTTGTTCATCAGAACTTGTTTAGCAGAGGCTTTTGTAACTAGAGCATTCTTGAGTTTTCAAACTTTGTGTTGGAACCCTTGATGTGATTTCTGTGAAAGCTGGGGATTGAATAAAAGGTGGATTTCCGGAGAACTTTGTGTCTACAGTGCTTTGCTCATCACTTCTATTTGAGGTTTTAGATAAACTTTGTGTTATCTTAGATCTAGGTTAGAAGCTATTTCTTTCCCTTACTGTTGAATGTTGTGAGTTTTCTCTGTTTATTTAATTTGTGTGGATGAGACCAACTCTGATAGCTATTGGTTAAATCAACATATCTTCCTTTCTTCTTTCCTAAATTCTATTATTTCCCCCTTTTGCAAATATTCCATCACACTACTTATTTGATACAAAATTGCCCAGTTGTGGTTCACGAAATGGGAATTAAAGTTTACCCTTACCAAATTGACAAACATCTTACATGGGAGCCTCACCGTTAAATGAGGGAGATTTATCTCATGATTGCCTAGGTTTTTAGCTATGCATAAAATCTAGCCAACAATACTTTAGAACAAATATGTTTCATGAGCAAAGCATAGTTTGATAATTTATTGATGTATGTTGTTCTACGCTTTGCGAAGAGAAATATCGTAACCCTTTGTAAATATTGTAGGACTTGTATCTTGATGACTACAAGTAGTGGTTGCAATATTTGTGGAAAGTTGTGAATGTACAGAGTTAGTTGAAGTCTAATGTTAAAATGAATATTTAATTTGACTTTGATTGAGCGGAGTGTAGCTCAAGGACAACGCATGCGCCAGCTTATATCCACCTCCAAGTTCAATCCTCAACCATTTAGGGGTGACCCCAAATGTGTGCTACTATCACATGATTGTGTTTCAACAACTTGCAATTTTGTTGTCCGATGAATGCTCTAACATAAGGACAAATGTAGCGAGCATTCACAGCTCCACCCCTGACCAAAACATACTCTCGTTAACACCTATAGTTATCATCACATTTGTGTACCCAACAAGAGGGTTTTCCCTACCCATCTGGGCATTGGCTCATTGGTGGTTAGATATCCTCAAGGCACCCATTCGTCTCGGTCCAGTGGAACACGCCCCCATCTACAAAACACGAGAGGGCTTTTTGATATAGAGGCAACGCCACAAAGAACGAAGTTTGTCACATGCACAAAGCTTGCAGTTCCCTTCCGATGCAAACGATCACCTACCCAATGTGATAGACGTCGTCACTACAATCCCCATCGAGGAGAAATGCAAGCATGCATTGTTAATTTCTACAACTTAATTTCCCAATTGGGCCCTCAATGATCTCTAGTGGCACCTCAAGTGACTTAAGCCTCTATTTAAATCATATGTCAATATAAGAGTGTCTTTTTTTGGTACCAAGTCATGTTTGACTATTGCCATGATTGGATGACCACAACAATTTAGTTCTTATAAGACTTTGTTTAAATCAGTAATAAGTATCAAAGAAGCACTTGGCAAATTGAATCACACAAAAATGCATGAAAGTGGTTGGACAAAAAAGCCTAAGTTTTGCTCAAATCGTGAAGGTATGAGGTGCTAGACAACAAATTATATCGTTACAAGATGACTCATACAATAATTGCATGAAATTTTCTGTAGAGTGTCTCTTGCATATCTACACCTACTTAAGCAAAGCATATGTTGTAGGAAGGAGACAACCTTGGAAAGCGATGACCATCGATGAATGCACAAATTGAGATTTTGAAGAAGACCAACGAGGTTTAGACTTGTGCAATGTATAGTTTTGGGGAAAGAACATTAAACAATTCTTTGATCGAATTTTCAACTTATACTTGTTCGAAGGAGGCAAAGATTGAGTTCTTGCGTAAACCAAGGGGATCCATTATTGCTCAAATCCTAGTCCGGATAAAGATGTTACTATAGATTGGGGAATTGAAATTTCAATGATTGAAGACTAAATTTTAAGTCGTTGAAGGGATTAGGATGTTAGTAGGCAAGAAAGCATTATCACTGCGTAAGGACTTGCATCTAGAATAATAGATAGTTCATAAAGTTAATTGAGATTATGGAAGTGTGTTGAAGGCCTAACGAGGATAATTGATGCCTAAGACCCCCTATGAGGATAGGGAATTTAGATCACGGGAATGTTGGAGTACCTACGAATGATAGGAAGGGCATGTCACTGATTTCCTTGAAGGGATATGCTCCAATGAAGAAATGAATTGCGTAATGATGAATTCTAATGGAAAGAGTATCTAGTGTTCGGTGGAGAAGACAGTCCATTAAGTGGAGGTATTCAAAGCAAGCATAAATGTAGTATGCCCTAGTGGAAAAAAATATAATCGAGGATGGCATGATAAAGATGGGTCATTGCCCCCAATGTATGCATGATATGTATCATGGAAAATGTGAGCAATGACACAAGGAAGACGTGCATGATATATATCATGGCACTATGGGGTACCAATAGAAAAACACAACATATGCAAGTTGGTCGTATTGGAAACAAATAGTGTATAAAGAAGATGTAGAGTGACAACAATTTCAAGAGACAAAGGCCAATCAATGAAATTGAAAAAATGAGAAGAATAACAATAAATGAATATTGGAGAAGGAAAAATAAATTAGGAGGAATCCCTATTTGTATACACTTTTCATTATATTTATGTGTGCTTAGGGATATTGCAGGTCCATATAATTGTGTTTGCTATTTGAAAGTTTTACATAGACACTAGGGATGTGATAAAAGCAAGGGTGGAGATTGAAACAAATGGAAAAACAACAGAAAATAACCACACAACCAGTTAAGCAAACTATAAATAAGTCATGAACACGAGATAAGGTGGCTTAGAAATGTCAAAATAGAATAAGTGGTGACAAAAAGTAGATTCTAGGTGAAATTTTGAAGGACTTGATACTTGGTAAGCACATATGATGAATTAGGAATTAAAAATATGTTTTAAAAAAATGGGGCAAAGGAAGTTAAAAAAAACAATATAGGAAACACAATAGTAACTCCATCATATCTCATTAGTAACCATAGTACCAACAAAATCTTCTTTTGACAGTTTAGTTTATGAATAACTTTGTTGTGTAGTTTGAGTATAGGTATCGCAAAGATGTGCAAGTCGAGAGGAGAATGCATTAGAGAAGAAGATACATCCATTTTGGGACTGTGGAATCCTGAATTTATGTTGGACATCTACGAGAAGACATAAGAATGTGTGTAGACATGTGTTGAGTGCAATTTCCATTTCATTATTCTGATCAATAAAAGGAAAGTTTGCTTTTTGTGTTGCGCATAGTGTATGTTTTCTTATCTGTGAGTTGCAAATTCAAAGACAGACCCTCATTGAATCTTCTAACCGTGACTGCATCATTTTGTATCACAGCAGGTTGTGTCATGTGGGTGTGTGAGGAGACCTTGTTTTTCACATTGCTGTGTGGGAAGAAAGTAATGTATGCATCTTCCAGTTCAGGGAGTGTTGGGAATAAGGTGTGGTGGTTGAGTGTCCGAGACTCGTAAGACAGTCATGTCGCACGAAGGTATCTGTGTAGGTTCAAAACTAAAGATCACAACAATAGGTTTGGTGAAGATGTCTCCAAGAATAGTGGTGTCACTCAATATGGAAGGAAGACTAGATGAGATCATGGAAAGGTTACAAGCAATATATATTAGATTGATTATGGTGCAAGAAGAGATAAGAAGAGGATTCATCCCGAGAGATGATGTGAGTGATGCGGAGGTAGAAGAAACAAATGCAGAAGTGAGGCCAGCACCTGAGCGTTTAAATGACGAAGAAGATAAACTCATCAGAGTTTCATGTTTTTTGGATTGCTAAACCCAGAGGAAAATGAAATAATAACTAGGTTGCATATGAATTTAGACAATTTAGGACTTCGTCTTAAAAATCCATCTATTGATTGTCCCAATAAGATGGATGAATACTTCAAGTTTGAAAAAGAAGTGGATACATGCAAGGTGGGAGTTATGGAAACCAAGTTAAAGGGTCATGCGGCCTTGTGCTGGAAATAGGTACAGTAGGAGTGCAACAGAAAGGGTAAGGATAAGATTATTCCTTGGGAGAGGATGGTTTTGAAGCAAGGGAAATTTTCTATGTGGAGATAACTAGTTATGCATGTTGAAGAGGTTATAAAACTTGTAACAAAGGGAATTGATCATGAATGAGTACACAAAGGAGTTCTAAGTTATTACCATCTGAGCTGGTCATCATGAGATGAATAATGAGAAGGATACGAGTACCTGCTAGGAGAGGATACTTCTGAAGAAATGGAAAGTTTCTACTTGGAGATTACCATTTAGACATGCTCAAGAGGTTGCAAAACTTGTGAGAGAGGGAGCTTAGCATGAAGGAGTGCACGGAGTTCTACAGGATCACCATTTACATCGATCATCATGAGATGGATAGCAACAAGGTTTTGCAGTATATCAATGGCATGCACTTGAACATCCAAGATGAGATCAGCATGGGGAGACAACAAACAATAGAGAAAGCATACCAATATACTTTGAAGGCAAGGGAGAAGCTTGTGAATGTACTTGCGTAGGTTCGACGCTAAAGATCACAACATTAGGTTTGGTGAAGATACATCCAAGAAGAGTTGTGGCACATACTGGAGCAATGGTTGCAAATTTGGCAAGAAGATTGGATGTGCTTGTGGAAATGTTACAAGCAATGCACATGAGATTGACAACGGTTAAGTAAGATACAAGAAGAGGATTCACCCCACGGATGATGTGAGTGATGCAAAGGTAGAAGAAACAAACGCAAAAGAAGCGGGACCGGCATTTGAACAAGGGAGAAGCTAAATTCACCTAAGCTATAACAAAGATTTGCAAAGGGGCAAGGATGAAGTTCCCTATTTATTTGAGAATGCTAAATGAAGAGGACTTGATTGATTGTCTTTCTATGATGGTGGGAATACTTCAAGTTTGACAAAGTAGCAGATGCACACAAGGTGAGGGTTCTGCAAACCATATTGAAGGGGCATGCGGGTATGTGGTGGACGAAGGTACAGTTGGAGCCCAAGAAAAAGGTAAAGATGAGATTACTCCCTAGGAGGATATGGTTTTGATGCAAGGGCACATTTCTACCTACAAATTACCTATTGGACCTAATTAAGAGGTTATAAAACTTACGACAAAGGGAGTTGAGTGTTAACGAGTACACAAAGGATTTTTACGGGATCGTTGTCTAAGTTTGTCATCATGAGATCGATAACAAGAAAAATTAGATTATCCACAAAGATGGGATGTTCATAGCAAGAAAGATCAATTCTTCAATCTCTTTGAGTCCACAACAAAGACCAATGTCACCTTGGTCTCTAATAAACAGCTATGCAAACTCATCTCGCACATGCATAAGTTCATGTTACTCATGGCTTCCTTAGAGACAGCTGCGTGGGAGAGGAAGCAAACATTGGCGGCGTCCAGTGTGCCCACATCGTTACAACAGAAACAACTCGAAAAATTATTAAAGTAGCACAATGAAGTCTTCATAGAAGCAAAAGGCCTTCCAACACACTGCACAACAACACACCGCATCGATTTGGTCCCTACATCCCCTCTTCAAAAAGGCTTGATGTCACACAAATCACTTTGGGAGAATGAATAAGTCTCATACCAAATACAAGAGCTCTTCAATCTGCACAAGATCAGGCGTACTTATTGGCCTTGTGGTATCCCGACAATACAAGCACCCAAGAAAGATCATAGTGAATAGTTGGTATCCATTATTGCGCATCGTTGAGCTCCCTGGATCAACTCCAAGATGTACAATATATCACCAAAATCGACCTCAACTTTAATTAACACTAGGTCCCAATCCATCCCGAAGGCATCTACAAAATAGCTTTCAAAACAAGGGAAGGATAGTATGAATTGTTGTTTATGCCTTTCCGCTTGACCTTTGCACCAGCGATATTCATGTGACTGATAAATGTACTACTTGCCATCCTAAACTTCTTCAACGTTATCTACCTGGATGACATTTTCATCTTCAAGAAGACTTGGGAGGAGCATGTCGAGCAGATTGCATGCATCCTAGACAATTTGCACAAAACAAGTTGCATGAAAACATAGCATAGTGTTCATTCATAGTACCGCAGATCCAATACTTAGGCTAAATCGTTGATCGAGCAGGGCTACATGTAGACCTGAAGAAGATAAAAGTGATTTAGGATTGGCCTACGTCACTCAACCTTACAGAGTTGTATAGTTTTCTCAGACTCGTAAATTTCGACAGCAGGTTCATCCTTGGTTTCTCATAAATTTCTTCGTCACTTAGCTAGATTACGCATGCAAAATCCAAGTTGAACTCATGTACAACAGAAAACTTTTCGAGGTTTTAAAGCAATGCTTATTTTCTTTCAATGCCGAGATTGCACACTCCTTAGAACTCACACCAATGCATATGATTACATACAGAAAGCAGCACCTATGTGGGAGAGGAAGAAGGCATCAGCAGCATCCATCGTGCCCACATTGTCACAGTAGTAGAAATTCAATAATTTACTAAAGTAACATGGTGAAGTCTTTGCAGAAACAAAAG
This sequence comes from Taxus wallichiana var. yunnanensis, assembly GCA_018340775.1. Taxonomy (NCBI): domain Eukaryota; kingdom Viridiplantae; phylum Streptophyta; class Pinopsida; order Cupressales; family Taxaceae; genus Taxus; species Taxus wallichiana. The sequence goes on from CM031235.1 coordinate 221,616,887, forward strand.
GCTTTCCAACACATTGCACAAAAAAGCATCGCATCAATTTTCTCCCTAGATCCCCTCTTTCAAACGGCCCATTATCCCACATATCACTTTAGGAGAATGATAAAGTCTTGTGCCAAATACAAGAGCTCCTCCATCAAGGAAAGAATGGGCCTAGCCACTCACCTTGTTGTAGCCTAATAGTTCTAGCACCCAAGAAAGATGGGACATGGCAACTTTGCATAGACTATCGCGCTCTCAACAATATCATAGTGAAGAATCGGTATCCACTGCCGCACATTGATGACCTCCTAGATCAACTCCGAGGTGCACAATACTTCACCAAGATCAACCTCAAGTCTTGTTACCACCAAGTCCTAGTCCACCCTGAAGTTGTTTAGAAGACAACTTTCAAGACATGGAAAGGGTTATACAGATGGTTGGTTATGCCTTTGGCCTTAACCATTGCACCAATGACATTCATGAGATTGATGGATGACCTACCTTAGCACTTCCTCAACTCCTTCGTCATCGTCATCTTAAATGACATTCTCATCTTTAACAAGACTTGGGAGGAGCATGTGGAGCACATCACGTGCATCTTACTCACTTTGCACAAACATAAGCTTAAGGAAAACTTAGCTAAGTGTTCATTCGGCATACCTCAGATCCAATACTAGGCTACATCATTGATCGAGCAGGGGTGCATGTAGATCCAAATAAGATCAAAGTCATTCAGGATTGGTCTACTCCACATAACCTCATAGAGTTAGAGAGCTTTCTCGCACTTGCAAATTTCTACAAGTTTATCCTTGATTTCTCTACTCCACACAACCTCAGAGTTACAGAGCTTTCTCGCACTTGGAAATTTCTACAAGTTCATCCTTGATTTCTCGCATATTTCTTGGTCATGCAGCCAAATCACGCATGCCAAAGCCAATTTTGTTTGGGCACATGCACAACAATGCACTTTTGAGGTTCTCAGGCAATGCCTGCGCAACAATCATTCCTGCAATGCCAAACATTACACACTCCTTTGAACTTCAAACCAATGCATGTGATTACGCAGACGGTGTGATACTCATGCAGCATGTACATGTGGTCACCTACCACTAAGAGAAGTTGATGCTTAGCAACACGGTGGAAAGGTACACTACCTACGAAAAACATTGTACACTATTGCGCAAGCAATTTAGCAATGGTGGAACTACATTTGGGGAAAGGAGATAGTTCTACAGGGCATAATCCATTCCAAACATCTTTTGGTTTCAACCAATGGCACCATTAAACATCTCCTACCGTGCACTAGCAGACACTTATTTACTCATACAGAAAAAGAGCAATGGACAAAGATGAGATTTGTTTATACCACATACAATTTGTTTGATAACATCATCAGGTTCAACAAATTTCCTCTCACTCACATCAAAAATACAAAGAATGCCATGACGTTCATCGCACTCCTCATGCATTCTGAGTTAGCAATAGAGTTTGGTTGCATCTTCATAAGGAATGCTTCAAAGGTCCACTCAAGCCTCTCTGCAATATGGTACTTACACCATTCTTCAAACCAATGGTCAGAATGCCTTTCTTCATGATCTACCTACATAATCGGCCATACACCAAGTCTTCAATGTGCAACTTCTCAAGCCTTACTTTCCAGCACTTCTTGAACCCGCAGTACTTCCTGAACATTTTCCGACTGTAGATGAGGACAAGAGTATCGAAGTGTTAGATACCCACACCTATCATGGCACTCATCAGTTTGGATTTGTCGAGACCAGGATATATGCTAATCAAGTTAGTGGTACAACCTTCACCAGCTTCAAGTTCAATTTCCTCAGCTAACTTCCATGGGAAAAAAGACCATTGCTTCTGAAGAAAGGGCAAATGATCCATGCAGCCTCGCAATATTTTGTAACCTTGAAAACCAGTCTACAATGTGCATTTTGTACGTGGTCATGCAGCCAGTCTTCAATGTGCAACTTCTTTAGACATACTTTCTACCACTTCTTAAACCCGCGATGACACACCATCCTTCCGATTTGGGCACTGAACATTTGTGTGTGGACAACAGGTATCGAAGTGTTAAATACCCGGACCTACCATGGCTATCATCAGTTGTTTGGAGTTGTCGATACCAGGCCATGTACTAATCAAGACAAGTGGTAAAACCTTCACGAGCTTCAAGCTCAATTTCCTTAGCTAACTTCCAGCGAAAAGAAGACCATTATTTTTGAAGAAAGGATGAATGATCCATGGAGCCTCATAGCATCTCGTAGCCCTGAAATCCTTCAAACTTCTCTTGCAAAGCATGACTTCTACTTTGTAGCAGCCCACAGCGAGGATAGAACCTCGCAATAGTTAGCAACATCCACCTAGTTGTTCACAGCTTCCCTCTAGACTCGCTTCTCCTATCCTTATTGTATTACCTGTTTCACAACATTTAGCATCTGGTGCACAACCTCACAACATTACATAAACCTCCTTGCTACATCCCCTATAGCTTTCCACTCACTCAAAGCTCTTACACTTAAAACCCTTTGGCTAAGTCCCACAAAACCTTGGCACTTTTCCTTGCACAATCCCTAACATCCCTCACAGCTGCTACACAACTCAAGTAGATTCTGCAAGCTTCTGCTAGCCATACGTAACCTTTGCATCTTATGCAAGCATGTGCAAGCTTCTTCCTATCACATACTCAGGTCTTGTAATGTTGTGTAAACCATCATGTTTCATATCCACAACTCTTGTGTTGTCGCATAGGCTCCTACAACGCTTGTAGTTCACCTCAACACAATGCAGCTCTCAATAGCTATCCTGCACATCACTACTCTGGAGTCTTGATTTCCCACATTACAGTTATTGTCGTGGATCTGCAAAAGAATGTTATACTTCAACGTTCACTCATCATCACCTCATTGCCGAGGGGCACACCAAATGGCACATCTAGCACCTACTAATGTCATAGCATCTTTGAAATATGCCACATGTCATATCCCAACTGCTACGCCTGTAAGATGGAAAGGTGGTAACCATGTCTTCGGCAATGAACACCAGTTACATTTATTATTGTCATATTACATGGAGTGTAACATACTAGTCATACACATATAGAATGATTCTTGAAATTGAATTAGCACTCACTCGAATCATGCCAGATTGTCTTGTTTAGTTTTTGCTCACATACATTTATTTTTGTATTCATTCATAGTAGTGTAGATAATGAGCAAGCCCCTTTTGAAACAAGAGCCTACTCTCTTACATTTACTTTATATACATCTCTATACTCCCTATTCAGCATTTATTAATAGAAATTGCATACGTTGTAAATAGTCTTCTGTTACATAATTGTGTGTTTTGGATCATTACTATTCAATAGCACACGCACACCTTTCTATAGTCATTTCTACTCCATCTAGCACAGGTTTTGTGCACAAGCAACACTCTGAACTCTATAGAATATCCTAGCTAGTGTAGAGGCATGATAGCATCGTGCAAGAGCACTACGAGGTTGAGATGTGAATTGGCAAATACACAGGAAAGGTTATCTGTGACATCCTACCAATGTATGCATCCCATGTTTTGTTGGAGAGATCATGACAGTATAATAAAGATGTTATATGATGGGACGGTGAATAGTATGCATATGAAGAAATATGGCTAAAAATATAATCAAGTCTACTAAAGGAAGAACACAAACAGTATTATGCTACATTGTTGTGTATTTTGGTTCATTGTTGTTCAATAACCCACGCACACTCTTTTCTAATCCTTGTTGCTCTAGTAACCACAGGATTGTCTTGTTCACATGATCCTGAGCCCCATGGTGTGGATCATTAATATCAAAGCATAGCTCTTAACCTTTCAATTCTTGCAAAGGCACAAGAAAGTTATCCAAGAACATGCGCTAGCAGTAAAGTGGGCTTTAGGAATCCTATAAATAGCCCCAAGGACCCTCAATTGAACACACTGCAATTCAGATAATTCAGATCATGGATAGCGGGAATAGTTTGACAGGATACTGATGTATGTTGTTCTATGCATTGTGGATAAGAAATATTGTAACCCTTTGTAAAGATTGTAAGACTTGTATCTTATGAGTACATGTAGTGGTTGTGGTATTTGTGGACAATTGTGTATGTTGTTCTATGCATTGTGTATGAGAAATATTGTAACCCTTTGTAAAGATTGTAACACTTGCATCTTAATGAGTACATGTAGTGGTTGTGGTATTTGTGGACAATTGTGAATGTGATGAGTGTACCTTACATAATTGATTAGTTTAAGTCTAAGGTTAAAATGAACATTTTATACACATTGTTAAATTCTACTAGTCAATTTCGCAATGGAGGCATCGATGATCTCTAGCTGCACCTCAAGTGAGCACTTAAGCCTTTTGTTCAAGTGTATGTCGGCATAAGAGTGTCTTATTTGTTGTACAAGGTCGTGTTTGTGGATTGCCAATGATTGGATGAGCATAATGCCCAACATTTTGATTCTTACAATACCTTGTTTGAACTGGTAATGAGGATCACAGAAGCATACAGAGAATTGAATCATGTAAGAACACATGAAAGTGTGGTTTGAGGAAAAAACCCTACATTTTGCAGGAATAGCAAAAGTAAAAGTAAGTAGACGACCACTAGTATGGTTGCAAGATGAATGAAACAATAATTGTATGACATTTTCTATATATAGTTTCTCTAGCATATCTTCACGTCATTAGCAACATATGGCGTACGAAGGAGACGAAACTTTGGGAAGTGGTGACCATCAACAGATACACAGATTTAGAAGTTGAAGGAGATGACAATGTTTGGACTCGTGCAAAGTGGATTCTTCGGGCGATGTGCACTAAAAATTATTTGTTCAAGTTATTGATTTCTTCAAAGGACGTAGAGATGAATTCTTGCATCAACCTAGGGGATCTTTTACCGCTCAAATCCTATTCAAGGTAATATGTTACTTATAGATTAGGGAATTGAAAATATAATGATTCGCAAGGCTCAATTTTAGGTCTCTCAAGGGCAATGTTGTCTATAGGAAGGAAAGGGTTATGACTGCGCAAGGAGTTGAACAAAAAGAATAGATAAGTCAGAAAGTTAATGCAGACTACAAAAGTATGTTTTAGGCTGAATGAGAATAATCAATGCCAAGGACTCTAAGCGAATGCGGAATTCAGATCGGGGAATGTTTGAGTACCTGCGAAGCACTAGAAAGCACGTCACCAATTTAATTTAAGGGATATGCTCTTGCAAGGCAAGTGAATTTCGCAATGATGAATCCTAATGGAAATAGTATCAATCAACGAATGAATGTTCGTGCAGCCGGCCATGTCGGAGGAACACGGCTCGGTTCTGACAGCCGGATGGGTGAGAGGAAGCCTCCCCGCATTACCATTATGGGTGGGGGGTGGGAGGAAGCGATTGCCGTATGAACAGCAGGGGACTTCTCCGTAATGGATCCCCGGTCACGGAATCATACTCATAGGCATCAGGATTAGGCGGGAATCACTGGCCCCTGGCGGGGTCAAGTGGCGTTTGGCCGGGGGTCTCAAGCGGCGGAATCATGGGAGGCGGGAATCGCTGGCATAGCCATTCCATGGGAATGAATCACTAATCTAGCATTTAATGGAGATGAAAGTCCACTAGGTGAAAATGACGATAGAGTAAGCACAAATGTCGTATTCCCCAAATGGGCAAAAATGAAATCAAGGATGGCACAGTAAAGATGGGTCCTTTCCCACAATGTATGCATGATATGTATCATGGCAGATGCGAGCAAGGACACGAAAAAGACTTGAATGATATGTATCATGGCAGGTGCTAACAAGGACACAAAAAAACGTGCATGATATGCATCATGGCACCATAGGGTACAAATAGGAAAAATAAAATATGCAAGTTGGTCATTTTGGAAATAACTGGTGTATACAGGAAAAGATAAAGAGATAAGAGTTTTAGGAGACCAAAGGACAATCGGTGAAATCAAACAACTTGGATGAAAACTAATAAATGTATATTGTAGAAGACAAAATAAGTAAGGAATCCCTACATGCCTATAACTCAAACCATATCCATGCGAAATAAAGGACATTGCGCTCCCATATAATTGTTTTGTTATCACTTGGACGTTTTGTGTAGAAGTTGGGTAAGGGGTAAATGCAAGCTAAATTAGGGGCAAGGCTTGAATCAATTGGAAAGCAAAGGATATTGAAAGCAAAAATAGTGAAGGAAACTAATAATAGTCCCTGAAGCTCAAATAAATTATTAAGGCAAGAAAAATGCTCGCTTAAATATATCAAAATAGATGACGTGGCTATCGAAAGTAAGTTTTGGATGAAATTTTGAATAATGCGGTACTAGGAAGCACGCAATAAGAATTAAGAATAGAATATACGTTACAAATAAATCTTTGAGAAAAGGACGCAAGAAGATAACAATACAAGAAACACAGGAGACTATGTACAAGAAAAGACATACCATAAACTATATACAGGAACAATCAAGAGCTATGTGCAATAAGGAATTACGTGCAATCAATAGATAAAACTTAGTAAGTACACGCAGAAGGCTAGTAAATAACTAAACTATAAAACCATCCACTCTTGAAATCCATCATCGTACGTTGTATAATGTCAAATATATGTATCATTGTAAGGCACAAGACCAAGATTGACAGGTTACAACCAGCACAAAAAAGGTAGCTAAGTGGAATCATCATCGTTGTCATCAAAGTAATCGTAATAATTTGTTGTTACTCTATGAAAAATGATATGATCCTTTATCTTAGATTGGGTTGAAAATCAGGATAATTTGTATAATGTCAAATTTATGAATACATTGCCAGGCGAAAGATCAGAATGGAATCATTACAACCAGCGTAGAAAAGATAAATAAGTCGAATCATCATCCCTGTCATCTAAGTAATCATAACAATTTGTTATTCCTCTATGGAAAATGGTATAATCCTTTATCTTTGGCTTGAAAATCAAGATCATTTGTAATCGGTAAAATGCAATCGTGTAGAGAGAGGTTGTTAGGAACACACCCTTGAAGGTTGGATTATGGCTTACAAAATTAGTGGCTCGTCACGAACATGACGCTTAGTTGTTGATACTTCCATTTGTAGTATGGATGACCATAGTTTGAATTCCATTGGATAATAGAAGTGTAGTGTCTCTACAGATGGCGATTAATTTGTTTTTGTGCACAAATTTGAGACAATAATGCAAGGTTAATAATATTGTTTTTTATTTCATCTATACAAGGATGTCCGTGCAAATACATCATACAAACCATTATCGGGCATGACATTGAATCAAAATGGCTTTGGGATCCACTGCAAAAAGTAAACAAATAGCACCAAGGGGTTTTGCAGTATCTCCATCACATCTTATAATACTAATAGTAATACTAACGTGATCTTTTGATAGTTGTGGCTATGAATAACTTTGTTGTGCATACATTAACACTCGAGTCATTATCATCCATAGCTTTTTGTGTCCTCTATGAATATGTGCCTATAAGTTTAATTTTGGGGACTGGTTTTGGTTCTTCGCCATATGTTACTTTGACCTTGAGACGGGTACCAATGTCGGGAAGAGGGTTTGTAAATATTTTCAAATGTTGGTTAAGTTGAGCCATAAAGCCATTTAAAATTCAACGCAACAAGTAAACTAATAGCACCAAGGGGTTGTGTAGTATCTCCATCACATCTCATAAAACTAACACTAGTATCAACGTGATCTTCTTTTGATAGTTGTGGCTATGAATAACTTTGTTGTGCATACATTAATTACACTCGAGTCATTATCGTCCATAACTTTTTGTGTCCTTTATGGATATGTACCTATAAGTTTAATTTTGGGGACTGGTTTTGGTTCTTTGCCATTCATTACTTTGACCTCTAGACGGGGGACCAATGTCAAGAAGAGGGTTTGTAAATATGTACAAATGTTGGTAAGGTTATAAAGCCATTTAAAACTTTTTGGTACCTGCAACTTGAATGTGATTACCCTCGATTACGACACGATTCTTGTGTTTGAAGATAATACATTTCATAGAAAGTTTGAGGGCTTTGTGATAATCATAGAATGCACTTCCATCATAGCTGTTTGGCAAAGGCCTTGATGGAATTGACTCTCAAATAGCAAGTATATTAATTGAGTTACATTTAAGCAATTTTTGTTACATTTTCTATGTACTCTTGCATAGCCTTTAAAATTGTCTTCATTGTGGTTGTTGTGGCAAGACTATCTTGTTAAGTTGTTATGCTACATTTACTACATCTTCTGCTTTAGGCTTGGGTTGGAAAGTATTATAACTTGATTTAGTCTTAAGGTTGCCTTTATATTGAAATTTCAGCTTGAATGCAATTACTCTTGATTAGGTCACGATTCTTGTGTTTGAAGGTAACACATTTGATGGAAGAATGTTTGAGAGCTTTGCAATAATCGCAGAATGCAGTTCCATCATATCTATTTGGAAAACTCCTTGATGAAACTGACTCTCAAATAGCAAGTATATTAATCAAGTTACATTCAAGCAATTTTAATTACATGTGGACTCTTGCATAGCCTTTAAAATTGTCTTCGTTGTGGTTCTTGAGGTAAGACTATCTTGCTAGATTGTTATACTACATTTACGACACGATTCTTGTGTTTGAAGCTAACACATTTGATGGAAGAATGTTTGAGAGCTTTGTAATAATCGCAGTATGCAGTTCCATCATATCTATTTGGAAAACTCCTTGATGAAACGACTCTCGAATAGCAAGTATATTAATCGAGTTACATTCAATCAATTTTAATTACATGTGGACTCTCCCATAGCCTTTAAAAATGTCTTTGTTCTGGTTCTTGAGGTAAGACTATCTTGTTAGATTGTTATACTACATTTACTACATCCTTCTCTTAAGGCTTAGGTTAAAAATTACTAGTACTTGATTTAGTCTAAAAGTTGCCTTTAGCCTGAAATTTTGCTCCACCAAAGGCAAGGGATTTACCCCATATGTAACCATGTTGCCCTCTATAAAACGTGAGCTCTACGATTCTAGTTGTGTGATAAAAGTTGTCTACTTATCGATATATTTTGAAAACAACTTCATCCCGAATAGAGGACAATAAGCTTTGAGCAAATATATTGATGAAATTTGGTTTTGGCAATTTATGGGTCATATTAACTACCATGTTCTTGATACGAAATTAGATACTATTAATCAATTCATTAAAGTTTTGTCTTAGTTGGGTAATATGTGTAAATGTGATCTTTATGCATCGTTCATTGAAAAATGCAAGAAAAACATCATTTAGTGAGGCAAAAGTATGGATGGACCTTTGCAGTAATGCATAGATTCAATAAAGAGCATAGTTGTTTAGGCTCTAAGAAATAGCACAATCTATGTCTACAAAAATGAAGTGACAAAAGGCCACAAGGTGTAGCCGTTGTTGCAAGGAAAATATAGGGTTTATTTGATCTGATTGAAATGGAGAGGGAGGGCCTTTGATAAATATGATCTTGCATGAAAAATCAGCTACTTGAAACCTATTAAAGATGAAATTCACAAGTAGAATTTTATGAACACGCAAGAAGATTGGGTGAATTTGACAACAAAGTTAGGTGGTAAAGGTCATTTGAAATAAAGGCCAAGGAAGCCAAAAAAGCATTCAAAAACTTGAGTTCATGTAGAATTTTGTAAATAACCAATGAAGGAAAATTAGGATAAGTAGGAAAGTAGTTGCGTGTGGTTTCGTAACAATAATAGCATAGTTGTCTGCTAGAACTATTTGGTTCATGGATGTGTGATTGTAGCTTTGCACAACTTGCTTGATTGTACACAATAATTCTAGGAGGTCTTATGCTACAAGGAAGGTATGTGTGTCCTACATAATAAATGTTCACCTACGCAACCTTGTCGCTCCGAGATTGGTGCATATGGACCTGCATGGTTTCCCTTTGATCCGAGATTTGCTCGGAAACACTTATACTTACATTCACCTTTACATACTCGACAAGAGGGTTTGACTGACCGAGTGTTGGATCATTGGTGGTAAGGTAACCTCGAGGCCCTATTTGCTCCAAATTGATTCATGCACCCATCTTCCACCCCCAAAGGACTTTTTGATATATAGGGAGCACAACTGCCAAAAAGATTTCCACATGCACGAAGCTTGAAGTTACTTTCCGATACGAACACTTGCCTACCCAATACAATATACATCGTCCACTACACTCCCCAACAAGGAGTAATGTGAGCAAATCTCTCTCTGGGGTCAACAAGGGCAATGCACCAAAGCTCTTGCATTACATTTTGGAAACCAGCCTACATTCTTCTGCAACACAATGGTTGATGTGTTGGCACTTAAGGATGAGATGAAGGAGAGAGTCCCCTCCAACATCCCCACACAATAGGCACAAACTACCAAGAGGGATCAACCAACCCAATCCTACCAATGCTACTAAGGACATACTCCCTGCTTGCATTGAGAAGCCAACAAACAACTTCCGTAGTAACATTTTCATACCTTTGAGCCCACTTGATATAGCTTCGAGTTTCTTCCAACTTGAACTACTTGAAGAACTTCAAAGAATCCTACAATCTAAACTTATTATCCCAAATGTCCCAAGCCTGATCCCACACAAGAGAAATTTTACCTTCCACGTTAGGGACGTTCTTTTTAAACCACTTGGTTGTTCTATGGATCGAGGTCCAGATTTCTCCAACCCTACAAAGTTGATTGTTGCTTACTAAATCTGCAATGCATGTCTTGAGCCCTCTATACTCATTCAAGGCCCGAGCCCTTTGGCTAGCGGTGAATACTGGAATTGAGTAGATGTTAAGCTCTAGATGAAATTTTTGTGCACTGATACATATGAGATTGACTACAATGGAGGAAGATAGAAGAAGAGGATTCATCTTGAAGGATGATGTGAGTGATGCGAAGGTAGAAGAAACAAAAACAAAAGTATGTCCGAGTGCACAAGCATTTGAACGAGGGAGAGGATAAAATAATCAAAGCAATATCAAAATTCAGCGAGGGATGGAGTTTCATGCTTTTTGGGAGGCTAAACCCATAGGAGTTGATTGATTGGCTCATCGAGATGGATGGATCTTGTGAGTTTCACAAAGTAGCAGATGCTTGCAAGGTGAGGGTTATGTAAACCATGTTGAGGGGTCACGCGGCCTTGTGGTGTAAGGAGCTCTATATTTGGAGTGCAACAAAAAGGGTAAGGATAAGGTTACTTATTGGGAGAGGATTGTTTTCAGGCAAGGGCAAGTTTCCACCTGGAGATTATCAGTTAGACCCATTAAAGAGGTTGTAAAACTTGTGACAGATGGAGTGGAGAGTGAAGAAGTACACGGAGGAGTTCTAAGAAATCACTGTCTAATCTGGTCATCGTGAGATGGATAATGAGAAGGACAAGATTACCCACTAAGAGAGGATGGCTTCGAAATGATGGAAAGTTTCTACATGGAGATTACCAGTTAGACATGTTGAAGAGGTTGCAAAACTTGTGACAGAGGGAGCTGAGTGGGAAGCATTAAAAAGAGGAGTGTGAGGGAATCACCATCCAAGCAAGTCATTGTGAGATGATGGATAAGATTACCCACTACGAGGGGATGGTTTTGAAGCAATGGAAAGTTTCTACCTAGAGATAACCACTTAGATATGTTCAAGAGGTTGCAAAACTTGTGACAAAGGGAGTTGAGTATGAAGGAGTACAAGGAGGAGTTCTATAGGATCACCATCTAAGATGCTCATCATGAGATGGATGACGAGAAGGTTGGGTGATATATCAATGGCATGCACTTGAACATCCAACATGAGATTGGCATAGTGAGAGAAAATGATAAAGGAAGGATACCAATATGCTTTGCAAGATGAGGAGAAGCTAACACATAGATAGCAAGTTTTTGTGTAAGGAAAATGGAGACTCAACTGAAGAATGGAGAAACCCATGCACGAGCAAGGAAGTCAGGAGAGTACTATTTTTGCACAAATGGAAACAGCCAAAGAAGAGAGTATTTTAGGAAAACAAAAAGTAGCTATGAGAGATGAAGACGTAAGTCATTCAGTGGAATGTGCTTTAGATGCGGGGAGATTGTACACCATGCATATGAATGCCCTTATGCGCAAAGTGATGGTCAAAGGAGAAGACATGGGTGTGGTGTGCAAGGCTTTCAAGTGGATGGAAATTCTATTGCAGCACCCATGGACGGAGAGGAACATGAGGGAGAGAATGTACTTACAATTAGTAGAAACTTGAAACTAGCATGAATACGGGAAGATTTGTGATAGAGGTAACAGATTTTCCAAATTAATTGCAAGACCAAAGGTAAACATTGCATTTTTGTGGTTGATAAATGGAGCATGGACAACTTAGTGACCCGAGATATGGTGGTGAAGTTGGGTTTTGTACACAAAATGGATAGCATTATGCAAGAGCAATGCAAGGTTGAGATGCAAATTGCCAAATACACAAACACAATTCAGTGTGACGTCCTACCAATGGAGGAATGACATGTTTTGTTGGGGAATTCATGGCAATGTAATAAATATGTTATATGATGGGAGGAAGATTGTTGTGCATGTGAAGAAATATAGTCAACAATATATTCTACATCCATTGTAAGAAGAAAACAAGGTAGCAAAACAACGTGATTTGGTTTTGCTCAGACTTGTTGGAGGAAGAGACCATAGTACATGCAAAGGAGGAAGCGGATGCAGAGCTGAGGCAGTTATGTGAGAACCCACATAGGAGTCTTCTTGTCTTACACAAAAATAAGAGTACAATGATCACGAAGAAAAACAGGTGTGCGTAATGACATAGAGGAACACCACATAGAAGACAATGTCTGGACCATAGATGTCCAAGTGCAAATGTGGTACATAATGATGATGTGCAGAGAGGGGGTTACCCACTATAAACAATGGTGTTTGGCCTGAGGATAGTGGGTGCAAGGGTGAGAGTATGCAATGGTGGATTTGGAGGAAGAGGTCAATTTTGGACCCAACAGAGCCAAACAGTGGGATGAGGGGATCGCCCATTTGGTGCAAAGGCATGTCAAGACCTCACCAAGAGTTCAAAAGGGTGGTACTACCACCTAGCCTAAGTGTGTAAGCACCATGCTCACACATTTTCTAACCCAAGGTGTACCACACAAGCATTTATGTCTACGCACAATCTTGCATCAACCAAAAACATAATTGGTAGCAATAAGTAAATTTGCATAGTTATTGTCTACACAAACCTGTTTGGTTCTCCAACGTGTGATTGACATCTGGGCAGTGCACTTGGTTGTGCACAACGATTCAAGGAGGTCCTATACTAGGGGAAAGTTGAAGTATGCGCAAGGGAAGGACGGTGTGTCCTACACGGAAAATGCTTTCATGTACAGCCTTGTGGCCTTGTAACTCGTGCATATAGACATCACACGGTGGCCCGTCGATGCCTTCATGGTGAAGTTTCCTTTGGTGGTGACAATTGTCAACTTAGCTAAGAAATTTGGAAGAAGGTGGCAGTGATCCATCAATAAACGAATAATTGACTTGCTTCAACAGCACCTATGATTACAGACATGATGTCATTGTTAAGGGGCTTGGAATTTGCAAAGAGGTCGACTACAAAGAGGAGAATTCGAGCTCAAGAACCATGACTAGTTTGAGTAGAGGGAACATAGAGTTGTACAATTTGAGAGGAGCACATATGAGAGAAGCATATCCATCCATTTTAGGACTGTGCAGTCTTTCATTAGTGTTGTAATTCTACGAGAAAATGTAGGAATGTGTGTAGGCATGTAAAGAGTGTAATTTCCATTGTTGTAGTGTGATCAATGAAATAATAGTTTGTTTTTATATGATGCACATAGTGTGTGTTTTTGATATGTACTACACGGTCTAATACAGTCCTGCATTGGATCCTCTAACCATGACTGTATCACGAGGTTGGAACGGGGGATAAGCGTAAGGAGATAGAGACCTCAATTCCAAGGAAATGCCTTAGAGGAAGAAACCTTCTCGTGCAACACCTAATATGAGTTGAAGACAAAATTTGAAGGAAAAGCACGATGATTTGTATGAACTGGAAAATCTGATGAAGGTTGTGAATGAACACAATAACACAGACAAGAAAATATTAGCAAAATGAGCAGATTTTGATAAGGAAATCAAGCAAAGGTAACTCAAGTATTTGTCATGCAGATTGGTGGGGCTTGAAACACGGACTTGTATGAGTAAAGACAAGCAAGTTAGTCTGGTACAATGTTGACATTAGGAAAGGCGCAAGAAAATGACCAAGTATAGCTCTACATGAGTGAGATTTACACAACACCACAAGCCTACTTAGATTCGCACAAGCATAAGGAAGATAGTCATTTTGCACCTCTGTGCACACGACAATTTGGGGAAGAGGCATGAAAAGAGCTGCTGGGTGGAAGGATTTGAAGAAGGAAGTTGTGGATGAGGTATCAATTTCACAAATAACCACATGAAAAATGGGCCAATTCTAGATCCATCTAGAAGGATGACAGGATTAGGAAATTGGGTTCAAGGAATCCTATAAATAGCCCCATTGACCCCTCATTTGCACACACCAGGATTCAGATTTACACAACACCACAAGCCTACTTAGATCATAAGGAAGATAGTCATTTTGCACCTCTTGCACACGACAATTTGGGGAAGACATGAAAAGAGCTGCTGGGTGGAAGGATTTCGAAGAAGGAAGTTGTGATGATTTAGTATCAATTTCACAAATAACCACATGAAAGAGCATGGGCCAATTCTAGATCCATCTAGAAGGATGACAGTTGGATCCAACAGAGCACAAGTTGGTAGGAAATTGGGTTCAAGGAATCCTATAAATAGCCCCATTGACCCCTCATTTGCACACACCAGGATTCAGATCAGACAGATTTGGAGAACGAAGCACAGTTTTGGTCCTTTGCCATATGTTACTTTGATCTTGAGAAAATGTTCCAATGTTAGGAAGACGCACCTATAATTGAGGATCTAATGTTATTGTTAAGGGCCTGGAATTTGTAAAGACAAAGACTGCAAAGAGGAGAAGTTGAACCGAAGAACCATGACTAGTTTGAGTATAGGTATCACAAAGTTGTGCAAGTTGAGAGGAGAGAATATGAGCAAGTAGGTCTCTCCATTTTGGGACTAAGCAATCCTATATTAGGGTTGTACATCTACAAGTAGACATAGGAATGTGTGTAGGTATGGTATTGAGTGTAATTTCCATTTCTGTATCATCATCAATAAAATGGGAGCTTGCTTCTACATGTGCATGGTGTGTTATGATCTGTAGGTTGCACGTTCTAAGACATTCCTTCATTGGACCCCTCTAACCCTAACTACATCATTCTGTATCAGAGCAGTAAGTGTGTAGTAGGTGAGTGAGAAGACCTTTTTTCACATTGATGTGTGGGTAGAAAGTTGTGAATGCATCTTCCAGTTGAGGAATCCTTGGGTAGAAGGTGTGGTGGTTGAGAGTATGAGACTAGTGAGAGAGTCCAATGATGCATAGGTACCTAGATAGGTTTGAAACTAAAGATCACAATGGTAGGTTTGGTGAATATGCCTCTAAGAAGAGTGGCAGCACGGACTAGAGCAGTTGTTTCCAAGATGATTGGATGAGATCGTGGAAATGTTGTGAGCAGTACATATGAGATTGACTGTTGTGGAGGAAGACAGAAGAAGAGGATTCATCTTGAGGGGTGATGCGAGCGGTGCAAAGGTACAAGAAATAGACGTAAAAGAAGCAAGAACTGCACCAGAGCATTTGAACGAGGGAAAATACTCTCATCAAAGCTATATCAAAGATTGGGCAAGGGACAATGATGGAATTCCATGTTTTTCAAGAACACTGAACAAAGAGGTTTTGATTGATTGGTTGACTGAGATGGACAAATACTTCAAGTTTGACGAAGTAGTAGATGTGCACAAGGTGAGGGTTATGTAAACTAAGTTGAAGGGTCATTCGGCCTTGTGGTGGAAGGAGGTACATCTTGAGCGAGATGAATCAAAAGGGTATGGATAAGATTACTTGCTGGAAGAGGATGGTTTTGAAGCAAGTAAGGAGGTACAAGAAATAGACGTAAAAGAAGCAAGAACCATACCAGAGCATTTGAACAAGGGAAAATACTCTCATCAGAGCTATATCGAAGAAGGTAGAGCGTCTACTTGGAGATCTGCAAAGTTATTGTCAGATCTCCAAGTAAAAGGAGGTGGAAGGAGGTACAAGAAATAGACGTAAAAGAAGCAAGGACTGCACCAGAGCATTTGAACAAGGGAAAATACTCTCATCAAAGCTATATCAAAGATTGGGCAAGGGACGATGATGGAATTCCCTGTTTTTCGAGAACACTGAATAGAGGTTTTGATTGATTAGTTAACTGAGATGGACAAATACTTCAAGTTTGATGAAGTAGTAGATGTGCACAAGGTGAGGCTTATGTAAACTAAGTTGAAGGGTCATTCGGCCTTGTGGTGGAAGGAGGTACATCTTGAGTGAGATGAAAGTAAAAAGGTAAGGATAAGATTACTTAATGGAAGGGGATTGTTTTGAGCAAGGTGGAGCTTCTGCATGGATATCTGCAAAGTTATTGTCTGCATAGACCTATTTGATTCACAGACATGATTGAAGCTTGGTGTAGTGCACATGGTTGTGCATCATGATTCTAGGATATCCTACACTAGAGATAAGATAAGATAAGATAACTATATTAAATGTCCAACGAATGACCACAAAGTGGAAGTATACATAAAGGAATATTGGTGTGTCCTACGTGGCAAATGTTTTCATGCATAGGCTTGTGTCCCTACAAATAGTGTACATGTGGACCATGCATGGTGGCCCTTCGATCCACATGGGGGCTTGGAATTCGTAAAGAAGAGGATTGCAAAGAAGAGAATTTCAGCCCAAGAACCATGGCTAGTTTGAGTAGAGGTAGCACAAAGTTGTACAATTTGAGAGGAGAATGTACAGGAGAAGCACATCTATCCATTTTTAAATTGTTCAATCCTACATTGGTGTTGTTATTCTACGAGCAGACGTAGGAATGTGTGCAAGTATGTATACAGTGTAATTTCCATTCTTTTTGTGATCAATAAAATGGGAGTTTGCTTTTATATGATGCAAATTGTGTGTGTGTTTTGATATGTGGATTAGACGGTCTGAGACAGTCCATCATTAGACATGAGGAGAGCTGCTAGGTGGAAGGAATTCGAAGAAGGAATTTGTCTATGATCAAGGATCGATTTCACAAATAAGCAGATGGAAGAGAAAGGCCAATTGATGCAAACAGCAAGAGGAAATTACTTGGAAGTTAGACTTTCACCCCTGTTTGACTAGGACTAGCTTCTTGGCTTATAGCCCTCCAAAAGGCTAAGTCTTATTGTTCTGAATAAACCACAAGGAGCTACAGAAAACTAAAACCCATTTAGGATACCCTTTTGGCCAATCCTGCTTTTACCAAAATTTCAGGTCTTGATTCACTGTTTTTCCCTTCCATATCACTAGCATAATTATTCAGATTAGGTCTCTACAACTCCTACAGGACTGTTTGGAGACTCTCATGAACAGGTCAAATTAGGAGCAAGTTCTACTACCAAAACCACAAAAACTCCTATAATGGAGTGCTCAGAATATTTCCTTCAAGTTACAGAATCTAAAATGCTGTTTTAGGCATCCAAATCACCCTTCTTGCTTAAACCCTAACTAGGGTTTTAGGCCTAGCCGAGAGGGATTAAAAACTCTTTAAGGGAAAAAATTTCAATTTCACACCTTGTAATCTTGAGCACAGGTCTGTCCTGACCCACTCCACCTTTCTTCAAAAGTTAGACACAAGAAAATGAGGAAATTTCTTTCAAAACACAAAAACTTACCAGGGCAGGGCAGGGCAGGTTTAGGCATGCACACTACAATCTTGAGGAGTTAGAAGAAATCTTGCATTATTCACTTCAAATCCACAATGAAAACATGACAACAGTATGGAAACCTTCTCTCACAAATGTTCACACAGGAATACTCACATTTCAATCCAAAAAACGTGTATTTTATTTGATTTCACATGTGGTAAGAACAAGATTCTTGACTTTCCTTTTCCTTAAAACAGAGTTCTTCTAGTTTTCTTCTCTCACCATCAAAAATTTCTCCCCTTGTTTCTCCTAAGAAGACTCTCTAGCTAACTCCCTTTTTCGAATTCTTCATCCCCTTTTCTCATTTTTGCTTAAGAACCAACTGTTTTTTATAGAAAGTTATTGTGTACAATCATAGGAAAAGTATGATTCCTAAGTCTTATGACCACTTGGTCTTTAAGAAGTCATTGAAGACATGTCAAGATGTCTAATACACCAAACTTAACCACCTAAACCCCTCAAACATCACCTGACCATACAAAATTGCCCAATTCCTAGTTTAAGAAATTCAAATTGATTTTGGGCAGGAAAACTAGAAACAAGCCAAAATTCAAAATTTCAAGAACCTAGACACCTACCAACACTTCTTTTGATCTATGACCACACACCTAAGATGCTCCAAACCAAAAATTTCCATGTCTTACATGCCCAAGTTGATGCTCCTGCATCACCAATTCTAGAACCTTCTAGAAGGATATAAGGATGACAACTGGATCCAACAAAGTGTGAGCTGATAGGGACGTGGGTTCTAAGAATACAGCAGATATTCCCATGGACCCTCCTTTGGACACAGCGAAACTTACATACTTCAGAACAGACAGGTTTTGAGAGAAAAGCACAGTTTGATAAGTTACTGATGTATGTTGTTCTACGCATTGCGAATGAGAAATATTATAACCCTTTGTAGATATTATAGGACTTGTATCTTAATGAGTACAAGTAGTGGTATGTGGTATTATTCATGGATAGTTATGAATGCGATGAGTGTACCTTGTATAGTTAATTAGTTTAAAATGAACATGTGATACGCATTGTTAATTTCTACAAGTCATTTTCCCAATGGGGGCCTCTATGATCTCTAGTTACACCTCGAGTGAGCACTTAAGCATTTATTTAAGTGATATGTCAGCATAAGGGTATCTTATTTGTTCTACAACATCACATTTGAGTATTGCCATGATTGGATGACCACAAAGCCCAACATTTCAATTCTTATAAGACCATGTTTGAATCAGTAGTGAGGATCAGAGAAGCACATCACGAATCGAATCACACAAGAATGTGTTGGAATGTGGTTCGGGAAAAAACCCTAAATTTTTTTCCAAACAGTGAAAGTACAAGGTGGTAGACAACCATTAATATTGTTGCAAGATGAATTATGCAATAATCGTATGAAGTTTTCTTTATAGAGTGTCTCTAGCACATCTACACCTGTTTAGCAGCAGATGTCATAGGAAGGAGACAAAACCTTGGGAAGTGGTGAGCATTGAAAAACTTACAGATTTAGAAGTTGAAGGAGACTAATGAGGTTTGGAATCAGGCAATGGATTTTGGTGGCGAAGTGCACTAAACAGTTATTTGTTCGATTTTTTTACTTGTTTGAAGGACACGGAGATTGAGTTCCTGCATGAACCACAGGGGTCTACTATCACTCAAATTCTGGTCTGGATATAGATGTTATTTGTAGATTGGGGAATTGAATATTTGATGATTGAAGGCTAAATTTTAAGTCGCTCAAGGGTTAGGTTATTAGTATAAAGGAAAACGTTAAGACTACGCAAGGAGTTGAATGTAAAAGAATAGATAATTCATAAAGTTAATTGAGATTATGGAAGTGTGTTAAAGGCTGAACAAGGATATAATTAATACTAAGGACCCTGGGAGGATGGGGAATTCAGATTATGGGAATGTTGGAGTACCTACAAATGAAGGGAAGGGCATGTCACTTATTTGCTTGAAGGGATATGCTCCAATGCAGAAAGTAAATTGTGCAATGATCAATTATAAAGGAAGTAGTATCTAGCATTTGGTAAAACAAAGTCCACAAAGTGAAGAGGAAGTCAAAGTAAGTGCAAATGTAGTATGCCCCAAGCAGGCAAAACTGAAACCAGGAATGGCACAAAAAAAGATGGGTTCTTGCCTCCAATGTATGCATGATATGTATCATGGCAAATGTGAGCAGCAACACAAAAATGATGTGCATGATATGCATCATGGCACTATGGGTACAGATTAAAAACACAAAATATGCAAGTCAGTCATAGTAGAAACAAATAGTGTACAACAGAAAATTCGAAGTGACAAGAATTTGAAGAGACAAAGGCCAATCAATAACATTGAAAAATGAGAAGAATAACAATAAATGAATACTAGAGAAGGAAAACTAAATTAGGAGGAATCCCTAATTGCCTACACTTTTCATTACATCTATGTGCACTTAGGGACATTGCGGGTCCATATAATTGTGTTGTCATTATTTGGATGTTATGCATAGACATTGGGGATGTGGTGAAAGCAAGGGCGAAGCTTGAAACAATTGGAAAAATAAAGTAAAATAACAGCACAAGCAGTGAAGCAAACTGAAAATAAGATCCTTGAAGTTAAATAAGTCATGAATGAAAGAAAAGGTGGCTTAGAAATGTCAAAATAGAAAAAAGTGGCTGCTGAAAATAGATTCAAGGTGAAAAGGTGAAGGATTTATTACATAAGAAGCACATATGAAGAATTAGGAATCAAAAATAGGTTAAAAACAAATTGGAGCAACGGAAGAAAGAAAATAACAATACATGAAACACAATGGGCTTTGTATAGGAAAAGATGGACCAAAAACTATGTACAGTAAGGAACATTCATGGGAAATCATGAACTATGCATAGTAAGGAACTACGTGCGATCAATAACTTGGAATATATGTATCATTGTAATGTGCAATATTAGGATGGACCAGGTACAAAAAGTCTAGAAAACATAAATCAATGGAACAATCGTAGTTGGCAACTAAGTAATCATAATAATATGTTGTTCCACTATGCAAAATGTATGATCCTTTATCTTGGCATTGGCTTAAAAATTAGGCTCATTTGTTATCGTTGTATAAAATCATGCAAGGAGAGGTTGTTGTGAACACGCCCTTGAATGTTGGATTTTATCCTTTAGAACTAGTGGTTGTTCGTGCACTAGAGGTCTAGTAGTTGATGTTTGTGTTTGTATCAATTTAGGGATGTCCTTAGTTTGAACACGTGGTTGGATAATAGGAGTGTCTCTATAGCTACTAATTACTACATTTTCAAGCACAAATTTGAGAAACTAATGCAAGGTGGATGGTATTGCTTTTGCGTGTATTTCATGTATCCAAGGACATCCAAGTTATACATCATATAACCCGTTATCGAGTATGATGTGGAACCAAACTAAAGGTAGCTTTGGGACCCACTTTGACAAGTATGCATATAGCACCAAGGGATTTTCTAGTATTTCCATCATATCTCATAATAATTGCAGTAGTACCAGCAAGAGCTTTTTTCGATATCCAAGTCTATCAATAACGTCTGTTGTGTATACATTAAAACTCCATCCATTGTCAACCATAATTTTTCGAGTCCTTTGTCGATATGTTCTTATAAGAGTTTGTGTGAATGGGTTACTACATGATTCATCATTTGGTATTTCACTATTGTAAATTATAATAGGAGACTCGCTCTTCCTTGTTGCAGCCATGAGCACACCAATAAATACATCGAATGGATGATCGTTGAATTTCAGTCACTAGTTTCTGTCCTTTATCATTTGTATGTTGTTTTAATCATGAACCGGAGTACCATGGTTGGTAACAGATTTGTAAATATTTTCAAATGTTGGTTAGGTTGACCCACAAAGCCATTTAAAACATTATCGATACCCTCAACTTGAATGTCATTACTCTCAATTAGGTTGGATCTTGTTTTTCCCAAAATGAATCTATTCGAAGAATATTCATGGATATGGACTTCCATCATAATTCTTTGGCAAAGGATTTGATGGATCCAACTCTAAATAGTGAATAAAATAATCAAATGGCATTCAAGCAATCATCGTAACATTTTATGAGGACTCTCGCTTAGCCTTATAAATTGTCTTCATTGTGGTTGTTGAGGCAAAACATATTGTTAAGTTGTTCTATTGCATTTACTACACCATTAGCTTCAAGCTTTGGTTGGAAACTATTATCACTTGATTCAATCTTGAAGTTGATTTTAGGTTATAATTTTACTCCATTACTGGTAGCCACATTGACCCCTTATGTAAGGGTATCTCGGCTCTATGAGCTTGACCTCAATGTTTCTAGTTATGTGACAAAGGTCATCGAATGATATATTATGTTGAACATGAATTTTTCCCTGATATGTGATAGTAAGCTTTGACAAAATTTTCTTGATGAGCTCAAGTTTAGGAAAATTTACTGAGTCGTGGTTACCAGTTACCATATACATACTCAATAATAAGTTCAATAGCATTTTGTCTAAATCGGGTAAGATTTGTAAATGTGACTTTCATGTTAATGTATATTGAAAAATGTGCAAGAATATCATCTACTAGTGAGGCGAAAGTATAGATAGACCCTTGGGGTAATGCATAGAACCAATCAAGAGCATAGACTTTTAGGCTCTAGGAAATACTTGGTCACTAATTTGTCATCATGTCTATCAAAAGGGAAAATGGAACGACAAAAGCCTATGGGAGTTCACACTGATGCAAAGAAAGATTAAGAGTTTAATTGGTTTGTTTTTAATAGAGAAGTCATGGATTTGGGGAAATACGAGCACTGATTGGTTGAATCCCATTGAGAAGCAACGTCTGTTGTCTCAAAAGGATTCTACACGAGAAACCAGCTATGCCTCTCAACCTATGGTAGAGAGAATTTACATGCAAAGCTTAAAGACACGCAAGAAGCTTGTAAGAAACTAGCTATTGAGTGGGGTGGTATGGGCTAATTGTTTGGAACAAAGGCCAACGTAGCCAGAAAAACTTTCAAAAAAAAAAAGAGTTCATGTAGAATTTTGTAAATAAGCGCATAAAGGAAGATGAGAAGAGAATTAGGGAAATGGTTACGCGCAATTTTCAAGTCACGTGTATCATTGAGCGTTGAAAGTAGTTAAGTGAGTCCAAAGCATACAAGGCTGGAATATGAGGTAAGCGCATAGGGATAAAGTCATAGTTTGATGAGTTCCAAGGATATACCTTGGAGGAAGAAGACTTGGTGCACAAGACTTCTGATGAGTTGAAGATCGAGTTTGAATCTCGTATGAGGACATATTGGGACAAGCCCAATGATTTGGATGAACTTGAGAATTTGATGAAGAGTGTCCTTCATTCGGCCCCATATATGTGATTGTACCATATGGTACAAGAGCAAGTTGTGTCTTGCGAGTGAAGAGGTCTTGTTTTCCATATTGAGGAGTTCGGGTAGAAGGCAATGAACACATCTTCTCACTATGAGAATGTTGGGCGAAGGTGTTGTATCAAAGGGTGCAACACTCTATCACAAAGAAGTGTCATGTGTGTTTAAGGAGAGTAACACCTACTCGGGATCGCAACCAAAAAATCACAATAGTAAGTTCATGTTGAGATGTCTCCAAGAAGAATGGCGGATAGTGATGGCGCTATCGCTTCCAATATGGTAAGGAAAATGGAAAAGGTCATTAAATATTAACAATGATGCTAGCAAGATTAGCAGTTGTTGAAAAGGATATAAGAGATTCATCCCAAGGAAGGTGTGAGTGACATAGAGGAAGGGTTGGGAGTAGAAGGCTTAACCCAAGCAAAGAAGAGCATGAAGAGTTAGAAAAAAGATCCATTAAAGTTATCTCAAAGATCGACGAGGACCAAGGCTAAGATTCTAATCTTCTCGGGGACACCAGATTTGGAAAAGTTAATAGATTGGCTCTTTGGGATGGAAGAAAATTTTGAATCTAATGAAGTAGATGATATGCCAAAAGTTGAAAGTAAGCGCAAACAAAGCTCAAAGGGCATGCAGCCTTATCTTTGGAGGGAAGAGCAACGTGTGAGGAACAGAAAGGGTAAAGATAAGATTCCTCATTGGGAAAGAATGGCTGCAGATTTCAAGGAAAATTCCTACCCACATATTACCAATTTGATTTGTTGAGTACGATCCATAATTTGAGGGAGAAGGATCCAAGTATCAAGGACTAATTGAAGGTATTTTACAAGGTCACAATTCGGGGCTATTTATAGCAAGACAAATCAAGAGAGAGTAGTGTGGTACATAAATGGATTGTGATTAAACATCCACGATTAGATTAGCATGGTGAATTTGCATTTAGTGGAGGAAGCATACCGATATGCTTCATTGGCGTAAGAGAATTTGTTCCATATACAAGGTGTATCAAGGAGAAGAGGGAGGCTCGGCAATAGTAAAGATGTGTCATTCCATGGACACAAACAACATTGGAATGAGGAAATCCCACAGTACATAACAAGTATAGCACGCCAAAGGAGAATCTACTTAGTGAAGAGAAAGCAATGACTACGAAGAGGGAGGAAGATCTTTTCGAAGAACATGCTTCACGTGTGGGGAAGTTGGCCACTATACCTATGAGTGCCCTCATTGTGAGGGTGAGAAGAGGAGAAGTGAAGGTAGAGTGCAAGTTACGCACTTTGGATATAAAACCCATGGTAGGGGTTGGGCATGTGGAGGAACACGATAAAAGAGATAATTTCCTAACGGTGAAGAGTGTCTTAAAGGTCGAGGGAGAGAAAGATGTGAGGACGACAAATTTTACAGACCGAGTGTAAGACAGAGTCGAGGGTTGTGGTTGATAGTGAGAGCACAAATAGCTTGGTAATCAAAAAAATGAAGGTTAAGTTGAATTTGGTGTGCACACCACCCCGAAAGCCTTATAGGGTGTCTTGGTTATTAGAGGGCTAGGATGGCATTGTGAGGGAATAATGTGAAGTTGAGATACATATTGTTAAGTACACAGAAAAGGTTTTGTGTGATGTATTGCCTATGGAAGCATAACATGTATTTTAGTGGAAACCATGGCAATTTAGTCAAACAATGATTAATGGGAGAGCTAATATTGTGTGCATGAAAAATAATGAACAAAGATATACTATGAGTCCCCTGGAGTAGAAAGATGACAAGTCAACGCATAATATTCATCTTGTCCTATGTAAAGACAAGTACGCATTGTTAGTTGAGGAGAAAGAAGTACGTGCAGCGATATTGAGGAAAGCAGATTAAAAGAAGGTGGGTGAGGGAGTGGACCATGATGTCCTAGTGTCATCATTATACATACTATTTGAGCAAAGAGGAGGAGTTTCTCATCGCAAACACAAGTGGTCGACCATTTGAAACACATTTGAGTATTTTTGAGTTAGTGTTTCTCTATTGTGTGTGATTGTAAATTCTAGTATTTAAAGTTAAGCAATTTTGATCGCTTTTCAATTTTGAGCTATCCAATTGAGGGTTCTTTAAGATTAGAGTCTACTTACCATGATGTAGAGTAATTTTCAACAAAGTTGTAGATTGAATATTATTTATTACACTCAGTATATCAGCCATTTCCTTAAAATGGGTCCAGAGATGTTGTCTAAAATCAGTTAGGTCAAGAGCAACCTCTTTCCCGTTACTACTTTGACTTTCAATACATTCATAAGTACTATTAATAATATTCTCCTCCATTGGGGTCTCAAGAGAGGTTGTAATGATTTCAATTCAATCTTGGGTCCCATTGAGAGGAACCATTTTTTCATGCAAATCCTGGGAGGAATCAATGGAGTTTCTACAAAGCCAACCAGATTGTAATTTAACCTAGCACTTCATTGGGTCACAGTCTTGGATCTAATCAGCTTGGTTAGAATAAAATATATAACATGACAAAGAAGCAATACACAACCAATATTACACACAAGAGAGCTAGGGGGAAATTAAACAAGTAAAGAAAACCATAACAATCAACAAGAGATAAGAGCATGCCGATGGGGTGGGAGTGGTGCGGTCAAGTCACATGGTTGTGTGCTTGCCCACCCGGTTTCAATCCCCCGAGGCACGATCCTTCTCGGAGGTGGTTTCGCCGCCCAGAGGCGGCATCTCTGCTCGTGCCGACACCGGTGTTTACTCCTCACCGCCGACGCCAGGTGGTGGCTGCTCCTCTCGTGTCAACGCCGGTGGCTCCTTCTCCTCTCTCGCGACGCCGGTGGCTGCTCCGCTCACTTTATTCTTTGCTCCTCTAGCTGCGGTTGTGGCTGCTCCGCTTGCGCTTGACACTTGTGGCTGCTCCGCTCACGCTGATCCCGGTGGTTGCTCCTCTCGCTGCCGACGCCGGTGGTTGTTCTAAGTTGTCCCACTCGCTGCGGTGCGTTGTGTGTCAATCGGCCGTTGCATCTTCACTCGGTTTCATGGTTGCTTCAATTGGGTTCCTAATAAGTGGTCCCCTTCATTGAACTGAGTTATGGATCCTCCCAAAATCCTCAAGTGTACAAGGATGTGGGTCCTTTCAAACACCCTCAATTTACCCTCAATCCAAAAAAACAAGAGATAAGAGCAATCCCTTAGAAAGTTAGAATGTAACAAGAAAATTTGGGTGACGTAAAGTGAAAAACCTAGCCTAAGTACTAGTTGAGTGGGGTTTACCAAAACAAAACCTTAAGAATTGTGTGGTCAAACAATATAGGTTACCAAAATGAAAACCTTATAGATGGGAGTAAGATATAAGTGTGGGTTCACCAAAATGGAAACCTTAAGGATGGGTATTCGATGTATGTCAGGGGTGACATAAAGTGAAAATCCTACCACGAGTACTAGGCGAGGTGGGGTTTACCAAAACGAATCCCTAAGGGTTACATGGTCAAATAATATGGATTTACCAAAAGGAAAACATTAAGGATGGGTGTAAGATTTAAGCACGAGTTCACCAAATGGAAACCCTAAAGAAGAATATTCAATGTAACTCGGGTTTCATAAAATGTAGGTGTAGAAAGTGGTTTTACATTTAAAAATGCACTAAACTAACCACATACAAGACTACATTTAGAATTAATTCAAACAAACATTAAACCAAACCTAATTATAAGAACTACGGGTCTAATCCAAAACATAGGAAATCACGAAAATAGTTAGTTGCTTTAGAAAAGACTAAAGGATGAGGATTTGTTAGATAGTACTTGATTTCTCACAAATCTAGTGACAATTGCCTATGACATGTGCATATTACAAGTCTAGTTCAGGCAAATGACTCAACACTCGTGAGGACCACAAAATAAAGCAATGACCATAAATGTGAAGACACCATGTTTTTGATAGAAACCAATGAGACTAGCAATACCTAAGTAAAGGAGAATTTGCACGAATGCGATCTTCATTCCCTAATGTCTAGAAAACTTGCTCACTTTCTCTAATTCAATTTTGAATCGCCAGAATATAATCTCTTTTCTTGAAACCATAATCCAACTCAAGTCCTTACATAACCCATAAAAATGAGGGAAGTTCATGGGGCCCTTTGTTCTCCATCCAATGTTATCAAGTCTCTCATTATTTGCCAACAATTTAAGCAACACCCAAATACAAATTGATAGTCATTCTTGTGTACGCAAGTGTCTCAACCCTTATCTTTTGATGCGTGCAAATGGTAAAAGTGGAATAAATCTCCAAATGCTTGAATTTTGTTTTTACAGTGATGCTTCAAAATATAATAGATTTTATTCTTGTAACTTCAATATCACTCTTGTGGGAAAATAATTATCCTCTTGTTCATTCTTATAAATGCACTAATGAACCTTTGGATTCATAGACATCTTAAACTCAAAATGGGACCTTATTAGCACGAATCTTTGACACACAATGTGGGAAGAAAATCTGAAAAAGGAAGCCACAAAACCTAGAAGCAACCAAAATCAAGGATCAAAGAGACCCACAAAAGCAATGACTAGAAACATACAAGCTATGATTATGAAAAAAACTATGAAACTTGTCATTATCCCAAATCATGCCAAAAATATTGGAAGAGAGAGGAGATGAGAAGAGAGAAATAGGGACAAGGACAACAAATCACAAAAAAATGAGAAACATGATTTAAGGGGAAAACACCACAAGGTACATATGGGAACATGACGACAAGCGGATGACACAAGAAACACGTGCAATAAGAGCCGAAATTGGAACAATAATCAATAAATACATAAATACACTAGTACCATAGCAATTAACTATTCTTGTACCATAATTAGGTGTTTATAGCAAACCAACCTACCAAACCCAACTTTATAAGGCCAAAGTTGAGGTGTACCAATACCCTAGTTTGAACATTGAGCACCATTCTACTCTAGGAAATTTGCTAGCATGAGGGTAACATATTGCATTTCAAGATATTTTTGTCTATTCAATGTTTTGTGGCAGCTAAGTTTGTTGTGTTCTTAATAATTCGTCGTATTGTTATTTTTGCCTCCTACATTTCAACCCACACGGATAGCCAAATAATAGAGATCATAACAATAGTAAATTTAATTCACAATTGTGAGATTAACTCTCCTCTTCCCATTGTTGGGCATTGGGTGTTAACAACGATTCTCACTCAAGAGCCATACAAGAGGTATTATAAACTTGTGATCATCTAACTAAAATGACTAATGTTCTTACCTTAGAACTTCACATATCATTCATGGAATACTTCGTACCTATTCCAATTATTCACCCCGCATATATAAAGTTATGCCATTCGGAAGGCTATGGAGGATTTAGCAACTTAGATTGTTACTCATTATTCCCAATTATGCTAGTCCTTGCTGTCATGTGCACTAAAATAATAAGACAGTCTTAAGATACCATATTCATTAGTCTTGAATACACTCTTTAACCCCAAGTGGCAACATTCAAGAACACTCATTAATTACGTAGACTAATTCCTAGGTAGTCATATAGAAGGTTATAATAGCAATTAAAATATTTTAAGTATTGTACTATCTTCTAACATAAATTTTCTCCCCTAACCAATGCTCATAGCCATGGATCCTAATGGTAAGGGCTATAGGTTTTGGTTTTGGAAATAAAAGTCCTTTTTAACCTAAAATAAAACATTAAAATATCCATACATCACCAAATATAAAACACAACTCCACAATTATATGGTGAATACTTTGCATTGTGTTGTCCATCTAATCAAAGTTTCTAATTGATTGATGTCCGCGATAAAATTTGTAATCTTAAAGGCAGGTGCTTTAGTATCGATCTTGTGATTACCTTTCAACTAGGCAAGGTATATCTCCCTTCTTAGTTTTGTCACAAACTTGCAAAGTCTTTATGCATTTGAGGTGCAAGGATTAAAAGGGTGAATGATACAATTCCACTCTAGTGGCTACATGATAGTGGATTTAAGGCAGATTCGTGGCCTCCTTCTTAAGGTTTACTATTTGCTTGGATTTAATGTTCTCAATTACCATCATAAACTAAGACAAGGATCCATCTCACAACTACTAGAGTTTCATGTCAAAATATGTTTGGAGAATACTATTGTTAGTTTGCTACGGATTATAGAGCCACCATGATATTCATAATCGTGGGCCATATACTTGATCTAAATAGAATTTGTTTTAGAATTGCTCTACTCCTATGAATTTTGATAAAGCCTGATTATTTAGTTGAGTGGTTGTTTCTATTTCTTATTAAGATTGTGGTTGGTGGAATTTGCGATTGGGACCTTAAAGCTTTCTTGTTTGAGATCAATTTTTTATTATAATCAAATTTGTTATAAAACAAGGATCCATCTCACAACAATGCTAGTACTAGAGTTCCAAGTCAAGATACATTTCGAGAATGCTCTTGCTAGTTTGCTAAAGATTACAAAGCCATCACACTCTCAACATATTCGTGGGATATAATATGTTTTATGACTGCTCTACTGCTACAAAATCTTGATTATTTATTTGAGTAGTTTATATTTCTTGTTAAATTGGTGTTTGGAGGAAGTTGGATTTGGACCTAAAAGCTTTCATGTTTGAAATATATAATTTATTATAATTAAATTTGTTAAAAAACCAATTATCATACTCGAAACAAACTTCAACAATTCAAAAATACAATAAAGTTAGATAAAACAAAGATTCATCTCACAACTACTAAAGTTTCATGCCAAAATATGTTTCGAGAATACTATTATTAGTCTACTACATATTACAAAGCCATCATGCACTCAACATATTTGTGGTATGTATACTTGATCTAAATAGAATATGTTTTATGACTGCTCTATTGCTACAAATTATGATAAAGTTTGATTATTTATTTGAGTAGTTTTCTATTTCTTGTTAAAATGGTGTTTGGGGAAGTTGGATTGAGACCTTAAAGGTTTCTTGTTTGAAATTTATTTTATATTATAATCAAATTTGTTAAAAACCAATTATCCTATTAAAAAAGTTTCAACAATTCAAAATACAATAACTTCTACCCTTCCTGCCCTTTTCGAAGACATTTATTTAGTATGTTAAGAACCTTTACAATCTTCCCTAATTTGAACCTTAGGCAGCACATCACCCCACATTTCTAGATTTAAAAGGAAATTTAGTCAAATAACCAATCATTTAGAAAGGCCAATACAATATTTGTGATTGTTGAGAGATGGGAATCAAAGGGACAAGTAACATAAAAGAACTTCAACAGTTGAAATAAGTTAATAATTTGTCAACAAAATATAACTTCCTTCCTAAGGGCAGTACCCAATATTTAATGTTACTTACCTTCAACTCTGTAATGGCAGAAGCCATTGAAGGTTGGGGATGTAAATCCCATGAGGGAATGGAATTAAATTCAAATCACTCTACTTGTGGCTGTAGAGATCAAGTGAATCCACCATTATGTTTGAAACCCTATGCCACCACAAGTCAATCTATTATCCTTTGTGATGTTTTGTCTTAAAAACCGCATGATCAATTGAAGAGGGAAAAGGAAGTTGATTACCTTGGAAGTCAATTGGGGATCTCAGCCTGTTTTGTCATCGGATCTTGCATAACGTCAACCAGCATAAGCACCCTTAGTGCAGTTGCCCTCCCACACATATTTGCAAAAATACCCTACACCTCAACGACAATCATATGAATCAATATATATTCACTGCATTATGCGTTCTGAAAAACAATTATATAATATATGGAGAGGAAAAATGAGTTAAAATACCATATAGGTAATTGCATTGCTCGGCCTCTTTTCTGATCTATTCAAGTCCACAGCCCCATGGTCGCTAGCAGCCAACATTCACAAATATTATATGTAAAGAGCACCAATCTGACCTACTCTCCGATGACAGTGGCAGCAGGAAGTATCTATTGGTAGTTGAGAGGCTCTGTTTTGATTTAGAGAATGATTCGTTTGATGGATGTGCAATTTTTGTGCAGTGAAGGGATAAGCATGAAGTGGAAGAGAAGCATGGAAAAATGGATCCAAATATGCATTCAAAACCAGTTCCGACTCACGCAAATGGACGAGCCAGGAGCCCGCTCACGCAACTCTAGTGCAAAAGGGCTCCATCTTTGAGAACAGACCAAACCAGCGTCAATGGAGATCCCTGTGGTCCTCTCTAGCGAGACCTGCGCAAAAATATGATGTTCAACACTCTGCTATAAAGCCCTCCGGAGAAGGCAGAGAATGGGGATGCAAGTCTTAATGGAGAGATTAATTACCTCAGAGGAGGAAGGATGTGTCCGACATGCTTTGGTTTGTTCGGCAGAGAACTGCGGCACAGCGGATTGGGTTTGCCCTCCTCCACGTTTTTTTACAGATAACAGGGAATCGCACGCGGGAAATCCGTCAAAAACAAGAGAGATTGATAGTCCCGCTTATCGACAGAGGCGGGAGGGCATTGGGGGAGGGGAAAGCCTACAGAGGCTATGTCAACAGACGCGGGAGGGTCTTGGCGGTGGTGACGCTCTGCTCTGAAACAAAAGCCAATTAAACACTGATACATGCGAACAAATGATAATTCTCGGTAGCTTCAGGAAATCGAAATAACCAAACCCGTACATATGAAGAGAACCAATTTTCTTCTCTCTTTTCCCCCGCTACACTTAACTGCCATTAATTTCTGGCTACCTAAGCTCGTCGAAAAAAGCAGTTTATTATCCCAACAAAATGAAGCATTCAGAAATTAGAATGATGGTTGTCCAAATCCCGACTGAACGAAAAAGTAGCCGTTCGGTTGGATTTGAACCAGATTTATTATAGACTAGTAATTGGTATCTATTTGTAAAAATTACAAATAAGTAGTCCATTATCAGAATTAGCTGTTATACAATGTTCCACTTTGATTCGTGTCTATTTATTAAAATAAAAATTGATAAGTGTACATTAAGTATTGAAATTAATACTAAAACAATAGTGGACTAAAGGGTATAAGGATAGGGAGGTTGTACACTTTTCATTGTGGAAGGCTTTTAAGATTTTCGAGAATCGGTGTTTATATAATCAATGAATCATTGAAATCTAAAAAAGAAGAATAGGTATGTATACGCCTGATTTAGCTTAAGACTGTGAAGACTTGGCTATGAAATATAAATTTATAAACTTATATTGAATCTAAATATATCTCATGATAGAGCCTAATGTAATATGACGAGTATGTCCTGAAGTAAATGTGGCATGATTACTTTCATGTAAGGGAGAAAATTAATATTGAATATATGGAGAATGCACCTTGGAGACTAGAGATAAAACATGTGGAATATATGTACCCCTTTTAGTTGTTAGGGATTATTAACATTTGAATGACATGCATCGACGAAATGGATCATGTGCGGCGTGTGTAAGATAGGAGATATAAACATTGACGTCTAATATAGTAAGATATCAATGTGAAAACATAGTTTGTCATAAATAAGTGTCTCGTATGGTACTATGATGTAAATTATATAAGGACAAATGTGGATAAGATATAAGCAATAAATTCAAGTATTGTGCCTTATACACATGAGTTGTAAGAAATTAGATTCCAAAGATGGTATGCCTCAAGTGGTGGATGTAATCATAGGAAACATTTCCTCTTGTATATGCAAGATATAATCTTGATGGAAGTACAAGAGTATCAATAAACCCCTTTACAAGCACCAATATGTAATTATTGACCCATTATGGGTAGTACATCAACCATGTAACATAATTTTTTTATGGCCTTAACTTATGACGTGTATTGGGATATGTATGTATGACCTCTGGCTAACATAATTTTTACCATTCATATCATAATACTCTATATATTCATGTATTATTAGGAGGGTCAACCGATGGAGTAGCCATAGCATAAGTAGGGTATATATAAAAGATAGTTGTTAGTACTTTAACATCATATTGTGTATTTTGATTGTATCTTGAGGTTGTGGAGGTTTCCCCCTTGAAATATCTCGGTCATATATTTCTAATATTTTGCACTTATTTACATCAATTGGTGTTCTCTTGTTATTTCACTTATCAATCCAAGCAATTTCATTGCAAGTGGTGTTAGAGCTTCAATTCAGAAAAAATAAGTTGAAACCCTAAATTTCAATGTAATCACCTATATCTCACAAATGTTGTGATTTTTTTGCAATTTTTTGATGAAGTGGGAGAATCATTCAAGGAATCTAAAATCCAAGTTTCAGGTTTATGTTATTTGTTTTGAGGAATTTATTAAGTTTTTCACTAATATGCTCCACGGGCCACAATTTTCATATTTTGTCTTAAATTTATTTATATTTTCAAAAAGATTCAGAGAAATTAATTGGGGTTTCTCTTTACATTTTTGGATTTGAGGCCAAGATTGTTCTAAAACCATTTGATCAAAGTTTGGTCAAAGATTAAAATCAAATTCTACACAATCAAACATTAACATGATAGGGCCGCACATTTGAGGCAAGAGGCAAGGATACCATCACCTAAGAAAAGACTCATAACAACAAGGATATGGAGTTGGATACAAGACTTGGTGGATCTCCTATTTTAGGTTTTCTTTGACAAATCATAAAAATGAGATAGCTTGAGTGAAATGTGAAAGACAAACAATTTGATATGGATAGTAAGGGAGATGTGGAGAACATCAAAGAAGAATTAAAGACATTGCAGTAAGGAAACAAGAGCTTAATGAAAATTAAAGTTAGCACATTACAAGGAGATGTGAGCATGGTGAAAGGATATCTTAAGTAGTATCAAATCATAATTAGAAACAATCGCTTTTTACAAACTAATCAAAAAAACTAGCCTTTCTTCATTGGTTTAGATTTGCCTCATTATTGCTTGTGTGTTTTGCCTTCATTGGGATGAGATAGAAACTACACAATGAAACAAGTATAGTTAATTCTCTACATAACTTCAGTTCAACTTTAACTTAAACAATATGTAGATTTGGAAATGCGTATTTGAAAATTCTAAACCAAGGGTTAGAGTACACCTGAAATGTTGAAAGAGAAAGGGTAGACATTTGTTCTTGCTTGTAGACTTGTTGTTTAAGAGGTCATTGGAATAATACAAAGGATTTGGGCATCCTATTGCCAAACTAGGGAATTGAGCGTCCCGATGCTAAACTTTGGATTTAGGCATCCTATCGTTGTTAAGGGAAAGTGTCTTGGGAGAGCTCATAGGTTTTATCCTCCAACCATTAACACTTCCTCACGGATAAGTGCCATTGTAGATGATCACAAATTTGATTTGTAACTTGCCTCAGTGACACGTTGTTCTAATCATATCATTTTCTTTCATATGCCCTAGGTGCCACTTCCTTATTTGGTTCTTGCTTTGGTTCCTACTTTGGTTCTTGAGTAAGAAGTTAGTTACTTATTTAGCTCATGTTAGTAATTGATTACAATTTGAAAATGATCGTGTAACTACCGATATTGTAGAATACGGTAGCTGAATCAAAGTTGTTGAAAATGCTATGTAATTGGTTGTGCCCCCAAGACAGGAGCACCCATGTGGGACACTAACACCCATTGTTTTTTTCATGCAGGGGTGGTTTTGTCTAGGATATGAATTTTGGCCATGCATGTTTCTATAACTATCTCGTAATTAATTACTACTCTAATCATGCTAACTGTGATTCTGTAACTAATGCATGTAATTGATGGGAGGGTGGAAAGGTTCACCCAATTTTTCCCCCACTCGTTTGGGGTGTGTAAGATGAAAAAGAGTGAACAGAGCCCAAATGAGGAAGGTAGAAACTGATATGCATATTTAATATAGGGATTCCTACATGGGGAATAGGGATTACACATGGTAGTTACCATGGTGCAAGTAAAACAATTGGAAAATGCTAGCATACAAGTGTTGATGATAAACAAGCAATGCACACGAAATATCAACTAGTAAAATCATATAGGAAAACAAAAAAAAAGGACACAACAAGGAGTTGATTATATACATGTGACACCACTCATGATGTCACAAGATAATCAAATCCATCAAGGATTGTGTAAGCAAGGAAATAAGAAAACATAGGGCATAGTCCGCAAAAAAAATAAAGCAAACAAGATATAAGTAAATCAGACAACCATGATTAGAAGGAGTCTTGCAAGGAAAATTCTACACATTAAGCACTTGTTAGCATGTTAGGAAATATAAATAGTATGTCACAATGTAAGATCTAATTATAGGAATGAAACTATGAAATAATGTAATGATAGAACCTGATAGTAAGTGCGAAAAGATAGATGCCCCCAAGAGCCTCAGTGGGATTAGTAATGGGTAGGGACAAGCATCATACAACATGTAATAACCTCGTAAGTGATCTTCATTCACCTCAAAGTACCATGTGAACACACATGTGTGTATTAAAAATTATAAAGCATACTATGAATTGTAGTAACATGATAAGCAAAGGTGCAACATATAGTAGTATAAGGAAGCAAGAGTACATCCAATCAAGATCTAAGAAAACATGTTTTTGGATTTTTAATTGCAAATATGTGAAAGAAAACAACTAGAAGGGAGGAATAAGGATACCCTCATGTGTATGTGTGCAAAGTGAGTTTCATGTAGGTAAGGATGCCCTCAATAATCAAGTATGAACCAGGAACAAGAGTGTGTCATCAACTAGTGTATGGGAATTAGGATGCCCCAAGTGTGAATGTCAAAAAAACTATACAATAAGAGTATTAGGTAAGAGCCCACAATATGCTAAAGAATATGAACATATGTGAACATGAGGCAAGGACCTAGTGTTGTGTGAAAGTGCATATATCATAACATGTGGAGTAGGATTGTGTCATACATGTAGAGAAACTAGAATAGGTAGAACATTGGTAAACACAAGAGCTACCAAATAATAATGTCAACATGGTGAGGGGAAAACCCTATAGAGTCTAAGATCCCAACTGGATGAGTAGGAAGTGTATAAATAATAAAAATATTAGAATAGTTGTAACATTGGGCATGTTTACAATAGTGGAAAAATTAAGTGCAAACATAAGGATCAATATGTGAGTCAAAAGATGTGTAACATATGTAATGTTAGGAGGCTCATCAATATCAATGTCAAGCAATGGAGGGAGAGACACAAGACTCATCATAAGAAATAGGTGCAATTTGGGAAGATCAGAAGCAATAAAGTAGTATGAATTAGCCCCTATGACCATATACAAAAATGCGAAAAGAGGGGAATTGATTTCCCTATGGATGTAACAAGATAAGGTGCAACCGTAGTAAATAAATCATACATAGAATCTTAGAAAGTGGGAGCTTTAGGTATCATTTTCAAATCAGCAAAGGATGTTCTAACTTGTGACGAGGAAGGTGCAGAGAGAGATGCTACATTGGAAGCACTAAGCATATGATCAATAAAAATGTATCAAGAGCGAGACATAATGAGATGAGTACCATAAATGCCAATAGAAAATTGATCTTGTAAATCAGTATCACTAGGGTGCATCCCAAGAGGAGAAGGATGTGCAATGTAGGTAATATCATCAACATCATGTATGAGGGTAATATCACAAGGAGTAACAACATGAGATGTGGAATCTACTGTAGTAGTATCCATGGAAGGTGTAGCAAGGGCATGGGTAGAAATAACTATATGCATAGTATGTAACCAAGGATGGCCTAGAAAGATAGTATAAGGAACATCATGAGGCATAATGTGACATAGAACATTAAGAGTGCAATATCCCATAGTAAGGGGAAGAGATTGTGCCCAATACTTGCTTAGGTGTATCATCAAAGCCACAGATATAAAGATTCTATGGATTTAGATGAGTAATAGAAAGTCATATTTGATGGAGAAATGACAAAGTGTAGATATTAAGACCAAATTCAGGATCAACTAAGACATGTAACAAGGAGATTATGAAGTTGAACCTAGATATAGAATGGGGAAGCATTGGAATCAAATGTATGTGAAGCCATGAAAGATCCGATAATGTTCATGTAAGGGTCGGGTTCACCAAATGATTTAATAAAATTAAATCGATATAAGGGCACTATTGATCAGATAAATATAACAATATTCAAGCAAGATCTAGCTATAGAAATACAAGCAAGAGTGATATATAGGGTTTGTAGAATGACTCAACTTGCCTCCGTAGGTCTGAACCAATTCTCTGAGTTGGTGACTGATCTAGAAAGGTCAATGTTGGCATCTGTAAGCTTTGATTCGAAATTGGAATGTGACAATCTCGTGGATAGAAATTCAAAGAAGAGGACGTGGTTATATGGGTGTTAGCGTCTGTTATGGGTGTTGATGTCTACATAATAGCTTCAATATTGGTATTTTTATGTCTCCTCTTGTCACTTCTTATTCGTTGTATGTCATGTTAGGTTCAGCTACAAGTCCTGCTTCAAACACACTGTACCTATACCCGTAAAAGAAACAAAAACTACTTGCACAATACTAAAACACACATTAGATGAGTAAATAATTCATATGCTTGAGTCAGAATGACCTTGGCGGTCACCCCAATGCAAGTTTTCATTGAGCACAACACTACATTTCAAAATCAATATAGTTCTAGTGTGTGTGTGTGTGTGTGTGTGTGTGTGATTAAAGAGTGTCCCTTGATCTAGGTTTCCCTAGTGCGAGTGACAAAAATAATAGTGGGCTATAACTACTTTATCCCAATGAAAAATGTGTGGTATGGAATTCAAAATAGATCTCCTTATACAATGAATAATGCAGTCTTTTTATGATGTAGTAGATTGGAAATATTTAGCTCCTTGTGGCAATAAGTGCCTCTTGAAATGCTTTCCCCCTCTAATGGAGTTGAATAATACATTTTTATATATGATTCCTTCACTTAAGTTTCGTCATTAACAAGTTAAAGGATGACCCAAGGTGATAAACAAAGACATGAAAGAAGTAACATTCAAAAAACCAAAAAAAGAGAGAAGGAAAAAAGCACCCGAGGGGAAAACAATGCACAGGTGCTTTTGTTCCTAATGGGCGGTTCTATACATGGTGCCCAAAAGGATAAAAAATGAAATCATAAGCAAGCTAGGATGTCAACTATTATGTAAAAATGTAAGTTACAAATCAGAATCATAAAGTAATAAAGATGAAAAGGATAAGAGTAATGTCAAAGTAAAGTAAAGGTTTGTTAATGACTACATCCCTTGCTTAGGAATCATGCATTTAAATGAAATATTTATAGGCTAGAAGTACATAGTAAGTGTGTGATTTAGTGACTACACAAGTCCATCTAATGACGGATAGTGCATGAAGGTGGTAAATCATCAGAATACCCTTTAACATGATGCAGG
Source organism: Taxus wallichiana var. yunnanensis (assembly GCA_018340775.1). NCBI lineage: Eukaryota > Viridiplantae > Streptophyta > Pinopsida > Cupressales > Taxaceae > Taxus > Taxus wallichiana. The sequence continues at coordinate 221,655,496 of CM031235.1, forward strand.
CGTACTTGCCTAACATTTCATTTATCTTTCGCAATATCTCATTTGTCTATGTAGCTTCACCTTCCCCTTCTTTCTATGTGAGCCTCGTAATGAACATAAAATGTTCACTATCCCATTACACAATTCTCAAGAACTCCATTTCTAAAATCAACAATATTTTGGACTCTTATCCATCTCTACACTTGTGTATTTCAAGGAATAGAAACTTTACTTATGCATGTTCTTCATAAATATGCGCAGGTATTTGTGTGACATCATGAATCACCTATTGATAATATTGTCAAGGTCTACTTAGTAACATGTGGCATACCTCCAAATGAATTACATCATATGTGACATCATCCTCATACGAGCAAATATTGATATGCACTATTCATTTCTCATTCACAAACAACTAATGCCCTTTCAACAACTATGACACCTTATATGGTTTAGGTGCATGATTTTCCTCAAACCAAGCTTCTCAACCAACTCATTAGAAACAATGTTATCAATGATGACTTTACATCACTTACTCGATTAACCAAAATGTGAATATTCTAGAGTAATATAAATGTTATAGGAGCAGTAAATAAATGACGATAAAATGTACTAAATACACCCATGTAAACTAAGTTGTGGGGACTGTGTCACAGTGTAGACCAGATGAACAGGAGGAGGAAACCTTCACACAAGATCGTGAGAAAGTGTAGATCTATATTTTCTGACTAGATTTGGTTACCTGGAGAGGGATAGGGGTGCTTGTGGGTACCTGTCAGTGAATTTTGAGCACCTTGGTATGCGCAAATGTTGAAAAATCCTCCCTCGAGGTCTCACAAGATGTTCTCATGTGTTTGCTTCTTGTTTCGTGAATGTCATCGCACTTCGCCAAATGTTATCATAGACTTGTAATGAATAATCACCTATAATACCCTAGACAAAGCATAAAACTCCTAAAAAGAAAGATGCATATCAAGGGGTGGACTGTCCTTATTGCCAAATTGATGGAATTATCACATAGCGTTACACTACATCTCATACCCAATGTAGTTCTAGGTATGTGTGTGTGTGTAATTATGCCCTAGGTTTCTCTTATGTCAGTTGCACTTTGTGAAGTAACAAGTAACAATTAGATGTAGAATGTAATAAATGTGTGCATGGAAACAATAAACTTCCCTCCTATGAAGTGTGATACAGATGAACTAAACTTTGTGGCTTGTGATGGAGCTAGATGGATGTAAATGTAGCTATAGATGCCTTTGATGGATGCAACCTTAGGTGGTGATAGCTAGTGTTTAGTGCTTGGTCCCTCATTATGGTCACATAAATTTATATTTATATGGTTCTCTTGCTTTAATTTCATAATTAACCCGAAAAGGCTAACCACCAAAAATATAAGAAGCTCAAATGACTAGAAAGTGCCCAAAAAGTGAGAGGAAAGTGTAAAGAGGGTCGGGGTTCTAGAGGGGACCAGGGTGCCTCAATCTGGCCGGGTGCCCGATCAAAAATAGTAAAAATGCAAAAGTATGAGAGTATATACTTGGGAAAGTATGGATGTAAGATCGAAAATAGCCACAAAAACAATGCAAAATGGCCAAAGACATGGGTTAATTATTACTATTTCACTTGATAACCATATGAATAGTAGTATGAGACCGGGACTAAATAATGACTCAAAGTGCGTGATTTTGTGTCTACATTTTCCCCCACTTTATGTTGGTGAGCAGAATGCTCGGTAACATAAAGTAGATAGAGATGCATACCGATATCCATGTAGAGTGATGTAGAATGTGTGTCAAAGGACTAGACAAAGTGTGGAGTGATAAAAACATGGAGCATGGAGACTAAAGATGCAAAAGTGAAAAAAGTGATGAGAGTGAACCTAGGGCGTAGAAACACATGTGTAGATGACAATGTGTGTGGTGTACCTACATGGTTAGTATCATGTGTGTGATGTACCCATTATGTGTGTGATGTTGATTGTTTGCTTCCCATACGGACGAACCTACAAAAGAGAAGACGATCAAGTAGTCAAATATGCATGTATATGTGTAATGTGTAAAAATGCATGTATATATGTAAAAACATGTAAAAAAAGTATGAAAATGAAAAAGGAACATGTGCACCTGATCCGTGATGAGAAAAAGGGTATAGAAAGGATCTTGTTGATGTTGTGTGAGATTTTTGGGTGATCTCACACCACTAGTTGAAGAAGTGTAGGGAGGAAAGTTTGATTTATCCTCCAACTCGTGAATCGCTTCCCGATAGGGAAGAGATCTTTGACTTATCTACTTTTTTGGGTGATTCAACGTTCTTTGGCCAGAAGTAGTATAGAGAGGAAGGTCTGGTTTATCCTCTAACCTGTAATTGCTCCCTAAAATGCTAAGGAAAATATACCCTGTAAAATCCATTGTGTATGGAGTTCTATAGAATGGTCTGAACCCACTCGTTGTGTAACCCATTGTTTCATGGACAAAAGCGAAAACCGAATGCACTGCGTGCGTGTGTAAACTAAAATGATGCCCCCCTCTTTGGGGGAGCATGCAACGTCGAGGATAGGAGAATGTGGCCCAAAAGAGGACCAATCGTGGATATTGAAACTATGCCCTGTCGGGGGAGGGGATGTGCTTGGTAGAAACCAAGGCACAAACAAACAAGGTAGCTAGAAAACAAGTGTTAGTACAAACATGCATGTAGAAAAAAAGTGTAAGCCAAACAAATAATGTGTAAGCTAGAACATAAGAAGATAATGTAAACACCCAAGAAGACAATGTAGGTCACACAAAGTGGGTTACAAACATGGGACACCACTCACAGTGTCACAAGACACTCAAGGTTGTAGTGGCCGTAAACAAACAAGTGTGCACACAAGACAAAGGGAAAATCCCGCAAACAATAACAAGTAATAGCATAAAATATAACAAAAAAGTATGGAAATAAATATCCCTACAAAACAAATGTTGCACATGAAACACCCATTAGCATGTTAGAAATATAAAGCGTATGTCAACGCGTGTATAAACCAAAGTAAAGTAGTGTGATATGAACAAAAATGAAATAATAACACTTGTAGTGTATGAATGTGGATGCACCCGGGAGTTGGTGCAAGATCGTAGTCAAGCATCCATGTTGCATGTAGTATCCCTATATAGCATGTGATCACAACTAGAAAGCAACCGAATGTGCATGTGTGTATGGTATACAAGATATCTAGCTAACATGTGTAATAAAGTGTACATGTAAAATAATGATTAAGCGGGAGTAAGTGCAACCATAAAATGCAATATGTTGTGGATGGATGGAATGGAATGTGGAGTGAATGATAGGATCCGCGTGCCCCCGACCGAATGGAATTATATATAGTGAGGCTTATTTATTATGCCCCCTCAACAATCAAGAATGAACCATAAATGAGAGTGCGTCGTTGGGAAATGGTCGAGCTATGTGTTGTGTGCAATGCAATGTGATGAGTGTGTAGTGATGATTTGCGACATAGATGACTTATGCTTGATGTTGTACCCTAATTGTATATCATGACAAGATGAATAGAAAGGAGTGGTGATTTAGCCTAAAGCGTATACCACTAAATGATGCAAGTGAAAGTGATGATGTAGCCTATCATGAGATGATGCTAGAAGAAGTGACCCTGTAACCTAAAGTGTATATCACTTAATCTAGGCATGTCACATGAGAAAAGATTGAATGCTGAACATGTAAGGGTGATGAGGTCCATTTGTTATGTATACCCTCAATAGTCCAAGATGGATTTGCGAGACTAGAGTGCATCATCGAGTAGTGAGTGCAACATGTAGAAGAGAATATGTAAAATGCGTAATGTGCATAGTAGGGTGTATGGTGTGTAATGTAAGATGTGTAAATGACCTAAGATGTGTAGATGCATAATAGATGTAAGACACAAGATGTAATATGTAAGGTGTAGGATGTAAAATGTAAGATGACATGTATGATGTGTGAAAATGTGTAATATGTAGTGGCTATGGTGTAGTATGTGAGGCATGAGTAGAATGTGTATGATGTATGTAGGACAAGATGTAGGATGTAAAGTGTAGAATGTATGAAGACATGTAATGTCTATAGTGTAGTGTGTGGGGTTTGTGTGTATAGAATTCCCTCAATAGTCAAGTGTGAACCAAATCACAATAGTGTCATTGAGTAATGATGATGTAGATGTGTATGCTAATATGTATGTGTAAGTGTGTGGAGAAATCACTGAGAGAATGAGATGTCACACGATTTTTAGGGGGGAGTATAGATGTCATGCCCCCAAGTGTGTGAGGAAAGGAAAAGATCAAGTGATGTCATCAAGAAGATTGTCAGTGTCTGGATCAAAGCCATAAGGTGTTGCATCGGAAACCTGATAAGCTATAGTGTCGGGTTGGTCGTGTAATGAGCCATTGAGGTGTAAATGATACATGCCCATAGCATATTCCTCATTAGTGAAAGGAGGTAATGGACATCCATGCACATACCAACGGGTGAGATTTTGTGTATAGCCTAGGAAGGAACTATTACAAATGAATATACGACCAAAGGGCATAGGGAATGAGATATCAATATGATCAGGGTCCAATGTACCCCCTATATAAGTAAGCCAAGAATGCCCTAATGTGAGTGGAGAAGAGCGAGGAGTACACGATAGATAGACTATAATATGGAAGACACATAAACCATAAGCAACAATAATAATGATGAATTCGTAATATAAATGAGGATGGTGAGTAGGAGGACGGAGGTCCTCAAAGGTGAAATTGTAATGCCCACTGGGCATTGGAGTCTTTTTTCTACCGCCACCATGGCCAACCTGGCAAGTCTTATGGCACGTGGGTGCATTTGGTCACCTCCCAACCACCCTACCTGTCATCGGCATGGCTGTCTTGTCTGTCCTTGCGTGAGGAAAGGGGTGGAGTCCCGTTTTTCCTTGCCGTGATCTCTTTTGATCCTCTTTCAATGCGTTTAGGTGGAGTTTGGGTGCATTCTTCTTGGGCTGCGTGTGGAGTGGGTGAGAGGCCAGTAAAACCTGCTCTGTCCAAGCGCCTTCCCTGCTGGCCGCGTGAGTTTGTATGGCCGTTTTAGATGAAGCTTCAAGCTAGCAAAGCAGACTTGTTGCCTTCATTTCCTTCCTCGACTGTTGCAAGGGTGGGCGTGGGTTCTCATAAAATCATGCTGTACAGGCAGAAATCCGGGGGGCGCAGAACAAAACTTCTCCTGGGAGTGCCGTGAGGAGGCATTTGGCCGTTTTCAGCAGCTACAGGGTAGAGAAGTAAGCTTATCTCAGAAAATCCGTGGCCCAGAGAGAGCTGGGTGCGACAGCTGCTACAGGGTGAGTCCAAGGAACCGTTGGTGTGGATCCTGATGTTCTGGTTGCACGCGACCACAGTCACGATCAGTTGTTGCAAGATCTTGCAGCTGTAGCGAAAAAACGAGGTAAAGTCTTAGTTGAGCTGCCTTGCCCTTTCATTTTGGGAAGTCACTTCTGTCCAGGTGACAGATCTAGCGTGGAAGAAGCTCGGTCGAACCTTGAGGCAAGTTTTGCAGGCAAGGCTGAGAGTGTTGTGTCACTGCTGTTTCTAGTGCTGCTTCAATACTGTTCTTTTGCTGACCGGAAGTTTTCCAGCGTATAGCCATGAGTTAGATATGGCGGTTTTAGATGAAGCCGCAGCTGGGGAAGTAGACGTGTTACCTCCACGTTCTTTGGGTGCCACGAGGTGTGTCCTGGTCGGAAATCCACAGCAAACAGCCCGTAACAAGAGTAGCCAGGCGGCAGAAGGTTGCAGTTTGGTCAAAGTCTTTTGAGCGCCTCCACCAAGCAGGTTGTACAGCTTTGTTGTTTCTGTTCTATATCTCTGCACCCTCAAATTCGAGATTCTCCTACAAGATATTTTTATCAAATCCGATTAAGTGACAGTGTGACTGTTACCAGCAGACCTGATGAAATTTATTACAGAGTTTCTCTACTGAAACCTTGCTTGTTCTTCGATGTAACTCATGGAAGAGGATCTCATAGAGGTGGATTTGTTTCATATCAGAATATTCATGAAGCACAACTGTTTGCCTTGCAAGAAAACTTTCAGGAGATCTATGCAATGTTGGAGAAAATGTCTTGGGAGATGAAGGTAGCAGGATATTGTTCAGATTCAGAACATGTACTGAGAAAACAATAGTGTCATGGATTACAATGATTGCAGGGTATGCACAGAGTGGACATTATGAGGAAAGTTTAGATCTCTTTCAACAAATGCATCTGGCTGACATGAAGCCCAACAATGTTACCTTTGCAATTGTTCTTCCAGTAACTTCTCACCTGTCGAATTTGCATCAGGGGAAGGAGATCCACGTCTTCATACTAAGAAGTGGTTTTGATTTGTTTATTATAGTAATGAATGCCCTTGTAGACATGTATTGCAAATGTGGGAATTTTAGAGTTGCACGCCGAGTATTTGAACAAATGCCTAAAAGTGATGTATTCTCATGGACAGCCATGATTGCAGGTTATGGGATGCAAGGAAAAGGTGAGGATGCTAAGTCTAGGGACTGTTTTATGGTTATGGAGCCTGTACCAAGAGATTGTTCTTGGTTATAAAGCCATCTTCTTTTGCTTTGTCTCAGACTAGGGCTGCTCCTAATATGAGAGCACCAAGGTTAGGAGGTCCAAATTAGAAGCAATCAGATGCATATGGAGATGGTGGAGGTGTTTGGATGAATGACGAAGGATTAAGTTCAATTGCCAAAAATGGGGCCTACAGAAGTTCTAGGGCTAATCTTGGAGCGGTGTTGGGAGGATGATGGCAAGTATTTTAGACCACCCACCCTGGCCGTGAACTCCTACCTGTGCCAACGTGAAGATGTTCGATGTTTGGGCGCCCAACGAGCTTGAAGAAAATGGAATTAGGCTTGGGTTGCTGTTGCAGGCCCTGTCCATCTTGTTATCGACTGCGGGAGCTTAATCAGGCACGATATTCTCTATACCATTGATTCTTATGTTGTTATTTAACTGATTCATTAAATAACTCTAATCTTCCTATAAATGTCTCGTGTGATGGTATGCTGTTTGGTTTCCACTTCCCTTGCTCATTTGTATTTCCTTTTTGGCGTTAGAAATGATTGCGTTGGTTGAAGCCTTTATATTGTTTCTGGGTTTTAATAAATATTAGTTGGGTGAACTTTGTTCTTAAGTCTAATAAAACAAAAGAGGTGGGGGTCCTGTAATGAACACCCCCTAGTTCCTTATGTTGGTCTCACGATTTGAATGTTTTATCAAACATTGTTGTTGGACTCAACCTTACAGTTCCTGTTTTGTTCTTATTCTTGTTTCGGTTCGAGATCTTTAGTTCTGGGTTATGTCGAGTATTTGCGAATTAGGGATTGAGTACTGCAAGTGCATTGTGTATAGGTGAATGATGCTTTTCCTGTCTCTATTCTTTTCTTTTAGTTTCTAGTAACCCTTCCCGGTTGGCTTGGTGTGTGCTTAGCTTGACTGATTATCGATTTGAGCCAAGTTGATATTACTCTCAACTAGGTTAGTTGCTTTTGTTACTTGTTTGAATCGCTCAAAGAAATACTTTTATTCTTCGAGTGTCATGGTTGATCGTCATAATTTGATATCAATTCATGTTCACCGTTTGGAGATTGTCGTCTTTGGAATCACCTTCTCTCCCTTGGTAACTGTTGTATGTTTTGAGGAATGTAGTTGATCCTATGGAATGTCTTCTTTTGACGATACTCACATTTCTTTTGGATAGTTTAAAATGTCAGAGGAAATACTCTTTTCGTACCTTGATTTTGTTTCACACACGTTGGAGGATACGAGATCTACTGGATCATTAGTGAGGAAGTTTTCAAATCTTAAAATTGGGATGTGGGTTTTATGCGTAAGAAATTACTCTACGTTTTGCTCCGTAAAGATGCTTAAATTTCATTCTCCTGTGACTCATAGGTTAGTGTGTTTGGAAACTCTTTGATTGACTGGTTTTTGTGATGATCGTTGTGATACGACCTCCTTGCTGTCATTGTAGTAGAATGGTTATGTATTGACCAGAAAGGTTTAAGTCAACTTGTTGTTGACGACAAATCCTTTGGAAGCTATGTATCTTGTGTTGTGTTCTTGTGAATGATTGAGTAACCCTCCTGTAAGATTTATAATGGATATGTTTGGTCTTGTCAAGTTTGTCCTTTTTCTTAAGACATTCTCTTGATTAGAAGAAAGTCTAATAGAAGGATTGTTAGGATAGGATGTGACCCATGCGAGGTCATTTGTGCGTTTCATCCCTTTTCTTTCCATTTTTATTTATTCTGTACTGACATAAAATTAACTGTTATAGGCACATCATCTTAATATTAATAAGTCATGTTGGTTTAGATATTCTCATGTCGATTGATTGTTTGGGATCTTCGGTGGCATAGTGAATCCTTGGCTTGGTGAACTAACTTAATCAAATAGGGATAGATCACGTTTCAAATTAATTCTCTTCCTGTAATTGTTTTTGTTTCGAAATGTTATCTTGTTAATGACGGTCATTATTGTGATATGGGTGAAATTCACTATGATGTTTATTAACTGCTCCTATGTGAAAATGATAATTGAATAGAGTTAGTGCCATCCCTTTTATTTAGACATTTTATGCTTTTGGACAGCTCTTTAATTGCTCTTGTTTAGACTCTTGAATTATTGTTTTCTTCTTCAACGGTACTTTTCTTCCTTGAAATAGTTAGATAACAACATAATGTCTTAATGTTATAGCTTTTATCGTGCTCAGTTCTTGCGAACTGACATGTGCTAACAAATGTGCAGGAGGATTTTCTGAGTAGAAAAGGAAAAAAAAAAAAGAGAGAGAGAGAGAAAAGAAACACGTGTAGAAAGTGGATTCCAGCCTTCTTAGGAACTGCTGTTGTACGAATGTTTTTCTTTTACTTTACAGCATTGGTATGGAAATTGTGGAGGCTATCTAGAAGGCATTGTGTTATAATTTTGTATTGTTCTCTTGTAGGTTGTTGTTATCGTTTGAAAGTCAATTTGAGAAATATTATTGTCAATAAGATTAAATGAACTTGTTTTGACATGCGTATCCTTTGTTGAATTTTCACTTTTCAGAATATGATTTATCCTTGAATTGTCAAACCTAATTCTAATTATCCGAACTTGAATCATCTTGCATCGCTCTAGTTACCTTGGTCTTGTGTCGATTGGTAAAGGACTATGTTTTGGAACCTAGCAAAAAGAAAACAAGAGAAACAAATATACCTTGTGATCCCGCGTAAACTAATCAACAATCTCTTATTGTGGTAAATCCTCAGAACGGTCTTAAGGTGAAATCAATGATTGAATTCTTGGAAGATAATAAGATTATAATAAATAGAAGGAACTTGACTAAGAAACTCTTCGACCTATCTTGCCCGTTGAAAAAGTAAACAGTATACTTATGTCTATCTCTTCAAGTGAAGCCCAAGTGAAACCTTTAACAATTCTGGTTAGACTCTTGCCCCAATGAAATCCTTTTTAACCACTAATAAGATCTTAATGAAGAATCCAAGTCTTAGACAGTCATGTACTGTAAAAATAAAATAAAATAAAAATATGACCGCTTAAAAGGGGTAAAACATATATGTTTAAAAGCACAACGTTGAAAACTTGATTTGATGAAGTTAAGAGCCTTGATAAACAAAGCGCCTCCTAACCAATGAACCGATTAATCAAGTTAATGAAGCAACCTCTTACCATCCAATAATTGGTTTACACTGTTTATTAACATTATCAAGGTAGGGGAAAATTCTTCAAAGGAGACATGACTTTCAGATTCTCCTATTATGATTCCTCTGTGAAAAGTAAAGAATGTAAGAACACTTACAGCTAAAACATGATTCTAAAGAAACCTTCTGTGGGAAAACCTTGTTGTAAAATTGCATACTTTAGATGAACCATTGTGTCCTAAGTGTGTGCCTCATGTTTATCTGTAACCAATGTGGGTCCGTGTTGTGGAAAGCATGTCTTTAGTTGATTGTATTCCCTAGAGAACTTGTGTAGTGTCGTATTATCTTCAAGTAAGTCAAAAAAAAAGTTATCCGGTATTTCACTGTGTTGTCCTTGTGTTGGTAATTTTGGTGTGTTACGTAAATCGAGTTGAGTTAGACCATCATGTGAACATATAGTGACATTGCTAGTAGGATCAAGTGGAATATGTTCCCAATATGAATTGTTCATGAAAAGCATGCATGTAAATTGTGGGCGTTCCAATAAAGGATGTGTATGTGAAGTCGGGGATAAATCGAGGTCTATATATTGGGCATGGCCTTGATAAAGAATCATAGCAATATTAGTAGCAAGTGGAGGCGGTGGAGTGTAAGAAACTGCATCTATCACACAGATAACACCTTCAAGCGGTGGTAAATGAGGTGGTTTGTCTATTGGTTGAGGATCATATGTAGTATCAGTATGTGGAATAGGAAGAGTAGTATTAGGATCTCAGTCACAATATTAGAATGGATCACGGTCACGAAAGACAATATATTTTATACCTTCATGTATGAACTTGACACAATGATGTACAATAAAAGAAATGACTTGCATGACATGGAGCCATGGTCTACCAAGCAAACAATTATAGGAGATTGGAAAATCAATGACAAAGAACACAATGTTAACAATTTTTGGCCCTATGGTGATAGGTAATGTGATGTGACCAACGACGGATAAACAAAACCATCATATACACACAATGAAAGACAAGATGGATTAACATCATGAGCGGAAAGACCTAGCTTTTCAATGAATGAAATGGGACACGAGTTGAGCTCATATCTATTGTCAATTAAAGTGTGTTTGATACCCACATTGTAAATGTGAATCATGATATGTAAGGGTGGGTCATTGTCGAAGGTATTAAGATCAGCATGAGGATTAGACGAGAAAGCAATATGTTGAGAAAATACATCAACAAAAGAATTATATACTGAGTCTGGAAGCATATTAGCGAGGAACGCAAGTAGTAGAAAGAAAATGTTGGACTTTATGCTTTAAATCATGATTTGCAAGAAATTAATCATTGATTTAGATAATCATGATGCCTAGAATCTAGGATGATAAGTAAAGAATGAGGATCCTAAAAGCATGAAGATAGAGTACGTGTTCACCAAAATGATTAGCGAAAATGTTAATATTCTAGTGTAATCTAAATTCTATAGGAGCTGTAAATAAATGACAATAAAATGTAGTAAATACACCCAAGAAAACTAAGTAATAAAATATGAAACCCTAATGTGAAAAGAGGGTTAAGAAGGGCTTCTAAATATTGATAAGAATTATCTCAAACCTTCACACAAGAGCCTAGGAAAGTGCATATCTAGACTATCTGGCTAGACTGAGGTGGGTGGAGATGGATAGGGGTGCCTGTGGGCGCCACAGTCTCGCGTAAAAACTCCAAAACCTCATATGAAGTGTCGCAAGATGTTCACTTGTGTTTGCTTCTTGTTGCTTGAATGTCATTGTGCTTCACTAGATGTCACCGTAGACTTGTAATGAAGAATCACATGCAAAACCCCAGACAAAACATCAAAACCCTAACAAATAAAGATGCATATGAAGGGGTCAGATTGTCCTCAGTTGCCAAATTGATGGACTTATCATTGAGTGTTGCACTACATCTTAGACCAAATGTAGTCTTGGGTGTGTGTGTGTAATTGTGCCCTAGGTTTCTCTTGTGTCAGTCATACTTTGTGAAGTAGCAAGCAATAACTAGATGTAGAATGTAATAAATGTGTGCATGGAAACAATAGACTCCCATCCTATGAAGTGTGATGTAGATGAACCAACATTTGTGCCTTATGATGGAGCTATATGGATGCAAATGTAGTTATAGATGCCTTTGATGGATGCAACCTTAGGTGGTGATAGTAGACGCTTAGTGCTTAGTCCTTCATTATGATCACATAACTTTATATTTATATGGTTCTCTTACTTTAATTTCATAATTAATCCTAAAAAGGCCAACCACCAAAAATATAATAAGCTCAAACAGCTAGATAGTGCCCCAAAAGTGATAGGAAAGTGTAAAGAGGATTAGGGTGCCCAAAGGGAACTAGGGTTCCTAGGGCACCCAGATTCTACTGGGTGCCCCAATCAGAAATAGGAAAAATGTAGTATGAGAGTATAGATTGGGAAAGTATGGGTGTAAGATCGAAAATAATGTCAGAAAATAATGCAAAATGGCCAAAGACATGGGTTAATTATTACTCTTTTCACTTGAGAACCATATGAATAATAATATGAGACCTAGACTAAATAATGAATCAAAGTACATGATTTTGTGTCTACACTTACCTCCGATTTAGAAATATTTATAAACATATGGAATTTATTTGTGTATGTGCATTCTCTTCATTTGTGGGCTTCAACAACAACATCTTCATTATGAGAGCTTCTTTCCATTCTAGTTTTTTTGTGTTGTTATTAGACACCTTGTTTTCTAGATCCACATGTTGAGAAACATGATTGCTTGCATTATTACTCCTTCCATCACTCTTTTGTGCAGCTTTTATAGATTCAAATGTGTGACGTTTGGTCTCTCCACAACAAAAATAGGTTCCACCAAATACTCTACCCCTTTTATATCCTCTTCCTTTTAAAAATACCCACCTTCACCTCTCTCTCGCACATGAATTTTCTCATGTTAACTAATCATCTCTTCCTCATGCGCATGATTTTTACATTACTACACAAACTTTCAATTCTATGAGGGAAATTTTCTTTCCCCTGTGGGTTTTTTTATTACCTATGGTATAACTTCTCTTTTACTTTAATGAAAATTGATAGGATTCCTCCATGCATCTCACCCTATTCTTCTCGAGTTAATTCTAAATGGAAATACGAAATATATTCATGTACCTTGAGATAATTTTTATATCATCTTCTATAAGTCCAACTCAAATGTTGAGATGATACAACTCCTTAATGTAGTTATTTACACTTATTTCCTTCTAATGCATGTTTTGAATTGCTTAAACATATGGGATTGACAATCTAAATGCATGACCTTATCTTTCGACTTCATCACCACTCGATCACACTTCTTAATCTTGTATTTACCTCTTTGGAATATCTTTGTATGCATATGATCCCACCATAAGGATTCATGTCCCTTTCACTGATACTCACAAATCTCACTATCTTGTTATATTCTACACCCTCATACTCAAGTATTTGTCCATATTTTCCATCTAGTTAATGAGATTTTGTAGATATAAGTTACTAAAATAACATGAAACTTATGTTTATAGTTTGCTTCCAATCATTGTGATTATGCATGATAATTCATCCTCCTACACATTTGTGTGTTATGCTTTAGGTTTAATCTTTAGGTTCTCTCACTTCATGTTTATCATCACTTGCATATTCGTCAACGCTAACTCCTCTATGTTGTGTGGTCTCCATTTCCTCCAAACGAGATTGCATAACTCGTATCACATCATCCAAGTATGCAAGTCTTGGTGCTCTATTTTCTCTAGAAAAAAATTCCACCCTACTGTCATATCTTATTTCTTCATAATCTCCTAGGAATAAGATTTTGCAACCTACACGTTCTACCCAACAACATGTTAGAATATGTCTATAACTCGCTACCCACACCCCTAGTATGGAAAGAAATAAAATTTCAAGATCGCTTACAAGATTGATACATATACGAACTCTTCAACATTACATCAAAACCTTTATGTGACACAAAATCGATGCAATCACATTCAAGGTTCCCAATTAAGGAATGTATTACAACATACAACCCTTATTAAAGCTAGATCTCATCTAAGCAAGATATCAAGCACAACTCTTAACAATAAATAATTAAAGCTTATTTTATTAACATAATTTTACTAACATAAGAAAGGATTACAACTCATGCATGATGAAATTACACCCCAAGTTTAAGCTTATAACAATTATTGTTCAAAATAACCACCCCGGTTATTTTGACAAATTATAGCTCATTCGGCTTTGAGTTCAAATTTTTAGGTTACACACACAATTGGATTCTTACCATGGAACATTTTACGGTTGCATGAGTTCTTCGCATGCACCCTTGTGTGCCCTTCCTACTTCTTCTTTGCACTTCCTCTTTCCTTTGCTTCCTTTCGTGCACGCTTCGCGTGCCCGCTTTCTCCTTCTCCTTGATTTAATACAATCGAAATTATTATTATTATTATTAAATCTACTTTAGAGTTACTACAATGATATATAATAAAATAAAAATGCTAAACGCTTCAAAGATGTAATTATGTGAGAAAATAAGAGAGATATGACACTTATTCAATTTTTACTATCCCGAAGTATACCCAGACTGGAAAAGCGATGAACAGGTTGGGTAGAATGTTAAAAACACTCAATATAAATTATGGAACTTACAGAATAGCCTAGACTAGGGCAGGTGGCCAGGGGTGAGGGTGTCTAGTTGTTAAAGACCTTTTACTGGTGCCCATGATCGCATAGAGGGTCAAAACTTGATTTTTTGGTGTCACTACCCTTCGTTGTTGATCACCTATAGATCACCAAGTTCGCTAATAACCTGTAAAACAAATAATATCCTACAAAACCCCAAAACACATCAACTCTTTAAAAGAAAAGATGTGAAATGGGAGTCGACTAACCTCGTGTTCACACTGGACCGAGTGAACTTATGATCCAAGGGCTGCACTACATCTCAGACTCCATGTAGTTCTATGTGCTTGTGTGTGCAATAATGTCCTTAGGTTTCCCTCATGTCAATGATGCTAAGATATTAGGCTAGAAACTAGATAGAATTCAAGTGTGTGGATGGAATTTAGAACCTCCCCTTCCTATGTAATGTATACATAGTAATAAGCCCAAAATGTAGTCCCTTTAATAGTATGTAGATAAATAGCCCTTGATAAAATTGTCTTCCCTTATAATGGTATGTATGTTGTGTTTATATAGGGATATCTTGTTTGAATTTTGACACTAGTGACATGACATGCCGACTAGGACCTCGAGATAGGAGTAATAAAACCGAAAAGTCTGACCACAAATGTCAAAAATGTGAACAAAAGTAAAGAGGACAGAGCACCCAGGTTGGACAAGAGAACCGGGTGCAGTGTCCATTCCTCGGGTGCTAATGTTATGAGAAAATTGATGAAAAATGTGATAAAATTTTAGATAGGGGTCCCCGTGACCTAACCAAAATTGAGTGTATAAGTGACAATTGTGAGAGATAAAAACAATAGAAGCAATCAAAACAAGCAGATGGAATATGATGTATGTCACCGGTGAATACTTTTCTTACTCAAGATCCATACATAAAACAACATACTTGGCGATATAGTAAAATAGTAGTATGTGTGTGATTTTATGTCTACACTCTTTTATTCTTCTATCTCCTTCCATTTTCCCTTTGTGTGTACTCCTTCGCGTTCACTTTCTTTCCTCGGTCGTTGCGCACCCCCTGCGCTCGCCCTTAGACTTACATTTGTAATTTGCTAAGACCATGGCATGCTTCCCCATGCATGTCCTTCCTTCCTAAGTCTCGTGCATTCCTCAGTATGCACTTATTTTCCCCTTCGCTCTTTGCCTCACACATATCCCTATGTTATCGCTTCTACATATCCTTGTCTTTTATTCCCCTTATTCTGCGTATGCTTGCATACCTTTGTAGATATGTACCTTTTCTTCCCACTCCTCATGCACCCTCTTTTGTACACCCATGCACCTCTGCAATCCTCCTTCTCACACCTCTTGCTCTTGTGTATGCTCCAAGTGCAATCTTCAGTGTTAGTCATTGAGTGCTACGTGGTGATTTGTCGATAAAGTGCATAACACGTAATCTATCATAACATTCCAACTATGCACCAAATCCTCTCATCAAATGAATGCATGACACATGGCAGAAAAGACAAAATAGATAGACATTCAACCGAATTCTTTAGTTGATCGAGCATGTCATGTGTCTTGCATGTTCATCTTGTACTATGATCTTCAAGTCGTCATAACTTCTACTACTCTGAGCTCGGATTCATACGTACTGGACTTTTGGAAAGATGTTGATGTGGGATACACTTTGGGCTTTTAAAATCATATTTTGGGTGGGATTTAGTAGGTGAAATGGGGAAACGTGACTTTAGCCATTAATACATAGATTCAATTGACTCAACCACCCAGATTTGATTAGATCTTGTCTCCTTCCTTCTTTTGCAAGATAATATAACATGGGGAGATGGATCGATAGTGCTATAGGCACATTCATAGGAATTTGATGCTAGTTGTTGGTGGTTAGATTTTAAAATCTGAGTTTCCCTCTCTTCCCCTCCTCTTGTATTCCCCTTTCTTCTATAAATTGATGAACATTTCTCATTGAAAAGGTTGGATCCTCTTGGTTTTCTAAGAGCATTGTTCGAGTATTTTTCTTTGTAATTTTGAGTTGTAAGAGCTCATCTCATTGGAGAAAATGGGAGTGGTCCCAAATATATAGTACTTCGAGGTGTTGGTAGTGTTTATAAGATTTAATAGTATATCATGACATCAATTAAGCATTGTAAGTCTCGTTAAGTGTTTGCAACCTTGGTTAAGCATTGACAATTTTTCAATGCATGCACAAATTTACTACACAAGTTAGTGTTTTATGGTTTGGAATGTTTCCTAAAGGTATTGTGTAGTATAAAAATTATGCACATATGTCTAATGTTGTGTGATATCTTAGTTTTATGCATTCAAGGAAAGGGTGTGTGTTTTATGTAAGGATTGTTTGGCTTCTATAAAACATACTATGCAAGGCTTTAGTGGCTTCTACAAGAATGGTCAAGGCATTGATTCTTTGTGCGGTTAGCTTAAGAGTGACACAATATTGCACAAGTATTTGAGTGATGCAATATTTCTTATGAACCCAAATGCTTCTACTTCAGACTGTATCTTTAGTCTCGTATTCATCTCCTACATTTTATTTTTATCAAGCTAATGAAATAAAGTGGTATCATCTACAAATTGAATTTCAAGTAGAGTGGAACTTTTTGTGCACAATTATTTTCACTAGGGTCCCAAGGGAAAATTTTCTAAACAAATAGTGAATAGAGTCTCCTACAATGATAATGAGAGAAGGGGTTAAGAGTTAAAATTGTCTAGTTGACATTTATAATGCAAATGAGTTTATCAATTCTCCATTGACCTCACTAAACCCTCACTCAATTATTTCATATGCATTTCAAATTATTTCAAGGCCATATAAACCTTTTTTTCCCCTAGTCTTTGGCTCTAATACTCCCTTTCCAATTAGTAATCAACATGTCAAGGATGTATCTTACTTCAAAAACCTTGTTTGTATTTCAAAAACAATCGAAGGAAGCATTTTATTGAATATATCAACAAGTATTTTGGAAACTTTAAAGGGAGTAATGGGTCGCATATTTTTAATCTAAGTTATATCAACTTCCTTTAAAATGAACTTAATGATGTCCTTGTTAATGTTAGGTCCTAAGGTTTCCATTTATATTTCTTCTTGATAAAACATTATGGATATTTTTAGCAATCTAATCAATGTTATCTTTATAAAAGTTGGCAAGACCCCCATCAAATCTGGGGGAATTTTCATCATTTATAAACCTAACAACATTTTATTTAATCCATGTTAATTTAAGTTTCCAATTTACATGTTCTACATAAGAATACTTATCTACAACAATCTTAACACAAATATATTTAATATTTTCAACATCACTAATAACCACATTAGAGGTAAAAATCCCTTTATTTAAGGATAAGAATGCATGACTAACTCTCTAAGGATCAAAAGAAATCCCGCCACTAATTTAAATGGCTTTCACTTTTCTCTCACATGCTTAACATTCAAAATATTGAAGAAATATCTTATACATTTATCACCTTATTTAATTTAAGGTATTCTAGATTTTAGCCTAACTTCTTGAGCCCCATAGCTCTTCCAATCGATTTTTCTAATAATTTTACATCTACCGATTAAACTTTTAATCTTCATCCAACCCTTGTAAATTCTAATTGAGATCTTCTTAGTTTCTCTATTTGTTATCAATTCCTTGGTCTTACTATAAGCTCTTATAAAAATTTTACCACAATCAACCACCTTCTAATTTTGGATTTTAGAATGTAGACCACACCCTCATACTAGATATGTTCTATAAATCCTTTACTCTCTCAAGGAAATCATGATCCTTCAAATGAGATGCATTCATCTTATGCTAAAAAGTCACTATCTAGAAATCTAGAAAGGTATAAAAACAAGAGGGTAAGATACCCCATAGTAAAGGTAGTTAAACACGGTATATGGAATTTCACTTACATGTTGTCACCTTATAGAAGATTAATCTTCTTGTTGAACAAGAATTTGTCCAACCTTGAATGTTTTTTGCTTCTATATTATTGGTTACACCTTATATAACATAAATTTTTACCATCTTCCTTATGTCTCCAAAGCGAATTTATAATATTTAGATATATTTTCATCTTACACAAAAACATTTCACCGCATTTTAGGAAAAGGTATTCCTTCACACTTATCTTGCCTATCTTCAACGACATTGAAATCACCCCCAAACACCTATGGAATTTGTTTTATATATCCTAATAACTAGTTCTAGAGGATTGATATATCATTATAATAATTTGGAACACATAGAAAATACCCCTAAATTCATCACCCCAAATAGAACAAGCATGTTACAAAAAGAAGATCTTGAATTCAAACTTTTATATGATAAAATAGTAGCTCTTCTTTGTCCCTTAGAAATACATACCAATGCCAAATAAACCTTAGGAGCCATTTTAAATTGCAACCAATAAGTTTGACATTTTGCAAAAATAAGAAACATATTGTCTTCGAATATGTCCATCCAAACATTCATATAATAACTTACTTCTACTTTGGACCTTAGATTATAATTTAATACTTTCATATTAGGGGTAATAGGATTACTACCATTCCATGGTTGTGACAATCTTGAGACACAATTTGGGAGTTTAACTTTTAAATATTTTACTCGTTTTATTTTAATTTGAGCTAGTTAGGTCTAATTCTCTTTACTTAACTTGATCTCGATCTTACTCTCCTCCTCTAAGAAGGTTTAGTGCCCACCAGTTTCACTCCCTTTGATGACGTTGACTCCATGTGTTATAAATGATTGAGACATTGGAATTAATATTCATATGGATTTTTGATTGAATATTATGATTTTATCGTCATGTTAACGCGTAGTTGCTAACTTGTTCTTGATAGAATGATGTGTGAGGCATACGATGCCAATTCACTGCTTTTGTTATCATCACTTGGTTTAAATATGATGTTAGGGATATGTTGATTTGAGATTTGCATGGATTATATTTTGAATATACATTATTTTGCTGTCCCTTTTATCATGTATATGCTAACCTATCTTGGCAAGTTATTGTATTTGGCCCATGAGGCTAATTCATGGGCATTATTAGTATCATCTAATTATGATGGTTTAACATCTGAACTTTGATTGATTTATAGAGTAGCATACATCTTGTAATAATTTGTAAAATGCGCTATGGTTGAATTGTCGTGATTTTTAGCATCTTGTATGATGAATGAATGAATTTGTAACTATTTGGTTAGTTGCATATGTATGGACTAATTTCTTGAGATTTGTGTGATTGCTTCATTTAGCATATTTTATCGAGTAGGTATGATGTTTGTAATTGAGTGTGTCAGACAACATGTTCATGCCGCAGGAGAACATGAGACTCGGTGGTTACTGTTGTATATATCTTCCCCCTCAAGTAGATATAGATAAACAGAAGAATATGGAAATCAAAGAAACTCAGACACCAACATTTATTCGTCACGAGCAGTTAAGGGTGCAGTAAAAGGATTTGACATGAAAATGGATGCACCCTGGCATAGGTTAAGGGCACAGGTAAAAGGGTGTCGACATGAAAATGGATGCGCCCTGGCGCAAGTTAAGGGGGCAGGTAAAAGGATGTCGACATGAAAATAAATGCGCCCTGGCACAGGTTAAGGGCGCATGTAAAAGGATGTCGACATGAAAATGGATGCGCCTATGGCGCATGTAAGAGTATGTCGACATAAGGATGATTTCACCGAGGCGCATCTTCAGGAGGCGCAACATTTTGAGCGTTGACACCCCGACAGAAAGCAAACCCTGACGTAGATATTCAAATGGCCATAACTTTTCACAGGGAGCTTGGATTCACGCAAGGTTGAATAGATATCTTTAATTGAGTGAGAACAAGTTCTTCAAAAATGCAAAATACAATTCGCCATTTTTGGGTTTGTTAGGGTTCTCACCTACCACCATAATGAGATGAATTAAATGCAACTTGGAGGTGGTTGGGGTAGATTTGGAATTCCTCTCTCTTTTCTCTCTCATTCTTCCTATAAATTGTAAGGAGGGGATTCTTTCTAAAGGTTGGACATTCTTGTTTTGCCCCTCCCTTCTTCTCTTTGGCAGGTGAATTTGTGGAGTTCAGATCTTTCATCTAAAACTGTAATGCAACTTTGCCTCTTGGCATTTTGTAGTGTATTGTATCAATCTTTGGAGAAAATAATACATGTTTGTGGATGATTCTCAACCATCTCTATGTTCATTTGCATCCTCCTGATCTTTCACCGCAAATCAAGTTATCTCAGTGCATGATCTTGCATTGCATTTTAATGATTTGTGTTTATTGGCAAGACAAATGTTTCTTCATTCCTCGGTGCACCACCTTTGTTAGTTTAGGTTTCTTTTATATGCATCTTCTTACCCTATCTCCTCGAAGTTAGATTAGGTTTTGAGTAAACCCTCTACATTTTTATGTGTGCATCGAAAAGAGGAATAGGAATCGGCCTTCATCCGGAGAGCTTTCCTGATTCATAAGGTCCCACACTTGGGAAAAGCTCCATGTTATGCAATCACACTGAGAGTCTCAACCCATCGAGTTGCAGACATTCAGGGGTGCTGTGATTCACCATCAACAGTTACACCTCGAGATTGCACATTTGGTCATTTGGGCCAAATTATCTTTCCTTGATTGATCAAACCTACCTTGCTTGTCTTTTGCTTGGATGGAAATAATAAATTCATCATCCTTGTATGTGATTCTTTCATTTTTCTTGGTCACCTTGGTTTGTTGTCTCGTTATGAATATTTTTTATTAATTATTCTATTAATGTGTTAAGCCAATTCTATGGGATTAAATTATCCCTAATTGGATTAGGGATGATTTAATTAGTGTTATCTTGTTTAAGGAGGTTTGGCCACCTAATCATGGATTAGGTGGGCCCCACCACCTCTCTAAGTGTGCCACTTTTCCCAAATCCCGAATTTGGGCTAAAAGTGGAATTTTAAAGGGGTGCTTTGCATGTTGGGGTCACACTTACACCAAAATGGACCCCTTGGACCCTACCTATGGGTAGGGAATATTTCCAAGTTTCAAAATGGATTTTCCCTCCCTTTTGACCCTCTCTTATCTCCATCTTCATTTACAAGTTTGTTTTTACGAGCCGCATGAGAATGAGGGGAGAATTTTATTTTGTTTTATTTTTATTTTCTAAGATTATACTTCATTAAGACTTTTGTCTTATGTTTGATAGGGGCTTGGGGTGGTATGGATTTAAGAAGGGGATGGGTGGCATATGTCACCATCTCATAGGTTGGAGTCTTTTAGCTTCTTCTTACTTAACCCACCATTTTGGAGGGGTGGGAACCTCTTGAATTATTTTTCACTTGGATAATTTAGAGAGCTTGGAGGAGTAAGTAGATTTGAAGGGTTGGTTTGTATTTAGGAATTGGTCTTCATTAGTTTTTGAGGTAGGATTAACACCTCTCAACTATGCTTAAAGTTTCAATGAACCTTGTTGTTTGGGTTTTTTTGGGTGTAGGAATGCATGTTTTATTTTTTATTTGTTTTTCTCCATCCATCCCCTTTGGGGATGGATTTTTGGAGTGTTGAGGAAGAGGGAATAATCCTCTTGCTCCCACATGGCTTAATGGGAAAGCCATGTTGGGATTTATATTATCCTCCCTTCATTTGGTTGATGTGGGAGATGGTTTCCATATGGTTTGGAACCCATCTCCCTTAATTGGAAACAAGAGGCATGACCTGATATGGTCTATGGGAGAAATAAGGAGTTTGAGAGGTTTGTAGTCTTTTGGAAAAGTTGAAAAAAATTAGGTATATGAAAAATGAGATTTAAAATGGGTATTTTCCCCTCTTCACCTCTTGAGGAACATGGAGCTTCTTGTATGTGGATTGGCATTTGTTTTATTTTGGTGTATGATGGTGTGTGTGTTAATTTTTTTTTCCTCTTCTCCCCTTGTGCATCTCAGAGGCATGCATCCTCTATCTCCCATGGGCATGGAGGGAGGATAATATGTCCTCCACATTTGGAGATGGCATGTAATGATTCCATTTTGTTGGGTGGACAACCAAGTCTTTTATCTTGAATTTTTGAGTCATACTACTTGTTGGTGGAGCATTATTTTTGCAGCCTTGCTTGGACTCGCTACTTGCCTAGAAATATGGTGTTTTCATTCAAAATTTTGGCATGTTGTTCCTGCTTAGTGGGAGGCTTTTCAACTTGTATTTTAAGAAAAAAAACTATTCTTTTGTTGTCAATGTAAGAGATAACTTAGTAAGTTTAGTCTTGTTTGGAAAAGGATTGAAGTCATATTTGTAACTCTTGCACTTTATAGTAGGTTGATTCTTGTCATTGAAAAATGAGATAAAGAGAAATATAAACTAGTATTATATTGGAGTAAAGATGGAATTGATATTTCTCTCGCATTTTTAGTTTATGTTTCTCTTGTCATCTTCAAATAGAGAAAGATTTTAAATAGGTTCCATGTTTTTTGTAAATCATTTGAAACTATGTGTTAAATTTAGAAATTGGAAATGAGAATATTAGAATAAACCTCCATTCTTTTATGTTTTGTAAAAGAAAAAAACTTATTCATAGCAGGAAAAGATTGTTTTAGTTGATTTTGTGAGCTCAAGTCAAGGCTTGTTCCATAATGGTTTTTTAATTTAAGTTTATATTTTTGGATGCCATTATTAGACTTAATTAACTTGTTGTCATCTCTACTTAGGTTGTTGATCAATGGATGTTGGAGTTAATTTTGGAAAATGGGTTAAAGGTTGTGTCATTTTAAGTTCTTTGAGGAAGTTGTTTTGGGGTTTACTAAACTTACATTTTCACCTTATTCTCCATTTTATCTTACAATAAATGGATCTTGTATTACCTAGCTTACTATAATGACATTACTTGTATAATTCAGATCATGAACAAAAATATAACACCAAATAACACAATATTCCAGAATAATGATCTCAATATGCAATTATAATAGCTTCGCCACTTTGAGGGGGCAACCTCCAAACCATACAATAATACTCAAATACTCCAATCATGATGAAATACTACCTACAATCCCCTATATATACTATTCATATGTTATGGCCATCACCAAGGCTAACCTACTAAGCATGAGAAAGTATAAATGATAGAATAAAATGATATGGAAAGCCACAAGTTAGCTACTCTTATCCTAATACAAGCAATAGGTTAGGGGCGTAGCATGCCCTTCCCCTTCAAAGCAACATTGTCCCTAATGTTGAGAAGCTCTGGGTGTTGTTGCAGGAATGTCATATCTTCCCATGTTGCATCTTCATTGTCCATATTCTTCCACTTGATCAGGTACTTAGTAATAACCCATGTCCTCAATCTTTTAGTGTGTGTTTGAAGGATGCATTTAGGTTCCAAGATGACCCTCCCCTCCTCATCGAGCTCAGGTAACACTGTTTGGGTTGATACTCTCTATCAATTACTTTCTTTAGGCAAGAAACATGAAATCTGGATGTATTTTGGTTGATTGTGGAAGTTCTAATTTGTATGCTATAGTACCAATCTTCTGCAATACTTGATAGGGGCCATAATACTTCGGTGAAAGTTTGTTATCCTTTTGTTGTTGTTTCAAAGACATTTTCTTATATGGTTGTAACCGCACAAAAACCCAATCACCGACTTCAAAATGCCTTTCTGTGTGATGTTGATCAGCTTGTTGCTTCATGCGGTTTTGTGCCATGACCAAGTTCTCCTTGAGACTAGAGAGGACCTCTTGTTGATATTGAATGTGTTCTTCTACTGCTCTAACCCACGGTTGTCCTCTCAATGATGATGTGATGGATGGTGGATGGTACCCATAGAGTGCCAAAAAAGGAGACATTTTAGATGAAGTATGGAAGGAAGTGTTATACCACCATTCTGCAAGTGGAAACCATTGGACCCATCTTGCTTGTTTATCGGACGTAAAGCAACGAAGATATCCCTCCAAACACTTATTTACAACTTCTATTTGCCCATCAGACTGGGGATGATAAGAAGAGCTACGAGCTAACTGAGTACCCAAACATGAGAATAAATCAGTCCAAAAATTACTAGTAAATATAGGGTCTCGATCACTTACTATAATCTTCGGTGTCCCATGAAGCTTCTGAATTGTGTCCATGAAGGCTGTTTCTACCATGCTTACAAAGCAAATGGGTGTGCCAAGGCACAAAAATGAGCATATTTGGTGAGTCTATCCACCACAACCATGATGACATTTTTTCCATCAGATTTAGGAAATCCTGTGATAAAGTCCATGGAAACCTCTTCCCACCACTGGCTAGGAATAGATAGAGGTTGTAGAAGACCTGGGGATGAACTATTTCACCCTTATTTTGCTGACAAACCATGCATTCTGCCACAAATTTTTGGACATCCCCTTTGAGCCCTTCCCAGAAGAAATCTTGTTTGACTCGATGATAAGTCTTCAAGAATCTAGAGTGCCCCCCTACTGGAGAAGAGTGAAGCTCAGATAGAATCCTATTTTTAAGAGTGGAGTTCTTACATAGGTATAATCTATCTTTATACCATAAAGCATCCCTTTTAATACAAATTTTTTTATACATGCTTGGATCATTCTGGAGATGATGAATGAGGTTTTGTGTGGTTGGGTCATTTCTCCATTCGGACCTTGCCTCATCTATCCAATCTTCTTGTAATATGGATATGGCACATAACAAGGCTACAGTTGAGTCATCTTTCCGTGATAGTGCATCCGCAACTACATTCTCCTTCCCTTTCTTATAGATAATCTCAAAATCATATCCCAACATCTTGGAGACCCATTTTTGTTGTTCTTCAGATGATAAACGCTACTCCAAGAAGTATTTTAGACTATCATGATCTGTCTTCACTTTAAAGTGTCTTCCTATGAGATATGGTCTCCATTGCTTTACTGCATGAAGTATGGCTAGCATTTCCTTCTCATAAGTCAGCTTGGAAAGATTCTTACCTTTGAATTGATGGCTCAAAAAGGCAATAGGATGGCCTTCTTGCATGAGAATTGCCCCCATACCCACCCCTGATGCATCACATTCAACAATGAATGTTTTGGAAAAATCTGGAGTAGCCAAGACTGGAGTGGTGCACATGGCCTCCTTTAGTTGCTCAAATGCTTTGGTTGCATCCTCACTCTAATGGAAGGAGTCCTTCTTTAATAAAGTTGTGAGAGGTGTAGCTATGCTTCCATAATGCCTTACGATCTTTGGTAATAACTTGTAAGCCCCAAAAATCCTCGTAGATTCTTTAGGGTTTTTGGAACCTTCCACTCCATCATGGCTTTGATCTTATTAGGATCCACTTTAACCCCTTCATGAGAGACAATGTGACCCAAATATTCAACCTCCTTGAGTCCAAAAGAACACTTAGAGGGATTTGCATAAAGTTGATGTTGCTCAAGGGTTTCAAAACCTTATTTACATGATGCAAATTTTCCTCCCATGTTTTGCTATAAATTAATATATCATCAAAAACACTAAGACAAACTTCCGTAGGAATGACTTAAAAATATAATTCATCAAACTTTGAAATGTAGAAGGTGCATTTGTGAGTCCAAAAGGCATTACTAGGAATTCATAATGGCCTTCATGTGTCCGAAAGGTGGTTTTATGAACATCCTCATCCTTGATTCTGATTTGGTGGTATCCCGAACGAAGATCAAGCTTTGTAAAATAAACAACACCATGCAACTCATCAAGCAAATCATCAATAATAGGAATAGGAAACTTATCTTTGATTGTGTACTTATTAAGTTCCCTATAATTAAGACACATGCACCACATGTCATCTTTCTTCGTACCATCACTACTGGAGAAGAATAAGCACTCTGACTATGGCGGATGATTCCTGCTTCTAACATCTCTTGTACAATCTTCTCGATTTCACTCTTTTGCACATATGGGTACCTATAAGGTCTGATGTTAGGCGGTTGACTTCCTGGTAATAACTGAATAACATGATCATGATCTCTCTTTAGAGGTAATCCCTTTGGTATATTTTCAAATACAACAGAGTGTGCATCCAACACTACTTGCATATCTGATGGTATAATGTCCTTAGAATGATGAGCCTCCAATGAAAAGAGTTGTGCCACAAATCCCTCTACACTTTTTTAGCATTTTGTGCATCTGATGAGAACTTACTATTTGTGGAGACTTTGCTCTTAAGCCTCTTAGCTCAAAATTCCTTCCTTCAGAGTGAAATCGCATGAACAAGTCTTGGAAGTTCATCTCAATGGTTCCCAAAGTGGTAAGCCATTGAACCCCTAACACAATGTCTACTCCTCCCATAGAAATGACATACATGGGACTATTTAGTATGTAATCTCCCATGGAAAGCTTAATGCTATGGCATTTTCTAGAACAAGTAACAAGTACCTCCATCAGCAATCATTACTTGACATTCAGGAGCTGGATAAATGAAATAGTTTAGGTGCACTGCTAACTTATGATTGATAAAGTTGTGAGTACTTCCTGAATCAATCAACACTGTGACCCTCTATTTTTTTAGGAATCCAACCACCTTTAGGGTTTGGGGGTGCTAATACCTAAAATTTCATGGCATGAGATCGTTGGCTGAGGATCTCTGACTCCTCCTTTGGCTCAACCAAGACCTCTGACTCTGCATCTTCATTATTCTCTTCATCTTCACTAGGCCCATCAATGTAGAACAACTTCTTTTCAACACATTTATGTCCGGGTCCAAATTTATTGTCACAATTAAAACATAACCCTTTTTCTCTTTTTTCTTCAATTTTTGAGGTGTCAATCTAACTGGCCGAGGGAGTGTTGGGGCCAAGGTGTTGCGATCTCTGGTATAAGTGAAATGTTGTCTCCTACTTGAAACAATTTTCTCCTCTGCCCTTCTTGCCATAATCATCGAATCAGAAACCTTATGAGGATTAAACATACGCACCTCATGCTCAATGTGATCCTTAAGACCCCAAGAAATAGGTCATTCAAATTCTCTTCAGTAATATTTTCCACCCGCAGAGAAAGGTTTTGGAAGTGATGAATGTAATCCTTAACAAATCTTATCTGTCTCAACTTTGCTAATTGGTTGAAGTAATTATCTGACACACTAGAACTATAGTGTAATTACAACTCTTCAATGAAGACTATCCATGTAACATTGAGACCACTCTTCTTCCTTTGAGCACATAACCATCGATACCAGATGAATTGGTCAGGTTCGAGATACAAAGATGCCATGGTCACCTTTTTTCCTGATGGAATCTGATGTAGTTCAAATAAATTATCCATTTGGTTGATCAATTGAGTGGATCCTTTCCATCAAACTTGTGCATATCCACTTTTGGAAACATAGTACGGGCCTGCAAAGTGCTCGTATTTGGATTGTGCACACTCGAAGAACCACTCTAGCTCATGTGTCTATTATGTTGACCTGAGGATCCACCTTGATTGAAATAAGTATGATTACCCATCATATGCGTACTGAATTTTTGCATGAAATCCTCCAATCTTTGTCCAATCCTATCCACATCTTCTTTGTTGGCCACCCTAGATTCGAGGTCTCTCAGGTTAAACTCAAGTTGGCTTACTTTATGGTTTATCAAAGTAAACCCTAACCCTGAGGAATATGTAGTTATATATTTTGTCTCCAACTCCTCAACTACTATCTCATCCTTTTCTGTTGTTTTACCTAGAGTGATGGGATTCTTTTTTCCTCTTGTGGAAGGCCCTGCCATGATGCCCCAAAATAGTAGGATGTAGGGATCACGGTCAAATTTTAGGGTTTCATATTTCGATAAGAATTTGGCCAAATATAAAAAAACTTAAAGAACAAACCCCAAATAAATTTTGTTTTTCTTTCGAAAATGTAACGAATTTGAAAAAATTCCACAATTTGCACCCTAGGGAGCGATTTTATGAAAAACACTAAATTCTTAATAACTTTTGAAAAATAAATCAAAAAAGTCTGAAATTTTTAAGGAACCTTACTTGAAATGTTTTGCAACTTTGGTAAAAATATCTCCCACCAATTCTTTTTGTTCACAATATATGGTGGAAACAAAAAATTAGGGTTTTTGCCCTAATTTTGGCCCAGATCGCAGCTCTGATACCACTTGTAATGAAATTACTTGTATAATTCAGATCATGAGCAGAAATATAACACCAAATAACACAATATTCAGAATAATGATCTCAATATGCAATTGTAATAGCTTCACCACTTTGAGGGGGCAGCCTCCAAACCATACAATAATACTCAAATACTCCAGTCATGATGAAGTACTACCTACAATCCCTATATAGACTATTCATATGTTATGGCCATCACCAAGACTGACCTACTAAGCATGAGAAAGTATACATGATATAATGAAATGATATGGTAAGCCACAAGTTGGCTACTCATATCCTAATACAAGCGATAGGTTAAGGGTGTAACACTTACCTTAGCTAGTTAGTTTCATCTTTCATTTCTTTGGTTGACAAGAAAACTATAGAATTCATTACTTTAATGAAAGAAATTACATAGTTTACATGCCTCTAGAAATTCATAAGACAATTCAAAATATATATGTATATACAATAATACAAACATGATTTTAGGAATTAAAGTGGAGATTTCTTCAATGTATAAATTGTCTTCAAAACGTATTATTTAAATTATATATACTTAACTTTTGGAATGTGTTTCCCTTTCATTTAGATATATAAGGTCTTTAATTATATATACAAAAGCCAAGGAAGTGTGATTAAGTTCTAATGTTTCAAAACTAAATAGAGGATTTATTGTATTTATATATATTTAAAATATTTGTGTCAGTATAAGATTTGAAATGATTATATATATATAGTTTATGGTTAAAAAAAAATATGGAAAAAAATATAGTAGAACTAATATATGACAAAGACCGCATCCCGCAAAACTTAGTTTCTGTGGATTTTTCCACCTCAAACCCTATATTATGATGTTATAACATGGTTTATCTATTCGTTTTACTTAGGGAACCCTCTCCATAACTCTTATCAGACATGTTTGCCTACATAACCCTTTCCTTATGGACCCGATAAATCCACTTCAACCCTTGTCAAGCTACGTTCCTATTATTAAACCCTACACCATATTTATCTTCACTGTTTTAATCCTTGATGATGCATCCTAATAAATATTTTATGTTGCATTTTAGGGTTAGAATACCATACGCCCATACGTAGGCCCTTGGCCTTTTTGATCAGATTTTCAAATCAGGACATATATACACATGTACACACACACATAAATACTCATTTATATATAGGAAAACATATACTCAGCTCTCTATAAACCCTAATATGGGTAAACAATGAAATAAGAGGAAAAAATAAAAATAAACAAGCTCCTTGAGCCTCTTTGGATGCCTTCTTTAACCTGCAAACACAAAGCCAACAAGAAGAAATAAAAGAGAAGGAATGAAATGAAAAATTAATATGAAATTAAAATGACGAAATTGGGATTCTTCAAAAAACTAGGATCAATGGTGGAAGGCCATTTGATCCTAGGGTCCTTATTTAATCAGTAATGAGCCACTTGTCTAAGTGGACTATATTTTTTACTTTTACATATAGCAAGTGGGGTTTATTTATCCCTACCCGATTTAGAATATGGATGAGTGTTGTATTAATTAAAATGGATTTTATTTGTAATTTTTTTGTTTGGTGTTAATAATTAATGTCATTTATTTAGTGTTTGGCCTTCAAGATTTTCTTTAGGTCTCTTGGGGTAAATTAATGTCTTACTATGTTAAATAGACCATGTTGAGTTAAAGTCTCAAAATTAATCATCTAACTTCACCTCTAATTTTAAGACATTTGAATATCGACCTATTAACACCTAATTAAATTTGGGGAATGTTATGGTGTAATTAGATGGGGATGGAGATATAAATAGTAACCTCAACTTGTGTAAATTTTTCCCTATGGGCTACGTATTTCTCCTTTGATAAAATTCATCAATTTAAAATAATAATGAAATTTAAGTTCTTACCTTGTTTGGTTAGATTCATTAGCTATTTATCATGAGGAAATATGTGATTTAAATAGAGTGTTGCTAACTACTGAAATTAATGATATGATTAACTAGTTTCATCATTTCCTAGATGTTTTTGGAATGGAAATTGATTTAGTGTCATCTATTTATAAGCGTGATAAAACATTGTTGATCAAATTTATATAATAACCAAAAATTAAGAAGTATCATCATTGTATTATTATAGCCGTAATCACACAAATAATGGTATTCAAGCTCAAACATTACTTTCAATTCAATTGCACATCTTTAGTAAGTTAATTGAAACCGAATAACAATGGTTTAATCACATTTAATTCCTAATCAAAGATCACAAAAAATTGTCCCAATTTTTACGAGGT
This sequence comes from Taxus wallichiana var. yunnanensis, assembly GCA_018340775.1. Lineage (NCBI taxonomy): Eukaryota > Viridiplantae > Streptophyta > Pinopsida > Cupressales > Taxaceae > Taxus > Taxus wallichiana. Next base: position 221,686,238 of record CM031235.1, read on the forward strand.
ATCATGATGGTTATTTAGGTCATGAAAATCATGGGCATGATAGAAAGGATTTATCTATGACAACATCATTGAATATGCTAGGCTTATAACCCTTATCGCCCACAAACTATTGAATTTTTGACACTCTTGATTCTCCTTATTCATTCAATAAATTCTAGTCTTATATCACCACCCTAATTGATGCAAGCATAGAGACTACAACTAATCCCTTTTTTGTTCCATCTCTCACCTTCCTTATATTACAATTGTGACAATATTGAGTGAGGGATTCTTATTCTCAAAGTTTTACAATCAAAAATCAACCTTTTTCCAAAGTCGAGGAATTTATCTATAATCTTGGAGACTTCACCAAGGTTGGAAACTAATGTGGAATTGGATTATTTGAGGTCCATATTAAAATCATTTTCAGGGGCACCCTCTCGAACACTTTATCCATGGACGAGCCTTTTTTTAGAAAGTATGTCAACCACTAAGGAGGTGATTTTGTCTTTTGGCATGACACTCTTTAGGGTTATAATCAACCCTATTTTGAGGGGTTAAGTAAAGGAAATATTTTCTTAGATATTTTGTTTTCTTAACTCAAATGATATTTGGATTTATGTTTATTTTTTATGTGTAGAAAATTATATACTAGAATATGGAATATTAATTTAAATTAAGAATAGGCCTATCCTAGAGTAGGATAGCGTGAGTTCTGAGAGAAAACAAGGAAACATTCGAGAAATCATAACAAGCTATTTACATGAACTAGAAGCGTAAAAATCATCATAATCTAATGCTTTAACCCTAAAAGTGGGAGAGAATATTAGGATGAGGTTTTGTCCATAAGATCTAGCACTTTCACTATTTTTGAGCCTTGAATTTAGAGAAAGATCTTTCCCTTCATCACTAATGAGGAGCACCTCTAACTCCATGGTATTTTAGGGGACCCTAAATGCAAAAAAAAATTGTTAGAATTTTTCATGCGTTCTTGTTCATTGTCATATGAGAGTTTATCTATGAGAGCTATAACACCGAAGTTTTTGGGAACTATTGGAATTCCCATGGAATGAACGACAAAACACCTACTATTCATTAAGTAAGAGAAGTATGTTACATCTAATATTAATCTTTTTAGTTAGTTGGTTGGTGTCTCTAGATTTTACCCCGAAATGCGAGACTACCCCATGTTTAAAAATTTTCGTTCTTTTCAAATAATGGGTCTTTTTCGTGTTTTTATTGCGGAAGATGTCTTTTTACGTTAAGATATTCCCAAAGTGAATCATATGAGCCAATTTCGACAAATACCTAGATGCCGAAACTCATTTTATCCTTCCGCCAAGTTTTGTCTGTAGGAAATTTTTATTTAATTATTTATTGAATAAATAATGCCCCGTTTGAAGTAAATTGTGCTCCGGTTGAATCCTGTTGAAGTTTTGCATGCCAATATTCATTCATCTCAATAGGGTTTCACCAGAATGAATTTAGAGCATTTATCGCAACTTCTGGCAATGTTTTATGCTTTTATTTATTTCTTTTACGTTTTTCTCCGGTTTTCTCCAGTTTCTCTGTGAAATTCCCCTAGGTATGTTCTTTGTCCAGTATAGTTTGTTTAATTACCCAGAGCATCTAAAGATCATTTACAACTGCTGCACCAGAAGGAATCAACCTTAAAAAGTAAACTTCTGACCAAAAAAAATGAAGTCATGCACAAAAAGCCTCTCCCAGGCAAGTTGCATTTTCTAGAATTAATGAGTGTAAGCTGCAATGGGATTTTTGGTAGTTACAGGCAGACTGAAATTTCTTACATGCCTTGCAAGGTACTTTTCCCCATGAATTCAAAGTCACTTAAGTTGTGATGGGAAAATTAGAGGCAACAGGTAGGTGGGAATTTCTTACCTGCCTTGCAGGGTAAAAAATCCCATTATAAAATAAAGAAAAATCACTTAATGCATCGATGGGAATTTTCTGTTTGCCTAACAGATAAATTTTCCCACCAAAGAGATTTATTCACCCATGCAAGTCACACTTTATCAAAGGAGGCTAGTTTTAATGCAAGTCGCACTTTTTGGAAGGAAGACTTTAAGTCGCTAATGGGAATTTTAAGTGCAGGAGGCGGGAATTTTTTACTTGCCTTGCAGGGTAATTTTTCCCATGAAGTCAAAGTCACTTAAGCTGCAGTGAGAATATTAGAGGTAGCAGGCAAGCGGGAATTTCTTACCTGCCTTGCAGGGTAAAAATTCCCATTATAAAAGAAAATCACTTCAAGCACCATCTGGAATTTCTCACCTACCTTGCATTGTAAAAATTACCATTATTAAAGTCAAACAACTTAAGTGAAAGAGGGGATTTTTGGAGCTGTAGTGCAGGGTAGAAATTCCCATCAAAGTTGACTTCCTATTTTTGGAAATTACCTTTGCTAAAAAATGCAACCCACCGTGGGTGAATAACAATACAATTAATAACATTTATTAATGGTTTATTCACCCAATTTTGGCACCATAAATAGAAGGAAAGTCAATGCAAGGGGAAGAGATAAGGATAAGTCAAGGATGCATGCTAAAAATAAATAAAATAATTTATTTAAAAGCAACCAACAACATGCATAATTGGGCGCCCAATTTGGGTGAATAAACATGATTGTTTATTAATTAAATTTCCAGAAATAGGAAGGGCAATTATTAAAAATAGAATGTTGAGGATTATATAAGCATGGGCTGCCATAATGAAGAAACAATTAATTCTTTTTGCAAAGGATTGCAGCCTAGACAAGTTTTGGCGCCAAAGGAAGGAGGTTTTTGCATTAAAGAGTGTTTTTCATTGCCAGAAAGCTTCAAGGTTTGGCACCTAGGGTTGGAATGACTTGATTCTTGGTATGATAATTATCTACATGTTGGTATAAGTGCTTTGGTGAATTAAATAATATTTTTCTTACTTTGCATGCAAGCAAAACCTCAAATTTTAGGGCAACAGGCTTTATATGCAGATTTTGGTGATAAAAATAAAGTATTCATGCCATGGACTCCATCTTTGTCTGAATAAATTATAGGTTTTCATCACAAGTGCTCAAATCAATGTCAAGTACATTGAATATATCTTCCAAATCAGAAGAAATTGTCAGATTTGCACAAATTGATCCAATTGCTAGGGATTCCGACAGTAATTAAAAGAAAAAGAGCTTAGACAAAGATTGTTCTAGCCATGATGAAAGAAAAGGATCAAAATAATCGTGCATAGCTTACAAATTGTCCAAGTCAATGATACAGACATAGGCCCTGAAATTATCACCAATTTGATTGACAGATCCAACTCTCATAATTGTAAAGGCTTCTGGAAAAAATTCATCCTCTTGTTTCTAACGCAACCCATGTGGAAGTCATTGCATGGAGAATTCCTTTCAGAAGCTTATGCATGTGTTCCCAATCTTCCAGTTGAATCCTCCATTGAATTTACTTGTGTTTTCCTTCACTCGGAGTGCTTTCCAGAATTTAAAATTGCTCATATGCAATTTTAAATAAAAGATGACGAGTTTTATTTGAATTATTTATGGCAAACATTGCACTAGAGCATGTACTGAAGAAGAACTGCAAAAGCTTCAAGGAACCCGCAGGAAAATCACAGTCAGCTACTTCTAGATCCAGTTTGGTGAGAATCAAAGGAAAGAATTCAACAATATATGGCAGTATCTCAGATCCACGAAAAAGATATCATTCAGATCATTCATTGCTAAAATAGATGAAGCAAAAGTACAATACAAGTTGGGTCAGCATACAAAATATGGAAGAAGACTAATATTGGGAGGGTTGACACTTTCTTCTTATTTCTTTTCCTCATTTTGTTTTCTCCGGCAAAGTAATTGAGCAATCAATTAAATTCTAAAAATTAAGTGATTGGTTTAAAGCCGTTACTTGAAGAAGATAATTACTTGGAAACAGGTGGCAGACATGCAAAATAGAAGGTTCAAATTTTCAGTTATAAATCATACATGTCATGCAAAGAAGAATTCCAGGAGGAAAATTGTCAGCTGTTTCCTTTTCATAGCTTCCACATGTGGGAATTCATTTAAAGCTTCATATTTGTAATTTCCCTTTATACACTATAAATAGAGAAGGAACCTACGGGTTAAAAATCAGAATTTGTAATCAACATTCTTGTGTTCCAAACTTTATGTTGAAACCCCTGATTTCTGCAAGCAGAGGAATAAAGAAGAGATTTTCGGAGAACTTTGTGTCAACGATGCATTTTACTTCTTACTTTCTTTCTAGATCTATTCATAAACTTTGTGTTATTATAGATCTAGATCCGAAAGTTTCCTTTACTTTGAATTATGTGCTTGATGATTTATTAGTTTTAATATATGTGCATGTAATCAACTCTATAAACTATTACTTGGGTTGCACATCCTCTCTACTTTATTCTGTTTCCTATTATTTTCCTCTCCCGTAGATTTTTCCTTTCTTTTACGATTGCTTACTTGTTGTAGAACTATATAGCTATGGTTCATGAGTAGTTGATCAAAGAATACATGTCAAAGATCACACAAGGAGTCCGCATGGGATAAGAAGGCCCAAAACCAAGGGAGTGGAAGGAAAAAAAGGACCCACACATGGAAGGCAAGTTCAAATTTCAGGACTTATCCGATTTTGAGCATGAAGACTGGGTAAGTGCACCAAGTTAGGGGACAATTAAGTGGACATCAAATCCTGAATTTTACATTAAAAACAACAAAACATCAAATTTAGTCTTCCACGGACTTGAACCATGCCAAAAAGTAAAAAATATGTCATAAAAATGGTACCATTGCGTAGGGGAGACTGTTAGCTTTGTAGAAATACTGATTTTAAAGTGAATAGAATAGGATAAATATGATTTTATAATTTTTTACTAATAGTAGGTCTTTAAGACACTTTTTCCCGTGAATGTTTATGTGTAGGTTTAAGACTGCAAATTTTGTTTCACTTATCAGAATGTGATAAAACTTATACCATCCCAACTGTGGTGAAATTATATACATGTTCAAAAAAATTTATTTGATTTCAATATTTTTTGATGAAGTTATGGCGGGCAAACGGAAAGTGCTCTGTTTTCTTTATGTTTTCATACCACTTTCACGGAAAAAATCATAAAAAATAAAATATTACTCAAAAAATAAAAATAAAATCCATCCCAAGATAGATAGTGGCATATAACTTCTCACCAAAGGAGAAAAATATATATCAATTTTTGGTCATCCAAATCGTGGGCAAACGGACTATAATTTTATAGGCGTTTTAAAAAAAAAATACCAAGTCATTGAATTTTGAGTGTTTAATATATCTAATCTTGTCCATTTTTAAAAAAATTAGTATTTTAGAAACTAGATTCCGGATGCTATGATTCATATTAATATAAGTTTTTCTAATTTTGAGTGTATATATTGCTAATAATCCCTACAAGTTGATATTATGTTGTTATTTACAATATGACGTCCACTTATGACCCCCTTTTGTCCCCCAACTTTGCACTTACCCACCTATTTTTAGAAGGTGGCATGCGAGAACACACCAATGATGTATGGGTGTGCGCACCATGCATTGTCTATCTTTGGAGAAGCGGATCAAAGCGTTTTGCATGGAGACGAGTGAGAATAGAATTGAAACTTGATTAACTACAAGAGGATTATAGATAACACACTTACATGTGTGGCTATGCTTATAAATAGCTTGTGGCTATCAATAGGATGCGGCCTATTTCTGGAATAGATAAGCGGTGAAGGAAAGTCCCCACCCTATATATGATGTTAGGTTCATAGTAGAACTATGTATGAATGTGTGAGGATGTATGTGTAACAGAGAATATACAGAGTATGAAGTGTGTGTATACGCATATGACTGAATTATTGTATCAGATCCATACGTGCGTTGGTATAGATTGACAATACTGTAAGGAGCTTCGTATTTATTAATAAATGGAAGATATTGGTTGAATCTAAGTGTCATTTTGTGTGTAGTTGAGTAGTGCATGTTATTAATTCAATCATGATTACTATTTAAGCTTGTTCTTTCATATATATGAGGGTAGCATGCATTATAGAATGATGGATTAGTTATGAATCTATATGTTTCTCCCTTCATCATGCTAACATCCTGCTACAACAACCCTAAAGAGGGACCTGGTACCTTTGCGCACGGGTGAGTGCTCAGTCAAGGTTGAGTGATGTGCCAGCGTGACTAGGGTGTTATCTGGTAAATTCTAGGCTGCATCATTGGTTCCATTACCGGGACCTCTTTTTAGTTGTTTTTAGGATGGTTCACGATGAAGACATACCGGTTAAATCTAGCAAGTATTAAGGAATGGATACACCATATGGAGGAAGAATATGCATGGCAGTTCAACAGTGGATCTGAGTTTAATACACGCACTTTGGTAGAACCAAATCTGTATGACAACTTATATGCGAGATTTTTCACTATCTTTCCAGTAGAACTATACAAGTGGCTTACTGCTTATGCATCCCAATGGAATTGGAGGTATCATGCACTTGTCTAGACATAGGAAGAATTTTAGACTCTTTATGATGCCGATCTAATCTGGACTCACGTTGTGGATACGTGGTTTCATGGTGTTCTAAATAGTTATATTCTGGAATATTTAATTTCGACGTACTCTTGCCTAGAGATAGCTGAATTCTAGTTTTTGTAGTATCCAAGAGGAACATATTTACAAGGTATTCCACTGGCAATCAAGATTTTGATGGTAACTTTGAACTTGGAGAATAAACCAATGGCTAACTAAACTTCACCACGCGAGGGTAGGAACAGGTTTGGTTTAAGATGGTAGACCTAGCGGTAGAAAGGTAGAGAGAGGAAAGGAAACTTAAATATAATGAGGCACGCAAGAGGGAGATAGAGAAGTAACATTCATTACGAGAAAGTATGGCGTGGAGGAGAGAGATGGCTCATGAAGGATTTGACTCACGTAAAGACGTGGAGCGAGCATCAGAAATCCCCATCTTGGAAAGCAAGATAGAGATCCCCCTCGACCACAGAAGTGCACCAACAAAGACTACCTGGACCACGGGTGCACATCTTAATCCACCTGGTGACCTAGCCCTTGTGCTTGGTTTTCCAGTATCTAGTAAGACAAGTAACTAGAAAACTAATTTGGGAATTAGGAGAGCAAGAGTAAATCAGGGATCGAGTACATCAATGGCAGGACATATGATTTCAATGATATTTGGAGGAACATTCTTAGGCGCATCATCCACAAAGAATATGAGCGCGCAGAATGTTGGATTCACCTCTGGAAGTGGAACTACCTCACAAACTATAGGGGTTTAGTATAGTACTATTGTCAGAGCATATGGGGGTACATCTATAGGTCCTATTTCAATTATTGGTGGCGGATCAGGAGGTCTAGGTGGTTCTAGTTGGTGGATCTGGTGGTTTTGGAGGTAGAGGGAACCTAGGAGGATCTGGATTATGTGGTCAAGGTCCGCAGCAACCACATAATATCTATATGGAGATGTCTCTTCACCTCCTAGAATATAGAGGTATAGAGGATGTTGTCGAACATGTGCATATGTGTGAAATATTGTGGTGCGCTAAAGGGATCACGACTGCTAAGTGAAAGGCAAGTCAATTCACCACTACATTATAGGGGTGCACACACAACTGGTATAGGAAGTTTGACCCTAATCAGACTTGCATGGATTATGCAACATTGAGGGATGCTTTCTTGAAAGAGTTCCATATCCATGAGTTTGAGAAGAAGAGTATAAGTGTGCTCAAGGATATCAAGCAAGGAACTACTTTGAGTGTACGTGAGTATGATTCTCGTTTGAAGACACTTCTATCTAAGCTATCTTATGATATTCATGCTAGCCAGCATGCACAATGGTTCGTTGGAGGATTGATTACACCTTTTAGAAGGGCGCTATCACATAAGACATACATTGATCCACACGAAGCACTGGAAGCAACTTTACGTGCTAAGGTAGTTGGGAGCATTGACACTAGCATTAGTCCATTTCTAGAGGCATAGATTATGGCTATGGCAAAGTAGTTAAAGAAGCTATCAACAAATTCAGCCCATGAAACGCGGGAATTTGGTGTACAGATTGTGAAGTGGAAGGTCACACCAAGGATAGTTTCCCTCGCAAATCTGTACGCTCATTACTGTTGGACTATGAGATCTATCATTTGAATCATGATGCTAGTCATTGTCCTTTGTTACAACGCGCGATAAGGAAGAATGTATCTTGCTTTTGTAAAATTTATAGGTCCACGACCCATGATACTGAGGATTGTCGGTTGATTGGTCAGATCCAGGATGCTATAGACCTTGGGGTATGACAGACAAGTATAACAGATAATTCTAAGGGTAAGAATGAGCACTAGGATCGGGATCATAATCAAACGTGCTATGATAGGAATGAGGGGTGTTTTGAAGGAGGTTGTGGAAGGGGATGTGGATATCGTGGTGGATATGGAGGATGAGGCCATGGTGGAGGAAGAGGTGAGTTCCCTCATGGAACATGTTATACATACGAATCTCCTAACCACTATAGGTGCGAATGTCCTCAGAACATTGCATGTTATTTATGCAGAAAGAACCATAGCTATGAGGAGTGCCCAGATTTATATGAGCATCTGAGTAAGCAACATAAGCAAGAAAACAAAGGTGCCGGGATGGTAAGAGTCCAGCACATGGTAAAAGATCGTGGATGCCCAAGATAGCAGAAGGACCTAAGGCATTGACAGTGAATATTACTACACGTGCTTGAAGCGGCGCGTGCAAGAGAGGCATTGCACCAGAAGCCTATGATCACCAAGGAGGAGGTTTTGCATACAAGGTACCCAAATCCTGCTCATCAGAAGGAAGTTTACCAAGATACCATGGAAGTGCTAAGGAATCTTCAGGGTGAAATACAATACCTAAAGGAGTAGAAGAAAGCATCAGAGACAGTCCAAACTGATATCAATGATCTGCGAGAGGTGTGTAAGATGTTGCGCCAGGAGAACATTATTCCACTATTAGGAAATTGGTTAAGAGGAACATTCCATGTGTAAGTCTTGAGACGAGGATGATAGATTCGCATGCAAATCTTCCCCCGATAGCATTGAGTGTGACAAAGAAATTATTTTGAATGCTATTGTGGATGGGTATCTGTTAAGCAACATATTGATTGACACAGTGCGGAAGTAAATTTGCTTACAATAGATGCATGGGTACAAAGGGAGGCCCCCATTGCAGCCATCATCTAATATGCTATTTATGGAAAATTGGACTAAGGCCACTCCCATAGGAGTTTTGAAATATGCATCTATAACTATACAAGGGGCCAAGTTCATTGGGGATTTTGAGGTATTAGCACTTGTAGAAGCAGACAATTTTCCAGCCCTGCTTGGATGCCCTTGGTGTTATGTGAATAACGCTGATTTGAGATTCAATAAGGGGTATATCAGATTTGAAAATAAGGAGGAAAGGGTTGTGATACCTTTGACGGATGGAAATTCTATGCCATATGTTGAGCCTCTAAGTGAGGAGGACTTAAACAGAGTCTATGTACGTGCTATTCAGGACCCAGAGGTCAATGAGCCATCAAAAGAAGGCATCCTACAGTGGGAGGATTCTCATTCTATTAGTGATACTATGAGTATTGATTGCAACAATTGGGCCCATGGTACATATGAACTGGTAGGACGCATGGTAAAAAGTGTGGTTGTGTGCAAGAATGGACTTCGTACGATTCGACAAATAGGTAGCACAATACCTTGGTATACAGGGACAGAAGATCTCCCTGCCTTTTTGAAGGCCATGGAAACACAGTGGACAGATCAAATTAAAAGGAGAGATATGTTAGTATATACACTATGTGGGATAGTAGCGCCGTTGGTGGGTAGTCCACAAAGATAATCTTATAAACTAGGAAGAGATTGGAGTCACTTTTTCTACTAGGTTTATACGGAACAATGCACTTACGCAAATTTGCACTTATCACGGTGATCAACCTATTTAGCATCACATTCAACAATGTGAGAGACTCTAGACAAGTAGGACAAGAAGCATTACCACCTTCACTCTGGGTGTATAGATCGTATTCTATGCTACAAGGATGTGTGTACGTACTTGGTATGTATATGTAGAACTACATCAAGAAACTGGGAACTTGTAAGATTTGAATGCAGGAATGATCCAGACTTTTGACTACTTCTTGACTAAACCTCCGGTAGATGAGGCGTTAAAATTTGTCAAGTGTTTAACCACGGGAGATAATGCAAACGAAGAAGAGCATATTCATGAATTATTTGGTGAGACAGAGACTGGAACATGTTTTGAAAAGGAATAAGAAATGCACTCCATACTACTTGAATGCACTTGCCTTGAGAAAGAGAAAGGAAAGATGGTTTACATCGTGGATGACGAGGAAGTTGAGAACTTGGATGTTGAACATTCACAAGGGGTGCGTGAGGTCTTGGATAGTGCAGACAAGGATATGCGTACCTACCATGAACCCATAAAGATAAAGAAGGTGAATATAGGTTTGGAGATTGAGCCTATGGAGGTTGAGCCTAAGGAGGCCATAATTGGAGACTACTGGTTAGACCCGGAGGTAGAAAAGATCATCGAGTTACTCAGGGATTATCAGGACTTATTCCCTCGAGGGTATCATGAACTTAAAGGCATGCATGAATCACTTGGGGAAATGAAGATAAAACTTAAGGATGGTGCATGCTCAGTTAGAAAGAGACCTTACTAGAATGAATCCTAATTTGTGTGAGAAGGTAAAATAAGAAATTGATAAAATTTTGAAATCTGGAATTATTGAGCCCCTTGATGAGTTGGAATGGGTTAGCCCAATGGTGATCAGTATCAAGAAGGACGGAAGTATTAGGATATGTGTGGACTACAAGGAGCTGAATGCTACATGTGTCACAAATCCATTCCCTACGCCATTCACTGAGGAAATACTAGAAGGAGTTGCAGGGCACAAAATATATTCCTTCACAGATGGGTTTTGGGTATCATCAGGTTAGGATTGCTTAGGAGGATCAAGAAAAGACAACATTTACTATTGAATGGGGTAGTTTTTCCTATATTGTGATGCCCTTTGGATTGAAAAACATGCCTGTTGTATTCTCGCGCATAGTTTTTCATGCATTCAAATATTTTATGCACAACTTCTTACAGTCTACATAGATGATTGGACAATATATGGGCTTGTGAAAGATCATTGTGATAATCTCCACTTAATGTTTCAATAGTGCATACAATTGAGTATCTCTTTGAACATCAAGAAGTGCATATTTGCTACACCATTTAGAATCATTAGGACATATAATCTGAAGGAAGGTTTCTTGGTTGATCAACAAAGGTTGCGGTCGTTTTAGGCACAGGAAGCACCTACCAACCAAAGTGAGGTGCACGGATTTTTGGGTCATACATGATATTATAGAAAATTCATAAAAGGGTATACCAAAATTGCTGCACCCTTGGATGAATTATTGAAGGGGAAAGGTACATTTTATTTGGGAGAACCGCAACAATGCGCATTTGAGATATTAAAAGAGAAACTTACTACCGTGCCCATTCTATGCTTTCCCTTATGGGATAAACCATTTCATGTGCATGTGGACACTTCTGGCATGGCCATTGGTGCTGTGTTAGCTCAACCTGGCGAAGGTATTATAGATCATCCAATCTGTTTTGCTAGTAGGAAGTTGACTCCTACTGAACGGAATTATACAACTATAGAGCGCGAAGCTTTGTCAATGATCTATGCATTACACAAGTTTTGATAAAGTACTTGTTAGCAACACCATTTGTGTTTTATACATATCACATGGCATTGAAGTACTTGGTAAACAAGCCCGTCTTACAGGGGTGCATATGTAGATGGGTGCTCCTATTTCAAGAGTTTGACTTCATAGTTATGGTGAAGCCAGGGAAAAGCAATTCTAGACTAGACCATTTATCTAGAATCAATTCAGGAGAGGAAGCACAAACAATTGAAGAAACCATGCCAGATGCACAGTTGTATAGGTTACAATGCACACCCATGGAATTAGAAGACATTGTTATCTTTCTACAAATAGGTATGACACTAGAAGGAATGAAAGCATTAGAAAAGAAGCAAACTTATTATACGCATGATTAATCGTTTATATTAATCGGTGGTGACCTCTACAAGCTAGGAAGAGATGAAGTATTACATCATTGTGTATTAGAGCATGAGTGCAATGATATCATAGAAGAAGCTCATGGTGGTATTGTGGAGAGGCCATTATGCAAGTGATGCATTGCCGAAAGATCCTACTTGTTGGATTATGACGGGAGACATTATATAAGGATTGTAAAGAATATTGTAAGGCATGTGATCATTGTCATTGTCTCGGAAGACTACGGCAAAGAGATGAGATGCTTTTGAGGCGATTATTAGTCTTTGAACCATTTGAGAAATGGGCCATTGACTTTGTAGTACCTATTTTTCCAATCGCGCGTAGGGACTGGATCACACTATATCATTACTTGCATAGATGATCTCACATGGTGGCGTGAAGCAACACCTACGAAAGGACCTGACAACAACTATAATAGCGAGGTTTCTATGGGAGAAAGTTCTTACGTGATATGGATGTACTTTAAGCTTGACAAGTGATATAGGTACACACTTTTTGAATGAGGCAATCAGGATCCTATTAGATGAGTTTATGGTTGCACACCATAAAACTACACCCTACTATCCTCAAGCAAACAAAATTGCTGAGGCCTTCAACAAGATTTTGAGCCAGACTTTGACAAAAATATGTGATGTTGGAAGAAAGGATTGGGATGAAAAAGTGTCAGCTATGCTTTGGGCATATAGAACAACTTACACGAGATTGAACAAAGCCACATCGTTTGATTGGTTTTTAGCGTGGAAGGTGTTCTCCTATAGAATTTATGTTACATTCTTTATGCATTGTGCACGCTAGAGGTCTAGTTGATGAACAAGATTTAGAAGAGCGTATCGAAAAGATGGTTCAACTGGATGAGTGTTGAGCCATAACACGATGGAGTCAAAAGTAGGAAAAGGCCAGGAAAAAGGCATGGCATGACAAAAACATAAGGGATAAGAAGTTTGAGATTGGACAAATGGTACTTCTTTATGACTCAAAGTTCTTGCACTATCTAGGAAAGCTTAAAGTACATTGGTTGGGGCCGTATGTTATCACTTATATACTTGAATCAGGTGCTTGTCTAGTTAGAAGCACTTGATGGAACATGGCTACCCAGTTACTTTAACAGAAGTAGGCTAAAGCCCTTCTATAAATAAGTCTTCTTGGTGTTTGTAATAAGGTAGTATTGCCATTTAGTTCCTTCATTTTCGCTATGCTTTGTCAATTTAGTTGTTGTTTTTGTGGAATAAGCGTGCTTGCACGTACAAAGCTAATTACTATATGAATAATGTTTATGTGTAGAGGACTGCACATACTTTTAGTGTGGGGTGGTTGTAGTTATCCAAGAAAAAGACTGTGGGAATTGAAAGGTGAAAGGAATAAGCTACTACGAGTGTGCTTTAAGTCAAAAGAAGATTGCTTCTCAAAAGTGACCAAGGATGGAGATGAATGAAAGGATAGTATAACATGAGGTAAGTAGGCCATGATAGTTACCAGGAGAAGGTACAGTGATGAGGTACTCGGGTGCAGGAGCGCACGCTGAAGAGAAGTCTATGACCAAAGGGTAGGAAGGCGTGCTAGAAGGTTATAGTTGTGCATGAAGATGTACCACACGGAACAAATGGATTTGGTCAATGAATGAGGGGATATTTGGTAGGTGAAGGAGCAATAAATGCATCAAAATTTGAAAAAAATTATATAAGGATGGAATGTGGATTCATTTTTACCGTTGTGACTAAGAGTATTTGAGGAAAGAGCCAAGTGCGAAGAGCCGAGTGATTGAGTTAAGGTGCAAAGGGTGTGAAACCAAGCATGACAACCAAATCTGTGTAATAAGAAGCTTGTGTCCCCGGTGGTGAAGGGTTTGAGTGAAGCAGGGAGAAAAAAAAGAGTTAGGTTATGAAGTTTCCACCTAGGGCATGATTGAATCGAGATAGGGTTTGATTCACAAAGTTGCAGAGTTGAAGAGGAGACATTTGTAAGGTAAAAATGGCACCGAAGAAGGCATCTACAGTAGTAGTAAAAGGAAAGAAGAAGGTGGTCATTGAGGAGGAAGAGATGGCACCCGAAAGCCATTTTTCAAAGATGTAATATCAAAAGGAGTCATCATTGTCCAGAATGGGATTCACCCATTAGAAAGAGCAAAGTAAGTGAATACAATCACAGGTCTCGGAGAATAAGAAGGATCTCGATTCCTTGCTCAGTGCTAGGATGAACAAGTGCACAACAGATGACATGCCAGTTTATGATGATGTGGGTGAGAATATTTTGAAGAGAATTGGGGTCTACCAGTTGTATGAGATTCCATATTTTGGGAAGTATGAGCCCTTGTATCAGTGGCTCATGAGCAGGGTGCATGAAGACTTCTTCTACTTTGTAGGATGTAGAGTTAGAATCTCATCTGTGCTTGTCTCATCAGTTACAGGTATGAAGGCCACATGAGAGGACATAAAAGGTGATCTCGCAGATAAATCCTGATTGTAAGGACCAAATAGGATTTGGGGTACGTGAAGGGTCCACATGGAATGGACATAGATAAATTGAAGAATTGTCCAGTTGTGGAAGCTACAACCCACCTTGTTACAAAGTTGAATGATTAGGAGTGGTGGTCATAGGTAAATACTATGTGGTTACATGTGGTGCGTAAGATGTTAGAAGGGACAATCTACAACATTACAAGCTATATTGCAAAGAAAATAGTCAAAGAAGCGTGCACAGGAGGGAAGATCAACTTTAGGGCTGTTCTACTATCACTAGTATTCATGGAGATCAGAGTACCAGATGTACCAAAGGAAAAATTATGGGAATACCCCATGGAGAACAAGTCCCCAGTTGAGAGATTCAACAAGTACCTATGTAAGGGGGCCATGACAGATGATGTAAAGAAAAGGGTGGAGAAGTGGTATGATAGGCTCCGCATGGCATTTGAGTAAGATTTGCACATCCCAAAGGACCTACCAAAGCCTTTGGTAGGGAAACAAGTTTAGTTTGTTGTATATCAACTTTTCTCCATCATCACACGCTTCCCAATGAAAGATGTAGTCTAGAGATCTTAGTGTAAATTACCTTACGTATTCATTGTAAGGTATTTCCAAGCATATGTTCATAGATTTACATACACGTGCCAACTAGTGTTCAATGCAGATAAGGTAGACTGTGACTACCATACGTTGAGGAAGAAGTATGTGTATCCTGAAAGAAGTGCTTATACAAAGAGGATCATTTTGGAAGTGCTGAATATTAAGCCAATAAGTCTGGTTGTAGCAGATGCGGGGGCAACATTGGTGTATCTTCAATTGAAGCCAAAGATGGAGAATAAAAAATATGTGGAAGGTGAGTTCACACTTCCAGCACCACCAAAGGGAAAGCATATAATGGAGAACATCCCAGCACCTAAGCCCATAGAGCCAATTGAAGTGGAGGATGACGAGGGGCGCGAAAATAGTGGGGGTTTGAAGCATAAAAGTCGAAAAAATCCTATAAATAAGGGTGAAGCTAAGTGTATAATTACACCACCTCAGCCACAAGAGGGGGATGATGAGGACTTGAATGCAGTCCAAGGGGAGCACAGGTTAAGGGTATTTAGGAGAACAAGGACCCAAGGTGCTACTTCAACCACTGTTCACAAATCACCCAGACTCTCTCCATAGAAGGAGGTGGCCGCGCAAAGAAGGAGGAAACTAAAGCTGAATAAGGAGGTGGAAGAGTCAGAGGAGAGCACACCTAATTCTCCTACACTTCTAGAGAACACAGAAGAACATGGTGAGGAATCAAAGGAAAAAGAAGAGGATGAGAAAATACCTGAGGAGACAGTTGTAGAGAATGTTCAGGACATGGAGACACAAGTCCCAAATTTGGAAGCTAAAGTTCCTAAGTAGCAATAGTCTAGAAGAACAAGTGGAGAGCACATTCCACCAGCCATGGGGTATGTAGAGGATGCGGAAAAAAATTTCATGCCTCGCTTCCAGAGCACGATAACACAAAAGGATTTATTTGGTTGGGAGCTAATGGATGAGGACATGGTGATTGTGCACACTCGAAAGCAACTATCATGGTCAATGCACACCCACATGGATGAGCCTGATTTTGATGTGTGCAAAGAGTCATGCATTTTGAGATGACTGAAGAAGGCACCCCAAGCGAGACACATGACAGTAAAGCCTACTGTCATGTCAGATGAGTAGGTCAGTAATGCATTGGTGAAAGTTTCTGCTGAGATGGCTAGAAGAAACATGGACAAAGCTACCACGATCAGAGCACTGCGCAAGGAGCTGAAGAAAAAGGACACAGAGATAGTGCACATAACGTAGGAAAGGGACTTCGCATAGAAGAAAAATGAAGTGTTTATCAGCATCGCAGAGGAGATTGGGGACAATGTCATCAGAGCAAGGCCACACTTGGAGGCCAAGGTACCACAAACGTTTCCTTCAGCGATACATTATGTAGGAAAGTTGGTGGACTTGGTACTTGAAGATGAACCTCTGCACATGCCAGAGCCAAGAAGCTCAGAGCAAGATGCCAAATGGGAGAAAGCCTCGGTGATGAGAAAGATCGCATCTTATGAAGGGATGTTGCAAGCATTACAGAAGTATTGAAGAAAGTAGACCAATATTTAAACATATGCACAACCCCAAAGGCACTTATCAACATAAAGACCCTAGAAGCAAACAATGAAGTCTAGAAAGTGATGAAAGATGAGACCTTGGGTTGCGCAGAAAGATTGTCAATGGTTAAACAGAAGCATGAGGCCCTGACAGCAACACAAGAACCGCACAAGATTCGGTTGGAAGAGCTTGGGAAGCTAATTACATAGAAGATGGACCTTTTAGAAGGAAGAATGACATCAATGTCTAGTGTTGTGTTGGTTTTGCAAAATGAGAAAGGAGAGATTACGCGGGATGAGTTGGAATCCATTGTTGTGGACATCCCAAAAAAAGTGGAACAAGCACTCACTGAATGACAGATTTTGGAAGCTGAAATAAAGGAGGAGTATCAGAGTTGATACTGCAAAGTGATACAGAGGAGGTTGTCTAATAAAAATTCTTTATTTTTCTACATTCCTTCATTCTTATTCTTTCCATTATTTTATTCTTTACTTCAATTTTTGGAGATACCCATTGTCGGGATGAAAATGAGATTAGTGTGGGGTAATGTTGATCAAAGAATACATGTCAAAGATCACACAAGGAGTCCGCGCAAGATAAGAAGGCCCGGAACCAAGGGCACGGAAGGACAAGAAGGACCCATGTGTGGAAGGCAAGTTCATCTTTCAGGACTTAGCCAATTTTGAGCATGAAGACCTATTTTTAGAAGGTGGCGTGTGGAACACACCAACAATGCAGGGATGTGCGCGTCATGCATTGTCTATCTTTGGAGAAGTGGATTGAATAATTTTGCATGGAGACAAGCTGAGAATAGAATTGACACTTCAGTTAACTGCAAGAGGACTATAGATAGCACACTTGCATGTGTGGCTATGCTTGTAAACAACATGTGGCTATCAATAGGATGCAGCCTATTTCTGGAATAGATAAGTGGTGAAGGGAAAGTCCCCACCATATATATATGATGTTAGGTACATAGTAGAAATATGTATGAATGTGTGAGGATGTATGTGTAACAGAGAATATATAGAGTGTGAAGTGTGTGTATACGCATATGACTGAATTATTGTATCAGATCCATACGCATGTTGGTATAGATTGACAATACTGTAAGGAGCTTATGTATTTATTAATAAATGGAAGATATTGGCTAAATCTAAGTGTCATTCGTGTGTAGTTGAGTAGTGCATGCTATTAATTTAATCATGATTATTGTTTAAGCTTGTTCTTTCATAGATCTAAGGGTAGCATGCATTTTATAATGATGGATTAGTTATGAACCTATATGTTTCTCCCTTCATCATGCTAACATCCTACTACAACAACCCTAAACAGAGACCTGATACCTTTGCGCACTTTAGGTGAGCGCTCAAACCAAGGCCGAGTGATGTGCTAGCGTGACTCGGGTGTTATTTGGTAAATTCTAGGCTGCATCATGAGCTACACAAAGTTAAATTAATACCAACAGATAGATATTAGGACATATAAACCGACAAAAGCTTTCACGGGAGCTTCACCCGTAAATTAGGAGATTTATCTCATGATTGCCTAGGTTTTCAGATGTGTAGAAAATATAGCCAACATTGGTTAATCTATTTGAGTTACATTTAACACACTCCATGATATGTTGCTTCCTAAGGCCCGGTCATTGGATTCTCCATAACTCTCTAATATCCCCAAAGGAATATATTATAAATCATGCCCAAAAGGTCTTTAGTAGCATTCTCAACTAATTATTAAGTAGGTCTTTAACATGCATTCTAAACTTGATAGCTTAGATTGACGAGGAGATGAAATTATATAAATAACATAGATGAGATATACCAACTAACATCTAAGGTGATATCTTGAGGTTTAGGAAGTTTCTTCCTATTCCATTAGAATATCATGCCTAAGGCAACATTACTATTTACTATATTGAAGCTCCCCTAAATGTTACCTATGATGGGTCATGTGGTCTTACATGATTTTGTTCATGGTTGTAGGTTTATCAACATAGAGCACTATGTCCTTGCCCTATTTTTACAAGATGAGATTAGGTTGCTACTCGAGGTTCATACATTGAGATGTGTTGGTATTTAATCCATTGAGGGTGTTGTGGATATTACATATGCAAATCCTAGTCAAAATGTTTATTAGTAGTTAAGAACTAAACAAACTCATGAAACACATTGAATTATATTATTTAACAACTACCAAAGCATATTCACGTTAACATCAAAAATTTCCATACTTTTACCCTATTTTGTGACTTGTAAATACCAAATTATTGATAATTTTGAATAGCCAAGTCACCTTCTTTGGTCCTACACACTACTATTTTTCCTATATGCCCCTCCATGTGATTTACCAAAAACTCAATACAATGTGTTTTGAGTACTTTGCCAACATAGCCTCATTGAACTTATTGTCCTTGATTGTATCTTGTGATCTACTTATAAAATGACCAACTTAATTTAATGACTTCTATAGTTTAAATATGTAAACATGTAAGCTTATGTAGGAACATGCCTCTTCACAAGAGTTAATTTGAATTTTGAAGTACAATTGTTAATCCAATGGAAGTGGAAATAGATTAAAGATAAAATTAAGGGAAAATATACTTTAATGTAGAAGGGATATATTTTGTAATCCATAGTGTACATGGAAATACTTGACATTTAAATCTAGTTATAACATTTTTGCATGAATATTTTGTGTACACTTGATATGTTGAAACATTTATTCTATCTTGATATCTCAAACAAGGGCACTCTTGGTGTGCAAAAACATTTCTACTATCTTGATATCTCAAATAAAATATGGATTCCAAACCTTAAAAAAATTATATTCAAGAATACCTTTCTCCATTTTTAAGCCCGAGGTGAGAAATTTCTCGATTTGAGTCTCACAATAATAAGGAGACATCCATAAAAAAATTGGTTCACTACTTCCTTTGCCTTATATTAATCCACAATTTAAAATTTGATCTCCTTTTTGCAGTGAAGTAGGAAAGGGCTTATATCTATTGAATCACATAAGCCTCGAGAAAAATGCTAAATACCGACAATATGACTACTTTGTGAATAGTGGAAGAGAAAATACAAAAATCACAAACATTGGAGATAAGGGATTGACATCAAGATTGTTTTTGTAATTTTATAAATACAATATAACCAAGAAGTTTAGTCATTAATCAAACAAGTTGTTCCTTATGTATTACTTGAAAGTTGTAGTATTTTGTTGTTTTTCTATTTTCAATGTAGGCAATTTAGTGTATGTATAGATCGAAAAATAGAACTAGTAACAAAACAATGATTTGTACATATGAACATAAGATATAGAAATTTATCCACCAAGTGTTCATTTAGTGACTCATTGATGGCTAATAAATCATCATCAAATGAGAGGTTCAACCCAAACTCCAAAGTTTTATAATTAGATTATTGGAGATGTTTAATGAATAGAGTTTACTAGGCATGTGAATCCTACTTGATTCCATGCATGGGTCTAGATGATCACCTTCAGGAAACACCATGTATACATCCTCATACAATTCTCTATTCATGAAAGCACTTCAATATGTCCTCTAACCTAATTAAGTTGCCGTGAAGTGAAGAAATTGAGTGATAATTTTTACAATAGGAGAAATAACCAAATCTATACTAGGAGAAATAATCGTCTCCATTATGGAAAGGAAAAACCGTATCCTCCTATTTTTTATCTACTCCTCTTGAATTTTTTTTTAAAGAAGATGATAAAAGTGACCATGCTTTATTTTCCTTTGAGCTAGTGTGTGTGATAGAAAGGTGTGTCTGTCATCTCACATTGCACCTTTAATGTATCCTAGATAGTGGAGTCTCCCTCCATAATTAATAATGCATATGAATGAGGAAGTTCATCCTCCTAAGACATTTCACCCTCCCACACATTTTGTAAACTAGATATTTCCTCCATGATGAATGCATGTAAGTTGTCTAAAGCATGGTCAACATGTCAATGATGAATGTTATCCTCTAGTGCATCTTGAATGGTAGAGTCTCCCCCACACATGCTTGAAAGTTTGTAATAGCTTATTAAACTACCCTACATTGGTCACTATGCCCAATGCCTAAAGTAATCACTCGTCCTTGTTTCACATCTAACACAATACACTTCTACCTTGAGACATTTACTATAATATTACAATTCTTTATTAACTCACAAATAGATAAGAGGTTTTATGCAAGCTAGGAACTTACCTAACATCCCTTAATAATATTTTAGAGAATTATTCATCATAATACATACATATCTTATCCATTTGGCTACAATTAACTCTCTATCAACTAAGAAAATTGAATCAAAACAATTTATAATTGTAGTAAATGATACATACAAGTCCCTTCTACATGAAAAATATTTGGATGGATTGGATGTTAGGGATATCGATGTGCACATTAGGTTAGGATGAAGGTGCTCCACATTATTTAATTATGTGTGATAAAGTAGTAAGTGGAATGAATAAATTGATGTAAATGATTGTTACTTGAGTAACAATCACCTTAGAATAGGAGTAAATATTCTATGAGTGATTTAGGGGATAGAATGAGAGATTGTGAGAGATATTGTTGAGATGATTGATAAGGAATATCTCATTGATTATAGGATATATTCCCAATACATATGTAACCTATCTCTTTGTTAATTATTTATTGAATTTATGAAACTTGAGTGTATGCTCTCTCCGGTGAAGGGGAAACCCCAACATCAGATTAAATGATCCAACAACTAAGTAACACTCTCATTTGAGCATGACGTCATAAGAAAATAAAGAGCATGTTCTTCCTCAAAAAAATTATCATTCATTATCGCTGCCATATTTTCCTCATCCTGCAAATTTTTATTTTGTTGTTAAAGATTATATTGTCACTTTTTGTAATCCTTTTTAGATTCCCAAACTTACAAAAATAATGGCATTTTACTTGATATCTAGAAGATTCACTAAAGTATCATTTTTTTAAATTGAAATATAAGAGGTCTTTAGACCACCATACCCCATGGTGAAGTGGGCGAGACTCCTTAGGTTAAGAGGCCAAGGACTGAGTGGTATCCATCTTGTCAAATTGACCCGAGGCATGATCCCGACCTCATCCCTTGTTACGGTGCATCTCCGACTTCACTTTCAATGAGAATTAAAACCTAGTGGGCTCTTTAAGAGCCAAACATATTCACCTTTGATTCAATAGTCATTCGATTAGAGTGCCATTTTCACTTCCTATTTGACTAACTAATCAATGCACTCTCTAATTTTCTAGAACTAGATGCTAATGTCTAGTTTTGCCTCCATTCCTATTATAATAGATAGGAACTATTTTTTTTAATCAAAATTCAAGGTCTAACTTTTAGTCATCAAAAAAGGCTTCCATAAATGACTCTTATGAGGATGAAAACTATTAAAAACAAATGTCTTTAACTCATCATTGTTGGGGTTAGCACACCAATTGTACAAATATATTAATCAGATCTAAGCATAAAAGCAATCAATACAGAAATAAACAAGAAGAAACAATACACAAGATTTAATGTGGTTCACCCAGTGTGGGCTACGTCCACCAAGAAACAACCAATTTATTATCACATAGGAAATATAATGAAGATTTACAATCTTCCACACCTTCTTAGATGTCCTGTACTTTCTTCTCTACAAATTTATCTTTTTCTCTCTAAAGGAAACTTCTCTTAATTCTCAATGAATTCTCTCTTCTAAAACCCTATATTTATGCTTATATATGCATCTACAATCTTAGGGCACTTTAGCTATGTAATTACAACCATTAGATTCACTTTACAACTAAAGATAGATCTAATTCCCATAACTTAGTTATAATAGTCATGCATAGGAAAAGCGATGCTGGTTAGCTTTAACCGATGCCGGTTAGCCCTAACCAATGTCGGTTCCTCCTTTCGACCGATCTTTGGTCCATGGGTGACCAACGATAGTTCATCAACCAATGCCAATTATTGTGTATTCCAACAAGTCTATAAAAGCATGTCAGTGAAGCAATTAAGCTCCACAACTCAAAAATCTCCCACTTGGAGATAAATTGTTGCACTGTACCATACAAATCCTTCATCTAATCCTTTCTTTGGCATGTTTCTCCCTCCTCAAGTCTCAAACTCAAAGACCAATAGAAGTGGAGTGTAGCTCCAACTTCTCCTTTGCTAACGATTTTGTGAGCATATCCGCATGGTTCTCCTTTGTATGAATTTTCCCCAACTTTAGTTTCCTATCCTCCAATACCTACTGTATGAAGTGATATATTAATTGAATGTGTTTCATTTTAGAATTAAACACTGAGTTCTTTGCCAGATGAATCACACTTTGACTATCACTGTATAATCTGCAATCCTCTTTCTCCTTTCCTAACTCTTCCATGAACCTGCTCATCCATATCATCTCCTTGCTAGCTTCTATAGCTGCTGCAACATACTCAACCTCCGTAGTAGGTAGGGCCACAACCTTTTGTAATGTAGAAATTTAGCTAGCTATCATGCCATCTCTTTGTGAAAACATATCCAAAGTGGTGCTCCTCCCTGCCATACAAATCACCAACCATGTCTGAATCCTTATAGCCATGTAAAGAAGTATCTAACCTTCCATAACATAACTGCATGCCGGATGTCCCTCTCAAATACTTGAGAATCCATTGGACTAATTTCCAATGTTCTTTACCTGGATTAGCCATAAATCTACTCACAACTCCCATTTCCTATGTAATGTCTGGTCTGGTACAAACCATAACATACATCAAGCTCCCAACTGCTGAAGCATATGGAACTCATGCCATGTACTCAACCTCCTCGTGTGATGTAGGACACTGATATTTTCTCAATTTGAAGTGTCCAGCCATAGGTGTACTTACATGTTTTGAATTTTGTAAATTAAACCTTTCCAACACCTTATTGATATAATGCTCCTAAGATAAATACAACTTCATGTTCTTCCTATCTCTGTGAATTTGCATACCAAGGATTCTCTTTGCAGCTCCTAAATCCTTCATTGCGAATGTGTGTGCTAACTTTTCTTCAAGCTCGCCAATGTCCTACATACTAGATCCTGTAATAAGCATATCATCCACATACAGTAAAAAAATAATATAGCTCCCATTTCCAAGCATCTTGAAATTAAAAAAATGGTTAGATTCACATTTCAAATAACCATGCTCATGCATGAAACTATCAAACCTCATATACCATTGTCTTGGAGCTTACTTGAGCCCATATAGGCTCTTTTTCAATATGCACACAAGTTTATCCTTACCCTTGACTTCATACCCAAGCGGCTGATTCATATAAATCTCTTCCTCTAAATCACCATGAAGAAATGTTGTCTTGACATAAAGTTTCTCTAAATGCAAATCCTCTATTGCAACTAAACTTAATATAGTACAAAAAAGTATTCTTAACAATAGGAGAAAATATTTCACCAAATTAAATACCTATTTTTGTGTACAAATCCCTTTACTACAATCCTTTCTTTATATCTCTTTTGTCTACCCTCTTCTTCCTTGATCCTGTAAATTCACTTGTTCTACAATTCTCTTTTACTTGCTAGCAACTTAACCAAATTCCATGTCTAGTTCTGCTCTAAGGAGTCCATATCCTCATCCATGACATGCTCCCATTGCTTATGAGATTGATCCTGCATTGCTTCTTCAAAGTTTTCTGGTTCACCACTATCAGTAAATAATAAATAAGAAAAGGAAGGTGAAAATATTTCTAGAGGTATACTTACCCTTTGTGACCTTCTCACTGAGATTTGGGGTGTCGGAGGCTCAATCTTCTCATCATGTAGATTCGTATCCACTCGAAAGCAGTGATTGATACTAGTCACCTTCTTTTGACCCCGGTTTGGCTAATCGACATCAGTCTATCTCTTTCAGATGGCGATGTTAGTACATAGGCCGATGTCGATAAGGGGTAAACCAATGCTTTGATTATTGTGTAAAATTGTAGGTGTTAATTTTAAATCTAAGAGTTCATTTTCATCCACAAACTTCTCTATTGGTTCACCTTTAGGCACCAAAAATTGACCCCTATACATAATATTTTCATTCCAATCAATGTCACGATTCCTAATTATCTTAGAACCTTCTAAATCCCAAAACCGGAATCCAAAATCACGAGCCATAACAATGAAAGTACCACTTTTAGATTTAACATTCAATTTATTTCTATTTTCCTTATCAATATGCAAAAATATTCTAAGCCAAATACTCTAAGAAAAAAAAGATCTACCTCTTTTCTAGTCCAAGCTTCTTTTGGTATTCCACCATTCAGTGCACTTGAAGGTCCATGGTTAATCAAATAAACCGTCATGTCTATTGCTTCCACCCAAAAGCCGTAAGGGAAATCCATCATGTATCCTCATGCTTCTAGCTTGTTCCATGATTTTCTGGTTCATTCTCTCTGCAACACCATTCTTTCGTGGTGTTATAGGAGCAATCCTTTCTTTACGTATTCCATTTCTTGAGCGAAAATCATTGAAAGCCTTGTTGTAGTACTCACCACCATTGTCAAATCTAAGGCACTTTAACTTTGAATTTGATTCATTTTCCACAAGGGATTTCCATCTTTTAAAAGTTTCAAAAACATTAGCTTTATGATTGATACAATAAACCCATACCTTTATTGTGGCATCATCAATGAAAGTAACATAGTATTGGGATCCTCCATGAGAATCTTCTTGGGTTGGTCCCCACACATCTGAGTGTACAAGCTCTAATTTATGTTTCTTCTTTATTTCCCCAACTTTGAGAAATCTCACTCTCTTCTACTTTCCAAAAAATACAACGATCACAAAATCAAGATCTACACATTTGAGATCTAATAACTTACCATTTGCCTTTAAGATCTGCATTCCCTTTTCACTCATATGGCCTAGCGATTGTACCACATGCTTGTATTTGAATCGAAGTAGATAGAACAAAAAAGGAATCGATAATACGGGTAGATAAATACAATGATCCAACCTTCTTGCCTCTTGCTACAACAAGAGATCCTTGGTAAATTTCCAAGATTTGGTTGTGAGTTTAACCGTGCTGACCAATTTAACACAATTTTCCTTCATAAATTAGATTTCTTTTGAGGCTTGGAATATGCCTCACATCTTTCAATATCCATGTATTCTCATTCTACAATTTAAGATGGACTTCACCTCTACCAATAATAATGCATGGTTCATCATCTCCTAAATAAACATGCCCAAAATTACCACTGGACTTAATTTCTGAAATAGCCCTTATTAGTGGTTACATGGAAAGAAGCTCCTAAATCTAAAACCCATAAAAAAATTTATTATCCAAGGCGAGAATTAGGGGATCTTGCATTACCTCTTTTAAATGCAACATTTGCCTCTTTAACTTTCTCTAGTACATTCTCTTTGTTTTCATTGAACCAACAATCCTTCTTTACATGACCTTTCTTTCCACAATTCTAATAGATTATACTTCTACCTCTAGATTTAGATATGCCATTATTAGAATTTGATTTCCCATTATTCTTACTCTTCTACCTTCCCCGCTTTATTCATTCAAAGCATTCCCAGATGATGATTCTCCTGTACTTTTCCTACGTATTTCTTCATTCAGGATTATACTAACCACATCATCAAACTTTAAAACATTAGTAGCAGAAGTTGTATTACTAACAACCATTACCAAGTTATCCCAACTATCTAACAAAGAGCATAATAATAAAAGTTCTTTCACTTCATCCTTAAATGGAATATTAATTTATTTTAATTGATTTATAATAGTCTGAAATCATTTAAATGACTTGATCTCTTTCACAAGCTCTCCATTAATATGTTATAGGGTTATTTTGGGCTGTTTTTTTCCCGCTTGCACGCTTTTGCTGCTATCGCCACTGCGAGGGTCCCCTCTCTAATGCCGGACCCTCCTGGTCCGGATCGGGGGGCCCCTCTGTCAGGGCCTCTCTCTCCCTCACAGCCTCTCGCTTGGTCAAAAGTCGTGGAGGTTTCCACATCAGCTCACGGCGCGGAAAAGCTTTCCCCTTCACTGTCAGAAGGGTCCTTTTCCCTGCGCATCCCCTCTCATATCACGGAGGCTGCTGCTGCTTCTCGTGACCTGTCCTTGGTGGGTACGCTGATGGGCCCGAGGCCCCCACTGGAGGATATAAAAAAATGGGCTCGTTTAAAATGGCAACCATGTGGAGCACTTGAAATAGCGGCTATGCCAAATGGATTCATCTTATTCTCTTTCAGCTTGAAAGAAGATTTCGCTAGAGCGCTTCTGGGTGGTCCGTGGTTCTTTGGCAGGCGGGGTTTTTATCTCAGGAAATGGTCTCCTGGTTTCAACCCACACACGGAATCCATGACCCAAGCCCCAATCTGGGTCCGCCTTCCGGGGCTTCCTTTGGAATTTTGGCATCCGGCGGTCATAGAAGGTATTGCTCTTTCTATAGGTTCTTTGATTGCTATAGATCAAGCCACGAAAGCAAAAACTAGATTTATTCATGCTCGATTCTGTGTTAATGCTGACATTAGTTGCCCCTTGCCAAAAGACATAGAGCTTATCTCGGACTTTGGGAACTGGAAACAGCCTATTGACTATGAATACATTCCTCAAGCTTGTTCTTTCTGCAAAAAACTAGGCCATAGGGCCTCTAGCTGCCCCTCTAAACCCCAACCGAAACCACTGTCCCAAACCCTCTCCCCAAAATTCAAGAAAAAATTTGTTCCTAAATCGTCCTCCATTGAGATCCCGATCATCCCCACTTCTAATTCCTTTGCTCTCCTGGAGGATGGAGAAATCAACCCGTCCACTGATCCTGATGCTGAGATCCTTCCCCCCTCCTCTATCCCCCTTTCTCTCTCCCCACCCCTGGCTCCTTCGGTTCCAGGCTCTTCATCTCTTGGTGTGGACCTTTTGGCTGCCTCCTCCCCCCCTTTCGCCGCTTCCTGCTCCCCTTCCCATCCCCCCTTCCCTCGTTCCCCTCCTCCCTCGATCCTCCCACCCTTCCTCCACTTTGCCCGCCTGTTTTTGATTCTGCCCCCTCTCCCTCGGATCTCTCCACCGATGATTGTTTTAATCACCGTTTCACTAGAAGCAGCAACAAGAAACCAGATATAGGCTTGGAAAAAGTTAGAGGCAGAACTTCAAGCAGTGTTAAGCTTCAGATTGAAGCAGCTACAAATGTGGCGCAAGGAACCCAAAGTACTATCCCCATGGTGGTGGGGAGTAAACCCAAACAAAAGAAATGAAGATCATTTCTTGGAATATAAGAGGGCTCAACTCTCTGCAAAAGCAAAGAATCATCAAAGACATCAAGTTCCAGAACTCACCTGATATCATCATGTTACAGGAAACCAAGCTAAAAACTGAGGTTCGGCTTCATAAAATCTGGCCTGCGGCTGCTTTTGAATCTCAACCTTCAACTGGAAACTCCGGGGGGCTTTGTACCTTGTGGAATCCCAGAATTCTCAAAGGGGATTGCCTGTTCAAGCACCCCAATTTTCTTTGTATCCTTTTTCAAGAAATTGGTGCTGACTCCTCCTGGATCGCTATCAATGTGTATGCTCCAAACTTGGAGAATCATCGAGGAAAACTTTGGAGGGATATCACCAACTTCATCGTTACTTGTGGTAAAATTCCCATTCTCATAATGGGTGATCTAAATTGTCCTCTTTATCCCTCAGATAAACAGAGGGGAATGCCTGCTATGCCGGCTAGCATGGAAGCTTTGGCTGACTTCATTAGAGAAAATTCACTTCTGGATATGGATCTCCACGGCTCTTCTTACACTTGGTCAAACCGTAGATTGGGCAGAAATCACATTCAATGCAGATTAGATAGAGCTCTTGGCTCATCTGGATTGGATTTCTCTCTTTCCGGACTTTTATCTCAGCTCCCTCCCAAGGGTTGGCTCTGATCACAGCCCCCTCCTGTTGAGCGCCAACCATATGGTGAATGTCAAGAATCCTCCCTTCAGATTCGAGCTGGCTTGGCTTGAAAATAACCATCTGACCCCCCTGGTTGCAAGCTGGTGGAATATCGAGATTGAGGGAACCAATATGTTCAGATTTTCCAGCAAACTCAAAGAAATCAAAAAACAGCTCAAAATATGGAAGTCTAAGGTCTTCGGTAACATCAAGGTTCGCAAGAAGGAGCTTTCTCAGAGCTTGATCAAAATTTCTGAGCAAATTGAGAATGTGGGAAGGTTGGACCATCTTCACCAACAGGAAATCTCCCTCCTCAGTGATTATCACAACACTCTTAAAGAAGAAGAAACCTACTGGAGGCAGCGTTCTAGGGCCCTTTGGCTTGACCAAGGTGATCGTAATACCAAATTCTTCCATATTACTGCTTGTAAACATAAAGCTAGGGACAAGATTCGTGAGTTGGTGTCGCCTTCAGGTACTCTTCTTACTGCTGACTCTGATATATCCAATGAGCTTATATCCTTCTACTCAAATCTTCTCCATGCTGATCTGGCTCCTTCGGAACAATCTATGAATGAAATGCTTCAGCACATTCCACATCTGGTCTCTCCTGAGATGAACAACAATCTTACCAAGCCTTTTGCTATGGAGGAAATTCATAAAGCTGTCTTTGCTATGAAGCGAGACAAAGCCCCGGGTCCGGATGGCTTTCCGGCTGCTTTCTTCCAAGTTTTTTGGGAAATCATCAAGCAGGACCTTTTCCTCGCAGTCAATGAATTTCAGATGAATGATAAATCTGCTAAAGGAATGGAACACCACTTTCGTGGCCCGGCCCCAAAAGTGCATAATTCCAAGGATGTGTCCAATTTTCGGCCCATAAGTTTATGCAACACGTCTTACAAGATCATCACTAAGATGCTGGCTTCCAGGCTAAAACCTCTTATGCCGAACCTCATCTCCCACAATCAGAATGGATTCATAAAAGGTCGGCTTATTCAAGGCGGTATAATTACTGTCCATGAGGCCATCCACTCGGCCCTCCTTGCGAAGTCTCCTGGTATGATCTTAAAATTGGATATGCAAAAAGCCTTTGACAGAGTCAGCTGGCCCTTCTTAATCAAGACCCTGGAAAAATTTGGGTTCGACAAAAAATGGTGTAGCTGGATTTATTCATGTGTTTCGACCCCTTGTTTCTCCATTCTGATCAATGGCATCCTGGGTTTCTTCAAAAGTAGCAGAGGTATCAGGCAAGGCGATCCTCTGTCACCCTTCCTCTTTGTTCTTATGGCGGATTCCCTCAGCAGAGCTCTGGATGCGGCAAAAAATCAATCCATCATCTCTGGCATGAAAATCACCTCTAACTGTCCCTCGGCCACTCATAGCTTGTTCGCTGATGACACCTTATTGCTGAGTCTGGCTTCTGTTATCGAAGCTAGAGCTATTATGGATATCCTATCTCTATATCAATCAGCCTCGCAGCAAACGGTTAACTTCATCAAGAGCAGCATCTCCTTTATCAACACGCCCCCCAGAGTTCAGAGGAAGATTGCTGATATCTTTGGTTGCTCGATTGTGGATCTCCCAACCTCTTATCTGGGCATCCCCCTCTTCCATGGTAGGCAATCAAAAATTATGTGGAATCCGGTTATTGAAAGATATCAAAAAAAAACTCCTTTGCTTGGAAAGGTGCTCTCCTCAGCCAGGCTGGCAAGCTCCAGCTGGTGAAAGCCACTCTTCAGAATCTTCCTTCTTACTTTCTGTCCATGCTCAAGATTCCCAGCTCGGTTAGGGAGGCTGTGGAAAAAATTCAAAGGAACTTTCTGTGGTCTGGAACTGAAGAAAAGAAAAGGATCCACCTTGTGGCCTGGAAAGAGGTTTGTAAACCAACTGCTCACGGTGGTCTTGGTCTTCGGAAAATAAAGGAGATGAACGGGGCCCTCCTGGCAAAACTCGCTTGGGAGGTGGCTAAAGGTGATTCTTGTTGGGCCCACTTGCTCCGTGCTAAGTATTTAGCAAACAATGAAGACTTTCTCACATCCATCCCCACTAGAGGCTCCACCATATGGAACTCCATTTGTAGCTCGCTCCCCATCATTCGTGCTGGCACTAAATGGAGATTCGGGAATGGGCGTCTCATTGATTTCTGGAGGGACACTTGGATTGGTGATGTTCCCCTTGACCTCAACCCCTCTTGGGACCCTATCAAGAGAAGTATCATCAATATTCATGGTAGATTAGCTTGGTTATTGGCAGAGGGTAAATTCCATCCCCTCATGGGATATCAAGGATTGGGAGGATATCAGCGACCTGCAAAGAGACCTGCTGTCCTCCCTTAGAGAGCAGCTCTCCACCATTTACATCCCGTATTCCCATAATGAAGATGAGATTATCTGGACTCTCTCCGCATCGGGCTCCTTTTCAGTTAGGGCTGCTTATCTCTCGATGCATTGTGCTGACGTGGGCCCCCCTCTTACAAAATTCTGGCCTAAGGAGATCACCCCTAAAATTGGTTTTTTCTCTTGGCTCTCCTCTAAAAATGCCTTCCTTTCTGGGGAGAACCTGAAGAGAAGGGGTTTTTCCCTTCCCACCAAATGTGTTCTATGTGCAAATGAAGAGGAATCCTCATCACATCTCTGGTCCATTGCTCTTTCTCGCATGATATTTGGCAGTGGCTCCTATCGAGATTCGGAGTCTTTTGGATCTTTCCGGATTCCATTCAGGACACCCTTTCTCAATGGTACTCCCCCTTCACTCATCCGATTCTAAAATTGGCTTGGAAACTCCTCCTCCCGCATGGTTTATGGGGCATATGGAAAGAAAGAAACAGAAGAATCTTCAAAGATAAGTGTCTCAATCCTGGACAGGTGGCTACTCAGATTGGCCTGGCTCTCCAAGAAAATATCAACCTGACCACTTGGTCAAATATCAGCAAAAACTGCAGTTCTGTCACACCCTGGAGTGGCAGCAGTATTTATCCATTCCTTGCAAAAAAACCCATTCTGATAGGAATTTGATTTGCTGGCTTCCCCCTCGAGGGATGGAGAAAACTCAACACGGATGGCGCTTCGAAAGGGAATCCAGGTATGTCCGGAGGAGGGGCCATTCTCCGTTGCTATTCGGGTTTAATTGTTGCTGCCTCTGCCCATAATTTCAACTTTGGCTCCAACCATCGTGCGGAGGCCTTAGCCATCCTCAAGGGTCTTGAGATGGCTATCAAGTTGGGCAATGATCCCCTTCAAGTGGAAAGTGACTCCCTCAACATCATAAACCTCCTCTGCTCCAATGACCCTGGACATTGGTCGATTAAAAACATCATTGCTGATATTAGAAGTATTCAAAGATCTTTTCTTCAAGTCCAATTCCAGCACGTCCTCCGGGAAGGTAATAAAGCGGCGGATCTTCTTGCTAATATGGGTGTCCTCATCGAAAATCAGCAAATTTGGACTGAGAACTTCCCGAATGAACTTTGTCAGATTGCCCAAAATGACACACTCCTGCTGACTGGTGGTTTCTGAAGCTGACTTGGGTTTCGGCTTGCCCGCCTTGGCCCTTTCAAATGGCGGCGGTTAATACGGAAAATTTAATTGACATGACTCTTGACACGGGGTACTTGATTAAGGCGCCTAGTAATGATGCAGCAAATCCCCGCACGAACGAGCTCTATGCACACATTAATCATCCGAGGAGGTGGCGTCAGGGTTTTAATTTAATTGCTGGTTTCCTGTTCAGGCTGGCTCTCGTCCGCTCCTATCTCCGACTCTGTAACTGTTCTAATATTCTTCTCATGGGGGGGCAATT
The DNA here is from genome assembly GCA_018340775.1 of Taxus wallichiana var. yunnanensis. Classification (NCBI taxonomy): domain Eukaryota; kingdom Viridiplantae; phylum Streptophyta; class Pinopsida; order Cupressales; family Taxaceae; genus Taxus; species Taxus wallichiana. The sequence goes on from CM031235.1 coordinate 221,718,682, forward strand.
GAAGCGCCTTGAGCCCGACAATTGCGAGTCGCTTAGGAATGATGGCGAGGTCTGGAATATCTTAGTGGAAAATGGGATTTCTACTTTTCTGGAAAGAATGTCTGGTTACTCGGCCTTGGTTTCTTATGCTGTTACGGCTTCGTGGTCGAGAGGGCGTGTTCAAATTGGCAGCACTAGGTTCACCATCTCAACGAACGCCATCGCTGATGCCACCGGGCTCCCTGCTGCGGGCGATATTTACTACAGGCGTTCCCTTCACGCCGAGATTCAAGAATTCAACGCCCGGGTGACAGGCCAAGGAAATATATGTCGGGCTATACCCGCGACTCTCTGCCCTCGCCCTGGGACAGAGTGGCGGAAGCCATTATGAGGTACTTCACCATCGACGGAAGGTACCGTCTGGTTTTCGGCCCCCATCTGTTTATTCTCTCCCACCTCCGTTGGGGGAGAAAGATCAATTTAGCTGCCTTTCTTTTTCAATCGCTGGAACACTCTGTTATGCTGGCTCGGGAGGGTGAGGGAGTCATCCTCCACCAGGGTCTTCTCTACCTTCTTTTCTCCGTCGCCGCTTCCCACACTGACCTGCTCCGTTTCCCTCCCAAAATGGGTCGCCGCCGCTCCCCTCCCCTCCTTCTCGCCCCTCTTCCTCTTCCCACCGTTCCTCTCGGCGCCGTCGCCGCCTGCTCCTTTCCTCTGGCTCGGATTCCGACGTGGCCATCGTGAGCCCCGCGATGCCTCCATTCCCGCTGCTATCCCCCTTTTCCTACGCCCATCTCATGCCTTTTCTTGGAGGATACCAATGCCAGTGGACGCGCTCCTTCTCCTGTCTCCAGCCCGGGTCTCTCTGGTGCGGCTGATCTGTTGGGGCTTGCTCAACTGTACCCTGACTCCTCGGAAGAGGAGCAGGGTGACATCAATCAATTTGTGGCGGATCCCCCCTCTCATTCTGCTGGCTCTAAGGAACCCTCGGATGTTAAAGATTCCACTGCTGACACTCCTCTCTCCACTCCTGTTATGGACTTTAACACTGCTGATATTGATGCTGATGACAAAAGGACCATAACAGAGCTGATATCATCTCCTCCATTCTGAGTAAAGCTGCAGCGTGCCTTCAAAGCTCTCAAAGCTTGGGAGGACTTCACGAATTCTACCAGAGTGGCCTTAGCAAACGACTGTTCGGAGCTTCTCAAGTTGGCGGATCTCCTTGCAAACGAATCGGGCTCCCCTAGAGCTAAAGATGTTGTTTCTGAGCTGAAGAAGCTCATTTAGTTCCTTTTCGGCTTGTCTCTTCTTCGTTCTCCTTTTTGGAATCCTCTTGGGTATTTTTGTTTTGTTAATGCTATTGCTTGATCTGGCCTAATGGGCTTTTTGTATCAAGGTTGTGGGACCTTCTAAAACCCTCACTTTACCCAATATATTCCAAAAATCATTTAAATGACTTGATGCGAGATCCTCCTTCTTGCATCTTTAAATTAAACATTTTTTCATCAAATAAAATTTATTTGAAGCACTAGGTTTTTCATATAGATCTGCTAAAGATTTCATTAACTCTACCATAGATCCTACTTCGGTAATATTCAAAGCCACGGATGTTTTCGGGATCAATCTTATAGATCCCAGATCCTTTCTCCATTCTTCATCAGTCATCTTTGCAGTCTTGCCTTCTCATCCAACAATAAGTATAAATCTTTACGATACAGATAATCCTCCACCTATATATTCCATAATAGATAGTCACATGACCATCAAATTTATCTACTATGAATTTGCCTTTTCTCCCATTACTTTGCTCCCACTCAATCGAAATCCCTCTATGAGTAAATCATGCCAACACACACAACCCTCAAATAGAGATGCTACGATACGGTTGTTGGGGTTAACACACCGGTTGTACAAATATATTAATTAGATCTAATCATAAAATTAATCAATACGGAAATAAAAAGAAGAAACAATACACAAGATTTAACATGGTTCACCTAGTGTGGGATACGTCTACCAAGAAACAACCAATTTATTATCATAGAGGAAATACAATGAAGATTTGCAATCTTCCACACCTTCTTGGATGTCCTGTACTTTATTCTCTATAAAATTATCTTTTTCTCTCGAAAGGAAACTTCTCTTAGTTCTCAATGAATTCTCTCTTCTAAAACCCTATCTTTATGCTTATATATGCATCTACAATCTTAGGACACTTTAGCTATACAATTACAACCATTAGATTCACTTTACAACTAAAGATAGATCTAATTCCCGCAACTTAATTATAATAGTCACACACAAGAAACCGATGTCGGTTCCTCCTTTCCTGACCGATACCGGTCCATGGGTGACCAACAAAGTGGTTCGTAAACCAACGTTGGTTATTGTGTATTTAGGTAGGTGCAGTAAAAGCACGTCGGTGAAGCAATTAAGCTCCATAACTCAACATCATCATCATCCACTTTTTTATTAATGGAGGTGAGTTGGTCTTAGAGATATTTCATCTAAACTAGGCATCGAGGGCCTATCCTTTTGCATTCTTATGAAAACACAAAATTCTTCAAGTATAATACTCGACTCTTCTTTGAAGTGATTATTATTCCTTCATTTCATTCCATGGATCACTAGGAAAAAGTGGCATTCTAGACCTCTGGTATCATCTCATTGGATATTAACAACTTCAACAAAAATAAGGCCTCCTTATGAAGTTTGTTATAATCTTCAAAATTGGTAATCGACATTTCTTCCTCACCAAGTAAGATTTTATTACACTCTCAAAATTCTACATAGTCGGGATCTTATGAGTCCATATATTATAGGATGAACCATCAACTTATCGCCTCTCGAAAGAACAATATTTTGTATATTTTCCATTCGATACTTTTTCGACCATGACTTGATTTTTGATCCTCAAATTAATGTAGTAAAACAAAACTATTATATTCTATTTTCACCCAATAATATGTGCACTTGAAAAATTATAGTTGTGACTAGGAAATCAATGCAATGAAATACATAGTTTATATTTTGAATACACATACAAATTTGAACTTAAAAATTAGCTACAACATAAACAAGATGAACGTAAAACTCAAAATGTACTCAAGAATGGACTAAGCATAAAATAGGAAATAAAAAAGGGTATGCATTTTCCTTCACGAATTCAATCTGGATTCATATTTTAATATTTCATGCTCTTGTTTGGTTGACACCGAGAGATATACATGAGACCTAGAACACTAAAGTTTGGAACTATTAGAATTAAATAGAACAACCAACAGAACACCCATTATTCATTAATGAGAGAATCATGTCACACATAGTATTAAGCTTTTGATCAATTTGGGCATGATTTGTATCATGCCCAAAAGTTTTTTTGATAGCATTCAAAATCTTCATGTAATGAGATTTGAGTACTTTGTCATCATAGCGTAATTAGACTTATTGTTCTTGATTGTAATATTGCGATATATTTATAAATGGGAAACTTAATTAAATAAATTATAGAGTTTAAATATACAAACAAATAAGGTTATGTAGGACATGCCTCTTCACAATATTTAATTTGAATTTTGAAGTAAATATTAATCGATGGAAGTGTGGACAAAGAGTAACAACCAAATTAAGTGAAAGTAGATATTAGTGTAGATGAGTTATAATTTGCAATCCATCTTGTGCATGGGAATACTTACATTTAATGTTAGTTATGGCCTTTTTGCAAGAAGATTTTTGTACCCTTGGTATGGTGAAATTTTTCTTCTATCTTGATATCTCAAACAAGTCTAGTGTTGGTATGTTGAAAAATTTATTTTATCTTGATATCTCAATCGAATTATGGATTCAAAAACTTTAAACAAATTTATTTTTAGGGTTTGTGTCTCATAATAACAGGGGAAGATCCATAAAAAAGAAAAATTTTAGTTGATTGACAACAAGGTCGATGAGGTACCCACATATAATGCAATCTCTTATAAATATACATTAAAAGGAGAAAACCCGAGTTGGAAAAAATCCCCCACCCCCAAAGAGAAACAAATCTGCACAAACAAATATGTCCAATATTGTTTTAAAAACCATCGGTTGGCCAAATAGGCAAAAACAAAAGAGGAAAAAGTCGGTGCTTTGCGGAGGAATGGAGAAGTTATGTGACGTGCCATGCTCAAAGAGTACTACGGGAATCCAAAAATTCTACAAGGAAGACACATTGATCCTCAATATGGGTTTCGACAGCAATAAACACCTTTTTAGATACTCATTTACAATGCATGTACAACATTATTCTCAAGAGAAACACATGCACTAAATGTGCTTATTGAAAAAGGAAGAAATGAAACAAACAAGTCACTATGGGGGTTTATCTCTTACCAAACCGGTCTTCAAAAAAGATTACGTTAAATGAACAAGTGATCATCATCTTCTTTATCATCCATTACAAAAACCTCTCAAAATGTGGCACTTTATAACTTAGCGTGTTTTACAATATAAATAGGAAAAATGCATGGGAATTTAAAATATATGAACTTTTACAAAAGACAACACTCAATTCCAAGATATCGATCAAAAGTTATTACAATAACAATTTCTTGCAAATAAGGCCTATTTTGAATAAAATTGTACTCAAGCATTAAAAAAATGCACTAAATGAGGTTGGTCATAGCCTTCCAACCACTTGTTGGAATTAGTACAGAATGTAGAAGAGAGTGGTTTAGTTTTGAGGGGGAATTGGCCTCCTGCCAACTGGGCCTCACCCTTCGTCTTCGTCAGGCGAAGATACAAACAACTAAATAATAAAATTCCTCATTTTAAAATTTCAACTTGTAATCCAAACACACAAAGTTCTATTTTTTGGAATAATAAAGAGAGAAATTGAAAATAAAAATGTTTTTTTTACCTTATGTGTTGACAGACCCACCACATAAAATGTGTTTGGTTGCTGATTTTAGGTTTTTAAACCCTAGGAAATGCCTTTCTTTGTTGTTGAAGTTTGACTTGGGGCCACCACATACCAAAAAATAGTCTTATGCAGGTAAATACAACTCAACACAAGAAAATCCAAGAGCGTTGAAGAGGTTTAGGTGCCATTCCAGGCTTGCAATGATTGAAACTCAATAAAAATATATTTTAAAAAACCGTTAGGCATCCAAAATGCCCAATATGGGTCATTCAAACCCTGTACCAGGTCTTTAATGTCTCTGAATAAGAAAAACACCCTTTTCAAGTCTAAACATGCATGCAAAGCACTACCACATGTGAAAACACCCTTCACATGTCTGCAATTGTGTGTATGGGCCTACAAAAACAATCTCCAAGTGTGTATATCTCTATACGGGTTTACAAACACCTCTAGGGGCCTACAAATAGGCTGAACCAACATGAACCATACAAAACCAGTAAATACAAACACTAACAACTTGAAAATAACAATCTTAATGGAAATAAACTTGCATAATAAAACCATACACACTTAATACCAACATGGCTTTGATACCATATCGGGAACGCCAGGATCTGTTGAATCGAAGAGTGCACTTGGTGAGAAATGTGAGACTGAATTATATAAAGGAATGACTAGGCACACACAAGATAATTACAAGTTATGAAGAATAATGAGATAACTACAATACAACATAAAATGGCTCCAAATCAACTCAATGCTCCATATTAGAATGATGTAAGTGATGTACATATAGGAGGTGAATGTGTAACCTCCTCCTAGAATAATGAAAACCTCCACCTAGAATAGTGGTAACCTCCATACCCGAAATAGCCAATCAGAGAACTAGTCAAGGGTAGTAACTACCACTAGCTAAAATAGTGTGGTCAAGTGTACACCTAAGAAAACATATCCCATGAGTGTAGGAAAGCTCCAAGTAAATAAACAAATACAAGGAAAATGAATATCCTACACTAACAAAGGTTTGTGTATTTGGAAGTCTCTTTTTGAGTAGAACATACGGTTTTAAATCCTATCAACAAATATAAGATCCATCAAATAGATATAACAACATTAACATACTCATGTAGTGACATAGGAAGACAATGGCATGACAATTACAAAAATGAGGTTAAAACAAGGGTTTTAAGGAGCCACAATGTGACTATGAACAATTAAGGTATCAAGGTGCATCACTCGGAACACTAACCTTTTTAATTGTTGTTTAGCTATAATTATCATCTCTAGAACAAGGTTTCACTAATAAAGTGTTTAGAACAAAGGAATTCTTAAGATCAAATAACAAAACATATACTGTAGGCCTATAATTTATCCCTTCCTTGTATAAGCCTGATATACCTTCCCCACCATGCTCATATACTTTGTTCACATAAATATTTATAGGAAATGATCCTCTAATAGATTGGTCTAAGCGAGCTTGTAACATCAAACGAATCAAAAAATGACTTGCTAGGTATATTTAGATATTCTTGAACATATTCTTATCCTTTCTAAATGGTTAAACATGCTTAGACAATCATGTATTTCCTATACAACTCAAAAAAATTGTAACATAACAAAAAAATTGTATCCCTAAAGGTCACATAGTTATTACATGCTTCCAACATGAAAACTAAGAGAAAAAAGGAAAACTTGTGTTTAGTGAAAAATTCCCATTTATTAATAATCCAATACTACTTACAACTCTCTATAATAGAAATATCACATTGTGCATACATTGTAGACCTTATTCTCTAGTTTTTCACAAGTCTATATAAAAGTTTCTAGAAACCTTAATTGTTAACATTCCAATCAAATCCACTTTTCCCTTAGATTCTATGTGTCTCCTTTTTCTAATCTGCCATTTGAAAATGATTGAGGTATCTCTTTCACTCCTCTTTCCAAATTCAGTTATGAGCATACACAACTTCCCTTTGATTCCTTAACTCAAGGTGGTCAAAATGTTCCTTACTTGGGTTAACAATTGATTTATAGGATAAAAAATTTATACCAATGCTATTAGGCCTCCCAAGTTTGTAATAGAGGTTTATATTTTAAACAACAAAATTACACTTAAGAATGTACCCAAACCTTCTTCACAAGTTCAAATTTTTAAATTCTAAATTTAGAGGGAAAACTAGTATAAGCAAAATGGAGAGCTCAAAGCAAGGTTAAGTGACATGAAACATGACTTATTGGCCAAAATAAGGTCCAAGACCCCAACACACACAAAATCATATCATAATTATAAACTGATGCACCTACATTATTATATAAGATCAATGTTGGTAACTTTTCTATACGCCTTTGTTCCAAATGAACCATTACCAATTATTATTAAGAGAACATCTTGGAAAGGTAGACAATCATCCTCCATTTACAATGTGAATTTCATATAAACATTATATTAAGGTGATCCAAATACACATTTACACATTGATCCCATGTTTCAAATTTATATCGGTGTCATGAATGAATCTTTCCACCATTTTAAATTTGAATAAGAGTCAATGAATACCCTCTTTCCAGATTATTAGATAAACAAGTTTTTGTAATTTCTTACTTTGCAACAGTTTTGATATTTGTCCGAGAAATATTGTGTCTATCTTAGCCCATGTATGAATGGAGTAAGGTTGTAATCCCATGAATCAATGATCCAGAGGTTGTTTTAGGTGAAAAACTATTCCTAAAATTTCTCAAGTACATGTTACTTATAGAAGATATTGGAGTAAGATTTTTGTCACACTTTGAAACGAGTTAAAACAAATACTATATGTGCAAAATACAACCCACACATGATTAATAGGAAAATAATAGGTGTAGGCACCCCAAAGAGCACAAGTGAACATCTAATCAACCTATCAAAAGTCGACAAGTGGAGATGTGTACATAGAACAAGGAAAAAATAATGTCAATTTTTAATACTTTGGTCTTCGACAGGCATGTGCAAAATTTTGGGTTTCAACAAAGGGGTATACTCTTGTTTCAGAAGGATAGTTGGACTCGTATCATTATTGTGGTGTTAATTATCCCCTTTACAATATGTTATTTGGTGCATTTTCTAGCTGATAAGTGGAAGGATTATATGGTGACACGTGGTGAGTCCTAGGGAGGACACATGGTAGGATTAAAGGAGGACAAGTGACACTTCATGTGTAAGCCACATTACCACATAATCCAAGTTGCCACCTAGCAGGACACATCACCATACATCGAATGTTCCAATTCAATGCGAGATGCCAACTAACTGCGAGATTGAGTCAACAATCACCATGGTTGAGCTGCATGAAAACCAAGTCACAAGCCAAGCCGAGGATGGGTTGCATGTCACTAACCCTACATAAACGCCAATACATGTGCCAACCCAACACTGTTGGCAAAAATGAAGGAGGTTATGGCTGAATCCATGATTAACTATAACCAAAAATTTTATTTAAATCCTTTCCTCTCGCCCACCGCATGTGGGATATAATCCCAATCCAAAATATTCTTTAGGAGATTCAAACTATGAACCATGGGAAAAAAATTAAGCACCCCAACCAAACTCTCTTGTAGGCTGCAAGTGATGATGATGGGGAAAATTTTTATTTAAACAAGGGTCAACATATGAATGTTTGAAGAGGAGATTCTATTTGACAACTATGGGGAGACTATAACACTATTTTGTTAGGTTTTTGGACCTTCATTATGGAGGAATGTTTGTGTAAACAAAGAGTGCACTTCATGAAGGATAATTAGTCCATGATGGAGTTTTTACACACTTTTTTTAAAGAAACAAGAGCCCATTTGAGAGAGAAAAACCTTATGGAGCCAACAAATGATTAGGAAGACATTCATTGACAAGGTTTAGAGTCTTCACATTAGTTTTTCAGCTCTATTTATAGGTGATAGGGTCTATTTATCATTTTATGAGTTATATGGTGTACTTGCAAGTTGATTTTTAATAGACCGGATTGTGTTATTAGGGATCTCGGGGATGTCGCCAATTGGTGAAATATGTTAGCAACTCCTTATCATTTCGTATTTCAGATTTGTTGTGTTTTATCAGTTTTAATTCAGTTTTGAAATGTATTATTGATAAGCTAAGGTAATTTACTAACAAAATCATAAAAATGACACAAGGAAGAAGCAGATGCGGAATGGATTTTTTTATGAGTTTATAATCACTCATCACATGTTACGATTTAAAGTCAAATGCTATTTGAAATATCAAAAATTGAGAAAATTAATAAGAATCCATTTTGGTAAACTTTTTATAACATGGGATCAATGTTAGTTTACGGATCAACCAACACATGGCTAAATATTTGAGTGTGTAAAGGAATAATTTTAGTTTTCGGTTATCATTCACATAGTCATATCTACGACACATCACTTTTAAATCTAACAAAAATTGGTTAGGGTCCTCAAAGTTATCCCCTTAAAAGTAGGCAATATTGATAGGGATATATTTTTCATCATAATTTAGTGATATAGGGTAGGTGAATGTATCACCAATACTAACATTTACGTTGTCTCCATTTTTATCCTCTATATTTCTTATCTCTCACATACTAATATCCTTTATGGGTCTCATAGGCTCTAAAGTCAAGTTTGTTTGAGATTCAACTTTAAGGCCTTACCCCATGATTTGTTAAAATGATTGATTTTATTAGATTAGTTGATTTTCCTTGGGAATATTTCCAAGGACAATGATACTCCTTTCTGATTTATTTTTCTTGACCTCATCTTAGGTAATCATGGTTTTTGGTTTGGTGGTTTTAAGGACAAATATTTCTCTAAGATCTTTCTTCTTGTTCATGCATTAATAAAACTTGTTTTTAATTACTAATCCTAAAAAAAATTATAAACTAATATTTCCTCTAAATTGAAGTGTTATGAAATAATCATTATTGAGTTCCATGTACTCCAATTGTCCCAAAAAATATTATCTCTTGGCACTACTTATAACTTTTTATCATTAGCAGAGTAAGGAAATGTAGGTTATGAATGGAACCTTACTAAGTTTTTTTCACAAGATCCTATTTCAATGATTGTTCCCTATTAAAACCTAAGATTCCCCAACAACAAGTCTAAAAATTGATGAGTATAATTCATCTTGTACTTTAGTTCACATATCTATCAATCTAGGGTGATGTCCAATGGTTTTTACAATATGGAGAAGGAGATATTATTCTAAGACTTCTTACATGGTAGAATTGTACTTGAAGTTTCAAATGAAATTCAACTACTAAAATAATATATCCTCTAAATACTAAAAATAATTCAAGCAATCATTTCTATTTTAAATAAGTAAAATTAAATAATAGAAAGTAAAACTTGGAACAATGCTTATTTAATTTAAACTAGTTTCAATTACACATATACAAATTTCCTATAGGTAACACATAAATTTTTTGAAAAAGAAATGTTCAATAATAAAAACAAGTTTATTCTAAGAGTTACCAAAAATTTTCCTTCCTCCTTAGGTGAGTGGGCCCTTTCTCCTCCCTTGGATTGGGATTGAAATCAATAAAAAGACACTAATAGAATACATAGAAACTTTAAAATTGTATTATTGTTCAAAATCATTCTATTCAAAATAAAAAATAGTCATGATAATTACTTTCCTAAGTGTCGAGAACTTATATTTATAGTACATCATCTATTAGTTTACTTGATCAATTACCCAATAATATAAGACTACATACCTAATCTCATGGAGCGTTTATTTCTAATTGACATTCCAAATAGAACTCATCTTCTTATGCCATATGTCAAGAGACAAATATGGGAAAACATTACATTGAATACTCTTAACAAAGTATTAATCTAAGTCAATTTTTTATGAGAGGAATATGGTAGAGAACTTTATTGAATAATCCTAATAAAAACTCTACTACTCGTCCCAAATATCTAATAGATGGGTTTGAGAGAGCACTATATTCATGGTTTTGACTACATTAAATATTTACTCTTTCTTTCCTAAATACTCACTGGCTGTTAGCACATGGTCACTTGCATTATCTTAGTAGAGTCTGGGTTTCATATGTTGATTCTTCAAACATAAAAAATACTATGTGTATGCAAATAAAGAATAGTCAAGAAAGATGTGTTTCACCAAGCAAGGAGAGACTAAGTTCAAGTAACCGTAGTAGTAGAGACTTTTGACTCACAAAACATGACAACAAGATAATCAAGAGTTCACAAAATGTTGTGAAACAAACCAAGACGTGGAATGTGAATGAATTGTAAATGAAATGTGTGCCAGTGAATGGAGAATTGGAATGAAATATGAATGAAGCAAATGTGGAAGAACATTTGTGAGCAAGTGTTGTTTATTGTAATTTTTGGAATATATAGATTTTTTTGGATTTTTGAAATATGTTTAGCTATGTATATATGTGTCAATGATAATATAAAAATATGTGTAGAGAGTCAAGCTGAGTTTTTACTCCAATCTAGATGAAGATAAGTGGAATGTAAGGAGCATGCGAGAATGTTGTAGTGAAAACAACCGAAATTCCCCCAGCCCATGTAGGGACTAGATGAATAAGGAACATGATGTATAGAATAAATAAATAAATGAGAATAATAATTGGAGTTGTGGGGATGACATTGATGATAAGTGAAGCAAAGACGCCAATCAAAATCCATAGAATGGAATTCGATGAAGAACGTGAGTTTGGGGATAAAACAAACAAGATAGTTCTTAAATGTGGTGGATGTGCAAGAATGTTAGGTGTATGAGGACATGATAATAAATCAATGGTATAATGTAAATTGTTATAGAGTATAGAGCGAGTGATGATGTCGGGTGGAGGAGGCGTGGAGAATAGAGTGATGTACGAAAGAAGCGTGAGAACTCTTTGGTGTGATATTGTGATGAATGGGTATGACAAGAGTATGATGATATGGAAAGGGAAGAGGCATGTCGAGAGGAATATCAAACAAAGGATAATGTGGGAGAAAATTGAAATTTTTGGAAAGTGTAATTGAATATGTGGAGGCATGTGAGGCCCATGTGTAAGAACAAAGGGTCATGTGCGTGTGATTGATGATGTGGATGTAAAAGGAGGAGCGGATAATAAAAATGGAGCTTAAATGAGTGGTGATGGATGCAATAAGGTGGATTTGAAAGAAATATCAAAAGGATGTGAAGCAATGGGAGCATGCGAAGGTGGATTGTGAGGAAGAGATGAAATAATATTTGTATACAAGTGACGAGGCATAAATGCAAGAGGATTGTGAGTGATCGTAATAAATGGTAGAGAATGTAATGAAGGTTCCGCAATAAATAATGTAGTTTGAATGAGTGGAGAGTAAGGGAGTGATACCGTAGACACCTAAATTCCGATTTTGTAATCTTATTGCCAAAACACACGTGAATCACTCTCATTCTTGTCAATTCCGTCATAATTAGTGATCTTTGCTTATTAACTAATGTTTCTTACCACTTTGGCCAATTAACAACGCTTTTTTGATTGTGTAACCCCTTTCGGATTCAGGATGCTACTTTACGGGAATCGTAAGTCAAAATCCTCTTCAAAATAGACAATTAGTGTTTATTAGCTAATTAAGCCTATTTTCCCTTGTTTTGGTCAATATACCCTAGTATTGACTCAAACCCCTCTTCCAACCACTCAAAATCACCCCATTCACCTCCACAACATCTCAACAAGCTTCAAAATATTATCCTAGCCTCCTAGTTGACCCTAAGCATTTGATTAAGGCTTCACACCTCTTAATCACTTAGTAATTCACTAATTATGATTACAAGGCCTAATGATTAACAATTTTAATCTAATCTGGGGCTTTTAGTCCCACATGCACCAAAATACAAGTTTCTCCAAAAGGAAAACTATAAAGAGGGTGCACCTCATTCCTTTATACTTTACACCATGCTTTGATTTGCATCTCATATAATAAATATGATATATAGCCAAGTTAAATCCTTTCTTAAAGCCTTGATAGGGTTAGTAGATGGATATCCAAAATGACCAAGTAGTCATTGGGAGAGGCCATTTCACCTTGTTTGGAGTAACAACCATAACCATTTGATTGCCCTCTTAGGTCTATTTAGGCCCATGTTAGGTAATTCAAGCATATTAGTAGGCATGTTTAGTTAGATTTTGTATTGTTTTCATACTAGTTAAGCATTATTTTAAGCTTCTATCTTAATGTTACATTCCTAGAATTAGAACCTTGGCTAGATGGATGGAAATGGTGTTAGATCTCCTTGTTTAGTCATGCAATTTTATTTGTAAAGTTTAGGGTGTCATTAGAGATGTATGTGGGAGAAGTTAGTAAGGTAGGTGAAGTGATGCGTGGCACCATATGTGATGAAGAGTGGAATGTAGGTGTATTAATGGGTTGTGTGATAAGTGCGAGTGTAGATGATCGAAGTAAGTGAAGGAGGGGAAGTGATGGGTGTGATAGAATCACATGGTGATGGAGAATAAGATAGATTTTTGACAAAGTGAAATAATATGGAAAGGACTGGATGAGACCACATCCAAAGTTGACACACATAACAAAGTAGATTGAGAAAGGGATGGTATAGATAAAGAATGGTTAGAAGAGTAAGATAGTGTTGCATACAAGGTGGAAGCATGTAATGGAGTGAGTTGTGAAGTGTTTGATTGAGATGATAAGAAACTAAAAATGCATGATGATTGCGATGTAGTGGGAAGTGAAGAATTGGATGAGGAATACATGAGACATGGAGAAGAAACGGGAGTAGTATTGTGTGAAGTTATTTGATTGAAATTAATAGGTAAAGTTGGTGGAGAGGGAGGATTAATAGTAATGCCCCCTTGCTAAGAAGGTCTTGAATGATATTACGGAGCTAGGGACACGAGTTAATGGAGGAGTTGTGAGTATGGTGATAAGCACATGTGTCATGGGAGGCATACCACAATAACGGGGTGGTTTGGGAGGGAGAGTGATGAGATTGAATTCAAACAACTTGTGGAGGATAAAATAAAGTGGCTCGGTAAATGGATTGAGTTTGTGATGGGGTTAGATGAAGCTATGAACCCTAGAATAATGTAATGAACATGAATATGTGGGTGTAGTAGAAGGTGAAAAGATGTGAGGAGGATCTTATTAGATGATATTGTGAACATGGGAATGTAATGATGTGGTAGGTGGTGGAGGAATTTAAATATTCGAAAAGGAAGGAGGATGACCAAGATGGACATCCTCAAGGTGTTGTGCCATGTGCATGGCCTCATCAAATGTGCATAGTGGATGAATTTGTAAGTGGTGGGAGATGTGAGGAACACAACTTTTGGAAAAGAGGTCAATGATCTCAAATTGTGGGAGGGAAAATGAAAGGCGGTGAACAAGAGCATGCCAACACATGACAAATTCAATGATGGAATACCTATGGGATTTCCAAAGAATGCGACACTATAAAATGCACCTTGCGCATAAGGTCCCTTATTCAAAAAACACCAAAAACATTATAAAACACAAAAATCCCTCAAAAAATAAAACCCCACAAAACTAAAGATAAAAGACAACTTAGCACCCATTTACTAACCCTCACCCACCCACATGTAATTCTATCCATCCCAGCTACCCATGTGCATGCCTAATGCACATTGCACCCATGTGTGTCTCACTCCCTTATGCACTCCAAATATATAAAATCACCTTCACCCACTTCATTTCCTCTCTCTTAGCAACTCTTGACATCCTATACTTGGATTTTATTGATCTCTTGTTCACATATCTCAGTTTTACTGAGTCTTGAAGAAGTGAAATTGGAGTACAAAGGAACAATGCAATTTACTACAACATTATTTTAGCAAAAATTCAACACATACGAGAATCGAAACTGCGATTGTCTTGCAATCTCCCTACGATTTTTTAGTGAATCGTAACTATGATTATCCTCCGATCCGATTCGGGGATAATTATCATTTTCATTTAATGTTTTGTCATTTTAATCTATATAATGCATTTTACGAGGTAGGTCCCCTAACCACAAAAAACAACTAACATTTTTCAAGTTTGATTGTATGTAGGTTTAGATTCAGATTTTAAGAGTTTTACCCACTTTATTAAATGAAAGAAACTACAAGTGTCCCTCTCTTCACAATGACAACATAAGCCCATTTTATTTTAGTAGCATGGATTTAAAGTTTGCATATTAACTAACACATCTTTCGGGTGATACAAATATATGCATATATTTTGGTGACCATGGTGGAACATGTACAAGATGTATTAGTTAATATGAAAAATCCACCTCCAAGCAACCAAAATTTATGAGATAGTGAGTGAAAACACAAGCCAACATGTAGGTGTGATTTGAAATAGGATTTGTTTGATTCAATGAAATGGATAATTATTGTAAGTCATGTATTTCTCCACTACCAGCCAGGCATCCATAACCTTGATGGAGATACATTTGATTCTAGTTGTAACATTGCTCTCACTGCAAACTAGACATCCATAGGCCCAGTAGAATCTTTGGAAAGACGCCTAAGAGAGAGTGTTTATGACATTTCTCTTATTTTCCTTCTTACGAATTGTGAATTTTGCTTGATTTTGATTGTTTTAATTTTTTTCACATGATATTTAGATCTCTCAGTTTTCCAAGGGGTTTAGAACCACAAGTGGGTTGATGGAAAAAGTGAAGGTGATGATGGATACTACCATTGGAAAACATCAACAAATAATGCCCCGAGGTCTTCAAGACAAGGTGTAAGAATGTAAGTATGCATGGATATCAAAGAAGACAATCATTCTTAATTAACTAAGTAAGGAGAGACCAAGTTCAAGAAACTGTAGTAGAGACTATTGAATCATGAAACATGACAAAAATATGATCAAAGTGTTCACCAAAATTTGTGAAACAAACCAAAACATGGAATGTGAACGAATTGTAAATGAAATGTGTAACATTGAACGAAGAGTTGGAATGAAGAATGACTGAAGGAAATGTGGGAGAACAATGAGCAAGCACTTGTTTATTGTAATTTTTGGAATATATAGATTTTTTGGATTTTGAAAGATGTTTAGTTGTGTGAAAGTGGGTGCTTGCATCAAATATTACAAAAAAATGTGTGGAGAATCAAGTTGTGTTTCAAATCTAGGATGAATGAAGAGAAGTGGAATTTAAGGAGCATGCAAAATGTGGTAGTGAAGATAAATGTAAGTCCCCCAATCCATGTAGGGACTAGATAAATAAGATACATGATGTATAGAAATAAGTGATATATGAGATAAATAATTAGAGTGGTGGGGATGATGTGGATGATAAGTGAAGCAAAAATGCTAAATATAAGCCATAGAATGGTGGTAGGTGAAGAACATGAGTGTGGGGATGAATCACATAAGAAAGGTGGTGAGTATGGTGGATGTGTGAGAATGTTAGGTGGGTGAGGACTTGAAAATGGATAAATGGGAGAAGATGAAGTGATATGAAGTTTTGTATGAGTAATGATGTCAGGTGGATGAGGAGTAGAGAACATAGTAATGTCTAAAGGAAGTGTGAGAGCCAATGGTGTGAACTTGTGATGAATGGGTGTGATGAGCGTAGGATGACATGAAATAGGAAGAGGTATGTAAGAAGGAATGTCCAACATATGAGAATGTGGGAGAAAATTGGAATGATTGGAAAGTATAATTAGATTTGGAGGAGGCTTATGAGGCCCATGTGTAAGAACAAATGGTGGTGTGGGTGTGAATGATGATGTAAACACAAAATGGGGATCGATAATAAAAATGATGCCTAAAAACTGGTAATGGAGACAAGAAGGTGAATGTGAAAGAAAGCTCCAAAGGAGGTGCAACAATGGGAGTACGCGGAGGTGACTTGGAGGAAGAGATGGAAGAATAAGAGATACAAGTGATGAGGAATAGATGCAAGAGGAGTGTAAATAACCTTGATAGATGGTGTAGGATGTAACAAAGGTCTTTGTGAGAAAGAATGGTGCTTGGATGAGTGAAGATGAAGAGACTGAAATGCATGTGGAAGATTTTAGTGAGGTAGGTGAAGTGATGTGTGGAACCCTATTTGATGAAGGGCACAATGTAGGTGGGGTAATTTGATGTTTTATATGTGGAATGTATGTGAGTGACGTAAGAAAATGAGGAGGGGAAGTGATGGATGTGAGAGAATCACATGGTGATGGATAACTATATATATGTGGTGATGAAGTGAAAGACTTGAGAAAGTGCAGGGATGATACCACATCCATAGTGGAAGTACATGATAGTGGAGATTGATATTAAAAGGATGTAGAGAATGAGTAATTAGGGGATCGTGATGGTGTTGAGTTCAAGGTGGAAGCATATAAGGCTACAAATTATGAAGTGTTTGATTTAGATGATGATACACTAAAAGTGCACAATGATTGTGATGTAGTGGGATACATGACACATCAGGAATAATTGGGAGTAGTGTTGTGTGAAGTGATTGGATTGGTGTTAGTAGATGAAGTCGATGGAGGTGGAGGATCAACAATAATATCCCCCTTTTTTAGAATATCTTGAATGATATTGTGGATTTGGGGACATGATTCGTGGGAATGATTGTTAGTACGATGGTAAACACATGTATCATGGGAGGAATGTAACAATAACGAGGTTGGTTTAGGAGGGAGAGTGATGAGATTAGCGTCAAGAAACTTGTGGAAATAGAAGAAAGCGAGTTTGTTTAAGGGAGTGAATTTTTGAGGGGTTGGATAAAGATATGAACTCTAGGAGAACATAATGAATGTAAAGATGTGGGTGTAGGAGGTGATGAATTGTGAAGAGGATCTGATTGTATGACATCATGAATATGGGAATGTGAAGGTGCAAACAATGGAGGAGGAACCAAAACATGCGGTAAGGAAGGAGGATGACCAAGATGAACATCATCGAGGTGTTGTGCCATGTGCACAACCTCATCAAATGTGTGTAATGGATGAATTTGTAAGTGGTGTGAGATGTGAGGGATGAAAATTTTAGAAAAAGGTCAACGAGCTCGAATTAAGGGAGGAGAAATGAAAGGTGGTGAGCAAGAGCATGCCAACATGTGATAAAGTCAATGATGGACTCACTATGGGATTGGAAAAGCATGTGAAGGTCAATGAACATTTATTTTGGCATGATATGGATGGAGAAGTGAGATAAAAAGGTATCTATAAGTTATGTGAAAGTGTAAAGGATATGTTGTGGGAGGCATGAGTACTAATCAAGTGTGCGGCCAATGAGTAAAAGTGGGAAAGTACGTAGAAGGAGAGCATCATCATGTTGAATAAGGTGGAATGCATAGCAGAAGAGATGTAAGTGGTGTTGAGGGTCCTTGGTGCCATAATTTTTTCAAAAGTAGGTAGTTTGAAATATGGTAGATAGGGATGATGTGGTACCATGGGGTGAATAGGCTTGTTGTAAATGGTGTGATAAGTCGGTGTGGGAGGAAGTCCCCCCAAATGTTGGGACTCAAGCTTAACAATGTAGTCAAGAAGGTATTGATGAAGCAAATTAGGATGAGAATGAACATGGAAATGACTAGAAGCCATGGGGAATGACAATGACTAGGACTTTGAAACATGAGTGGAACAAGTCAATAAGATTGTAAGAGCATAAAATTACAGGTCAATCGCGATTGCGAGTGAATTTGGGACAAATTAGGAATTAGAAAAGAATACAAAAATGAATGATTTGGAAGGTGACATGTTAGCCGCGGTTGTAACTAAATCTAGGAAAAATGTAGGAAGGAAAAATCCTAGCACAATCACGATTGTGATTGAGATTGGGAAAATCATAACTATGAATGGATGACATAAATACATATGGAAGTATGAGAAAGTGCATGAAGAACGAAAACAACCATATGGGTGACTCATAGATAGTGTTGTTTATTTATCTCAAATTGGAATAGAGGCTCATTCTAATTGGATTCCTATGAAATTTTCGCTCCTAAATACTAAGAATTACTTGAATGAGCACAATATACGAGAAAATTTTATAGTTTCTAGATTTACTTTACCCCCTTGATTAATCTGAAAGAGGGTTTAAAACTCGCAAGAGAGGATCACGAGAGATGATGTGCACATCAACGGACATGCAAACGGTAGTGTGAAGAGATCTCAAGAGGAGTGAGCATCAACCGAATGTGCATGCAAAGATTTGAAACACGGGCAGAACCTGGTTAAGCCACTACACTCTCCTCTATCTCATAGATCAAATGGGGTGTACATATAGGAGGTGTTAAGTAACCCCCAGTGTTGCAATCATGACAACTCGAGTAGAGAGGGGAGTTACATTCCCATAATAGAAGTGTAACTCCCAATGACACATATGACGCACTGACGCACTGACGTGTTGATGCGTAAGAGAATCTCATAATGACCCCTAAATGACACATGGACCTATGATCTCACCTAAGTGAGATGACTCACCTAATGATGTGGAAAATAATACACACCAACACCCCCCTTCATCATAACTTAGGATGAGGTGGCAAGTCAAAAATGAGAAATGGGTCCCGACACAAAGCCTGATGAGGTACCCACGTACAAGAAAAAGATCCCAAGCAGTGAAGGAAAACCCAGTGGGAAAAACATCCACCACAAGAGAAAAACACACTCTCTAATCTAAGAAAGATGCCAAAGATGGGTCCCAACTATAGATGAGCCTGAAAAGGTACCCATGTACAAAGAGGCAATCTCTCAGAAAGAAGAAGAAGAGAGAAGAAGAGGGAGATGAGAGAAATGCAAAAGATGCCATGGATGGATATGAACTTTGAAACTCTAGGAGGTCTCCCAAAAGAATGTTGATGATGAGATCCTCTACCTCTGGACTGAAGAAGAGCCACCCACACCGAATGATGTGCATGCCCTTAGGAAGGACAGAAATGACGTCTTTGGAAGTACGCCCACTCCACAAAAGAAACTAAAGAAAGAAACACAAAGAACTCGAGTCTGGTGCACGAAAGTGTGACATAGGTCTAGAAAGTGAGTGCAAATGAACCGAAGGTAATGCCACATGCGTAGAACTGTCAAAGTGAAAAAGAGGAACACTTGTAGAAAGGATGTCCAAGTGATGTGAAGGGAACAGAACATCCTCCACAATAGAAAAGGGATCCATAGCTAAGGGTGGATCAATGAAGGTCTCTGGAAATGTGGAAGTGACATGATTCCCGGAAGGGGCACTCCCAACAATAGAGATGATGAACTCCTTTGAAACACCTATAGATGGATGAGGGACTTGTAGTGCATCACACGTAGACTCTGTGAAAAGATGACTAAGGTCAGGAAGATACTCGTCCCAATAAGGGGCTCATCAAACAGAAGAGCGATGTCAGATAGGTATGAGTCATCCAATGAAGGTATAGGAGTGAAAGGGGCCTCACACATTGGAAGTGGAAAGGAGGCGGGTGTAATGACGATGTGAGACTAAGTAGGAGACTGATCAATATCGATGAGATGTGGGAAGTGTCAACACTCTTTGGAATAGTGAGAGAAAGAGGAGAAGAGTCCTCTGTAGTACTCTCGACATCAGAACTAGATGCACAATCCTCATCATCAGAAGTAGAACCAAGCAAGCATGTGTCAGTGGAACTATCATCACATGAAGAAATAGAGGAGACACCTGAATCAGTAGTAGCAACAACAACTGTAGTATGTGAAGGGTCTCCATAGAGGGACTGAAGAATGCTCTAGACACGGTGAGGTGGATCTGATTCTACCACGTGAAACCAGAGAGAATGAGAGACATGCATCATCATGTGACCAAAGACATGGTCACAAGTGTCAAGGAAG
Source organism: Taxus wallichiana var. yunnanensis (assembly GCA_018340775.1). Taxonomy (NCBI): domain Eukaryota; kingdom Viridiplantae; phylum Streptophyta; class Pinopsida; order Cupressales; family Taxaceae; genus Taxus; species Taxus wallichiana. The sequence continues at coordinate 221,739,346 of CM031235.1, forward strand.
TCCTCTAGATGACGGTGATCAACGGATGCAGGAACTGGCCCAAGGAAGAAGGGTAAAATACCCTCGTGGGCAAAGTAATGTTCCATGGAAGCACACCAAGCTGAATAGTTCCCTCTCCCGGTGAGAAGTGGCGGAGGCTGTAAAGTGATCCTACGATGCTCAAGTCTAGAAAGAGCACTCTCCATGATGTAAAATGCAAGATGCACAAAAACCAAGCCGTCGGACTCACCAATAATACATCTGCGTGTGAAAGCCTAAGAGTATAATCAACCCCCTTAGAATCAGATTGTATAAAAGTAGTGCATTTACAAACCGATGACAATGCCATCACATAATGTGCAAAAAATCATGCAACTTTGACTAAATAAGTGCTAAAAATGAGCAATGAGTCAAAATTTATAGCATTAAAATGATACCCTTTACACCCATCTCGTGCTCACGATACCATGAAAGAGGGTTTAAAATCCGCAAGCAAGGATCACGAGGGATGACGTGCACATCAACGGACGTGTGAACGACAGTGTGAAGAGATCTCGGGAGGAGATATCATCAACCGAATGTGCATGCAAATATTTGAAACATGGGTAGAACCTGGTTAAGCCATAAAACTCTCCTCTATCTCATAGATCAAATGGGGTGTACATATAGGAGGTGCTGAGTAACCCCCAGTGCTGCAATCATGACAACTTGAGTAGAGAGGGGGAGTTACATTCCTAGAATAGAAGTGTAACTCCCAATGACACATATGATGCACTGATGCACTAACGCATTGACATTGACGCCGTCTTTGCACTGACGCGTAAGAGAATCTCATTATGACCCCTAAATGACACATGGACCTACGATCTCACCTAATGATGTGGTAAATAATACACACCAACATAATCAAGCCGATTTTACTCCGCTTAATCAATAAAATTGGGGCCATCACTAAGGATAGCCTTGATGCTACCCTCACGGGTGTACTAGTTAGGTAGTTGGGGGTACCCATTTTGTTGGCTAGTTCCCTTAAGGTGCAAACTACTTTAGGGTTCCTCTAGTATCCTCACAATGATTTTTTAGGGATTATGTACAAGAACTTACCACAATTATGCATGTGGGTATTTATCCTTATCCAGACCTACAATAAAATCTGTAGTTCATTCCTGATTCATTCATTTAAGAAAAACAAATGTTTTTTTAAGTTTTAACAAAAACAAAGTTACAACATAGTCGCAGTTTTGACTTCTTTGTAACCAAATTTTAATATTTTTGCATTAGAAATTGCAACCTTGATCCACAATTCACGATGGCTTGTAACACGATTTTTTTTTTTTTTTTTTTTTTGTATTTTGGGATGATCTACAAAATCAAGATTTAGATCTATAACATAAATGTTAGGGAAAGCGAGAAACAAACATAAAAGACAAAATAAAACCATAAACAAAGAAATGTTAGATTCAAAAAACAAAAAGAATTTCCCATAACCAAAAATAGTCCCACCGTGGTCGCTAAAATGTCATTTACATCCTAATTTACTAAAAATAGCTAACATTTTTACATTTTTAGGTGTGCTTGTGTGCGAGTTTAGATTGATTTGAAGAGTTTTACCCACTCTATTTAATGAAAGAAACTACAATTTTCCCTCTCTTCATAATGGAAAAATAACCCCATTTTATTTTAGTAACATTGCCTTAGATTTTTCATATTAACTAACACAACTTGCAGGTGATCCAAATCTAAGCATACATTTTGGTGAGTTGGTTTGAGGGTGAGCACCCGTGACCTACCGAGTCACTTCCTCTTCTATCTTCCTTGACCTAACTACCTACCTCCCTTACTACATTGTCAAGTAAGCGTAGTGACTCAAGTCACACCTCCCCCATCTCCCCTTTTCTCCCTCCATCCCAAACATGAATCACTACCTACCACCCTCTACTTATCTCCCACAATATCACCCGGTGTACTCGAGCTCACCTAGCTTCATAATGAGTCATGGATGTGACTTCCCATGTCGCTTCTCACATGACACCCTTGTAGCACTGATTGTTGATGTGACTAGCCTTGTTGTCGCCCTTCCTCGGGGATCCATTTCCAACTCACCTCCATACCGGTGAGTCTCAACCCTTCCCCAAGCCACTACTCCCATGCTTGCCACCTATTCCATTATCTAAGCTGTTCTTTGTGTCATTGGCATGACCTCCTCCCACCTCCTACCCCGATCATCGCCACCCTCGGCCCAACATCCCCATTACCCTATAGTGGTAGCTCCTTCTCTACTCCCACCTTCCACCCTACTTAGTCACTATAGCTACCAAGCCTGCTTTCCTAGACACCCACCGCCATGCCCTCACTCCTCCACTTCTCTTGTTGAACAACCCCCAGATCACTACAACCCTTCATAGCTCACCGATCCCCGTTCGTGTAATGGGTGCAAATCACCCTCCCAACTCGGTCATCTTGGCTCTTAACTAGCCCATCTCACCCTCAAATTAGACAGATCGGACCTCAACACACCCATCTCACCCTCAACCCTCCTAGTTTACCCTCAACCTACCCAACTATCCCTCGGCTTAGCTAGCTTGCCCAACGTGACCCAACTCACCCGCAACTCTCCTAACTTGGTCCCCAACTCGCCCCACTCACTCCCAACTCACCCAACTCACTTCACTTACTCGTGGATCATTTTGTTACTTGTTATAGCCCACCTTTGCATCATCTATAATGCTCACCCATCATTCCATTTCACTTTCCACCTATCCCATTCACTATCAACTTATAATCAATCAACTCAACCTCTTCACCCCACCACTTCTCAACACTTGCATCCATCTTTATTTGTACCCATCATATAATTGTCCCTCTCTTAACCATTTTATTTTAGTATCATTGATTTGGAGTTCTAATATTAACTAATCCATCTTATAGGTGATCCAAATCTAGGCATACATTTTGGTGACCACGGTGGGACCATTTTTGGTTGTGGGTAATTTTTTTGGTTTTCAAAATCTAACATTGCTTTGCTTAGGGTTCTAATTTTTCTTTTAGGTTCATTTTTATTTCCCTAATGTTTATGTTCTTGATCTAACACTTAATTTTAGAAATGTTCCCAAAATACAAAAATAATAATTATAAAATCATGTTACATGCCGTACCGGTTGCAATTGTGATTGGGTTGAAATTGTTGAAACAAAAAACTAACAATCTAGTTGTAGGGTAGTCACAACTGTGGCTGTGTTGTAACTTTGTTTCTGTAAAACTTAAAAACACATTTGTTTTTATTTAAAGGAATGAATCTGGAATTTTTATCGCAGGTCCAAATATTTTAAATCCTCATCTTTATAAGTTTGGAAAGTGCATAGGAATAATCCTAGAAATTCATTGTGATGAGTATCACATGAACCCCAAACTAGTTAGTAGATTGAGGGAATTGACCAACGAAACAGGTACCCCCACCTACTTGAATAATACACCCTTGAGGTTGAAGCCAAGGTTATCCTTAGTGAGGGCCTCAATTTGATTGATTGAGGAGAGTAAAATCCAACTTGATTAATCAAGGGGTGAAGTAAATCCAACGAATATACATTTTTCTAGTGTACTACACTCATTTGGGTAACCCTTGGTATTTAGAGAGAGATGCTTGTATAGGAATCTAAAAAATCAAACCCATATTCCACCTCGAGACAAAAACATTACTACATTCATAAAAACATTCTACTTCTCTATTTGTAAGTCACACTCGCTACTATTTTTGTTCTTCACAAACCCTTCTCACCTTTGTCATATATGTTTATGTCATCTACTCTAAGTTGTGATTTTCCCTGCCTCATTCGTAACTACGATTGTATCTTTGGAATTTTTCCACCCCACATTTTCCCAAATTCAGTTATAACTATGACTAGTTTGTCATATTCTAATTCATCATTTATTCTACATTATGTTACGATTATCTATTTATCCCGAGATCCAGTCATATAATGCGGCCCGACCTTTAATTTTCTGGTCTTACCATCTTACTAACTTATTCCACTCATGTTTCAAAATCCTAGTCATTGTCATTCCTCATGGATTCTAGTCATTTCCATGTTCATTCACATTCTAATTTGCTTCATCAACACCTTCTTGACCACATTGTTAATCTTGAGTCCCAACACTTAGGGAATCCCAGTGCACCAAGTTAACACTCCATTTGTAATGAGCCTATTCACTCCATGGTACCACACCATCCCTATCCACCACACTTTAAATTACCCATATTTGACAAATTTTATGACACCAAGGACCCCCAACATCACTTGCATCTCTTCCGTTATGCTTTCCACCTTATCCAATATGAAGATGCTCTCCTTCTTCACACTTTTCTACTTTCACTCCTTGGTCGCGCACTTGATTGGTAATCATGCCTCCCGAAACATAGTATTTACACTTTCACACAACTTGCAGAGAACTTTTTATTTCACTTCTCCATCCAAATTGTACCTAAATCAATACTCGTTAAACTTCACATGCTTGAGAAATCCCATAGGGATTCCATCATTGAATTTTTTGCACATTGACGTACACTTGTTCATTTCCTTTCATTTCCAATCCCAAAATCCAAGCTTGTTGACCTCTTTTCTAAAATTTGCATCCCTAACATCTCCCACCACTTGCAAATTTCATCAACTACGCACACATTGATGAGGCCATGCACATTACACAACACCTCGAGGATGTCCATCTTAGTCATCATCTTTCCTTGTCGGATGTTTCCATTCCTCCACCACCTACTAAACCATTATAATCCCATGTTCACAATGTCATCCAATCATATCCTCCTCACATTTCATCACCTTATACACCCACATATTCTTGTTCATTATATTCTCCTAAGGTTCATAGCTTCATCCATTCCCTCAAAAATCACTTCATTGGTGAGCCACTTTATTCTATTCTCCACAAGTTGCTTGATGCCAATCTCATCACTCTCCCTCCCAAACCGCCCTGCCATTTTGGCATGCTTCCCATGACATGTATTCCTATCACCGTAATCATGGTCACTCCTTTGAATTATGTCTCCAACTCTGCAATATCATTCAATACCTTATTGATAAGGGGGCATTGTTGTTGAGGCTCCCCCTCCACAAAATTCACCTATTAATGCCAATCCAATCACTTAACACAATACTAATCCCATTTCTTCTCCATGTGTCATGCATCCCTCATCCAATTCATCACTTCCTAATACATCGTAATAATCAACATGGACAAGAAACAAGAGTAATATTGTGTGAAGGATGTATTGTGTGAAGAAATGGAAGCATGTAATGTATCCCTTCACACAATACCACTCCGTTTCTTCTCCATGTGTCATGTAATGCTGCCACCTTGTATTCAACACCATCTTACTCTTCTAACCATTCATTATCTATACCATCCCTTTCTCAATATACTTCGTTATGTGTGTCCACTTTGGACATGGTCTCATCCTCATACTTTCTGGAGTTTTTCTTTGTCACCACATCTATCTCTTTTTCCATCACCATGTGATTCTATTACACCCATTACTTCCACTCCTTCTTCACTTGCTGCGCAATCATCTACACTCCACTTATCACAAAACCCATTAATACACCTACACTCCACTCTTCATCGCATAGGGTTCCACACATCACTTCACCTACCTCACCAAATTATTCCATATGTATTTCACTTCCTTCATATTCATTCATCCAATCACCATTCTTACTCATGACATCTCTGTTACATCCTACACCATCTATCAAGGTTATTTACACTCATCTTACATCAATGCCTTGTCACATTCACCTTCTTGTCTCGATCACCACTCGTTCATCCATCATTTTTATTATCGGCTTCCACTTATGCATTCACATCATCATTCACACATGTTGTCATGAAAATGTGCAACAGGGAAATTGACAATTTTCGAGCACGACAACTATACCCAGATGTCGAATTTTTCATGTTTTATCATTCCCAGGAACCCCAAGCCAAATCGTTAGTCTGTTCACCCTCTATTTGATGTCAAATTTGTCCCTAGGTGATTTAGGAAATTCTATTCATTCCCCCTAGGTGATTTTAGGGAGTTTTGAAAAGATGTTATCTTCTGGCAGTATTGGGAAGGGCTATCGCTGGCCTTCCTAGGACTGGATTCAACCCCTAGAGTGGAACATAAGGGCCAAATTAAACATGGAAATGAATTGAATACATTATAACATCATGGAAATTATTTTGGAAGGCTTTGGGAAGTTTTGAAATACTTGGAGCAGTTTGAGAGAAAAACAAGGTTCTCAAGCCTAGGCGGTACACAGGCCTAAAACAACTATTGGGATTCAGAAGAAGATTCTAGGAGCTCTGGATGGAGTTGGAAGTAAAAAAAATATCTTCAGAAATATTATTCCAAGACCTACATGATGGTGAAATAATATTTTTCACAACACCTTGGTGCATATGATTGGAAGGCAGTTTTTCTTAGGCACAAGTGGAGTCCCAGATCAAAAATCAGATTTTTAGGGATCATATGGTTGAATTAAGACATGAGACACAAATAATTGGATTCAAAATTCCATTTCCAGTCAGGATCATATAAAATTTCACCAATAAATTCCATTGGGAGCTCAAGTTATCTTCATTCCAAGTTACCCTCTCAAAGGTAGTTCAGGACTTAGTCATTTTTTCGAGAGGACACGTGTCAGCACCAGGAGCACAGGGGATTTCATGCCCCCGACATCCCTGAGGTCAGGTACATCAGCCCTTGGAAAATTTTTCCAGCCCTCATGTGACCTCTAAGACCCTCATATGACCTCCAGACTTGACAGTTCAACCCCCGGGTGCTTATTTGGAGCATGCATTTCCTGCCGTTGGATCGGGTGCCATGTGTTAGCTCTAGGACCACCATGGAATTTGATGTCCCTTATGCACCTGAGGTGGGGGACATCAGACATTTAAAAATGTTCCCAGCCCCTATGGGGAGTCTTCTGGACACCCACGTGACCGCAGTTCAGCCCCCAAGTGCATTTTTGGAGCATCCATTCCCTGTCGTTGGATCGGGCGCCACGTGTCACCTCCAAGACCACTGTGGAAACTGATGTCCCTTATGTACCTGAGGTGGGGGAAATCAGACATGGAAAAATGCACCCATCCCCTATGGGAGTCATTTGGACACCCACGTGACCGAGTTTCAGCCCCCAGGTGCATTTTTGGAGCAAATCCCCTACCGTCGGATCGAGGACACATGGCATCGCCTTGACCACCGTGGAAATTGATGTCCCTCACGTCCCTGAGGTTAAGGACATCAGGGACATAAAAGTGCACCCAGCCCCTCCATGTGCATGTTTTTAAAGTTTAAATCCAACACTTAGCCATTTTCTTCCTCTCATTTCTCCTTCACAACTTCATACCTTGCCATGGCTCCGTGCATGATTGTCCAGACACCTGGTCCACCATTGTTGCTCGAACCAGCTCCACCATGGCCACATAAAATCTTCAAACCATGAATGCACAGAAATATTTAGGCCTCATAGAAAAATGGAGTGAAATGACGAAGAACGAAGAGAAAAATGGAGATTTTTTGCCAGATAACCGTGAAGTCACCCGATCGAAAAATCCTCATATCTTGCAAGATACAAGTCGGATCGAGATGCCATCTTTTGCAGAATTCCTCATTTTTCAAGGTGATCAAGATCCAACAAACAAGAGGTCAAATGGTGCCCAGAATCATTTTCTCTAACAAAACCCTCACTTCGTGCACCACTCACATTCGTTGAATTTCCCATCATTCCGACAATGGAAATGAGCTAAAAACTTGCACATGAGTTCCAAATGAAAAACCTATCACAATGGAGTTGTTTTCATTGCAAATGGAGACAAAAACCAGACCTGAAAATTTCAAGCTCCATTAATGGCCGCTATGACGACTCGTGCTTGAAGCCATTGAAGCCATTGCAGTCAAAATTTCAAAATTTATTTCGGGCATTCTACTAGGAAAAATTATGTGAAATTCAGAGGGTGTGGTCATAACGACAAGAATAGTACAAAAAAATTATGTTCCATTGCAAATAAAGCACTGGAAACACACTTTCTAAAAATAGTAAGTTTTCCTATACATGCTTGCTATTTTTGGAAAGTCTTCATCAAAAGCGGCTATGGAAAGAGCAGTGTGCACTGAAGATCTCCAAAAGGCTAGAATGATTATTCGAGAGAAAAAAATGGTGGAAATGAACCTTTACTAAAAATAGTAAGTTACACTCAAAGGGCAGTTTTGGCACAATGGGACATTTAGAACTTCATTGCATTTTGAGCTTTCCATCAATGAGGATCAACTGACTTCATCGGGAGACATATCCTCTTCATCTTCTCTCTCTTTCTCTCTCCTCTTCCCCCAACTTTCTCTCACTTTCCAATATTCTAATTTCACGTTGGGGTTTGCACTTTTAATATGACTTAAGTGACTTTAGAAACATAATGTAAATCAAGTCACCTTGCTTTATTATAAAAGGGACTTAAATATCTAAAGTGGAATATGAACAATCTTAAGTCATATTAAGGCATATGGAGGGTCATGAGGAAGACGATAAGTCACCTCTCATTTTATAAATTGTAACACCATTCCCATTGCAAAGGGTTGGCAATTGATCTTGTAGACTCAAGAGTGCATTATACCTAGAGAAAGAAAAGGAGATAGCCATTTTCTTCTACTCTCTTCCCCTCTCAAATTTCTTCCATTCCCACATTATGTACAACTTTGATTTGAGCAATCAATACAAGAAGGATTTTCTAGCTTTCTTTGACTAAGGGGTTTCTTGATACTTGGTGATCGGTGAATTCTATTTGGTCTTGTTGCTATTCCAGAGTTGTTTCTTCCGATAAATGCATGTGTTGAAGTTTCTAACTAGTGTGTGTGTGCAGGAATCTAATTTTCTACCTACAGCATTAGTTCTCCTACCTCTTTTCTCACTCCCCTTTCCCGCTCTACAGACGAAGACTTCCCTAGCAAGCAAGAGATTGCTAGCTTTGTCAGCAGGTCAAATATTTAAAAAAAGGATTTCATGAAATTCCATTGCTGAAGGCTACACTTGATGATTTTATGCACGTGTCTTTTCATATTCCCACTTCAAGAATTTCAAAAAGTTGGCTGAAGGAAGACACACCAGGTTGATCAGGTCGAGAGGTGTTGATGATTTCAATTTCAAGGCTTCACAAAATCAGCAAGAATGAATTAGAGATAACCCATACTTCTTCTCTCAAGCCTCCTCTCCATCTGAATCTTCATGAAGTTCACCGGGCAATCCTATCAAAACTCCTGTGGATACTCCACCTTCAAATTCTCCCATTTTTCAACCACCATTGAGCATTGAGCTCCCAGAAGAAGAAGAATTTGAAGAAGAATTCATAGAAGCAAGAGAAGAAGTAGAAATGACAATGGCAAGATGAAGAAGAAATACCTCAACCCATTGTTCCATGGGGAAGGAATACGGGCCCACTTTCTCTTGAGCCACCTCTCCATGATCTACCAATGGGTTCCCGCAAGAAATTTCCAAAGTTCAAAGGTGACAACACACAACATCCTGAAGAACACATTGCTGCTTTCACGACATCATGTGGAATTCTTGGTGTCTAGCATGAAGATGTTGCGTTGTAAGATTGTTCATACAATCCCTCCAAGAAAAAGCAATAGAATGGTTCTACCTCCTACCTTCCCAATCCATCACTGGTTGGGATGACATCAAGGTTGCCTTTGAGGAAAGATTTAAATCAACTGAAGATTGTCAAGACCTCTTGGTGCAGTTGGCTCAAATGAGGAAAGGAGAAAGTGAAACGATGAGAGACTTTGTGGCTCATTTCGAACGGTTGCTTCATAGGATACCAGAAGAAGATTCACCCTCTTAGAACAATATCAAAAGATTCTTCATAAACACTCAATCACCTGGAGGTAGGATTTCTCCTATGAAGAGTTCAACCAAGGAACATTGTAGAAGCACAAAGGAGGGCCATTGAATTGGATGACGATCTCATCCTCTTTGGAAAGATCAAGAATCCATCAAAGGGCAAGGCCCAACATCTTGAAGATGAGAGAACTAATCCATCGCTGCAAAAGTTAGCGAATGAGATGGCCTCTTTGAAGAGGGAATTATTTGAATGAGTTTCTTCTCAGAGAAGCAATAGAAATTAGATTGTAGGAGCACCCCAAAGACTTGCGTTGGAGGCCCCACCCGTGAATGCAAATTGCAGATTTCAAGAAAGTGAAGAAGAGCTTGACCAAGAAGGTGGCAATTTCCAAGAAAGTGATGAGTTTGAGAATGATACACAAATCAGGTTTTGTGAGTATTTTTGAGGTTATGAAGAAGATGAAGAAGATGCACCCAGTTTCTCATGTGTGGTATTCACTCGTTCTTAGTATGAGAAAAGAGAATCTCCCTCCACTGCTGCAAAATAAAAGAAGGTTGATGATCCTCCTATGGTGACTCCAAAAATAAAATAATCAGTCAAGGATCCCCACTTCCATCTTCCATGAAGTCTGCATTGTTGGATCCTGATCTTGTAGCAAGTAAGAAGACTCCCAAAATCCCAAGTAAGTCTTCCAATGTCTCTTCCATTTCTAAACCCAAATCTGCTCCTAAAAAATCTAATTCCTTGAAAGCTCCTAGTGTGCCTTTCAAAATACCGTCCATTCCTCAAACATCAAATCCTACTCCTAAACCTATCCAGACTCCAAAATCAGTCCCTTCACCCCCTTATCCACATCTGCTCCCTTTGACTTCATAGAATATGCAAACAAAGCCAAAGTGCAGATTACCGAAACCGAATATTTGCGGACTCATCCTAAACAATTCGAGAGGTTCGTCTAATATATCAAGAGTGGTAGTCTAACACCCAATGATGTAGCTCATTGTTCTAAAGGAATTCTACCAAACTCACCTACACCTCCCTCATAGAACATGCTTTCTCTAAGTGCATCAAAGACTGATAAAGTTGAACCTTTCTACGTGTCCCTTCTTGTTTGAGAATATGTACCTGAACAATTGCATAATAGATTTGGTGCCTTAGACAACGTGATGCCTTTGAAGGTCACCAAGGGTCTTAAACTTACAATGACTCCACCTAGTGGCTCTTGTTACTCTCTGGAATAAAAAAAGGTCTCACTTGTAGGGAAGATTAAAGATGCATACCAGATTTTGAAACAAGAAAGTTTCGGTGATGATTTTGGTAGTAGACATCCCAGCCTCGTTCGGAATGTTGCTGACTAGAAATTTTTCCGAGAGTTGGGAGGGAAAATTCAGATGAATTGGTCTTTTGCAACCATACCAATGAAGGGAGACATGGAGAAATTACTTCCCGAGAAGAAGATGAGGTGCACAGTACAAAATTATGGAAGCTCGAAAGCTAACATATTGTATCAAGGTAGCAAGTATGAATCACTTTGTGGAAACCGAGGAAGAAGAGGATATCCCCATCTTGATAGGTCCAAACATTCCTTCCCAAAGAGATTTGGATTTTGAAGAAGCATTGAGGAGATTCGAGTTACAAGAGGACAACCCCAAATCCCAGATGATGCAGACCACGAGGAAGAGGAGATGGTTCTTGATGATTTTAAAGAAGAAAAATCAGTTTATATGATTTTACAAGATGAGGAGTTACTCTCATTCCCATTTGGGGATGAATATGATCTCAGTCAAGCCATCTATGGAGAGAAAAACTCAGCTTGTGATGAGCCCGTGAAAGTTTTGAAAGAAATGTCTATACAAGAACTGCTAAGAGCCATGGAAGAAACAGAAGACCCTGAGATCAGTCTCAAGCTCTTGATGTAAGCCACAAATCTACAAGACAAGCATGAAGCTAATTTGGAAGCCTTAACCAATGTGAAGGTTGGCCATATTGAAAAGTATGATGGTACTCTGGAGCTAATGGTTGATGGATGCAATAACGAAATGGAGATATTTTCTTTCCCTTTTGAGGATGAAGATTCTTTCCATGATGAAGAAATCGAAGCAAGGAGTCTCGAAGCCTCTAAAGATGAAGCTCTTTTTGATGAAGGATCGATAGAGTGCAGTGATTCCCAAGATGATGGGGTAATCCCTCCAGATAGTTTCCTTGAGCTGCATTCCTCAAATGTGTACAAAGATGAGTTGCATAGGAAACAATGAAGCATAACTCCGTGAAAGAAATTTTTGATGCAGTAGAATTTGCAGAAGATCCCGACCTGATTCTTAATATCTTCACTTGTGCCATGGACATGCAAGACAAGTATGAGTTTTCCTCTGATCCTCCCGTCAGGACTCAAATGCCTCACAGGGGAATAAAGATAAGGGATGATTCAAATGTTTCTCATGAAGAAGATGTCAATGAGCATAGACCCGGAAAGAAATTAACTCAGAAGATTCAAGGAATTGAAATGAAAATCAGAAATGGGGCAGTGATGAGATGCTCTATGGAGAATCAACTATATTTATATACATGGAAGGAAACTGACACGATGAAACCGATTTCAAAGAGCATGAAGGTAGTGGAATTTCCAAGCAAGGACCTGAGCATCAAGAAGATCACATGGAATCACTCCTACCAAGTACACAGATAATTGTGAAAGCACCTGGCTTTCATAAGCAGCTGAGGAGGGGAGGATACTTTCTGGAACCCATCAACGGCTTCGCAGAACATCATCATTCGGTGTTGCCTCTTCAGGGGTAACTTTTGAGAAATAAAAAGTACTTCAGTGAAAGTGGGTTGTCCCTCACTTTGTACCATAGGTGATTGATAGGTTTTTTTCCCTTTCTGTTGTGTGTGTTTCCCTTCCTGTTGTGTGTTGTGTGTTTCCTTTCTGTCGTTTTGTGTGTGTGTGTTTCCTTCTTCTAATCTTCCTTTCTAGAAGTTGTGCATGACTCGCAGGCCCAATGGATAAGGCACTGGTCAATGAATTATATGGTCTAAAATTGAGATTTTGGATTCCCATGTCATGTCTTCACTACACTTAGTCCATGTCATGTCCCCAAGCTAGAGCCATTGTTGTCATGAAAATGTGCAATAGGGAAATTGACAATTTCCGAGCACGACAACTATACCCAGATGTCAAAATTTTCATGTTTTATCATTCCTAGGAACCCCAAGCCAAATCTTTTAGTCTGTTCACCCTCTATTTGATGTCAAATTGGTCCCTAGGTGATTTTAGGGAGTTTTGAAAAGATGTTATCTTTTGGCAGTATTGGGAAGGGCTATCGCTGGCCTTCCCAGGACTGGATTCAACCCCCTGGAGCAGAACATAAGGGCCAAATTAAACATGGACATGAATTGAATACATTATAACATCATGGAAATTATTTTGGAAGGCTTTGGGAAGTTTTGAAATACTTGGAGCAGTTTGAGAGAAAAACAAGGTTCTCAAGCCTAGGCGGTACACATGCCTAAAACAACTACTGGGATTCAGAAGAAGATTTCGGGAGCTCGAATGGATTTGGAAGTAAAACATAACATCTTCAGAAATAGTATTCCAAAACCTACATGATGGTGAAATAATATTTTTCACAAAACCTTGGCGCATATGATTGGAAGGCAGTTTTTCTCAAGCACAAGTGGAGTCCTAGATAAAAAATCTGATTTTTAGGGATCATATGGTCGAATTAAGACATGAGACCCACATAATTAGATTCAAAATTCCATTTCTAGTCAGGATCATATAAAATTTCACCAATAAATTCCACCGGGAGCTCAAGTTATCTTCATTCCAAGTTACCCTCTCAAAGGTAGTTCAGGACTTAGTCATTTTTTCGAGAGGACACGTGTCAGCACCAAGAGCCTGGCGGGATTTCATGCCCCGACATCCCTGAGGTCAGGTACATCAGCCCTTGGAAAATGTTCCCAGCCCTCATGTGACCTCTGGGACCCTCATATGACCTCCAGACTTGACAGTTCAGCCCCCGGGTGCTTATTTGGAGCATGCATTCCCTGCCGTCGGATCGGGCGCCACGTGTCAGCTCCAGGACCACCGTGGAATTTGATGTCCCTTATGCACCTGAGGTGGGGGACATCAGACCTTGAAAAATGCACCCAGCCCCTATGGGGAGTCTTTTGGACACCCACATGACCGCAGCTTGATTCAGCCCCCAGGTGCATTTTTGGAGCATCCATTCCCTGCCGTTGGATCGGGCGCCACGTGTCACCTCCAGGACCACCGTGGAAACTGATGTCCCTTATGTACCTGAGGTGGGGGACATCAGACATGGAAAAATGTGCCCAGCCCCTATGAGGAGTCATTTGGACACCCATGTGAGTGAGTTTCAGCCCCTGGTGTATTTTTGGAGCAAATCCCCTGCCATCGGATTGAGGACACATGGCATCGCCTTGACCACCGTGGAAATTGATGTCCCTCATGTCCCTAAGGTTAGGGACATCAGGGACATAAAATTGCACCCAGACCCTCCATGTGCATGTTTTTAAAGTTTAAATCCAACACTTAGCCATTTTCTTCCTCTCATTTCTCCTTCACAACTTCATACCTTGCCATGGCTCCGTGCATGATTGTCCAGACACCTGGTCCACAATTGTTTCTCGAACCAGATATTCCATGGCCACATAAACTATTCAAACCATGAATTCATATAAATATTTATGCCTCATAGAAAAATGGAGTGAAATGACGAAGAACAAAGAGAAAAATGGAGATTTTTTTCAGATAAGCATGAAGTCACCCAATCGAAAAATCCTCATATCTTGCAAGATACAAGTCAGATTGAGATGTCGTATTTTTAGAATTCCTCATTTTTCAAGGTGATCAAGATCCAACAAACAAGAGGTAAAATGGTTCCCAGAATCATTTGCTCCAACAAAACCCTCACTTCATGCACCGGCTCACATTCGTCGAATTTCCCATCATTCTGGCAATGGAAACGAGCTAAAAACTTACACATGAGTTCCAAATGAAAAACCTATCACAATGGATTTGTTTTCATTGAAAATGGAGACAAAAACTAGACCTGTAAATTTTGAGCTCCATTAATGGCCACTATGACAGCTCTGTGCCCGAAGCCACTGCCAGGTCAAAATTTCAAAATTTATTTCCAGGCATTCTAGTGGGAAAAACTATGTGAAATTCAAAGGGTGTGATCATAATGACAAGAAGAGTCCAAAAAGTATGTTCCATCACAAATCGAGCATTGGAAACACACTTTCTAAAAATAGTAAGTTTTCCTATACATGCTTGCTATTTTTGGCAAGTCTTCATCAAAAGCGGCTATGGAAAGAGCAGTGTGCACTGAAGATCTCCAAAAGGCTAGAATGATTATCCGGAGCAAAAAATAGTGGAAATGACCCTTTACTAAAAATAGTAAGTCACACTCAAAGGGCAGTTTTGGCACAATGGGACATTTAGAACTTTGTTGCATTTGGAGCTTTCCATCAACGAGGATCAACAGACTTCATCGGGAGACATATCCTCTTCTTCTTCTCTCTCTCTTTCTCTCTCCTCTTCCCCTAACTTTCTCTCACTTTCCAATATTGTAATTTCATGTTGGGGTTTGCACTTTTAATATGACTTAAGTGAATTTAGAAACATAATGTAAATTAAGTCACCTTGCTATTATAAAAGGGACTTAAATATCTAAAGTGGAATATGAAGTCTTAAGTCATATTAAGGCATATGGAGGGTCACGAGGAAGACGATAAGTCACCTCTAATTCTATAAATTGTAACACCGTTCCCATTACAAAGGGTTGGCAATTGATCTTGTAGACTCAAGAAGGCATTATACCTAGAGAAAGAAAAGGAGATAACCATTTTCTTCTACTCTCTTCCCCTCTCAAATTTCTTCTATTCCCACATTATGTACAACTTTGATTTGAGTAATCAATACAAGAAGAAGGAGGTTCTAGCTTTCTTTGACTAAGGGGTTTCTTGATACTTGGTGATTGGTGAATTCTATTTGGTCTTGTTGCTATTCGCAGAGTTGTTTCTTCCGATAAATGCATGTGTTGAAGTTTCTAACTAGTGTGTGTGCAGGAATCTGATTTTCTACCTGCACCATTAGTTATCCTACCTCTTTTCTCACTCCCCTTTCCCACTCTATAGATGAAGACTTCCCCAGCAAGATATTGCTAGCTTTACCTCAGGGTCAGTGGAGTGCCCCTGTTGGATCCCGGTCGAAAGACCACCACAGAAATCCACACTTTCTTATGCATGCACATACAACAGTTACATCAGTTAAGTAGAAGGACTTAGATTCCCAGAGCGTTGACAAAAAATCCACAAGTTTTTCCACGAGAAAAATTTTCTCGCCAACAACACCCATACCAACATTTTTTCTTACATATGGGCCTCACATTCCTCCTCCAAATCCAATTAAACTTTCTAATCATTCCAATTTTCTCTCACATTCTCATATGTTGGACATTGTTTCTTACATACCTCTTCCTATTTCATATCATCCTACGCTCATCACACCCATTCATCATAATTTCACACCGTATGTATGCTAAATAAGCTAAGATAATTTAATGAAAACTAACACCAAGTAGTTTCAAATGAACTAAGCTAATCTACCATTAACATCATGATAAGGCTATGTAAGATAAAAATCTTAAACTAATGCATCCAAATGGAGCTTTGAAAACATCAAGCTAATTCTTGCTAAGTTGGATATGCCTTCTAAATTATAAGTTGCTCCTTAAGATCACAAAGGGATCAAAGGATGGCTATCTCTCATAAGAGGAAATGATCTCTCCAAAATGGATACAAGGCCATATATGGATCTTCCTTTACTACTCTAATGCAAAGAGTGGATGAATGGAGGCAAGATTAACAAGATTCTTCAATGGTGGAGAATGCTCTTATCATATGCTCAATATAAAGGTATAGTGTGTAAAGGTGTAAGCTTGGAAGGAAGGATGTAGGCCCTTTATATAGCTTTCTAATTTGGGAGAAGCTAGAAACCTAGTGAATGTGGGACAAAAGATAAAATATAATGAGAATAAATAAGTATGATTAGAGGGATTTGATTAGAATTAGCAACTCATGGGAGTTGGAGATGATTTAATTAATCAACTAGGATTAATTAATAGGCTAGGATAAGCTTAGAAAGATATTTAGAGGGAATTTAGAGGAAAATAGGTAGGATTGAGATGTTTTGAAAGGGGGATTTAACCAATAATAAGTTTTATTGATTAAATACAATATTATAAAGGCTTAATTAACTAATAATATTTAATTAATTGATTAGAGGAAGATTATAACTAACGAAGTGTCGTTATTTGGAATCCGGAATGGGGAAAGGCTAGTTAATTAATGAAGTGTTGTTAATTGACTGAATTGGAGGGGTACATTAGTTAATTAGCGGGAAATCACTAATTATAATGGAAATGATGGGAAAGAGGGTAATTAGTACAATTTTAGTATTAAAATTACGTAGGCAGATTTTAGGTGTCTACATTTTCCCCTCTTTGGGGTGGTGTAATGCAAACAACGCCACTTCAAAGATAGTAGACAATTATAGACAAGTAAATTTTGAAGGAATGGAAGAAAAATTAGTAGAATGAAGGATGCCCCCTCAAGTTTTGATGGGGTGATGGAAGAGGTTGATCGATGATCGAAAATAAGAAGGAAAATAAGAAGATTCGACACAAGCCTAGTAGGCGAGTGTGCAATGTGATTGAGCAGAAAGAAAAGTTGGTGTTTTAATGGATATAAGAAATAAGGGGGAGGAGGGATAAATATAATCCCTATTTCCCTGTGTGATTTTGAAGAAAACATGGAATATGATCGTATAAAATTGTTGGGAATTCGGGACTGCAGAATAGTGCTATGATTTAATAACAAACAAAATCATGCACACAGGATCTAAAAAATTCCCCAAAATCTACAGCAGTGGAAGTATAAACTAGAATAATCCAAATCAAAACAAAGTACACACACATAACACAACATGTACCGTGGTTCACCCAATGTGGGCTATGTCCACCAAAGATAGAGATCTCATATATATAATACAACAAGAGTACAAACCAACTCTTCAATACAAGAGTATAATGCATCTCTCCAAGAGTATCTCCTCTCCTCCAGATCTCTAAATAGATCTCCATGAGTGCACTACAACTACCTCCAAACAACACCAGCAGATACCACATAACCCAGAACTACTGCATCTCTGAACTACTACCAATTTCTCTGTGGATCTACAATAAGACCTCTCACATGGGTCTACCAATGTGCAACCATAACTATGCACCAAGAAGTAAGTTTGTCTCTCCATCATTGCATAACCTGTGCAAACATGAAGACAACCTCCTCTACAATATCTAGATCTACATGGATCAACAATACAATATGATCTCATGGATCTACAATATAAGACTAGATCTACATGGATCTATAATACAATATCTCATCAACATGCAAATATACAAGAAGAAACTCTATGTGCTTTGCATACTATGCAAGCCATTACAATGAGACAATAACTATACAAATAAAATATAGTAGAAGACATTACCCTCTTCTCACCATTCAGATGTACCTATTATTTCCTTCTGTCCAGCTCCTCTCCATGGAGACTCTGTCTTCATGTAACTTGTTCTTTCTTTCTCTTCTTCTTCTTCTTCTTCATCATCCTCTTAATCTAGGAGAATCAAGGGTCTAATTCAATCGTTCTCTTAATTCACCTTCTAACCCTAGATTTCATTCTTATAGAGGCATATACAAACTTAGGGTATAATAGCCATGTATTTACAATTAATAGATCTTCTTTAATAAAAATAAATCTAATTCCCGAGAGTTAAATTAAACTTTCACACACAGTAATCGACGCGCTTGATTAGCCCTAACCGATGTCGGTTCCTCCTTTCCTGACCGATGCCGGTCATAGGTGACCGATGCTAGTTCCCCTAACCAATGACGATTATTATGTTTTCTAGTCACTTTGTAATGCATGCTCCAGTGAAGCTATTTAGCTCCACAACCTAACAATATCCCACTTGGAGATAAATTGTTGAACCTCTATACATGTACATCACCATCCTCTACACACCATGAAGATGGTCTATTATTTCCTTCAACAATTCTCTCAAAAATAAATAAAATCAGGAAGATCAAACCATCTTCTAAAATGAAGATAACAAACCCATGACTTACCATAGACCTGCATGAAGCTAAAACTGATCCGTGATAACCGAGCTATCCATACATCAAGCTCCCACTGAATCATAACACCAAGCCTCTCATGCAACCAAGCCATCATGACTAACACACTGCAAGAGATCCCACTCAAACTGAAGTACTGAGCTTTAACTATAACCATAGCCATACCTATAAAACCAACCATGTTCTCCATCCATCTATCCATGTCTTCATGCAACCACCAATGTAACTGTCCAAAGACAAGTCAAACTAGAATATGTGAAAGCAAAACAAGATCCCAGGTAAAAACAACCCTAAATGAGTTCTACATGCAATAGTGGGTGATCAATCCACAAACACCTACATAACTCAAAGAAATCCAAACACTACAATATGTAAATCTAACCCTGCATAAATAACTAGCATGTCCAAGAAATTCATCTGTAGATAACATAATTATCAAGAGGAAATATAAACATCCCCTACTCATGCTCAAAGCAACTGAGCAGTGCTCATAGGAACCATGTGCAAATCAAACATTTGCATCATCATAGACTCATAAAAATGAATCTATCCACATGTATAAACTCACCTATACATCCATCCATATCATCAGGCTCTTAAGAAGCACCAAGTCTCTCACCGACTAACTCCAAAGCAATATATGAATCATGTGCTCATCAATGTCAATAATAAACAACCATGCTAAACCATGCAACTAATACCAAGTGAAAATACCAACAAACATGTCATCAACATATTACACAAACCAAACCAAGATGAAAGCATGTGTCCAAACCGACCACGGTTTCCTAACCGATCCCGATCACTACGACAGTGACCACGGTTACTAGATGACCAACCATGGTTAATCCTAACCGACACTAGTCTCTGTAACAGTCATATTTTCTCCTTTAACCCTTAAAACTCTGAAAAATTGCTCTATCATCTTCACCCAGCTGAATCTAACCATGTTGTAATCCCACGGGGATATCCAAGCACCACAAAATAAACCAAGTGACATCACAAAGCAATAAACTCAATATACCTGAAAATTCGTGACTGCCCTCCAAAACCAACTAGTGCCTTTGCCACTATGAATAGTAGCAATCTCCCTCACTCTGCATGTGCATCACGTATCCAATCTGCTGATGCCAACAACCATGGCTTGCTCCCACTGAACATGAAATTCCTTGACTGCCTCTAACACCAAGATCAAAAGCTAATATGTTAGTGAGAAATAAAACCAAATGAAAGAAAATATAAAATGATTCCCTTCTTATCAAAGAATACTCCTACATCACAGAAGTTTGGACTTCTTGTGAAGTAGGTGAATCAACTTCTTTTCATCCTGTGTACTCAACATATTTCATTACTTGCAACTGTGTCTAACCATGACTTTTCATTGAGGATCTCATCCTTAGACTAGATATCCTTGTCCTCAAGATTCCACACAATTGGGAAATAAAAGTCAAACAACACCAAAAACATGGTGTAAATCTATGCACACTATCCAAACATAATATCAGCTACTCCAAAAGAAAGAAATAAAACATGAACCATATAGAGATACCTGACCCAAAGTCTCACTGGACTAACCAAGCCAACTCTGTCCCTTTTTGATCCAAACCTTGAAGTGATCTACATTGTTTCTTCCTATACACACTGTGTAAGAGACATGATCCTCCAAAATAGAACACTAAACCAACCATGCCCTCTTCTTCTGTAAGAAACCCTGTGCAAATGCGTTGTCACAGAGACCATCCACAGTTCATTGGTGCACCGAGTACCCTCTGTGGCTTGATGTCAATTCCCGACCAACATCCAGATCTGCTAGAACTAACACAACGCCACAAATTGGCATAGGTCACCAAACTAGGTGCCGACTCGACCAAAGCGATAGTTGTGTTGAGCCAGTCATTTCAAGAAGCACCCAAATCTTGCACAAAAACTTAACAACAATAATACATGCAATAAAACTACACCAAGATGAAATACATCACCTTACTAGCACCAAGATACTCAACCACATCTTCAACTAAAGAACATGCTTCTCTGATGGAAACCTCATCTTCATTCTTGTGCTACTATATTCTACTTCTCTAATGAGGTCCATGCATCGAATCGCACCAAAGGATGCATATCTTCTCCTCTATCTCATTCTCGGATCTCCTATATCCATTACCTTGAGGGTAATAGGGAGTTGACCATTTTTGTTTGATTTGGAAGTATTGGCACAACGCCTTCACTTTTTTATTCTTGAAATACTTACCATTGTCAGATATAATGGCAGCGGGAATGTCGTAGCAACAGATAATGTGGTTCATTATGAATTTGGAAATTTGTGCCACTGGTGACATAAGTAAGAGGAACAACCTCTACCCATTTTGTGAAATACTTGGTGGTAGTTATGATATGGTTGTGGCCATCAGAGGAAGTGGTTATAAGTTTTCCAATGAGATCAAGTCCCCACTTTGAAAAAGGCCATGGTGTTGTAATGGGTTACAATGACTATGTTAGAGCATGTATTAGATTTCCATACTTTTGACACAACAAGCATTTCTTGACATACTGACAATAATCAGTTTCCATGGTAGGCCAATAATAGCCTACTCTTAATATCTTTTTAGCAAGAACCATTCCACTTGTGTGGGCCCCATAGATGCCATCATGCACCTATTTGACTGCTAAGATATATTCTTTCAAATTAAGGCGGTTAACGGGTTCCCGTTATAGCCTCAATGATAGAGTGTACCTCCAAGGAGGGTATAGTGGGATATACACTGGATAAGGTTACATTTTGCAGAATGGGAAATGTCTATGGGAAAGTTTCCATCATGTAGGTAATTATAGATGTCAACATACCAGGGGGATAAGGGACCAACAACTTCACACACAAAACAAACTTCTGACATGTCGTACATGGGTACTCTTATATGTTCCACAAATAATGACATGTCATTGTTTCCAGGTGGGATGCATAACATGGATCCAACTGTGGCCATGAAATATTTCAAGTGATTCTGTCCTTTGGGTATCTGCTAGAATGTGATTTGTACAAAGAACTTCTTTAATGTATCCACTAGTTTTTAAGGGAGGATATTTTCATCCTTAACCTTATATTCATCATTTACTTGCTTGATGATTAATTGAGAATCACCTATAATGTTAACATGTCTGATGTCCCAACATATAGAAATTTTTAGTCTTGCAATTAGGGATTCATATTCAACTATGTTATTCATGCGTGGGAAGCCAAGTCGAATTTCGATGAATTGGATCACCTGCGCAGGGTGATAAGAACAACTCCTGCTCTCTGAACCATGAAAGGTAAACGATATGTAAAGTACATTTTCCATGTGATGGATTCTTCAATATACATCATAGAAGTATTTGATAGCTCCGAGACTTAATGGTTATGTTCTGGTAAGGGGGCTTCAACTAGTTGATCCATAAACACTTGTCCCTTAACTAATTTATTATTAACATATTGTTAGGTTGTGGAGCCTATTTTCATTTGTGAAAGTGTTGAAGATTATACACTAAGAGTATTGTACACTTTTCATGTATCCTTGCCAAGGTTCGGGGCCGGAAATTTGGGCCGGGCGGGCCCCGAGCGGGGTTCAGGCGCAACCCCCAAATTTTTTTTTGGGGCCTTAAAACGTGCCTCGATATATCGGGAAACATGATTTTCTCATATGGGTGAGATTTTGACCCATAGGTTTATGGGACGGTTTTTGCCCATGGTTTTGATACCCATGGTTTTGTAAAATTGCTTAAGAAGTTGTCTATTTATATGGTTTTATGCATATGATAGAGATATATGAAAAACATTGCAGATGTGCTTTGAATTCAGCTATGAATTCTGTAGAGTTTGTTGAGCATTGCTCCAAATGGATCTAGGTATTGTATTGAGTGAGCGATGGTTTGTAATAAAATCGAGCAAGTGATTCTTGGTGGATGTAGCTCAAATTGGTTGAACCACGTTAAATACTATCTCTTTGTGTTGTGTTATTTTATTCTACAATTTTATTTGAGATCTGTAATAATTTCTGCATATTATTTTTTTTATTGTTGCGTGAGGGATTATTCCACATATTTTATCCCTTATTTCCTAACACATACTCAATATCAAACTCATTGAGCAAGATGATCCAATTAGCCATCCTCCCAGTAAGTGTGGGTTTAGACAATAAGTACTTGAGTGGATCAATTCTGGATATGAGCTTGATCTTGTTATTCAATAGATAGTGGCGAAGTTTTTGGAAAGAAAAAACAATGGCCAAGCAAGCTTTCTCAATTTGTGGGTAGTTAAGCTCATAAGCAATCAAAGTGTGACTAAGATAGTAGACAAATTTTTATTTTTGATTTATATCATATTGAGCTAGAAGTGTGCTTATTGAAAATTGAGTGGATGAAATATACAATAACAGGGGCTCACCTGGAGTAGGTGGCATAAGAACAGGTGGTTTGGCCAAATACTCCTTGAGTAAGGAAAACACTTGTTGTTTTTCAGGACCCCAATGGAAATCAACATCTTTCTTGAGAAGATGTGTAAAGGAATGACACTTTTCTACGAGTTGAGAAATGAATCGATGAATAGCTTGGATTTTTCCTTGTAAACTACACAGTTGTTTGAGATTCTTTGGAGGAGGAATTTCAGTAATGGTAGTGACCTTTTTGGGTCAACTTCAATTCCTCTTCTTGACACAATGAAACCTAGAAATTTTCTGGATAACACACCAAAGACACATTTCTTTGGATTTAATCTAACCTTGTAATCTTTAAGACTCGGAAGATCTACCATGAAATTTCGGATGTTTTTCCTCAGTCTGGATTTTCCCAGGATGTCATCAACATAATCTTCCATTATATCATTAAGCATGTCGTGGAAGATGACCATCATATCCCTTTGATAGGTTGCACCTACGTTCTTAAGACCGAAGGGCATGACTTGATAATAGAATGTCCCCAAGGGGTTGTGAAGGTAGTTTTATACGACAATCTTCTATAATTTTAATCTGATTGTAACATGAAAATCCATCCATGAGGGATAACATTTCATAACCAACAGTTGAATTGACAATCATGTTGATGTTAGGAAGAGGAAAATCATATTTTGGACATGCCTTATTGATGTCTCTGAAGTCCGTACAGATTCTAATGCCAATGGGTTTCTTTTGCATATGGCATGCCAAATGTATGTATGCTAAATAAGCTAAGCTAATTTAATGGAAACTAACACCAAGTAGTTTCAAATGAACTAAGATAATCTACCATTAACATCATGATAAGGCTATGCAAGATAAAAATCTTAAACTAATGCATCCAAATGGAGCTTTGAAAACATCAAGCTAATTCTTTCTAAGTTGGATATGCCTTCTAAATTGTAAGTTGCTCCTTAAGATCACAAAGGGATCAAAGGATGGCTATCTCTCACAAGAGGAAATGATCTCTCCAAAATGGCTACAAGGCCATGTATGGATCTTCCTTTACTACTCTAATGCAAAGAGTGGATGAATGGAGGCAAGATTAACAAGCTTATTCAATGGTGGAGAATTCTCTTATCATATGCTCAACATAAAGGTATGGTGTGTAAAGGTGTAAGCTTGGAAGGAAGGAGGTAGGTCCTTTATATAGCTTTCTAATTTGGGAGAAGATAGAAATATAGTGAATGTCAAACAAAAGATAAAGTAGAACTAGAAGAAATAAGTATGATTAGAGGGATTTGGTTAGAATTAACAACTCATAGGAGTTGAAGATGATTTAATTAATCAACTAGGATTAATTAATAAGCTAGGATAATCTTAGAAAGCTATTTAGAAGGGGTTTAGAGGAAAATAGGTAGGATTGAGATGATTTGAAAGGGGGATTTAACCAATAAGAAAGTTTATTGATTAAATACAAGATTATAAAGGCTTAATTAACTCATAATAGTTAATTAATTGATTAAAGGAGGATTATAACTAATGAAGTGTCATTAATTGGCATCCGGAATGGGGGAAAAGATACTTAATTAACAAAGTGTCATTAATTGACTGAAATGGGGGAACACTATTTAATTAGTGGGAAATCACTAATTATAATGGAAATGATGGGAAAGAGGGTAATTAGTAAAATTTTAGCATTAAAACTACGTAAGCGGATTTTAGATGTCTACGCACACCATTGGCTCTCACGCTTCCTTTAGACATTACTATGTTCTCTACTCCTCATCTACTTGACATCATGACTCATACACAACTTCTTACCACTTCATCTTATCTTATTGATACATTTTCAATTCCTTGCCCTTCGGACATTCTCACACATCCACCATACTCACCACTTTTATTACATGCTTCATCCATACACTCACGTTCTTCACCTACCACCATTTTATGGATTCTATTTGGCATTTTTTCTTCGCTTATCATGCCCATCATTCCCACCACTCCAATTATTTATCTCATCTATCACTTGCTTCTATACATCATGTATCTTCTTTATCTAGTCCCTACGTGGATGGGGGGACTTACATTTGTCCTCACTACCACATTCTGCATGATCCTTACATTCCGCTTCTCTTCATCCGGTGTGGATTTGAAACATGACATGATTATCCACACATTTTATTCATTAATCCTTGACACAAGCACCCACTTTCTCACAATTAAATATCTTTCAAAAAAATAATCTATATATTCCAACAAATTGCAATAAACAACACTTTCTCATGGATGTTCTTCCACATTTTCTTTAGTCATATTTCATTCCAACTCTTCGTTCACTACTACACATTTCATTTATAATTCATTTACATTCCATGTTTTGGTTTGTTTCACAACTTTTGGTGAACAATTTGATCATCTTGTTGTCATGTTTTGTGATTCAATAGTCTTTACTACAGTTGCTTGAACTTGGTCTCTCCTTAGTGAATTAAGAACAATTATCCTCTTTGAGATCCACACACACTTACACACTTAACAACTTGTCTTGAAGACCCCATGGGATTATTTTATTGATGCTCAGAGCGGTCGTCTCCATCGTCACCTCCAATTCCTCCATCAAGACACTTATGGTTCTAAACCCCTTAGAAAAATGAGAGAGTTGAATATCATGTGAAAAAAATCAAAACAATCAAAATCAAGAAAAAGTCAAAATTCTGAAGAAAAATCAGTGCAATATCACAAACATTCTCTCTCTCGGGGTCTTTCCAAGGTATCTCTAATAGGTCTATGGATGCCTGGATGGTAGTATATTAATATTGTGACTAGAATCAAATGTATCTTCATTGGGGCTATGGATGTATGGATGGATGCGGAACAATGGGCTACTTACAATAACCCTCCATTTCATTAAATCACAAACATCCTATTTTAAATCACACCTACATGTTGGCTTGTGTTTTCACTCACTGTATCATGTATCTTCACTTCAAGTAGTAGTTAAATTTCATGTGCACATAAAGGATCTTAATGAGTCACATGACTATTATGTCACCTGGTATGGTTTAGAAGTTGTTCAAGCTCCCATTTTAGCTCACTTTTTGTCTCATGTCTTGTTCTTTTGGGTTCATCATAGGTTTACCACTATTACGGTTTCACACATTGTTTCCACAAATACACTCTTTTCACAATCATGTACGTATAAATACATCCCGATTATGATTCGTTTTTCCCACCATGTCATGGTCCAATGTACTTTATAACAAATATCGTTAGGCATCAACTACCTTCTACATAATTTTATGCTAATTTTCCTTTTCATGTCATTCACATTGCATTATTTTCCTTCCTCATTACATATTTTATTATCATCATTTTTCATGTCATCTACGTCATCATTACTTATACCCTCACTCCCACACCATCCTCACATTCCTCGTACACATTCACTTCACTACCCCTACCATACAACCTCTTGTCTCACTCACTTCCCACTTGAAATCGATACCCACTCTCCTCATCCCGAGCTTAACTCACCCAATGACTCATTAAGCCATGCTTTTCACCCCTGCAACTTCCCTCTCATCCAAGCTTTCCCCACACATATCTCGCAAGTTATGCATGCAAATTGGCCAACTTAACCTAGCTACCCCAACTCCCCTCTCACCCCACCCCATACCTCGTCAAGCTCGGTCAACCTCGCCTCTTGATGTCTCCTGTCCTCACCCAACTCAATTTTTCACCACGTTCTCACCCCTACCTCGGTCCCAAGCATGACCATGTCTAAACCACCATAACCTCCCTCTTATCCCTAATCTCGCGAGATCATCCGGTCCCCTCTCCAACCCACTTCACCGCCCCTCGCTCATGACCCATGCCACTCTAATATTTCCCCATCCTTGCTCCCCTACCCTACCCGGTTGAGTCGCTCTCACAAATTTGATCACTACCTTACCCTCTAGTGTATTGAATGATCAATTTCACTTCCCCTCGCACATCCTTACTAGCTCAATCGATCTAGTGACCAAAATCATCGAGCTTGCCTCATCCCTTACCTCTTTGTTGCTACCGTAACTCACCTCCCTCCTCTACTTTGTGCTCCTCCACATTCACAACCCCAACCTATCCCTTGTCTCATCATCCCCGTGCCCTCAACTATTGGTCACACTCATGACCCACCTCTCTCCTCCCTATCACTAGTCCATCATCATCATTACTCTCTCATGTCATCCAACCCGACATGGATGGATCACCCCTATGACTCGGCCCACAAACAATTCCCCTCCCTCCGAGTGCCCGACTAGCTCACCTCACAACCTTCGCTCATCCAACTTTCTCTCATCCATTCGACCCAATCTTATGTCGCCTACTACCTCTAACTTTCTAACCCATGTCACTTGTTCTCCTTCCACCAAGATCACCACCCTACTTTCCCCATCTCATGCCTTCCACCTAGCTCACCCGCCAGCCGCCCTCCACCGGCTCACCTAACTTGCTCCAAGATCTCCCAACATGCTCCCATATCTCCCATCTCCCTATCTCACTTTGTGTATCTCGCCACGTAGCTCATCACCACTCTCGGGCTACACCACTTGTCAACTCACATGCCTAGCCCATTCTCTGTCAACTTACAATCAATAAACTTAGCCTCTTCACCCATGACTTCTCAACACTTGCATATACCTTTATACATACCTGTCATATAATATTTATTTTCACAAGTTGGGGAAACCATTGCCTCATTTTTCTCATCATGCCTTCCCAAGGTTCATTTTCCTTCTTCTTCAACTACCACTTTTCATCCAACATTACACCGTGGGCAACGTGCAACTCCAAAAAATGTAACTTGAGGGGGGAATCATGCACAACCCTTCTCATCTTATCTCGTGACATCTAATCAACAATCATCAATCAATTGACTATATAGTCTCTTCCTCGTGAAATCCACCCATCAATCCCTTCAAAAATCTGACGTAAACAACCCATCGATGACATTTCCAAGTTTATATCTATCAGTCAACCATCTAATCCCATGATTGCAATAACCACTATCATAGGATTAGATGACCGCCATCTCATCTTCATTTTTGTGTTGCATCTTGCTTCTTTGGAACATACAACCCAAAAATGGAAAAATGTAGACATTAGAAAATGCACCTTACACACAAGGCCTCTTATTATAAAACACCGAAAACATTATAAAACACAAAAATCCCCAAAAACTAAAACCCCACAAAATGTAGATAAAAGACAACTTACCACCCATTTACTAACCCTCACCCACTCACCTTTAATTTTATCCATCTCACCTACCCATGTGCATGCTCAATGCACATTGCACACATGCATGTCCCACTCCCCTATGCACTCTAAATCTATAAAATCATCTTCATCCACATCATTTCCTCCCTCTTAACAACTCTTGACATTTTATACTTGGGTTTTCTTGATCTCTTGTTAGTATATTTCAGTTTTTTAGGTCTTGAAGAAGTGAAATCAAAGCACAAAGGAACAATACAACTTGTTGCAACATTGTTTTAGTATAATTTCAACACATGCGGGAATCACAACTGCGATTAGCTTGCGATATCCGTGGGGTTTTAGTGAATCACAACTATGATTATCATGTGATTGTAGTCATGAATAATTATTATTTTCATTTATTATTTTTTCATTTTTATCAATAAAATGTCTTTCATCTCCTTAAAAGGGTTAGGGATTTGATTGAGGTAGGTCCCCTAACCACCAAAAACAACTAACCTATTTCAAGTATGATTTTGTGTAGGTTTAGATTCAGATATGAATATTTTTTACCCATTTTATCCAATGAAAGAAACTATAATTCTCACTCTCTTCACAATGGCAACATAAGCCCATTTTATTTTAGTAGCATTGATTTGGAGTTTTCATATTAACTAACACATCTTACACGTGATCCTTATCTAGGCATATAATAAGATATCATCATTGTCTCGTATAAGAGGGTAATTTAGACTAAAATATTGAATGAGGCCATGTTAAACATTTAATCATTTAGGTTGTAAGTTGATGGAGATGTGGAACTACGAATACGATAATCCAAACTCTATAAGAGATATAGTACTCCAAATCCTAAATCTAGACTAGGGTAGTGGTTTCTAACTAGCCCTTGATAGTAATTTAGTGATAATAAGGTCATAAATCACATAATATCAAGTTAAGGGATCCAAGAGGTTGTAAAGCAAGAGTCGCAATGATTAAGGGTTGTATAAGGTTATAAGTCCCAAAATAGGGATAATAAGGTAAAAGAGGATAGATAAATAATGTAATAGATAAATAATATGTTTCCTTATGCTGATTCATCCATGACGCCATAAAACAACCACTCAAATATAAAATGAAATATAAAGTAAAAGAGATGTTATAGATACTTACATGTTTGAAGACACCATTGGTGTATTTTCATTAACTTCCCCTAAATTTGGTAGAACATAATGAGAGAGTTAACATGGGGACCACAAATGAATAAAGGAAAACGTCTAGTTGAAGAATCCAATGAATCCAAAGGTTGGGAATATCATGATAATTTTTGGTACTATGCTTAAAGATATTAAGTACCCAATGCTCCAAGTATGAACTCTAAATAAGATAAATAAGACCAACTTCAATACACGTAAGTATTTAAGGGAATATTGGTTATCATTAGAATATTAAATTAGTGATGAATGTGTTGTTGGAATGAGTTATCATCTAGCGGTATAAATAACCATATGATAGAATTTATAGTTTATGTTGGTAATGGTATCAAATATGGTTGATATCATCAACTCTAGAAAATCATTCACCGACATTATTGACCATGGTCAGTATCATCAACAATATCAACCATGGTGTATACTGTCAGAGAAGAAAATGGAAATTCATGGGGAACTCAAAGATAAGGTTAAACAAATAGCATAAACTTAGAGGTACTAAAAGGGGTGATATGATGAAGGTTTGTGTGTGCTAAAATTAGGTATGAGGGTGAATAAAAGAGGATAGTAGGGTAGTCTCATAAATAGTAAATAAAAAGACAATTTTTGGGGTGTGAAAATTTGTGAGGTGTGATATAATATGCTTACACAACAGTCTCTCTCATAAGTACCACTACTAACTAGTCTAATGTAACAAGTGAAGGATGCATGTAACCATTTTTGGTTACTTCTTAGTCACTACAATATCCTTGAGGACACCACTCCATGAAATCCAATGCATCAATAATTCCCGCAAAGAACAACAATTAGTGAAGTGAAAAGTTAGGTGTATATGTATGCCCCAATCGCAAATCACACGTGTTATAAATTTTTACATGAGATGGTCTTTGGGAAAAGAAATGCAACAATGAAATAAAATTACTATAAAAGATGTTTAGAGTATTAAGTAATGAAACCATTAATTCAAATAAAGCATACCTACTTGCATACTTACCTTCCCAAGAGTGTGTAGACATAGTGAATCACTAGAGTGTAGAAAGAGTTGATATGTGAACCCAAGTAATACACAATTAAAAATAAACACTATAAGATAAATTAGAGAAATAATCAATAAACCTTAGTCCATGGGGCTCATGGAAGGATGATAGGAAAATATTAGATTTATAGGGGACGTAGATCATAACTAGGCCATGAAGAGGTCGTAAGTAGTTCATAAATATGTTGAAAACACACATTAAATGAGATGTAAGATACCTAATCATATATAATAAATAAATCAAAGAAAGTATAAGTCATGGAAAAATGTTATAAGATATGTAATAAAATAAAAGAATCTACTTAAATATTTTTTTTTATAAAAATGTGTGCGTAAGGTGTTTAATTTATATAAAATGAATTCTAAGACATGGGAAAATAAAACATAAATATATGCTAGAAATATGGGTTGTAAAGATCAAATGTAATCTAAGTAAAGGGAAAATAAAACATAAGACATGATAAAAGGAAATATTAAAAATGAATAGGATCACAATCAATGTTTGTGGTAGATTTCTCAAGAGATAAAACACTAACATATAATGTCATGACTAGTATACAAAAATATGGAGTGGATGAAGGTGGATATAAGGACCTAAGATCTTACAATTGTACTCACAAATCTATAAGGTTGTTAGGGTCATAAAATAGGTAATGTTGTAAATATAAGAGAGTAGGACAGAAAAGGATATGAATTCTCAATAAACTACTGAAGTATTATCCATCAAGGGTAGTAGAGGTAGTGAGCATGAAGGAGGAAGAAGTAAGGTTCCACAAAGGTGATGCAAGATCCTTAGCAAATATGATAAGTCTAATCAAAAGAATATGAACAAATGTTTTCATCATTCGGGAGAGAATGAACCTAAATAAACAAGCACATATTAGGCCAACTAGTGGAGTAAAAAGATATATCCCAAGTCATCTATGATATTAAATGATAAAAATATGTATCCTAGCTCACAATGTTTTCCTCATTATTTCAGACCTCACTTAAGGAACTTTAGGCCTATTGTGAGGAT
The DNA here is from genome assembly GCA_018340775.1 of Taxus wallichiana var. yunnanensis. Taxonomy (NCBI): domain Eukaryota; kingdom Viridiplantae; phylum Streptophyta; class Pinopsida; order Cupressales; family Taxaceae; genus Taxus; species Taxus wallichiana. Next base: position 221,771,353 of record CM031235.1, read on the forward strand.
TAAGTACTAGCATGAGAAGTTAGGCACAATAAATGATAAATATGGGACCTCCTACCATAGTCAAAAAACCTTTTGCAGCCAAAAGTATCTCAATCTCTATAACGATGCCAACTATGTAGTTTGAGATTTCAACCACAATAAGTGATGTGCCAAATATGATTATATCACGTCTTTTTTGAGTGAGTTTTTAGCTTGTAATAATTACCGTTTAATGTTGCCTTTTATTATTATTTATTTAATAACATGGATTTTAACTTATAATTTATTTTTATTTTAAATTTTCTTTCTTTGTACACATCGAAAGGTTGCTCTAGTAGTTATGAAAGATGACTAATACAAGAGATATTACTTCTAATCACTACAAAGGAAAACCTAGGAACCAATATGTTTAGGTAACTCTAGACCTACCCTACGAAAGGAGTTTGATCTCATCTCTGACCTAAGTGTGCCTCAAGCGAGAGAAAAAGTGGGATAAGTGTCGGTCATAAAATTAAGCCTCAACGTGAATGTGAGGATTAAGTAGTTCATTTTTCCAGCTAGAGCTAACATCACATAAAAGGGTATCCCTCTCTTCTAAAATAAATATTTATCCTTTATTAAACATGAATAAACATAACACTTGACTCATGAATGGCTCAAAACATAAATATCACATATATATTGATCATAATTTCATATAATTCAGAAATATATGTTTATATCGATTATATTCATATCCCTCACTTCTTACATTGATTTCTCTCTTTATTCTTCATGTTTATATTAACTCTTCTCACTCATTTTCATGATATTCTCTTCCCCCTCATTTTACATCATTATATAGCCTTTAAAAGGAAAAAGTTATGACTTTTCACTCATAATGACTCGTGGTAACCATTTTTTAACACTTATTTACATTCTTAACTAGTAATTAGTGGATATTTACATATATATCATGGTGTTTATGCATTTTATTTGTGTAAAATATTACATATTCTTCATTATTATTATTTTAATATGTTTCTGGCTTCCATGGTATATTATAATGCTCATATGTATCCCACAAACATCATTAAGTAACTTAATAATTTGAATAAATCTATCAACAATTTCGATGATGTAAGAGTGATACAATGATGGATATAACTGATATATGATCACTATGTTAAGTTTAATTCCAAGCACACTCAATAAAAGCCATGAAAACTAATCAAGATTCTCTACTTAGGACTAATATTATCACCTTAGATTGGGAAAAAGAGACAATGAACTCAAGATAATCATATTTGAATAAGAATTTACCTTGAATTTGAATTTCTTCTTGTTGGAATGGATTTTCCATGAGTTGTTTGATAACTTGTTTATTGTCATAGATTGGCTCCAAAATGTAGTAGTACTTCATTATAGGATGTTTGATTGATCTCCAAGATGAATTTTTTTCTTATGCTTATTATTTTTTTTTTACATGGAGGGGGTGGATGGATGTATAGAAAAATGGAGGGCCAAGATCAATCCATGATGGATTAGATAAATGGTGAAGGATGAGTGTGAGGGTAGAATATTCTAAAGGGAGAGGAATTTCCATGAATTAAATTTCATGGAAGGTGGTAGAATGGAAAGGATATAGAATTAGAGAATTATAGAAAGGTCATAGAGAGTTCTTGGATTATCTTTTAATTTTCTAGATGTGATTAGTGTGTTAATGAGATATTAGCGAGGTAGTTAGTAGGAGAGGGTAGGATAGTAGGTAGGGTAGGTGGTTAGGGAATATTACATTCCAAAATATGTGAGAGGATTAGATTAGTGTTAAGTGAGTGATTAATTGGGATGTTAGGGAGATGGGATAGAAGGTAAGGTCAGTGTGTAGGATAAATGTTAGTTATATTAGGTGTGAATAATTTATATAATCAGTAGTGACTAATTTTAGGTGTATACAATTCACCCCTCTTTGAAGAGTTATTGTGATCATAACAATTAATGATTGTTCAAATAAAAAGATAATGTACTCGGTGAAGGGTAATGTCCCCTTAAGGTGTCATGTGGGAGGAAATGAGATGGATTACTACTCAAAATGATGATGATGAATATGAAATAGAGAAGTAATATAAGTAGATACGATAACTAGTAGGTAATGGATACTTGCTTAGGTTAAAAATAACCAATTAGTTGAAATATTGGTTTATTGTGATTAGTTGGGTGATTCCCCTAGTAACAAGACATGCAAGGGAGTGAGCTTGATTGAGGATTTCCCAGAGATAATTATATTTATGTGGGAAGTGTTTTAATTGATTGATTGATTGATTTTATGGGATTAGAAATGCCCCAAATAATGATATATGCGAGAAAACAAATTGATTAAGACCATTACGATCTGATATTATCCCTAATAAATGATGTATGGAAGGGAATATATTGTAATAAGTTATGAATGTGGTGAGTTTGGTCATGACCCATTCAATGATATATGAGAGAGGTGGACTAGAAATGTTGATTGATTTTGGGTCAATTTGATGTGTTTTTGGTAAACAATTCGTTGTTTAAGTTGATTGTTTAATTACTAATTAAATTATTAAAATTTAGATTGATTAGTGAATAATGAGATAAGCATGTTTCAAACCATGGGTCAGCTTGAAGGGATTTAAAAAATATGAAGGGGTCATGAGGGGTAAAAATATGGCATTAAATAGTAAATTCGGGTAAAACTTATTCATTTTTACCCTCCTACTTAGCAAATTTGATCTCTAAGACCTAAAATTTGAGTAGGAAAATGGTGAGGATTTTGTATGACCAGCATCGTGGGGAGTGATTTGGGACCAATAGAGACCCATCAATTGAGGACCACCAGATAGGGAGATATAGGCACAACATGGTGCACATGGAGTTTGGGTTGTAACAAGATATTTTGTGGATCTAATACCCATATTTTCTAGTGTAATGAAGAGGGGACCATTGGGCCATTCTATTAGCCAAAATTTATCAAAGCTAAGCTATATTACTTTATCCCCTATCCGATATGATCCATATGTTCGCATAGCATATATGGGGATGACAACAACATATGATACATGGAGGGTGTATGGTAGACTGTATCTTACGATTTCATTACAAGTACTAGTAGTGACATGGAAGGAGCACATCCATAAGATGTGGTAGCTATGTGAGGAAAGACCACAGTGAGAAGGGTGTGGGACCATGTACATATTGTTAGATAATTTCTTATATTGTAGGCTAGAGTAGGGATGCAACCCACATGGGTAGCTCCTCACATGTAGATGCACAGGCGGGGTCTCAAGGATTCTACAACCCATGGATGTGGACGGACATGAATATGGCGAACCACATGTTTAGGTGTAGGTGAATACTATTGGGTATGGGGTTAATGGATCATGGAGTAGTAGTGGAGGGATATGTTCATCACATGTGAGCTCTATATAGGATATGACATTGATTTTGAGATTACAATAGGAGATTAGTGCTTATAATAGACAAATTATTGGGTTACAGACACAATTAAATTTTGATAAAGTGTAAATTAACTAGCTATCATCTCAAGTAAAATATTTGTAAGCCCATGTGGAAGTTTCGATAGAAGATCATGAGAAACTTCACGTAGGGAGAGATCAAGACACCACTAAGAGAGATTAGACTATCTCAAAGAGGAATTGATTCAAGTCATAGTGGGATCAACTAGACACTTCATCACCATAAAGTGGTGTTTTCATGTACTAAGAGAAGGTATACTCGGGAAGGAGATTAATTATTGCTGTCATTTATATGGACATATAATACCTACATCGAGAGATCACCATATTATACAAAGAGTTAATATAGATGTTATTTTAGGGGATCATTGTTGAAGTCATCATGTAGAGGGCCATTGCCACCACTAGGGCCAACCCTTCCGGGCCTCCCCCTCCTAGATATTTCAAGAGCCATGTGTAATGAGATAGTGTACAAATGATCTTTTTGGCTATATAATGATGTATTATTGATTTCGGGTAGCTATGTGTATGTTGAGACACTTTATATATATATATATATATATATATATATATATATATATATATATATATATATATATATATATATATATATATATATATATATATATATATATATATATATATATATATTATATATATATATTTGTGCGTGACCTTTTTGATGACGTGATGGACAAATTTATTGATGAAGATGGAAATTTTGATGATTATATGTTAGTAATGTGATGAAAATTAGATGTTATTAAGAGGATTCCATGCTAGTTATTTGATAGAAGTGATAAATGGTTATAAAGTTAATTGTATGATATGTTAGATTAATGAGATAAATGAGTAGAAATGATTGTATGATGTTGATGTGGTGATTAAATAGACCATGGGATGTGGTGGCATGATGTGATAAGTTGTGCTGCCATATTGACAAAAACCACGTTTTTGATATAGCATTATGTAATATACACCATAACGTGTGGTTGACAATGATGATTTTTGTACCATATAGCATGTGAGATTGAATCAAAATACTCCTCATATCATTGGAGTGACATCACCATCATGTATTTTGGAATATATTAACACATTATAATGAATAAGGATACAAAATAAAAGATAGTAAGATAACAACAAAATGCAAATACACAAGAAAAAAGCAATAAAACATGACAAAAACATTATGATTGATAGGGATAAATGATGAATGATAAGCATGCAATGGGGAAATATGTGAAATTAATCATTTTCAGTTGTGGAGGTGTGTTTACCCATGGTCCCATTGTGTATATATTGTGTGGGCAAGTCCCCATTCAACATATCCTAGTGTTGTTTAGTTTTTACCCCCAAGTGGCAATATATGCCCCTATGTTAGGTAGGTAGGATGGTTGCAATGAATTGCTCTAATAGTATCAAGGATGGATTTTTTTGAAATAAGGGAGGGATAAAGGCATATAATAGGATTGTGCAAGGTTAAGGGATTTTTAGGATGGAAAATACTAGCAAAGGAAGCCAATGATTATATATGACAAGTGTTGAGAGGGATGATGGATGACGGGGATAAAAACGGGTGGAAAAGGAGATGGGATGGAGAAGGCCAAACTTAATATAGGATCATACAAGGGGATTTAATGATGCTATTATAATTCACTCATGATTTTGCTTCCATTTTTTTTTAAAACTTGATTGTTCTTTTATATTCAATTTCCTCACGAGTTTGATGTTGATTCAAGAAATGTTCCCCAAAGCATATATGTTTGTTAACAACTTGGTCAAGGTCTAAACAAGATAATGAGGATGACGAGATACAAGGATGGTACAAGTAGGACAATGTGATTCCCCACGTGTATGAGATACTCACAGGAAATATGTGTAAATTACTCATTTCTACAAGTGACATCGAAACCAATTTTTATCTCCATACTTGCCCAAGGTGCAAAAGCACTTTGGTTTTCACCATCGGATGACTTTTTGTAATATTTTTATATTTTGAATATTTTTATATGATGGGAATTATTAGAGACATTAGGAACACCTCTTAAGTGTAATATGATTTCATATTCATGGCATTCATGAGTTCATAGCCATCATACGTAGCTAGTTTGTATGTCCCCAACCCATAATTGGTGATGATGACATAAGACCTAAACTAGTTTGTCTCAAAATTTACCTTATTTTCTCACTCAACATTAGTGTTTCTTTTATTTTAATTTATGAAAATATCGCTAAATTCAAAATATCTTGGTTGATTTTTGTGTATTTCATGTAGTACCTATTTTTGTAAGATTTGAGACGATTGAGGGCATTAAGTCATCTATTATCTAATATTTCAAGATCTTGGAGTCTAGTAGCACATTATTATTCTTCATCAATGAGGCCTTGTAGTGAGATACATAGGTAAGTTAATTCAATCTCAATCAAATAGATAATTTCAATTCCAAAGACTAGGGAATATGAAGTGGCTTCGGTGGGCATACAAATGTTAGTGAGTTAATCCCACAAGATGGAATAAATCTAAAGATGCCAATTATAGCCAACTTTTTTCACTAAAATTTTGAGGATTTTGGTGATTATTTTATTGTTGGCCTTAACTTGGACATTATTTTGGGGTAATATGCTATGGACCATCTTTCATGGATGTGGAAATGTTTGTAAAATGTTTCTACATCTTTGTTATCAAGGATCATTCATTATTGGTGATAATGGTGGAAGATGCCAAAGTGATAGATGATGTGATTGAGAATGAATTTATAAATATGCTTACCATTGATGTAAGTGAGTGGCATCAATTATACTCACTTGGTGAAGTAATCGGTAGTGGTGATGATGTCCTTATGGTTTTCGGTGGATGTAAGGATAAGTTTGTCGATGTGATTGAAACCCCATATGAAGAAATACCATGGAAATGTGATTGGTTGTAAGGATTGTACTAGAACATGGATGATTTTAGCATGCTTATCATAGGCTACATGTTTCTTAACATACTTAGAGCATATATTTTCTCTAGTTTACCAATAATAAACCATGTGGATTAGCTTTTGGTTAGGGTCATCCCACTAATATGTGCTCCACAGATGCCACCGTGGACCTTTTCAATTTCTAAGTTGGTGAAGAGCATCGTTGATACTCACACTTTAATTATTTCATGATTATCAGTCGAGTACAGTGTCCACGTCTATTTGAAACAAAGAGAAATATTGAAACTATTCTAAACATACATTCACTATTGAATTCAATCAAATACTACTTCTAAATGTACTTAAGAAATGTCTTCTATTGATAAAATAGAGATTACTAAATTCATGAATTGAAATGTTGAAAGTGTTGAAATTTTCATAAATAACCAAATGATAAATAAAAAAATATTCATATAAAAAAATAATTCCCTTCACATTGGTGAGGAGTGACCCTTGCTCCTTCCCTCTTATCCGGTTTGGAATTGCAAATTACACAAGTTGATTTAACTCATAATCATGCACTTTATTGAATTTAATACAATACTTTCTTCAACAAAAACCAACCAAACTCTAATTCTACTACAAACATTGTTTTATATATATGCGCTGATCCTTGTCACTCTAACATATTATGGCTAATTTACAACAAATAACTACTAATTAAATATTCAAGATCACTATGACAACAACTGCATGTTAAATAATTACAAATTTGAGATAACAAGTGCATGCCACACTTAGATTAGATTTCATCTTGTTAACTTTGAGTGGAGTCCTTGATTAACTCTCAACTAAGATGATTTAGCAATTCTAGAGGATGTCAAAGATCATGCATTCAAATCCCTTAAATCATGGTGACTATCAATTTTTTTGTCCATTTGTTTCACGTTTCCAATTGAATTGGATGTTAAATTGGAATTACATAATACACATGAGTCACATGATGACTAGATGATAATCCACATTCAATTCTCTTTCCATCATGCAACTCGTGTGTTGACTAGATCAATTCACCTCCTTGTTGTACAAGTCCTTTGCTTCCTTCATACGAGTCTTGTGCTTCCATAGCGCAAGTCTTGTGCTCTAAAGAGAATCTTACGCCAATGATTGGGTGAGCCATGTGCTCTAAAGTGATTCTTGCGCCTAATGCATGAATGAGTCATGCATTGGGCTATCCATGATTCCTACACATGACTTAATATATGTTCTTTATCCACATTGTTAGTGCATATATAGATTTATTTAAACTCATTTGAAGAAGCATAGATAAGATGAAAATAAACAAGGTTTATGCACAAAACTTCCTCTTAAATATATTAAAGTATTAATTATAAAATGCTAATATCAGTCTTAGTACAAAATGATGAAATAAAGTGGTGGGTTTACATGGGAATTAACAAGGCTCATCACTCCCCCACACTTAAGGATTAACAGGTCATACTGCTACATGGTTTCTATTCAAGGATTCTATAATTTGTGTATAATTATACTCATTTGTAAAAGTGAGCCATGTTTCATCTTCCTCTATTGCAAAACCTAGAAAATTTGATAATTGTTTCCCTCCATCTTTTATAGCTCTCAGTTGGTTGATCATGGGTGTTGTTCCATCTTGGCATAGGTGTTAATATCAATGGTGGTCGAAATCTCATACCAACCCATTTTTCTTGCATTTCCAACATGATTTTGCATATGTCTTTTGCTCTCTTTAGTGACCACTAGAGGTTAGTTGGAGATATAACCTCCTTCTTTTTCTAAACCTTTGGAAGTAATCCATACCATAGTTGGAAAGTAAGGAAATTCACATTAATTTTTTTGAGTACTTACTCCCTAAAGTCGGATACACAAGTTAAGGTATCTTCTTTTCACTTTTCCACAAGTTGTAGGCAATAAATCTGGGCTAGATACCTCCTCAAGAATCTCTCTGGTGTTGGAAGATCATGCCTCATTAGGAGGCATGTATTAGTTTTTATATAATGTATTCTCTCTCTCGATCATGCCATATAGATTGATGCCTTAAAGTGAAAACAAAATATCTCAACTAAACATACCCTACATACAAGTTAATTGGTATTTACACCTACTCAGGGAGCATAAACTTTTGGACATTAAATTCACATAAAAATTCTTACCAACTGTATCAACTATTGCATATTCTCCCATGAATTTTTTTCATTTTCAAATTCTATGGATTCAATGCGTAAGAATTGGTGTCCCTGCATTTCATCTTGAAATCTAAGACTACCCTATTTGAAAAATTTCGTACTTTTAAAATAATGGGTCATTTTGTGTTTTTATTGCCAGAAAGTTCTTGTATTGTGTCAAGATATTCCCAAAGAGCCATATTAGCCATTTTCGCCAAATACCTAGATGCCCAAAATTGTTATATTTTGTCGTCGGGATTTGCCTACGGGAAATTTGTATTTAATTATTTTAAGCCCCATTTGAGGCAATTTGTGCTCTGGTTTAACTCTATTGTGATCGTACATATATTTTTTCCCATATACCAGTAGGGTTTTAACCAGGAATGCATTCTGGACTTTATTTGTAACTTCTGGCAATGTTTTGTGTTTTTGTGTTTTTCCTGTTTTGTTTTCTGTGAAATTTCTCTGGATCAATTTCTTTGCTGGTTTGGCTTGATTTTTGGCCTGGAGTAGCTGGAGATCATATACACACGTTATGCCAGAAGGAATTCACCATCGGAGGTCTAGTTCTCTAGGAAAAGACAAAGTCGTGCACCAAAAAACCTCTTCTGGGCTGGCCACATTTTTGGAAAAAGAAGGTTTGAAGTGGATCATGGGAAAATTAGAAGCAACAGTGGTGGGAATTTTGTACTGCAGTAACAGGTACTTTTTCCCATGGAAGCAACGCCACTTAAGTGACAATGGGAAAATTAGAGGCAACAGGCAGGTGGGAATTTCTTACTTGCCTTGCAGGGTAAAAATTCCCATTGTGGAATAAAAGAAAAATCACTTAAGTGAATCATGGGATTTTATTGCCTACCTTGCAGGATAAATAATCCCATTATGAAATTCAAATGACTTAAGTGAATCATGGGATTTTCAGGGCTGCCTTGCAGGGTAAATAATCCCATTGTCATGTGTTTCTTAAAAATAGAATTCTTTATGTCAAAAAGTGCGACCCCTTTGGGGAAGGAAAGGCAGCCTTTAAATTAATTATTCACCCAATTTTGGCGCCCAAGCTTGTGGAAAAGTCAACAGAGGTTAAATGGACAAAAGGTGGTTGAAAATAGACTATTCTAAAATTAAATAAATAATATTTATTTAATGCAGCCCCTTTATGTCAAAAAGTGCGCCCCTTTTGGGAGAGAAATAATACTTTTAAAGTATTAAATGATTAAATTAATTCCTATTTTCAGTGGCTAAGGTCAAAGCATACTGTGAGGCTTGAGTTAACTAGAAGCAGAAGTCTAAAATTAAATAAATTTAATTTATTTAATGGCAGCCATAAGCATGCACAAAATAGGCGCCCCATTTAAAGAGTGAAGCTTATTAATTAATTAATTAATTGCCATTAATAGGAAAGGCATTAATTAATTATAGAATCACAAGGATTATATAAGCAGGGGCTGCCATAAGGATGAATTAATTAATTCACAGGCAGAGAAGTGCAGCCCAAAGGAAAAGTGCGCCCCATTTGAAGAGGATTTTTGCTCAGAAGAAGGTGAATTTAATGCTAAAAGCTTCCAATTTTGGAGCACAAGTTGAAGGGAGTTGATTTGTGTCTGGATAATTGTTTGCATAAGTGATACAGGTGCTCAAGTGAAGTTGGTAAAATTCATGCTTGCTTTGCATGCAAATAGAACATCAAATTTGGGACAACAGGCTTGAATTATGTAGATTTTTATGATTAAAATCCACTGTTCATGTTTTGGTTGCCATCTTTGTCTAAATTAATTGTAGGAATTTATTATAGGTGCTTTACTAAAGAAAAGGATCTTTAATCAATGTCCAATACATTGAATATATCCTCCGAATCTAAAAATTATCCAGATCTGCACCAGTTTTGAAGAATTTCGGCAAAATAAGAAGAAAAATAATTGTTCAGACAAAGATAGACACAACCATGGAAAAGAGGGACAAAAAAGAAAGCACAATGGATTTATGCATCACTTCCAAATTTGCAGACATAGGAGACATAGATCTAGGTCCGGAACCTCTTTCTGAATTGATTGATAGATCCAGAGCAAGGAAGAATTCACTCATGCGTGCAGTTAAAAGCAGTGGAATTATTCAAGCTGCAGCGTTCCATACACAACCCAGTTGCCAGAGTTTGTTATGGAGTGTACTAGGTCTTACCATCCTTCATCCAGATCAGTGCAAGATGCTACGGGAAAACAATAATTCAGTTGGACGCAGAGTTCATCAATTATTGTTTGAAGATTCTAGCTCGAAAGGTGGTGACTTCTATTAGCATTCAGGATGCCGGCAGCAGGTGGGAGAAGCATAGAGTTGACTGCGTGAACATAATGAACAACAGATACATGAAGAAGCCTATATCTCCTTCTAAGTTCCCAAGAACTCTTTCGCAGTCCAATCTGGTACAGGAGGTAGATGATATTGCCAAATTGTTATGCAGGATAAATGGCGAAGCAAACACTCACACTTTCTATACATGGATGTATGCTTTCATCAGGACCATTGAAGTCAACAAGGTTGATTCCATAATCAATTGGTTGGAAATCATTAGCGACAACATTGGTGAGCAACTCCAAACGTGAAGTGTACTTTCAACTTCAAAATGACTTCCTATTTGGTATATGCAACAACTTCACAAGGCATCTTCTCCAAGTTGGATAGATGTGGCATTCTTTCTAAGGACCCCATTTTCAAGTGCTACCCACAACTTATTGTACCTACGTGTAAGAAATATTTCAAAGTGGTCAATGATGGATTCTTCTATGAATTCATTTATAGGCTAGACAAGGACCTAAAGGCCAACAGGGTGAGCAAGGAAGCATGGGAAGCCATATCCAGAATTGGCAGTCTATTCATTCAGTTTGATTTCACATACCTCAGGGTTATCGGCTTTTCTAGAGAACCGATTAAGCTGCCTAGATATCCAAATGATAGATTGATCACCATGGAGCTGAGTAGACAACTTGTGGAGATACACGACCTTCAGTCAAAATGACACAAGTCTACGAGCTTCTTCCCAATCACTATGGGACATTATAGCTGCCAGAGCATTCATAAAGCCCGAGGATTGGAAGTGGAAATGTTATCTGAGTATGAGCAAGAGTTCTTCCCAGCATGACTAAACTTCGATCCATTTGGAGTAGCCAGGAAGACGATCTCCCAGGAGTACGCACATGTTCCTTCATTAGAGGATTTCTGGATGAAGTGCAAAAGTGAGTATGAGGTTAGAAAGAAGGATTTCAGCAGGCTATCAACATGGCAAGTGTACAAATTTGGATTAGCATGAATACCTATGATCTTAGAGATGATGGGAATGTGTTACTTGACACTTACCATCAAATGGGAGGAGATAGAGCTGTACTTCAGGATAACGTAGGGGGCTGCCATACGATTGAAGAAAGGTTTGGAACTGTTCTAGTGAATACTTCAAACTGGTTGCTGACAAAGGGATACTGCCTCGATGAAGCATTGATGAATCAAGTCATGGGAAACTTCGGCACAGGAGATTCCCTCAAGAGGAAGCACAGAGGAGAAAGCAACAGAAGACTTGAGAAGATGAAAGTGCATAGAAGATCTCAATCAAAGGAGAAGATCACTTCCACGACTATGAATTTAGTTCCGGCTTCTCCAACATCCAATACTTCACCGACTGTTGCACCTCAGCAGGACACTTCCATGCCTCCACTGAATCTAGCAACATTCATCTTCTCTTCTCAGCAACTTCATTCAGCACCTGTTCAAGAAGAGATGTTGAAGTTGTAGATGGTAGAGTTCAAAAGAGCTTTGTTCTTGGATGATTCAGAAGATGGCAGCCATAACACTGTAGTAGTTTCTAATGGAGAGGAAACAAAGCGGGAGATAGTAGTACATTCAACAACTTCTCATTCTCCGAGAAGTAACTTCTCAGAATGGTTGGCTTTGCAGTTGGTTCCAGAAGCTAGCATGGAAATGAACTTGGAGGAACAAGACTTACAGCTACTCCAGAGTCTAGGTAGAAAAGACAGAAAACCTAAAGTTGCTAAGGTAACTTTAAGGTTAATCATTGAGGAGTCGGGGTAGAAGTTTGCTGAGATGTCAGTTCCGGTGGAAGGAAAGAAGGAGGATGAGCTCATGGCAGAAGATGTAACAGTAACCAGAGTACCCATCTTTCAAGCCACCACAGAAGGATTGAAGCAGGACACGTAGACATTGATAGATGCTCTATTCCTTAGGCTTGACAGAGACAAAAGGTGGAGAAAGATGAACTTCAGAAGCAGGTATCTCAGTTGTGCAAGATCATAGCCAATGTTGCTAAATCTTCCACTCAGCCCATTTCAGCTCAGGTGAGTGATCATATGATGTAGGAGATGGAAGATGCAAGTAATCAGGTGAAAGCTATTCACGAATGGAAGAATCTGATTATTTGTCAAGCTTCTGTATAACTCAGAGAGGTGCCAACCCGCCTGAAGGTTATGAATGATGTAGCAAATCAGCTGAAGCAACTGGTGACAAGCATAGTAGATATGAATACAATTGTTGAGAGTAACCTGAGTACTTTGGCCAAAATCAACAAGCTACCGGGAGAAGTGTTGGTTGCAGAGTAGATTGTACCGGATGGATCAGTCGAGAAGGGGAAGCAGCTGAAATTTGCAGTGTCTTTCTGTTTAGAGATCTACAAAGTTTTTCTGAAAAGGATGCAGACACTTGAGAGTAATACATCATCTTTACCAGACAGTGTCATTGCTTTCACTGAGGAGGAAGTGGTCAGAAATGTTACTTCATATGTACGGATCATTCCTAGCAGAGTGCCTAATTCCCTAGAAGGGTCTCTTCTGATGGTACAAGGAGAATTGATGAAGCTACTAAGCCTTTCACGATGAATTCCATTAGTAGACTGGTGGCATTGTAGGTGGATATTGTGAGGTTTAGGCCAAGCTTGGAGGATGTGGAAGCATGTATCAAGGTGTTGAACGAAGGATTGCTGCAGTTCATGACAAAAAAGGAAGTTGTGGCTAAAACAGATGGGAAGATGTTGAATTACATGTTTGACAAGTATATTCAGTATCAAAACAAAAAGAAGATATAAATGTTACAGCTGGCTTGACTTCTTCTATTCTTTCTTCTTCTATTTTCCATGTTCCCGGATGAAATTGTAAAACTTTAAAGTTATTGGTTTTGAAACCATTACTTAAAGTTATGTGGAACAATTCTATTAGTTAAGTGATACATGTGTCACTTAAGGAGAAGTTAGTGGAGGATGATTGCCAAATGTCATCTTTACTTGTTTATGTTTTAGTTCAGTTGAGTTTCCCATTTGTACTTTCCCTTCTACATTCTATAAGTAGAAGAAGAACCTCTGGGTTAATGATCAGAATTTGTAAGCAAAGCATCATTGTATTCTAGACTTTGTCTTTGAAACCCTTGAGCCACTTGAAGAAAAGGAATATATAGGAGCATATTTCGGAGAACTTTGTGTCACGGTGTATTTTGTTTCTAGCTTTCTATCTTAGATCTTTGAATAAACTTTGTGTTATTTTAGATCTAGATCTAGAGTTTCCTTTGCTTATAATTATGTGTTGATATCTATTGGTTTCTTCTATGTGCATGCAATCAACTCTATTATCTATTGATTGGGATGCACATCTTCCTCATTTCTTCTCTGTGTTTATATAATTCCCTTCTTCTTTAAATATTTCCTTTCTTAAACAATTGCTTACTTGCTGTAGAACTGTACAACTATGGTTCATGAGCTAAACAGTTAAAGTAAAACCCCATATAGATACTAGCATATTTTAATTGACAAATCTGACATGGGAGCCTCACCGGTAAATGAGGGAAATTTATCTCATGATTGCCTAGGTTTTATGCTATGCAGAAAAATCTAGCCAACAATTTTTGGTGACTCCATTGGGGAACAACTATCTTTGTAAATCAAAGCTTATCTCTTGAAGATTGGAGTGTTTTCCATACAAATCTCAACTTTGGCTGAACTTCCATTCACCGATCCATGAAAGTGCAAGGAAGGATGATCATTTTCAGAGACTACGGGAGAAATTAAATTTTAATCATCCTCCTCAAGTTAGAAGCCGCAGATCTAGTCTCTTACCAGGAAGGAGAGTGCACACCCATCCATATCCAGATCGTCTTCAGCATAATCCGGTGGCTAGAATTATTCACCAAGTCTACACAAGGAGAAGACGTGCTCCATTTGTCATGGAAAATTAGAACCAAATTGTACCTGTCCCATGGGGAGTAGCTTTTGGGCCTCTGAACTTGGCTCCACCTATGCACGATCTGCCAAAAGGATCCAGAAAGAATTTTCCAAAATTCTTTGGAGATGGAAAGCAAAACCCGGATGATCATTTGGCAGCCTTCTTCATATCTTGTGGTGTGCTTGCAGTAGAGCATGAAGATGTCTCGATTAGACTCTTCATTGATACTCTACACAATTTGGCTAGCGAATGGTTTTATCGGCTAGCTCCTGGCACCATAACCAACTGGGTGACTATGCATGAGCAATTTCTGAAAATATTCAAGCCTACAGAGGATGCTAGCACATTGATCACTCAACTGACGCAGTTGAAGAAAGAACCAAGTGAGAACATGCGAGACTTTATTGCAAGGTTCCAAAGGATTTTATATAAAATCCCCACTTCTACCACATTGAGCGATGAAAATCAAAAGACGTTTTTATAAACGCTCTGTTGCCTGAAGTTAGATATCAGCTAAGAAGGGCAAGGCCTATGAATCTACTTGAAGCACAAAATACTGCCATGGAAGTTGAAGATGACTTGATCATGGCTGGAAAACTCAAAAACCATCTCACAAAGGTGATGGAGCTTCTTCAAGTACTTCAGATCCTTTGCTGCAAAGGTTGGCTAATGACATGCTACAAATCAAGAAACAAATCTCTCAAGTAGGGAATGCGACCCCTTCAAGATTAGCTCCTGCTCGGACCTTTAATGGTCAAAATCAAAATCAAAATTGAAATAGACTTGTTGCTACACCACAATGGTTGGTAATTGAAGCTGCTCCAAGGAATAACTTGGAAACTAATGAAGAATATCTCAACATTAATGAATCATTCGATGATGAAGACTTTGTAGATCCCGCTGGTGACTCCAATATTGGTTACTTGGACTACAAATCTGATGATGGCTACTATGAATCTTTTAAATATTTTGATGGTCACACATTTGTGATGTTCACAAGGTCCCAGACATGCCAAAATACCGAAGCATCCACAAGTGGCCAAAGAAGAGAAAGAGAAGATCCTGGGCCGGATGTTACTATCCACGAAAATAGGTAGCCCTCTTCCTTCTTCATCGACCCAATGATAAATATTCAAATTCTTTCAATTCGCAAAGCAGAGGGCCAAAACACATCCAGGTGAAGAAATTCAAGCTTTCGACATCATTAACCACATCAAGAAGACCAAGGTCCAAATGTCAAAAGTTGAGTATTTGAGGGCATTTCCTGATCAGCTAAATAGATTGGTCAAGTATGTACAAAGTAACGGTCCTAACCCAACAAATAATCCTTCACGGGGTATCTTGTCAAGTCCAAATATTACTCCTTCAAATAATGCGGCTGTAAGTTCTTCTCCTTCTACCTCTTCTCCTGCTACATCAGAAAGGATCGAGCCATTTTATGTATCTTTTCTTATCAACGGATACAAACTAAGCAATTACATTTTGGACTCTGGAGCTTCTGACAACGTCATGCCTGCCAAAGTTGCTGATGCCTTGGGTCTCACATTGACAAAAACCATCAGAAGATGCTATTCAATGGAAAGGCAAGTTCCTCTTGTGGGGCAAATAAAATATGCGTAGGTAGTACTTGCTTCTTTTCCAGATAAAAGACTGAAAATGACTATCCTTGTAGCAGACATCCCAGTCTCTTATGGCATGTTGTTAAGTAGAAATTTATGTAAAGAGCTGGGCAGATAAGTCAAGATGGATTGGTCTTGTGCGCACATACCAATCAAAGGAGTTAATTAGAAGTTATAACCTGAGAATAAATCCAAGTACACAGTATTAAAGTCTGAGGATCCTAGATCTTAGATCTTGTTTCAAGAATCTGATCACGGAGTCTATTATCTAGAAATGGATAAAGAAGAAGTTCAACCTGTGATTCAAGAACCACATCAACTTGACAACAAGGTTTGGTCTCTGGAATTTGATGGTAGCTATTGTTCATTTGGATCCGGTGCAGGTGTTGTTCTTATCTCTCCTGAAGGGAAGGTGCATGCACATTCCTTCAAATTGATGTTCGAAATTACCAATAACACAACAGAGTATGAAGCAATGTTGTTAGGCATGGAGCAGCAAAAACAATGGGAATCAAGCTCTTACATGCAAAGGGAGATGTTGAGCTGATTGTTAAGTAGATAAGAGGTCTCTATTAAGTAAAAAAGGACAAACTTCGGCATTATAGAGATCGAGTCTACTCTGTTATCCTAGATTTTTCATCTTTCTCGGTATCTTACATTCCAAGAGAACAAAATTCTAGAGCTGATTCACTTGCAGTGACTGTAGCTTTGTTAAATCCAGATCAGCCTCCCACATTTTTTAGATAAGGGGATTACAAAGTTGAGATGGTCTTCCACCCAAAAGTTTCTGACAACGTCTAGCAATGGAAAGTTTTTAACGATGACAAGCAGATTGCTGCATTTCTCCAACAAAAGGACAACTTTGAAGAGATCTACCATAAAGGAAGCAATTCACCTCCGAGGTAAACTACTGCGGGAGAAATAGATGTAGACATCTCAGGAAGTCAGGAGATTATCTAGCTAAAGGGAAATAAAATTCCCAAAGGCTTGGTATCTCTTGAGGAAATGTTTGACAAGCATGATCAGATGTTTAAAAAGAATGAAGAAAGTGGGGAAGGTTCTTCCTCCAATACATAGTTACTAAATTTGGGAGCGACAATGATCCCAAATTAGTAAATCTAGGTAAGTGTTGTTCAGAGGTAGAAAGAGAAGCTTTTACAGAGCTTCTTAAGAAATACATGGATGTTTTTGCCTGGTCTTACCAAGATCTAAAAACATATCAGCCTACAGAAGTTCAACACTACATCCCATTAAAACCAGAACAAAATCCTTTCAAGCAGAAGCTGTGGTGGCATAACCCTACCATTTCTGGAACTATCTTTGTAGAAATCTAGAAGTTGTTAGATGCAAAGATAATTTATCCCATACATCACTCTGAATGGTTAGCCAACATAGTTCCTGTGAGAAAGAAGAGTGGCGAGATTAGGTTGTGCGTAGATTTTCGCAACCTCAATCAAGCTTCATTAAAAGATAACTACCCCATCCCCATCATGGATCACACTCTGCAGGTGGTCACTAGATCTGAGATGCTTTCCATGCTTGATGGTTTCTCAGGCTACAATCAGGTCAAGGTGGCTGAAGAAGATCAATACAAAACAACATTCATTACACCTTGGGGAACTTTTTCTTACCAGAAAATGTCGCCTTTTGGTTTGATCAATGTTGGAGCTACATTTCAAAGAGCTATGGATTTAGATTTTTCTCATCTCAAGGATATAAGAATAGTGGTGTACCTTGATGATCTAACAGTATTTTCTAAAGACAGAAGCACACACATTTCAAATCTGAAAGAGGTTTTCATACAATGCCGCAAACATGGTATTTCTCTTAAACCTAAGAAATCTATCTTTGCTGTAACAAAAGGAAAGCTACTAGGGCACATTGTTTCCAAATAAGGAACCAAGATAGATCTGGAACGTGTCAAATCCATTCAGACATTACCATTGCCAACATCTAAAAAAGGAGTTCACTCTTTCTTTAGAAAATTTAATTTTCTCAAGAGATTCATTCCTGACTTTGCTGAGCTAACCCATCATATCTCAAATATGATGAAGAAGACACAAGATTTCAAATGGAGCAGCAAAGGGAAGGAATCTTTTGAGAAGATTAAGGAGGCCCTATCAAAATCCCCAGTCTTGGTTTCACCTGATTTCAGTAAAGAATTTATTCTTTATTGTTATTCCTCCGAACACACCATGTCAGCAATATTGATGCAGAAAAATCAAGAGGATGTAGAAGCTCTGATTGCTTTCATGAGCATGCCTCTTAAAGCTTATGAGTTGAAATATACTCCAATAGAAAAGCATGTATATGCAGTAGTGAAGGCATGTAAAGCATTCAGGCATTATATTCTTTCCTCACACACTGTGGTCTTGGTTCCAGATACTATAGTAAAATCTATCCTCACTCGCTTAGGGTTGTTGAGAGACACATGGGTGATAAAAGTTCAAGAATATGACCTGGATATCAAACCTACAAAGCTGGTTCGAGGAAGAGGTCTATGCAAATTAATGATGGAGATGAAAGCAATAACGCCAGAGGAAGATCAAGAAGAGGTAGATGAAGATTTTCCTATGGTATTTTTATAGATCTAGTGGAGGAGTGGTACAGTAACATTGCCTATTTTCTGACGTATGGAGAATTCCCGGATCAAATTTCTCGGAAAGAGAAATGAACAATTAAACTAAAGTCCAAAGATTTTGTTCTTTGGGATAATGGTTTATACAAAAGAGGAATTGATGGCATATTTCTCCGATGCATGGATAAAGCTCAGCAGGATCAACTCTTACAACAGTTTCATAACATGGCTTGCGGTGGTCATTTCTCAGCCCGAGTCACTACTCACAAGATCCTCAGAGCAAGGTATTACTGGCCCACACTTTTTCAAGATACTGCAGAGTGGGTAGCTAAGTGCCAAGCATGCCAACACTTTGTTGGGCGTGTAAAATTTCCCTGCATTACCTTTAAAACCAATTGTAAT
This sequence comes from Taxus wallichiana var. yunnanensis, assembly GCA_018340775.1. NCBI lineage: Eukaryota > Viridiplantae > Streptophyta > Pinopsida > Cupressales > Taxaceae > Taxus > Taxus wallichiana. The sequence goes on from CM031235.1 coordinate 221,790,726, forward strand.
TGAAGAACCTTTCCAGTAATGGGGAATGGATTTTATTGGTATGCTCAACCCGGCTTCCAGTGTCGGCCATCACTACATTCTAATAGCTACTGATTATTTCAGTAAGTGGGTAGAAGCCATTCCTGTGAAGAACGCCACTTCGCCGAGGTGTGTAATTTTATAAAAGAAAATATTGTTGTTAGGTTTGGCGTGCCCAATAAGATAGTAGCAGATAACGCTCTGAATCTGTCTTCTGAGAGAGTGGTTGATTTCTGCTACACTCATGGGATCTAGCTGGTACATTCCTCCAACTACTATCCACAAGGGAATGGCCAAGCTGAATCAAGTAACAAAAACTTGGTGACTATCATGTGAAAGCTAGTAACGAAGAATCAAAGGACTTGGCATAAGAAGTTGTTTGATGCATTATGGGCCGATAGAATTACACCAAAAAGGGCTATAGGTATGTCCCCATTTCAGCTATTATATGGTAGAGACATGGAGCTGCCTCTTACCTTGGAACTGCCTACCCTACAACTTTCTAGAGCCCTGGAGGATTCTACATTCACTGATGCTATTGATAAAGGATAATGTACCTGACTGAATTGCGGGAGGTACAGACTCAAGTTGCAGATAGATTGATAGAGCATCAAAAGAAGGTGAAAATCATCTTCGAAAAAAAATCCAAGGAAATTTTTTTGAAGTCAATGACTAGGTCCTTTTATGGGACAAAAGAAGAGAAGCAAAAGGCATGCATAGAAAATTTGATTCACTATGGAAAGGGCCTTTTGTGATTAAAAAGATCACCGGAGCAGATAGCTTCATTCTTGCTCATTAGGATGGAGTTGAATTGTCGTTGCCTTTCAATGGGCAACACTTGAAGCTATTCCAAACATAAGAAGTAGGGTAAAACTTGTATGTACATAAATAAAACTTTGTTTGTTTTTCCTTGTTTTGTTTGTGTTGTGTTGTTTTGTTTTCTTGACCCCGTGCCCAAAAGACAAGATACGAAACCAGAGATGCTGAGATCTCATCTTTTCCCTTGTCATTTTGACAGAGAGAAAAAGATGTCCATAAACGGAACCGACTGGTGTCCCCAGATTTCATCCTGAAACGAGACTACCTTATCTCGAAAAAAATTTCGTACTTTTAAAATAATGGGTGGTTTTGTGTTTTTAATGCCGGAAAAGTTCTTGTATTGTGTCAAGATATTCCCAAAGAGCCATATTATCCATTTTTGCCAAATACCCAGATGCCCAAAATTGTTATATTCTGTCGTTGGGATTTACCTACGGGAAATTTGTATTTAATTATTTTAAGCCCCGTTTGAGGCAATTTGTGCTCTGGTTTAACTCTGTTGTGATCGTACATATATATTTTTTCCCATATACCAGTAGGGTTTTAACCAGGAATGCATTTTGGACTTTATTTGTAACTTTTGGCAACGTTTTGTGTTTTTGTGTTTTTCCCATTTCGTTTTCTGTGAAATTTCTCTGGATCAATTCCTTTGCCGGTTTGGCTTGATTCTTGGCCTAGAGTATTGGAGATCACATACGCATGTTATGCCAGAAGGAATTCACCATCGGAGGTCTAGTTCTCTAGGAAAAGACGAAGTCATGCACCAAAAAGCCTCTTCTGGGCTGGCCGCATTTTTGGAAAAAGAAGGTTTGAAGTGGATCATGGGAAAATTAGAAGCAACAGGCAAGTGGGAATTTTGTACTTGCCTAACCAGGGTACTTTTTCCCATGGAAGCAACGCCACTTAAGTGACAATGGGAAAATTAGAGGCAACAGGTAGGCGGGAATTTCTTACCTGCCTTGCAGGGTAAAAATTCCCATTGTGGAATAAAAGAAAAATCACTTAAGTGAATCATGGGATTTTTTATTGCTCGCTTGCAGGTAGATAATCCCATTATGAAATTCAAATGACTTAAGTGAATCATGAGATTTTTAGGGCTGCCTCACAGGTAAATAATTCCATTGTTATGTGTTTCTTAAAAATAGAATTCTTTATGCCAAAAAGTGCGACCCCTTTGAGGAAGGAAAGGCAACCTTTAAATTAATTAATTTAATTAATTATTCACCCAATTTTGGTGCCCAAGCTTGTGGAAAAGTCAACAGAGATTAAAGACAAAAGGTGGATGAAAATAGAATGTCCTAAAATTAAATAAATAATATTTATTTAATGCAGCCCCTTTATGTCAAAAAGTGCGCCTTTTGGGAAAGAAATAATACTTTTAAGTATTAAATGATTAAATTAATTCCTATTTTAGGTGGCTAAGGTCAAAGCATACCGTGAGGCTTGAGTTAATCGAAGCAGTAAGTCTAAAATTAAATAAGTTTAATTTATTTAATGGCAGCCATAACCATGCACAAAATAGGCGCCCCATTTAAAGAGTGAAGCTTATTAATTAATTAATTAATTGCCATTAATAGGAAAGGCATTAATTAATTATAGAATCACAAGGATTATATAGCGGGGGCTGCCATAAGGATGAATTAATTAATTCACAGTGAGAGAAGTGCAGCCGGAGGAAAAATGTGCCCCATTTGAAGAGGATTTTTGCTCGGAAGAAGGTGAATTTAATGCTAAAAGCTTCCAATTTTGGCGTATAGGTTGAAGGAGTTGATTTGTGTCTGGATAATTTTTGCATAAGTGATACGGGTGTGCTCAAGTGAAGTTGGTAAAATTCATGCTTGCTTTACATGCAAATAGAACATCAAATTTGGGACAACAGCTTGAATTATGCAAATTTTTATGATTAAAATCACTGCTCATGTTCGGTTTCCATCTTTGTTTGAATTAATTGTAGGAATTCATTACAGGGTGCTTTACTAAAGAAAAGGATCTTTAATCAATGTCCAATACATTGAATATATCCTCCGAATCGAAAAATTATCCAGATCTGCACCAATTTTGAAGAATTTTGGCGAGTAATAAGAAGAAGAAAAAAATTGAGACAAAGATAGACACATCCATCGAAAGAGGGACAAAAAGAAAGCACAATGTGAGTCATGCATCACTTCCAAATTTATAGACATAGGAGTCACGAATCTAGGTCCGAACCTCTTTCTGAATTGATTGATAGATCCAAAGCAGGGAAGACTTCACTCATGCATGCAGTTAAAAGCAGTGGAATTATTCAAGCTGCAACGTTCCCATACACAGCCTAGTTGCCAGAGTTTGTTATGGAGTGTGCTAGGTCTTACCATCCTTCATCTAGATCAGTACGAGAAGCTATGAGGAAAACAATAATTTGGTTAGATGCAGAGTTCATCAATTATTGTTTGAAGATTCTAGCTCGAAAGGTGGTGACTTCCATTAGCATTCAAGATGTCGATAGTAGGTGGGAGAAGCATAGAGTTGACTGCGTGAACATAATGAATAGCAGATACATGAAGAATCCCAGATCTCCTTCTAAGTTCCTAAGAACTCTTCTGCGGTCTAATTTGGTACAGGAGGTAGATGATATTGCCAAATTGTTATGCAGGATAAATGGCAAAGCAAACGCTCACACTTTCCGTACATGGATGTATGCTTTCATCAAGACCATTGAAGTCAATAAGGTTGATTCCATAATTAATTAGTTGGAAATCATTAACGACAACATTGGTGAGCAACTCTAGAACGTGAAGCATACTTTCAGCTTCAAAATGACAAGCTACTGGGAGAAGTTTTGGTTGTAGAGTAGATTGTACTGGACGGATCAATCGAGAAGGGAAGCGATCTGGAGTTTGTAGTGTCTTTCCGTTTGGAGATCTCGCAAAGTTTTGTTGAAGAGGATGCAAGCACTTAATAGTAAGACATACTCTTAACTGCACAATATCATTGCTTTCACTGATGAGGAAGTGGTCAGAAATGTTACTTCATACGTACGGATCATTCCTAGTAGAGTGCCTAATTCCCTGGAAGGGTCTCTTCTGATGGTACAAGGGAGAATTGATGAAGCTACTAAGCCTTTCACGATGAATTCCATTAGCAGACTGGTGGCACTGTAGGCGGATATTGCGAGGTTCGGGCCAAGCTTGGAGGATGTGGAAGCGTGTATCAAGGTGTTGAATGAAGGATTTTTGTAGTTTAGGATAGAAAAGGAAGATGTGGCTAAAACAGATGGGAAGATGCTAAATTACATGTTCGACAAGTATATTCAGTATCAGAACAAAAAAAAGATATAAATGTTATATCTGACTTGACTTCTTCTTTTATTCTTTCTTCTTCTATTTTCCACGTTCCCGGATGAAATTGTAAAACTTTAATGTTATTGGTTTTGAAACCATTACTTAAAGTTATGTGGAACAATTTTATTAGTTAAGTGATACATGTGTCACTTAAGGAGAAGTTAGTGGAGGATGATTGCCAAATGTCATCTTTACTTGTTGTTTATGTTTCAGTTCAGTTGAGTTTCCCATTTGTACTTTCCCTTCTACATTCTATAAGTAGAAGAAGAACCTTCGGGTTAATCATTGGAGTTTTTAAAAAGATCCTTGTGTTCCAAAATTTGTGCTAAAACCCTTGAGAGCCACTTGAAGCAAAAGAATATACAGAGCAAATTTCCAGAGAACTTTGTGTCACGGTGTATTTTGTTTCTAGCTTTCCATCTTAGATCTTTGAATAAACTTTATGTTATTTTAGATCTAGATCTAGAGCTTCCTTTGCTTATAATTCTGTGTTGATAACTATTAGTTTCTTCTATGTGCATGCAATCAACTCTATTATCTATTGATTGGGATGCACATCTTCCTCATTTATTCTCTATGTTTATATAATTCCCTTCTTCTTTAAATATTTCCTTTCTTAAACAGTTGCTTACTTGTTGTAGAACTGTATAGCTATGGTTCATGAGCTGAACAGTTAAAGTAAAACCCCATATAGATACTAGCATATTTTAATTGACAAATCTGACACGGAGCCTCACAGGTAAATGAGGGAGATTTATCTCACAACCGTCTAGGTTTTATGCTATGCAGAAAATCTAGCCAACAAGAATCTAGAAGCTTTACATTTGAATAATTGCTCCTTCAGAATAAAGCATAGAAATTGGAAGGTGCTCTACAAGCAAGGGCTTGCTCATAAAAATGGCAGAGAACAATCATGTTATCCTGGAGTACTTTCTTTTCCTCTTTTAATATTTTATTCTCATCTACTAATTTTTTGAGATCATAACAATGTTGCATCCGTTTTACCACCCCTTTTAGTATAATGAGATGTGGAAAGACAAATTCAGTTTGAATCATTTTCTCGGTGGTTTTAGCGAGACCTGCTTTCTCCTTCTCTCCTTATAAAAGTACAAGTTCGATAAACAATGCTTGAGTTCTAGATTGTATGGATTGAATGCTCTGTTCTTTTTCCTCTACAGTTTATTGAAGTTATTGAATTGTTATATCTTTTTTTCCTAATTGAAAGCGGACATAGATAATATTGAATTGTTATCTATGCTCGCTTTCAATTAGGAAATGCTTGCATATTTTTCTTGTAAGATGAGTTACAATTGGGTAATCCTTTCTTGAGCTTGTTGTAGCTCATATTGTACTTTAGAAATGGCCAACACTTATGGAATAAGGGTTTCAGTATCTACAAGTGAGCTAGGCTCACCTTCAAGCATAGGTGTCTTTCCCTTGTTAGGAAGGAGTGACTCTTTAGCAATGGTTGTTGTTTTCTCAATGTCCAATTTAAAATCATGGTTTAGAGGGAATGCAAAGGTAGGTGGAGAAGTAGGAGGTGTTTTTGTAAGGTTCTCATGATAGTTGATGCATCTTGTTCCTCATGTGAGGGAAAAATTTTAGTTGGGCGTTCCTCAATAGCTTGGGTTGATACTAATTACCTAAGCCTTTTCCTTGGTTTCTCTACGAGATGAAGGGGCCCATTTTTAGTACTATAGAAGGTTCAAGGGCATATTTCTTTTAGAATTTGACCCACTTTTTGAGCCCATGATGCTTCTTGATGAAGTGATGCTTACAAATAAGGTGGATGAGGGCTTAGAAATTTAAATATGGGGAACCCTAATGGAATATCTTAGTAGAAGAGGTAATAAAGTCAAACAAGAACTATGGAAGATTAAATTTGTTGTGGTCTTTGGCTTGCCCATGGTGTAGGTGGATAAGAATTCTCAAGATTGGGCCTAGGATAACTTCATATTGACCCTCACATGTAAAATATTTGATAACCCATTTTGCCACATCTTCCCACAACTTAGGAAAGTGCTTCTTTTGATGCCCTTAGATTTCCCTTTGCTATCAAAAACTAATTCTTGATTTTTTTCTTTCCCACAACAAATATTTTAATAATTTCAGAGTAAGGAGTCCTAAAATTGACCAATTTACCTTCCTCTAGAATACCAAAAAGTTGACTAATAATGGAGGAGCTAAATAAGATTTTCTTACCTTTTACTTTTGAGTATCCTTCCACAACATTTTTTATAAATTCCTCTATCATCCGGGGTTGAATTCCTCATATGAAAGCATGAAATCCAACCATCCCACTTTCTCAAAGACTACCACTGATTTTTTGTCCGAGAAGTGGAACGACAATGGTGAAGAAGTGAAAATGGGGAAAAATAAAGGGATGAAAATGGTTTTATATACAAACAACACCAATTGGGTAAAATTAACCAATTGTGATGGAACAACGACAATGTGGAGAATAAATTGGTATGTGGGAGTGATTAATTAGGGATGTGTGAAATATTTATTAGGATATGGGATGTGTGCAAAAGCATTGGAAATGGGAGTCATCATTTCACACAAGAGCAATAATTAACATCCCATAATTAGAATTTTTAATATTTAAAGGAGAGTAATGACACATACCTTGTTAATAATCACTTGTCAAATCTGCTAACAACACTAGATTCTCCTTTTTCTCTCTCTGCATGTTGTCTCAACACATTTATTCATGACATGATTCCTAGGTGACCGCCATTGCTAGTTTGTAGTCACCCGCATTATATATATTTCTTTTTTAGAAGGAATGACTATCATTTCTGGTTTTCAACCATCCCCTATTTATTCTTTTTATTGAGGATTAATTCAACCTTGAGTTGACTTGGACAGGGCAACCTTGTCAAGAAATTCAAAGATGCATTATCTTGTAGCATCTTTTTGAACTCTTCCTTTGATGTTGGCTTTTGGTATAACCTCAATCTATGACCATTAACCAACATCACTCTTCTTTCACCATCAATTGGGATCAACCGCACAATCTGGTGTGGAATACTTCATCAATTTGATATAGACCCATCCATTTTGTTTATAATTTCCCTTAAAGTATTTATATTTTGAATCAAATAGAAGAGCCCAATCCCCTTTTTGAAACTTCCTTTTCTTGATATGAATATCATGCCACAATTGTCTTTGATGTTGGATGATTTTTGTTTGGTGTAGTGATTGTAAACTCATCTCATCCAATTCATTCAACTAAAAATATTTGTTTGTTTTGCTTCTGATAATTCAATTCCTAATGCAACAATTGTCCTTAAGGTTTGAATTTCAAATTCTATGGGAAAGATAGGTTTCTTTCCATATACCAACTCATAAGGAGTGAATCTTGTGGTTATCTTCCAAGTGGTGTTGTAGGCCCATACTGCCTCAGGTAATTTCTAAACCCAATTCTTCCTTAAGAGATCTATTGTCTTGGTTAGAATGTTCTCTAATTCCTTGTTAGTGACTTCAACTTGACCATTGGATTGAGGGTGGTATGGGGATGATTTCTTATGCCTTAATTGATATGTTTCCACAAAATAACTGATTACACTTGACATGAATTATGGTCCCTGATATGAAACAATGGATCTAGGTGCTCCAAATCGCTGAAAAATGTGTTCATATAAGAATTCTATAACTTTATCATCCCTTGCATATTAGAGAGCCTACACCTCAAACCATTTTGTAACATAGTTTATACAAACCAAGATGTACTCCTTTCCTTGATAATATGGGTCAATTGGTATAGTGACATGAGAATATGTATCAATTGGTCTAATGAAATCCAATCCCCACTTCTCAAATGGCTCTAGAACTACTTGAGGTTGAAGTGGCATCTCAGTTGTAAGTGTTGGTTTTCCCATCCTTTGACATTGATCACATTGCCATACATAATTTTTGACATCTTTATGCAAAGAAGGCCAATAATAGCCAACTCTAGAACTTTGTGGATTATTCTTTTGATTGAATAGTGTCCCCCGATGGTTCATCATGACATGCTCGAGTATGTCAAATATCTCATCTTCAACTGCACACTGTAATACATGATCAAGTCCACATTTGAAAAAATATCATCAAACCATGTATACATCACACTTTGTTTAATTAATTGCTTTCTTTTTTATGTGTGAGGAAATATGGAAACTTCCTTGTAGTTAAGTAATTATCCATGTCTACAAACCAAGGAGAGACAATTGAGATTACAAATAGATGTTCATTCGGAAAATCATCATTGATTTACCCTATGTACCTAAAATGGTTAGCCTTGAGAGAAATTCAACTACCACATTTGATTTTCCTGGTTTATCAATAATCTTTATGTTAAATTCTTGCAATAACAAAAGTCACCTTACAATTCTACCATGCACTAAAGGTTTATTCATTAGATATTTAATGGTGGAATGATCTTGTATGAACAATTAATTCATATCTTGTAATGTAATGGAGAAAATTATTAATTACATAAACAAGCTGTAATAAAATCTATCTCTATGGTAATGTAATTCCTTTCATTAGGGGAGAGGTTTTTGCTAATATCATAAATGACATGCAATTCTTCTCTTTCCTCTTGTTTTCTAAGTACAACTCCAACCGCCTCATTAGAAGCATCGGTTTTTATGTGAAAGGGAAGCTTCTAATTTAGACCTCTTAAAATTGGGGTATTTGTCAATTTATCCTTGATGATGTCAAAATATTTTTGACATGCTTATGTCCATTCAAATTTAGAATATTTTGTTAGAAGGGAAAATAGTGGAGAAGCTAGCTTACTGAAATATGAAATGAATCTTCTATAATAGCCAACATGTCCTAGAAAGCTTCTTACTTTAGTTTGATTTTTGGGGGATGGAAGTTGCACAATGATGCTGACCTTATCAGGATCTACCTTGATTCCCTCAGTTGAAACATGGTGGCCTAAGACTATACCTTGCTCCATCATGAATATACATTTCTCATGGTTTAAATATAACTAATGTTTCTCACACCTAGAGAGTACTTTGTCTAAATTATCAATTTCCTCTTGGAATGTTGCCCCATAAACTATGAAATCATCCATATAAATCTCCACAAAATCATGAGTGAGATCAATAAAGATTGCTAACATGGCTCTTTGGAAAGTAGCAGGAGCATTACATAAGCCAAAAGGTAAGACCTTGTAAGAAAATGTCCCCCATGGGTAGGTAAAGGTAGTCTTATCTTGGTCTTTTGGTGCCACCATGATTTGATTGTACCCACTAAAACCATCAAGGAATGAGAAATACCTTTTTCTAGATAAATTATCTAGGACTTGGTCAATAAAAGGTAGGGGAAAATAGTCTCGATGTGTTTCCTTATTCAACTCCCTATAATCCACACAGACCCTCCATTTCCCATTATTTTTAGGCACTATAAATAATGGAGAAACCCACTAGCTATCTGAAATTGGATAGATAAATCCTACCCAAAGAAGTTTCTCAATCTTAGTTTTTACAATATCTCTTAAGGTAGGGTTTATCCTTCTTTATGGTTACCTAATGGTCTGGAATTAGTTGTGTAAATGTGGTGTGTAAAAATATTGGGATGAATACCCTTCATGTCACTATATTCCCAAGTAAAATATTGAGGATGAGAGCATAGAAGCTTGAATAGGGTATTCTCCTCTTGACTAGTCAACCAACTATTAACTACCAATGTTTTTCCTAGGAAAATAGGTAGTTACTTGGTGTCTGGATAGAGAGAATTTACCATTGGGTATTCTCTCAAGTAATGAATTCAAGGGACACCTATGGGAACCAATATTTGGATTTGAGTAATTTTGTGAAATATATTCTCAGTTAGATCTATGTTTCATGAGAAAGGATAGATTATAGGTTGGTTGTTTTCATCTATCATGTCTTCTTGTATCTCCAATGATTGTGACTGTAGTTCGAAGGATCCCAACTCTAGATCTATTTTAAGTGTTCTTGGATTATGACCATAGCTAAAGAGGAAACAACATCCTCTGCTTCCTTTGGGTCATCCTTCCACCATTGTTTATCCTCAGTGGAAAAAGGTTTTGCAGCTGGATATATGGATAATTTCTTTGAATCATGCCCATTTGTAATTATCATGTTTCCTATCCTACAATCAATAAGAGTTGCAGCAATGGCTAACCAAGGGCATCCTAGAATCAAGGGATATCCAATTTTCTTATTATTCATTTTAATAACCATAAAATATATTGAATAATCCCATGCTTCAATGGTGATGGTCACATCCTCTATGATCCCTTTGGGCTTGGATACAGATTGGTCAACCATTTGTAACACTATTGAAGTTGATTGTGGTTCAGGAAGAGCCAATGTGGACAAGGTGTCAGTAGTCATCATGTTAATTGCAACCCCTAAGTCAATTAGAACATTTGGAATCTTCACATCTCCAATACAAATTGTAAAAATTGGACTCCCAAGGTCACCATATTTTGGAGGGTCATCTTCCCTTCTAATATGCTAGCCAATTTTCCATCAACATGGATTGTTCTGGGCTGATTTTTCCTTCTACCTGGAGTTTTAACACAAAGTTCTTTGATAGTTTTATTCAACTCTGGGATATCTCTAAGAGCATGTAACAGATGGATTCGAATAAATAGTTTTTTAATCCTTGAATTAGCTTCGAATCTGATTTCTCTTGGGTTACAACATTTTATTTTTCCAAAACTCTAGATAGAAATGACATATCGCACTTGGTTCGAGATGTTTTTAAGAAAATTTTTGGTTTTTGTTTCTTATGATTTTTCTTTGTCTTCAAAGACTTATTTTATAATTGGAGATGATGGTTTTGAAGTAACCTTCCCTAACCATAATAGTATGTTTCTATAGTCCACAAAATTCACCATGGGGATCTTGTCATATTTGACAGTGTATGTTGGGTTACCATCTCACATTCTTTGGATTTTCCATGGTTTGAGCTAGAATTTTTGGTTGGGAAGGTTGTTTAGATGGGGCAGTAGTTGTAGGCCCAGTCAAAAATCTTGTTGTCCCTAGGGTCTTCTTGGATTATAATATTGTTGACCCGATCCTTGGGGTGCATTCCATTGTTGTTGAAATTGAGGGTTAAATTGTTGGAACGGTGGAATGTTTGAGTTTGGATTCCATGGTTGCAGATAATAATTTAGTTGTGCATTCCACTGAGGACTCCATTCCTATGGGACTTGTTGTACCCAAGGTTGGGGGTATGACCATGGTGTGTTCCATTGGTTTGGAACCCATTGTGTTTTTGGTGCATATGACTGGTTTTGATTTGCTTGAAAATTCCCTCCTTGCCTCTAAGCCACATAATTCAACTCAACTTCACTTTGTGTATTATGTTTTAAGTGATTCTTTAGCAAGGGAAACAATCCACATTGATTAGTGGCATGCTTTAGATCACAGATAAGGAAAATGTATGTTTTATCTAAGGGACAATCCTTAAGCCCATGTTTGTTCCTACATCTTGGACAATATATGAACAATGGATATTTATTCCTAGCTTTCTCCCTATCCAAAATTTTATTAAGTTGCACTAAGAGATCCATTCTTAAATTTGCAATCTCTTCTCTTAGTTTGGATATGTCACCATTGGCAATCTTTCCTTTCTGTTTTCGAAAGTTTGGGTGAGTCTCGGGAGTAGTTCCTATAGAGGTCAATGATATCAGTGAATTCCAATTTTTCATATCTCCTTTTCCCATTAGATTAAAGGCTTCTTGTGTGTCTTCATCCAATCCTTTAAGGAATAGAGTTTTTAGAAGAGTAATATCAAGACCTGTACCACACCTCCTATGAAGGAAGAGGAATCGATCAAGATAGTCCTCAACACTCTCATCCTCCTTTTGTTGTATCCTAAAGAGTTATTCCTTTCTATCCCTAACCCTATAGTAATCTTGGTATTTATCTAAGAAGACTGTTTCCATCTCCTCCCAAGTGTGGATAGAGTTGGGGTTTAGGCCCATGAACCACCTCATGGTTGTATCCTTTAAAGTTGAAGGAAATAGCTTAAGCTTTTGGGTGTCTGAGGTATAGTCATAGGTTTGGCACAACACTTTGAACTCAAATAGAAATTGGTCAGGATCTTTTGAGACTAGTCCCCTAAAGGTTGGTAAAATTGAAGGAGATATGTTCTTCATGGGGGCTTGGTCATTAGGGTCCAATTCTATGGGATAGGTGAATGTCCTTCCTAGTGGGGGTTTCCATTATTTGCACCATTGGGGTTTTCCACTCCATCAACCATCCTTTCTTGTTGATCAAGTTTCTCCACATGTTGATTTTGAGGGGGGGGGGGGTTGATTTGATTCTAATAAATATACCTCTACGGTATCTAGGTCTAAACATAAAATCCTATCATGCTTAAGAATAATTTCCTAACTATAAGTGCTTAATTGATTTCTTGTGTTCCACATACTCCAAAACATAAAAAAGAATCTTGTTGTCACTACAAGGTCTTTTATTTTAAAAGAAAGAGTTATGGAAAAGAGATTTCTAAATGGAAACTTACCTGGTTATCAGGAAGCGCACAAGTTAGTACATTGATTTTTTCTAACACCTTTAATAATATCCCGAAAACAACGCCAAAAAGTGATGAGTGTCGTTGATACTTGCACTTTAATTATTTCATGATTGTCAATCTAGGGTGGTGTCCATGGTTGTTTGCAATAAAGAGAATGATTGAAATTATTCTAAACATTCATTCACTATTGAATTCAATCAAATACTACTTCTAAATTTACTTAATAAATTCCTTCTATTAATAAAACAAATATTACTAAATTCATGAATTGAAATGTTGAAAGTGCTGGAATTCTCATAAATAACCAAATGCTAAATAATAGAGATTCGAGTAAACAAACAATTCCCTTCACATTGGGGAGGAGTGGCCCTTTCTCCTTCCCTCTGATCCGGTTTGGAATTACAAATTACACAGTCAATTTAACTCAAAATCATGCACTTTATTGAATGTAATACAATATTTTCTTCAACAAAGCAACCAACCAACCTCTAATTCTACTACAAACGTTGTTTTATATCAAGCACAATCCTTGTCACTCTAAAAGAGGATGGATTATTTATAATAACTAACTACTAATTAACTGAAATATCTCTATGACAACAACTACTTGTTAAAGAGTTAAAAATTTGAAAGAACAAGTGCATGTCACACTTAGATTATATTTCATCTTGTTAACTCCAAGTGGAGTCCTTGATTAACTCTTAGCTGAGATGATTTAGCAATTCCAGAGGATGTAAAAGATCATGCATTCGAATCCCTTAAATCATGGTGACTATCAGTTGTTCTATCCATTTGTTCCACATTTCTAATTGAACTAGATGTTAAATTAGACTTGCATAATACACATGAGTTGTATGATGACTAGATGATAATCTGCATTCAAAAATATTTCCATCATGTAACTCGTGTGTTGGTTGGATCATTGCACCTCCTTTTTACAAGTCCTTTTCTTCCTTCATATGATTCTTACACTTCCATAACGTAATTCCTATGCTCCAAAGGGAGTCATGTGCCAATGATTGGGTGAGTATTGCACTCTAAAACGAGTCATGCGTCAATGCATGAATGATCCTTGCATTGGGCTATGTATGATTCCTACGCTGGGCTTAAGATATGTTCTTCATCCACATTGTTAGCACATATACAAATTTATTTAAACTCATTTGAAGAAGCATAGATAAGATGAAAATAAACAAGTTTATGCACAAAAATTCCTCTTAAATATATTAAAGTATTAATTACAAAATTCTAATATCAGTCTTAGTACAAAATGATGAAACAAAACGTGGGGTTTACATGGTAATTAACAAGGCTCATCGGTTGGCCTCATATACGTTCAAATAAGCCAAAAAAATTTACAAGTATCCTCTATGATAGAGCATTCCGTCTAATATTGTAAAATGAGAGGATTTTTGAATAAAGGATTTATGTTAGGATCATGTCAAGTCAAGTGGTAAGGTGGTGTCATGGATGTAGTTGTAGATGTCTTGATACCAAGGGAAATTGGGACCAACAATTTCACATACCATTTTTAATTCTAGGACATTATAAGTAGGGATCGTGAGTTATTTGACCAAAAATTTACAATTTTGTGTTTTTATAGGCATATCAAGCAAGGATACAACCGTATGTATCCATTGCATATGTTGATGTGTTGCTAACTCATGGAGCCTGTTTAAATTAGATATCCTAAAAATTATTATTTAAAGTTGTTGATCGTGAATTTTTAGGGACTACCTTTTCATCCTTTGTTTGATATTCATCATTAGCCTATTTGATGGCCAATTATGAATCACCAAATGTGAGATGTTGAATGATCTATTAGATGGAGATTTTAAGGCCAGATAGAATAGATTCATATTCAACATTACTATTCATACATGGGAATTCGAGGTGGAAGGCTTTAAGGATTAATTCTCCTTGTGGTGTGATTATAAGGATGTTTGCCCTGAGCTATGATGATTGAAAGACCCATCAAAATGAAGCTTCCATGTGAGTGATTCTTTGATAGTTAGGTTTGACTCATCAAGGAATCCAGTAGTTAGTGTTTGATTATCTAAAATAGGATCCTTTTCTAATTAATTTTCAAGCACTTATCCTTTGATTTCCTTTTATTGGCGTATTTGATATCTAACTCATTGAGCAACATGATCCACTTGGACATTCTAGATTTTAGATCTTATTTGGATACTAGATACTTTAATGTATAAACCTTAGTTATTATATTTTTTTGTTGTTTAACACGTAGTGTCATAATTTTGAGAGGTGAACACTACATACAAACATAATTGTTTATTGGAGTATAGTTGAATCCATAAGATATTAAGGATTGAATGAGATAGTAGATGGCATTATACTTATCATTCTCATCATTCCACACCATAAGAGATCTTAAGGCACATTTAGTGGACGATATGTAAAAATCAATGGTTCCCGAGTGTATGTGGAAAAATAATGTTAGATGTAAAATATATTGCTTGAGAGATTTGAATGTTTGTTAAAAATATTGATTCCTTTGAAATATTTCCACCTTTTGAGAAAATGAGTGAATGGTTGATACTTTTCGCCAACCGTAAAATTAACTAGTATATATCTTGTATTTTTCCTTGTAGGTTGTGTAGTTGTTTGAGATTTTGAGGAGGCATTTCAGTGATAGCTTGGACTTTGGTTGGATCAAACATTATTCCTTGGGACGATATAATGAATCTTAATAGTTTTCTATAAGTAACACCAAAAGCACATTTCTTGAGATTAAGCCAAACTTTATACTCTTGTAGTCATTCAAAAATCCTTTGAAGCATTATAGAAGCGATTGGTCATTGTTTTTCATTTTCCTAGGATGTCATCAACATAATCCTCCACAATATTGTGCATCATATCTTAGAAAATAATTGTCATTTTCATTGATAATTTACACTCGATATTATTTGTTTGAAATGACATTACTTGCTAGCAAAATTTTCACCATTGGGTGGTGAACATTGTCTTGTACTGAGATATTCAAGTGTTGTTATGATTTGATTATATCTAAAAATCCATCCATGAATGATAAGATATCATGTACAACTATAAAATTAATGATCATATCAATGTGGGGAAGAGTAAAATTCTCTTTTGGGCATGATTTGTTAATGTCTCTAAAATCGGTGTAGAAGCTATGAATGCGTCCATCAAGCTTGCTAACAAGGATGATGTTGGAGATCTAGTTAGATTAGTTGATTGGGAAAATGAATCTCATATACCAAATCTTTTACAATTCTTCTTTGAGCAATAAGGCTATTTTTGGATGCATTTTCTTAATTTTTGTTTGACTAGTTTGGCATCGGGATGTACTGCAAGGTGATGGAATTCCAATGATGGATAACGACCTAGCATATTTGTGAGTGACCATGAAAATATATTTTCATATCCTTCTTGATAGTGTTGTGAAATCTTCATGCTCTTGAGGGGTCATGCTAGCCCCTAGTTTTAGGATTGTGGGTTATAATTATATGTTGATATTGACATCAATTTTGTATTTGAATAATGAGGATGATCTATCATGCATGTTATTGGGAAACTATTTAAGTAAATGATCATTTTTTTATTTTTAGATCCAAAAGAGTCATCTTATTGTATACTATTATGGATTGGAGGTTCTTCATTTCGGATCCAGGAGAATAAGAGAATTCCCCATCTATTGGTGCCTCAGAGAGGTTTCCACCAATATACACATCTTTATGTTATTTTTCTATTTTTTTGAAATTTTCTTGATTTTCCCACTAGCGCCTCGGGAGGTTTTCACTAAGGGTTCTATATTTTGATTTTTTTGTAGTTTCAACTTTTTTAGGTAACTAGGGAAATGCACATGTTACCATAAGTATGCACAAGTATCCAAGTTGATCTCGCATCCCTTATTATGATATCCCACAAGAATATGATCCCAAAGTCCCATGAAATCTATAATTACTTCATCATTTTAAAATTCATGGAGTGATGGGGATCTTTCTGGTCCCAATGGATAAAGGAAGGATAACGAAGGTCAAATTAGATAGTTAATATTGTGGTTTAGATGAAAAGGTTTTTTTGTTGTGAGGCCTTCATCGAAACTATGGATGAACCTTGTTTCAATGTCTTCCCATAAGATGATTCCTCATAAACCAAATAAGTATGTATGGTGTAATTTTTAGTTTTCCACTTGGTGGTTCATACCTTAAACCAATATGTGATGTGTTTTCTTAAAGTGATACGGGTTCTAAAATTCCTTATATTTCATGATTTGGAACATTCAATTAGATTTTGGATACTCTAGATGTTGATAATAGGAGGCTACTCCATTGTTTGACAATAATGAGTGATCTAAGTCTTCAATCTCTTTTTCATCGAGCAACTAAATACATTAAAAAGTGGATGTAGTGAGTTGGTATATATATTTTTATGATTCCTCATGGTGGGTTTCCGTGGCTTTGTGGTGATGTAGGGAGGTGACCAACATGGAAGGATTCCTATAGTTTTTATCCTCTACATCCTTTTGGGATAACCTTAGCAAAGGGTTCAATGGGAATATCTCGCATAAGTGGATGGAAGGTTGTCATGGTGAATGCAAGATGACGAGTTTGTTTTTGTCTTTTGATGGTTAGAAGGATCCATAATGTTCAGAATATAGATGGTGTTATGATAATTCCCTTCCAATAGCTTACAATATTGAAAGGGTTAGGGGTCACCAAGGATTGTGACCTCAATTCCATAATGAGTGAACTCGATACATTGATTTAGTGTGGATGACATGAGTTTTATCTCATGGATCCATGATCATCCTAAAAGGATGTTCTAAGGCAATTGTATGTCCAACATGAAAGAAAGATGAATTGTTCCAACAAATTGTCTCTTGGCATATTCATATGCTCTCATTATAATGATATTTTGTGTTTTTTTGTCTCATAGTAGCCTAATATTTTGATGAGAGTTAGGGTGCAAAGATTTAAAATTGATCAAATATCCATGAGCACATGCTTGATCTTGTGTTTAGTGATGTGTACCTTAAATACAAGGAGATATTTGGGATGGACCAACTGGTGGTAGGTTATTTTTTTCAAAAGTGAGTTATTGGTTGGATGAGAGGTGTCCCACAAGAGTTTGGAATTGATCAGGATCAATATCCGTTGGAGCAGTAGACTCTTGAGGGCTTTGTAGATGATATCCTTATGGATAGAGGAGGTCTTGAGCAGATCTATAATGGATATTTGAGTAGGGGTCTTCTCAAGCTTCTTGATAAGATCATATTGGCCCTCGGGCATGGGTGAAGAAGCCATTTAGAAAGTGATCTTGATATTGTGACCCCATTACTCCATGTGGCAACATTGCATTCATGTGATTGAGGTTTTGTGGAGATGGTAGGTTGAATTTGGGGATTATGGCTCTCATACTTAATTTTATCTTGATAGTCTTGATATGGTGATCAATGCAACCAAAAATTGAGTCATAGTCATAGGGGATCCTATTATAGTTTATATGGTTAGTTTAGGATGCTTGACCATGGCCTTGTTATTTAGATTTTTTCTTTTGACTGTGCTTTGGGAATGGGTCTAGATAGATCCAAAACTATTGATTTTTATAAGTGGACGCATCCAATTCATTTTCAATTTCCTCTTGTTAGTTCGGTCATGTACATAGTTTTTGAACTACATACATTGGTTTGTGTTGTGACCCTTTTTTCTATGAAATTCACAATACTCTTCCTTGCGATACCATGATGGTTTAGGCATATTCTCATCAAAAGGTTTTTATCGTAGAATTCAATCATGTTCAAAACCAAGATATTTCAGAAGATGGATTGTAATGGCTCACCAAGAAGTGTGTAGGTCTTGTTTTTAAAATATTTTCTTAGTTTAACTCTTGGGATAGTGAATCTTAATGGATCGGAAGGATTGGGAGAACAATATATGGATAGTTTAGTAGTATTTTGAATGGATCTTATGTGTTTTGAGTCAGTCACTCCATTACTAACTACATTCTTATTCTTGATATAGAACTTGGGATTCTTTGTTGTTGATGTTGATGGCTATTATTCTTTCTTCAAATAAATATTGATTGTACCCTTGAAAACATGATCCTTTTTAATATGTGTGCCTTCATCACTTATCTCATCATAACTATATGCACAATGTAATTGTATATGAAAATATAGTTCTTGATTAAGGTTGGTGATGTAGATGTTGATTAATTGTTTCTAAGGAATTTCCCAAGGTAATAATCTAGCAACTATTTCTCATCTCTATAAGAATGATGAGAAACTTTCTCCATTTCTTTGTTTTGTATCACATATATCCTTCATTGTGATCTCATGTTCAATGTTGTAGGAGAATTTTTTGACAAAATGGAAAAGGTGGTAATGGATTATTTGGGAAGGTGCATGAACCAATCAAGTGTGTGTTCACCTAATCTACATGGAAATATTATTAATAGATAAGCATCGTTATAGGCTACCTCTTAGCAAGCCATGTAAAACTCTTTTACATGATCTTTGAGACTACCTTTTCCCCAATATTTTTCAAAATTAGGCTGTCCAATATAGGGTGGAAAGTGCACTAATATATGTTCAATGTCCAATGGATAATGACACAAATATTCAAATCTATACTTCTTCTCTTGTGTGCCTAATTATAACCCTTATAAAACCTCTTTCATCACTTTCCACTCTTGTGTGAATGAAGATCCAACCATGGAAATGGATGGTATAAGGAATTTCCATTCATGGTGATCCTTTTACATGTTTTTAAGGGATTTAGGATGTATAGATGGATTTATTTGGTTACAAGGTTTCACATTGGTATCAAGGTTGATTTAAGAAGTGAGAGTAACCACTTGGCATGATATTTATTGGATATGGTTATACAAGGTTTGATTATAGTCTCTTTATACTTTTTGTTCTATTTTGATCTTCCCTTTTGTATATTTCAAGTGGTTTACATTAACAAATTTGGTATGAGAGTACCCTCTTTCAAAGGGATTACAACTTTTGGATGGTTTCTCTTGTTTAGGTTCTCTTTAGCTAATGATGTTTCTTTGGTTATCAAGGTAATTATTTGGTAGTAGTTTTTTCTCTAATGTTGATGAGTTGTTAGAGATGGTCATCTCTATTATCATACAAGTATTGATCAAGTTAGGCCCTTCCCTTTTTATTTGGGAGTAATTCACTAGCTTTTACATTTTTTTCCCAATCATAAGACTAGTTCCAAAATGAACTCAAACATCACTTCTATATGCATTATATCATTGAAAAAATAAGGGAAGTGGGTCATACATCATAATTTATAGGGAATGTGTTGTTGGAAGCACAATGGAAAAAACTTAATTAAATCCCATTACATTCATTAAAATATTCACATTGGACCCATATAGGTCGGTCATGCCCAAAACCACCAAACATGCACAAAACTAGCTCAAAACCCCATCACTTGGATGAGATAAAACCACAAATTCCAAAACCATGATTATTCAAGCTCCAAAATTAATCACACATGTAATATGACATAAAAAAATCATCCATGGTCATTAATTAGCTTTCACCAATCAAATAATTCAAAACACAACTAAAAAGACTCGTATCCTTCACCAAACAACTACTTCTAACACCATGTATTCACCTTTGGGCCTCAAACCCACCCAGTAATTCCTCAAGTAAAAAAATAAACTACGTGAACATATGAATAAAATTTTTAATCCTTAGTACCTATACATAACATCCATAAATTTTATATCTCATGAAACATTCATATGTGAAAACCACACCAACTTTCCTCTTCACCAAATCAAAATTAATCACACAGTTTTACATAAAAACATAGCTTTACAAACTCAACTAGTTTTGACCCTTTCTATCACTTCTAAGACCTAAAAATTAATTCAATAGTAACAAAAATTTCATCCCTATTAAGTATACAATTTATATAAATCATCAACTCATTTACCCTTTTAAGACCTAAAAATTAATTCAATAGTAAGTAAAAATTCATTATGCATCATCTACCTCAATCTTTTAGCTCAATCAATTCAATCGTCCTAAAATCCAAACAACCTTCTTCCTCACAAACTAACTGGATGACCTAGAAAAACAATTCATAAAGAGATAATCCATATACAACTAGAAATAACTATTAATACTCTTTCCATAAAATATTATATTTTCTCCCAACTCCATGCGGAATGCCTTCAACCAAGTCCATTTATGTAAACTGCTTCTTTAGCCTTTTAGGACTCAAGAACTGACCTTGAACTAAACTTGCTCCATCACCTCAAAACTCACTTCCATAATTAAAAAAGTATGGAACACCATTATACATGATTTACAAGCACTCATCAACCTTCACCAATCATGAATAACTTAGAACAATCATCTTACCTCATGAAGCCACTCAACACCCTGCTAGATCAAGTATCCTCCAAATTTGACCCTCAAAGAACAGTCATAACTTTTTCATACCATACAAAAAAATTATATACCATTGGAAATATCTATGAGCCAGGATCACAACACAACTTGAATGGAGTCCTAAATCTTCCTGTAGCTCATGCAATCCCACTTTCAGCACAAGCTACTCCAAACTACACCAAAAACTAGTCTTCATAAATAGGAATCTTGTTGGGTTTTAAATGTAACTTTAACAAACCACAGTTAGGGGATAGCAAGCCCCTCCTCTTTAATGGGAGAGGTTCCCTTATTAAAATCAAGAAGTAAAACTTATGTACAAATATACAACTTTCAAAGCGTGGATTCCTGATACTTTGAAACGTTTTATGCCCAAAGATCATCAATATGAAAGACTGGAAGAATTAAGGAGATGAGGGAGGAAGAACATAACAATACCTTCAGAGAATATAGATATCAAAGTATTTCCTTATATGTATTTAACTAGGGAGATGTAGAGTAGAATCATCCACTTTTGTAACCAATATAATTCCACAGACACAAAGTTCTAGAAATCATATAAACAAGAATGCAAAGTTTCTTATCATAAAAAGATGGATGATTCACAAATTTCAGATAAGGAAAGAAGAAAAGCTAGAGGAAGAAATAGGAAAACTTATGTATTGATTACTTCAAATCTATTACATCTATAGAGTACCAGGATCCAACCCTAACAATGGTGTGGAGAAGCCATTAAATAGCTTCCAAGAACGGTTACATTCGGTTACAAAAATGATGGAACTGATTCAAGAAACCGATGTCTACACTTCTCCAATACCTCGATCATTTCCATACCTGGCAGCAAAACTAGACACATTGAATTGCAGTTGTTCATCCTACCTTTGCAAACTTTAAATTTGAGTTGTCCATGTGGGAGATATTTAAAGTGAGGTGGGCTTGGGGACGCCTTTTGTATTTTGTGTCTCTTTGAGAAATGGCACTTTGGAAAATTTTGGCCCACCCACCCAATTTTTATATTATCCTGACACGTGGCTTCACGTGAGTGGTGACAAATTGGTGACTCACATTTATACTTTTACCTATTTTTAACGCGGGCTTAAAAACTCAAATTGCTCTGTGACTGTCTCCCACTTTGAATTTCTATGCGGGTTCAATATTTGACTTTATCCCTTTTGGAAATGAAGCCAAAATTCCCAAATTGCTCCAACGACCCACTTTCCGCTTTGACTTTTAAATGGCATCAAAACACAAAAAGGGCCCCCTCCCACCTTGACTTGAAACATGACCATGTGGCCCTTTGCATGTTATTTCAATATTTTTACATTTTTGACTAAGTCCCTTTCATTTGGTGGGGCCATATGTTTGACCCTGGACACGTGGAGGGCTGGTGCAAGTTTGGGACCTACCTCCGGATTTTTCCTTTTGAAGCTGCATCAAGATGACATGTGGAGGCTTCTGTAAACTCTTATGTACTTAGCGAGTCAAGCAGTGGCTCTTCCCTTCTTTGACTTTGACCACATGGTGAGCTCACACACATTTGGAGACCCACTCTTGATTCTTCCTTTGAAGTTGCACCGAAAACACACGTGGAGACTTCCGCCGATTCTTCATACTTAGCCGACTCAGCTTGTCTCCCTTTGACTTCTATTAAACCCTAGACACATGGTCAAATGGCACTCATTTGGAGATTGTACCTTTGGTTTCACTTCTAAAATTGCATCATTGAGGCACGTGGATGCTTCCACCGACCCTCTCATACTTAGTCGATTAAATGGTCGGCTCTATCCCCTTTTGCACTGGGATACGTGGAGATCTAGCGAAGTTTGGGGAACCGCCTTTGGCCTCAACCCTTGAAATTGTGCCGATGAGACACATGGCGCCGTCTACTTGAACCTCCCATACTTAGCTGATTTAGGCTTGTTCTGTCTTCATTTTGGACCTAGGACACATGGAAATCCTACACTTGTTTGAGGACTGTCCATTGGGCCTTGCCCTTGGAGTTACACCATCTAGATGCGTGGATTCTTCTGTTGCTTCTTGAAACATGGACACACCACATCAAATAAGATATGTCCACGTACTACTCATGAATTTTGGGGCACAAATTGACAGGGAACATACGCCTGTCATTCCCGAATGTGGAAGAATAAAAAGAAAGGGAAAAACTCCACCTTTACGCTCGAATTTCAAATTGTTCTCCATGGAATGGAAAACTATAAAAAATACCAAGATCGATATGAACCATAGCCAAAAGAGAAATATTGACAATGACATCTGAGTGAAGGAAAATATTGAAGCAAAAGCACGAATTACTCCAAGGTACCGACTCAAAAATTTTGAAACTTGGCTTCAAAAAGAGGGGAATTTCAAGGGTGTGGCGGCTCTTTCTAAGGATGACTTGACAGAGGAACAAGGCAAGATCAAGGACCATAGAAAAACTCTGGGAAAGTAGACCAGTGCCTTATCCATTGGGCAAATAGATTCAAAGAAAAACCAACACAGAAGACAAAACACATGAAAAGAAAACAAACCAAAAGAAAGAGAGAAAAAAATCACAAAGGAACGACCAAAACCAAAGCCCTATACACAATATATAGAAGGGTTGCCTAGTCACCTAAGACTTGAACAACTTCAGATAATGCCCACTATAAGGAAGTGGGAGAGGAGAACCATCCATATAATCCAAATAGAACGAATTTTCTCCAACAAAGTGCCTGATTTTAAAAGGACCAAGCCAAAGGGAATCAAACTTACCATGGATTCCTCAAGGTTCATGCCTTTTGTCCCATAGCAGAACAATGTCTCCCAATTGAAAATCTAAGGGTCTAGCTTTCTTTCAAACAAAGCTTTCACCCTGTGTTGATGAGTTGATATTCTATCAAAAACCTGCAACATGTCTTCATCCAGATTTTGGAGATACATGATCCTCTTGTCGAAGGGACTAGTAAAACTTGAATCTTCAATAGCCTTCATTAGATGTAAGGCTGGTAATTCCATTCTATCGGTAAGCGAGATTTAACATCATACACCACTTGGAATGGAGACATCCCAATTTCTCTTTTGGGTGTAATTCTATCTTCCCAGAGAGCATCATAAAGTTTCTTGTGCTAATTCCTATGAGATTCATTAACAAGCTTCCAAACGATGGTCACCAGATTCTTATTTGTTGATTCTACTTGACCATTCCCTTGGGGGCAGTAGTCTAAATAATGAACAAGGGAAATTCCATAACCATGGCATAAATCCATCATCTTCGAAGAAGAAAAATTTGAAGCATTATCAGTCACAATCTTGTTTGGTACCCCAAACCTTATCAATATGTTCTCCTTAATGAAATTACACACCACCTCAGAAGTAGTGCTTTTGATTGGAATGGCCTCTACCCACTTTGTGAAGTAGTTTGTAGTAGTTAGCATGTGAGTATGCCCAACACTATAAGGTGGGTTAAGATTTCCAATGAAATCCAATCCCCACTATTGAAAAGGCTCATCAATCACTACTGGCTTTAGTGGAAAAGCAACCAACTTAGGTCTCCCAACAAAAGTCTGACAGGCTTCACACTTGCCTACCCATTTTGATGCATCTTTGAAAAATGTAGGCCAATAGTACCTAGCACAAAGGATTTTATGGGCAGTGACAACATAAGAGAAATGGCCTCCACAAGCCTAATCATGAAAAGATGAGAACAACTTCTTCTGTTGCTCTTTGTCTACACACTTCAAGAATCTTCCATCTATGCCTCGTTTGAACAAAGCATTCTCCCACAATACATATTGTGTAGAACTTAGCTTAATAACCCTCTTCTCCTTGGCACTCAAGTAAGATGTACATTCTCCATAAGTAAGAAAATGTGCAATATCAACATACCATTCATCGATTGAACTGAGGAAGAGGACAACAAGAACATCAACTTCTTCTTTAGACAACGTGGCATCAACTCCTTCAGCAATAAGTTTACACAAGCCTTTACCCTAGACTAGCTTAGTTGGCTTGATATCAAGGTCATATTATTTAACTTTTGCTACCCAATTTCCTCTCTTAGTTCCAAACTCTTGTTTGTGTAAGAATGGACTTGATGGTTATATCAGAACAAGCACAACAGAGTGAGAATTAAGAATATAAAAACAAAACTACTTGATAGCTTTGACCACTGCAAAAGCATATTTCTCCATCATAGTATATTTCAATTCATGAGCTTTCAGAACATAGCTCATGAAGGCAATTGTAAGTTCATGATCCTTATAATTCCTCCGAGTTAGCACAATAGCCAAGGTACTCCTGAAGCATAACAATAGATGAAAAAATCCTTACTGAAATTAGGACATGCTAAAATGGGATTTTTAGAAATGACTTTATTGATACCTTCAAATGCTTCCTTACCTTTGGAAGTCCAAAAAAAAAAATTCTTTCCTTTCATCATGTGAGAAATGCTCATAGTCAGTTCTACAAAATTAGGAATGAATCTCCTCAGGAAGTTTATCTTACCAAAGAAAGAGTGAACCCCCCTTTTTCTTGTGAGAAGAGGAATTTATTGGATTTCTGAACTCTTTTTGGATCTATCTTGATTCTATCTTTGGAGACAATATTCCCAAGAACTTGCCTTCAGTGACACAAAATTCAGGCTTCTTTAGATTGAGAGAAAATCCATGTTATCTACATTTACGGAGGAATTTCAAGATGCTTGAAAGTGATCTACCCTTGTTTTGGAGAAAATAATCAAATCATCAAGGTACACTACAACAAAATTTCACACTAGACTAAAGAAAGCCAAGTCCATTTCCATCCGAAAAGTGGCACCAACATTGATAAGACCAAAAGGCATTCTCTTGTAGGCAAATGTGCCCCAAGGAGTAGTGAAAGTAGTTTTGTGTTGATCTAGGGTACTGACTTCCACTTGATTATATCCAGAGAATCCATCAAGCATAGACAACATCTCAGAGCCTATGATAGCTTGCAAAACTTGATCCATCATGGGGAGAGGATAGTTGTCCTTCAGAGAGGCCTGATTCAAATTCCTGAAATCCACACAAATGTGAATCTCACCATTCTTCTTCCTAACATGCACAATGTTGGCAATGCATGTCAAATGATGTATAGGGAAGATTATCCTTTCCTTTAGTAACTTTTAGATCTCCTAAAAAATAGTACCAACAACCTTGGGATTGTTTTTCCTTTGTTTCTGCTTGAAAGGTTTGATCCTAGGTTTTGAGAGAGATAAAGTGTTGCATTACCTTCATCTAGAAAGCCTTTAGATCATCATACGAATAGGCAAGAACATCGAGTGTACCTTTTTAGTAGATTTACTACCTTTGTCTTCTCCTCTTGAGTGTAGCATTTTCCAATGTTCACCATCTTGGGTTCATCAAGAATCCCAATATTAATCTTTTTACATTAAACAAACTATCGAGCTCCCGAGAAGCTTTAGACTTAATGTACCTATCATGCTTATCAAATAGGTCCTCAAAACTCACCAGCCCTTTAGGGATCTTGTTACCTTTCAATTTGATGCAGCCATCTTGATCCATCTCTTCCTTTATATCTCCTTCATTAGAGGATACACACTCTCTAGGAAAGGTCTCACTTCCTTCAAAATACAACTGGTCAAAATTTTCCTTAAGCTCCAAGAAAGAGAGCAAATGATGATCATCATTGAAAAACTACCGATTATTTGCATAATCAGTACACTTTGGGCATATGAATCATTTCAATGGTAAATTTCTCCTAAGAGAAATCTGGGTGAGGAATCAAGCAAAGATCCCGAGATAGCTACGAGAATCATCTCTAATGTTCTTTTCTCTGGTACAACTTTAATGGAGAAAGCATCGAAAAACTCATTAGAATATGTTGGTTGGATATTTTGTCATGCCAAAATATGAGGTTCAACCACAGTACATGGGATTAAATCCCTCCTCAAAGATAGGTGAGGCTACCTATTTATTACTAATCTAAAACACAAGTAAAAATAATATGTACAATATTCACACTAATCTAACCATTGGGGTTGGGATAGAATCCCGAAATCCATATCCACAATAGATGGAGATATTGTTGTTTTCAAAGTAAAATGGATCGGAAAGGGAATTACTATTATGGAAAAACATAATGGAAAGGAAATGAGAGGAACGTATTTTCTTTTGAGTAAACACAAAGCATGAAATAATCATATGAGCTTTAGATAACAAATGTAACGTTTGAAATGATTAGAACAATCAAGATGCTAAACAAAGAATAGCTTAAGATTATGAACATAAGAACAATATCTTAAGAAAGATACATCTCACAATACAAAGTTTGCAAAATAACATCAGCTTCTATTCCTCAAATGATTAAAAGAAAACACAAAGTCTTTCTTCTTCACAATAGATCTCAATATTCCAAAAATCTCAACCTTTTGGAATGCATAAGCATCCCTTATTTATAATAAAAGGAGTTGAGAGAAAATAGGATAAATCCTAGAAAATAGTCTTTTTAATGAGAGTCCTATTTTGCTTGACTCTCACACAGGAGACCAAGTCAAAATTTGCTTCCTATGTGACGAAACAAAAATGAAAAAGACATGTCGATTTCAGGATTGAAATGACATGTCACATTGTGCTTATTCTGTATCATCATCTTTATCTTCCTCCAACAAAGCTTGCTTGTTCGAAATTCTTGGAATTTTTGGATTATGCCCTACATCTCATTTTCATCAGGTGTGGTGGAATGATCACTCAGAACTTCACATGTTTCTTGAGTATCGCTAGCATTGTCCAGGAAGCTTTTTCAATCTCTTGTTGAGTTTCCTCAGGGTCTCCAAAGAATGTTCAATTTTCAAAAACATGTCAATGATTTCCATGTTGAATCCATAAGTTGGTTCATGTTGAATTGATTCTTGGATCTGTTTGTAAAGATCATCAACAGGTAGGATACCCGAGCTTTCACTCAACACCTTAGCACAGATCTTGACTAGCTCTTCTTCTAAGTCATTCTTGCCATTGACTAATTGATCTCTTGATTCCCTCAATTTTCTGCAAGCTTCATTAAGAATCTTTATTCTGAATCTAATGGCTTTGGTTAGCTGAAAATGTTTATCCCCATGTGGAATGATGCCTTCTTCGACCAAGATGCGGGATGGAACCTGTTTCAGCATTTGGAGAGCTTCGAAAGTCAACTCTAGGTTCTCGATTTCTACTGAAAACTCATCATCCATTTTCTCTCCATCCTTATTTATATCCTCTAAGGATTTGTAGACTTCCATGGTGTCCTCGATGACTTATTTTCCTTGCAGGAGCAGCCTTTGGATCCATTCATCGACCGTTCTCCCCTTTTCATTAATCTTCTTGATCATGGGTACCGATGAGAAATCAAACCTGATAGGAGTAGAGGATGATGGTGTTGACTCAGGAGGCTTTGAGAGCTTGAGTAGCACTTCTATTAGCTGTTGTACTTTCTCTTTTAACTCATCTCTATTTTCCTTAGTTTTCCTTAGCTTCGGGCACAACACATTCATGGCATCTTGTGCATCCTGTTGTGCTCCTCTCGTTGTTACTTTCCCTAGAGCCACCCTTGTGATTTGATAATCTGTGACCATTATATCATCCTTAGTTTTATCAGCTGCGGGAGTAGCAATATCTACAAATTTATGCCCTGAGGCATCCACTGAAATCCTTGAGACTATTTTGGGTTTCTTGGCCGACTTGGTAGGAGTGACCTTGAGGGAACTGAAATCAAAGGTTGGTAATGGAACAACCACCTTCCTCTTCCTTGGAGTCTGATCTACTAACCATTGAGGTGTATTGGAAGAAGTTGCTCCCATTGTAGGTGTTATGGTCACATCTTCGGTGGAGGAAGGTTAGCTTGTGGAGTGGTAACCACTGCAAGTGTAGCGTCTCGTGGTAATGGATTTAGGGAATGAAGGTGCAGTAGGAGGAGGCATGTCCATGGTTAACTAGGGTCCAGTGGGGAGAGGTGAGAGGCAAAGAAGATACTAGCCATGGCTGAAGAACTTGGTGAAGAAATTTGAGGCAAGGAAGGTTGAATGGGAGGAGGCAAGGATTATGAAATTAGAGCTTGAGAGGTAAAAAGACTTACCTATGATAAACTCACAACCAAAAAGAGGAATGGAAGGTTGGACAATCTCTTCTCTGAAGGAGGATTTCCTCGTTACGATTATGGAGGTGAATCGGGAACCTCAACTATTTGTGGGAGAGTGGCCACCGGTGTAATTACTTTATCTTCTCCCTTTCTTACAAACTTAACCTTCATTATCCTTTTAGAAGGGTTCTTATCCTTTTCCTTTTTCCCCTTTGAGGGTCCCACTTCTAAAGTATCTAGCTTTGCAAAACCCCTTCTTTATAACTCATTCCCCAAGAAATGAGCCATGCCTTAGTACGGGAAAGAATTTGAGTAGCTCTTCCCGTGATAGAAGATTTCTCAGTAATGGACCAATCAATGGCTAGGAATACATATTGATCTTCATTCAACCCATCATACAAAGCATCAAGGACACTCTCATTGTCCTTAGTACCTTTTGGGATGTCAGATAAATCGAGCATTAGGATTTCTTCAATTGTCAACCTGTTATTGTACTTTCTTCGGATGGCAACCTCATCCGAAGATCAATCCAAATATATTCTAAGTCGGGAACATGTAGGTATAAAGTCCCGTATTATTTAAGGACTCCTTGGAAATCAAATTCATCTTTATGCTTCATGTGCTTCTTCAACTTGTCCTAAAGCTCATGTACCACATTCTTAGCTTTGACCACCATCGAGCACGTGTAACTTCCAATAGAAATAGGGAAGGATATGGCAGCCTTGTGTTTACTTTGTTGGAATTTGTGGAAATCCAACAATTGTCTTACCAACTCCATTAGGATCAACTTATCACTTGGGAATCTGGGAAATTAGAAAGGATCACCTAGGTACATGACCACCCGAAGGTATGTGAACTTCTTGAAATTTAATAAGATACAACCCCATTTTGATACTTTGGCCCATGCTTCCTCAAAGACTCTTATTTTCCTTAGATAAGGATTCATCCTACAAAAATTTTCATAAAAGAAAGCATCATTCACCCTTTTAAACTGATCTTCGGAACCCTTCATTGTCAACTGAGGGAAGTACCGGTATATGTTTTCTATTATCCTATCTCCTTTTGCATCCAACCCTAGATAATTTCTCATGCCAGTTGTTGCATAGATGACATATGACAACATATAGAATTTTCTCGTAGTTAAAATTGTCTTCATCTAGGAATCAATCTCATCACTTATAAGACTGCTCCAATCAATCCCTTGTTCATTCTTCTTCATAATGACCATGAATTGATACATCCATCCTTGGAAGTCTCTTGACTTAGGGAGTCCAAATACTCAACTTAGCAAGGTGATGATGTTGCTGATTTCAAGGATGAAATCACTCCTGGGGACAAACTTGGGAAACCTTGAGACAGCTGGCTTGGCCTTGATCAAGAACTTTTTATTCACATGCCTAATGCAGTCTTCTTGATCTTTATCCCAGGATTTCTGTGCTGACTTAATATCTACGTCAACATATTCCTGAAAGTTGGGTAATCTTAAGAGGTCATCAAAGTAACCCCCGTCCAACTTCACTATGACTTCTCCTGCTTGATTTTTCACTGAGTGAGAGTCCGAGTCATAATTGGAAGCACAAGCCAAACTGAATTCAGGGCATTGAGTAGACATTGGGAATCCTGCTGTAAGAGGGAGGCCACTATTGGTTATTGACTTCATCCAAGGACTCTGAGAAGAATCCTTGGTTCTATTCCAAAAGTCTTCCATGTCAATGTTACCAAGCTCGTATCTCGGATGTCATAATTGCAATCTATGTAGGAGGGGGATTCCATTTTCTCGGTACTTGTATTTCATCTTCCCTGACCTATCTGACTTATCCTTAGATGATCCAGGATCCGACATGAGAAATTCTGAAGAAATAATTCCTATAACAACTCTGTTTGAGCATTGAGACTTGGAAGCTTCTGAGCAACCCTACTGGACTCCGACACACTATCCGGATTTTAGAACTTGTAAAGCACCTAATGAAACCGACACACTAGAATGTATGTCAAAAATAAAGTCTTTTTGGACACTTCACAAAACTTGACAGACTGCAGAGAGTGTCGAACTTAGTAGGTGTTAGACACTTGGTAAAACCCGATGCACTGGTGGAAACAAGGAGATGTTGAACACTCGAAGAAACCCGATACACTGCAAAGTGTATGTCGGAGGTTGATAGATGTCTGAAACTTGGTAAAACCTGATACACTGGTGGAACTTGGAGATTTTTGAGCACTTGATGAAGCCGAAAAATGGCAGAAACAAGGAGATGTTGAACACCCTATAAAACCCGAAAATAAAGGAATCAGGTTTTTGAGGTGTCAAGACATGCAAAATTCCCGCCATTT
This sequence comes from Taxus wallichiana var. yunnanensis, assembly GCA_018340775.1. NCBI lineage: Eukaryota > Viridiplantae > Streptophyta > Pinopsida > Cupressales > Taxaceae > Taxus > Taxus wallichiana. The sequence continues at coordinate 221,822,211 of CM031235.1, forward strand.
CACCAGTTAGGAATTTTATATTTTTTCAATAATCAATAGGGTATATTCCATGGGATAAAATAAAGAAACACCCTAGGGGTGAATTCCAAACAATAAATTTCAATGGAATACAACATAAAATGAAGAAAACAATCTAAAACCCTAAACCTAGAGGAAAAATAGGAAAGAACAGAGAACATCAAAAGAATATCTCAAATATAAATCCAAAAGACCTCAAATCGGCAAGAAAATTAAAATACCTTTAGTAATCTTGAAAAATAATAAAAAACGGAACATGAAATCGATCAAGAAGCTCGATCGGGTTTGGAGGTCACAGGCACAAGTATGAAAAATCCACGTAGAAAAATTACAACAGGTAAAAATGATGTGTAAAATTAGGCTATTTATAAAACCCTAGCATTTATGACACTTCACCTGACATGTGTGCCAACTACCTGACAACTCAGAGTTAATGCCATGTCATCATGCTTGGAGTTCCCGGAAACCCGATACAAAGGATTAGCTATCAATTCAGGTTTTGGGTTTTGGGAAATAGGCGACATGAGGCATGAGATGTTTGGATGTTCCAAGGTCCTGAAAACCCAACACAAAGGAACATATCGGGTTTCGGGTTTCGGAAGTCAAGCGACATGTAGCATGTTTTTTCCAAATCATGTTCCGATGTTCATGAGTTGAAAACCCGACAAACTGACTTATTTCAGGTTTCGGGTTTTGGGAAACAATTTGCATGTAGCATGTAAAAAATATGTTTTCATGTTGTTGAAACTCGAAAACCCGAAAAACTCCTCAAAAGGACAATTTAGGAGATTCTTCCAAAAAAATTCTATGGTTATCTTAATTTTAGCTAGAATCACTAAAATGAGATAACAAAATCCCAGACAAGATTCCTATAATGCTTCAATATCCCATTCTTCACTTGAAAAATATCTCGACTGTTTCATAATCATCTCTCGCATCACCATGAGCGCAAATATTCTTCACTCCCATTTCTTTTGCCATGTTCAATCCAAGTATGAGTGCCTCATATTCAGTTGTATTGTTTGTATTTTCACAATAGATCTTGAAGGAAAAAGGATGAATGTTCCCTTCTAGAGAGGTCAACACCACTCCAGCTCCAAAACCAGCTAAAGAGCAGCTTCCATCAAAATCTAGAGTCCAAATGCCATTGGGGTCATGAATCACTCCCTTAGGAAGCTTTGCCTCATCTTGTGACATGATCATGTAGTTATCATGCCCTATATCTTCATAGAGTATATGTGCTTTTGGATCATCAGTATTTTACACAATATTCTCACTCTAGTTCTCGAGTAGTAGCTTCTTCATTTTTCCATTGAGGGATCAAAGCATGCGACTAGTCCATTTGAATTTCACCTCTTACCTCCTTACGAAATTTCTACTCAACAACATCACATATGAGGGAGGAATATCAGCTACCAAAATGGTGGATAAGACCCTTTTCTCCGGAAAAGCATCAAAATATACTTGTGCATCTTTAATTCTTCTAAGATAGGCCTCTCGAAGGAAAAGCGTCCATCATGGGGAGAGGCTAGTTGTCCTTCGAGAGATCCCTGATTCAAATTCTCGAAATCCACATAAATGTGAATCTCACCATTCTTCTTCCCGACATGCACGACATTAGAAATCCATGTTGAATGATGTATAGGGAATATTATCCTTGCCTTTAGTAACTTCGGATCTCCTAAAAAATTGTACCAACAACCTTGGGATTGTATTTCCTTTGTTTCTACCTAAAATTTTATCCTGGAGTTTGAGAGGGATAAAGTGTTGCATTTCCTTTAGCTAGAAAGCCTTGAGATCATCATGCCAATAGGTAAGAACATCAGCATACCATTTTAGTAGATTTCTGCCTTCTTCTTCTCCTCTTAAGTGCAACATTTTCCAATGTTCAACATCTTGGGTTCATCAAGACTCCCAATATTAATCTTTTCACATTCAGCAAGCTCCCGAGAAGCTTTAGACTTATTGTACCTATAATGCTTATCAAACAGGTCCTCCAAACTCACCAAACCTTTAGGGATCTTGTTACCTTTTAATTTGATGCAGCCATCTTGATCTATCTCTTCCTTGATATCTCCTTCCTTAGAGGATACACACTCTCTAGGAAAGGTCTCACTTCCTTCAAAATACAACTGGTCAAAATTGTTCTTAAGCTCCAAGAAAGAGAACAAATGTTGATCATCATTGAAAACCTACCAATTATTTGCATTATCTAGTACACTGGGCCTATGAATCATTTCAATGGTAAATTTCTCCAGAGAGAAATCTGGGTGAGGAATCAACAAAGATCCTAAGACAACTAGAGAATCATCTCTAGTGTTCCTTTCTCTTGGCACAACTTTAATGGAGAAAGTATCAAGAAACTCAATGGAATCCCAGATAAGATTCCTATAATGCTTCAATCTCCCATTCTTCACTTGAAATAGATATCGACTGTTTCACAATCATCTCTACATCACCACAAGTGTAAAGATTCTTTACTCCCATTTCTTTTTCCATGTTCAATCCAAGTATGAGTGCCTCATATTCAGTTGTATTGTTTGTATTTTCAAAATATAGCTTGAAGGAAAAAGAATGAATGTTCCCTTCTAAAGAGTTCAACACCACTCCAGCTCCAAAACCAACTTAAGATTAGCTTCCATCAAACTCTAGAGTCCAAATGTCATTGGGGTCATGAATCACTCCCTTAGGAAGCTTTGCCTCATCTTGTGACATGATCATGTAGTTACCATGCCCTATATCTACATAGAGTACTGTGCTTTTAGATCGGTCTTTTGCATAATATACTCGGTTTGGTTCTCAGTGAAGTAGATTCTTCATTTTTCCATTGACCAGGATCAAAGCATGCGACCAGTCCATTTGAATTTCACCTCTTACCTCCTTACAAAAATTTCTACTCAACAACATCCCATATGAGGGAGGAATATCAGCTACAAAATGGTGGATAAGACCCTTTTCTCGGAAAAGCATCTAAATTTACTTGTGCATCTTTAATTCTTCCAAGATAGGCCTCTCTCGAAGTTTAACTATCCATCATGGGGAGAGGATAGTTGTCCTTCAGAGAGGCTTGATTCAAATTCCTAAAATCCACATAAATGTGAATCTCACCATTCTTATTCCTGACATGCACAACGTTGGCAATTCATGTTGAATGATGTATAGGAAGATTATCCTTGCCTTTAGTAACTTCCCCGGATCTCTGTAAAATAGTACCAGCAACCTTGGGATTGTATTGCCTTTGTTTCTCATTGAAATGTTTGATCCCAAGTTTCAGAGGGATAAAGTGTTGCATTTCCTTTGGTTGGAAATCCTTGAGATCATCATACGAATAGGAAAGAACATCAGCATACCTTTTTAGTAGATTTATTGCCTTCTTCTTCTCCTCTTGAGTGCAACATTTTCCAATGTTCACCATCTTGGGTTCATCAAGACTCCCAATATTAATCTTTTCACATTCAAATGTGATTGTCAAGATTCCCGAGAAGCTTTAGACTTAATGTACCTATCATGCTTATCAAACAGGTCCTTAAAACTCACCATCCCTTTAGGGATCTTATTACCTTTCAATTTGATGTAGCCATCTTGATTCTTCTCTTCCTTGATATCTCCTTCATTAGAGGATACACACTCTCTAGGAAAGGTCTCACTTCCTTCAAAATACAACCGGTCAAAATTTTCCTTAAGCTCCAAGAAAGAGAGAAAATGTTGATCATCGTTGAAAACCTACTAGTTATTTGCATTATCTAGTACATTGGGCTTATGAATAATTTCAATGGTAAATTTCTCCTAAGATAAATCTAGGTGAGGAATCAACAAAGATCCTGAGACAGCTAGTGAATCATGTCTAATGTTCCTTTCTCTTAGCACAACTTCAATGGAGAAAGCATCAAGAAACTCAATGGAATCCTAGACAAGATTCCTATAATGCTTCAATCTCTTGTTCTTCACTTGAAAAAGATCTCTCAACTGTTTCATAATCAACTTTGCATCACCATGAGTGTGAAGATTCTTCACTCCCATTTCTTTTTCCATGTTCAATCCAAGTATGAGTGCCTCATATTCAGTTGTATTGTTTGTATTTTCAAAACAGAGCTTGAAAGAAAAAGGATGAATGTTCCCTTCTAGAGAGGTCAACACCACTCCAACTCCAGAACCAGCTGAAGAGCAGCTTCCATCAAACTCCAGATTCCAAATGCCATTGGGGTTATGAATCACTCCCTTAGGAAGCTTTGCCTCATCTTGTGACATGATCATGTAGTTACCATGCCCTATATCTTCATAGAGTATATGTTATTTTAGATCATTAGTCTTTTTCACAATATACTCACCGCTTCTCGTGCAAGACTTCTCCATTTTTCCATTGATTAGGATCAAAGCATGTGAATAGTCCATTTGAATTTCACCTCCTACCTCCTTACAGAAATTTCTACTCAAAGAACATCCCATATGAGGGAGGAATATCAGCTACAAAAATGGTGGCTAAGACCCTTTTCTCTTAAAAAGCAAAGCAAAAGCTACTTGTGAATCTTTAATTCTTCCAAGATTGGCCTCTTTTAAGGACAACTATCCATCATGGGGAGAGGATAGTTGTCTTTCGAGAGAGGCTCCGATTCAAATTCCTGAAATCCACACAAATGTGAATCTCACCATTCTTCTTCTTGCTTGGCAGCACAATGTTGGCAATCCATGTTAAATGATGTATAGGGAAGATTATCCTTTCCTCTAGTAACTTATTGATATCCTAAAAAATAGTACCAGAAACCTTGGGATTATATTTCCTTTGTTTCTACCGAAAGGTTTGATCCCATGTTTGAGAGGGATAAAGTGTTGCATTTCCTTTGGTGGAAAGCCTTGAGATCATCATACAAATAGGCAAGAACATCGGTGACCTTTTTAGTAGATTTAATGCCTTCTTCTTCTCCTCTTGAGTGCAACATTTTCCAATGTTCACCATCTTGGATTCATCAAGACTCCCAATATTAATCTTTTCACATTCAAGTAGACTTTTGAGCTCCCGAGAAACTTTAGACTTAATGTACCTATCTAGATTATCAAACATGTCCTCCAAACTCAAAAGCCCTTTAGGGATCTTGTTACCTTTCAATTTGATGCAACCATCTTGATTTGTATCTTCCTTGATATCTCCTTTATTAGAGGATACACACTCTCTAGGCAAGGTCTCACTTCCTTCAAAATACAACTGGTCAAAATTGTCCTTAAGCTCCAAGAAAGAGAGCAAATCCGATCATCATTGAAAACCTGCTAGTTATTTGCATTAAGTACACTAGGCCTATGAATCATTTTAATGGTATATTTCTCCGAGAGAAATATGGGTGAGGAATCAACAAAGATCCCGATGACTAGAGAATTAGCTCTATTGTTTCATTCTCTTGGCACAACTTCAACATAGAAAGAATCAAGAAACTCAATGGAATCCCAAACAATATTTCTATAATTTGTCAATATCATGTTCTTCACTTGAAAAATATCTCGACTGTTTCACAATCAGCTATGCATCACCATGAGTACGAAGATTATTAACTCCCGTTTCTTTTGCCATGTTCAATCCAAGTATGAGTCCCTCATATTCAGTTTGTATTGTTTGTATTTTCAAAATAGAGCTTGAAGGAAAAAGAATGAATGTTCCCTTCTCGAGAGGTCAACACCACTCCAGCTCCAAAACTAGCTAAAGAGCAGCTTCCATCAAACTCCGAGTCCAAATGCCATTGGGGTCATGAATCTTTGCCTTAGGAAGCTTTGTCTCATCTTGTGACATGATCATGTAGTTATCATGCCTTATATCGCATAGAGTATCTCGTGATTTTGGATCATTAGTCTTTTGCACAATATACTCGTTTTCTTCTTAGGTAGCATCTTCTTCATTTTTCCATTGACCGAGATCAAAGCATGTGACTAGTCCATTTTAATTTCACCTCTTACCCCCTCACGAAATTTCTACTCAAAGAACATCCCATATGAGGGAGGAATATCAGCTACCAAAATGGTGGCTAAGACCCTTTTCTCTGGAAAAGTAGCAAAAATATACTTGTGCATCTTTAATTCTTCCAAGATAGGCCCTCTCGAAGGACAACTATCCATTATGGGGAGAGGATAGTTGTCCTTGAGAGGCTTGATTCAAATTTCGAAATCCACACAAATGTGTATCTCACCATTCTTCTTCTTGACATGTACTTAGTTGGCAATCCATATCGAATGATATATAGGGAAGATTATCCTTGCCTCTAGTAACTTATGGATATCCTACAATATAGTACCAAAGCAACCTTTGGATCGTATTTCCTTTGTTTCACGTGAAAGGTTTGATCCAGGTGCTTTGAGGGATAAATTGTTGCATTTCCTTCGGGTGGAAAGCCTTGAGATTGTCATACAAATAGGAAAGAATATCAACGTGCCTTTTAGTATATTTATTGCCTTCTTCTCCTCCTCTTGAGTGTAGAATTTTCCAATGTTCACCATCTTAGGTTCATCAAAACTCCCAATATTAATCTTTTCACATTCGGTAGACTTTCAAGGTCCCCGAGAAGCTTTAGACTTAATGTACCTATCTGGATTATCAAACAGGTCCTCCAAACTCACCAACCCTTTAGGGATCTTGTTACCTTTCAATTTTATGTAGCCATCTTGATCCGTCTCTTCCTTGATATCTCCTTCATTAGAGGATACACACTCTCTAGGAAAGGTCTCACTTCCTTCAAAACACAACTAGTAAAAATTGTCCTTAAACTCCAAGAAAGAGAGAAAATGTTGATCATTGTTGAAAACTTACCGATTATTTGCATTATCTCGGTACACTCTGGGCCTATGAATCATTTCAATGGGAAATTTCTCCGAGATAAATTTGGGTGAGGAATTAAGAAAGATCCCGAGACAACAAGATAATAATCTCTAGTGTTCCTTTCTCTTGCACAGCTTCAATGGAGAAAGCATCAAGAAAATCAATGGAATCCCTGACAAGATTCCTATAATGCTTCAATCTCTTGTTCTTCACTTGAAAAAGATCTCTGACCTATTTCACAATCAACTCTGCATCACCATGAGCATGAAGATTCTTCACTCCCATTTATTTTTCCATTTTCAATCCAAGTATGAGTGCCTCATATTCAGCTGTATTGTTTGTATTTTCAAAACAGATCTTGAAGGAAAAAGGATGAATGTTCCCTTCTCGAGAGGTCAACACCACTCTAGCTCCAAAACCAATTGAAGAGCAGCTTCCATCAAACTCTAAAGTCCAAATGCCATTAGGGTCATGAATCAATCCCTTAGGAAGCTTTGCCTCATCTTGTGACATGATCGTGTAGTTACCATGCCCTATATCTCGCATAGAGTATATATGCTTTTGGATCATCGATCTTTTTCACAATATACTCGAGTCTATTTCTCGAGTAGACTTATTAATTTTTCCATTAAGCGGGATCAAAGTAAGTGACCAGTCCATTTGAATTTCACCTCCTACCTCCTTATAGAAATTTCTACTCAACGACATCCCATGTGAGGGAGGAATATCAAATACCAAAATGGTGGCTAAGACCCTTTCTCTCGAAAAAGCAACAAAAGCTACTTGTGCATATTTAATTCTTCCAACCAAAGGCACTTTTTTACTCTCCATGGAATAGCAGGAACCAAAGGCATGTTTTATATTCAGCCCAAAGCATGAGCTAATTTTATAGGCATTACATTGTCGATGCTCTTGAGTTTGTAACACGATTACCGAGTTTATGGCCAGCTATGAGAAGAGTCACATATAATGGTTCAATTTTCTCATTAGGGGAAGTGATTACAGCCACAAGGCTTGATTGAGGTGAGGAAGAGTGAGTGAGAAAAAAACCTTTAGAAGTATCTTGGATGGTGCTTTGGATTTAGAGTTGACAAAGTTTAGCATTTTAACAAAATCTCTTTGGTGGGTTTGGTAAAACTCTGCCTTTGAAATCTAGATTTTAGTCTTTTTGAGGTGATCAATGATATCAAAAGATCTAGAGGTAGATTGGGCATCATTGCTAGGATCTTGAAATACTTTTGATCTATTAGTTTTAGGATTTGAAGGAAAAGAAGCTTTGGAAATAGAAGGAGAAGAAGGAGAACTAGAATTACTCACCTTTTTCATGGAGGTAGTGGGAATAAGGGCTCCTCTTCTTGCAATCACTGGAATAGTTGTAAAAACTCCTTGGAATTTTTAGTAGGCTGCACCACTTTTTTTTTTTTTTGTTTGTTTGCTCGAGTCATGACAACATATAAATCACTATTCATATTTGCTACTCTTTCATCATATTCATCTTCATCATCCATACCTTCAATGGTGAGGAAATGAACTTGAGACCCACCAAGCTCTTCCAGTTCTTCATCAAGATATTCTTTTGGTTCTTCATAGAGTTCATTACTCCTCATCATCGGTTCTTCAACTTCACAAGTTGCATTGACTAGAACCTTAATGGATGGGCCTTCAATGGCCAATCTAGTCTAAGAAGTAGTAGCGAGACGGTTCCCGGGCTGAAATTTTTTCTTGGAACATCTTAGTAAGGAGTATGTTGAGCCAATTGTTTCTTGAGAGCAATGAGATCATTTGCAAGCTTCTATACTAACTGATCAAAAATTTCTCCAGGGGAAGAGGAAGAAGAAGAAGCTTTAGATTTGGAGGATTCTCTTTTAGTTTACCAGACATGATAAAGTCATCCTCAACACTAATGGCTAACCGCTGATCAACATCCAGAGTTCCGAGGTTATCTCTCCTTAGTGCATAACTCATTTTAGGTAACTGGGCATTAAGGAAGAAGCACTTTTGGATTTGATCCATTGGATGAGTGTTCTGTGGAATTTTATTAATTAGCTTGTTGAATTTAGCCACAAACTCCCTCATGGGCTCAAATGGTTCCTTCTTGATATGAGAAATTTGTGCTAACAGAGCATGGACATCTTCAATAGGTTTGAAATGTTTCTCAAACTGATTTTTCATGGTATTCCAATTAGTGATCGACCCAACAGGAAGATGATAGAACCAATTAGCAGCATTGTCCTGCAATGTCTCCACAAAGAGTCCTGATAGAGACATCTTCATGTTCAACCCCAAGAATCCCACATGCAACAATGAAGGCTGCAATGTGTTCATCTAGATGAACTTTCCCATCACCCTAGAACTTGGGAAAACCTTTTTCGTTACCCCTAGGTAACTCATGCAATGGTTGAGGAAGAGCAAGAGGCCCAACCTGTTTTCCCCAAGGCACGGGGCTGCCATCTTTGAAAAAATTGATGAAGGGGAAATAAAATAGCAACAATTATTAAAGCATGGAGATCAAGAATGAGATGCTTCGAGGGACGCTATCCTTGGAATTTCTATCTTTAACAAGAGGTGTGCTTGAAGAATGAGTTCCTCTGTTTCTTCTTACGGGAGAGATAATTTTTTTTGCTCCAGAAGTTGAAAATGGGAATCCTCAACCCTAAGAGCTTTCTTCCCATGTGTATATCATAGAGTCGCCAGACTAACAATGATCTTGAAGTTGTTCTTTTAGAAAGGGATCCGTTGAAACAAAATCCCAAGATACGAGTCACAAAAACTATTGGGTTTTTAAATGGAACTTTAACAAACCATAGTCGGGGACAACAAGTCCCTCCTCTTTAATGGGAGAGGTTCCCTTATTGAAAGCAAGAAGCAAAACTTATATACAAATATACAACTTTCAAAGTGTGGATTCCTAATACTTTGAAACACTTTATGCCCAAAGATCATCAATACGAAAGACTAAAAGAATTAAGGAGATGAGGGAGGAAGAACATAACAATACCTTCAGGGAATATAGATAGCAGAGTATTTCCTTATACGTATTGAACCAGGGAGATGCAGAGTAGAATCATTCACTTTCATAATTAGTATAATTCCCACGAGACAAAGTTCTAGAAATCACATAAACCAGCAACGTATAGTTGCTTATCATAAAAGATGGATGATTCACAAATTTTAGACAAGGAAAGAAGAAAAGCTAGAGGAAGAAAAGGGAAAACTTTTGTATTGATTACTTTGAATCTATTACATCTACAAAGTACCAGGATCCAACCCTAACAACAGCATGGAGAAGTCATTAAATAGCTTCCAAGAATGGTTACATTCGGTTACAAAAATGATGGAACTGATTCAAGAAACCGATGTCTAAACTTCTCCAATGCCTCGGTTGTTTCCATACCTGGCGGTAAAACCAGATGCATTGAATTACAGTTGTTCATCCTGCCTTTGTAAACTTTAAATTTGAGTCATCCACGTGGGAGAGATTTAAAGTGAGGTGCGCTTGGGGACAACCTTTTGTATTTTGTGCCTCTTTGAGAAATGGCACTTTGGAAAATTTTGGCCCACCCACCCGCTTTTGATATAGGCCTGACACGTGGCTTTACGTGAGTGGTGACGGAGTCATGGCTCACTTTTATACTTTTACCTCTTTTCAACGTGGGCTCAAAAACTCAAATTGCTCCGCCGACCCGCCTCCCCACTTTGAATTTTGATGCGGGCTCAATATTTGACTTTATCCCTTTTGGAAACAAAGCCAAAATTCCCAAATCACTTCGACGGCCCGCTTTCCGCTTTAACTTTTCAACGGCATCAAAACACAAAAAGGGGCCACCCCCCCACCTTGACTTGAAACGTGACCACGTGGCCCTTTGTGGGTTAGTTCAATATTTTTCATTTTGACTAAGTCCCTTTCATTTGGCGGGGCCATATGTCTGACCTTAGACACGTGGAGGGTTGGCGCAAGTTTGGGACTGCCTCTCCGATTTGAAGGCGTGTCGAGTTGACACGTGGAGGCTTCCGCAAACTCTTCTGTACTTAGCCAATTTAGTGGCTAGTTCTGTCCCTTCTTTGACTTTGACCATGTGGTGAGCTCACACACATTTGGAGACTGTTCTTGATTCTTCCTTTGAACTTACGCCGAAAAGACACGTGGAGACTTCCATCGGTTCTTCATACTTAGCCAACTCAAGCTTGTCACCCACTTGACTTCTATTAAACCCTACACAAGTGGTGAGCTAGAACTCATTTCGATATTGTCCCTTTGGTTTCACTTCTAAAATTGTATCATTGAGGTACGTGGAGGCTTCCACTAACCCTCCCATAGTTATCCGATTCAGGCTTGTTCTATCTTCAATTTGGACCTGAGACACGTGGAAAGCCTGTGCTTGTTTGAGGACTATCCCTTGGGCCTTGCCCTTGGATTTTTGTCGTCTAGATGCGTGGATTCTTTTTGCTATTTAAAACATGACCATGTCGCATCCAATTAGAGATGTCCACGTACTACCCATGAATGTTGGGGCACAAATTGACAGGGAAGATATGCCTATCATTCCCATTTGTGGAAGAATAAAAAGGAAGGGGAAAACTCCACATTTACACTCGAATTTCAAAGCTGTTTTTCCATGGAATGGAAAATTTCAAACAATACCAAGCTCGATGTGACCCACAACCAAAAGAGAAATATTGACAACGACATCTGAGTGAAGGAAAATATTTTTAAGCAAAAGCACAGATTACTCCAAGGTACCTGTTATCCAAAATTCACCCCCCAGGGTAATTTTGATAACATGAAAAACAAGCTTAGGGCCGAAGAAATTGCAAAAATCGGCTAAGTCCTAGTCCTCGCAGCAGCTGGGACAGTTGGGACATCGGGACGTGAATCGGCTGAAAATCCGCCAGGTAGTTCGGGAGCAATTGGGACGTCAGGACGTGCGGGACGCGAAAGGGTGAAGCGGCCGAAAGAAGGAAAGAGTCACCAAGTTTTGTTTGGGACATCCAGGAAATTTGAAAAAGTACGCGTGGGACGCGGAAAGTCAGAAAAGAGTGAAAGCAAATGGAAATGTGCCACGTGTATTCACCGCAAAGAGGGACAAGGAAGCCCGAATCGGGCGGTTTGGAGATTTTTGTCCCAGGTAGTTTGGGACAGCCGGGCCAAAGGGACGCGAGGGACGCGAAAAGCCGGGAGGCCCGTGGACGAATCAGAACAGGACACGTGTCCTAAGGCGAGGGGAGTTCAGAGCCAAGGAAAGACTTAGGAAAATTTGCAAAAGTCTTGGGCCAAAAATTAAAAGACAAGGATGACCCCGCGCCCCTATCCTCCAACCAAATCACGCCACGTGTCCCAAGTGGCAGGGGCGGGGGAAAAAATGGAAAATTTTCCAAAGTTATAGAAAGTCAAAAAGTCAAGGAAAACCCGCGGAAAGGCAAGGAGAGAGAATTGCACAGCCAATCAGCGCCTGACACGTGTCATCCAAGTGGCAAAGCGCAAAAATTTAAATATTTTCCCGCCACTCTGAAATGGCGTTTTTTACCCTAAATCTTCAGATCGCCATATCTTTCGATCCAGAGCTCAGATTTTCACGTTCTTTATATCAATGGAAAGCTGGTGAAATTCTCTACACGATTTTGGGTTGAATCTTGAATTTTGGTTCATTTTGGAGAGAGAAAATTGAGAAACGCCTCTGGCACGTAATAATAGACAGAAGTGACGTTCAACAACCAGCTTTAATACAACAGAAAGTCCGCCATTTTGCCAGGATTCACCGTTTCTGCCATAATGAGATGAGTTAAATGCAACCTAGAAGTGGTTGGGGTAGATCTGACTTTCCTCTCTCTTCCCTCTCTCATTCTTCCTATATATTGTAAAGAGGGGCTTCTTTCAAAAGGTCAAACATTTCCTGTTTTGCTCCTCCCTTCTTCTCTTTATCAGGTGAATTTGTGGAGTTCGAACCTCCCATTTGAAACTGTAATGTGACTCTGCCTCTTGGCATTTTGTAGTGTATTGTATCAATCTTTGGAGCAAGTAATGCATGTCTGTGGATGATTCTCAACCCTCTCTGTGTTCATTTGCATCCTCCTGGTCTTTCACTGCAAATTTTGTTATCTGTGCATGATCTTGCATCACATTTGAATGGTCTGTGTTTATTGGCAAGATAGATGTTCTTCATTCCTCGGTGCATCACCTCTGTTAGCTTAGGTTTATTTTTACGCATCTTCTTACCCTATCTCCTTGGCAAGATTAGATTAGGTTTTGAGTAACCCTCTGCATTTTTCGTGTGCATCTGAACAGAGGAATAGGAACCAGCCTTCTCTGGAGAATCCTTTCTCATCTTTACAAGTCCCACACTTGGAGAAAGGATTCCATGTTGTGCAATCACACTGGATGCTAGTATGATCAAACTAGAAATCTGATCAACATCCAGGGGTGCTTTGTGATTTTACCCTAACAGTTTTGGCACGCCCGGTGGGACCAGAGGTCTCATTTTTATTGCAACAAAGTTGATGTGCATCTGCTGCAATTTTCTTTCTTGAAAAGAGCTATTATTTGCATATCTGGTGACTCCAAGGGGAAGAATCAACTGGTTTTCAGTAGTGCAGACATGAAAACTCATGAGAAGAGTCACCACAAGGTCAAGAGTTGGAGAAGAAGAAGTGTTGTTTGAATACCTACAATTATCTCCAAGAAGAAGGAAAAGAGGAAGAAGGATTCAAAGGTCTCCATCTCCACCAAACAGAACTCTCTCAACTCCTCCACCTGATAGGCCTTTCATTCAGTCAACAAGGGTTTTAAGACCAATTAGAATGGCACAAAACAACCCCTATGTCAACTTCACAGGAAGCAGCCCACTTGCCCTCAATGCACAACATCCAATTCCTATTGCAGCCTTGAAGAACATTCCATACTTCACTGGAGAAAATTAGACTACTCTAGGTGATCATGTTAAAGATATTGCTAACCTTTGTGCAATCCATGAAATCAATGAGATGCAAGTGGCTGTCAAGTTACTGGCATCTTCATTCAAGGGTAAAGCATTGTAATGGTTTAGAAGCCTTGGAGCTGGTTCTATCACAAATTGGAATCAGCTATGTATAGCACTTCATGAGCAATTTGGAGAGAAGGGAGACAACTTGTCTCTTTTGGAGCAGCTGACAACCATCAAGAGAGCTCCTAATGAGTAGCTGACCAATTTCAACTTCAGATTTCAAAAGACTTGGGAGAGAATTCTAGTGGCAGTCAGGCCAACAGCAGAAGGTGCTTTTCTCTACTATCTCAAAGCTCTAAATTCTAATATTTCTATGTTGATTCAGTCCATGGGAGGCATAACTATCCCTATGGCTTATAGCATTGCCATTAGGGCTGAAAATTGTTTGATCCAAGCTGGAAAACTTGCCCCTAGACCTCCCATGCCACTGTTTCCAAGTTTAGAGAGTCCAAACACCAATCAAGCACCTAATTTGGCTCCTTCTCCCACTCCTAGAAATCAGAGTTCAAATGAAGCTTCCACTTCATCTCCAAGTGCCCCAAATGAGCTTCAAGAAGTCATGAAGCAATTGCAAAACCTAGGCAATGAGCTGGTTACTCTCAAAAGGCAGCAGGCCCAAGGTTTTAGACCTTCTTATCAACCCCAAGCTCAGCCTAAAAGGCAGCCATACCAACCACAAAGGCCACCTAATCTAGCTGCAAATATGAATCAAACGAGGCCTCCTACCAATAGACCATTTCAGCCCTATAATCCAAATGTCATATCTGCCTCTAAGGCATTGGTGCCAACACAAAACAACATTGCCAGGAGTATGATTGGTGTTTTCCATGCAATGAGCCTCATAATCAATCCATGTGCTTCAATGGTGCTTTGACTCAAGCATTAATGGTGACAACTACTGGTGTGGAGGGTGAGAGCAGTCAAGAAAATAGCCAACAACAAGAAACATTCCAACAGCAATCAGCCCCAAATGACACCACATTGGTAAATTGGCAAGCAGAGGATTTTTGTGGCATGAACCAGGCAGTTTCTCAAGGTGTTGCAGCCAACACAAGGTCAAAAAGGAGGAATTTGGGTGAAGAACAGCCATTAGCCCCAACCAATCCACAACCTTCCATGGTTCCACAAATGGTTGGCAAGCAAGGTCCAATTTCAAATGCACAAGGGCAGCCAAGAACAGCCCCTAGGCCAACTCAAATACCAATTATTGCTGCCCACGTGTAAGGAGTGAATGTACAAGCAAAGGGATAGCAAAAGGATACTTCATCCCCATTCAACATCATTGATCAGATGAAGAAGACAAATGTTAATATATCAATGTGGGAATCCCTATCTATCCCAGGCCAAAGAGATCTGCTACAAGCTGCCATGAAGGACTGGTCAACTTCAAATCAACAGGTCCAAAGGCAAGAGAAGGTACTTACAAATGCTGCCAGCCTGAGGGAAATCATGGAGGACAGCAAGGTAAAATGTTGAAACCCCCTCCTTTCTATGTTTCATTGATCATTGGAAATCAGCTAGTGCACAATTGCATGATAGACTCCGGGGCAAGTAGCTCAGTAATGCCTAAACAAATAGCTGATCAGCTAGGGCTCCAGTATGAAACAATATCCAAAGGGGTAGTGCAGCTAGATGGGACAGTAGTAGCAACAGTTGGAGTGATTAAAAACTTGAGTCTTACCTTGCATGCATGTCCAAACGTTGTTGTTTTACAAGATGTATCAGTCATAGACCTTCCACCACTCTTTGCCCTTTGCTTGTCAAGGGACTTCTCACCAAGATTGGAGGATATTTGTCTCGCTGATTGGTCACACACGTTCGAGAATGAGGTATGGAACCAAAGCTACAATCAAGTCAAAAACTATTGCAAATTTCCATATTGAGCCTTACACTCCAAGTTAGATTAATGCCAATTGCTCAAAGATTTGATCAAGAAGATCACCCAAGCATTGATGAAGGCCGACACTAAGGTTGGAAGCATCCCGATCTAACTCTTGATGAATGAGTGAGCAAGGTGCATGCTTTTGATCCTTATCAAGAAATAGAAGAATCGACACAGGAGTCTATTGTATACACGAAGAAAATCAACCTATTCCTAGCATCACCAAGCCAAACCACAAGGATGACAATGAGGTATGGCAGCTATTTTTGATGGATCAAGAAGTAGACAAGGTGCAGGAGGTGGAGCCATGCTTGTTTCACCTCAAGGAGTAAGGTACTATTCAGCTTTTAGATTTCAGTTTGCATGCTCCAATAACACTGTTGAATATGAAGCCTTGGTGCAAGGGATGCATTGGGAAATCAAGAAGAAAATAAAGAACTTGCAAGTCTTTGGTGACAGTGAATTGATTGTAAATCAGGTCAAGGGACAATGACATCTTTGCCAAGAATGATCTACTCAGGTGCTACAAGAACAGGGTGTGGGACCTCATGGAAGATTTTGAGGGTTTTGGCATCAAATCCATTCCTAGGAAAGAGAATCAAGCTGCTGACAGGCTTGCAGCAGTAGGGGCAGCCTTTGACATTGTGGAAAGCATTCAACAAGACAAGGTACAGCCAAACATCCATGTGATTGTGAGGCCTTCTGTGCCAGATAACAATGTCAGTTGGCAAGTGTTTGAGAATGACCAGAAAATCATCCATTTCTTGTAAGAAGAAGCCGAGTTCTCAGCTAAGAATCAAGAAAAATTGGAACAGCAGTATGGTGACCAGGTGGTATAGCTGAGAACTAACAAGCTGCCCAAGGGACTTATCACTTTGGAGTCCATTTTTAACCCCAATGATCAGTTTAGAAAGGAGAAAGAAAACATTCAGGTCAAGAGAGAGAGGACTCGTGTATCCATCTTGGTGGAAGAGAACAAACCATTGCAAATTGGAAGGATGACAACTGAACAAGAAAGGTATGAGTTCATACAACTGTGTCAAGAGTTCCCTGACGTGTTTGCTTGGAGCTATGAAGACTTGAAAGGTTTCAATCCCAACTTAGCTCAGCATACCATCGAATTGGATCCAAATACTAAGCCTGTCAGGTAGAAACAAAGACCAATCAATCCACACATGGAGCCTCTCACGAGGAAAGAATTGGACAAGCTGATTGAGTCAAGGATCATATTCCCAATCAAGCATTCTAGTTGGGTTGCCAACTTAGTTCCAGTCAGAAAGAAGAGTGGGGAGATCAGATTATGTGTTGACTTCAGAGACTTGAATAGAGCCTCTCTCAAGGACCATTACCCACTCCCTTCCATGGAGAAAATCTTACAAGTTGTGGCTGGCTCGAGAGGTTTTCACTACTTGATGGCTACTCAGGCTACAATCAGATTATGGTGAAGGAGGAAGACCAGTTCAAGACGGCCTTCACTACAAAATGGGGCATGTATGCTTACAAGAAGATGCCATTTGGCCTATCAAATGTTGGAGCCACTTTCCAAAGGGCAATGGATATGGCATTCAAGGGGTTGATCAATAAAATAGTTCTGATATATCTTGATGACATCACTGTATTCTCCAAAAATGCAGTAGATCACCTCTTTCATCTGAGGCAGGTATTTCAGAGGTGTAGAAGATTTAGGGTATCATTGAATCCCAAAAAATGCATATTCTTGGCTCATGAGGGAAAGCTCCTTGGCCACATTTTCTCCAAAGAAGGATTAGAAATTGATCCAGAGAGGGTTGAAGCCATAAGAGCACTACCATTGCCAAGCCACAAGAAAGCCCTTCAGAGTTTCTTGGGAAGGATAAACTTTGTTCGGAGGTTTGTCCCAGATTTTGCAGCCCTTGTCAAGCCCATCACCAAAATGTTAAAGAAGAGCATGGCTTTCAAGTGGACAGCAGAAGGCAAGGAGAGTTTTGAAGCAATCAAAGAAGCCATCTCTCAAGCACCAACTCTCATCAACCCGGAATTCTCCAAGGATTTCATCCTCTATGCATTTGGAGGTAATGACACTATTTCTGCCATTTTGGTACAGCAGAACAAGGATAATGATGAGCAGCCAATTTCCTTCTTCACTGAGAGCCTAGATGACTATGAAGTGAGGTACTCTTTTATTGAGAAGCATGTACTTGTAGTAATCAGAAGCTTGAAGAAATTCAAGCATTTAGTCTCAAACAACAAGATCCAGTTGCTGGTCTCACATGTTGGGGTTAAGGACTTCCTCCTCAACAAGGATTTGAATGAGAAAAGGGCAGGTTGGATCACCTGTGTCATGGAGTATGACATTGAGATCAAGATCACCAAGCTGGTAAGAGGGAAAGGATTGTGTGAGCAGCTGGTTTTGGGGAAGCAAAGAGAAGTATGCAATGAAGAAGAGGTTGTTTTGATAGTCCAAGACAGCCATGAGCCAAGTGGCAATCAAGAAGAAGACAATGCTACCCCCACTCCTTGTTGGACCCAAGGCATTATACACTTCCTAGGCACAGGCCTATGCCCTCCAGAGATGAACAAGACCCAAAGGAGACACTTCAGATTGCAGGCTGTCCCGTATGCCATTGTTGATGGAGTTTTGTTCAAGAAGGATGTGAATGGAGTGCTGCTGAGATGCATTAGCACAAATCAGATTCAGAGGGTGTTGGAAGAGTTTCATGGTGGACCAGCTAGTGGTCATTTTGCACAAAGAGCGATAGCTCTAAAAATCATGAAGGCTGGTTATTATTGGCCTAAGATCTTCAGTGATTGCTATGCATGGATCAAGAGGTGTAAGAATTGTGCATTCTTCATAGGAAAAGAGAGACTTGCTGCCCTTCCATTACATCCAATCTCAGTTGACCAGCCATTCATGCAATGGGGTTTGGACTTCATTGGAGTCATTAATCCCAATTCAAGCCAAGGGCACAAATGGATTTTGACAGCCACGGACTATTTCACCAAATGGATGTATGACGTAGCACTCAAAGAGGCAACTGAGTCTAGCATCTTAGAATTTTATGAGGGGATAACAACCAGATTTGGTATACCTGCTACAATAATCTCTGATAATGCATTGGCATTCATAGGTTCCAAGATTACAGAATGGGCTGTCAAGAATGGAATCTATTTGAGCACCTCTTCAAATTATTACCCGCAGGGTAATGGACAGGCAGAGTCCACGAACAAAAATTTGCTAAGAATCATCAGGAGAACTCTAGATGAAAATCAAAGAACATGGCATACCAAGCTAAAATCAGCATTATGGGCTAATAGAATAACACCAAAGAGGTCTACAGGTAATTCCCCTTACAAGTTGGTCTATGGAAAAGAGGCAATATTGCCTATATCATTAGAACTGCCTGCATTGGAGTTCATGAAGCAGTTGGAGTTGGCTAAGTTCGAACCAATGGAGGCCAGGTATGCAGAGTTGATGGAGCTACAAGAGATCAGAAATCAGGCATCCCAAGCAATGGAAAAGGATCAAGCTTTGATCAAGAAGACCTT
The DNA here is from genome assembly GCA_018340775.1 of Taxus wallichiana var. yunnanensis. NCBI lineage: Eukaryota > Viridiplantae > Streptophyta > Pinopsida > Cupressales > Taxaceae > Taxus > Taxus wallichiana. The sequence continues at coordinate 221,841,409 of CM031235.1, forward strand.
CGATAGAAAGGCCAAGGATAGATCTTTTCAGGTTGGAGATCTAGTGTTGAAATGGGATGTGGATAGAGCAAAACCGGGAAGGCATTCAAAATTTGATGCCATTTGGAGTGGCCCATACATGGTCACGAAGTGCAAGAACAACAATGCTTTCTAATTGGCCTCATTGGATGGTGAAGAACTGCAGATTCCAGTCAATGGAATCTATCTCAAGAGTTGCTTCTAGAAGGAAATTCACCACCTTGTAAATATTAGATTAGATTTTCATTCCTCCAAGTGCTTGTGCACATTGTTTTGTTGTAGGTTAGTTTTGTTTTCCCTAAGTGCTTTGGCATAGCTTGCTATCCATGGAGATGTTTTGTAGTCCTTGCTTCCATCAGGTGATATTCCATCTTCCTCCTTACACATTCTAAGTCAGTTGGGGTTCTAAACAGAATATTTGATGACTCCATGCCCAATGGATCGCTTCAGCTCTTGGTCTTTTCATCCAAGCGGTGGATGACCCCGTTGAGTTGCCAAATTGTTATCCAAAATTCACCCCAGGGTAATTTTGATAACATGCAAAACAAGCTTGGGGCCGAAGAAATTACAAAATCGGCTAAGTCCTAGTCCTCGCAGCAGCTGGGATAGTTGGGACATCGGGGCGCGAATCAGCCGAAAAGCCGCCAGGCAGTCCGGGAGCAATTGGGACGTCGGGACGCGTGGGGACGCGAAAGGGTGAAGCAGCGGAAAGAAGGAAAGAGTCGCCAAGTTTTTTTGGGACATCCGGGCCGAAAAGTACGCGTGGGACGCGAAAGCCAAAAGAGCCGAAAGCGAATGGAAATGTGCCACGTGTCTTCACCGCAAAGAGGGACAAGGAAGCCCAAATCGGGCGGTTCAAGAATTTTTCCCAGGCAGTTTGGGACAGCCGGGCCAAAGGGACGCGAGGACGGAAAAGCCGGGAGGCCCACGGATGAATCAGAATAGGACACGTGTCCTAAGGCGGGGGAGTTCGGAGCCAGGGAAAGACTTAGGAAAATTTGCAAAAGTCTTGGGCCAAAAATTAAAAGACAAGGATGACCCCGCGCCCCTGTCCTCCAACCAGATCACGCCACGTGTCCCAAGTGGTAGGGGCGCGGGGAAAAAATGGAAAATTTTCCAAAGTTATAGAAAGTCAAAAAAGTCAAGGAAAACCCACGGAAAGGCAAGGAGAGAGAATTGCGTAGCCAATCAGTGCCCGACACGTGTCATCCAAGTGGCAGAGCGCGCAAAAATTTAAATATTTTCCCGCCGCTCTGTAATGGCATTTTTACCCTAAATCTTCAGATCGCCATATCTTTCGATCCAGAGCTCAGATTTTCACGTTCTTTATATCAATGGAAAGCTGGTGAAATTCTCTACACGATTCTGGGGTCAATCTTGAATTTTGGTTCAGTTTGGAGAGAGAAATTTGAGAAATGCCTTTGGCACGTAATAATAGACAGAAGTGACGTTCAACAACCAAACTTTAATACAAATGGCAGATCGCCCGCCGTTTTCCGGGATTCACCGTTTCGCCATAATGAGATGAGTTAAATGCAACCTAGAAGTGGTTGGGGTAGATCTGACTTTCCTCTCTCTTCCCTCTCTCATTCTTCCTATATATTGTAAAGAGGGGCTTCTTTCAAAAGGTCAAACATTCCTGTTTTGCTCCTCCCTTCTTCTCTTTATCAGTGAATTTGTGGAGTTCGAACCTCCCATTTGAAACTGTAATGCGACTCTGCCTCTTGGCATTTTGTAGTGTATTGTATCAATCTTTGGAGCAAGTAATGCATGTCTGTGGATGATTCTCAACCCTCTCTCGTGTTCATTTACATCCTCCCGGTCTTTCACTGCAAATTTTGTTATCTATGCATGATATTGCATCACATTTGAATGGTCTCTGCGTTTATTGGCAAGATAGATGTTCTTCATTCCTTCGTGCATCACCCTCTGTTAGCTTAGGTTTATTTTTACGCATCTTCTTACCCTATCTCCTTGGCAAGATTAGATTAGGTTTTGAGTAACTCTCTGCATTTTTCGTGTGCATCTGAACAGAGGAATAGGAACCAACCTTCTCTGGAGAATCCTTTCTCATCTTTACAAGTCTCACACTTGGAGAAAGGATTCCATGTTGTGCAATCACACTGGATGCTAGTTTGATCAAACTAGAAATCTGATCAACATCCAGGGGTGCTATGATTTTGCACTAATAGTACCCACTCAAAATTTTTGAAACTTGGCTTCAAAAAGAGGGAATTTTGAGGGCAACAATAGGTACACATTGCAATTTTTCACTTCAACCATGATCTGAAACTATCATGGAAATGTATAAAAACTCAAGGGATAAAAACAATGTCAATTTATTTTTCTTTGGACAACTTCTTCACAAACCGAACTTCTTGAGAAACATACGGTTTTCAAGTGGGACACACATACGATCACATACTATAATATACCTTTCTATAAAGATGGAAGATTAATCTACACCATTCTATAATCAAGATTACACAACCAATCAAAAATGATCTAGTAAAAGTAATTTCTTCCAAGTCACTTTGAATTAGGGTTTAACTAGGGTTTCAAAGCAACTTATTTTCTTAATGATCGTTCATAAAAACTAGAAAATAAAACCACCTCATTATTTTTTATAAACCTTCATAATTCACATAAAATGCTATGCCAAATATCTCAAGTCCCCATGCAAAGCACACAACTCACATCGAGCATCAAAAGGTCAAGTTTTGTCTCAAAAACACACTCTAAATCACCCAGTTTTACCAAAATTGAAGTACCTTATAATTAATTCTTCATAATGACCTGAAACTTTTCATGAATCATCATGAAAACATCCTATAACTGTCCATACTCACCATCTAGCTAAAATAGCTCTGAAACTCTCCATCCATTGAGACTTACCTATGTCAATATGTTTGTTTCCACCTTCTTGCTTCCCAAGGACCTCATAAATGCACTAAACCTCTGAGTAATGACCTGAAACTCACCATACACCTCATGTACACTACCAAAAATTTTATACCATGCTCCACCATGACTATTTGGCTCAAAATCTCATACCTCCATCTCATTCTGCATGTTCCAGGGCTAGGAATATGCCTAGAATGAACTAATTCAAACCATATAACTCATGAACTGACCACGATGACCTCTTAAAGACTCATCAAAACATGTGATAGATCATAATAACCATGTTTGACCTCATTAAAACATTCAAACTACTCAAGAGATCTCAAACCATGACTAGGCCTACTCAACCATGCACCAAGACCTCATCAAACATCATCAAACTTGACACTACCAATCAACCTTCATGCTTGACATCTGAATGACACCTCATGGAGACTCACATGATCTCATAAAACCCTTTTCCATCAATGTACTTTCCATCAATGACAACACAAACACACAATGGCCAACAAAACCCCCCTTTGTCATTGATGTTAACCATCTTCATAAACATTGATGGTAACAAAAAATACTAACACACCTACTTGAATCTTTTCCATGTTTCTGATGCTTCTCTCCCCCTTCAAAATCTATGATAAAGGCTACTATGATTACCCAACATGGAAAATGAAAACAATGTACAAAAAATAACTTACTTACACAAGTAGCTCCCCTGGGACTGGACTCTCTCTTCTTTGATTCCTTTACAACATGTGGTGATCCATGGACGTTTAATGAGCCACAAAATATATCCCCTTGAATTTATACTCTCATATTTTGTCTTCATTCACATTCAACACCATCTTCTAGGTCTTTCTCATGCTCAAGAACCCAATATTTTCCTTCACTTTTACAAAGCCCTCTTTAGGACTATTGTCCCTAAACACTATTCTCAAGTGCATTCTTGACAAACTTCGACTTGTCATGGAATTAACTAAAACATGTAAGTTATACTCAAAATTCTCCCCGTGGGCTTAAAATATCCCTTTCTAACTGAAAACATAAGAACATGTTTCATACCTTATTGATTTGCCATAAAGGATGGTCAAACATATTATACATGCCCCTGAATCTTTTCGTTAATGATTTATCCTTCATTCATTCTATCGTAACCACTTACTCACCTAGAGGAGAGATAAACCAATCCCCCTTACAAAATTATACTTTCTCATCCTACGGATCACCTTACGATACTCAAAACCATGCTACCGTACTTTAACCTTACACATACCGATAGTGACTTAGTTCTTAATGGCTCAATATACTCACAAACACACATCCTCACAAATTAGTAGACTATGAATCGGACACCTTGTCTTGGAAACCAAACTCATAATTGTATCCTTTAATGACCTTGATACACTTTGTTTTCTCTCTCTATAGACTTTTCATTCTCACTCATAAAATTTTTCCCAACTTCTTAAAACCAACACTTCCACTTAGACCTTGCAACAAAATTTTAGGGCTATTTCTCAATTCATGGAGCCCTAAAATATATGTCATCATAGAGGAAAAACCTTTTCTCTTTCAAATATATTTTTCATGTTTCAATTCTTGATATAGCAATGAATCAAAACATCATTAACATCAATTGCTTAAATCTTTCCATCTACCTAACTTACATGCACATTGCATCATATAATCTTCATCATCGATATACATTCAAGTCATAACAACATTATTACACAAGTGATACCGACCTTTACACCTCAATATGAGCATTGGATGGTTATGACTTGAAAACCTTTTAGAATTTCTTTGTATAGTTTTTTGACAATCCTCCACTCCTTCAACCTTGAAGTAATTTTGAGTAACACTCTGTCAAATCTTAGAAGACATATTTTGCACTTGGAGACCTCTCATGATTCCCACCATTTGTGAAAATTACTTGACATTGATGTATCAACAACACTTGGCATAAATCTTAAACCTTTTACAACATTAGCTTGAATTCATTCCTTGTCACTTTTTGATCTTCATACGAGCATGTCGCATATTTGCAACCTTATGAACTAGATTTTTCCTTCATTACACAATCCACATCTCTTTCTGTGTCTCATGCCTTTAAATCATATAAAGATTTTATAAAATTTCCCCTTTATCAAGACACCTTCTTGATCTCGAGCATTTTACCATGATCATGATCAATGAATGAATCCTCGATATACTTCAACCATGTCCGAGGAGGTTCCACATACTTCATCTAACAATAAATTGAAACAAAAATTTCATCCATACCCTCAATACCTGTAGCTTCTCATATCTCACCATTTCGTAGTCCTTCACATTTTGATATAATTTAAAAAGGTCATTTTTGTATATAGGTATGAGAATCCTCTCAATATTCCTTATTACTTCAACATCTTGTGAAGGATGCACCAATAGACCTTAAAACCAATCCCTCAACTTATACACCTTTACTTGTTAACTAAGAGTACTCATTTTAAACAACCGTACTTTACCCTTCATTCTCATAGTTTGGATAATACATAAAGCTACTTCATACTTTTTTTTGAAGTACATGCACATTTTCCTTCTTGATACTAGCATACAAAGACCATAGAGCTTGGTCATGTCAACTTCAATATGTGACTCAACATTTTGATACCTTCAAAGGAATACCCTTTTCACACAATTGTCTCCAAAATTGACTCAGAGCTTGTACTTATCCTTGTAGACCTTTTGAATTATACTTAAGCCCTCAAGATCATCCATGTATCCATCATAACTTTAAGTCCTTCATTTAAACCTTGAATTTAGCTCCTACAAGGACTTTAAAAATCCTTCAAATTTGATTACATCAGGATCTCTTTTCCATTCTTATTTTGAAGCTACAGACACTCATTTCGATCTCCTTGAGCTTACACAATACTTATGACCATCCCTAGATATTTTGTTTTCATGGTCTAATACATTGTTCATAGAGCAACAACATCTTTACGAGACCTTTTTTTACAATCATTGTTGCATGAATTGACATCACTAATATTTTCAAGGCAAGCATAGATAATATAACAAGTGCAAAAACCTTTAACTATTCATAGATCACAAGAAACCAACTGAAAGCTTCCACTAGAATGAAGTACACATACTTAGTGCAAGATCTTAACTTTAGCAACCTTAAGAGTCCTTTCCTTGATGACACAAAGCTTCCCCTATTCCCGTAGAAACACCTATAGACACGAAGAGTTCATTTTCTCGTTCACGAGACTTAATGTGCACACCTTATTAAGGTACAAAACCCACTCAAAGTGTAATAACAACTTATTCATGCCTTGCAAAATACTTGATTTTTTCATATAGACCTTGAGAAACACCATCAAACTTTCTTTTATATAGAGTACGAGACAAGTTAAGAGACAGACACTTTTGGGGAAGATGCCACATTAACCAACCTTAGGAGAGACTAAAAATTTGCTTAATAAGCTCAAGCATGATGAACTCCTCCTAGACCAAGTACCTTACCATAACAATTTAAAACCCTTCTTACGTCATGACCAAAGACATTATAATACAACATCATACTTTCCATACTAGACTTTACAAGTAATGAACCACATAATAGGGCTTTGAAAGACCTTGAAATTAAATTTTACATGACCACAACACATTGATATCATACTCTTAAAGATACCACACCTATACACAAACCTCATGACTTGATGGAAACAAAGAGAAACCTCTAAGGACACATACCAAGAACACTTGTGTTATACAAACAATTTATGACATGGAGCAAGACTCAAAAGTATTGATCTTATTTGATGAAACAAAAAATTGGTGACCTTCATATTCTTTTTTGAATATCATCAATCTTCTAAACCTCCTTGCTCTTCATGATGGAAAAATCTTAGAAGCTCCAACATCTTGATTTAACAAAGCGTATAAACTTCCACCTTTTCATATAGACCTTGTGGTAAAAATCCATGTGAGCATCTTGTATCATCCTTCTCATGACTAAAGCAACATTTTTTTTTATTCAAATCTTCAAGGATTTTACCTTGTTTTCACTTTTCCATCTTTCTCCACTTTCTAGTCCTATGATTACAAGGATAAAACAAGAAGAAATACACATAAAACAAAAGATTATAACTTGACTGAAATCATCTCCTTTCCTTCTTCCTTAATGATAGATCATCCACTAGCTTCACTCTTGAATATGTCAACCTCCTCTTCATTTCAAAACTACAAATGTCCTTAATCTTTCCTCAAACAAGCTAATTTGAATCTCATGAACGGACAACTTTTCCTCAAGACACTCTTGGATCTCTTTATAGCTCATTACCATAATTATGGTTTCATGACATACCACTTCTTCCATTATAGGTTCTAAAACACTATCAAACTCTGGTTCTAGGTCATCAAAATACCCAACATCCACTTTAGGGACACACATATCATAATCAAATTCTAGGTCATCTTCATCATCAATTGTTAGGTCTTCATCCTCGCCATTAGAAAACTTTACTTCAAAATCAACACAATAACCTACTTTTTTCTCCTCCATGAAACTTCTCATCAGTTATACATATTGGAGAGGGAGTACACACTTCATAGATGGACTTCCAAATGTTAAACCCTAAGGGTTTCAAACAAGATCTCAATCTAGCTAATGGATTCTCATCAACTTGAGCCTAATAATTTTCCATACATGTACTTCAAGTAGGATCTCCTTCAAGTTGTGAAACTTACTTCTCAAGGACCTTCTCTGATACAAATTTTTGGAAGCACAATGGACTAAGGGGGAGGTGAATCATTCCTAAAATTTTTACTTCATTTACAAAACCATACATTCATCATTTGAGTTTTCCATACATCATTCATAACCATACATGTGCATATTAGATGTGCATTAACCATTCACAATAACACAACACAAGAACAAGTACACAAGACACCAAATATAAGTGGGAAACCCTCAAGGGGAAGAAAACCCATTGAAACTTTTATTATATTACACAAAGCAAAGATATTTAGTGAAGCACCAACTTCACAAGGAGCACCAACCCCTAATTTAATGAAGCACCCACTCCAAAAGGAGGATAAACCCCTAATATGACTAAGCACCAACTCAGCCACCTGATGATGATGATATCTAAATTTTTTTGCTTCCACAATTGATGGAGATCACAATTTCAGCTCACAAAACACCATCAAACCCTCATTCACCTAGCTTCTCTTTCTTCTTCTTTCTCATTTTCTTGATGTGAAACACTTGAACACATGATCTTAATCAGTCCTCAACATATCACACACTTCATTAGTTATGAAATCATGTAATATATGCTCCTTCATACCCTTAGGTAGGTCACACTTTTCCCTCTCATAAGACTAGTTCAAAAATGAACTCCAACATCACTTTATATGCATTCTATCTCTCAAACATAAGGGAGGTCGGTCCTCAATCACAATTTAGATTTAAAAAAACTTAATAACATCTCAGTTACATTCATCAAAACGTTCACATTGGACCCATATAGGTCGGCCATGCCCAAAACCACCAAACATGTACAAAAATAGCTCAAAACCCCATCACTGGATGAACTAAAACAAAAAATACCAAAAAAATGATTATCCAAGATCAAAAATTTATCACAAGTGTGTAATATTACATAAAACATCATCCATGGTCATTAATTATCTTTCACTAATCAAATAATTCATAACACAACTCAAAAGGCTCATATCCTTCACCAAACAATTGCTTCCAACACCATGTCTTCACCTTTGGGCCTTAAGAACACACCCAAGAACAACTAAAATATGGCATGTAATCACTCATTATAATCCTTATGACATATAAATAACATCCATGCATGTTATATCTCATGAAACATCCACATTTGCAAATCACACCAACTTTCCTCTTTACCAAATTGAGCTACCCAGAAAGTAGTTTTACAAACTCAATTGGTTTTCATCCTTGTTGTCTTACTTTCCAAGACCTTAAAATACCTTCAATAGGATAAAATTTCCTCCCTATTCACTCTTCAATTGATATCAAACATCAACTCATTCATTTCATGCCTCATCTACCTCAATTTTCAGCCTATGCAATCATGTCCTAAAATCCAAACAACCTTCTTCCTCACTAATGACCTGGATGACCTAGCCAAAGAGTTCATCAAGAGATAATCCATATACCAATATAAATCCCTTGTAATCCTATTTCAATAACATATTATATTTCATTCCAACACAAATTGGAAGGCCTTAAACTAATTCCATCTCTGCAAACTACTTCTTTAGCCTTCTAGGACTCAAGAACTGACCTTGAGCTCAACTTGCTCCATCACCTCAAAACTCACTTCCACACTTAACCAAAGCATGGAAAACCCTTATACATGATTTATAAGCACTCATAAACCTTCACAAATCATGAATAACTCATAACAATTATCTTACCTTATGAAGTCACTCAACACTCTGTTAGATCAAGCATCCTCTAGATTTGACCCTCAAAGAACAGGTAATAACTTATTCCTACCATACCAAAAACACAAGTTTTAGATAAAGCTAGAAATATATCTGAACCAATATCACAACATAACTTGAATGGAGTCCTAACTCTTCATGTAGCTCCTGAAATTCACTTTTATGACAAGTTTCTCCAAACTGCCCCAAAAACCAATCTTCATAAATAGGGTACACATTTCCATTTTTCACTTTAAATATTATCTAAAAATATAATTTACATGTATAAAAACTCATGGGATAACTACAGTTTCTATTTATTTTTCACCTTCTTTGGACAACTTCTTCACAAACTAAACTTCTTCATAAACAAGCACTTTTCGGGTAGAACAGAGTCACGTGCTCTAATATAAATTTATGGAAATCTAGAAGATTACTATACAGCATCCAATCATAACTTTTTCATAACCAATCAAAAAAATTTGGTACAAGAAATTTCTTTTAAGTCGCTTACCTATGCCAATATGTTTGTTTCCACCTTCTTGCTTCCCAAGGACCTCATAAATGCACTAAACCTTTAAGTAATGACCTACAACTCACCAACACCTCATGCACACTACCAAAATGTTGATACCATGCTCCACCATGACTAGTTGTCTCAAAATCTCATACCTCCATCTCATTTTGCATGCTCCAGGGGCTAGGAATAGGCCTAGAATGAACCGATTCAAACCATGTAACTCATGAAATGGCCATGATGACCTCTTAAAGACTTATCAACACATGTGACACATCCTAATAACCATTTTTTATCTTATTAGAACATTCAACCTACTCAAGAGGTCTCAAACCATGACTAGGCCTACTCAACCATGCACAAGGACCTCATAGAACATCACCAAACTTGACACTACCAATTAACCTTCATGCTTGACATCTAAATTAAGCCTCATGGAGACTCACATTATCTCATGAAATTTTTTTCCATTAATAGACTTGACATAAATGACAACACAATCACACAATGCCCAACATGTGTTTAATTATGATTTAAGTTTGGAATTTTCAAACACATAATTTTCTCACAACACACAAATAATAGCTAGCAAGCCACAAGCCCTATGCTAATAAAAATGGGTTACAACACGGATAATATCCCACCAATATACCTCACATAGAGTGGTGAAATATTTTATCCTAACCATCACTTTATGTGGTATGGAGTGGGTAGCTTCAAGAGTGTTGTGCTCCCGCACTATTATCCATTTTCGGGTGATAAGTCTTAAATATAGGCTATACGAGGCTCACTACATGCATCCCATATATACCATTTGGTACATGGGGCCCAATTCCACGTGGCAAGGAAGTTATATAAGGCATGGGCATTGGGACATGGAATACCCTCACTTCATGTTGCCCTTAAAGTAGGTCAACACTTAGCCAATAATGATAGTTGTGCTTGAATTTATATACCCCTTCAAGCATAGGGTTTGTCTTAGTATGTAGTGATGAAATCCATGTCACATTTCACCTAGAAAAATAAGAAAATGGGAGGCTTATGTTGTTTTTGATACCAAGACCATCTAGTGATGCTAGGGGAGAGCATACACAACCTAACTTCTGAGTATAAACACACACATTAAGCTATACAAATGATATACAAGAAATATACAACATCATGCAAGAAAACTCAAAGTAATATATAATCAATATGTGGTTTTGATGTTATCTCTTAGATTGATTGAATCTACAAAACACAAGATTAGAAGTTCAAATTTTAGTTAGGTATTTGACAAGCAAAGGGGACATGCAAAACCACAAAAATGACATTACAAAGATCGAAAATGAGGTCGATGAGTTGTAAAATGATGTGGTTAAGTGATAATGACATTATCAATCGAGATTATGATATGGTTACCTCCAAAATGATGTTAAAAATGACGTGGTTATCTACAAAAATCATTTGGTTAGTAAGTGATAATAATGTTATTAGCGTGACAATGACATTTTGAGTTTAGGGCTAAAAATGATAAAAATAGAAAAATAGAATGTCTAATGAAGATAACTAACTAGATAAAATTATATAATACAACTGCAAGGTGGTTAAAGGAAATAATAGTGACAAAAATTTTATAAAACCAAAAAGTATACTTGTTGTCATGATAATGATGTAGTTACATACAACAATGAGATAGTTAGTCAATAACAACGCAATCGGGATTGATTATAATGTGGCCACTTGTAATTAAAAATCCACCTATCACCTGCACATATAACATGAAAACGATGGTATTTTTGTGAAAATGATGTTATCATGCATGAAAATGACGTTACCATTCACGAAAAACATTGCTAATGAACATCACAGGTAAATCGCCAAGAAAATTCAAATTTCTCTAATTTTAGCACCCTAATTATTTTGATTTCTTCACAAATCCTAAATTAGTTCCTAAGAACTAGGAAGGGATGATAAAATGCATGTGGTGGTCCCACCAGGTGTGTTAAAATGTTTTAATTTTAATTCCAAGCATACATGATAAAATCCATGAAAACCAATCAAGACTCTCTTCTTATAACTAATTGTATTGCCTCATATTAAAAAAAAAAAAAAGAGAAAATGAACTCAAGATAATCAGATTTGGATGATAATTTACCTCACTTTACCTTTAATTCAAATTGATCCTTGTTAAAATGGATTTTTCCGGTGTTTTTAATGATAACTTGTTGATTGTTCTAGATTGGATCCAAAATTCGGTAGCACTTCATTGTAGGATGCTTGATTGATCTTCAAGACGAAAGAGTTTTCTTATGCTTGCTCAATTTGGTTCTCATAGAGGGTGGTGGATGAATTTATGGTAAAATATAGGGTTAATATTAATCTATGTTCTATTATATCTATGGTGGAGGATGAGTGTGAGGGTCGAGATTCTAGGGGAGTGGGAATTCTACGAATTAAAAATTCATGGAAGGTGGTAGAATGGGAAGGATATAGAAATAGAGAATTCTATAAAGGTGGTAGAGATTTCTTGGATTAGATTACAATTTTCTAGATGTGATTAGTGTGTTCGTGATATATTAGTGAATTAGTTAGTAGAAGAGGTTATGTTAGTAGGTAGGGTAGGTAACTCGAAAATATTACATCCCTAAAATATGTGAGAGGATTTAATTAGTGTTAAGTGGGTGATTAATTGGTATGTTAGGGAGATGGGATATAAGGTAAGGATAACGTGTAGGATGGATGCTAGTAATATTAGGAGGGGACGGTTAATAAAAATAGTAGTGACTAATTATAGTTCTATACAATCATAAGGAGAAGTACAAAGGGGCTTCATATCATAGATGAAGGATAAAATGGGATGAACTAGGAAATATATGAAATATAGATCGCTAGAGATGTCAAGAGATAGAAGTGTAAACATGTATAGGTCTAACACATGCATAAAAAGTGATAGTATCCAAGATAATGTAAGGTCGTGAATAGATAAACAACATAGCAAAAATATATTAAGAAGAAAATTTCGTAAATAAACCCAAAGGAGTCTGTAATGCATTAATATAAAAAGTAATAAATGGATAAACCCTACTAAAAGATCAAGGAAGAAACAAATAGTAAAAGTAAATCTAAAGGATGTTGTAGGAGACTATAAATTTTGAATAAAAATGGATAAACCCTTCTAAAAGATAAAGTAAGAAACAAGTAGTAAAAGTAAATCTAATGAATGTCATAGGGAGGCTATAAATTGTAAATAGGATGTAATGGGAGACATTTTGATGGATCTCATGACATGCAACCATCATAGATTATTCCATTTACATAGAAATCCATGATAGGATCTCTTAGCACATGTCCACCATAGCATGTGAAAGTGTAGGTATGAAAAGAGGAGTTATCTCTACCTATGGAGGATAAACCATACAATGTGGTACCTCATTTGGTATATAATATGTGTGTGTAGATGAAAAATCCCTAAGAAGTAGGATTGAAGTGGGTAATATGGGAGGAGTAAGGGGAAAAAAACTTTCAATTCTAGGTAAAGGAGAAGGTAACCGTTAGGACTATTACCACTATTTTTTTAAGTACTTGAAAATCAACAAATAAATGAGAACCAATACCATGATGAGAGAAGAAATGTTTAGGGGATGGAGTAGGATGACATGGTCATTTTTAGTTCCTCACAAAAATCAACTTCCATCTTCTTCATGTGTTATTGATAAGTTCAACAATCCTTTACACATAATTCCTTGGTACCTCATACCATGTGTAATAAGTCTCAAACTCATTCATAGAATCCAAGGCTACAATGTCATAAGGTGCAGGTGTGAGTGTAGAAGAAGGAAAGGAAGAATCGAGTATAATAGGGCTAGTGAAGGAGTGACAATGTGTTTTGGATCTGGTCATGAGTAGGTGTACTTTTTGGAGGTGTTAATGAATGTGATGGACTATTTGGTTCATCAATCATTTGATCATCCTTCTCAAGGTCAAATTTTTCAACCTATATGTCTTAAATATGAATGGTACTGATGATATGATTGAATTCGATTGTAAATATTATCAAGAAGACAAAGAATTGTGAATATCAAGAGAAGAGAATAAATAGTTATTGTATTAAGGATTTTCGCATTCTTAGATTGGGCATAGTCAAGAAAGAATAGATCATAAAACAAGTAGCTATCATCATACTCGTGGTGGTGATATAAGTATGAATATATTTGATGATTATTTCATTGGGTGGTGAAACAATAAGATCCCTAGGAGGTGAAGAAGAAGAAAGAGTAACTTGAGTTTTATCAATTACCTTATTATGGGAATGAGGTAACAAAGAAGGGGGAAACTAAGAAATGATGTAATTAGGAATGTCATTTGTATTTATCTTGGTATTAATTTCATCAATATCATCACGATATGAGTCAAGGTTAGATGGTATGTTTCAACAAGTTTGGGGTGTCCACTATATACTTAAAGAGAATCAACATGGTATTTAAAACATTGATACTCTCAAAAAGGGACACAAGGAAGTTTTGAGAGTAGGAATTTTAGAGACACCACATTGTTGAAATTGTTTTAAGTTTCATTGATTAATGTCACCATAAATTTTCAACAAATAGCCTTAGTAGGGAAACTTCACTCATTGACAATATTTGAATTATACCAATATAATACATCCATGGCTGGCTGAAAATCCTATTTTATGAAAGAGGAAAGTAAAATACCATAACTTGCACACTAACAATGCAAAGAGGCACGATCAAGGGTAGCTAAATTCGGCCCATGGGGGCATTTTCCTTTGTTCATACCCTTGACAAGTACTATAGGTAGATTAATATTGTCAATAGATTAACCGAGATATTTGATAAATTATAAAGAAGTGACATATGTGCATGAGCCTTCATCAACGAGAGATCATTTGATCTGCACATTTCCAATTTTGATTGAAATGGAGAGAGGGGGATCATCTTCTCAAAAGAGAAGATCGTCTAGATCATATGGCTAATAGGGAAGTGAAGAGATAGAAATTGATACTACAATATCTTCATATTGTTGAAGTATGATCTCATCGAAACCACACAAAAGAGACTATTTCCCCAAATATGTTGGTAAGGGTATCTTCATTTTGAATCGGGATTTCATGATTCAATTTCAATGTTCATGATAAGTTTAAATTATATCAAAAATGGAATCCGACTTGGGAGGTTTTAGAGTTTTGTGATGGGATCCCAATATTCAAAGTTGGCTAATGAAATATTGGTCTAGAGTTGGGGATTTTCATACATTATGTGATCTCGAAGGGATTGAGGCCTCAGGTTGGATCATAATTTTGTTCTTTTTCCCTAATTTTATTTTAATGTGCCGTGTTAGGTGCACAATAGTTGATCTTTCGGATGTGGCAAAAGAGAGATTGTATTACATTAGGCCTAGAGGTTTATGGTGGTCTATGATATTAGGGATAGCATAAGAGAGAAAAAAATCATCGGGGATGGGAGATTCCGTTAGGTATGTCAAAAGAGAAGGAAATGGCACCATCCATATAGGTTTATGGTAGCATGTGGTGTCATAGATGACAGAAAAGAAACAAATCCACTGCACTGGTTTCGGGATGATGACCGATGAAATTGATTTGGATGAGAATTTTGAAGTTTTAGTGTGAAGAGATGGATCTCATATATTATGAATTGTAGTATAGTATCTTGAAAAATCTAATAGTATGGTAATTAGGAGTGGTGAATAAGGTTTCACTAGTGGAAATCATACATTTTATGCAATTCATGTTGAATAATATCTCGGGTGACTCAGTTTTGGGATTATAGGTAGTTTCTATACCATTAGTGGACCAAAATCTTATTGTTTCTCATTATTAGGATGAGAAGGTAGCCCAATATTATAATTATTAGGAAATACAGTTTTGTATACCTCAATATTTTGTCTTAATTTTTAGCATTGTGATGGTCACACCTTTCGACACGGTCATGAGTTTCCACGGCTTCCTCAAGTATTTTTGGAGCATACCTCCATGATCAAATTTAGTGCCCAAAAAATATAAGTGAAAACATAGAGATATTTGAAATTTTCATTTTAATGACCCCAATTGACATGTCACCAACAAAATATCTTTTTTTTGAACCATGGGGGAAAGGGGCAAAAAGTATCAACATGTGTTTGATAATGTGTAGGGAGATGTTTCTGCAATTCCTCCATGGAAAGAGGTATTTGGTTATCTACATGAGAGGAAGATGAATAATTACCTCCATTTTATATAGGAGGTCTTGAGTTGACTTTATAAATAATATTTTGGAAGGAATTTCTAGGATTAGGAATGTTTCGAACTCCATTATTTGTATCAATTTGATTATGATGCTTAATTAGAACATCAATTATTATTTTTTGCATTTTAGATTGAGGTTTATCTTGAGATTGATTTGGTTTAGGATTCTAAGATGTATGCATAAGATAGTCTTGCCTCTTATATTGCTTAAGGGCATCCTCCAAAGTGGTAGGAGAAAAGAACCTATCATTTTATTTAATGTGAGGTTCCAAGGCACTGAAGAATATATAGAGTGTTTCATTGGTGAAAGAATGTTTGGTTTTAGTTCACATGATTTTCTATCACTTAATGAAGGATTGGATATTATCATCATCACCCTTCTTACAATTGATGAAGATATTCAATTCAATTTTGAATAAGTATTGAGAATGGAAATATTTGAGTAATAGATTCACTAACCATTTGAGTTTTACAATGGAGTTTTGAGGGAGATAATGGTACCAATCTAAAGCATCTCCCATAAGGGTCATAACTAAGAGATTGGAATCCATGTAGGGGTTATCTTTGATTCAGTTCTTGTAGGCATTGTAAGAGGATTTAATGTGAAATATAGGATCAGTGGACACATCATAAGTAAGATAAGGGGAGGTGTCTCCTATATCCATAGTGGTTATATAAGAATCCAAAGGTTCCCTCTAAGTAGATTGGATCACCTTATTGCTTATGGGAGGTTGAAAAATTGGAATACCATTGTGATCTATTAGAGAAGGCGGGGGACGGCACTAATTAGGTATACAACACTAAATTGTTTGAGGTATAATATGCATGCAAGAAATATTTGCATTCATTTGAATAAATTGGTTTTGGAACTATCTTGTTGTAAACGCATTTGGTTAATGAGTTGCAAGATAAGCTAAGTAGGATCATTAGAAGGAGGATTTTGAGAAAAAAATTGGTTAGTATTTTGAGGTACATTTATATTAGAACCTTTTGAATGAGAAGGATCGGTATCATAATATTTTACCTAAGTGTCATTGTATACCTCCATATTAGCCATGATAAATTCGGGAGGTTGTCTACAGAGTTGGAGTAAGGGGAAATTCTTGCATTATAGGAGTATACAATGTTATTTTTTGTTTTATTTTCCCTCCCGATCAAGATATTTTTCTTGAATTATAGTATTAGTATTGAATCAGGTATTCCTTCTATTGTTTTCCTTTTGGCCTATTACTTTAGCATTGGTGTCGGCCATGTTGCGATCATAGTAAAAGGGAGTAGACTTAAAATAGGAATCCAAGTCTTGGGATTTGTCATTTTGTTGAGAATTGAAGAGATGATCCATGTTGGAGTGATTTAGGAAATATTAGGACTATTTTAGGAATGATTCACTAATTATTTTGAAGTATATTTAGGAAGATTTTGAAGAAATGAGAGATAAAAGGAAACATGAATGTGACTCAATTGGAAGAAAGATCAATATTCACGTCAAGTTCACCAAAATGTATGAAAATAAAGAATGTCCCAATAAAATATCCTCTTTGTATCTCTATAAGGGTTTAATCTAGAGTGGGATGATAAAAGATTTCAAGTTAAATATGCATGTATTGAGGTTGTAATTTGATGGAGATTTAGAATTGGGAATACGATACTTCACACTCTATGGAGATATAGGTTTCCAAATCCTAGATCTAGAGTAGGCTAGTGGAATGTAAATAACTCCATATAGTAAGGTCATAAATCAAATAATATCAAGGTAAGGGATCTAAGAGGCTTTAAAGAAAGAGTTGTAAGGATAAAGGGTTGTATATAGGGTTATAACTCCCAAAATGGGGTTGTAAGCTAAGATATGATAGATAAATAATATGTTGCCCTGTCCTAATCTATACATGACATCATCAAAAAAACATTCAAATATAAAAATAAATAAAGGACAAGAGAGGTTGGATATACTTACTATTGTCCAATTTTTGTCCCCTTGGGCAAAATTGATCAATGCACCTTGCATGCGGGAAAAATGGAGGAGGTTTCAGTCATGCGAGCTCATCATCGATTTCAAAGATCAAGTGTAGTCGAGCTCAAAAATGGAAAAGCAATGGCGGAAAGGGAAGGATGAAAATATAAGAGCTAAACAGGGAGGAAATGGAGAAAAGCTCGAGGTTTTCATACCTTCATTTTTTTGGCGCCTCGGGAAAAAGTTGGAAAAAAGACTCAAAAAAGTATGAAATTCCAAAGTCCGAAGAATGAAATTTCAGACTTTTAGGTTTTTGGGTTTCAGACTTTCGGAACTCTTAGAGAACTTTGGTGGATGACAGTGTTTTTTCTTCGAAACGAAAATTCTTGAAATTCTGAATTTTGGGATTTCGGAGGTTGCATGCATTTCGGACTTTCAAAGTTTCGGAACTCCCAGCCCACCATTTTCACAAAATGCACTTTGACCTTCAGATGGCCATAAATTTTGACTGGGAGCTCAGATTTACACAAGGGAGGAATTTTTAGAAAGCTCACAGGGTTCTCTACCCAACTACGATTGGATATCTTTAAATGAGTGAGACTAAGTTCTTAAAAATGAAAAATATAGTTCACCATTTTTTAGGGTTTCAAGGTGTCTCACCTACCGCCATAATGAAGGAATGGGCTTCCTTCCTTTCCCAACAAGGAACAAGTACATGCAGGTATGGGTTGTGTCATGGTTCCCATCACTATTGCAGAAGAATTCAATGCATTTTGGAGGTGGTTGGAGGAGGATTTTGAATTATTCTATCTCCTTCTCTCAATTCTTCTATAAATTGTAAGGAGGGGCATTTTTCTAAAGGTTGGACATTTTTGGCTTTGCCCCTCACTTCTTCTCTTTGGCAGGTGAATTTTTGGAGTTCAAACCTCCCATTCAAACTGTAATGCAAGTTTGTGCCTCTTGGCCATTGTAGTGTACTGTATCAACTTTTGGAGCAAATAATGCATGTCTGTGGATGATTTTCAACCCTCTCTGTATTCATCATCTCCATCTGATCTCTCATTACATTTTGGTTATCTGTGTTAGTGGTTGTATTACATGTTTTATGGTTTGTGTTTAATGGCAAAGCAGGTGTTCAACATTCCTTTGGTGCATCACCTTGTTAGTTTTAGGATTTATTTTTATGCATCTTCTTAACCCTGTCTCCTTGGCAAGTTAGAGTAGGTTTCAGAGTAGATCCTCTGTAATATGAATGTATGCACCTGAATAGAGGAATAGGAACCGGCCTTCATCCAGGAGAGTTTTCCCAATCGCAAGGTCCCACACTTTGGGAAAAGCTCAATGTTATGCAATCACACTGATAGTTTCAACCCATCGAGTTGCAGACATTCAGGGGTGCTATGATTACACATCAACACTTACCTTCTTGAAGATACCCTTAGCACATTAACTTCACCTCGTGGTCACTAGTACCTTATGAGAGAGTTGATGTGGGGGACCAAAAATGAATAACATAAGAGCTAGGAAAACCTCTAGTTGAATAATCCAATGAATCTAGAGGATGAGTAGCCATGATATGTTTGGCTCATGTGTTTGAAGATACCAAGTACCCAAAGGCTCGAATGTGAACTCTAAAGAAGAAAAATAAGACCAAATTCAATATCTCTAAGGCTTTAAGGGTAGATTGATGAGATCCAACAGATGAATATGTGATGAATGTGTTTTGGAATGAGATCTCATATACGGGTATAAATATCCACATGATATAATTTATAATTTATGTTATTCAATGATATCAATTGCGGTTAATACTTCCATCTATCAAGTTTTTGACCCAATAGTATTAGCCATGTTCAAATTCGTCGGCTAGAAATATCTACTCCCCCAACATTATCAAATATGGTCTATATTTGTCACCCAAGAAAATTCCAAGTCATAGGAAGTAAAATATTATGTCAAAGTGATGGAGGAAACTCATGGGTGCCAATAAGGTGTGATATGATGAAGGTACGTGTGGTAAAAATTGGTATGAGGATGGTAGGGTGGTTTTGTAAAAAAGAAAACAAAAAACAATTGTATAGGTATGAAAACATGTGAGGTGTGATGTAATCGGGATACACATCAAGCCCTCTCATAAGTGTCACTACTAACCAACCCAAAGTAATTAGTGAAGGATGCATGTAACCAATTTTGGCTACCCCTAGCTCCTAAAAATGTCCCTAAGGACATTGTTCTAAGGAATCTAATGTGCCAATGATTCTTGCAAAGAACCAAAGTCAATAAAGTGAAAAATTAGGTGTATACACTAATACCATTTGATGTTTATGAATTTTTTTCATATCATGTGATCATACAAAACTATCTTCTCGCATTCTTGAGTTGTTATGCAATAAACGGAGCCATCTCGAAACACTTTAGGGCCAAATCTACATATAAATTCAAACACTTAAATACTTTGGTGCTAATCTAGATACATCTTTGTATGGAAAATCTGGAATCAAAATACCCTGAGCTGATCTCAAAGGGTCTCAAAATGCTCTATAGGAAAACTTGTTATTGTATCTTTGTTCCAAAACTTCAATCTTGCTCTTCAATGACTAATATAACCTACTTTGTAAAATATAATATCTATTTTCCAAGAAATGTTAGAATATAGAAACAATCTTGATCTCATTGAATTCCAAAGAACGGGTCAATTGTATACCCTATATTTTAATTTAAACAAATTATAAGTTCCTAAATTACATCTAAATCCACATAAAAACTAGATCATGGAAGAGAAAAAGGTGATAATTCTTGGCTTTAGAGTTTCCAATAACCTTAATGATTCGAATTCCTTGTTGTGAACTTTTGTCCAACAATTAATTATAGAAGTGACATATAACTTAGCTATGTTATTCACTTATATGCTCATGAGCTTCTAAAATTTTGGCATGCATCTAAGTTGTCATGAAAGAAAATTTTGGGTTGTAATGAATGACTAATAGATATTTTTAGTCAATCGAGGAAGATGCCTCAATACCACCAAGGATAGAGGGAATAAATCAAAGTAGTTTCAATGTACATGCCCCCGATTCATAGCTCCCATTTTTTCATAGACCGGGAGAATGTTGGAAAGCATTTTCTAGTTTGGTTGCATGTGTCCTTGTTGTATATGCTTCCTGCTCCACGTTTTCCACCACCCTCCCATCTTGTTCTCCAATGGGAAATTTGGATCCAAGTGTGGACATCCATCAAACAATAATTGAAATTGGATATTTATCAAATGTTTTAGAATATGTAAAAGAGGTTTTATTTGATTCCCTACTTATAGACAAAGAGAACTTTCATCCAACAAGCCTTACTATTTTCATATATGTTGTAGGACATGAAAATTTTGGGTTTTTTTTTCCTCTCAAATAACATTCAAGAGGCCATATTGTTTCCATTATTCAGCATTCATCTCAATCTATGATTAATGCATGCATGATAAATTATGTTTGTTTCTTTATGAGGTGTTGTTACTGAAAGTATGTAGCACTAATATTACTTTCTTGGAATTTATGCTTGATTGTCTGTTAGGACTCCTAACCTCATATTCATGGAAATATAAATGGGTGAGTATATTTTTGAATTCATAATAAGAACTTCGTTTATTTAGAACTATATGTCCACAATTTATAGAAATGGGTAGTTGTTAAGGCTACCTTGAAAATTCTCACACAATGGTGTGAGAAGTAAATGAATGTATTCGTGAAGAAGTTTGTGAATGTATTATAAAGACTTCATTGTACATGATAACACCTTTCTAGCCTATGATTCAAGATTGTTTTAGTATGGACCTTTTATTGGTGAAAATTATGTGCATCGGGAGTATACTATCCTTATTAGTAATTGTAGTTTATTATAAGCTTCATTTTGAAAGGGCACCGGGCTTCTAAAATTTTACTCAATTCTCATTCTAGTTATTAAAAAATCTCAAATTTTGGTTGGGATGAATGAACTCTAATAAATGTTGTTAAGACCCATCATAACACTAGAGGAGATAAAAAGAGTTAAGAAGAACATGACATAATACTAGATATCCTCACTTGATTATTATTTTGTGTAAAAATGTCATAGTTCTTATCAATCAATGGTATATTAAGTTGTTGGCATTGTTAATTTGAACTTAACAACAATAAGGATTGCTTTCTTATTACGTGAAACCTATTTATTCTTATAGCTCATGATTTAGCATATTGATAATTTGATTCTATTGTTAAATATGTAACGTTGATTAGATACTAGATGAACCATGGATTTAGGTTGACTACTTACATACCATGACTAGATTTGAAGCCCATCTCTGTAGAAGAAGAAATTTATATAGATAACTCTATAATAATATTTAAATTCAAGATTTTCTATTCTTGATAGTATATCATTATGACTTCCTCAAAATCTCAACATCTCATATAATTTTTTAATTGCCACATGATAACATTATATCATGTTGTGTGGCAACCTACAAAAACGAGAGACCAAATTTTGAATTAATATTATTTTATTGATAATTAAAAATATTATTTAAGTAAAAAAATTAATATTATTTTATTATATTATAATAATTATTAATTTACCAATAATTAATAATGTTGTTCAATGATTAATTATTAATCATCGTCAATATTATTTTATTATTATTATTAACTAATTAATAAGTATTATTTAATTATTGATTATTAATAATTAACAATATTATTTTATTATTTTCAATAATTGTTAATTAATCAATATTGATTTACTAATAATAAATATTATTATTTTTAAATAATTAATCAATATTATTTAATTATTGAATATTGATAATTATTTAGTATTATTAACTATCATTTTTAATGATTAATAATTAGTTAGTATTATTTTATTGTTAATAATTAATCGATATGTCGTGTAGTGTTAGGGCTTGGGGCCTACAATCTAGTTGCATTGTGTTTGAGTCACTACCTAATTCCTTGCATGGCTCCTTCAAAATCATGTTAATTAATAAATATTATTTTATTATTATATGTTAGTTTGATTAAGTAATCATTGAATGTAAGAACAATGCAATGTCATTGCGTATTAAAATACTTAGTTAATAAGCTATAATCTTACGAATCAATTTGCA
This sequence comes from Taxus wallichiana var. yunnanensis, assembly GCA_018340775.1. Taxonomy (NCBI): domain Eukaryota; kingdom Viridiplantae; phylum Streptophyta; class Pinopsida; order Cupressales; family Taxaceae; genus Taxus; species Taxus wallichiana. The sequence continues at coordinate 221,864,627 of CM031235.1, forward strand.
TATCACAAGTCCCATTATTTGTAATGATTCCTTTTTGTAATAAGTCTTTTTTAAATAAAATTCATTGTTCTTAGTGTACATCATAAGTCCCAATTTTTTGACCTATTCCTTTCAATTAATTAATTATTTGTGATACAAAGTCTAAATAAATATAAATTTGCATAAATTTACAATTAATGAGTCCTTTTATTTATCATGAATTCCAATTATTTGAAATATTCTTAGACATTGAATCTCATTCTATTTAAAATAAAGACAATTGGCGAGATAAATAGTTCCAAGAGCCTTAAAAAGTCCCAAGTTTTTGAAATGCTCCTTTATTCATTTTGTTTGACATATTTATTATAGATACCATTATCCTATGCTTTTTAAAGAAATAGGGAAAGCATGACATGTTCAAAGAAGACATGTATAGGTGTGAGTTGTATCAAGGTTAGACGATAGTTTGAGTCCACAATTATTGTTAGGAGATATCGGATAGTTTAGATAATACATTTATTGTTAATGTAAACCATGTATTATATTCCTTAAATATTTAATGGAAAAATTTGGATGTAGGCATGTTGGTTCGTAAGTATTGTAATTGTACTTAGTTATATAGTTACACGCGACAAGTTTGAATATGTATACTTATATATGTTCACATATATATTTGGGAAAAAGGGTTAAATACTCACATTAGACAAATATTCTATAGAAAGAGATGACAAACAAAATGTACTTACATGATTATTTAAAGAGTTACAGTGATTAAATCTATTTCGTATGTTTTAATCTTGTGAAATCAGTTGCACTTATATTCTTTATTTGTACTTGATTTTCATTTTGGTTCTATAATAATGAAGATAAGCACGTTCATAGAAATATTCTAACTATTTCTTTACTTCAATCTTGAGTAACATATTTACGTATATTTTTATTTACTTCATTCACATCTATGATTTGTAATAATAAGGAAACAAAATCATCATTGAAACATTTTTATGTAAAAGAGAAGGAATCCTCTAATTCACATAGTTGTTAAATGTGACTACAACACCATTAAGATGACTGGAGTTATGTCAAACTTTCCACATAATATGTCAAGTTGGGGCAACTAATAGATATGTAGTGTCCTAGGGTAAAATCTTTACAATCAAGAGCCAACAAGTAGATAGCCACTTGATTACCCAATGGTAAGAAACAAAAACCTCGTAATAATTATATAAAAAAAAATCTCCTCCTTTTTTATAAAAGGATTAATATAAATTGTTTTCATGATATCACCATCTAATATCAAATGATGGGATTGTTATAGTTAAGATAATATGATGGAATTGTTATAGTTAAGTTTAGAGTTGAGAACTTAGTAAAATCATATTATTGCAAAGTTGCATAAACTAGAAGTGTCTCATGTTTTGTTCAATTGGTGTCCTAAATTTTCACGAGAATATTGTCAATTATTTTTTACATTGAGTAGATTATAACTAAAAAAATATAGTTTTAATCTTTGACAAAATATAAATATGCTTAGAATCTAAGAAAATGGTCTTTAAAGTATGGCAAACTAGAGAATAGTTTGCATTAAATATATGATAGTAAATGACATTCTCTTTTTAAAATTCATTGTGTGTATACATATGTATATATAACATATGTATATGTATATATGTATAGACTAAAAGGTCATTTATCCAATGGTTTCTAGTAGTGCTAGAGTATAAATATATTTACTCTTGTCTTGCTTGATTTATAAATTTAATTATAGATATTTTGTGCCTTTTTTAAAATGGTGATTGAAATTTCCTCAACTTGAACTAGATATAAATAGATTACATATGCTAACTTTTTTATATGATGGAAAGATAGATGTACTCATGTATTATGTTGTTTTGGCTAGATTTATTTCCAAACAAACACTTTGATCTTATTTTCAATATTTGTTGAAAGTCAATAGATTTTACCACCAAAGTTGTTAGATAATTAATATAAATGACGGTGATTAAATATAAATTAAAAAATGATATAATGAAAATGAACTATAATAAACAAAATAATCATAAAATAACATTCAACTTAGAAGAAAACAAAATAAAAATATAGTTCGACCAAATAATAATCTAAGTAAATGGTGTGGATCCCGCCACAAGAGGTCGAAGTGCTTCTAACACACACATAATTTTTCAAAACTCAAAAAAATCAAAACTTATTTCTCATTCCAGAATCCACATTAATCTTTCCCAACATTACAATCCACTTTTTATTTCCCACTAACTCTAAAAAACCCTAAAATGGGAAAAAACCTAAAATGCCAAAAAAAAAAACTAAAAGTAAAACACCTTGGATGGACCCCAAATTTTACCCACATGAAATAAATCCCTAAATTAAGGATTCTACCAAGTCTTGACTTATTCCATAAAGAGGAACAAAAGTTATTAAAATTCTAAGTTCTAGACAATCCTTTAAAAAAGGTCCCTGAGCCAATTTTAGATCCCTAGATGAAGGAATTTGGCCTCGAAAAAATGTCAAAATGGCACCAAAACAATCAAACTTAGTCGGCACGGTGAACCACTCTTCACTATCTAACTCCCTATAAAATTTCAAGATGATCCAACAATCGGATCAAAAGTTATGGTCTCTGGAAGTTATGCTCCCACATCATTCTCCCTTGGTTGAAAAGAATTTTGCTCTTGTGAATTCAGTTGATTGAATTCATCCAATTTTCCACTATCAATCTTCTTCAACTCCCACTCAAGAATCCAAGTATTTTCTTCTTGTTTCAAACCTTCCCACTATACCAAATATTTGTTGTAGCTCTCATGCCTAGTAGTGACTATATTTTTGTCCAAGACATGCATCGCCCTCTCCTTTTTCTTCTTCATCTGCTCGCTTCTAGTTTACTTGTTCTTACTCCTCAACATTTTCTCATGACCTAGAAGCTTATACAAGTAAGATAAATTAAAAATTTGCAAAATAGCAAATTCATCACGTAGCTCCAACTAATAGGCATTATCACTCATTTTCTTCATAATCCTACATGGCCCGGTCTTCTCATACTTTAGTTTATTATGTGTCCCCTTTGGAAACATCTCCTTCATGAGATGAACCATCACCATATCTCCCTCTTCAAATGTGTTCACTCTCATGCTTCCATCTGTAGCTTCTTTATATCTTGCATTACTATCTTTTAGCTTCTCCCTCACTTCTTCCTACAATTTTAGCATGTGCTCTACAAATACTTCTACATCATCGCTGGTTTTTTCTTGACCTAGTAGATCAATAAGATCCAGAAATCCCTTGGGGTTCCTACCATAGACAATTTGGAAATAATACCTTCTTGTCAATTTGTTTAGCAAGGTAATATAAGTAAACTCGGCCTAATGGTAACGAAAAATCTCATTGTTTCGACTTTTCTCCAACTATGCATCGTAGAAGATTTCCCAAGATCCTATTTACTAATTTTGTTTTTCCATTAGTCTAGGGGTGATAGGAACCACTAAATTTAAGTTGTGTCCCCAATTTCCTCCATAGATTCTTCCAAAAGTGACTCAAAACTTTGTGTCCCGATTTGAAGTGATCGTTCTTAGAACTCCATGCAACCCAACCACTTTCGAATAAAACAAATTTACAACTCTAGAAGCATCATTAGTTGTCCTACAATCAATTAAATGTGCAATTTTATAAAATTGATCTATCATAACAAGAATAGAATCATGTCCTCGTTGTGTGTTAGAAAGTCCCAACACGAAGTCCATACTCAAATCAACCCATGGTCCTATAAGGACTGGTAAGGGCATATATAACCCACTATTTTGTGCATAGCCCTTAGCCATTTGGCACACTCTACATCTTGATAAAATTCTACTTATATCCCTCTTTATCTTCAGCCAATAATACTTCACCACAAGAGAAGTTGTCTTGCTTATACCAAAGTGTCCAGCCAAGCCCCCACTATGCAATTCTCTTATCATGTTTTCTCTCATTGAACCAATAGGGATGCACAACTACTTTCCCTGAATAAATAACCATTATGCATCAAATAATCACAAGAACCATTACCCAATGTAAGGTCCTTACATTGTCTCACAACATCACCAAAATCTGGATCACTTTCATACAGCTCCTTAAGTACCTCAAACCCTACTACTTTGTTTTCCATTGTTATCATCAATATTACACGCCTACTCAAGGCATCGAAAAATTGATTTTTCTTACCTGATTTGTGCTTCAAGGCAAAAGTATATTTTTTCCAATATGAAGCCCACTTCGCATGCCTACTATTTAGTTTCTTCTGTGTGTTCACATACCTCAATGCTTCATGGTCAATAAATAGTACAAACTCCTTAGCTACCAAGTAATGTCTCCAATGTCTTAATGCTTGAACAATAACATAAAATTCCACATCATAGGTAGAGTATTTCCTCCTAACCTCATTCAAGTTTTCACTAAAGAGTGTTACATGTTCTCCTTCTTGACTCAGTACAACTCCAATCCCCACATGTGAGGCATCATAATCAACCTCAAATACCTTTCTAAAATCATGTGAGGCCTCTCGACACTTTGTTCTTTGACAATTCAAAACTATCTATTGTTACTTTTGTCCATACAAACTCATTTCCCTTCATGTACTTTGTTATGGGTGTGGAAATGCTACTGAAATTCCTGATGAACTTCCTATAAAAGTTTCCATGCTATGAAAATTGTGAACCTTTGTCACATTCCTTGGAATAGGCCATTCCAAAATTGCCTTCACTTTTTCCTCATCCATCCTCACCCCATCCTCTAAGATGACAAACCCCAAAAGAACTATACCTTTTGAAGAAATGTACACTTCTTTAAGTTTTCATACAATTTTTCTTTTCGTAACAATTATAACACCAATTTCAAATGCAACAAGTGTTCCTCCATTGTCCTACATAATATCAAAATAGACAACCACAAACTTACCATTGTATTCTTAAGTACTTTGTTCATCAACCTCATGAATGTACTAGGTGCATTAGATAACTCGAATGGCATCACCATCCACTCGTAAACCCATATTTTGCTTCTCAAAGTGAGTTTTCATTCATCCCCTTCACGGATCCGAATATGATAAAACCCACTCTGCATGATCAATCTTACTAAAATATCGGGCTCTCGCTAGCACATCCATCATATCATCCAATCTTGGAATTGGGAACCAATACTTAATTGTGATTTTATTTATTGCCCTACTATCCACACACATTCTTCATTCTCCATCCTTTTTTGGAGTCAACAATGCTAGAGTCGTGCAAGGACTCATATTTTCTCTACCTAACCCTTTCTTTATTAGATTTGATACTTGTTTGTTCATCTCATCACTCTACCTTGGGCTCATTGTGTATGTTTTCTTATTAGGAAGTGTTGATCTTGGGATCAAATCAATACGGTGTTGTATATCCCTCTTCGGAGGCAACCCATCTAGTAGCTCGTATAACATAACATCAGTGTATTGTTTTAGTACCTCTCTTGTTGTTATGGGTATACTAAATGCCTTTGTTTCCACCTTCTTTTCCCTCAATGCATAGCACCAACCAACTTCTTCCATCTCTACAACAAACTCCTTTGTAGCCAACAAGCCCTCACTCTTCTCTTCTTCCTTGAAGGGTAACAAGACCACCTTTACACCATCCTTCCAAAAAGTATAAGTATTCTTCCCTCCATCATGGGTAACCTTTTTGTCATATTTTCAAGGCCTCCCCAATAATATATGGCATGTGTCCATTAGGATAACATCACACCACACCTCATCCTTGTAGGTATTCCCAATCAAAACTTTAATTAGGCATATTTTATTTATGTTTAGCTCATTCCATTTCTGAACCATGATATGCGATTGGGATACATGTGCTTTTCATATTTCAAATTCAGTTTATCAACCATCACAGATTGAGACCATATTTTCACAACTACCATCATCAATGATTATTTTACATACCTTCCCTCTAGATATGCATCTTGTTCGAAAGATATTTTGTCTGTAGCCAAGGATCACCACCAGCACTATCTTTTGCTTTCTTCTTCTCTGGGACGATCATCGTCCTCCTTATCACAAAGCTTTCACCCAATTTTGTTACAACCTCCATTTCCTCTTCTTCTCGGCTTCAACCTAGGTTTACTCGTAGTTGTTCGCTTTCCATCTCTCCTACGTAGGATAGAGCAGACACTCAAAATATTTGTGCCCTTCTTCACCCCATTGATAACAAGTACACTTCCTTTGGGGGTTATTCCAACCCCGTCCTCCACCATATCATCTTCCTCTTTGAAACCCCTACCTCTTTAGTAGCTACCGCAACCTTGACCAGATTCTTCCTACCCCTTCTACATTAGAGGATTCACCGTTTGGGGAATCAAATATAAATCTCCCTCTAGTTGGATCCGATGATGGTCCCCTTTTCACTCCTCTTCTAAAATTACTCCTCTTGTGATTTTCTTCTTCTTTTAATGTGAGTTGATAGGCATCATCTAGGCTATGGATCTCGAAACATACTCAATTCATCTTGTATGGTATAACTCAACCCATTTACATACCTTGTAGCCTTTTGTGCTTTAGACTCTCCTTGTTCCACCCAAATGGTATGCTCTTCGACGTTGCAATCCTTTACGTCCTAGGTTTTGAAACCTTCGAAATAGTGTTCGGGCATAATCTACAGAAAAAAATATTTCAACTTCTTCACCATTTTATTCCAGTTTGGATTTTGGCATTTCCTTTCCTTTCCTTAGTCTTTCGTTTTGTAGGTGATCCCACCAGATCAATGCATGTTCGTCCAACTTAGTGCATGTAAACTTAACCTTCTTCTCCTCGACATAGTTTTCCACTCAAGAAAATTTTCCATGTGATTGATTAGTTGATCAGCCCCTCTAGTTGTAACCCTCCGTCATAATCAAGAACATTAATCTTGATGTCGTCATTCTTTCCCTCCAAATCTCATATCAATCTCTCCTCAAACAACCTCTCATTTAGTGTTTCTTCATCTCTCTCATTTTCTTCATCATTGCCTCCTTCATTCATTAATGTAAGTAATTTTTAAGTATCGTTTTGGGTATACATCCCCATTTGCATGTCTTTGTCTAAAGCATGTATCTTCTCCTGTGAGCTCAACAAATTGTCTTTGTAGCTCCTGCATATTCCTATTCATCTAGGCATAACCTCCTCTCCCGCATCTAGCCATGCTTATATAAAACAAAGGTAATAAATCACACAGATAAATGTAATAAATATTACCTTCACCATTCCCTGCAAGATCCAAATTCTAATATGATACCAATTGATGTGGATCCAGTGCAAGAGGTCGAAGTGCCTCTAAAACACACACAATTTACTAAAACTCAAGAAACTTCAAAACAATTTCTTTCTCATTCCAGAATCCACACTAATCTTGTTCAACATTACGATCCATTTTTTATTTCCCAAGTAACTCTCAAAAAAAACCCTAAAACACCAAAAAAAGTAAAAGTAAAACAACTTCGAGATGGACCCCAAATTTTACCCACATGAAATAACTCCCTAAATTAAGACTTCTACTAAAAAAGGTCTTAGAGCCAATTTTAGATCCCTAAATGAAGGTAGTTGGCCCCAAAAAAATGCCGAAACGGCATCTAGCCGATCGAGTTTGGTTAGCACTGCGAACTACTCTCCACAATTTATCTCCCTATAAAATTTCAAGACAACCTTTGACAGGTTGGATCAAAAGTTATGGTCTATGGAAGTTATGCTTCCGCATCGTAAAGTTGTAACATGTCCACATGAGATTAGGCACAACATATGTTCTTGCATAAACATCTTCATATGGATACTCTTTGATTTTTAAAGCTTGGTCTTGTGGAGGTTGCCTACATGGTAAATTTTTATCTTGGATTGAAGAATTTGTTGCCAATAAATAATTTAGAGGAACTCATTTGGAACAAATGTTTTCCACTCGATGATATTAACAACGTAGTAACTAGCTTGCCATATTTGTGGACTTATAAAAGGAAATGTTCAAAGGCTTTCTAGAGGTGCAATGAAGGACTGCAATCGTTTCAAAATATTCGTCTTTAAATGGTGCCAAAAGCTTTTGCAACATAATCCTATTCGATCATTGTTCAATGCAAAACTTTGTGCTAGGGGATCTTCAACAAGGTGGATCATAACATAGGCACATTTGTGGGGTTGGTGGCGATGGAATGGCTTCTCAAATTCATGATTACGAAGACCCTACTTTCAATCCGGACTTCAAAGGAGCGTACAATGGATGGCTATAAAGTGGAATGCCTTCTCAAATCCATGATTACGAAGACCCTACTTTCAATCCGCACTGCGAACTACTCTCCACGATCTATCTCCCTATAAAATTTCAAGACAACTGTGGTTGGATCAAAAGTTATGGTCTATGGAAGTTATGCTTCCGCATCGATAAAGTTGTAACATGTCCACATGAGATTAGGCACAACATATGTTACCGCATAAACATCTTCATATGGATACTCTTTGATTTTTAAAGCTTGGTCTTGTGGAGGTTGCCTACATGGTAAATTCTTTATCTTGGATTGAAGAATTTGTTGCCAATAAATAATTTAGAGGAACTCATTTGGAACAAATGTTTTCCACTCAAATGATATTAACAACGTAGTAATTGGCTTGCCATATTTGTGGACTTATAAAAGGAAATGTTCAAAGGCTTTATAGAGGTGCAATGAAGGACTGCAATCAGATTAAAAATATTCGTCTTTAAATGGTGCCAAAAGTTTTTGCAACATAATCCTATTCGATCATTGTTCAATGCAAAACTTTGTGCTAGGGGATCTTCAACAAGGTGGATCATAACATAGGCACATTTGTGGGGTTGGTGGCGATGGAATGGCTTCTCAAATCCATGATTACGAAGACCCTACTTTCAATCCGGACTTCAAAGGAGCGTACAATGGATGGCTACAGTGGAATGCCTTCTCAAATCCATGATTACCAAGACCCTACTTTCAACCCGAGACTTTGGAGGAGCGTACAATGGATTCTATGTATTGCTACATCCTAGATTCATGCCATGTAAAAAGAAACTAGAAGTCTTGTTGATGATGAGTTTGGTGCAAATGTTTCTAAATAGATTTTAGTAGTGTTTTGCTCTTCATCTAACTATATCTTTGAATTATGATTTTGTATTAGTTTGTTTCTTTGATTCTTTTTGTTCACTAGATAATTGGTTATCTTGTTTCCTACATAGTCAAGTGACTCTTTCCCCCTCTTGTTTTTATACAAATGTTGATGATGTAACATCTCTTTTTATTAACAAAATTTATATCCTTCTCAAACAAAACAGGCTTTCTAGAGGTCCTCAATGTTTTTGACTGAACATTGGCACTCGAGCAAAAGGGTGCATTCAGCATTTAAAGTGTTGCCCTTTCGGTAAATTGGAAGTAAATGGTCATCTCATAATTTGAGTAATCATTTACTGCATGCATTTCAATATTAACGGGAAGAAAATGGTCATCACATATTTTGAGTAATCATTTATTGCATGCATTTCAATATTGACGGCAAGAAAATCTGCTTGATTCAGATTGTCTAGAGTGCAAAGTGTGTAGTTCCTCAACGCCTCAATTGACTGTAAATTTGGCACTGAAAAGTGTTACCCTTCCCATAAATTGGAAAGAAATGGTCATCCCATATTTTGAGTAATCAAATAATGCATGTACTTCAATATTGGCGGCCAGTGCTTGAAGTAAGTTATCATGAGTGCAAAGTGTGGCTTTAGACTTTCGAACTAACAAGCAAACTATAAATTATTAATTGTGACAATCAGAATCCACAATTAGAAGTAAGAATCTCCCATTTCCAAACTGAAGTTTGTATAGAGACTGCAATGTTTTGCCTTTCTTATTAACTTAGAACTAGATGTTGTGTCCTTTAAATATGTAGCTTATTTCTATAAGCATCTATTATCATTGATGTGTTTGTTGACTTCAGATGTGAACTTATAAATATTGATGGTTTTTAGAGAATCACCATCTATTCGGGTGTTGATTTAGATGTGAACTTCACGGTTTCTCTCAACTTCTTTGCAGTCAGCTTATAGACTTACCACATATCCTGTGTTGATTTGATCAAAGATGTGGTAAACTTTTAAAATATTGATGATTTCTCTCAATCTCAAGTAACTTTGGAGTGAACTTAGAGGCTGTCTCTCAACTTCAAATAACTTTGGAGTGAACTCGAGGCTATCTCTCAACTTCAACGTTGCAGTCAATTGAGAGGCTATAAGTATGATTCTTAAAGAGGGAACATATTAAGTATCTCCCATGGAATGTATGTACAATATATGCACCAAAACATTCTAAACTTGTGTAGGTTGGGTTGTTTCTACATTATATATTTGCACGCCAGTATTTTCCTTTCAAAAAATAGAAACAGTAAATACAAAAATTGTATTAAATGAAATGTTTGGATGCATGCAGAACATAGTTTAAATATATTAAAGGTTATTGTTTCCCTAAATAATCCAAGAATCCTATAGTTACAAAGTTTAAAGAGCCAAGCTGTGTTTGCCACAACTTCCAACAGAAGGAAGGTGTTTTAAAAGTTCGAAGGAAGATAGATTAAAGTAGTTTTTCTGAAAGAACACAATTTCTTTAAGACTCTTTATAAATGCGTCAGAAATATATAAATCCAATCATATAAAAGAATGTTCAACTCCTCAAATGGTCCCCTTACCAAACGGAATCCCCAAGAATAAAAGGCATGCACCATGAACATTGAAAGGTAAGAATTTTACAAACTTGGAAATCATATGATTTCACCAAAATTATCATTATAAATACATAGTACTTTAAAAATGTATACAGACTAACAAGCCACTTAATACATTTCACTATATTGCAAATTAATAGAATGAGCCAAAACCTTTTAGTGTAGAGTAGGAGATTTTCCCTCAGTGTTATGCTCAACAAAGTAGTGAGCCTGTTTAGCTTAAGAAGACACAGCACTGCCCCCGAAGAATCTAATGAACGTGTTTTTAGTTCTTCCAAAGCGTGGTTTTGTGCTATGATTATCATGGAATGTCTTCTCCAATCCCTGAAATTATGCAAGAATACATCTAGACCCAGCTTGACAAATGGAAAAAGAATCCTGATAAAATCCTTTGGTCAACAGTAAAAAAATATTGGAGGCCTATTAAAATTACAAAGACCAAAAACACAATGTCTCAATCTGCATCATTTTCCAGCATTCAGTTATCAAAGTGGTATTCCGTCGAACTTTGAGGTTTCATTACATGCTAGCACCAAGCCTTCAACATTTCCTGGCAAGAGGAACTTGCCCCATCTGCAGCCAGTGGATACCCGTTCACGAGGAGGAACAATCATTAGAACATTCTCATGTCGCTGAACGACGCCCATGACAGTCACCGTACTTCCTTCCTTGATGTACCTGAAGAAGTGGAAGGATCAAATTTTAAGAGACAATTAAGCTCTCTGAACTGATCAAAATTATGCTAGTCAATTTTGTTTTAAAATTTCTAACGGACAAATATAAACAAAAACATTACTCCATAAACTTGCATCCTATAGTCAAAAGAGAAAATAATCATGGAAATGAAATACATAATATCACTGATGGACCAGGTTTACACAAAACTAAGAGGGCTTTTCGTGTCTTTTTATTAACTAGGTCACAAAAAAATCTTACCCCTCCTTCAACCGCATTTCACGATCATCACTTGAAAGATTTCTTTCACCCAGCCAGCGGACAAAATCATTAGGTAGATCCTTATTCCTTGGGCCAATATCTACAACTGAACTTTCTTCAACGCAGGGAGTGACCGTGCACCATAACCAGCCTTAACCAAAGCTCTCAATCCAGATTGAAAATCTGAGATATAGAAATCTGCTACATGCCTCTGAGGAAAAAATATTACAAAGATCAAAATGACACAATGAAATGAACTAATCAAGCTACCCTCAGCACATGGAAGTTCCAACATAAAAACCATAACAAAAGTATATTTAATGGCAGGAGAGTGCCTACAACAGATTGAAAAGCTAGGTAAGCAACATAATGAAACCACGTACTCCGTGAAAAGTTTAATTGAAGTTAAAATCCCTATAATCAGTAATCACAGTAGTTGCAATTTGCAATCTTCATTTTTTGTAAACATAATAAATAAAAACATGGATTTCATTCACATGCTTGATATTTTACACTTCAATTAACTTGGGAAATAAACTTCGATATGTAGTTAATTGACAACTGCTCGTTAGAATTCAAGTTTTACCTCTAAGTACCTCAAACCCCATGTAAATATGCGGTGCCCCACCCTGGCAGGCTTCGATTTCCATCCTCTATACTCGTGAAGGCCTGTGGAAGCGTAAATACAGCGATTAACTCTTTGATATGATGTCTCTAAAGGTACACTTCCACAAGTGACGACCTGCAAAAAGTTAAGAACCAGGAAACCAAGCACAAAGAGTGAATTTAGCTCAAATGAAAAATATGTTAGACAAAAAAATTATTCAATGTAATTTTGAAATACTAATACATACTCATGAACCATACAAATCATAAACAGCAGACACATTCTTCAAGGCTTGCTGATATAAAAAGGATGATAGTAAACAAAAAGAGATTATATTGAAAAGAGCAACAAGCCAAGCGGAAGTAACAATCTAACAGAAAACACCTTTTCTAACATCTCTTTCAGTTGAAAATTAGTGGTTATTTTAATACAACCATGCAATAGTTAATGTGCCAATGCCCTGCAAGGCGCAACCTGTCAAATATAGAATCATAAACTGCAGAAGGAAGACATACAATTTAAAAGCAGGCCAAGAATACAGGAATACTGGAGAACTAAAGGAATCGCCAAAATGCAAATTGAAAAACATATTATAATATACATTTTGACAAGTATAATTTAATTGACTATAAGCCTCATAAGCAGGCAGGTTGGCCTGTACAAAGTGATGTTAAAAATGAAATAATTGAATTGCTCAATTGCAAATAGTTCGTGGTGTGTTTCTCAGATCCCATTTTCTAATGCATATCCCTCTCAAGATGATACCACAGTAGACCTTCCTCATTGTTTTGGAGAGGTGTCATACCACACCTACAAGAAATACAATTTGCCTAGAACAACTACAATTCCGTCCACCTTAGTATCAGCTCAAAATAAGACAAACCCCATTTCTCGATGTTCATTGGAAAATTATATGATTGCAAGCACACGCAAAAAAACTTGTACAAAGACCGTTCTCTCTAGTTTAGCCTCTTTTTCCCATTCCTTTTCCTTTGTATGGCAATTAATTATCTTTCAATCCAAACACCATTTCTAACTTAAAGCAGGCTCCCCATAATGTCTATCAAAAACACAAAGATTCTGCACAGTGCATAGGGAATGTACCAGCAATACAAACAATGATCATTAAAGAGATCCTTGTCTGATCATTTAAGAAAAAGAATAACATAGGAAACATGTGGAATTTCTTTTGGCACGTCACAACAACATATAACCCTGCAAGAGATAATTTAATATATGTGCTTGCACAGCTTTGTGAGATGGTCTACCACGAAGACATGACTCTAAGGGGAATCTCCATTTTACTTGGGAGACTTAAATTGAGCTTCAGAATGAGAAGACAGTGGAAGAAGTGATGCTGTGCTACGGCTGTCAAAGCAACGGAGGATCAAAGGTGAATAAATATCCCCAGAAAAGCCAACAAAAAAATCCATGTGGTATTGAATAGTATAAGAGAGAATTGAAAAATAATTAAAAACCCAAGACGCAATGTATTGGCAAATTCCATCAGAACCAATGTTTTTGCAAACTTCAATAAGTATAGAATCTCCCATGGAAGGCAGAAGCTACCTGGCTTCAATGCAATAAAGAAGGAAGCCCAAACCCAGTATTACGATGCGCACACATTTAAATGGGTTTATCATCTGTTATCAAACCTGAACACATAAATATCACAGGAAAGACATAAGAAAGCATATGCCAAGTAAAGAAAGGGCACAACAATGTGCAGTACACCAACGTCAGCGAGAGAAACACAGGTCAAGATTGCTCTGCATTTGAAGAAGTAGATATTGTGTCTTCACCTAAAGAAAGATATCATTTATGAGTGTCATCACAATTGGGAAAGTAGAAGTAACCAGCAACCAGCAACCTGTAACAGGGTATACACCACAAGGTAATTCCTGAAGCACAAACTAATAAAAGAAAGTTTGACATCAAAACAAAAATACAAGTCATCCAGTATAGAATGGGAAAAGTAGCAGGGCAGTGTGAACTATGGTTAGGACAGTCAGGATTACCTTGATGTCTAGGCAAAATATTACTATGCAAAGATGGTATTCAACAGCAAATAATGGGAAGAAGCATACAAAGAAATCTATGATAGTGATTTATTGATCACTAATCTAATGCCAAAGATATTTTCTCAAAAGAATGGAAGAAGGTATAAGATTCATACGGTAGAGTGTAAACTATTACAGGATACAATCAATGTTTCTAATAAAAATTACAGGGCAAGTTATTTAGTTACTAGCTTCTACACCTTAAGGGGATAGGGTAACATTGACAGGCATTACAAAAGGTCTACGTGACAAGGAATCAGAAACAGGTCTTAAACACAGAAATGCTGATTTTCAAAAACCCTGGGTACAAAATGGGACGGATACATCCGTTCAATATCTATAATAAATAATACTCCTTTCTAGTCCATAAAAGATAAAGCACTTAAAATATATATAATATTCATAAATGAGAGTGTCTGCTTTAGCATTGCAAATTTGCATGTAATGTGTATATGTACATTTAAGTAAGTGTCTTTCAGAAGTTTAGGGTTTAGTTTTTATGTTTTATGATTTTATCTGCTTCCTTTTTTGGCTTTTTGAAATACCTGTGCCACCGGGAACAACCCCAAAATGCCTGCTGGATATGGTATGGAAACAGAATAGTCATCTCCATACCATTTCCAGCACAGAGGGAGGAATTTCCAGAGCATTTCTGTACCGGAAGCATCAGGACACAGGTACAGGAGGTCTAAGGAGTTTACCCTGCAACATAGCAAAAGGTTAATATTGGTGTGACTGTAGAGAGCATGAAAAAATGGAAGTAATAGGTCATACCAATATGGCCCTTTTTATAGAGCCTAACAGTGTCCCCTATCTCCATTAAGTGTGGTAGCTAGTGCATATAGAGTTATTTGAAATGACTGACAAATAATCTATCCTGCATGATGAGCTTGTCGCACGTGGGCTGTATTCTAGAGGTGACGTCCTTTTTCAGAATGGAGTTCTCATCTCCATTCAGCTCATGCAGCTGTTATCCCTTCTTGTTCATCCTGCATGACAAGCTTGTCGCACTTGGGCTGTATTGAAGATGATGTTCAGAATGGGGTTCTCATCTCCCATCAGCTCATGAGGACGTCACTCATAATCTAAATCAAACCCTAGTTATTATATTCTAATAATCATGGTTTGCTAACATGTATACCATTCAGAGTGCAATATATATTATTAAATAATCTTGCAAAAGGATCTTTATCACATGCATACATGAGATCAACTATCCGAAATGCAAGGCAGATATAGAATGGAAGAGGCTCTCAGGAACCAACTGGAAAAAACATAGGGTATAGTAGTTAGTGACCTAAATAAGAATCAAGCCATGATTATTTCATTCAGGTATATAAATAGATATTTCTTGATTATGGAAGCTTGGAAGTACTTGTAAACCAAGCACCACAAGAAAAGTATAGTTCGTGTATCTAAATAACAGAGATAGAGAAAACCATTTTCATTTAATTTTTGCTGAAGTAAACCCTTGTCCTCCAAGTACATGGAAAGAATCTCATGCCTCCTCAATAAATGCACTCCAGGTAACTACTGAATAAAAAGCAAAGCCAATCATGTTGCTAGTCATTCAGCCTTGGCTGCGTCTAATAGATCATGAGACGAAACCTCAAAAAAGTAGATACGCAAAGGCATGCGGCTTAATATGAATAGATTTCAGGTGGAGAAAAGCTACAATTCCAGGAATTACTTGTTTTTCGTAATAGAGGCAATTCTATGCCAAACTATTAAATTTGTTTAAGTTTCCTAAAGCATAAGTTAGCACCAAAAACCAAATCTTGGCTGAAGTTGATTCCCACCATTTATTTGTAGAACAAAGCTATGGCCCACATAGACTTTCAAATGTTCTCAAATAGATTTGATTGCATCTTACAAATTTTACAATTTGGATCCATACCCACACCGGCTGACTAAACTCTAAAACTTCAACTGCAAAGAAGTAAAATTTGAAACCTAACATAGACTATTATTCACTTAACGACTGATCTAGAAGTATTTACTACAACAAGTGTACAAGCATTCTTTGCTAAATTAATAAATTCATAATGATTTGGGCTACTATATATATATATATATACACGAGACTACTGATTGATACTTGTACCCTGATCTGCTAGCTTATAGCACTTGAGACTTTCTAAAGAATGACAATCACACCCATCTACATGTGCAAATCACGTTGTGCCCTTTAAAAGAAACTTCACCATTTCTCGCTTTCTATCAGACGCTCAAAATTTTTCCTATCAATCAGTGCAAAATGCCTCACACCTATCTAGATTCTATACTCCATTGTTCTTCATAAACACCTTATTCTCATCCTGTTGTGAGCTTTGAGTTTTCCTACCCTGCCAGTAGTTATACCTATTGAGTACTGTGCTTCAAAGATAAAATGTTAAAATAATTCTTAATTTTTCTATCCCAGTGTGATTTAAAATGATGGCTTCCCAACATGGACATTAAAGCAATAGAATGAGCAAAAGAGTTATGGTTATCGACTCAATTAATAACTGCAAGTTGGACTTCCTTCTGCATGTATGATCTCATTTTTATAGCAACTTGGCTAATTGACAATTGTACATGCACAGGAAAGTTTAGCTGTTATTACCACTCCCCGACATTGTGTTTCCATGTACAAGAAAGTTTAGCTTAAGGTATTTTGGCTCCCTCCTCAAGTTGCCTTCAAGTTATAATCTGATAGTGCTGCTAAAGGTAGCCTGTGCCCTGTTGGAAACAGTGGACAGTTTAAACTTTAGTTATATTAACTGTCATCCAGTTTTGTTTAATGCATAAGATGTGAGCAGAGAGACTAATAATCCAGCTGACGAAGTCACCATGCTTAGGGATCTTCGTGTTGCTATTTTACGAGGATGGAAGGTCATGATTGAAAGTGACTCGCAGATCATAATAAATGCCACAAAATAAGGGAAAGGTGGAAAGTTGGAAGCTTGAGGCTACCATCGAAGAAGCCAAGTGGCTGGCCAGCAAGTTTGTCTCTATCTCCATTCCAGCATATCAAGCAAGAAGGAAATAGAGTGGCTGACTTACCCAAAACGAGATAGTTGGGTTATTATCTTCTGAAGATGTCTTTGATACACTATAGTTAGCTCACTTTCCTATGGATATTTAAGGAATCCTTGTTAGTGATGCATTTGCCCCTCCCATTTCCCCTCATGTGTCCTTGTAATAATTTTGAGGTTATGTTTTAATTATAATTTGGGCATGACATGTAGGACTGATTACTAAGCCATTAAAGTTTATCCACGTGTGACCTCAGATATTTCATGGAAACGCTTGGATTTATTGAGGTGAGGTGAAAAGTACCTTCCCCATTTTTTTACTGGTCATTTTCGATTACGTTGTGCTGGTGAATAGCACCATCACCCTGTTGTGGAGCTTGGCCTCTTTGCAGGTAAATAGTGTCATCACCCTGCTGTGGAGCTTGGCCTCTCTGGTTCCCTCCAATTCAGCTCCCACAGCAAACCAAAATTCTCTTGGGGTTGGGCTGAGAAAATGAATGAGGGGAGTGGGGAAAAGGGTTTTAAATTGTAGCTCATTTTTCCTATTTTTCCCATTTGGGCTGAGAAAATGAATAAGGGTAGTGGGGAAAAGGGTTTTAAATTGTAGCTCCTATTTTTCCCATTATCTAGAAGAAGATAGCCAAGCTTCATTTGGGTGAACAATTGTTAGTTTTGCTCTGTGCTGATGGTTGTGCTGGAGGTGGGTGCCCCTAGAGCTGGTGTGAGAAGTCAAAAGTTGATTGCGTTTGAAGGTTGTGTTGTGAGAACCTAAAGTTCCCCTCCTGTCTGTGATTTTTACTGTTTCTCCTTCTCTCCTTTGCCAGTTTCTGAGAAGGTAGCTTTTCCCTCATATGACAGTGATCCCACAAACTTTATTGGGCTTCTAGCTTCCCCCTTATTTGCTGTGAAGATATCTGTGGCATGCCCTTCTCCTGACTATTATCCCAAGTGTGTTGTCTGGCCTTGGTAATTCTCATTCTCCGAGTAAGAGAGAGAGGAAATAAAAATGTCTTCTTGCATTTGGGGCTCTAGTTTTTTCTCTTTATCTGGTTTCTCAAATTGTGGCCTGTGCCTCAGAATCTTGATTGCGTCCAACTCTTCTCAACCTCTGAAAGAAGATAAGGGGAAAGGTTTGGCTAGCACTCAGCCTTCCCAAGCAGTAGGTCCTCTAGGCATTTAAGATGCCTGCAAAGTCTAGCTCGAGTGGTCAAGTACGCCCTTTGACTGGTGGGAGCAGGAAGCGGGATCCAGATACTAAAATAAAAACTTCCAATCTCTTAGAATATTTTAGTGACAACCGACTGAATGATTACATCAAGGTGAGACTGGAAATGCAGAAACCATAAATGAAATTGTTAGCAACATAATACAGGAACCTGAGCAAACTCTTGCAAGGAAGAATATATATGAATATGATGTGGCCAACAATCATTCATTTACTTAGATGGTTAAAATGTCTGACTATTTTTTCAGAGAAGTCCCACTTTAGTGGTTCATGATATCAATAGTCGAATGAATCATGGCAAAACCAGGGGCAAGGTCATGGAGGTTAGGTGGCAGACAAATCACCTTCAAGCCTGTGCAGACAAAATTGGCATGGCCTTGAACATCCCCTTACCTGATGCTCCAGCTTTCAAGGTTGATTTTGTTGAGGAGGTTGGTGAAGGCTCGAAGCTGGCTGAGATAATTGGTGGACTGAGGATTTCTTTGTTTCAATTTTTTTCTACTTTAGTTTTCTGGACCTACATTTCGAGGCTGATTTTGCACCACAATGGTAGCAGCCTGTTTTTACTGGGTGGATAAAAATTAACTCTGACTATGAATTTATAAAAGGTACCGATAATATATTTTTACACACCTAATATTCTAATATATGTGTTTGTGAACTAACAATTACATGACCCAAATTTCTCCAATTTAGTGCGCCCTGGAAACACATAAATGTATCTACCTTACGGTCTTCAGGTGTGGAAAAGATAGAACAGAATAAATAAAACCAATAATGCAGATAACCTGCGAAATCTAGAAAGATATAATCCCTGTAATAATCTGTATTTATTAAAGGCATAAAAATTGTGATCTACAGATACCTGAGATAGAAAGATAACTGATAAGCCTAATCTCTCTGGGAATCTGTATTTATAAAATGAATCAAAATTGTTATGTGTGGATGCCTAAGATAGGAAGATATGCCACAACTCACGAAACAGACATCTAATGTATGACACAAAACCAAGAGGTCTGCAAAAGTAAATCAAAGCTACAATCAATCTTTGGACAACTACCAAAGGTAAGCAAAAATCTTGGCAATCTCAGACTACCCACAACACGTATTTACTAAAGAATTCTTATGACCCATAGGGAAATTTGTTCATAATGGGTATCTAAACTCGTGTCATTTAGCTACTAACAGGCGAGCATTGGCACAGGCCATTTAAAAGAACAATCAGTTAATAATTTATTAATTTGCCATGAAGTATGCCCAACTTAAACAAACAACTAAATATTCAAAACGCTAATCAAAATCTGCCCCGCCACTTATCTCCCAATGAAAACTTAGAGCAAAAACAAGCCCTGTTCTTCCAAAATGTATGCGCAAAACTCTAGAAAAAGTAACACAACTGCTGAAGACGAGATCCTCGAACATCTTAAATACTATCTAATCACACTCTAGGAATAGAGTTGTGCATGAAATTTCGGAATTTAGTTCAGAAGCATTATATTTGTTTTCTTAGGAAAAAAAAATTTCATATTCAAATGTGGCATCAGAATTTAACTGTGTATAACAGAGATGTATCCCTGGGAGCCAGTTCCCGAGAAATGCGTCCCCTAGGGCACAGGGACTTGCAAGCAAATCAGGGACATCCCAAAGCCAAACCGTTTGAAAAGGAAGAGCTTGGGGACGACCACACCATGTTCCCCCTTCCATCTCCTATGGAAACTTGTTCACTCTCCCACGAAAACATAAATTAATTGGAAAATAGAAAATATCTGAATTTACCAAGAACTGTAATTAACCTTACCTCGTTTATGAGGGTGACCAATTTGCTCTCTATTTTACAACCAACAGAAAATAAGGTTAAGCAGTTGTAAGCATTTGTTGCATGATTTATCATTATTGCTGGCAAATATGCAGCGCTGTCAAAAACATTGTAGCCCTTTGTATTTATGGGCAATAAATGATTAAAAATACGCTATATTTGGATATATGAAAGTTTATATTCTGCTGGTGGTGGTATCCTATTCAAAGAATCAAAACAATTCTGCACTGAACAGACTATATTCTAGATAAACTCTAACAATATGGAGCAATATATTCAGTGTTCACAATAGTCTCTCTATGTCTGTTCACAATACTCTCTCAATATTTGCAACAATTATAAACTATTAATTAATAATGATTATAATGATGACTCGGGCACACTAATCATTAATCAGATACAAATCTGAATATGACATAGACTCAGCATAATAGAGCTACAAATTACATTCCAACTTACCGAATGAAATTGAAAACACTTATTTAATAATTCATTTTTATGTCATCGTGCAATGTAGATTCATTGTATCTTCATTTGGAGTTTTTGTCTGCTACTATCAATGAGAAAATAATGAATATAACAGATATGTGTAATGTCAAATAAATTTTAATATTATATCAAATACAGTTGTGTCATTTGCTCTCCCCTTCTACTAGGGATTTTAAGAAGCTTTTAGGAATCCCCTCTTTGCATCCCCACACTTCCTCATGCTTCGATGGAACATAGGAATTTAACTCAAAACTCGAACTCCATCCTTTTTTTCTCAGTGAACGTGAAAACTTTATAAAATATACTGTATAACAATCCAAACCTCAAGAAAAAGTCAGCGAATGCAGGACACAAAAAAAGTGGTTTGTAAAAGCTAATAGGAACTACAACTAATATTTGGACAACTACGAAAGACAAGCAAACAAAATTGGCAATCTCAGACTACCCACAAGGCTTAGTTATAACAAAATAATAGTACTTCAAGGTAAAGTTGTTCTGTATGGACATCAAATCTCATGTCATTTAGCTACTAAAAGACAGGCATTGGCACAGGCAAATTAAAGAACAGATTAGTTGAAAATTTGAAATGAAGTATGCACAACTTTAACAGAACAAGTACAATTCAAAACATGAATCAGAATAAACCACCCCGGTGAAAAACAGGGAACAAATTAAGGTCAGGTGTTTCAAAATATACGTGCAAAACTCTATAAAAAGAAAGAAAACGGCTAAAGATAGGATCCTAGAACCTCTTCACTAGCATCTAGTCACACTAGCAATAGGCTGTGCATGCATTTTGAGAATTTAGTTCAAAAACATCTTATTCATTTTCATCAGAAAACTTTTATCATATTAAAATGTGGTCATCAGATGGAGAGCACCGGCAGTGAAGGTTTCATCTGTAAGATTTTCAAGTTTTCTTGGCTATTTTCTCCTAATTTTTCCTATAACAAAAAATAAACACAAATGCCACAGAAAAAAACAAATGGTGCGAGAGAAGCGAAGGGATGCAGCATGGAAACATTGCAATAGCTGAGGAAAATCAAAGTGTATGCATTGTTTAAAAATACTATAGGAGAATAAAATGGCCCAATTAACTGGCCTTGATGCAACACCATGCCCCAATGTCCCTCTTCTCCTGATCAAGAGAATGCCGAGTTGGAGGCCATAAAAAAGGAATAACATTGAGAGAGTGTAATCTCCTGGGATGGGGCAATAACTGAAAATCCATTATATATCACTCAAAATCATGATTCGCCTGCACCTACCTCGACTACATACCCCATGATGACCTCATTGAGGCTCTCTGAGTGTTTCTACTGCTACTTGTCCTCCTACAACTAGCAGTGCTCATAAGCCTTTGCTCCACGACCTGCTGCGATGCTTAGAATTTAATTGAAAGCATGGGTCAGATGAAAGCTCAACATGAAACCACATAGAAAGCTACAGGCAATCCTTGTTTTAATTCAAATTTTCCCATTAGAGTTGTCAGATCTCCACATTGCAAATGTGGAGTTGATAGCATTGCTGTTTGCCGTCATCAGATGGAGAGCACCGGCAGTGAAGGTTTCATCTGTAAGATTTTCAAGTTTTCTTGGCTATTTTCTCCTAATTTTTCCTATAACAAAAATAAACACAAATGCCACAGAAAAAAACAAATGGTGCGAGAGAAGCGAAGGGATGCAGCATGGAAACATTGCAATAGCTGAGGAAAATCAAAGTGTATGCATTGTTTAAAAATACTATAGGAGAATAAAATGGCCCAATTAACTGGCCTTGATGCAACACCATGCCCCAATGTCCCTCTTCTCCTGATCAAGAGAATGCCGAGTTGGAGGCCATAAAAAAAGGAATAACATTGAGAGAGTGTAATCTCCTGGGATGGGGCAATAACTGAAAATCCATTATATATCACTCAAAAATCATGATTCGCCTGCACCTACCTCGACTACATACCCCATGATGACCTCATTGAGGCTCTCTGAGTGTTTCTACTGCTACTTGTCCTCCTACAACTAGCAGTGCTCATAAGCCTTTGCTCCACGACCTGCTGCGATGCTTAGAATTTAATTGAAAGCATGGGTCAGATGAAAGCTCAACATGAAACCACATAGAAAGCTACAGGCAATCCTTGTTTTAATTCAAATTTTCCCATTAGAGTTGTCAGATCTCCACATTGCAAATGTGGAGTTGATACATTGCTGTTTGCCGTCATCAGATGGAGAGCACCGGCAGTGAAGGTTTCATCTGTAAGATTTTCAAGTTTTCTTGGCTATTTTCTCCTAATTTTTCCTATAACAAAAAAATAAACAAAAATGCCACAGAAAAAAACAAATGGTGCGAGAGAAGCGAAGGGATGCAGCATGGAAACATTGCAATAGCTGAGGAAAATCAAAGTGTATGCATTGTTTAAAAATACTATAGGAGAATAAAATGGCCAAATTAACTGGCCTTGATGCAACACCATGCCCCAATGTCCCTCTTCTCCTGATCAAGAGAATGCCAAGTTAGAGGCCATAAAAAAAAAAGGAATAACATTGAGAGAGTGTAATCTCCTGGGATGGGGCAATAACTGAAAATCCATTATATATCACTCAAAAATCATGATTCGCCTGCACCTACCTCGACTACATACCCCATGATGACCTCATTGAGGCTCTCTGAGTGTTTCTACTGCTACTTGTGCTCCTACAACTAGCAGTGCTCATAAGCCTTTGCTCCACGACCTGCTGCAATGCTTAGAATTTAATTGAAAGCATGGGTCGGATGAAAGCTCAACATGAAACCACATAGAAAGCTACAGGCAATCCTTGTTTTAATTCAAATTTTCCCATTAGAGTTGTCAGATCTCCACATTGTAAATGTGGGGTTGATAGCATTGCTGTTTGCCATGCAAGTTTT
This sequence comes from Taxus wallichiana var. yunnanensis, assembly GCA_018340775.1. Lineage (NCBI taxonomy): Eukaryota > Viridiplantae > Streptophyta > Pinopsida > Cupressales > Taxaceae > Taxus > Taxus wallichiana. The sequence goes on from CM031235.1 coordinate 221,888,404, forward strand.
GAAGGCCATGAATCTGAAGTTACAGAGGAGAGGATATTGAACAATTCTGTCCAGGATGTCACTGCAGTACATGAATCGCATCATACCTCTTGGGAAACTTACGAACACAGCACAATGTCAATCGAGTGGACTGATTGAAGAAACAGAACTTTTGTAATTTTGTTCTGTATTGTCCCTTGGCTACCATGTTTCAGAAATCACTTCATGCATCAGCTAATAGAAAATGTAAACCTCCTTGTCAACCTATTCCAGTTGATTTTCATGGAGATGAATGTGGAAACATTTTGAACAGGTGATCTCTGATAATTCGTCTGCCAATGTAGCTGCTGGGAGGCTTGTTTCGTACAAATACATCTCTACCATTGTGCAGCAAAATATACAGATCTAATGTTAGATGATGTTGGTTTATATCAGTTGTGGACAATGTCGTGTCCTTCTACAACCATTAAAAATTTAAAGGTCATAACATGAAGTGAACATTCACATAAAACAAGGAGCTTGACAGTCCCATGTAAGCAGTTTGTGGGCAGATATTAAATTTGAAGAAAATGGAAACAGATGTTTGTAGGCCATAAATGGATACAATCCAACTATACTGGGAAAATAGACGCGAAAGTTGTGGTATGTGTTAGTTTTGAATGGCTTCTTGCGAGATTATAAGATTCTCAAAGCCCGTGGTTAAGGTCCTTTGCATGGTAAGTATTCTCCCTCGGTATGTTATATCCATGAGGCTGTGTAAAGGACTAAAGAAGAAAATTTAATAGCGCATGACAGCTCTGACGATAAACACCTGCATCTTTGGACTGTATTATTGATAAAAGGAGGCCACATTAGCTTCATGGACCTGTACATGCAATCGTGGACACAGCTAAACAGCCCACCAACAAAAGCTATCTATTAGTAATAGCCAATCCAACTAAGAAAAAACCCATAACACAAAGAAAACTCCAATGCTTATTTTTAGTTTGAATAATGAGATCGTTCAGTGAAAAATGTAATTCTACAATGTAGTTTGAATGTTGAGGTCATTCGACAAAAATGAAGAATAACTACAACCGTAACATCATGTAAAAAAATAATGCATGCATATCGACATTCAGTGTAAGGTTTTCACATATAACAATGTACTATGTAGTATCTATAGGCAATAATTACGTTGAATGTGAGAGATTGAATTTTCAGACAAATACAGTTCTCTTCCAAAACAAAAACAGCTTACCCCAGTGACTTTCACATACTGTCCATCTTGTGCATTCCTCAAATCAGCATCATTGTACGAGGCCATGAAATCAAGAACAGATCTCTTTCCCCAACAAACGTTCCATGTCATCAGAAGACAAACACAGCTAAACAGTCCACCGACAACAATCAAAAGGATTGCATTGTGAACAGTGGCCACAATGAACCCTCCTGCAATAAACCCCACTATAAACAATGGGATAAGAGTCCAGAGTAACACCTTGGGGAAACCCCTTCGGAAGGAATAGTCGTCGGCATTGCTGAGATTGCTTACGGCCTGATTGTGATTCATGCTTGCAAGCTTAAGAGGCATTCCCGAAGGATCCAGCGGCCCAGAAGTCACCTTTTTCACCGCACCAGAGGATGATAGAGGCCCCGACGTGATGAGTCCCGTTGCCGGAAGCAAATTACCGGAATTTGTCCTCACTATTGCAGGAGCGGAGGACTGAGGGCCTGAAGTTTTCATACTACCGCTGGAAGGCGCAGATTTAAGGTTTGGTCCGACTGTCATGTCACCACTACGCGGCCCGGACTGAGAAACCTGCCGGCTGAGATTGGCGGATTGAGGGCCGGACTTCGATCCCTGGTTACCACTTGATGCAGGCCGTGAAAGTCCGCCAGGGTTTAACGGCCCCGATGCCCTCGGAGCTCCCGCTGATGAAAGAGGCCCTGAGTTAGACGAACTTGAAAGCTTCTGTAGCGAACCGGATTTCTTCATCTTGCTGGGGTTTTCCACCGGGATGTCGAACATTTTCCCCAGCTCGCCGGATTTCTTGATGTCTCCTCCCGTGTAAGGGACTGCCGTTGAGCTCATCGTCGGCTGCTTGTCTTTGTATTGTTCAGGACGTCCAGAGACGTAGAGACCATTGCTGAGCTGGTGAGCTAAAACCCTCCCACTGTTGCTCGACGCCATTGATAGAGAGAAAACAGATCTTTACTGTACGTATTTCTGTTTAAATTGCAAACAAGAACGGATAAAAACATCAAAATTTGTCTATTTTTCCTGCATTTTCTGCTGAAATTACAACGAAGTTAGCTAAATATCACAGGGATTTGTGGATTTGCAGGAGACGCCGGATACGAAGCGGCATTGTGCAACGAAGTTGAAAGAAAAACAAGACGGGAAAATAAAAACTAGGGTTTATTACAGAATTTCGCAGAGATCGAACCTGACTGGTATCAGGCACTTTTCTGCACAGTGCGATGAAGGCGTAGTTGTCGAAACGCGCGTGATTTGACGGTGACGGTAACGAAGCAGCCTCGGATTCCCGAGGCAGCAGCTCTCATTGGTGTCCGCTGAAATGCAGAGTTGAGCTTCCGGAGGATCGATCCCTTGACGTCTGTCCTGCCAAAACTCAGATCAACAAAAACACAACACAGGCTGGCGCCATTTTTTGACTGCTATTTTTTCCCCTGCTACTCGGCATTACACCCCGCCCTTGCTTGCTCGCCTGCCTGCGTACAGCCTGGTGTACACTGGCCCCGCCGGTGACCGACTCCGTTGCCACCGGGAAATCCCGGTCGACGGTGGTGAAAAAGATTCTGTTTGCAAGCGAGATTCGGTGGACGTCCGGTTAACGGTAGTGGGCCGTTGGTGTAGTTAACGATAAGAGGAGTGGGGAGGAGACCCCACTTATCGCACGACACGTGGGCCACGACACCTGGTATTTCACCCAGTCTTCGGCCGTGCCACGTCTGCAGAACACGTAGTGGCGAATTTTTAATTATTATTTGCTTACGTCGACCTGTTGTCGCACGTCTTTGTTGGAAGTTTTCGCTGTTTGATTTTTGGTAAAACTGGTGTTATATAACGGTGCGGCATACCTAGAGGAAGAGGACATGCAAATTTCGAAAAGACTAATCGGTTGTGCATGTGATTTGACAAGTGATACCTACTCTCTATTTTTTTCTCCTTGTGAAGAGAACCACTTGAGATGGTGTCACTCACATCCTTAACTAAGATTTTGTGTCAGCGATTCTAGAATGGAGACCCTCTCACTCTTGTTCTTAGGTTTTTAGAATTTTTCTATGGTTTGGCCCTCCTCTCTTCTGTGGGCCCTTGACCCTTGTTTGGAGGTTTTCGGCCTTGTTTATTCATCTTTTCTCGCTTTTAAGACAAATATAAGGAATGAATTATCAATTTCAGTGATAGAGAAACATTATTATGTCAAAAGTAAATAAACTCAAAACGTGTGCAAGTGCCCCCATATAGAATCTTTGGTATAGTCAAAGAAGTGAGAATCCACCTCAAGAGAAAAACGTGTGCAATTGCCCCCAAATAGAAATTTTGGTATTGTTATGCCTCTAAAGTTCATTCTCCTCCGCTTTTCCCAATATATTCTTCTTCGAATATGGTAGACATAAATGCCCCTTATAGATTGCCCAAGTAGTTAGCTCAAATGTCGGCGTATCGATAAGGCATTCCATGATATAGTGCCATTTCATATCTACCACATCCAATGCATAGAAAAAAGCATATTTTCGCATTCCATGATATAGTGTCATTTCATGTCTACCACATCAATGCATAGAAAAAGGCATATTCTCTCTTCCCACCTTTCTTTGGGGGTCACCCATCTACCTATCTCGCATCTAAGTTGGCATGATCAAATCCTCAACTAGGCTATGAGCATCTTCGCTTTACATTCAATTTTTACCCTTGCGTATGTTTTTTTGATCATGCTCATAAGTGGGATTAAATTCGGTCATGTAGTATTGTTTTTTCCTCCCAAGTTGTTTTGTCCACGTGTTTAGTCTAAACATTTCCCACTAGTACACGAAATTCAATCTTGTGGCACTTAACAATGTAACTTTGGCATTTATCCTAACATTATCCCATTTATCTATTTATTGACTAGACTTAACACTTTTGCTCTATCCTAAACTTTGAGTCCAGAGGTTTTAACTTCTTCTTCAACTTAACACTTATGGAATCAATGTGCATTATACACAACACATCTACACACACTCTATGAATGGATTCAACCAACAAATTTGTCCCATATGCACAATGAGCTTGTCCCTTCTACTTATAACAGTCATATTTATAGGATCTCATATCAAAGGCACACTCTAAGAAGGGCGTTGAACATATTCATTAAAGCACCTCTCCTTTAAAGCACGCCATAAGTAAAAGCTACTCAAATATGGATACATCTTTATTATTGCCCTAGATCACACATTATGCATTATAATCAAGTCAAGTGACAATTGTAGTGTCGAGGGTTGTTTGAGGGCTCCATCTTATTTACTATTTATAATCTTCACATCATCATAGGATTTGGAGAACTATGTGTGGCTTAAGAACTATGTGTGGTTTGATCCCTCTGCGCATAGTATTAATATGTAGTGTAGCGCTCATCATATAGATGGTTGTACGGTGAAGTCAACCTAGCTCGAATGTACTAACCCTTTTTTAGGTCAAAAGGAGGAGAAGACATAAATGAGTATATAAAAATCATCTTAAATGTAGATACAAGAAATAGGACCAAAGACACATGGGAAGTAGGTGTCAAAGCCAAATTGTAGATCAAGTCCCAAAGGACACATTCGTCGATCCTAAAAGATTAATTTGCAAATTTGACCCTTGTTAAAACAAACATGTATCATACTTAGTGCCCAATCACCAAATTTATCATGCGACTTGATGACATTATGTATAGCTCTTTCATCCAATTCAAGCTCATTTGTCACCTAGTATGAGCCGAAAGAATGGTAATATCTTTATAAAACCCTAGTTGTATTTTTAGTATCCTATTTTAAACTTTGTTGAGTGATATGACTATTCTTACTTAATTTAGGACTTTGATGTATGTATTCATTGTTCTAAATTATCATTCAACAACAAGTAATATCTAAAATAGAATAAATACTAGATTTTATATTACATTTTGGGGGAACCCGCTTATCTATCAATTTATGCAACATATGCCTCGGTTTTATGACGTACCCAAAATTGCACATGCTACATTGTCGGGAAAACGGTTACAAGAATCCCCAATGATGATTCAAAATCCTTTCAAAAAGGTGTTCGAGTTCCAAAACCCATTCGCAGTATATATTTGTAGCCTAGATAGCCTTACTCAGCTTTTCCATGCATTTTTCCATCTCCCGCTTCTTTCTGTGCTTGTTTTGGCCTTCAGTGCCAGGACCACCACCATGCCTAGGTGGTGGTCCTAGCACCGCCGCTACCTGCATGGCGGCGATCTACCCGCTTTTTCCAAATTCTTCACGAGTGTTTTAAACATGCAACGGTTCACTTAAATTTACTTTTTGCATGTGTCCGTGAGCCGAATTGGTTAAAAATAGCTTTGTTTGCTTAGTTCTCTTTGTTCCTTCTATTTTTAATAATATTTAATTAGTTGGAACTGCCTCTTCTTGCCTTGTGCATGAAGTAACCTCCTTTCCTCCATTCTTATATATTCCATGCTTGTATTCAAGAAAAAGGCATGAGAATTTTGTGTATCTTGCATTGTTGTCTTTGCCATTATCTTCCTAGGAATTGCATGCCAAGCTCGAGATCTCTTGTGTTATCTCTCTTCTACTTGCATTGCGTCCAGATTGCTTCCAAGCTGCCATTGCTCAAGCACCATCCTCTTGTTGTTGTTATTTGCATTCCCAATCCTTTAGACTCACATGAACACTCAGAGAATGAAAGGAAAGAACTGAGGGGAAAGATATTGATACTACTGGATTTGCCAAGGTTCTTGATCTTCCAGGTTGAAGTTGTGTATTTGTTTGCTTTGTTCATCAAATTGTCTAGCCACAAATTGTTAATTTCAATTACATATCAAATAGAGTAGAGAAACAGTTCATTCCAATTAGCTAGATAATTTCAAGTAGATCAAATCAATAGGAAGTTGTCTCTTCAACATTACCAGGAAGTGTGGGGAACAATAGCTCTGTTAGGGTTATGATTTGTTCTTCACTTCTGAGGTAGGGTTGGAAGGATTTTTGATTGAATTAGAATAGGTTTTAGATTTAGATTCACACATCTGCACAAATAGTTAGCTACATCAGCTAATTATTTGTATTTAATTTGTTTGTTAGATTAGATGCATTATCTGAAAAGTTAGAAAAGAACAAAAACATTTACTTTCCTTAGATTAGTTTGTTTTACTTGATTTGCTTTGATATATTGAGAAAACACCAAAAATATAGGTTAGATTTCCTTTGATAGATAGTTTATTTACAGAAAGCAAATCAATTCATCTTGCATGACCATCAACGGTCCACAACAGGAAAAGACTTACGGTTGTGATCCCCACAGTCCCCACGACCCAACAAAGCTAGAGCTAATAAGCGGCATTGACACAAATTCGTGCTTACCAGTCTTACGTACACCGCCACATACGTTGAGAAAATAAGGCGATTAGAGACATTAAACATTCTGCTAATCAAGCCTACAAATTTTAGACTACTGCTCTGGGAAATAGGATTTGATTGCATGCGCTGACCATACAAGGCCTCAACCTCAGCGAGTCTTTAGTTGTGACCCATGTGGCCTATGACCCAACGGCCTCTTGTCGTTAGATATTGACACTAGTATACACACATTGGTATTCATATCTTCACCGCTTCCACGATATTATTACTCAACTTTCATTATTGAACATAGCGATCGGTTAGGCTAAGACTTTTGGACAAGACCGAGAAAATCACCCATAGCTCTGCTGACTCCACTACACCTCTTGTCTCCATTGCGGCATGAGCTTGTCGGGAAATCCATACGAGGCACCCGCAGTGTACTTTCCACGTGTTCCGCATGACTACCAATAGAATCTCGAGAACTAGACATCGATTGGAGTCTCAAGTAGCTATCATATCAAACTATACCATCACACCCCTTGAGTTAGGAGAGCATTCTTTGCCCTAGATTCATAGATTCCGGTGATTGTGTGTCGAAGACATAAGGTTGCCCCAATTAACTTGATCACCGCCATCACTTTCACTTCCATCTCATCTCCACGCTGGTTGTCTCGACACGACCTTGGGAAGTCAAGTCCGAAGAAGGTCACGTGTCGATTTTCTACCGTATAAAATTGGTGAACCTGATGTGAAGAGCTAGTCTCTAAACATTTCCACTTTCTTCATCCATCCTTTTATTCTGTGGGTATTATTATACATCCCGAATATGTCAGGACATGATTTGAGCACGGTCGACCCATCTTAGGTTTCGACATGTACCATTACCAATAAAGTATACCACAACAATCACCTTCACTTTCAACATGGGCGACAACCACTCATCCACTCAAAACCCTCTACTTCAGGGAACCAATGTTGGTTCTTTTGTATGCATTGAAGAACTAGATCAGGTCACTCAGACTTATCCCCTTGAACAATCAAGTTCAAATAACATGGTGTTCACTGGTGAAACGAGTTCATCTCCTCAGGTATTGTTTCAATAACCCATTACCAGTGTAATCCATTCAACTCCCCCATCTCGATGAGGAGTATTTAGCATGGTACGCTAGGAGTGAACAACAATTCCAACACATGAACCAATCTTTTGATAGGTTGCAAGGACAAGGTGATGTCTGCTTCAAAAAAATAATGCTACCCGCCACCAAATGACAATATAACCAATGAGGGGTGGCGACATCGTGGCGAGTTCATGGCGGGATCCCATATTCCTCGACTGACCTCCAACGATTCAACCAAAGGCACCTAAGAAAGTTCTTGTCCCGTCAACGGGTGATGTCATTTCAGCTTTGGTTGATAAAGTCAGGGAGTTAGATCTTGCATAAAATACACATAATTCATATGCAGGGCAAGTACAAACTCCTTCCTACCCACAAAACTATGGACAAATCTCGATTCGCATAGAATCCTCCAGTCTACATTAATATTCCGAACCATGGGGATTTGTTAAGCCTTGCACGGTACCTTGGGTATGCCTCCTCAAGCCACATATGGATACCTACAATAGGCACCATTCGGAAGTGTGTTCTCAAATGCTATACTAGCCAGAAAATGTGACATTCCACGGCTTTGCGCCTTGGCGCCATATCAAAGTGGGCAACCCCCTATATGCACACATACTTTAAAACACCACAAGGAGATGCGTACACCTATCCAGTCCTTATGGTTATCCACAGGGGATGCCATATGCCCCGACAAACGCCTATGCCATGTCGTTTCAAAGCAACCAATGCAACCTTTACTTCCCCAACAAGGGTCTTCAATGGTGGAAACATATGCAATGGGGACTTATTCTCGAATATCTCGAGGAACCCTTAGATTTCTCCATTCGAGCAGTTATCCCTAACCCTTACCCGATCTCCCAAATTTCAAAGGGGAGGCAATCCTAATGCCCATATCAAGGCTTATCAACAACCATTCGAGTTGCTCCCGTGGGATGCGATCGTTGCAAATATTTTCCCTAAGACGCTAAAAGGTATTGCTCTCATTTGGTATTATAGGATACTGAAGGCTTCAATACACTCATTCAAACAACTCGTATCAGAGTTTATCAAAGCATTTGATGTGAACAATATTTTACGAACAGGAATTAGGGAATTCCTTCATATCGAGATAAGAACATAATGAATATGCACGGTCCACTTCATTCGAGAGGTGGCGACATGTTCTCTACTCTTCTGCAAGTGCTCCAAACATGGATCAAATGAAACTTTGTGATTTGTTCCTTCACTCTCTCAATAGAGAGACGAAGGAAGAGGTTCAAAATCTCCCATCGAGGAGCTATGAAGAGGTGTTAGAGGGTGCTCTTCGGATTGACCAAGCGGTCATGACAAGTGGTCGTAAGACCTATGAAGCAAATGGGAAGTTAGTCACTCCGCTCAAAGCACTCCCGAGTTACTCCAACAACACAAATAACAATCAAGGACCGAATATCCTTAATAAGAATCATGTAGTCACAACGGACGGTGTGGTGACTAGCCCAAAAGCCTAACGCGTTGTTAATCCTATCAACACAGGTGCTCCAAATAACAATAACAATAATGACAATAGTCAGAGGAATAAAAATTTCTCACCTTCGGTAAATGTTATGGATTTCAATCGTCCTCAACAACAACAACAACAACCTCAGCAACAGAGACAAGCACCGACCCCAAACCCTAGTCAATACCCCAACCAATTCCAAAACTAGGGGCAAGGGTTCCAAAATTTTAATTATAACAATCAACAACAAAACAATAACCGTAGTTTCAGACCACAACAAGGAATAAACCAAAGGCCTTGAGATTACAACCCTGACTTATATTGCGGCTTCCATAGGGTTCGTGGGCATGATGCAAGAACTTTTCATGATTGTAATAAGTTTTTACATTTTCCAGAGGACCAAAGACAATTATTTGTTGACATGTTTTTGGAAAACCCAACAACACCACCTACTCAAAACGCATACATGGGACTAGTATCTCATGAGACCACAGCTGTTGGGGATCTTTAATGATCCTCTCCCCATACGTCCTAAAGGATGGTAGACTAGATCCAACGGTTTGAATAAAGGTATTGTAATAGGGACTCATGATCATTAAGCCTCAACTTCGTCAAACCCACAGATGGCACCTCCTTTGCATGGTTGCCAGCAACCGAAGATCGTAGGCTTGGTTAAGTTAGACATTGAACCCCAAATTAACGTCGCAACAAGAACTAAAGACTATTCTTCACTGCCCGATCGATTTATCTGGTTGTGTGAGATAATGCTCATGACACACTAAGCAAAACCAAAGAAGGGCTTATGATTTGATCGAGTGATCTAACCAAGACCTTTTCACACATTTCCTTTTAGATCTCTTGAAGAATTCCCCTTCTCATCGAGTCGCTCTTTTGGAAGCACTAGGTCTCGGCCATTTGGTTAACGTCACCCCCCTCCGAGAGACATAGATAAATCACATAGACTTTGACGTTTTCCCTCACAGGAAACACAGAAAGGGACATTGGGTTTATATTTGACATAAGCAGAGATGCTACGGATACTGAAATAGCTCACAGAGGTGATTCGACCTTGTTTTTACAAGTTTGGATCTACAACACTATGTGAAACATGCAATGATCAATGATGGGGCAAGTAGTTAACATAGTCCCCTTATCTTTTCTTCAAAAGTTAGGATATGGGGAGACCGATTGCTCCTTGACGCATAAAACACACCGAGGGGCTATGATAGCCTCGAAGGCAACCTTGATCGAAACCATTGTATTATTGGTTACTCTTGAGCCCAACACGATCTTGAATGAGTTTTATATTATAGACCAGAAACCAACTATAATATGATCCTCGCGATCCTTAGATCCAGCTGCGTGAAGGTAATCCCCTCCACTGTCCGGGAGGTCGATTCACGCATTTAGGGAAATTCTTTGTGGCACAAGGTGACCCAAAACCCTTTGATATACATTTGGCCAACTTAAAGAAAAGGCCAGGGGTCCACTCTGAATTTGAGCTTCCCACTGAACCAAGTTAAACAAACTTGTCGGCATGACATCCGAAGAAAAACTAGTTCCTACGATGTGAATTAGAACTCAGGTTTAATCGAAGGCATTCCAAAAGTCAAGGATGAAAACATTGTTGTAGAGACGGTGTCGCTAGGAACCACAACAAATATTGTGAGCTATTAGAGAAGGATTTGCCTATTCTCCTCCCCTTTGATTCTATGGGTATGGGACATGCCTTGGGACTCGGTTCCCTTCCATCAGATGAGGTTTGCATGGTTGAGGTAACCGAGGTAAAGGGGGAAGGTACAAAGGAGGACTCAACATCCATCTTCCCGAGTAGTTGTTGGACTCTCCATTTCGATGGAGCCAAGTGTCGCTTTTTGGCAGGGCAGGCGCGATCCTTACTTCACCCGAAGGAAGGATTCTACCTTTCACTTTCAAGTTGAATTTCAAATGCACAAACAATGGGGCTGAATATGAGGCTCTCCTATTAGGCCTCATTGTAGCTAAGAGGATGGGCATCCTCAATATTAGGGTGTTGGGTGACTCACTGACTAGTCGCAAATCATATATCCGAAGTATACGAGACTACACTTTGAGCATCTATAGCTCTGCAAAACAACATTGTTAGGTTTGAATAAAGAGTTTGATTTCATCTCAATTTAGGCAATTCCACATGAACAAAATCTTCTCATAGATTCTATAACAACTTTTGCTTCACGCTTTACCCCAAGTATTGACTTGGAGGATACCAACTTCACGATTTGATTTTTCTTTGAATCCTTGATTAATAAAAGCACCAACGACCCCAATGTTGACATATGTGGAAATCGAGAGTCAACCCAACAATTCAGAGCATGTTAATAGTGATGAATTGACTTTGAGTTATTTAAACACTTTGGCGGAATTGCATCTTACCTACCATGAGATAGACCTTTCCTTGATTATGCGTTCTTCTTCTTGTTTTTGAATCCCATCATTGAATCTTCCCAGGAAGGGATCTTGAGATCTATGAGGTAGAAGAAGAAGGAGATTTAGAGTTACCTCTGGCTCCACCTAAGTTTGAGGAGGACAACGCCTCCTTAATCGAGGGAATGATTGATATAAACATTGGAACAGAGGAAGAACCAAAGATTTTGAAATTAGGATCCTCTCTAACTCCGAAGTAGTGGAAATAAATACTCATATCCTTAAAGAGCATCAAAAGGCTTTTGCGTTTTAGTTCAAAGAAATGATAGGGATTGCACCGCACATCGCAGTGCACAATCTCATCACTAAACCGGATGCAAAGTTGATTAAGCAAAAGTCAAGACCCATGAAGCCAAAAGTGGCCCTCATAGTAAAATAAGAAGTAATGAAATTTCTTCAAGTGGGATTCATTAAGCTAGACGATTATTCATAATGGGTATCTAATATCGTCCCTATTCTTAAAAAGAATGGGAAGATCTGTATCTGCATAGACTTTTCGGGACATTAACAAAGCTTGCCCCAAAGATGATTTCCTATTACCATCCATTGATGTTATTATTGACGCGACAACTAGATTTGAATTGTTGTCTCTCATGGATGGTTTTTGGGATATAATCAAATCAAAATCTCTGAAGAGGATCAAGCTAAAACTACATTTATAACTCCTTGGGGAACCTACTACTATGCGGTCATGCCATTCGGTCTTAAGAATGCTGGCGCCACATACCAACGAGAAATGACATACATATTCCATGATCTTATTCATAAGATTGTGGAGTCATACATGGATGACTTGTTAGCTAAGGCCAGGAATCGTTGTGATCACCCGATGCTTCGTATCATTATTTCACGCTTAATCGAATATGGTGTCACATTAAATCTAAAGAAATGTGTATTCGGTATAACAAAAGGAAAGCTTCTGGGTTACATTATATCTTCGAGGGATTGATGTCGACCCAGCCAAGATCCAGGCTGTGTTAGAAATGGTTCCACCATTAGAGTCGGGTATTAGATCTTTTCTTGGGAAACTCGGTGCAATCCAGAAGGTTCATCCTTGATTTGACCTATGTTGTTCATCCCATCAACAATTTGTTGAAAAAGGATTATAACATTGATTGGGCAGAGGAGTGAAACTGTGAAGCTTTTGAGGCGATTAAGCAATTTTTGTTATCTCCTCCCACGTTGATGCCACCTAGATCGGATCACTGTTGATTTTGTATTCACGAGCTACAAACGTCTCACTAGCCTGCATGCTGGCTCAAGAGGATGATGACAAATGAGAATGAGTATTTTACTTCATTAGTTGGACATTGATTGATTATGAGACACGTTATACATAGGCATAAAAGGAATTTCTTGCCATAGTCTTCACAACAAAGTGTTTAAGGCACTACATGCTGAATCAAGAAACAAGGGTTATTGTCAAGACAGACCACTTACGAACATTCCTCATGCAGGGATCCTTGTCTAAAAAGGTTGGGCATTTCATAACCTTAATGGGCGAGTTTGAATTAACATTTGTAAATCAGAAATCCGTTAAGGGACAAATCATTACGGGGACTGGTTGGCTGACAACCCATTAGATGGGGGTGACTTGGTAGATCTAGACTTTCCCGATGAGTGCGTATACTTTGTTGAAACTAAGCCCCCTATCTTTGTATGTCCTTGGTATACCGACATTGTCAATTTCATCATGGACCACACATACCCAGAAGGGGCAACATCACAACAAAGAAGGCGATTACGTATCATTGTTGCTAAATACGTTATTTTGGAGCAGGTGCTCTATCGCAGAGCCTTTGATGGGATGTTGCGTTGAGATGTGTTGATGCCGAAGAATCGAAAAGATTCTTTATGAGTCACATAATGGGGTATGTGGAGGTCACTTTAGTGGCGCGCCACTTCTGGAAGATACATCGGATGGGCTATTTTTGGCCCACTCTAGAGCATGATGCAATGGAATTTGTGCGTAGGTGTCACAAATGCCAAGAGTTCTCTCATGAGATCCATATACCGGCACAAGCTTTGCAACCAATCGCAACCCCATGGCCCTTCTCCACATGGGGCCTAGATTTGATAGGGAAATTCTCTCCCTCATCAACGGATGGCCACAACTTCATAATCATGGCCATAGAATACTTTACCAAGTGGGTAGAAGTCATGCCCCTTACCACCATACTTGGTTCTGTAATCGCCAAGTTCATCTTGAACCAGATCATCTCAGAGTACGGGGTGCCACATGTCATTATTTTTTATAATGGCACATCTTTGAAAATTACGAAGTGCATGAGTTGTGTACAAAGTTCAAAATAAGTCATCACATGGCTTCTCTCTACTATCCTCAAGCTAATGGACAAGCTGAGGCTACAAATAAGACGTTAAAGGCCATCCTTCTCAAAACCGTTAAGGAGAATAAACGAGATTGTGCTACGCCCTTAACCTATTTCTTGTATTAGGATATGAGTAGCTGACTTGTGGCTTACCATATCATTTATACTTTCTCATGTTTAATAGGTTGCCTTGGTGATGGCCATAGCATATGAATAATATATATAGGGATTATAGGTGGTATTTCATTATCATTTGTGCATTTGAGTCTTATTATATGGTTTAGAGGTTGCCCCCTCGAAGTGGCGAAGCTATTCTAATTGCATATTGAGATCATTATTTTGAAATATTGTGTTATTTGGTGTTCTATTGTTTCTCTTAATCTGAATTATACAAGTAATTTCATTACAAGTGGTATCAGAGCTGCGATCTGGGCCAAAATTAGGGCAAAAACCATATTTTTTTGTTTCCGCCATATATTGCGAACTAGAGTGAATTGGTGGGAGATATTTTATTAGAGTTGAAAAACATTTCAAGTAAGGTTACCTAAAAATTTTAGACTTTTTAAATTTATTTTGCAAAAGTTATTACAAATTTAGGGTTTTTCATAAAATCACTCCTTAGGGTGAAAATTGTGGAATATTTTCAAGTTCTTTACATTTTCAAAAATCTCTCAAAAAAATAATATTAGTATCTTCTATGTGTTTTTTCCTGTTTAGACGAAATTGTATCGAAACCCTAAACCCTAAGGTTTGACATCATGTGGGGCCTTCCACAAGAGCAAAAAAGAATCTGGTTACTTTGTAAAACCCCAGATAAAGATGGGGTAGTGATTGAAGAGATGGAGTCATAAGGGGTAAATACAGATTCCTCAACACTAGGGTTTACCTTAGTTGATCATAAGGTGAGCCAACTTGAGTATGAGTCTGCGAAATGTACAATCTGAGATGGCCTCTAAAGGAGACATAGCCCAAATCAATCATCGGTTGGATGATATCATGCAACATGTAAAGGGTAACCAATATGGCCCAAATCCAGCCCATATCAACCAAGGAGGATCTTCAGTTCAAAATCATGGACAAAATAACCATGTTGGATCACTTTTCTAGCCCAATCAAAATCCAACTTATTCGCAACCATGAAACATGATGCCGAAAGTGGATATGTGCAAATTTGATGGTAAGGATCCCTTGAATTGGATAAATCAAATGGAGAACTTCTTTGAGTTACATCAAACACCATCGGGAAAAAAGGTGACATTGGCATCCTTATATCTCGAACCCGACCAATTTGTTTGGTATCGATGGTTATGTGCTCAGAGGCAGAAGAATGGTCTAGGTGTCGGTTGACGCGGTTTTACCGAGGAGTTGCAATTGCACTATAGTTTTAGTGTTTCAGAGAACTACTTTAGTCAATTAGCAAATTTACAGCAAATAGATCGAGTTAAAGACTATGTGCATCAATTCCAAAACCTATCCTTAAGGGTGGAGAATATTCCGAGAAGAGAATCGAATGACTGTTTCTTGGGGTCTTAAGGACCACATAGAGCATGCGGTACGTATGTTTAATCCACTCAAGCTTTCTGATTCTATTATCATAGCATGTCATGCAGAGGAAAAAGTTCTTTTGTAGTAGGAGGCCACCTTTCATTAACTCTAAAGACCGTAGTATCTCTTCCCCTTCATTTGCTAGGCCAATTAGACCGACTCCTCAACAAATGGAAGAAAAGAGAGCAAAAGGATTATGTTTTAACTATGATAGCAAATATGGACCGGGACATAAATGTGTTGAGAAGAAGTTGTTCTATATTGATGGAGGTAATGAGGATGACGAGGAAGTTACAATTATAGGAGAGGCCGAGGAACCAGTAGAAGATGAAGTAGAGGATCACCAACCTACAATTTCTTACCCTACATTGTCAGGTATTAGTACTCCTTAAACACTCAAGGTTATTGGCTATCTCAAAAAATAGAAGGTGATGGTGTTGATTGACTCGAGGAGTACTCATAACTTCATAAATAGTAAACTTCATAAATAGTAAGTTAGTTGCCCACCTCAATTGTTTTATTTACCCATCTTCAGAAATGCAAGTTATGATTGCGGATGGTGGGACAGTCAAGTGCACAGGAAAGTGCCATAGTATCAAGCTTTCCATGGGAGACTACATGTTAGACTCACCTGTGTTTGTTATTTCTATGGGAGGGGCAAATATTGTTTTGGGTGTCCAATGGCTCACAACCTTAGGTACTATAGAGATGAATTTCAAGAATTGTTCATGCAATTTCATTCAGATGGAAGGACAATATAATTGAATGGGATGGTAGCTAAGTCTCCACAGATTATTAGCTCCCATTAGATGTAGAAGGTTCTCAGAAAAGGAGTAGATGAATTTATAACAAAGTTATTTTCCATAGAAGTACAAAATACTGAGAATCTTCAATGCCACTCGATCTTCAAAAGATTGTGGATGCTCACTCATTTGTTTTTGATGCAATTCCAAAGGACTACCACGAGTTAGGGATCACGATCATGCCATTCGATTGATTCTAGGGAGCCAAATACCTAACATCGAGACCAAATAGATACCTATATTCCCAGAAAAGTGAGATCAAGAAAATGGTTCAGGAAATGTTGAAGGCAAGTATCATCAGGCATAGCCATAGTGCATATTCTTCACCAGTGGTCATGGTACGTAAGAAGGATGAAACATGGAGGATGTGTCCAGATTACCGAGAACTCAACAAGTACACCATCAAAGATAAGTTTCCTATTCCAATAATTGATGATTTACTTGATGAATTTCATGGTGCTGTTTATTTCACAAAATTAGATCTTCGTTCGGGGTACCATCAAATTAGGATTAAAGAGGAAGATGTTCATAAAAAAGCTTTCAGGACTCATGAGGGCCATTATGAGTTTTTGGTAATGCCTTTTGGTCTTACAAATGTGCCCTTAACCTTTCAAAGCTTGATGAACACTATTTTTAGGCCATTTTAAGGAAATTTGTATTAGTTTTCTTTGATGACATATTGATTTACAGTAAGACATGGGAAGAACACTTACAACATGTAAATAAAGTGTTGGAAGTTTTGGAGAAACATACTCTCTATGTAAAGCCATCCAAATGTTATTTTGGTGTACAAGAGGTAGAGTACTTGGGTCATATTGTATCCCACAAAGGTGTCAAAGTTTATCCTCGAAGATCAAAGCTATGGTGGAATGGCCAAGGCCCAAAATCTCAAAAATCTTCATGGGTTCCTAGGAATAACAGGGTACTCTGAAGATTTGTGTGGGGATATGGTAAAATAGCAACCCCACTCACTATGTTGCTAAAGAAGGATGCCTTCCATTGGACGTGACGTAGCCACTAAATCCTTTGAGTAGTTGAAGGAAGCCATGTGCAAAGACCTAGTTTTGGCTACTCCCTACTTCTCAAAAACCTTCATTGTTGATGGTGACACTTGATGGGAGTAGTTTTAATCGTAGGAAGGAAGCCCAATTACATTTGAGAGTCTCCAATTCAAAGGAAAATATCTGCTCAAACTTGTCTATGAGAATGAAATGATGGCTATTCTTCATGTAGTCAAGCAATGGAGGCCCTATATCATGGGTAGACACTTCAAGGTAAAAATTGATCATGATAGTCTCAAATACTTTTTGGAGCAAAGGTTATCATCTGAGGAAAACAAAAGTGGGTAAAAAAATGTTGGGTTATGATTTTGAAATCATATACAAAAAGGATAAAGAAAATGTAGTAGGCGATGTGTTGTCAGAAGGGATACATCCGCAGATGCCTTACTATGTGGAATGTCCATGTTGATGGCTGATTGGGTGGATGAAGCAAGATTGGAATAAAATCAAGACAAGGATACACAATCTCTAATATAGAATATCAAGCAAGGATCTATGACATCTAACAAATTTGAGTGGAAAGGTAATGCCCTATGGTACAAGGACAAGTTATACTTGAGTAAAGATTTTGAGTTGAAGCATAAGATTCTTACAGAGCTACATGCCTCACTTGTTGGAGGACACTTTGGGTTTTTGAAGACATATCATAGAATAAAAAGAGAATTATTTTGGGAAGGACTCAAGGGGATGTACAAAATTTTGTATCAGAGTGTTTAGTGTGCCAACAGAACAAAGGGGAAACAATTAAGACACCAGTCATTTTGCAACGTTACAATTCCTAGCCACATATGGGAGGAGGTCTCCATGGATTTCATCACCTGGATTACCTTGTTCAGAGGGTAAGAATGTTATTTTGTGATTGTGGATAGGCTCACAAAATATGCCCATTTTTGTGCCCTATCACATCCATTTGTAGCCAGTATAGTCGCAACTATTTTTTTGGAGACAATTCAAAGGCTACATGGAACCCCAAAGATAATTGTAAGTGATCGTGATCCTATTTTCACAAGTAATTTTTAGATGGAATTATTTTCTGTTTGGGTACTTAGCTAGCTCACAATTCATCTTATCAAGCTCAAACTGATGAGCAAACAGAAGTGGTCAACAAATTCTTAGAGGGGTATCTATGTTGTTTTGTATCAGATAAGTAGGAAAGGTGGATTAAATGGCTACCACTTGCAGAATGGTGGTATAACACATCTTTTCATACCTCTTCTCAAATGACCCCATTTTTAACATTATATGGTTACCATCCACCTTCTATCACTTCCTCCTTGAGGGTGTAAACTAAGGTCAAAGATGTTGAGGAACACATTCAACATCAACAACAGGTTTTGGCTAGTTTGAAGGAGAATTTAGCATTAGCACAAAACAGGATGAAACAATAAGCAGATCAACACCGTAGTGAAAGACATTTTGAAATTGGTGACTGGGTTTTTGTACGTCTCCAGCCTTACAAATAGATGTCCCTAAAGTAACAGAAAAAGGAAAACAAACTTGCTCCTAAATATTATGGCCCTTATCAGGTTCTACAGAAAATTGGCAGTGTTGCTTATAAACTAGAGTTGCCTCCATCTTCACACATACACCCAGTATTCCATGTTTCATGCCTGAAGAAGGTTATTGGACAAAAATTTGAAGCCCAGACAGAGTTACTAGAACTTGACGAGGAAGGAAGAATCATTTTGGAGCAGAGAAGATTCTGCAAACACATACTAAGAGGTTGAGAACCAGAGACATTAAGGAATATCTGATCAAGTGGAAGAATTTGAGCATAGAAGATGCAACCTGGGAGGATGAAGGTTTTCTGTAGCAACATCCAAGATTATTCAACATTGAGGACAACATTGGTTTGAAGGGGAAGGGCATGCTACACCCTTAACCTATTTCTTGTATTAGGATATGAGTAGTTGACTTGTGGCTTACCATATCATTTTATTATATCATTGATAGGGAAATTCTCTCCTTGTCAGCGGATGGCCACAACTTCATAATCACGGCCATATAATACTTTACCAAGTGGGTAGAAGCCACACCCCTTACCACCGCACTGGTTCTATAATTGCCAAGTTCATCCCGAACCAGATCATCTGTAGGTACGGGGTGCCACATGTCATTATTTTTTATAATGGCACGTCTTTCAAAAATGACGAAGTGCGTGAGTTGTGTGCAAAGTTCAAAATAAGTCATCACATGGCCTCTCTCTACTATCCTCAAGCTAATGGACAAGCTGAGGCTACAAATAAGACGTTAAAGGCCATCCTTCTCAAAACCATTAAGGAGAATAAATGAGATTGACACCTAAAGCTTTTTCTAGCTTTGTGGGCCTACCGAACGTCGGTTAGAACACCAACGGGGGCAACCCCCTTTTCCTTAGTATTTTGTGCTGAGGCGGTTCTACCACTTGAAGTTGAAATACCTAGTCTCCACATTTTTCTACACGAGATCCTATGAGAAGAGGGTTATCGAGAAGCACGAATCTCCCAGTTATAAAGTCTTGATGAAGGAGTTAGATTGAATGTCGAGCGAAACATAGTGTTTATGTTGACCAGGATGGCTTGGCAATATAACAAGAAGGTTTACGAACGTGAGATCTACGAAGGATATTTGTTACTAAGACTCGATAGCCAAATTGACAAGAAGCGCAAGGGAAGAAAGTTCAAACCTAGGTGGTTAGGTCCATATTGAGTAGTGGAAGACTACAAGAATGGCACATTTTGCTTGTGTACACTAGAAGGTGAGGAGTTTAGCGAATCCGTAAAATCTCTTCACCTAAAGAGATACTACGCATGATCCATCAGCATTTTCATATGTACATTATTAAATCTACATTACATTTTCATTTGTCATATAGTTTGTTTTGTAAAAAGTGTGATCAAGGATCTTATTCTTATAAAAATTCCTAAAAACTTATAAAAATATTGGCAAAACATTCAAATCATGTCTCTTCAAACCTTCATAATATCATCAACTATTTCTAAATCACTTATCAATCCAAACAAGATAAGACAAAGTTTTGATGGTAACCATACCAAGGCCTGCATACTTGGTTCTACTTTTGGTCTCTTCTTAGGTTAGGTGTCTTTTGTTCATGGTCTATTCTAGAAGCTTCATGGTGTCACATCTATCCCATATACATCTCCTTGGAAATAAGAGAATTCTAAACATTTTTCCCAAATAAGTAAATCAAATGCAAATTCATAGAAAATTTTATTTTTACACATTTCTCTGCCCTACCAACCTTCGGTGTTGAGCTTGTGTCTCTTACTAGTGATGTAGGGTTGGGAAAGGAGGGAAATGCCCTTACTCGTCGTGCCTTGTCCATGGTGATAAGCCCACGCTTCCTACTGGTAGCATGGGGCAAGGTATAGGGGTCTCTTTGATAAACTTGAAAGTTACAAACTAGTCAAACATTGTGAAATCATAAATCAAAAACAAAGTGAGTTAGATGTCCAAAATTCCAAGAGAGTTTAAAACCCCAAAACCAGATTTTGTCAACCAAGTGGCCATCTACGGATCCAAGTCTAGATAAACTACAAAGCAATTCACATTCTAAACTATGAAGTAGCTTGAGTAGAGTAAGGTTGTAGCATCCCAATTTGGTTCTGCCAAACCTTTGTCTTTCTCTCATCACTGCCATTCAACAAATTTCATAACTTGTGCCCTTTCTAGCTCTTGGTGTTGAGCCCTCGCATCTTACTAGTTGTGTGGAGTTAGGAGTGGGGCAAGTACATCTATTTATCATACCATTGTGTCATCCCGTTTTATCAAGATAATATGAAGTACCGAAGATTGCAAAAGAAGCTAAGTTTAAGATCACATTGTGTTCACATCATCATATATCAACATTATGAAATACAAAAAGAAATCATTCTGTTATCATTTCACATCCATTGCATACATTCTAAAAAGCATAGAAAGAGGAAATTTTAAATATCTAGAGTACACATGAGAGATAAGCCAAAAGAGAGTCAACTCGAATACAATGGAATACTGAACCAAAAATAGAGTCTGTATATATTGTAGTAGATCAAGTTTGCATACAATGTCATCATGCACTAGGCATGGTCAAAATGCTCACAATGAGCCTAAAATATACAAAAAAAATCGTATAATGTCAAAAATGGTATCAAAGCAATAAAGGCTCAACAGCCTATCAATCCCTGTGGGATCCCTTAGATGGTGCCTAACCGCGTCACAGGACTCTGTTCATGGCCGTGGACGACACCGAGAATGGACTAAATGGTGTGAGTGCTTGTGGTGGCGCCCGCACTGTAGCCTCACCGTGAGAATGACTTTGCCGCATTAGGTGCTCATCCTCTCGTATCCAACTACCTGGGTATGAAGGGAAGTCACTATCTCTGCCACCTTCCAGATAGGTGCGAAGATGTCGATATGTCGGTCGATGGCTAAGGGCTGCCCGAATCAAAAGTAGTTAACTTGGTCTAGGTCATCCTTGAGGGGATCAACAAGGTGTCCACACATACCGACGAATGAGCTCTCGCCACTCATGTGCGGATGCTACAAAAAGAGAGAGATAGTGAGCTAGAAAATCACAGAATGTAAATCAAAAGGATAATGCTAAGCTAAACATATGAATATCAATAGATAAAATTAAGAAAGGAGTATTAAACATACTTAGGTCTCCAAGCATCCATGTGGGATCAGTGGCTGCTACAACAGGTGTTGTTGGTGGTTGCGAAGCCTCACCAAATCCAGAGGTATGACGTTGTTTGATCAAAAACTCATCATCCTCTCTAAGTGCCTCCTCCAAGACCAGTGTCTCTCTCATGCTCACCTCCTTGTACACGCTATGAGGATCTCTTGAGTATCA
Source organism: Taxus wallichiana var. yunnanensis (assembly GCA_018340775.1). Lineage (NCBI taxonomy): Eukaryota > Viridiplantae > Streptophyta > Pinopsida > Cupressales > Taxaceae > Taxus > Taxus wallichiana. Next base: position 221,910,584 of record CM031235.1, read on the forward strand.
TTCCACTCAGGGTCACTCTCAGCTCCCTTCGAAGGTCCTGCCCCCTCATCCTCCTCTTCGATCGACTCCCCCTCCATATCATCTCCCGCATCCTCCTCAGAGTCAGAGTCCAAATCGATCAACTCATCCTCCCCACTGTGAGTAGGAGCTGTCCCAATCTGAAGTAGAGGAGCTCTAGGGCACCAACTACCTACTAAGCCCGAACTACATGCGTAACTACAATAAGCACACCAAGAGTAAGAAGCTGTCCAACCAGGATCCCCTCACAGAATCCCTTTGTGCCTCCCAAATAGTCCTGTAAATAGACACCAATGGAGGAAGCATGACAGGTATAGAAGGCCGAACTCTGGGGTACCTAATCAAAGGGGTGAATCTCTAGTCTCTCGATTCGTTAACAAGCTAGCTCATGTAAGAGCAAGCTACCATCGTTGTGGCCTCCTCACCCCATAACCCTACCATGTCCTGATAGGGTGTGGTAGTCATGTCTGTTGTAGTCAGGGAGGCCATCGATCGAAGTGGTGCCTAGAGCAGCGACATGCCTATCCATCCAGTTACCCGAACAACCCTTAGGTTTGATACTTGAACCCCCCGCCATAGGGGACGAAATGCTCATAAACCCAACTCATAACCAGAGTAGGGTGGCTCAAAGATTGTCCCTGTAATCTGACCACTCTATAAAAATTATGGTATGTAGTCCCCATAATATCTACTCCCAAGCATACTTACGGCCATGAGCCTCGATCTGTGTAATGATGGGGCCTTAGTAGTATAAAAGTATATCTCCTGCTTGTCCCCCACTAGTCTCGAGGACAAGATACCCATGATGACTCTCGAAGGATAGAAATGGGAGCAAAGTAGAATGGACCAAACCTTCATTCCTTCTTCGATCCATATGAGATAATGGCGTCTCCCATGTATGTGGCCCCTTTGTGTCATCACGACCCTATACCTCGCTATCTCTAATGTCAACCTCCTACCAAGAACTAGGAGTCCAAGGATGCGGTACACATCCTCCAGAGTGATAGTCCACTCACCCATGACACTGGAAACCAAAAAGTGTTTTGGTATGCATCCCAATAAGAGAACAAGTCACACAAAATGTGACTGGAAGGAGCAACATGGGGCACCCATGCTATCCACCAAATGCCCGCCTCTCGAAGAAGATTGGTCTCATCTTGGGTTAGCTGATCCAGAATCCCAAGGAGCCAATCACACTCTCTCTCTCTGCTCCAAAGCATATGTACTCCACCTTCTTCTGCATCCACCAAAACATGAGAAAAGAGCAAGTTAGTAATGTACATCACATGATAAGCTCATAAAAAACATAGCAAAACATTGAAAACACAAAAAAATCAAGTTAAGGTACATTTTAGACATTTTGTTCGAGAACCACCGCAAGTGCGGGCGGCGGTTCGAGGCTGATCTTGCCATGTCGGGGTAGCGGTCCATGTGATCGCTGCCTGCCCTATCTTGGGTGGCGGTCCTGACCCGATTTCCCAAAATGTGCCCTTAACCCCAAAAATGCTTAAAATGACAAAATTGACCATTTCTAGCAAAATAAAAGAATGCCCTATGGGCGCCCCCCCTAAGGACTCATTTGAAATAATAAAATTTGAAAATGCCCCTAGGTGAACTTTTCAACATTTTAATATTTAGGGCACAAAAAGACAAAAGAGAAAATAACTAACCCAAGAACGCACCGGCCGATCTCCCGCTCATGGAGGCATGATCACTATCTCACAACGGTTGTTTTGGCTATCTTCGCATCAGAAATAGTCAACGTAAGTCCAGAGCTCCAAATTCACCGAATCAACAATGCACAAATTAAATGAAAAATGAGTTTATTTCAATATATGTCTATATATTATTTTAAACCCGTTTTGAGTGTATGTGTTCACAGGGTGGAGCATTGGCATAGGTATATTTCTACATCCCCGCATAAATGGTAAGTCCTCTTGTCGTTTTGATTTAGTGTTTATTTTTCAATGTTTTATCTATCTGCACTTGAGTTTTCTTTTCCTCTTGCAGTAGCGGGAGCTTGGATGGCAACATTTCGACACACGGGCGTGTCAAGTATAGCTTCTAACTCCCCATTTCGGGAATGCCATACTCGGACTCTACGTTTTATGCCTTTTCATGGCTAAGATGCTTCTCGAGGGCAATATGTATGCACCCAAAATTGCATGTGCTACATTGTCAAGAAAATAGTTACAAGAATCCCCAATGATGATTCAAAATCCTTTCAAGAAGGTGTTCAAGTTCCAAAACCCATTCGCAGTATATATTTGTAGCCTAAATAGCCTTACTCAACTTTTCCATGCATTTTTCCATCTCCCCTTCTTTCTGTGCTTGTTTTGGCATTCGGTGTCGTGACCGCCGCCCTTCCCGGGCGGCGGTCCTACCCACTTTTTCCAAATTCTTCACGCGTGTTTTAAACATACAATGGTTCACTTAAATTTGTTTTTTGCATGTGTTCGTGAGCTGAATTGGTTAAAAATAGCTTTGTTTGCTTGGTTCTCTTTGTTCCTTCTATTTTTAATAAGATTTAATTAGTTGGAATTGCCTCTTCTTGCCTTGTGCATGAAGTAACCTCCTATCCTCCATTCTTATATATTCCATGCTTGTATTCAAGAAAAGGCTTGAGAATTTTGTGTATCTTGCATTGTTGTGCTACCATAATCTTGCTAGGAATTGCATAGCCAAGCTCAGATCTCTTGTGCTATCTCTCTTCTACTTGCATTGCATCCAGATTGCTTCCAAGCTACCATTACTCAAGTGCCATCCTCTTGTTGTTGTTCTTTGCATTCCTAATCCTTTGGACTCACATGAACACTCAGAGAATGAAAGGAAAGAACTGAGGGGATAGATACTGATACTACTAGATTTTCCAAGGTTCTTGCTCTTCCAGGTTGGAGTTGTGTATTTGTTTTCTTTGTTCATCAAAATTGTCAGTCCAAATTGTTAATTTCAATTACATATCAAATAGAGTAGAGAAACAGTTCATTCCAATTAGCTAGATAATTTCAAGTAGATCAAATCAATAGGAAGTTGTCTCTTCAACATTACCAGGGAAGCTATGGGGAACAATAGCTCTGTTAGGGTTATGATTTGTTCTTCACTTCTGAGGTAGGGTTGGAAGGATTTTGATTGAATTAGAATAGGTTTTAGATTTAGATTCACACATCTGCACAAATAGTTAGCTGCATCCAACTAATTATTTGTATTTAATTTGTTTGTTAGATTAGATGCATTATCTGAAAAGTTAGAAAAGAAAAAAAACATTTACTTTCCATAGATTAGTTTGTTTTATTGCTTTGTTTTGATATATTGAGAAAACACCAAAAAATATAGGTTAGATTTCCTTTGATAGATAGTTTATTTACTGAAAGTAAATCAATTCATCTTGCATGACCATCAACGGTCCACAACAGGAAAAGACTTACAGTTGTGATCCCCTGGTCCCATAACCCAATGGGCTAGAGCTAATAACTGACATTAACACAAGTTTTCGCTTAACAGTCTTACGTACACCTGCCACATACGCTGAGAAAATAAGACAATTAGAGACATTGAACATAGCTACTAATCAAGCCTATGACTTTTGGACTACTCCTGGAAATAGGATTTGATTGCATGCATGACCATACAAGGGCCTCAACCTCAACGAGTCTTTGGTTGTGACCCACATGTCCACAACCCAACAGGCTTGCTAGTCAGTTAGATATTGACACTAGTTTACACACATTGGTATTCATATCTTCACCGCTTCCACCCGATATTATTACATAACTTTCATTGTTGAACATAATAGTCGATTAGGCTAAGACTTTCTGGACAAGACCATAAAATCACCCATAGGCTCTGTAACTCCACTACAACTCTTGTCTCTATTTCCATGAGCTTGTTTGGAAATCCATACGAGGCACTGCAGGTACTTTCCATGTGTTCCGACAAGTCAATAGAATCTCAATGTAACTAGACATTGATTGGATTTTTCAAGTATTATCATATTAGATTGTACCATCACACCCGTTCGAGTTAGGAGAGCATTCTTTGTCATAGATTCATAGATTCAAAGATTACATGTCGAATACATAAGGTTACCCAATTAACTTGATCACCGCCATCACTTTCACTCCCATTTTTTTTCCACATTGATTGTCTCCCGGCATGACCTCAGGAAGTCAGGTGCAAAGAAGGTCATGTGTTGATTTTCTATCGTACAATTCCCTATCCTTAAGGTTTCAACCTCAACCCACAGGGTTTTCATTCCATATCTAATGTTATTCTCTTTTCCTTTACCCTATTAGGGTTTAGTTTTTATATTATTTTAGACTCGCTAGTCATGTCTTCCTTATCTACTTGGGCCACCACTAATAATCATTAAAAATATGATGGATTTGTGGATCTTTGTTTTGAAAGATATGAACTTTGGCATAATGTTATAATAAAAGAAGAATATGATACTATATTAGAGGATAGCTATAATGACCCTTCTACTTGGAACTATACCGGCCCTAATGATTCTTTTCCTTCGCAAATGAAAATATTGTAATAAAACCTAGGTGTGCACAAATGTGGCCTACAAATGAAGTTGATTGCTTTGATATTGCAAAACGTGTTTCTTATGAAAATAATAGTATGAATGTTTTTCTTGTACAAGTTATGATGATGTGCTTATTAAAAATCATAATATTACTCCTTCTCCTAGTTCTCCTCATCAACCTACCTCATGCATAGATGAACCTGTTATCCAAATAGCTCCCTAGTGATTTGGATAACTTGCATACACATTCGGCCCTAAGTTATCTATTGAAGAATTGTGCATGCTCAAAATCATTTGGCACATTCCCTTAGTCGCAGTTTACCTGTTTTCCCCTTTCCTTTTCTCCTTCCACTTCCCCTCGCGCCCGCCTTCTTCTTGGTTAGTTTCTTCCCATCCCGTGCACCTCGCACTTACTACTAAGTCCTTGGCCCTTCGCATACCACACCCATTACTTTGTAATAGTTGCACCTTAACCATACATTCTCTGCTCACCAGTTTGCTTCATCTCCCTTGTGCATCGTGCGCGCCCCCTCCACGCACCCTCGTGCCTTCCTCTGTTTTCTCCACATGCCCTTCCCTCGCACCCTTTTGTGCCAGATCATCTTTTGACACGCTTAAGTGTGTCGTGTGTAACCAATCAAAGCGTGCCAACAGGTGTCGAATCCTTACAAAAATGAATGATTGACATGTGGCAAAAATGACAAATAGTTGTACATTTGGCCACCATCTTAGCCAATAATCGGCGCGCCATGTGTTTTGCATATGCCAACAACTCGACATCTTCTGACAACCATATCTTCTACTACAAAGCTTAGATTGGCACGCACCTGGACTTGTCAGAGAGCTGCTGACATTAGCTATAGTGCCAGAAATTCAAAATTCAAATTCTAGCGAGATCTGGTAGGTAAGAAATGGGAAAATGTCTCTCTAAACATTGATGAGCAGATCTGATTACTTCAACCACCCAATTTGGTATGATCTACCCTCCTTTGCCTTCAACATGTCAAGCAGGCATGGGGAAGTGTACTTCACATATTTCCAAGTGGATTTATAGACATTAAATGCTTCTTATTGGTGGTTGTGTTTCAAATTTGGGTTTTCCCTCCTTTTCCCTTCTTCCTCCATGGATTCATATATAAATGTAAGAGCAAGGCTCATTTGTTATATGTTGGAAACTCTGGATCCTTACGCATTTTTGCTAAGGACACCATATTTTTTGTATTTTGAGTTGTAGACCTCTATGTAGGACTCTTGGTGGATATTAGCCTCCATCATTGTAATAGTTCTGTGCATTTCTGAAAGTAATAGAAACATCGTTTTGTGACTATTCTCTATCCTAATGTGTTTGCATTCCTTCTTCTTACCTTTTCTTTTGTGTTGTGTGCTGGTTGTGCTACTTCAAGTCCCCTAGTTCCATATTTGGTTGTGTTCCATGAGAATGATTTGGTGAATGCATGTTTTTTGTGTTACTCGTGCCTAGCCTCCTTTCACACATTCCTTGTCATTCTTGCTCAAAACAGATAGTGTTCATCCCTCTTTTCTAGTGCTATCACCTTTTAGTGTAGTTTACTTCATGTTATCCTTCTTTCCCTGGTCCCTTGGCATTCTTAGCTTAGTTTTCCCTTTCAACACTAGGAGTAGCAGTAGTAGTAGAAATAGATAGAGGAACCGACCTTCTCCAGAGATCCATCCCAAGCTCACAAGGTCCCACAACTTGGGGATAGTTCCATTGTGGTCTCAAACACCTCGACCCTTTCCAAGAGATCGAGATGCGGGTGCACATTTGAGCAACCAACAGTTTCTGGCACACCCGATGGGACTAACATTGAAAGCTCAAATTTCATATCTCTAAGTTCTGGTGTGTGAACTTAGTGTTTCAGCCTTTGGAGGCTCATTTTAAACACATTTAGTAACTCCCAACATTTTAAGATCTTTGTTTCAGTAGTCCTGAGCGCCTTTCATGAGAAGGGTGCACACAAGAAGAAGTGCAAGTAGTTGGAAAATTATTTTGAATACCTCTATCCATCCTCGAGAAGAGTTCATTCCAGAAAGCCCACGCGTGAGTCTCTATCTCCAGTGCACCATGCCCATTCAACTCCTCAAAAAACACAACTTGCATGCCCTGTAATGACGCATCAACAACCTCCTCCATTAAGAAGCTTTGCAAAATTTGATGGAGGGAGTCCCTTACTCCTGATCGTGCAACATGATATGTCAAATGACACACTCAAGAGTATTCCTTTACTGGTGAGAATCAAGTCACCCCTCAGGAGCATATTAAGGATGTAACAAATGTGTGTTCACTTTATCTGATCACACATAATGATGTCGCAATCAAGCTACTTGCAACCTCTTTTAAAGGTAAAGAACTTTAGTGGTATAGAGGCTTGAGACTTGGATCTATTAGCATCCGGGATTAGCTCTATGTAGTTATTTTGAAGACAAGTTAGATCACCTATCTTTAGTGGAGCAACTGACAACAACAAAGAGGGCACCCAATGAGCAGATGACTTATTTCAACATCATATTTAAGAAGACTTGGGACATAATTCCTCTTGTGGTAAGACCTACATCCCAACATGTTTTCCTTTATTATCTGAAGGCACTCAACAATGACATTTCAGTTATGATCCAATCTATGGGAGGTAGGACTTTTTACCTGGTTATAGCATTGCAAGTAAGGGTAGAAAATAGTCTCGTTCTCAAAGTGGAAAGTTGGCTCGAGACCGCTCATGCCTTGGTTCCCAAAATGTCACAGGTGCCCCAACATTCTGTGGCCCCTATTCTTGTCCCTGAGAAAAGCACACAACCAATTGCCTTAACATCCTATTCTCCATCACAACAAAAGGAAGATGAAGAATTGAAGGCCTTGATAAAAAATTTATCAAACAAGTTCATATCATTAGAAAAGTAGTAGGCGTAATCGTATAGAGGTAATTCTAATCAGGTACATGGACTAGGCAATAATCCTTGGCGGAATCAATATGGAAATCAAAGATACATGCCCAATCAACAAAATGACAGATGACAGCCTAATGCACATCTACCCTTGCAAGTCATTCCTCCCATGACTTCTCTCCCAACACCCAATGTGAGCCGAGTGCTTGTTCTAGTTCAGAACAACTTGGCTCAAGAGTCAGAATGGTGCTTCCCTTGTAAGATGCCGTATAGTCAATATCATCATTGTGCTAATCTTCGCCAAGCCTTCATGATCTAGAATGCTTCATCTTGTGAGCCCTCAACAAGCACCCATGAAGCAGATAATCTAGAAGGATCAGAAGTTCCTTTGGAGTCCAATTTGATGTTCTTTGGTGCAGAGGACTTCTGTGCAATCAACCAAATTACGAGAACAAATAGAACGCACACCCAAGTTATGGATAACATGAGATACAAGAAAATAATATTAGAATCATGCGTGTAGGTTATACCCAAAGAACGCAAGCATCCTCAGAAGAAGAAAGAATCAGACAAGGCATCGTGCAGTAAAAATGCTCAAATCCCTATGCAGGAGGCCCCTTGTAAAGTTCCATCTGAAACAACACGTGCTCCTCATTTGGTAGGCCAAGCCTCTACCCCAGCTAAAATTTAGGCTTCCGTGCCTGAACAGTCAAGAAGGGATGTTGTTCCCCAAATACACAAGATGGGGGGCTTCCATTCAACATTGTTGACTAGATGAAGAGAACAAACATAAACGTCACAATGTGGGATGCCCTGACCATTCCATCTCAGCGGGATCTGTTGCATGAAGCTCTGGTGCAACTCCCGCACATTGACCCAATTATGCTTGGTACTTATTACATTCTAGAAGAAGACGCTACACTTCCACATGCACTCATGGGAGACAAAGTTCAAAATGGTCTATGGAAGTTATACTTTGATGGATCTAGAAGCAGAAACAACATAGGAGTAGGAGTGGTTCTCATTTCCCCTAAGGATGAGAAATTATTCTTTGCGCATAGGTTGTAGTTTGCATGCTCTAATAATGTGGCAGAGTATGAAGTGTTGGTGTATGGCTTGCTCATTGTTGAAGAGAAGATAATTCAAGCACTGCAGATCTTTGGGGACACAAAATTGATCATCCACCAGGTCACCAACAAATGCTGACAAAGAATAAGCTTCTTAAAGCTTATAAACATAGAGTTTAGGACCTATTTGAGAGCTTTGATGCCCTTAATCTGCAGGTAGTCCCACGCAGAATGAACAAAGAAGCTGACCAAATGACCGTGCTCGGGCCACGATTTTCTCCTATTGAGGACTTTTTCTAAGGAAGCACTCAACATATTAAGATGGTAATCAGACCATCCATCCTAGATAATAACACCTGCTAGCAAGTGTTCGATAGTGACGTGTAGATCATCCAGTTTATCCAGAATGAAGCTAGATTTTCATCAAGTATGCAAGTGACTTACATGACAACTATGGTGACCAAGTAATACAGTGGAAGACAAATAGGTTGCCTAAAGGGTTGGTCACCTTAAAGCAAATGTTTAGTCTTGATGATGAGTTCAAGGGTGAAGAAAGATACATGCGTGCACACACAGAGGATTGCTCCTCTATTACTATTACACATGGAAAAGAGCTATTGCTCGGCGGGACTTGTGCACATGATGCTGATGAAATGAGTTATGTTAAGAAATCAATGTGCACAGTAATAACAAAATAGATAACAAAACACCGATATAATGATAATCTAAATTTGATTCAATCGGGATATATTATTATAGAAGGAGGTTACAATTTATAGGGCATTGTTCTCCTACAGAGGAGTCAACTCCAATCATGATCCCCTTATCTCTATGATCCTCACATCCCTACAAACACACATAAATCTCTCACACACCTATTATTGTTCACACTAATTAAACTATTCCTAACATTCACCCCCTTAGTGTGAACATGGGGAAAACTTATCTTGAACTGTAACTTGTCGCCTGATGCTAACTCATGACCTAGATGATTTTCAAAGTGGTTTATCATCAACCAATGAAATGGTTTTTCAAAGTGGTTTACCATAAACCAGAGAAGGGTGGTTTTCAAAGTGGTTTACCACAAACCAAGAAAGATCATGTTGTTTATAGTTTATTTTTAGCTCTCATCATATTCCCATTTTTAGGAGATTTCATATAGGAAATTGATTACAATCGTGAACAGGAATAATCCACTGTTCATTATTACAACAGAAAGCAAACACACAACTAAAATAGAATTCACCAATACATTTGAAGCAGTCTCTTTGTTGGTGACTAACAAGAGATGCTGATCAGCCTCCTCCTCCTTTGCCTCCTGCCTCCAGTCAGTTTATTTAGAACAGTAAAATATTGTAATGTAGATGGGATCTTCTTTCTTGGGTCTTCCTCTTCATTCTCGACTCTTCTTTAGCTACATTTGCTTCATTTGGCTTAAGATTTACATTAAGTAAATCTTTAGCTTGAATCTACATCATACAAGATTGTATGCCCTTTTTTCTTGCGGTAGAAGCATTGGTTCTTCTTTGTTTTTAAGAAATTTATTATATTTATTTTTCCTTACAAATAAAGTAGTTTCTTCTTTTATGTCTTCTGCAGCTTCTTTTCTCTTCTGCTAGAGAGCTGAAATCATGTCCTCAAGTGTTTGAGAAGGCATTTGTCCTAATGTAAATACAACATTCCGTATTTTAGAGGCAAGTGTTTAACAAGTATGGCTTTTGCACCTTGATCTACTACATTAGCTTTCACTTACGTGAGAGTTGTCTCAAAAGGGAACTTAGTTCATTAATGTGACTTGACATTTTCACACTATCACTCATCCTTAGTTTAAAGAGTTGCAATTTTAGTGAAAATTAAGCATTTGTTACTTTTGACCCAAATGTTTTGTTAAGAAGATCCCATATCTCTAGTGATGATTTATCTAAATCAACATAGTGTAATTCAGTATCTGATAAAGCAAGTCCAATAATGGATTTTTCCTTGTCATCCCTGCTATGCCATTCTAGTAATTTAGTAGCATTAGTTGGTTGTGTTTCTTTTCCGCTTACAATCCCCCATAGGTTTTTGTTCATAAGTTGCATTTGGATTTTAACTTTCCAAGTGTGAAAGTTTAATCCATTAAATTTGTCTAACGAGATCTCCATTATGGGTGTCAAACTCCGTTGATAATGCACCCCCTCAATTTGGAATAGTCTTATAACAAGATATTAATACTAAGGTTTATGCCATATTATATTAGATTGATAATTAATAAATGGCATATGGTTTATATACTTTAATAAATTCAAAACCAGAGTTTAATACCTTCCGGAACTGATCTCCACGTGGATATTTACATTTTCAAAACTTACACATGCAATGGACATGACACACACTAAACAAGATAATGATGATGTGGGGTTGGTTGCATCAACAACAGAGACCATGGATTTGGTGATAAAAATAGTATTTGCAATGATAACACCTGTAGCAAATGAATGGGGTGCTTGACAGAGATCCACCAAATTCAACGTCTATTCCTCAAAGCTCGAGATCTACTCAAAATCCAACCGAGGTCTAACTTTGAGTCAAGCCTCCTCCCGAGACTCCATCGTCCACACGGCTTGCCTGGATGCTTGAAAAATAGCCTTTACGTCTTATTCTCTACACATATACATGCATGGCTCCAATTCAAGTAAATCGCTTCCAAATGGCAGATGAAATATAATTCTCATTCATATCAAGTGCATATTTTACCATAAATACCAGATGGGCACAATATAGAAGAATTCACGCACGCTTTACTCAGATCAGATCACATGTGGGTGGCGGTGCATATGGAAGAATGTGCAGATTGCTCTTTTCTAACATACAGCTCCCACAAACTCTCATAGAGAATACACTTCCTCAAGGATCTGCCATGCTCTGATACCAGATGCTGATGTGGTTAGAGTTCTGTTAAGAATTCAATGTGTACAATAATAACAAAATAGATAACAAAACACCGACATAATGATAATCTGAATTTGATTCAATCGGGATATATTATTATAGAAGGAGGTTATAATTTATAGGGCATTGTTCTCCTACAGAGAAGGAGTCAACTCCAATCATGATCCCCCTTATCTCTCCATGATCCTCACATCCCTACAAACACTCACACAAATCTCTCACACACCTATTATTGTTCACACTAATTAAACTATTCCTAACACATGAAGAAAAATAGGCCTTCATCTCTCTTTGTCAAAAATACAGTGACATTTTATCATGGGAGTATGAAGACCTCAAAGGTTTTGATCCAAGTGTTTCTCAACACTCCATTGACCTTGATCTGGTATAAATCCTATTAGATAGAAGCAGCGGCCATTCAATCCAAAAATAGAGCCCCTCATGAGAAAGGAGTTATCTAAACTCATTGAGGCAAAAATTATCTTTCCCATCAAATATTCCACATGGGTCACGAATCTTGTTCCAGTGCACAAGAAAAATGGTGAAATCAGACTCTGTGTTGATTTCAGAGATTTGAATAAGGCATCTCTAAAGGATCATTATCCTTTGCCTTTAATGGAGCAGATTCTACAGACCGTAGCTAGCACGTAGACGTTCTCCATGCTAGATGGGTATTCGGGTTTCAACTAGATCCTGGTCAAGGAAGAGGATCAATTCAAAACAACATTTACAACCAAGTGGGGAACATATGCATATCAGAAAATGCCCTTTGGTCTATCAAATGCGGGTATAATGTTTCAAGCGTGCCATGGATATTGCCTTCAAAGGTTACATCAATGAGTTCATCTTGGTTTACCTGGATGATATAACTGTCTTCTCAAAGCAAGGCACGAATCACATGGTGTACTTGGAAAAGGTCTTTAAGAGATGCAAAGAATTTGGGGTATCTCTTAACCCTAAGAAGTGTAATTTTGCGGTGGCTCAGGGCAAGCTCTTGGGCCATGTGGTTTCGAAATATGGTATCATGATTGATCCTGAGCGCATTTCAGCCATCCTAGCCCTTTCCCTGCCGACACACAAAAAGGCCTTATAGTCCTTCCTTGACAAAATTAATTTTGTTAGGTGCTTTATCCCTAACTTTGTGGGACTGGTTCGGCCCATCACCCTTATGCTCAAGAAGGACATATCCTTCAGATGGATAAAGAAGGAAGAGAAATCTTCAACAAGATCAAGAAATAGATTACTTGTGCACCAACACTCATCAATCCATATTACTCAAAGGATTTCATCCTTTATGCTTATGGTGTTGATGTAAGCATTGTTGTTGTCTTGACACGAAAAATGAACAAGGACTAGAACAAAGTGGCCTTCTTTAGCTAGATGTTGAAGGATTATGAATTGAAATATAGTCACATGGAGAAGTAGGTCTTCACCATCATGCACATACTCAAGAAATTCAAGAGCATGCTTGCCACAAATCACATCAAGGTGTTAGTCTCCCACTCATCTGTTAGAGACTTCATCATGGGAGTAGAAATTAGTGAGAAGAGAGCGTGATGGGTGACCAAAATCATGGAATATGATGTGACTATTAAGGCCACAAAGTTGGTAAGAGGCAGTGCACTCTGCAAGCAAATTATTGAGGATGCACAGAGTGAACTTGAGGCTTCATTATTTCTAGATGAGGACCTTCCATGTGTAGAACTTAAATAGAATATAGACCCTGGCGCACGTGACTGGATGAAGGACATGATCACATTCCTTTTCGAGGGTGCATACCCTCCCAATTTAAATAAAGAAAAGAGAAGACATCTGAGGTTACAATCTATCCCTTATGTGTTGATTGATGGACTTCTCTTCAAAAGGAATCTTGATGGTGTGTTGTTAAGATGTATCAATGGCATGCAAATTGAAAATTGTTAGCAAAATTTCATGATGGATTCTCTGGTGGACACTTCTGCCAAAACTACAGCAATAAAGATCATAATGGCAGGTATCTTTTGGCCTACCATGTTTGCAGATGCACATAGGTGGGTCACAAAATGAAAGGAATGTGCTTTCTTTGTAGGAAATAAAATATTGATAGCGCTTCCCCTCCGACCAATCCAAGCGGATCAGCCCTTTGCGCAATGGGGTCTCAACTTCATAGGCATGATCAATCCGCCTTCAAGCACTAGACATAAATGGGTGCTTTGATAGCTCCAGTTACTTCACCAAATGGACAGAAGCTGTCATGCTTAAGGAATCAACTGAGGTATTCATCCTTGAATTTCTTGAAGGTTTAGTCACAAGGTTTGGCGTTCCTCAAACCATTATCTCTGATAATGCAAAGGCCTTCCTTGGTGCTAAAATCATTGATTGGGCTCTAAGTCTGGGAATTTACTTGAAAAACTCTTCCAACTATTACCCTTAGGGCAATAGTTTGGTAGAATCAACAAACAAGAACCTAATCAGAATCATGAAACACATGATGAACATCAGCTAAAGACAGTGGCATATGAAGGTCTTGCGGGCACTCCAGGCAGATAGAATCACATTTTAAAAGGTAGTAGGAACTTTGCCTTACAAGCTTGTATATGGCAAAGAGGTGCCCTTCCTTTGACACTAGAAATAAATTCATTGGCGCTTGCCCAACAACTGGAATTTGAGGGTGTGGATTAGAGAGAAATTAGGATGGCAGAGCTGGTTCATCTTGAAGAACTCAGAAACTCTGCCATGACCAAGTTGGAACAACATCAACAAGCAACAAAGAAATGGTTTGATAGAAAGGCTAGGCCTCAAGCTTTCAAAGTTGGAGACTTGGTTCTAAAATGGGATGCTGACAGAGCTAAACCAGGGTGCCATTCAAAGTTTGACGCACTTTGGAGTGGCCCATACATCATCAAGTCTTGCAAGGAAGCTAACTCTTTTGAGTTAACTCATCCAGATGGAAGCGCACTTGCAAATCCCAGTGAACAAGATCTATCTCAAACCCTTCCATTAGGTTTGTTGCATCATGTTGTATATATTAAGTAGTTTCAATTCCTCCAAGTGTGTTCCGCGTACATTTTTATTTGTACATAGTTCTTTCCTCTCGTGTGTTTCATGCAAACACTCTTTTGTTACTTCCAGAGTGTAGAGATTCTCTCAGTAGTTGTGAGATTAAGAATAGAGTGCAGAAATGATTCTCAAGTGATCACAGGGGCATTTGCATAATTGAACAAGCGAGACTCCATGCCCAATGTATGCTTGCTCACTGATCTCTTTCATCTAGCAGAAGATGGCCCGAAAGTCACCAAAACTGTTATCTAAATAGCTCCCCTAGCGATTTGGATAACTTGCTTACACATTCTGGCCCTAAGTTATCTATTGACGAATTATGCGTGCTCAAAATCATTTGGCACATTCCCTTGGTTGTAGTTTACCTATGTACCCCTTTCCTTTTCTTTTTCCACTTCCCCTCGCGCCCACCTTTTGCACGTTCACCTTCTTCCTGGTTAGTTTCTTTCCATCCGGGCACCTCGCATTTACTACTAAGTCATTGGCCCTTTGCGTGCCACACCCATTACTTTGTAATAGTTGCGCCTTAACCATATGTTCTCTGCTCACCAGTTTGCTTCATCTCCCCACGTGCATCATGTGCGCCCCCTTCGCGCACCCTCCACGCCTTCCTCTATTTTCTTTGCACACCATTCCCTCGTACCCTTCTGTGCCAGATCATCTTTTGACACGCTTAAGTGTGCTATGCGCAACTAGTCAAAGCGTACCAACAAGGCACCGAATCCTTACAACAAATGAATGATTGACATGTGGCAGAAATGACAAATAGTTATACATTTGGCCACCATCTCAGCCAATCAGCGTGTACCACATGTTTTTCATATGCCAATGACTCTGACATCTTCTGACAGCCATATCTTTGCTACTCTGAGCTCGGATCGGCGCGTTGGACCTATCAAAGAGCTACCGACATCGCCTACAAGCATAGCAATTCAAAATTCAAATTCTGGTGGATCTGGTAGGTAAGAAATGGGAAAACATCTCTTTGAACATTGATGAGTAGATCTAATTGCTTCAACCACCCAATTTGGTATGATCCACCCTCCTTTGCCTTCAACATGTCAAGCAAGCATGGGGACACATACTTCATAGATTTCCAAGTGGATTTGCAGACATTGAATGCTTCTTGTTGGTGGTTGTGTTTCAAATTTGGGTTTTCCCTCCTTTTCCCTTCTTCCTCCATGGATTCATCTATAAATGTAAGAGCAAGGCTCATTTGTTATGTTGGACACTTTGGATCCTTACGCATTTTTGCTAAGAACACCATATTTTTGTATTTTGAGTTACAGACCTCTATGTATGGCTCTTGTAGGTGGATATCAACCTCCTTCATCATTGTAACAATTCTATGCATTTCTGGAAGTAATAGAAGCATCATTTTGTGACTATTCTCTATCCTAACGTGTTTGTATTCCTTCTTACCTTTTCTTTTGCGTTGTGTGTTGGTTGTCCTATTTCAGATCCCCTGCAGTTCCATATTTGGTTGTGTTCCATGAGAACGATTTGGTGAATGTGTGTTTTGTTGTGCTACTCATGCCTAGCCTCCTTTCACATATTCCCTATCATTCTTGCTCAGAACAGATAGTGTCCATCCCTCTTTTCTGGTGCTATCACCTTTTAGTGTAGTTTACTTCATGCTATCCTTCTTTACCTGGTCCCTTGGCATTCTTAGTTTAGTTTTCCCTTTTAGCACTAGGAGTAGCAGTAGTAGCATAAATAAATAGAGGAACCAACCTTCTCCGAGATCCATCCCAAGCTCGCAAGGTCCCACAACTTGGGGACGGTTCCATTGTGGTCTTAAACACCTCGGCCCTTTCCAAGATCCGAGACGTGGGTGCAAGTTTGAGCTACCAATAGAACCTATGAGTAGTACCATTACATTATGTGAATTTTAAATTTTGACGAGCTTAAGACCCTACTTACCCATGGGGATTCACAATTAAGTGAATTGTATCAACTTGTAGTAAGTAAGAAAAAGTTTATAGAAAAACCCATTATGGCGTATAAAGCTAATCATGAATACACTCATATCAATTCAAAACAACAAAGACAAGCATCTCCCACCCCTACCTCTTGTATCTAAAAATAAAGTCGTATCTTAACATCATTACTCATCAAAGGTCTTATCACATTACCTCCTATATTAATTTTTCCAACATATAAGACTATTTTTTGATTATCATACAATTAATGGACATAATACATGATGAATATTACACTTTATAATATCATATTGTGTTACTTATTCATGTGTCTATATTACTAGTGATTAAGTTGATACAAAGTTACAACATATACAAAAAGGGTCCCTACACTAAAAGAGTATACTAACTAATTGTCTAAACTTCATTTCCTTGAACAAGTTCAAGGGAATACAAACATAAATCATCGCTCAGACATTTGTTAAATATAGCCTAAATTGCACAAAAGAAGTGATTAACTAAAATTAATTGAACTATGTAGTATGGGGATAGTTAATCTAAGTTATGAACAACTGTAAATAAAGTAAATAAATGTAGTAAAGAAGTATGCAAATGATCTAAGAAACTATGCAAAATGAAATGCTAACCCTAATGTGCAAGAAGGAAGAGGAAAGAACTCAATTGAATAGAAGATGCTTGTAGGACAATGTCACGGTGATGTGGAAAACCGAGAAGCAGGAATGAATATGAAAATTTCCTAAAAAGGATGGATGCTGGAGTGATTCCCCTGGATTGGGAGCGCATGGGAAGGGATCTGAGGGCACTTGCAGTGCTTTGGTCTCGATCCAGGTGCCTCGGTTTGTGCAAAAGCTCAAATTGATCTTCACAGGGTTAGGAGATGATATAAAACCTTTGTTATGTATCGCATTAGATTCGATATCCTGTGTCAGATGTCACAAATAATCCAAAATGAAAGAAAGACCTATAAGTCCCTAAAACAAGCATCAAACCCTAAAAAATAAAAATGCATATGAAGGGGTCGGGATCGACCTCAGTGCACAATGGTGGACTTACTAACTAAGCATTACACTGCATCTCAAACCTGATGCAATTATATGTGCAAGTGTGTGTGAACATGCCCTATGTTTTCCTTGTGTCGATTGCACTTTGTGAAGTAGGAGCAATAACTATGTGTAGAAAATATAATAATATGTGTGCATGGAATATAATAGAATCCCCCCCAATGAAGTGTGATGCGAGATGTCATAATATTGTTCCTTGACGATGGATCTATGTGGATGCAAGTGATCTCTAATGCAATAGATGGATGCAACTCTAGATGAGTGATAGTAGTAAGTGATGCTAGGTCCCTCATTATGGTTTCATAACTTTATTTTTATAGGGTTCTCTTAGTATAATTTTGTAATTAACCCCAAAGAGGTCGACACAAGAAAGAGGTTCTCAAACGGCTAGAAAGAGCCCAAAAGAGGCAAGAAAGTGTAAAAGCACCGATGCCCTTGGTGGGACTAGGGCACCCATGGGTGCCCAAGTACTAATCTAGGTGCCCCAATCGAGGCTAAAATGACGCAGGATGACGAAGGTTGATTGGGCATATGGGCAAAAGAGGTTGGTAATGATGAGGAAATAAAATAAAACAAGATGACAAAAAGACAAGGGTTAATTAGTTATTTCTTCACTCAAGAACCTTCTAAATAGTAGTATGAGACCGAGACTAAATAATGTCTAAAGTGCATAAATTTGTGACTACATTTTGCCCCCACTTTATGTTGGTGAGCAGAAAGCTCAGTAACATAAAGTAGATAGAGATGCGTACCTGATGTCGATGTAGAGTGATGAAGAAGGCATGCCAAAGGACTAGACAAAGTGTGGAATGAAAAAAATGTGGAAACTAAAGATGAAAAATGCGCAAAAAAAAGTGATGAGAGTGAACCTAGGGTGGAACACACGTGTAGTCATTGCGGTGTGGGATGTACTGCATGGTTAGTAAAAGCGTGTGCTATCACAAAGTGTTTTTGACATCGTTGTTTTTATTGTTGTTGTTGTTGCCCCATTTGACTATTTGTTTCTTATACAACTAGACCTGCAAGGAGAAAATGATCAAGTAGTCAAATATGTATGTATGTGTAAAAACACAATGTAACATACACATGTATATGAAAGCATGTAAAATACGTAAATGTAAATGGATCATGTGCTCTTGATCCATGTCGAGAAAGAGAGTGTAGAAGGATATCCTGTATTGCAAGCTTTTTGGGTGATCTCATGCCACCTTAGCGAAGAAGTGTAGGGAGAAAGCTGCATTATTCTCCTTCCTGTAACTACTTCCCTTAATGTGTGTGAAGAGATATTTGTATTGTATTGGTTTTTTGGGCGATCCGATGCCATTGGCCAAGTAGTGTAGAGAGACACACCCCCTGTAACCTCCAATCCATTAATTGCTTCCCAGAATGCTAAGGACACCATGTCCTATAAAATTTGTTGTGTATGGGATTCGTAGACTGATCTGAACCCACTCGTTGAATATAACCGAACCGAACTAGTGTAGAATCTCGTGTTAGTATGTAAAAACCGCCAAATGATGCCCCCTATTTGGGGATTGTACGAAAGAAAATTAACATGTGACCTTCTTTGCACCCAACTTCCTGAGGTCATGTCAAGATAACTGGTGTAATATAGAAATCGATGTGTATGTGTGGCGATGATGGATAAGCTAATGAGGTAACCTTATATCTTCGACACACAATATCGAGATTTACAAGTCTAAGGAAAAGAATGCTCTCCTAACTTGAAGTGGTGTGATGGATTGATCTTATATAATAGCTACTCGGAGATTATAGTCAATATCAAGCTCTATTGAGATTCTATTCACTGATTATTGAACACGTGGAAAGTGATTTATGGGTGCCTTGTATAGATTTCCAGACAAGGTCATGGAAGTGAGAATGAGAGGCATAATGAAACCACATGGACTATGGATGATTTTATGGTCTACTCCAGAAAGTCTTAGCCGATCATTTGTCCGTTATGTTCAATAATGAAAGTTTTGTGATGATATCGTGGAAGTGGTGATGATCTAAATATTGATACATGTAAACCAATGTTGATATCTAATTGGTTAGTAGGCCCATTGGGTTGTGGGACCTGAGGATCACAACCGAAAACTCGTGGAGGTTATGGTCCTATTATGGTCATGCGCGTAATCAAACCCTATTGCCAAGAGTAGTCCAATAATCGTAGGCTTGATTAGCTATGATGTTTAGCATGTTTAGTTGTTCTATTTTCTTAGAAAACCTAACAGGTGTGTGTAAAACTTGCAAGCATAAACCCGTATCAATGTTGGTCAAGAATTCTGGCCCGTTGGGTTGTGGGACCAAAGGATCACAATCGTACATCTTTTCTTGTTGTGGGCTATTGATGGTCATATAGAATGAATTGAAATGATCTTGGTAAAACAAACTAACTATCAAAGGAAATTTAATCTATGTTTTTGGTGTTTTCACAATATATCAGAGCAAAACAATAAAAGTAAACTAATCTAACAAAAGTAAATGTTTTTTTATCTTTTCTGGTTTTTAAGCAATACTTCTAATCTAATAAACAAACTAAATACAAGTAATTAGCAGATGTAGCTAATTACTTGTGCAAATATGGAAATCTAAATCTAAAACAAATAACCTAATTTAATAAAAACCCTTCAAACCCTACCTTAGAGGTGAAGAACAAATCATAACCCTAAAAGAGCTATTGTTCCCCACAACTTCCCTAGTAATGTCAAAGAACAAGATTTCTAATGATTTGATCTACTTGTAATTGCCTAATCAATTGAAATGAAGAATTTTGCTACTCTATTTGATATGCAATTGAAACTAATGATTCGAATTGACAATTCGACAAATGAAGCAAACAAATAAGTAATTCCAACCTGGATAAGCAAGAGCTTCGACAAATTAGGTTGTATTTATGTCTATCCCCTCAGTTTGTTCCTTTCTTTCTTTGTGTGTCCATATGAGTCCAAGGGATTGGGAATGCAAGAACAACAATAGAAGAAGATGCTTGAGCAATGGTAGCTTGAAGGCAGACTGGTTACAATGCAAGTAGAAGAGAGATAACACAAGAGCTCTGAGCTTGGATATGTAATTCCTAACAGAGGTGTGGCGCGTAATACTATGCAAGATACATAAAAAAATTTAGTCCATTTGATTGAATACAAACATTGATTATATAGGAATTGGGGCTGGGATGTGCCTTCATGCACAAGGCAAGAAGAGGTAGTTCCAACTAACTAAATCTATTTAAAAATAGAAGAGGGAAGGAGAACCAAACAATCAAAACTATTTTTAGAAAAATTGGTTCATAAACGCATCCTAAAAGTGAAGTTAAGTGAAGTGTTGCATGTTAAAAACACGCATGACGAATTATAGAAAAATTGCTCAGAGGCTCTAGGCGGTGCGGCGTTCCGACATGAAGGCCAAAACATGCACAAAATGAAGCGAGAAGCTAGAAAAAGCATGGAAAAGCTAAGTAAGGATGTCTAGGCTATAAATATACACTGCATATGGGTTTAGGAGCTTGAACATCTTCTAAAAGGACATGAATCATTATTGAAGACTTTTGTAACTGTTTTCTAATAATGTAGCACATGTAAATTTGGGTGCGTATAGGAACACATGTGATGTTGTTGATAAGAGAATGCAGCCCTAAAAGAGGACCAACCACATGTACATTGTAACCCTAAAAAGTGCTTGGTAAAAACCAAGGCATGCACAAACAAGAAGGCTAGCCAAAGACAAATGTGAATAAACATGCATGTAGAAAACAATGTATACGCTACACAAACAGTGTGTAAGCTACCGAGCAAAGTAATGTAAAGACATAAGAAGACAAGTAAGCTACACACAATGAGCTACAAACATGGGACATCACTCATGATGTCACAAAACATACAAGGCCATTATGGCCGCAAACAACAACCAAGTGTGCACACCAAACATAGGGCAAATCCCACATACATGAAGCAAACGAAGGCAGACAATGTAATAAACAAGTAAACAAGAACTACTCATGGAAACATGTAATCTTGCAAAACAAGTACCGCACATGGAATACCCATTAGCATGCTTTAGAGAAATAACTAATATGTCAAAGCATGAATAACCAAGTGATGTAAAGTGATAAGTACAAAATGAAACAATAGCACCTGTGAGAATCAAATGTGGATGCCCCCAACGAACAATGTAAGAAGGGTAGAAGGTGAGCATCCATGCTGTGTATAAAAGATATTTATCTGTGATCACAACTAAATAAAGGAGTGAACGCACATGTGTGGATGATATAGATAATGGCATATAAAAAACAATCTAATAGGTGCAATAAAGTGATCATGTAAAACATTGGTAAACAAGAGTAAATGCCCCCAAGACAATGCAATATGTCATGGATGGATGGAATGGAATGCAAGATGGAATGATAGGAGCCACATGCCCCCCGAGTGGATGGAAATGTATGTAATGAGGTTCATTTTTTTTCCCCCTCAAAGCAATCAAGAATGAACTATAAATGAGAGTGTGTCATCGGGAAATGGTCAAGTAGTGTGTGTTGTGTCTAATGCACTGTGATGAATGTGTATATGTAGTGATGAGATGTGACCTAGCGATGATCTATGTGTGAACTCTATACCAGAAGCGTATATCATGACAATATGAATGTATAAGTGATGATTTAGCCTAAGCATATATCACTATAAGATGAATGGATGAGTGATGATAGCCTAAGTGTATATCACTGAAATATGAAAAGAGGGAGTGGTGATATAACCTAAGGTGTATACCACTACAAAAATGATAGAATAGGTGCAATTTAGCCTAAAGAGTAAGTCACTAAGCTAGAAAAGTTGCATGATGAAATTTTGAATAGTAAATGTGTGATGAGTGTAAGGTCCATTTGATTTGTAAACCCTTAGAAGTCGAGTATGGACCGAGGAACTAAAGTGCATCATAGGGTGGTGAGTGTAGTGTGTAGAAGACAATGCAGTATATGTAATGATGAAAGATGACCATGTGATGAGTAGAATGTGTAATGTACGATGTAATGTATGGTGTGGACTAAAAGTAGTATGTATGAGGAGTAGTATGGAATGTGAGATGCAAGTATGTATGATGGAGACTAGTATTATGTAATATGTGTAAATGCACAAATGTCAAAATGTTGTAGATGAAAGATAGAATGTATGGTGTATGACACGTAATATGTGAGTAGATGCAATGTGTAAGTCCTATAGTGCAGTGTGTGGGGTTCATGTGTGGTAATCCCTCAATAGTCAAGTGTGAACCGAAGCACAAAAGTGTCATTGGGTAATGATGCTAGAATATATGATGAGGATGCCTAATGAATATATGAAAATGTAGCAATGATAGATGTAGCTATGCTAAGATGAGGTGGGGGGAAGGTGGAGTGTTATGCCCCCCAAGTGTGTGTGAATGAATGAACTATCCAATGATGGTGAAGGATGAAGGTCCTTCATATGATGTAGGATATGAAAGCGTATGATTGTGCTCTAATAGTGGAGGTATGGTAGACAAATGTTGTCGTGGTGAATGAAGTTTGTGTGCATGTGAGGGATGGATGTATGAAGAAGGTTGTGTTATCAAAAAATGCTTGATGATGGAGATCTACATGATGTGGAATGTGAAGGTGAAGAATATTTGTGTGGGATAAACCGAGTTGGTGACCTATGTTGAGATCCAATAATTGTCCAAGGAATAGGTCTATATCGATGTGTAGGACTAGTCGAAAGATGTGGGCGCATAGACAATGTTTGAGTAGGCAAACTAGGAGTAGATTGCGCTTTGAGTAACATAGGTTGTGTTGTGTAAGCAAAAGTAGATGATGTGCTAGCTACCGTGTGAGGAGATGGTGACCACATAGTAGATGGAGGGACACCATCAATAGAAATGACCTTATTGTTTTAAATAAACTTAAGGCATAAATGATTCATGGAAATAATAGATTGTGAGCGATGAATCCAATTGAGACCAAGAAGCATGGTGCTTCCTTCAACTGTGTTTCCCACAAGGAAAGGTACAAACATAGTAAGAGGACCAACCATAACATGTAGTTTAACAACGCCAAAGGGTTTGTTAAAGGGATACTCAATTTTTGATTGAGGATATCCGATAGCCTTAATAAGTGAAAAAACATGCACTAATGGGCCATGATGGGTCAACCTTAGTGTTATTGATAGCTTCGGTTGAGCCAAATGATTAGATGTAAACTTAGCATGATAATTGATGTTGGAAAAATAAATGATTGTTGGCGAAGCTTTAGTGTTAGCAACTAAGAAATCCAGAGCTCCAGATCCAGGAGGTGATACCACGTGATACGTATGATTATCAAAAAAATTTGTTGTCTTCTTATCACGTTATTGAGAGTCATTGCTAAAGAGCTTGAGTTTACCCTTGTCATTGGTTAGGGAAGAGCTAGTAGACTCTAAGAAATTTAGTTTATTATTATCAATTAGATCTTGGATGATTGTTTGGAGTTTTAGGAATCTATTTGTAGAATGTCCCATGTATCGATGATAATAATAATGGAAGTTCTCATTGTAGTTCCTACCTTTTAGCTGTGATGGGTCTAACACGAGTGGTGATGGAAGGGTAATACTATTGCTTTCAAGAAGTTGTTTCAATATAAGACACAAAGCCATGGGAAAGGTGTTAAATGTGCATCGAGGTTGTTGTGACTGAACCTCCCGAGTAGGGGTGCCAGCAGTGTTAACAATGACTTTAGCATCAGTTGGTTTAGTCGTAGAAGGTTTAAATGACGTCTTGCTTTATGAAAATGAGTAGAAGATGAAGTCTTCTCTTGATACTTAAGATTTCCTATGGATAGGAGTTTGGTCTCGCGGAGCTTAAGAGTATGAAAAGTTAATCGAATGAAGGGAGGTCTCAAAGAGAACACTCTCTTGAAGAGGTGGTAATAGAATATGACTAAATGAATCCTGGAGTTTTGAGTTAGCAAGAACATTTGTCATCTTAGCTAGATTGTTATTATACCTCAAAACGTAGTTGGCTAGGTGTTCATTTAGGCCTTGTTTAAGTTGTGATAGTTAGGCATAAGAAATCTTAGAGTCGATGTTGATGGAGAAATGAATAATAAATGCATTAGCTAAATGTGTAAAGGAAATTACCAAGTGAAAAGGTAAGTCATAGAACCAATGCATCGCATAATCATGGATACTACGAGGAAATAACTTAGTTAAAAAGATGTGATCATCAAAAAGTCAAGACAAGTGACATGACATACTCTAAGGTGTTCTTATGGGTCACCATGCCCATTAAAAATGGGAAGCTTAGGGGTGAAAAATTGGGAGGAAGTGGGTAAGTAGAGATGGCAAGTACAAATGGAGTATGCAGTAACAAGGTAGAATCTAAAGATGGTGATGCATGTGAAGTGGCCTGTTGTAACTTAGGAATTTGAGCTTGAAGATCGTGATAAAGAGAAACTAAGTCTTAATTGCTAACATATGAGACTTGTCATACATGAGAAACAAAGGGTGGTGTAAAGTAATTAGTAAGAGTAGGAACATAAAAAAAATAGTAGAAATAGGAGGAAGAGTAGAAGCAGGTGGTTGAGTGGTAACAAAAGTGGGTATGGCGGTAGAAGTAGCGAGTTCTACAAGTTAGTAGCTTCCTCATGAGCAACATGTAAAAGTAAATCTTGATCTTGAGGATGCTTAGGAAAGTGATCATTGATGGCCTTAAAATGAGATTCAATAAATTCCTCATGAGAGTGAGCCATAAAGCAAAATGAGGATAAACCCTAGAATGATAAGGGAAGAAGGAAGAACCTAGAATCATGGATGATCGAGTTGGGTTCACCAAAATGATTAACTAAAATTAACTAAACTATGTAATACGAGGATAATTAATCTAAGATTTGAACAACTATAAATAAAGTAAATAAATGCGGTAAAGAAGTATGTAAACGAGCTAGACAACTATGTAAAATAAAATGCTAACCCTAATGTGTAAGAAGGACAAGGAAATAATTTAGTTAAATAGAAGATGCTTGCAGACAATGTTGCATAAAGTAATGATTGGAAAAATTAGAAGTAGGAAACGACTGACTATGCGCAGAAGTCCCGAAAAGGATGGATCTCGGAGTAATTCCCCGAACTAGAGTGCCGAAAAGGAAGGCACTAGGATGCCTACAAGCACTATGGTTTGTAGTCCTGGATGCCTTCGCCATGAAAATCTCTAAAACTAATCTTCACGGGGCTAGGAGATGATCTCGGAACCTTCATTGTGTATCGCACCAAATTATCTATCCTGTGTTAGATGTCGCTAATAATCCAAAATGAAAGAAAGACCTACAAGACCCCAAAACAAGCATCAAACCCTAAAAATGGATATGAAGGGGTTGGACTTACCTTAGCTTCCACAATGGTGGACTTACTAATCGAGGGATGCACTACATCTCGGACCTAATGTAGATCTATGTGCAAGTGTGTGTGAACATGCCTGGTAGGTTGCACTTGTGCAGTCGCACTTTATGAAGTAGTGAGCAATAAATATGTGTAGTTCAAATGTAATAGTATGTGTGCATGGAATAGAATAAAATCCCTCCCCCTATGAAGTGTGATGCAGATGTCCTATCCTTGCACCTTGATGATGGAGCTATGTGGATACAAATGATCTCTAATGCAATAGATGAATGCAACTCTAGATGAGTGATAGTAGTAAATGATACTAGGTCCCTCATTATGGTCTCATAAATTTATATTTATAGGGTTCTCTTGGTTTAATTTCGTAATTAACCTCGAAAAGGCCGACCACAAGAAAGATAAAGATCTCAAACGGCTAGAAAGAGCCCAAAAAGAGCGGGAAAGTGCAAAAAGGACTGGGTGCCTGGTGGGACTAAGGCACCCACGAGCACCCCAATACTTATCTAAGTGCCCAGTCAAGGCTAAAATGATGCAGGATGACAAAAGCTAATTGGGCATATAGGTGCAAGATGTCGATAATGATGAAATAAAATAAAACAAGATGGCCAAAAGACAAGGGTTAATTAATACTTTCTTCACTCAAGAACCTTATAAATAGTAGTATGAGACCGAGACTAAATAATGTATAAAGTTCATAATTTTGTGACTATAAGAGGTAGAACATGTTGTATAAAGCATGAATAATGAATATCGAACTTCACTTTCCTCTCGGGAACCAAATGTCATACACGATATACAAGACCCTATAAAATATACATATAAAGTAACCCCACCATAAGGGGGAACTCTCAAGCATGAATGTATAAAGCCTACAACTACAATCATGATTTCAAGCATACGAAGAAAGGATTTGTCAAACTATTTAGAACCATTAATCATCAACTTTATCATAATATGAAAAATGTTCACCAATATCGAGGTTATTAACATGCACAAAATTAATGTGTGTGACTTGTTAGAAACCCTTGTATATGATGTTGAATGATTCATCAAGACAACAATACATACAATGAAAATAATTCAATTGTCTAAGACACTTCGTCTATAGACTTGTCTTGTTACATGTGATGTTAGTAACAAATATTCTCATTACATCATTTCTTTTAATTGTTTCGGATAAGAACCATAAGGGAAACACTTGGTCTAAATTGTCAATATCTTACCCTTTTAAGAAGGGGTAAACGTTTCACACGAAGGTACATTAATTTAGACAATTATCCCACATAAAGTTCTCTAGGACCTTATGACATTGACATGGTGATAGGATAGCCTTTTAATGATTCTTTACATCTATAAACACAACCACTTATAGATCACTTCTTGACATTACATGTTTATCCTACCCAACCACTAATGGCATTTTATTGTGGCATAATATGAATTATTTTGATGTGTACTCTATAGTCCATGACTAGTGCATAACCCAATGATGCAACACACTTAAGGGGTTCAATGTGATTATTGAGGGAATAATCATCACCGAGGATCCCATCCCCTTTCATCTATTATTTACACCTATGGCGCAGGTGTCCTTAGTGCGGTCAAGTTACTTATTTTCAAGCTCTCTCTTATGATAAATGTACAAAAATAAAATAATATTAAAAATCAAAACCAAGACTTGCATGTGTGGCT
Organism: Taxus wallichiana var. yunnanensis; assembly: GCA_018340775.1. Lineage (NCBI taxonomy): Eukaryota > Viridiplantae > Streptophyta > Pinopsida > Cupressales > Taxaceae > Taxus > Taxus wallichiana. Next base: position 221,938,142 of record CM031235.1, read on the forward strand.
TATTTATTACATAGACTTAGACATTGTCTTTATACATGCTTAACACTTTACATATCCTACATCATAACCTACTTTCTATATATAGTACACATAGTAAGATTACAGATACATGTAATCCATGGAGGTTCATACACAAACTTTGTGGATTTTGATATCCCTATAGCCTAGGGATACCTAACATAACGGGGACATGCCTACATTGGAGAAACATTACATGTAAAGCTTACTTAAATCATATCTTTTCACACTTTATTGATTCTTACAACCCTATACCCTAGGGAAATCCACCACATTAGGGGTCTATCTACACTAGGGACACACTACATACTAAACTTATAATGGTATTATACTATGCGAGGTTTAACCTAATTTTATCGACTAGTATGGCTGTTGTGTGAATAAATGAGTTGTGTGTGCAAGCAAGAATGAATAAGATATAATTAACACTTTGTCATGATCGACCAAGTTGGTGTAATGAAATTACTTGTATAATTTAGATTATGAGCAACAATAGAACACCAAATAACACAATATTTCATAATAATGATCTCAATATGCAAGTAGAATAGATTCGCCACTTCAAGGGGGCAACCTCCAAACCATATAATAAGACTCAAATGCTCGAATGATAATGAAATACTACCTACAATCCCCTATATATACTATTCATATGTTATGGCCATCACCAAGGCCAACCTATTAAGTATGAGAAAGTATAAATGATATGGTAAGCCACAAGTCGGCTACTCATATCCTAATACAAGTAATAGGTTAAGGGTGTAGAATGTCCTTCCCCTTCAAACCAACATTGTCCTCAACGTTGAATAATCTTGGATGTTTATAGAAAAACTTCATCCTCCGGGTGTGCATCTTCTTCTATGCTTAGATTTTTCCACTTGATCAAATATTCCTTAATGTCTCTGGTTCTTAGCCTCTTAGTACGTGTTTGCAAAATCTTCTTTGGCTCCAAAATGATTCTTCCTTCCTCGTCAAGTTCTGGTAACTCTGTCTAGGCTTCAAAATTTTGTCCAATAACCTTCTTTAGGCATGAAACATGGAATACTGGGTGTATGTGTGAAGATGGAGGCAACTCTAGTTTATAAGCAACACTGCCAATTTTCCGTAGAACCTGATAAGGGCCATAATATTTAGGAGCAAGTTTTTTTTCCTTTTTATATTGCTTTAGGGACATCTATTTTTAAGGCTGGAGACGTACAAAAAACTAGTCACCAATTTCAAAATGTCTTTCACTACGATGTTGATATGCTTGTTGTTTCATCCTGTTTTGTGCTAATGCTAAATTCTCCTTCAAACTAGCCAAAACCTGTTGTTGATGTTGAATGTGTTCCTCCACATCTCTGACCTTAGTTTGTAACCTCAAGGAGGAAGTGATAGAAAGTGGATGGTAACCATATAATGCTAAAAATGGGGTCATTTGAGAAGAGGTATGAAAATATGTGTTATACCACCATTCTGCAAGTGGTAGCCATTTAATCCACCTTTCCTGCTTATCTAATACAAAACAACATAGATACCCCTATAAGAATTTGTTGACCACTTCCATTTGCCCATCACTTTGAGGATGATAAGATGAACTGTGAGCTAGCTGAGTACCCAAACATGAAAATAATTCCGTCCAAAAATTAATTGTGAAAATAGGATCACGATCACTTATAATTATCTTCGGGGTTCCATGTAGCCTTTGAACTGTCTCCAAAAAAATAGCTGCAACTGTACTAGATGCAAATGGATGTGATAGGGCACAAAAATGGGCATATTTTGTGAGCCTATCCACAATCATGAAAATAACATTCTTACTCTCTAAACAAGGCAGTCCGGCGATGAAATCCATAGAGACCTCTTCCCATCTTTGGCTAGGAATTGGTAAGGGTTGCAACACACTTGGTGTCTTAATTGTTTCCACTTTGTTCTATTGGAAAACTAAACAGTCTGATACAAAATTTTGTACATCCCCATTGAGTTCTTCCCAAAATAATTCTCTTTTTATTATATGATATGTCTTCAAAAACTCAAAGTGTCCTCCAACAGGTGAGGCATGTAGCTCTGCAAGAATATTATGCTTCAACTCAGAATCTTTACTCAAGTATAACCTATCCTTGTACCATAGGGCATTACCTTTCCACTCAAATTTGTTAGATGTCATAGATCCTTGCTTGATATTCTATATTAGAGATTGTTTATCCTTGTCTTTATCCCATTCAAATCTTGCTTCATCCACCCAATTGATCTTCAACATGGACATTCCACATAGTAAGGCATCGACAAATGTATCCCTTTCCGACAACGATCACTTGCTACATTTTATTTACCCTTTTTTATATGATTTCAAAATCATATCCCAACATTTTGGTTACCCACCTTTGTTGTTCCTCGATGATAACCTTTTCTCCAAAAAGTATTTGAGACTATCATGATCAGCTTTTACCTTAAAGTGTCTACCCATGAGATAGGGCCTCCATTCTTGACCGCATGAAGAATAGCCATCATTTCTTTCTCATAGATATGTTTGAGTATATCTTTTCCTTTGAATTGGTGACTCTTAAATGTAATTGGTCTTCCTTTTCGCATTAGAAATGCTCCCAATCCTCGATCTGAAGTGTCACATTCAACAATGAATGTTTTTGAGAAGTTGGGAGTAGCCTAAAATCGGGGCTTGCACATGGCTTCCTTGGTGATCAAAGGATTTAGTGGCTATGTCTATCCTAATGGAAGGCATACTTCTTTAGCAATGCAGCGAGTGGGGTTGCTATTCTACCATATCCCCGCACAAATCTTCTGTAGTATCCTGTTAGTTCTAGGAACCCATGAATATTTTTGAGAGTTTTGGGCCTTGGCCATTCCACCATAGCTTTGATCTTATGAGGATCAACTTTGACGCCTTCATGGGATACAATGTGACCCAATTACTCTACCTCTTGTACACTAAAAGAACATTTGGATGGATTTGCATAGAGAGTATGTTTCTCCAAAACTTTCAACACTTTATTTACATGTTTTAAGTGTTCTTCCCATGTCTTATTATAAATCAATATGTCATCAAAGAAAACTATTACAAATTTCCTTAAAAATGGTCTAAAAACAGTGTTTATCAAACTTTGAAAGGTTGAGGGCACATTTGTAAGACCAAAAGGCATTACCAAAAACTCATAATTACCCTCATGAGTCCTAAAAGCCATTTTATGAACATCTTCCTCTTTTATTCTAATTTGATGTTACCCTAAACGAAGATCTAATTTTGTGAAATAAATAGCACCATGTAATTCATTAAGGTAAATGATCAATTACTAGAATAGGAAACTTATCTTTGATGGTGTACTTGTTGAGTTCTCGAGTAATCTAGACATATCCTCCATGTTTCATCCTTCTTACGTACCATGACCACTGGTGTAGAATATGCACTCTGGCTATGCCTGATGATACTTGCCTTCAACATTACCTGAACCATTTTCTCGATATCACTTTTATGGGAATATGGGTATCTGTATGGTTTGATGTTAGGTGTTTGGCTCCCTGGAATCAACTGAATGGCATGATCATGATCCCTAACTGGTGGTAGTCCCCTTGGAATTGCATCAAAAATAGATGAGTGAACATCAACAATCTTCTAAAGATTGGGTGGCATTAAAGACTCTGTATTTTGTACTTCTATGGAAAATAACTTTGTTATAAATCCATCTACTCCTTTTCTAAGAACCTTTTGCATCTGATGAGAGCTAATAATTTGTGGAGACTTAGCTACCATCCCATTCAATTGTATTATCCTTCCATCTGAATGAAATCACATGAACAATTCTTGGAAATTCATCTCCACAGATCTAAGGTTGTGAGCCATTGGACACCCAAAACAATATCTGCCCCTCCCATAGAAATAGCAAACATAGGTGAGTCTAACATGTAGTATCCCATGGAAAGCTTGATACTATGGCACTTTCTGTGCACTTGATTGTCCCACCATCCGCAATCATAAATTGCATTTCGGAGTGGGTAAATAAAAAAATGAGGTAGATGGCTAACTTACTATTTATGAAGTTATGAGTACTCCCCGAGTCAATTGACACCGTCACCTTTTATTTTTTGAGATAGCCAATAACCTTGAGTGTTTAAGGAGTACTAATACCTGAAAATGCATGTCAAGAAATTTTAGGTTGGTGATCCTCTACTTCATCTTCTACTAGTTCCTTAGCCTCTCCTATAATTTCAGCTTCCTCATCATCCTCATTACCTCTGTCAATATAGAACAAATTCTTCTCAGCACATTTGTGTCCCGGTCCATATTTGCTATCACAGTTAAAACATAATCCTTTTGCTCTCTTTTCTTCCATTTGTTGAGGATTCAGTCTAATTGGCCTAACAAATGAAGGGGAAGAGATACTACGGTGTTAATGAAACGTGACCTCCTACTACAAATAATTTTTTCCTCTGCTCGATGTGCCATGATAATAGAATTAGAAAGATTGAGTTGATTAAATATACGTACCTCATGTTCGATGTGGTCCTTAAGACCCCTAAGAAACATGCCATTCAGATTCTCTTCTGGAATATTCTTCACCCTTAAGGATAGGTTCTAGAATTGATGCACATAATCTTTGAATGATCCTGTTTGCCATAACTTTGCTAATTGACTAAAGTAGTTCTCTGAAACACTATAACTATAGTGCAATTACAAATCCTTGATAAGAACTATCTAAGTGAAACCGAGACCATTCTTCTGCCTCTGAGAACATAACCATTGATATCAAACAAATTGGTTTGGTTCAAGATACAAAGATGCCAATGTCACCTTTTATCATGATGGTGTTTGATGTAACTCAAAGAATTTCTCCATTTGATTTATCCAATTCAGGGGATCCTTACTATTGAATTTGCGCATATCCACTTTCAACATCATGTTTCATGTTTGTGAATAAGTTGGATTCTGATTGGGCTGGAAAAGTGATCCAACATGGTTATTTTGTCCATGATTTTGAACCGAAGATCCTCCTTGGTTGGTATGGCTGGATTTGGGCAATATTGTTTACCCTTTACATGTTGCATGATATCATCCAACCGATGATTGATTTGGGCTATGTCTCCTTTAGAGGCCATCTCAAATTGTACATTTCACAGCTCATACTCAAGTTGGATCACCTTATGATCAACCGTGGTAAAACCTTGTGCTTTGAGGAATTTGTATTTACCCATTATGACTCCATCTCTTCAATCACTACCCCATCTTTATCTAGGGTTTTACTTGGAGTAACCGGATTATTTTTGCTCTTGTGGAAGGTCTCGCCATGATGTCAAACCTCGGGTTTAGGGTTTTGATACAAATTTGGCCGAACAGGAAACAACATAGAGAAAATACTAATACTATTTTTTTGAGAGCTTTCCGAAAAACGTAAAGAACTTGAAAATATTCCACAATTTACACCCTAGGGAGTGATTTTATGAAAAACCCTAAATTTGTAATAAATTTTGCAAAATAAATAAAAAAGTATGAAATTTTTAGGGAACCTTACTTGAAATGTTTCTCAACTCTGGTAAAAATATCTCCCACCAATTCTCTCTAGTTCGCAATATATGGCGGAAACAAAAATTAGGGTTTTTGCCCTAATTTTGGCCTAGATCGTAGCTCTGATACCACTTGTAATGAAATTACTTGTATAATTCAGATTATGAGAAACAATAGAACACCAAATAACACAATATTTTAGAATAATGATCTCAATATGCAATTAGAATAGCTTCGCCACTTCGAGGGGGCAACCTCCAAACCATATAATAAGACTCAAATGCTCAAATGATAATGAAATACTACCTAATATCCCCTACATATACTATTCATATGCTATGGCCATCACAAGGCCAACCTATTAAGCATGATAAAGTATAAATGATATAATAAAATGATATGGTAAGCCACAAGTCGACTACTTATATCTTAATACATGCGATAGGTTAAGGGTGTAGCTTGATTGGACAAGTGCGGACTAATGCAAAGGCATTCGCAGAATTTATGTTTTTGCAAGACGTAAATTACCAAAACGAGTGTCTACATTTCCCCTACCCCCTTTAAGTATGGAATTGAAAATTTCATGCTTAAAGGAAAAGTCACATAAGTGTGTAGACACACTTTGTCTTCACTCAAAGCACCATGTTCTTATGCTACGAATTTGTTCTTCATTTTGGTTGTGTTTGTTTTTCCAGGATGAGTACCTACAAAGAAAAGAGTGTAGTTAATGTCCATAGTATAGGAAATAAAAATTTAACTTGAAAACTTTGAACTTGATGTGAAAATAACAATATGTAAAAATTGAAAAGCATAACAAAGGAGAATGTACACCTAATTATTCTACAGAGAGAGGGGGAGATAATACTCACATTACCATTGACATGGATGTTTGTTGAGTTTTGTTTGAGATATGGTTGGAAGGACTTAGGGGTGATCAATCCCTAAGTGGAATGTGTTAAGGATAATAGAAAGAAGTGCAAATGCACCTTGCATGGTGAAGAGAAGCGTATGGGGTTGTTCTAGTTTTTGCATCCCTCCACAATAATATGAGCAATGAAAAGTCTATCATACAAGGATATGTGACTATAGATAATCCATGTAGAGTGATGTAGAAAGGAATTAAAGGACTAGAAAAAGCATGGAATGAAAAAAATATGATGGAGCATGGAAACTAAAAATGCAAAAGCACAAAAAAGTGATGAGAGTGAACCTAGGGCGGAAATGTGTGTGTAGTTGCCAATGTGTGTAATGTACCTGCATGGTTAGTATGATGTATGCTACCACAAAATGTTATTGTTGTTGCCCCCATTTATTGTAGTTATTGTTGAATTCTTTCTTCTCATATGGTCATACCTGTAAGGAGAAGACTATCAAGTAGTCAAATACGCATGTATATATGTAAAAACGCATGTATATGTAATGAAAAGACTAAAATGAAAGTATGAAAAATGTAAAAGGAACATGTGCACCTGATCCATGATGAGAGAAAGGGTGTAGAAAGAGGATATCATATCCTGTGTTTTTTGGGTGATCCGATGCCATAGGCCGAAGAAGTGTAGGGAGGAAATCTATTGTATCCTCCAACATGTAACTGATTCCCTGAATGTGTGTGAAGAGATCTCCATATTACATGGTTTTTGGGTGATCCGATGCCACTGGATGAAGTAGTGTAGAGAGGAAGTCTGTTGTATCCTCTAACTTGTAATTGTTCCCTAGAATGCTAAGGAAAACCATGTCCTGTAAAATCCGTTGTGTACGAGGTTCGTAGATTGGTCTGAACCCACTCGTTGTATAACCCACAATGCCAAGGGTGGAAATTGATGAACTAAACCGGTGTAAAAGCACTATGTATAATGTAAAACCCCAAATGATGCCCCCCTCTTTGGGGGCACATGCAACGTCATTGATAGGAGAATGCGGCCCCAAAAGAGGACCAACCGAATGAACTCTGTAACTCTACCTTGCAGGGGAAATGAATGCGCTTGGTAGAAACCAAGGTGCACATAAACAAGAAGGCTAGCAAAAACAAGTGTTAGTACGAACAAACATGCATGTATAAGACAATGTGTAATCTATGCAAATAGTGTATAAGCTACCAAGAAAGATAGTAAAACACACAATAAGACAAAGTAAGTGACATAAATCAAGATACAAACATGGGAAACCACTCATGACGTGACAAGACACGCAAGGCCATCATGGCCACATACAACAAATAAGTGTGCACACCAAACATAGGGCAAGACCCGCATACAAAAACATATAATAATAGAAAATGTAACAAATAAGTATGGAAGTAAATATCCCTGCATAACAAGTGCTACAAATGAAACACACGTTAGCATGTTAGAAAGATAACCAATATGTCAAAAGCGTGTATAATCAAGTAATGTAAAGTGCTAAGTACAAAATGAAATAGTAACACATGTGAGAGAGGAATGCGGATGCCCCCAAAAACTAATGTAGGATGGGTAGAAGGTGAGCATATGTGATGTGTGCGGAAGATTTGTATCTACGATCACAACTAAACAAGGGCATGAATGCACATGTGTGTATGGTATAGATAAATGACACATAATATATCTAATTAGCATGTGTAATAAAGTGACTATATACAAGCAAATGGGAGCAAGAGTAAAAGAAATCAAGATATGCAATATCTTTGTGGATGGATGGTGTGTGCTATGAAATTTTTGTTAAGCTATGAAGACGGGGTAAGAATCTCTAAAGAAACCCCAAAATATTTGGAACAAACAACTCAAATCACCATCAGATTAGAGATAAACAAGAGCTACCTATTTGCATGCATATATAAAACTTGAAACAAACAATCAACCTCTAAACATGACTATATTAGTTCCCTACTCCATGAAAGCTATCTATAAATGAACCTATTAAATCTCTAGCAATCAGTTATGTGTTTATTGATGTCTCAAAAGCTTAATAATGGAATCTCACCATTAATGGCTTCTCCCATTTACCTAAAGCTTTGAAAGGATTAGTAAATAACAAGTAAATAGCTCAAATAAACTATGAAATGACTCTAAAAAGACTTAAGCATGACCTAAATCAGAAATGAGATGAGAGAGAGAGAGTTCTTAGGAAAAGGTGGGAGGGGTACCCCTCTATTTATAGTTTTTGGTTTGGAGAAAAAGGTGTTTTGGATGCATGTGGGACTAAAAAGGAGTCAAAAAGGTGATTTTTAGAAAAGCACATTGGGAGGTGTGAACTGGATTTGGAAGGCTAAGTGGTTATTTGGAAGGTGAGATATTTGTTTAGAAAGTCAAATTCTCTTTAGAAAGTCAATAAGAGGGTTAATTAACCTAAACAAGGTTAATTAAAGGGAAAACAAGCTTATAGAAGTTGGTTAGAGAGGGATTAATAGATTTAGGGGGTTTAGAAGAGGTTAGAAAGGGTGATTTATTGGTGTAGTGTAGTAAATGAACATGAGACTAGGATAATTAGTATGATCTTAGTAATAAGATCATGTAGACCAAATTATAGGTGCCTATAGATGGAATGGATTTTAAGATGGAATGATAGGAGCCGTGTTCCCCCGAGTGAATGAAAATGTATGTAGTGAGGTTCATTTGGTTTCCCCCTCACGATCAAGAATGAAGCGTAAACGAGGGTGCATCATCGAGAAATGGTTGAAATGTGTGTATTATGTCTAACATGTTGTGATTAGTGTGTATGTGTGTTGATGAAATGCGACCTAGAAATGACATGTATGTGAACCTTATAGGACGAAGCGTATATCACAACAAGATGAATGAACAGTGATGATGTAGCCTAAAGCGTAAATCACTACTAGATGAATAAAAGGGAGTGGTGATGTATCCTAAAGTATATGCCATTACTAGATGATAGAGTAGGTGACCATTTATCCTAAAACATATGTAACTATCTTAGTAATGTCGAATGATAGAAGGATGAATGATGAACGTGTAAGTATGATAAGGCCCATTTTATTTGTAAACCCTCGGCGAGTCAAGTATAGACCTAGGAACTAAAGTGAATCATAAGGTGGTGAGTACTGCTTGGCGTAGAAGACAATGTAGTATGTGTGATGATAATAGATGACCATGTGATGTGTAGAATGTGTAAATATGCGATGTGTAAAATGTAATGCAAGATGTGTAGATAACCTAATAGTGTGAAGATGCACACTAGGCGGTATGCATGATGAGTAGTATGTAATGCTAGATGCAAGTGTGACACATGTATGATGAGGACTAGTACAATGTATGACGTGTAGATGTGTAAATGTAAAAATGATGTAAACTAACTATAGAATATGTGATGTAAGATGCATGATGTATGAATAGATGTAATGTATATGAATTTTAGAAGTTAATCTAACTAGGAACAACAATAAATAACAATAAAAAAATCCAATGAATAAATATAGAAAATGACCCAAACAACAAGGTAGATGAAAATAGAAACCCTAATGCAAGAAGAGTAAGGAAGTGACTTAGCTGATTCAAAGGTTGATCTGGACTATGTTATAAAATCAATTGGATATTTTGGAAGTAGGAATGAACATGTAGATGTCCCGAAAAGGACATATATGAGTTGTGTGGCTGGATTGGGGTGCGTGGGAGAGGATCAGGGCATCTGTGGGCACCCTAGTCTAAGTTATGGGTACCCTGGCGGGAGGTCAAAACCAGCTTTGGAGGCTCGAATGATGATTTGAATCCTTTGTTGTGTGTCGCATGTAATTAGTTCCTCTACGCCGAATGTCACCAATGATCAATGATGAAAGAAAGGCCTGTAAGACCCCAAACCAAGCATCAAAACCCTAAAAAGGAAAGATGTATATGAAGGGGTTAAACTATCCTCAACATTCTACAATGACAAACTTACTAACTGAGCGCTGCACTACATATTAGACCCGATGTAGTTTTATGTGTGTGTGTGTGATCATGCCCTAGATTGCTCTTGTGCGAGTCACTTTTTGTGAAATTATCGAGCAATAGTATGTGTAGAAAATGTAATAGAATGGTGGATGGAATAGAATAAACTTCCCTCCTATGCAATGTGATGTAGATGAACCAACCTTGTGCCTTTGTGATGGAGCTAGATGGATGCAAATGAGCTCTAGATGGATGCAACCTTAGATGATGATAGTAGTTCTTAGTGCTTTGTCCCTCATTATGGTCTCATAACTTTATATTTATATGGTTCTCTTGTTCTAATTTTGTAATTAACCCCAAAGGCCGACCACCAAAAATATAAGAAGCTCAAACAATGCAGAAAGTGCCCAAAAAGTGGCGGGAAAGTGGAAAGAGGATCGGGTACCTGAATGGGACCAGGCACCGATGGGCATCCTAGTACTAGCACTGGGTTCCCTGTTCAAGGCTAAAATGACGTAAAGTAATGAATACCGACTGGGCACGTATGTGGTGAAGGTCGGGAATTACGACAGAAAGTAAATAAAAATGACTAAGAGATGGGAGTTAATTAGTACTTTATTGGCTCACATTTCACGAAGGTTAGTTAAGGTTATTAAACAAATTGAAATTGTAAGGAGTGTGGAGATTTCTCATTGGCCCATGTTTCACGGTAATCAATCAAGGCCATCAAACAATCTAATGTTGTGAAGGTGCATGAAGCTTTCTCATTGGCTCATATTTCGTGGGGGCCATTACAAGTAAGAGAACAATCGAGAAGGAGAAGGTGCATGGAATTTTCTTATTGGCTCACATTTCGTAATGGAACATACCTACGTGAAAAGCCACATAAACATAGAAAAGGTTATGGAATCAAACACGTAGGAAAATCTAACTCCCTGAAGCCAATCAAATGATATTACGTGTCACTCTCGTGTTCACCATGACAAAAATTCAAATGACCATAAATTTCATCTAGAGCTCTAAATCATGAAAAATTGGTCTCATTGGAAAGGTCTCCTTGATCCCTTCAATTTGGCATCATTTGATTCATAGAAATTGATGGTGTTTAGTGAGAGAAAAAAGAAAAAAAGGACACAAGCGCACTTGTTGGTAAGTATAAACTAACTATTTTGCGCATGTGGCAGTGAAGGCATGGAATTGATCCCAAAATACTAACAGAAAATCGGATATTTTCAGTTAGACAAAGTACATTCCCATTTGATTAAAGATATTTATTTATGAACAAGGAGGAGATTCACTTATTATTTGGGGGAATCAAATTGTAAGAATGCACCAAATTTGTATAAATATGGGGCTTGTCCTTATATCAGGGGGTTAATTTTTCTATTTTTGAAAAGGTTGAGAGATATAATTGTAAGATTGCATGTTTATTTTGTGAAATGCATATGGATTTCGTTTCCCAAACTTCTGTTGTCAAGGTGGTTGCAATGTACATAACCATTGACAAACATTGAGAGAATTTTATTTATGTTCCTTGTTAAGAAATTCAAGATCTAAATGAAATATGTCTACTTATGAGTTTGATTTTGTGTTCTGGGTTTTGTATGTTGAATTGTTGATTGATGAGTTATATTTTCTACTACAATTTTGTGTTTATTACTTCTCTATGTAGTACACTAGATCAATCCTTAATGGTTGTGCTTTGGTCATTAATTCAATATTGTGGTGTGAGCATTTACTCTGCAATATTGGACATAATTCTAAAATCCTTACTATAGCCATTTTGTGAAGTGATTTTTTTTATCCTTTGAGTGTATCTTGGGCGTACTAGAGTAGAAGTAGTAAATACTTTATTAGAATATTTGCACGAGATTTTGTGTTGAGTATTTTAGAGATTGTGTTGAAATTTGCATCTGTTGAGTATCAATGAATGCAAATCTTCCTTTGGAGAAATATGTCACTACTTAATCAAGTGTTTGTACTTTCCAGAATAACAAGTTGCTTTTAGTAAGTGTTAAATGCTTTGATACAAGGAATTTTCATCATATAAATCCCCCTTTGTGAAGTTACAACTACCATAATTGATCCCACCCCCTCATACTAACTTCCATTCATTCCATTTACTACTTTGTTTCTCTAAATATCATTGAAGGTTCCTTTTAGCCTTAATTCTACTATCAAGAGAATGCAAGAGAAACCAAACTTTTATCTATAGTAACCTATGTTTCTAGTGCATTAAGCATATGCAACATTTTTTGTGACAACTCGTGAGAGTGAGTGTTGTATTCATGGCCATGCTTATCCTAGATTGATCCATCATTTAAACATATCAAGAGGAACAAAGAATTCATCTCCCCCCTCTGCATTTAGGTTACACTCATGGGTCTCTCTCACCCTGGTTCAAGGAAGGACCAAAAGTAGCAGGATGAGGCCATCCCCTTTGTGTGCCCCTCAATCACCTCAAGGCTTGATCCCAAGGAAAGTGTTAGACCCTCCCACTACAAAATGACATACCACCCGGTCTACCACCATCCAAAAGCATCCCCTTCCTAGAGAATGTTTTCAAGCCACCAGGGGTGTAGAATTGTCATGCCACCATTGGGGTGTATAATTAATTGAGGACCACACACACATTTCCAAGGATGGCATCGTTGCTTGTGGGACATTTTTTGATATATTGTTAATAGGTATTTTGGATCAGATTTTGAGTGAAAATTCCATGAAAAATATTCTAACATATTTTGGGGACTTATTTACTCCAAGAAAGGTTCAATAATACATACCTTTATAGAGATTTTCCAAATTAGGAAAATATAGACCATTTTCAAAGTATTATCCAAAATTTTCTCATTATAAAATAGGCTTTCCATAAAACTTGTACTTATTTGAGTATACTAGAAGTTGACAACCAAAACATGGGAAAATTCATAAATATCTACAAAGCTTAACCTCCCAGTTTGTGAAGCTATCCTTTCAAGAAATTTTTTGAGTTAATATATACATCTAAGGTGCAAGGCCTTAGTGGTGGCTATCTTTCAAAGAAAATATGGGTTATACCAGTGAAAATATTTTACACCTTGTTGATTAACTCTCCCCTTTGCAAAGATGGAAGGATGAAGATCCTTTTTCAAATCTGATCCCACTAGAAGATTACTCCCAGAGCTAGAGAATACACAGTCAAAAAGGAAGTAGATCTAGAAACTAGTGAGTGGTCAAAAGATAGAAGAAAATATTGTTCAACTATTGAATTTGATCCACCTTTGGTGGAGGATTACTCTAACACATATGACAGCTCTGATCTAGGTAGTCCTCAAGCATATTTACATTATTTATTTCAAGAAGGTTCAACATCTGCAAATAATAAAGGTATTCCTCATCTTCCTTACTTGTTAACTCATAAGAATAAAGTATTTTGTGAAACTGAGTCCCGAAGGATTTCCATTTTGTGGATCATACTCCTCTACCCCAGAGACCTCCAGTTCCCCACCATTTTAACCCTCCTTTTGAAAACCTCCACAAAATAATATGGAACAACCTCCACCAAGGGATCCTTTTGTAGTCACCACTTATAGACCAATAAGGTTTCATGGAATGGTGGGATATCCTAATGAAGTACCAAATGAAATTAGAAGTAAGTTTCCTATATTTCAAGGGAATAATTCCATAAGTGGGGATCAACATCTTATATTTTTTCAAAATGTTATGGATGACTATGAAGTAGAGCATGAAGATGTTTATGTTAAGTTATTCATACATACATTAGAAGAAGATGCCAGAGGAATGGTACAATTTTTACCTACAAATTCAATTGATTCTTGGGTAGAAATGAAGAATGCATTCAAACTCAATATGGTGATAAGACTGACCCTAGGTTTCTTTTATCATAGTTTGAAAATATCAAAAAAATCCTAATGAGTGTGTGCAAGACTTTAATACTAGGTTCAATAAAACTTTGACTAGATTTCCTATTAATATAAGGCCTAGTGATGATTCTTTCTTGATTAAGTACTCAGATGCCTTTGATAAGAAAGAAACTTATTATCTGAGGGAAAAAATCCTAGAACTTTGAGGCATGATTTCTCTATGGCTTTCAAATTGAGAACAATATTAAAAGCAAGTTGGGAAACCTCCAAAGAGGGAAGGTGTCAAGTTGATTAATCTAGAAAATCCTCAGGAAAGTAAGGCAGTAGACTTAGAAGAGGTGGTTAAAACTTTGGCTGGAGTAGTCAAAGAGATTTCATATAAGCTTGCTAGAGTAGAGAAAGGATTGGTTTCAAATCCTCAAGCTCAAGCACCAAGCCCAAGGAAAAATAGATTTGGGAATCATCCCAAAAGGAGATCACCGAGGATGATGATCAGAGGAAAAGGACCTATGGGTTCAGGGAAATAAAAACAAGATTTCAGAGATAATAAAATAGTCCCAGATCCATTGACAACAAGGGTATCATTAGTAGAAGAAGAACACATCATTGAGTGGTGTGATAAATGTTTGTTTCCACATCCCCTTGTGAGAAGCTTTCAAAGATGATGATGTTACTGATGAAGTTGGTTTTGGTGACATATGCATGATGGAATATCTAAAATATTCAATGCAAGGAGCCACTTCAACTGATCTATTATATGCTAAAACTATGGAGGAATTTTGGGCTTGCACAAAAATAAGGTATTCTCCCTCCTTCTATAGTTAATGTTGATATAGATATGGCTCAATCATTTGAGCTTCCAAATCATGACTTTGAGTATTTAAGAGCTTTAATGATTAAAAAGTATGATGGTGGAATCCCTTTTGAAGAGGATAGGAAACTATTAATGAATGTTGTTGTTGCTCAAGAAAAGGAGTATAACCTTTGGAAATACAAGTTCAAAGGACATCCCCTACTCCTAAACCAAAAATTCTCTCTTGACCAACATCCCCAAAGATGCCCCCAAAAAATATGCCAATAAAGGTCCTGTCAATACTTCAAAACCAAGTACTTCTGCATCCACCCAAGCAATAAGGGATAACATCCCATCAGAAAATATTATCACCCTTGCCTCTAATACAACCCTACCAAAGTATGTTATATGTGATATGGCTCAAATTCTAAGTCAGATAAAATTATATTGTCCCAATTGTGGAATTACTTAAAATTCTGAACATAGAAAAAGAGCATTTGAATACTTGGGGTTGAAGGATGATATGGTTGTCAAAGAAAGGGGTACAAATAATGTAGTAACTCCCCTAGTGTTGTTGAAGTTGAGATAAAGGAAGACCTAGAGAACATGGAAGAACCCCATAAGTATATTTAGGCACATCCTTGGTAGAATCCCAATTGGATGTGGATCCCTTCTTTACTACTTTGATTGTCAATGAACAACTTCTTCACAATTGTATGTTTGATTTAGAGCTTCATGTAATATCATGCCTTTAGAGGTCATGAATGAATTAGACATCAAATAAAACAAATTTTGGAAATGTTATGCCATGGATTCAAGAGAAGTACCTGTTGTTGGATATGTCAGAGGTTAGTAGTACAACTTGTTTCCTATCTGGAAAATATTTAACTATGAATATGGTTATAGTTGATTTCCCTGCTAAATGGGGTATGTTGCTATCAAGAAAATGGGTTGCTAGTGTGGGAGGAAGTGTTCATATGGACATGTCCTATGCCTCTATACCATTGGAAGGGAAACTAGTCAAATTGCATGGAGAAAAGAAAATGCTCCATCTTATTGAGGATCTATGAATGCCTCTTATGAGGTATTGTTTGTTGATACAGATTTGGGTAACTTCATAGGTTGTGTAGATTTTGAAGATCATTGCATGGATATTAATGCACACCTTGAAGATGTCAATGTCCCCTAGACCATGAATTTTTGATGGAGCATGTTCCAATGTTGGAAATGGAGTTGGAGTGGTTCTAACTTCTCCAAATCAAGGTTCTTTTAATTTCTCTTTCAAATTGAAGTTTGAATGTACTAACAACATTGTTGAATATGAGGCATTTCTCCTTGGTTTAAGAGTTACATGGAAGCATGGGATTAAGAACATTATTGTCAAAGGAGATTTAAATTAGTTGTAAAGCAAGTTAGAAATTATATGCAACTAAAAACCAAGAGGTTGAGACAATATAAGCATGTAGTTTGGGATCTCATAGAATTATTTGATTCTTTTAATATCCTTTATCATGAGAGAACTTAGAATGCAACAGTTGACAAATTGGTTGTCTTAGCCTCTCAAGTATGATAATGAGACAATGTCTCCTTACTTTGTAATTATGAAGTAGAAGTGCTAGTTAGACCTTCAGTCCTTGATAACATTCAACATTGGCAAGTTTTGAGGATGATGCCTAGATTCAAGGTTCTTAAATTGTAAAGATGAGTTCACAAATCAACTCATTGACTTAGAACCCATGGTAGTGTTATGTGAAGGAAAAGAGACCCTCTTTGGAAAATATATAATTCAATTAAAGACAAATATTATTCCTAGAGGACTTGTCAGCCTTAGAATCAAATTTTGATAGTACAGAATGAGTTATGAGAAAGCCTATCCATGCACCCAAGGATGTTGAAGAATGAAACTTGGGAACTTCTCAAAATCCCATAGAAAGGTTTGATAGGGGATGTACATGAGAAAGAAGAAAAACATGCTTATACCAAGTTGTTGAAGAAATACTAGGATTTCCTGGCATGGTCTTATCCAAAGCTGAAAGCTTATAGAGAAGACATCAAGATTGGAGAACATACTTTCTTTTTGAAAGACTTGGAAGGACATTTTTTGGAGTTTCCCATCAATAATGGGACATCTCAAACATTTCTTGGACTAAGCCAAATGATCAAGTATGATCATTTATACAATGTACATAGTTTTGTTGTATTGTTTTTTTTTTTTTTTTTGTGTTGTTGTTTCCCTTTTTGTGCTTAGTCTACAGTGACTAGGTTTTGAGATATGTTAGTATTCTAGTATGAATGTTATGTATCTTTCATAAATCCTTGTGTGTTTTGTCTCCCTGACTCCTTACCCAATGGATTAGGCATTTGGTCTTTTTTCTTGTGGCACCCATAGGGGGTGCCCATCCCCGAGCAGGATCCATTTTGGTGCTCAATCCAAGCCCCTAGATTAAGATGGTTTTTTCCTAGACTCTCCATAAGATGTAATTGTTATGTGTGCTTCATATTATTCCCCTTGCTTCAAAGTTCAGTCTGAGTAAAGGAGAATTATCAATTTGTAAGAAATTTTGTGCCTTGTCAAAATAAAAAGAAAGGATTCAATGAGAAATGTTGGAGGACTAAAATGAAATGAAATGAAATATTTTAATGATGTCCATGAGAGATTGAAAGAGTCTATGGGACCAAAATTAAGATTTTAAGATGAATTCAGACTCTTTTCAATATCATATCTTCTACTGTGAATCTTGAGCACAAAACCCATGATCTTTTCAAGCCTTGTTTCTTCGAATGACACCATAAGAATTCCCTGGGGACTAGTTAATGGACTGGTTGATCAAATTATAAAAGCTTCAGACTTATGGGTGATGGGATATGTTTACATATTTCACAAAGGTAAAAAACATGCAATCAACACCTAAATGAAAATTTAAAATGGACTTAGCCATTTAAAAATCTTGGGACATTCAAATGGCCATCAAATATCTACATCACCAAAAATTCAAATACCCAAAGGAGAGGACACATGGTGGATTTTGGGCCTCTCTAATCCATTTAGGTTTTGTGGACTTCAAGTCTATGGAATGTACCAAATTCATATGATTTAGGTTTGTGGGGTAGAAAAATGGTCAAATGGTTAGAAGAAATGTGGAGAGTTAGAGGATATCAAGATGACAATCAATCAATGGATGATGGTGGACATGTCACCATTTCGGCACGTAGGGTGAGCAAGATGGGCTCTATGGACCTCAAGTCCATGGAATGAACCAAGTTTCATAAGGCTTTAGGTCTGGGTGGTCTGAAAAGTCAAGTAAAGATACGTGGAAACATTTCTATGAATCAACGATGAAATGCCTACCTAGATGAAGTCATGATGCGAAGGCCCGACCTGCAACCAATGAAAGGAAAACATGAAAGCAAGAGAACTTGACTGCTTTATGAAACAAAAAGTGTGGAGATTTTATCATTGGTTTATGCTTCACACTCTGAAAAGACTGAAATTTCGTAAGTAGCATGGAGATTTCTCATTGGTTTATGCTTCACACTCTAATAAGGTTTTTGTAAATGAAAGTGAATTGTGAAGTAAGCATGGAGCTTCCTTATTGGCTCACGTTTCGTGATGATTATTCAAGGTTATTAAACAGACTAACATTGTGAGGAGTGTGGAGATTTCTCATTGGCTCACATTTTGTGGCAATCAATCAAGGTTATCAAACATTTTGACGAATTGAAGAAGGTGTGTGGAGCTTTCTCATTGGCTCATATTTTCATAAAATACAAGTAAAGTAAGAGAACAATCTAAGAAGGCAAAGGCATGGTGGAATTTTCTTATTGGCTCACATTTGTAATGGAACATACTCATAAATGCCACATAAAAAAAGAAAAATCATGGAGAAGATCACAAGACAAAGGAAAATTTAATTCTGAAGCCAATCAAATTATCACGTGTCACTCTTTTATTCATCCTGACATGAAAAATTCAAATGGCCATAACTTTTGCTCTCCAAAGCTCCAAATCACACAAAATTGGTCTCATGGAAAGGTCTACTCAATCCCTTCAATTTGGAATCATTTGATTCATAAATTGATTTTTTGGTGATAAAAAAAAAAAAAAAGGACACCAACCACCAAAGTATCAACTAACTATTTTTCACATGTGGTAGTGAAGGCATGGAATCGATCCCAAAATACTAACAGAAAATAGATATTTTTAGTTAGAAAAGTACATTCCCACTTTGATTAAATATCTTTCTTTATGAACAAGGAGGAGATTCACTTACTATTTTGGGGGAGAAATCAAATTATAAGAACTCATCAAATTTGTATAAATATGGGGGATTTTCCTCATATCAAAGGGGAGTTAGTTTTGGTATTCTAATCAAAGGGGGTTAAATTTTTTATTTTTGAAAAGGTCGAGAGATATAATTGTAATACTACATGTTTCTTTTGTGAAATGCATATGGATTTTAGTTTCCCAAACTTTTGTGTCAAGGTGGTTGTAATGTACAACCATTGACAAACATTGAGAGCATTTTCTTTATGTTCCCTTGTTAAGAAATTCAAGATCTGAATGAAATATGTCCACTTATGAGTTTGATTTTGTGTTCTGGGTTTTGTATGTTGAATTATTGATTGATGAGTTATATTTTTTCTACTAATTTTGTGCTTATTGCTTCTCTGTGTAGTACACTAGATCAGTTCCTTAATGGTTGTGCTTTGGTCATTAATTCAATATTGTGGTGTGAGCATTTACTCTGCAATATTGGACATAATTCTAAAATCCTTACTATAACCATTTTTTTGAAGTGATTTTTGTTATCCTTTGAGTGTATCTTGGGTGTACTAGAGTAGAAGTAGTAAATACTTTATTAGAATATTTGCACATGAGATTTTTGTGTGAGTATTTTAGAGATTGTGTTGGAAATTTGCATTGTTGGAGTATCAATGAATGCAAATCTTCCTTTGGAGAAATTATCACTACTTAATCAAGTGTTTTTACTTTTCCAAGAATAGTAAACTACTTTCTTAGTAAGTGTTAAATGCTTTGATTACAAGGAATCTGTCATCATATAAATCCCCCTTTGTGAAGTTACAACTACCATAATTGATCCCACCCCTCATATTAACTTCCATTTATTCCATTTACTACTTTTTTATCTCTAAATATCATTGAAGGTTCCTTTTAGCCTTAATTCTACTATCAAGAGAATGCAAGAGCAACCAAACTTTTCTGTCTATAGTAACATGTGTCTAGTGCATTAAGCATATGCAACATATTTTGTGACAACTGTGAGAGTGAGTGTTGTATTCATGGCCATGCTTATCCTAGATTGATCCATCATTAAAACATATCAAGAGGAACAAATAATTCATCTCCCCTTTGCATTTAGGTTACCCCATGGGTCCTCTCACCCTAGTTCAAGGAAAGACCAAAAGTATAGATGGATGAGGCCATCCCCTTTGTATGTTGCCCCTCAATCACCTCAAATCTTGATCCCAAGGAAAGTGTTAGACCCTCCCCGGTACAAAATGATATACTACCCTCGGTCTACCACCATCCAAACATCCCCTTCCTAAAGAATGTTGTCAGGCCACCATGGGGTGTATAATTGAGGATAGACAATGGTAAGCTTCAAGTCAAAGGATAATTCAACAATAAAGCCATTAAAACTTGTCCATATAGACCTTTGTGGGCCTACAAGAACACAAAGCTTGCAAGGTGAAAGTTATTTTATGTTGTTTATTGATGATTACTCTAGAATGACATGGGTTGCTTTCCTGAGAGAAAAATATGAGGCATTTGAGAAGTTTAAAGCTTTTAAAGCCTTGGTTGAAAATGAAACTGATTTAAAAATCAAGTGCTTGAGATCAGATCGTGGAGGTGAGTTTACCTCAAATGAATTTGAAGATTTTTGTGAGCATCATGGAATAAAAAGATAGTTCTTAGCTGCAAGGACTCCACAACAAAATGGAGTTTTAGAAAGGAAGAATCAAACCATATAGGAGATGGATAGAAAATGCTTTGAGTGAATAAAATCTATTTGACATATTTTGGAGAGAATATATTTATATAATAATCTACATTATGAATAGAGGGAAAATTAGAGTAAACAACAACAAAACACCTTATGAATTATGGAAGGGTAGACAATAGTTAAATACTTCAAAGTGTTTGGGAGTAAGTGCTATATAAAGAGAGATGATGAAGACTTGGGAAAATTTGACTCCAGATCAGATGAAGGTATCTTCCTTGGTTACGCTTCAAGAAGCAAGGCCTATAGATGCTATAATAAAATATTGCACAAAATTGTTGAGAGTGCAAATGTAAAAGTGGATGAAGTAAGATATCAAAAGGAAAGAGCACAAGAAATTGATTACCCAAAGGAAACAAGCTGCAAAGAAGAAAAAGGAGAAGAAGAAGATGAAGAAGAAGTGATTGAATGAAAGGATACAAAGGCACCATCTAGATCTATCCAGAAGAACCATTCAGAAAATCAAATTCTTGGTGATAAAAATGTTGGAGTACAAACTAGAAGAAGATTAAAAACTACATCAGAACACACAAACCTATACTTACTATCTAAAATAAATCCTAAAAACTTTGTAGAAGCTTGCAAAAACAAGCATTGGATTGATGCTATGGAAGAAGAGATAAATCAAATTGAAAAGAATGAGACTTGGGAACTTGTCCCAAGACCAAAAGACAAAAATGTGATTGGCACCAAGTGGTAAAAAATAAAGCAAGATTAGTTTGTAAGGGGTATGCTCAAGTTGAAGGTATTGATTTTGAAGAAATTTTTTTCTCTGTCATACGACTAGAAGCTATTAGAATGTTTTTGGCATTTGCTTGTTTTAAGAACTTTAAAGTCTATCAAATGGCTTTTAAGCCTATCAAATGGATGCTAAGCCTACCTTTCTACTTGGTGATTTATAAGAAGAGGTATATATTGAACAACTAGAAGGTTTTCTATTATCAGAAGATAAGGATTATGTGTGCAAGCTGAAGAAAGCACTTTATGGGCTGAAACAAGCCCCCGAGCCTGGTACTCAAGACTTGACAAGTATCTACAACAACAAGGTTTCAAAAGAGGAATTGCTGATAACAATCTTTACATCAAGATTGAAGGTGATAATCAATTGATTGTTGTGGTTTATGTAGATGACATTATTTTTGGAGGTAGTAGTGACAAAATGTGTCAAGATTTTTCTATGGAAATGCAAAAGGAGTTTGAGATGTCCATGCTTGGTGAGTTATCATTCTTTCTTGGTTTACAAATTTCTCAATCTGACAAAGGCATATTTATCTCACAAACCAAGTATATCAAGGAGATGCTAAAAAAGTTTAGGATGAAATATTGCAAACCAATAAACACACCCATGGTCATAGACTATAATTTAAGCAAGGATGACGAATCTATCAAGAAAATCGACATTTTACAAAGTTAATGATTGACAACCTACTATATGTGACAACATCAAGGCCAAACATTATGTAAGTAGTAGGCATGGTAGCACTTCCAAGAAACACCAAAATAAACTCATGTGCAAGCAATCAAAAAATATTTAAATATCTAAAGGGAACTTTGGACTATGGTTTGTGGTATTCAAGATGTGAATATTTCACTCTAAAAGCATATATAGATGTAGATTAGGCAAGAAGTTAGTATCTTGGTTAAGAAAGAAGTAGGCCTTTGTTTCTTTATCCATAACAAAGGTAAAAAAATTACAATAGTGTCATGTTGCACACAAGTTATCTAGATGAAGCAGACATTGAAAAACATCAAGGTAGAATTTGATCTTCCCATTTCCATATTTTGTGATAACACTAGTGCAATAAATATTTCAAAGAATCTTTTATGCACTCTAGAACAAAGCATATTCCTATCAAATATCATTTCTTAAGAGAACAAGTGGAAGAACAACATGTTAAGTTGGAACATTGCCACAAAAGAACAAATTGTGGATATTTTCACAAAGCCCCTTCCAAAAGATACTTTTGAATATCTCAGACAAAAATTGGGAGTGATATATTTTCATCCAGTCACTAAAGGAGAAGCATCAATTCAGGGGGAGCTAATCACTACATTACCTTTTTAGCTCCATAGTGAAGACAACTTAGAGAAAGATCAGTTGATGAATATTCTTTGTGTTGGATGTGATTATCCTTTTACATTGATTTCAAAGGGGAGAGTTACAGAAAGGGAGAGATATAAAAAGGGGAGATTTACAAAAAGGGGGAGCATTATGTTCTTTCTATATTCACAGGTAACCTCTATGCAAGGTTTTCATCAATGACAAAGGGGGAGATTGTTGGAAATATTTTCATTGATGTCAAAGGAATGATGATGTCAAAGAAATTAGCTTACATGTTCCATATGTTGGAAATAATTGTCATTGATGTCTAAGGAATGAGTCAATCAAGAAAAATATTGAAGTCGAATTCTGCAAGCCGCTCAACAAAGGAAGTCATTTTGAAGTGTTTCGTATGTTTTCAAAGCCACATGACAAATGAAGTAATTTTGTAGTGTTTCACAAGTTTTTAAAGCCGCATAATAAAGGAAGTCAATTTATAGTGTTTCATGGGTTTTCAAATCCGCACAACAAAGGAATTCATTTTGTAGTATTTTATGGGTTCTCAAATCCACACAACAAAGGAAGTTGTTTTGTAGTGTTTCATAGGTTTCAAAGCCTCATAAGAAAGGAATTCATTTTGTAGTGTTTCATGAGTTCTCAAATCCATATAACAAAGGAAGTCATTTTGTAATGTTTCATGGGTTTTCAAATACACATAAAAAATAAATATGTTTTTAGTGTTTCATAGGTTTTCAAAGGCATGCAAAAAAGGAAATCAGTTTGTAGTGTTTTACAACTTTTCAAAGTTATGCCACAAAGGAAGTAATTTTGTATTGTTTCACGGGTTTTCAAAATCCACACAAAAAATGAAGTCATTTTGTAGTGGTTCATTGGTTCGAAGACAAGTTAATCTTTGTGTAACAAAGGGGGCCATTTTTAGTGTCCCATGGGTTTTTGGAGGTAAGAATGCCATGGAACAAAGGATGTATGTTGTGGAGCAGAGTAAGTAATGCATAGTGTTCCATGAGTGGTAACAAGTCTCAATAGTTATGTAATAAAGGATTTGGTCATGGAAAGCTACGAAGGTCAAGGAAATTTGTGGAGGTCTATGAAATCCACTAAACAAATTGGAAGACAAAAAGGAGCTGCAGAGGTCTAGGAAAGTCGTAGAGAAAAGGAAAAAGACAAAAAGGGGCCGCATAGGTCAAGGAAAGGTGTAGAGGTCAAAGAAGGGCCACGAGAGGTCTAAAAAATCCATAGAACAAGGAAAAAGAAAAAAGGTTCTGTAGAGGTTAAGGAGATCCCCGAAGGTCAAGGAATGTCATGAAGGTAATAAAGGTCCACAGAGGTCTAGGAAAGCCGCGGAACATGAAAAAAAGACAAAAGGGAGTGCATGGAGGTCAAGGTAAGCCACAAAATAAGGAGAAGGATAGATCAAGGCCATGGAAGTAATGGAAATCCATAGAATAAGGTGAAAACAGAGAAAGTCTGTGGAAGTCAAGGAAAAACTTAGAAATTCAAATATCAATCTGAAAAGGCTGACTCATGTCTTGCATCCAAAAGAATGTTATTGGGCGACCCTTGGGAAGAAATCACACCCTTTCAAGAGATGAAAATGATATAAAAGGACATATAGTTGGAAATATTTAGGTGTGTGACTATGGATAAATAATTTAATCATTGAAGAAGAAGGGAAGAAATAAAGGTAGATTTCTACAAGTAAATGAATGAGAAATCATTAAGAGCAGATTTCTAAGTATGAGTGGAATGAAATAGAAATCATTAAAGAGAATTGAGAGGGTGGAATGAACTGAGAATCATTCAAGCAGATTTCTTGAGTATGTAATGAAGTGTTGATCATTTTCAAAGAATTTTTTAAGTGAAGTGTGGAATGAATTAAAAGGCAGATCTATGAGATTGAAGATCATTTAGAAGGCTGAATTTTGAAGGTGGAATACAAAGCAAATTTTTGTGAAGAATTTTATGTTATTGATATTCATTGAAGAATATTATTTGGAAGTTGGTGCTTCTTAAGAAAAGAGATTGGTGTCTCTTGCTAAGTTGGTGCTTAGCTATGGGGATTGGTGTCTCTAGTAGGTTGGTGCCTACAAATTATGGGGATTGGTGTCTCCAATAGGTTGGTGCCTACAAATTGTGGGGATTGGTGTCTCCGGTATGTTCGTTGCCTACAAATATTTGTAAGAAATATTTTTGTGACTAGATTTGGATAGTAGATCCAAGCAGTATTTTCTCTTTGGTTTTATCCCAAAAGGGTTTCCACATAAATCTTGTGTTTTATAATTTTTAGATCTTGTGTGATTGTTTTTCTTTGTGGATATTAAGTTTTTTAAATAAGTAAAATATTGTTACATATTTATTCACCCCTTCCCGAGTATAAGTTTATGTTCATTAGATAGGTATTTTGGAAAATATTTAATTAGAAAAAATGCATATTGGGGTCATGCATTAGGAAAGGAAATTATTGATTGGAAAAGCTTAATAAGATCTTAGAGTGAGGGGTATATTTGGATGAAATCATAAAAAGAGAGTATATCCTTAGGAGCATGGACCATGCTAATAAAAATAAGAGTAAAACCTCTATTTAGATATGAAATTAATCACTAAGTAGAAAATGAAGGGACAATAATGAAGATTCCATAAGGGATAAGGGACATGACCCAAAAATAATAGTAATCCCCAAAGTTGGAAAGGGTAGGCCCAAAAGTGATTTAAAAAAAGTGACGGTTGTCAAATGAATAAAATGACCATTTTGAAAATTACAAGATGAATTTTACAAAACCAATTTTAAGATCTTTGTATGAGGAATAAAAACTTGTAAGGAATTTATGAAATATTGTTTATTTTTTCTAATTATGCCCTTATTACCAAAAATAATAATTTTGAAATTCCAAAAATTGAGCTACAAATTATGGAAAAAGAGGTTTTTCTTGAATTTAAAAAGATAACGAAAAATCTAAAGGATATGAAAATATTACGAAAGGTGATTTTGTTATTAGGAAACCTTAAAAAGAGGCCCAAAAGGAAGGACCAAATATAAAACCCTATGGAAAATTTTGAACATAAGTTTTAGGTCATGCAATAGATGGGAATTAGAAATAAATATGAATATAATTATATATGGATGAACAATCTAAAATCAAAGAGGAAGGAGAAACCATAGGGAAATTAGGGATTGAGAAAAGTGGTAGATTATATCAAGATTTGGGTTCACCAAATACTTCACCCTAAAAATATATATGAAATATATGATATAAGAAAATACATAGGATGTAAGGAGTTCATTACAGGGATTTATTATGAATTAATAAATTTAAAATCAACCATGCATAATCAGAATAACACACAAATACTTGTAATAATGATAAATAATGTAATGAAAAATTAAAAACATAAGATGATATGAATACTTAGTTGTATAGAGGGGAATATAAGAGATATGTATGTGCAGATTGGGTGCTTAAGATGATAAGAACATGAAAGTGCTTCAATCTACTGTATAGAGTGGAGAATAAGGGATATTAATGTGCATATTGGGTGTTTAATATGATTTGAACCTCAAGATGCTTCATTTCTAATACTTTGTAATTGGAAACTATATTTTCGAGGACCATATGACTCTTCTTGGACTATGTTACGGTTCTTCCTATTAGTGTAGGATATTCATTTTCCTTGTATTTGTTTATTTAATTGGAGCTTTTCTACACTCATGGGATATGCTTACTTAGGTACCAGTTGTGTCAAGTTATCTCACCAGTTGTGTTAAGTTATCTTACTAGTTGTGTGAAGTAAAATCTACTTCCACTATCAGTTAGTGAGAGTTATTCACTGTTGATATTGGAGGAGGTTACACATTCACCGCCAAGATGTACATAACTTGAATTAGTCTATCCTATGGAGTATTGTATTGATTTGGAGCTATTTATGTGTTATTGCAATTATCTCTCTTGTATTTTTGTAATTTACAGTCTTGTATGCTTGCATTGTTTTGTCTTGGAACAACTCACATCTCACATCATTCACATGTGCATTATTCAAACTGTAGATCAATGGCACTTCTACGATATAATATAAGATTCAAGATGGTATTGAGCTTGTCTAGTTATTATTTTACAAATTTATTTTCATTTGATATCATTATTTGTAAGTATTTGGGTGTTATTTGTTCGGTTTTGCCTAGTTTGTGGGTATATAGCCTATTTGTAGGCTTTTGAGGTTTACATGCCCACATAGTGCATATATAGTTATAGAGATTACTTTTTTGTAGGCCCTAAATAATTTTTTCAAGATCCTTGGAAGATTTATCCATATCTAGGCATTTTTAGACTTGTGAAGGGCATTTTCACATGTGGTAGTGATTTGCATGCATGTTCAGACTTGAAAAGGGCATTTTCCTTGATCAAGAGGTATTTTTAGACTTGAAACAAATTTTCCAACAACCCATACATGTATTGAAGATCCAAATCGAGTTACTATTTTAAGTCCCATGGTAGAGTTGTTTGTTACATGTAGATTTGTGGAAATTTTAGAGTCGCAGTGAACATCTTCTTGATACAACGTGGCCGCACCCTATGTATAGATAATTTTTTTTTCCGGTGAGGTGACTAACACCCTTCGGTATCTTGGGCTCATTAAAATTCTCCTCCTTATTTTTTTAAAACTATATTTTAGTGAAAAAGTGCATTTTAAGTTTAGTACAAATTCTTTTAAAATAGGGCTTATTTACAGGAAATAATTATAGTAAAACTTTTGATTGCTAGCTTAATATCGAGTGTCATTTTTTTAAAAATTTAATAATTTTTCATTTCCCAAAGCATTGGACCTATTTATTTTATAAACACACTAAGTTATAAAGTGCCAAAACTGTGGGGGGGCTTCTTGATATAGTTTCCAGGGGGCGTACAATGTGTTTCCACTCTTGTTTGTAACTTCTTTCTTTCTACACATTTCTTAGTTTTCTGTAACAATTACCACAAGATTTCTTTCTACATTAATATATCTAAGTTCAATTAACCCACTGACACCTTTTAACTACCATGAATGGAAATAAAAAATGAACATTACAATTAGAAGAACGTGGTTGTACCATATCACAATGGGGTTAGAACCTGAGCCTAGTCAAGCTATATATAAAGTTAAGTGGTTTAATGAGTGTGATGAAGCCTTTAGTATTTTTTGTTTTTCAAAGTTGTCTCCTAAAATCCTATTTCACATAGAGTTGGTTAAATATCCCAACAAGGTGTGGACAATCTTAGAAACCTTATTTGGAAAAGTTAACACTACGAGGATCATGAACTAGAAATAAAATTTACCAGTTTAAATATTATAAAATTTGACACTTTGGAAGATTTTTTTCCAAGCTCAAGTCCTTACAATTACAGTTAAAAGAATGTGGAACAAAAAATAAAGATGAACAACTAGTTCTTTCAGTGCTTTCCAAAGTAGGTCTTGACAAATCTAGCTTTGTTTCTACATTTTATGCTACCAAGAGGGCTCTTGGAGCCACATGGTCTATGCCATCTTTAGATGAATTTATTATTGATTTTACTAAGGAGAAAGACAAGTTAATACAAATGGGTACCTTGAAGTCCTCCAAACCTCAAGCTCTCATTTCCAAGAATGGAAAACAAAAATCCTCATTAGACAAAGAGTATAAACAAAGTAACAAGGATCAAGAAAGAAAGAAGGATCAACATTCTTCCACCTCTACATCAAACTATGAAACTTCCTCTTCTAGTGATAAGTCCAAGAAAGAAAGGATCAAATGTGGGTATTGCAAAGGGAGACATGATGAAAGAAAATGTTTGAAGAAACATATTGACCACCTCACAAGTCTTCTTGAGAAGAACAAGATAGGTGACCCCAAGTCTTCCAAACAATCTTCATCAACCAATGAATCCTCCAATGCAAATGGAAAAGGGAAAGAGAAAGAATCAAGAAAGGAGAAAAAGGGAGAGCCCTTGTTGCAATTGTACCACCACCTCCTACATGGGTTATTGATTATGGTGCTTCACATCATATGGATTCTTCACATGTGGAGTTCACTTCATTAGATCCATGTGACATGTCTACTATATGATTAGGTGACAAAAATTCTGCATAGGTTTTTGGGAGAGGGCCTATTGAAGTGAATGGAGGAACATTCAATAATGTTCTTAGTATTCCCTCACTATCAACTAATCTCTTATCAATCTATCAGATTACTCACCTTAGTTAGGGTATGCAAAGTTGAGTTCACTCCAAATTCGGCCTATGTCGAGAGGTACACAATGATGCTATCATTACGGTGGGCGTAGTCGATCATCAAAATTAGCTATATTACTTCTCTCACTTTGTCCCTCCTTTAGATTCTTCACCAAATTCACTGTACTTGATGACACTTATGATCTTGAGCACATTTCTGATGAGAACTTCTCTTATGGAACATATGACTACAATAATGATGGGGACCCACCTCCACTATCTCCTTATCACCTTCCAATTTTAGAGGAGTTATTTCTTGATCCACCTAATTCTAGTCCACCTCATACTTTTTAGGAGCATAAATATTGATTCAGAGTCATAAGACGACAAGAAGTCTTCTACTCGATTACAAGACCCTCCACGTTATTTTTTCACTTTGCATTGGATACATCATTCCTTCATGGAGCAGTTGGAACTTATATTGTGTATGAGGAGTATAGTTCCTTGGATAGGAACCACACCTTGGTTGGAGATCCATCAGACACTTGGTAGCTACCTTCACTTTTACATGGTGATCCAATCTTCACCGCATCTACTTTTGAGCCACAAAGTATCTCTAGGAGTTTGCTTTGCAGATACCGATGGCTACCACTAGTTGTATCTTCGAGTGGGGATTTATAGTACTAGCTTCTCTTCTTTGTCTCTCTTTTGGGGGGAGTTTTTCCCATTGAGTTTGATCCTTTTACTCTATCTTTGTGAGATATGCATTATACGTAAGTACCTCATCAAGCCTTGTTTTTGGGACCCACTTTCATTTTTCACTACCCACGTAAGTTATGCTTATGTTCGTCTATTAGTGTAGGATATTAATTTTCCTTGTATTTGTTTACTTACTTGGAGATTTCTTACACTCATGGGATATTCGCTTAGGTGTACTAGTTATGTCAAGTTATCTTACCAGTTGCGTTAAGTTATCTTAATACTTGTGTGGAGTCAACTCTACTTCCACTATCAATTAGTGAGAGTTATTCACCACTAATCTTTGAGGAGGCTACACATTCACCTCCTATATGTACATGAATTTCAGAAGTATATCCTATGGAGAATTGTATTGAGTTGGAGATAGTTATGTGTTATTACAATTATCTCTCTTGTATTCTTTGTAATTTGCGGTGTTGTATGCTTGCACTTTTTGGTCTTAGAATAATTTATGTCTCACATCATTCACCTATGCATTCTTCAAAACATTTAGTGTAGGATATTAATTTTAATTGTATTTTTTATTTACTTGGATCTTTCCTACATTCATGGGATATTATTTCTTAGGTTTACTAGTTGTGTCAAGTTATCTTACTAGTTGCGTTAAGTTATCTTATTAGTTGTGTGGAGTCAAATCTACCTTTACTATCGATTAGTGAGAGTTATTCACCACCGATCTTCGAGGAGGCTACACATTAACCTCATATATGTACATGAATTGCATCAGTATATCCTATGAAGAATCTTATTGAGTTGGGGCTATTTATGTGTTATTGCAATTATCTCTCTCGCATTTTCATAATTTGCGGTTTGTATGCTTGCATTGTTTTTCTTGGAAAATTTAACATCTCACATCATTCACTGTGCATTCTTTGAACCAATTAGTGTATGATATTCATTTTTATTTTTATTTATTATTTATTTGGAGCTTTTATAGACTTGTGGTATACCCTTGCTTAAGTGTACTTGTTGTGTCGAGTTAGCTTACCAGTTGTGTTAAGTTAGCTTACTAGTTGTGTGGAGTCAACTCTACTTCCACTATCAGTTAGTGAGATTTATTCACCACTGATCTTGGAGGAGGTTACACATTCACCTCCTATATGTACATGACTTGCATCACTCTATCCTATGGAGTATCATATTGAGTTGGAGCTATTTATGTGTTACTGCGGTTATCTCTCTTGTATTTTTGTAATTTGTAGTCTTGTATGCTTGCATTGTTTTGTCTTGGAATAATTCACGTCTCACATTATTCACCCATGAATTATTTGAACCAAAGTAGATATGTGAAACTTCTCGATACTTCCCTCTTATGTATAGTCTTGGAACTACTTGAAATGAGGTTCTATAACACTATGTACCCTTCACTTGTCTATAAATCTACATCACTATATGTCACTCTATCTCACACAAGCTCAACATAATCTGTAATGAATTACAAGTGGAAATCCTAGATGCATGTAATACCTTGTTGATATAAGTTTTGACATGCTCTGTAATGAAGATGATAATTCAATCTCACTCATTTTTGAATCTCTAATAAAAATAGGATTCAAGGTATGGAAAACTTGGGATACATTACTCAAAGAAAGTATGTTCCTTAATAGCATATAGAGGGTTAATCATCCAATTTGGATAATCGAAATGAATCTCTTCAATCCTTGGGTTTAAAAATATGACTGGGACAAAAATGAATATTAAAAACTATTGTAATATAGGTGGAAGAATTTACAGGATGGGTATTAAAAATTATTATTAACAAGGTGAGTTTTGGATCATTAAAAAACAAAAGAGAGGGAAGGGTAGGGAAGAAAAGAGAGTTAAAATTTTTTCCTATCTTGAAATTAACCATGAAGAAAAAATAGTTAGCCTAATATGAGGGAAAAAATACTTAAATAACATATCAAATTACTCAAATCCTCATAAATCTTTAGTGAGAATATAAGGGAGAGTGAATATTGTTCTTGCATTCATGAGATTAAATTGTGAACACAACCTAAGTTCATTCTTACTAATCTATGATAACATAAGAACAACGAAAATGACATTTAGTCCAATTCAACCAAATTCATAGATAAATATTTATTAAGCTAAAATGTAAATACACAAGCCTAATCTGATGCTATAATAGCAGTAAATGAATGCAATAATGAAATACAAAAATATATCAAAGAAAACTAAGAAATAAATAATGAAACCCTAATATGCAAAGAAGGGTAAGAATTGTTGGTTTGAAATGTTGTAGAAGGTGTACAGGACTAGAAACTAGAAAAATACAAAGCACCGATCGTCACACTGAAGTACTGAGAAAAATGTAGATCTCAAAAATAAGCTAGACCGGGGCACGGGAGAGGGAAAAGGGTGCCCACGGGCGCTGAATACTGATTATGGGTGCTTGGGTCCGTGGAAATTCTAAGAAACCCAAATTCTTAGGGTCGCAAGATGTTTATTGATGCTCACCTTTTGTCACTATGGATTCACACAAAGATCACCGAGGTCGCAATAAATCTGCAATGAAGAATATACCTACAAAACCCTCAAATAGACATCAAATACTAAAAATAAAGATGCAGAATGAGGGGTCAGACTATCCTCAACCACTACAATGGTGGACTTAAAAATGAGCACTACACTACATCTCAGACCCATTATAGTTCTGTGTGTGTGCATAATTGTGCCCTAGGTTTCTCTTGTGCCAGTTGCACTTGGATAGAAATAAAGTAGCTAGATGTAGAATATAGTAAATGTGTGAATAGAATAGAATGAACTTCCCTCCTTTGAAGTGTGATGCATAAAACCAGCTCTTGTGTCCTTTATGATGGAGCTAGATCGATGAAATGAAGCTCTTAAATACCTTGATGGATGTAACCTTAAGTGGAGATAGTAGATGCTTAGTGCTTGGTCCTTTATTATGATCACATAACTTTAAATTTATATGATACCCTTACTTGAATTTCGTAATTAACCCTGAAAAGGCCTAATACCAAAAAGATAAGATGCTGAAATGACTAGAAAGGACCCAAAAAGTGTGAGTAAAGTATAAAGAGATAGGGCGCCTAGATTGGATGAGGGTGCACAGCGTTGGCGTCGTGGTGCGGGCACTAGTGTCTAGGATGAAAATGCCGAAGACTGAGAAAGTAAGGGTGTAATATTGAAAGTAACAAAATAAAGAAAAGAAAGATGGACAAAGACATGGGTTAATTAGTATTATTCTTACTTAGGAATCATATGAATAGTAGTATGTAATCAAGACTAGATAATTACCCAAAGTGTGTGATTTTGTGTTTACATTTGCCCCCACTTTATGTTGGTGAGCTGAAATCTCATTAACATAAATTAAATAGTAATGTGCACCTTGATAACCATGTAGATTGATGTAGAAGATGTGTTGAGGGACTAGACAAAGTGTGGAGTGATAAAAATGTGAAGCGTGGATGATAAGGATGAGAAAGTAAAAAAAGTGATGAAAATGAACTTATGGTGAAAACACATGCATAAATGTTCGGTGTACCTATTTTTTATGTTGATGTCGTTATTGGCGTGTGTAATGTTTGTTGTTGTTGATATTGACTACCGCTTCCCAATACGGATGGACCCGCAAAAGAGGAGTTGACAAGTAGTCAAATGCGCATGTATATGATCAAAAATATGTAAAAAGTGTGTAAAAAATAGTGAAAATATGAAAAAGGAACATGTGCGATTGATTTGTGATGAGAAAAGAGTGTAAATAAAGATCTTGTAGATGATTTTGACGTGTGTGTGTTTTTTGGCTATCTCACACCAGTGTAATGGAAGAAGTGTAGGTAAAACTATTTGGTGTCGTCCGCTAACCTTTATCTTCTTCCCGCTATGTAAAACATCACTATAGATGATGTGTATCTACACATGTGATAAGGACCATATGACCTGTAAAAGCCATTGTGTAAATTCTCAGTGCTAAAGGACTCTTTGCCCGCCAAAATCCTCTGTGACATGCCGAAATTGTGTAATTACCCTTTAGTTCGGCATTTAGGAAAGGCCACTGTGCTAAGGACCCAAGTATGATTCTGAGACCTGTCTAAAATTGAAAACTATGTTGTACCAGTACCATGTTATGTATAACACTCTATGGGGTGATTGATTCACCCATATGATGCCCCCTCATTTGGGGTGCATGGGACATTGAAGGAGTATGTGGCCCAAAAGAGAATTGATAGTCATGTTGAAAATGTGCCTTGTAGGGGGAAGGGAATATGCTTGGTAGAAACTAAAGCACACACAAACAAGTGGCTAGGAAAATAAGTGTTAGTACAAGCAAAAATACAAACACTCATGTAAAAGACAAAATGTAAGCTACGCAAACAATGTATAAGCTAAGACATAAGCAGAAGACAATGTAGACCACAAAAAGTGGGTTAAAAACATGGGACACCACTCAAGATGTCATAAGAAAATCAAGGCCATAGTTTCCACAAGCAATCAAAGAACAAGTAAGACATAGGGTAAATCCCGCAAAAAATGATAAGCAAAAGCAAATAGTGTATTAAAAACCATGGAAGTAACTAGGCTTACATAAAAAATGTTGTACATGAAGCACTCATTAGCACGTTATAAAGATAAAAAGTATGTCAAATATTGTATAATATGAGAAACTAGTGTGCTATGAAACAATTAAACTTGTAATGTATGAAAGTGGATGCCCCCAGGAGCCGTTTGTGGGATTGGTACTAGGTATTGTGCCAAACATCCATGCTATGTGTAATGGATTTGTAAAATCTGTGATCACAACTAGAAAGCAAGTGAACACACATGTGTGTATGGAAATATAATGACATATAAGATATCTATCTAGCATGTGTAATAAGATGAACATGTAATAAGTAAATGTAAGCAAGAGTAAATGCAACCAAGATATGCAGTATGTTGTGGATGAGGTGGAATGGAATGCAGTGTGAATGATAGGAGCAGCATGCCCCGAGTGGATGTGTATGTATGTAATGAGGTTCATTTATTTATGCCCCCTCAGTAGTCAAGAATGAACCATAAATGAGAGTGCATCATCAAGAAATGGTCTAAAATCATGTAAGAAAGAAAGTGATTATAAGTTGCCATGTATCTGTGTGTAGGATTGAATGTGACAAAATAAAATTGATGAGTTGTTAGAATGTGTGATGACTTAGCAAGCATATATCACTAAACATGTGAGGAAGATGTCAAAAATATGATGATGTAACAAAAAATCATATATAACGAAAGGTATGGGTAGAGTGATAAAAAGCGTGATGATTTAGCACAAAGTGTATATCACAAAATGTGTGAGGAAAGGTTATGGATAAGAATGTCGTATAGTATGATAAAAATATTGGTAGATCAAACGTGTGAGTGTGATGAGGTCCATTTGATTGGTAAACCCTCAACAGATTGAGTATGGACCGAGGGACTAAAGTGCGTCATCAGGTAGTGAGTGCAACACATTAAAGTAAAATGTGTAATAGTTGTCGTGGTGAGAAAATGTCATGTGATGTGTAAGGTAGGTAATGTGTAATGTAAAATGTGTAGTGTGTAATGTATGTGTAGATTATATAAGTGAGGAAGTGCAAAGTGTATGTGATGTCTTGAAGATGTAAAATGTATAATAATGTAATATGTAGCATGTGCACAATGTATAGGTGTGTAAAGCACAAAACCTAGATGATGTAGACTAGAGGGAAGATGTATGATGTATGAAGATGTGTAATGTGACTAAGTAACCCTAAAGATATGTATATTGAGAGTGTTTAGTATAGAATGTATGTTATGGTAAGAATGCGTGGTGTGTATAGTGTGCAATGTGTGAGGTTCATGTGTATAGTATGCCCTCAACAGTCAAGTGTGAACCATAACACAAGAGTGCATCATAGGGTAATGGTGATACTAGTGTATATGTTGTGTGTAAAGATCTATGTGTGATGTGATGAGAGGATAAGACTTGTGTTGATGCTAGAGGGGGAGAGAATAAACATGATGCCCCCAAGCGTGTGATGGTGAGTGCACTATCCGATAAAAGTGAAATATGGAGACCATCCCCCAATCGACAAAGATGAAGGTGTGTGATTATGCTCTAAGAGTGGTGGTATATGAGATAGACATTGTGCAGGTGAGTGAAGTCTATATGCATGTGACTGATGAGTATATTATGGGCATCGTGGTGTGACAAAATGTGTAGGTGATGGAGACCTATGTGAAGCATAAGATGGTGGTGATGGACACTGACATGGAATAAAACAAGGTGGTGACCTACGTCTAGATGTAGGAGAATAGTTTTCCTAACAATGGGCCTAGAATGTTATCTTTGGAATAGTAGAGCGACGAGACCACGTAAGTCATGTGTGAGAAGGTGAGCTAGGAGTAGATTGTGATTTAAATGATAGAGGTCGTGATGCACTAGATGGACTTGGTGATGTAGTGGCGATTGCGAGAGGAGAGTGCAACCATGGAGTAGATGGAGGTACACCATTGATAGAAATGACTTGATTGTTGTGAATGAATTTTAGATGTAAATGATTCATGGAGATGATAGAATTATATTTGCAGATCCAATTAAGACCTAAGACCATGTCACACCCATCGACTACTTGTACCACAAGAAAGGGTACCAACATAGTAAGAGGACCAACTGTAACATGAAGCTTAATGACACTAAAGGAATTGTTCATGATAGGATATTTGCAAAAGAGGATAGTCAATAACAACTAAAAGTGGAATAGAACACATACTAATAGACCAGAGAGATCAACCTTAGTATTATCGATAGAGGTAGATATAATAAATCTATTGATATGTAAGTGATTAGAAGAGAATTACATGTGATAATCATGGTTAGAGACAAAAATAATTGGAGGAGACATCTCTATATTAGTAACTAAGAAATCAAGATCCCTTGATGTAGGAGGAGGCACTGTGTGATATGTATGATTAGTGAGGAGTTATCTAGTTTCTTTTCATGTATTGGAAGTGGATTGTTAAAAAAATTTAGCTTATGATTTTCATTTTGGCATAGAGTCCAAAGGCTCTAGATGCTCAAGTTTGTTGTAGAGTGTACCACACATTGATGATAGTCACATTGGAAGTTCTCATTGTAATTACAACCTTTTGGATGAGATGGGTATAATTCAAGTGGAGGAGGAAGTGTAATAATATTTCTCTCAAGAAGTTGTTCTAATATAATTTGTGGGACAATGGTTAACTTTACAAATGTACGGCTAGGAAATTGCAAGTGAAGCTCTCGGGTGTTAGATACTACGTTGACAATCATTTTTATGTTAGTTGGCTTGGTTGTTGATGGTTTGAATGTTGATTTATTTTGAAAACATGTAGAAGATGAGGCTTTCTCTTGATATTTAAGCTTTCCTATAGATAAGAGATTAGTTTCGTGAAGCTTAAGAGTATGACACAAGTGATCAAATGAAGGAGATGTATCAAAATAAAAATCTTCGGAAGAGGTGGTAATAAACTTCAAGTGAATAAGTATTGAAGCTTATAGTCCGCAAGAACATTTGAAATCTTAGCTAAATTGTTTTTGTATTGCTAAACATATTCCACTAAGTGTTTTCTAGATACTTGTTTAAGTTATGTGAGTTGACCATAAAAGATTTTAGAGTCGATGTTGATAGAGAAGTGAGTGAGAAAATAATCGGCCAGATGTATGAAATATGTTACCAAGTGAATAGGTAGGTCATAGAACCAACACATCACATAATCATGAAGACTACGAGGAAAAAGATTAGTTAGGAGAATGTGATCATCCACAAAATCTAGACAAGCCACATGGAATGCTTGGAGATGCTCTTGTGGGTCACCATGCCCATTGAAAATGGGAAGCTTAGGGTTGATAAAGTTAGACATAAGGGAGTAATTGGATATGGCTGGTGTGAATGGAGTATGCAATAATAGAGTGGAATCCAAAGATGGAGACACATGAGAAGAAGCTTCTTTGTAATTGATGAATTTGCGCTTGAAGGTATTGATAAAGGGAGGCTAAATATTGGGTGCAAGTGAAGGAGCTTACCACATATGAGAAATAAGAGGTGGAGTATAGTGATTAGTAGGAGTAGGGAAATAAATGGGAACAATGAGAAATGGGTGGAAGAGTGGAAGCAAGTGGTTGAGTAACAATGGTGGTGGGAATAGTAGCGGAAGCGTTAAGATCAACGAGGTTCATAGATTCCTCACGAGAAATATATGTTAGGAAATAAGAGATAAAATATGTGGAATAATCCCTTACAAAATCGCAACAGTAGAAACTAATATGTAGAAAATATTACAGCTTCTCAAATAAAAGTGCATAATAAATAACACAACACAGAGAGATAAGATTTAACGTGGTCCACCCAATTTGGGCTATGTCCACCAAGAATGACTTGCTCAGATTTTATTACAAGCCTCCACTCTCTCAATACAATACCCAGATCCATTTGGAGCTATTCTCAACAAACTCTACAGAATTCACACTTGAATTCAAAACACATCTGCAATACATTTGCTTGTTTATGTATCATATGCATAAGACCACATAAATAGACAATTGCTTAAGCAGTTTGATACAAAACCGTGGGTATCAAAACCATGGGCAAAAAATGTGGGTATCAAAACCATGGGTAAAAAACCGTGGGTATCAAAACAATGGGTACCGAAAAAACCATGGGCCCAAAAACAACCCATAACAGTTACCCATTACCCATGGGTTAATAAACCACCCATGAAAATTTGCTTCGGGGGCTTCACCCCGAACCCCCATCAATCGGGGGCTTCACCCCCTCGAACCCCCTTGACCCGCTCACCGGTGAGCGGGACCGCCGTAAAAATACCCGAGTGTAACACATAGAAGGTGTACCACACTCTAACATAAAAATAGGCTCCACAAACATAACAATCTCCCACTTGGAGACTGATTTCCACTGAGAAAGCTTCTCAACCCTTCACTATCATCCGTGAAGGCCAACCAAAGTGAACATAGCTTTAGTTTATCCCTTGTGACCACCTTGGTCATCATGTACGTAGGATTACGAGTGGTATGAATCTTCTCAACTTCAACTTATCTTCCTCCAAAGATGTCACGATGAAGTGATATCTCAACTATATATGCTTCGTCTGGAGTGGAAAGCAAAGTTCTTAGCTAGGTGTATAACACTCTGACTATCACTATGCAACTTACATTCCTCCTGCTTATGCCCCAACTCCTCAAGAAATTGTTATAACCAAATCATCTCTTTGCTTTCCTTTGTGGCAGCAACATACTCAGCCTCGTGGTTGATGACAAAGCCACCATCTTATATAGTTGTGAAATCCGACCACTTGCTGTCCCACCTACAGTGTAAATATAACTTGTCATGCTCCTCCTGTTGTCTACATCTCCAGCCATATACGAATCTACATATAGCCACGTAAAGTGGTGTCGATCCACTATAGCACAAAACCGTCCCCATGGTCCCTCTCAAATCGAAGGATCGACTTTCTTGCTTGCCAATGCTCTTTACGGATCACTCATAAATCTACTCACAACTCCCATTACATGGGTAATATCAGGCCTAGTGCACCCCATAGCATACATCAAATTGCCAACCGTTGATGAGTAAGGTACCATGGACATATGGTTTCTTTCCTGCTCTATCTTGGGACACTGCTCCTTTGATAACTTAAAATGGCCTGCCAAAGGAGTCCCAACCGGTTTAGCATCCTACATGTTAAACCTATCCAATACCTTCTTAATGTACTCTTCTTGAGATAAAGTCAACTTCCGTTCCTTCCTATCCCGAGTTATCCTCATACCAAGGATTTGTCTGGCTGCCCCCAAATCCTTCATATCAAAGGATTCACTTAGTTGTTTCTTGATTACTTTTATTTCCTGCATGTTTTTACCTGCAACCAACATGTCATCAACATACAAACATAGGATAATATAACTTCCATCCTAAAATTTATTTGTATACATGTAATAGTCAGAATGACATCTAATATAACCTTGCTCCATCATGAAGCTATCAAACTTCTTATACCATTGATGTGGAGCTTGTTTTAAGCCATACAAGCTCTTCTTAGTTTACACACCATCTCCTCTTTACCTTTGACCTCATAGCCCTCTGGTTGCTACATATATAGTTCCTCCTCCAAATCACCATGGAGAAATGTAGTCTTTACATCTAGCTGTTCTAAGTCAAGTGCAAGCCTTCGAATAGAAGTCATTTTACTACAAGAGAAAAGATCTCATCAAAATCTATACCTTGTTTTTATGTAAACCCCTTGACCACCAACCGGGCCTTATATATTTTATTTCCTCCTTCTTCATCTTTAACTCTGTACACCCACTTTTTCCCGCAATGCTCTTTTTCCTTACGTAGCTTCACCAAATCCCAAGTCTGGTTCTCCATGAGAGACTTATGCTCCTCATCCATGGCTTGCTCCCACTTCTTCTTGGCATATACCTGCATTGCTTCATCAAAGCTCTCGACTCTCCACTATCGGTGAGTAATAAATAATAAAGAGAAGGAGAAAAACGTTCGAGATTCTCTTCTTACCCTAGAAGACCTCCTCAACATAGGAGTTTGGGGTTTCTGTTGAGGGGGTTCCTGAACTGATTCATGTGTCACTTTCCCATCTGGAAGATCCTCTACCGCTGCATATTCTTTCTTGGATTCTTCCCTATTTTCCTGTAACTATTGCTTATACATGAATTTCTCATTAAAGACCACATCCTTAGATCAAATGATTTTATTGTCCTTAATACTCCAACATTTATATCAAAAGTCATCACCACCATAACCAATGAAAGTACATTTTTCTAATTTAGCCTCTAGCTTGGTCCTATCATCCTTGTCTATATGAACAAACACCTCACATCCAAAGACTCTAAGAAATGAATAATCAACTTTCTTACCATACCAAGCCTCCTCAGGTATGCCTCAGCCAAGGAACTTGAGGGTCCTCTGTTTATCAAGTACATATCTGTGCTCACCGCTACGCCCAAAAATAAAGAGGTATTCCTGCATGTATCCTCATGCTCCTAGCACATTCCATTATTGTTCTGTTTATCCTTTCTGATACCCCATTCTAATGCGGAGTTCTTGGAACAATATTTTGCATGCAGATTCCATTCTTAGAACAGTAATCATCAAATTCATTGTTGCAATACTCCCCTCCATTATCTGACCTGAGACATTTTAGCTTAAGACCTATTTCATTCTCTACCAAGGCTTTCCATTTAACAAAAGTGTCAAATACATCAGATTTGTTTCTAATACAATAAACCCAAACTTTCCTTGTTGCATCATCAATAAAAGTAACATAATAACTTAAACCCCAAGAGATGATACCTGAGTGGCCCCACACATCAAAATGCACCAGCTCTAACTTACTCTCTTTCTTTGTAGGTCCAACCTTGAGAAACCTTACTTGCTTCTGTTTCCCATATATGCAGTCCTCACAGAACTCCAAACCTGTTTCTGTATATCCGGGAAAATTCTTCTTTATGATGTCCATGCCCTTATGGCTCATATGACCGAGCCTATAGTGCCATAATGTTGTATCTGCATTTGAAGCCACAAGATTACAATCATTAGTACTATCAGTGGATAAATACAAGGTTCCAACCTTCTTACCTCTTGCCACCACAAGAGCACCCTTGGTAACCTTCCAAGAGTCAGCTATAAATATCACAGTATAACCATCACTTCCCAATTGCCCCACCGATATCAAATTTCTCCTTAATGTAGGCACATGTCTGACATCCTTCAATAGCCATGTATTCCCATTCCACATCTTAACACGAGGCAGAACCTTTTCCAACTATCTGCAAGGCTCATCATCACCAACAAAAACATGCCCAAAATCCCTTGAACATAATCAATAAAATAATGCCTATGTGGAGTAGCATGAAAAGAAGCCCCTGAATCTAAAACCCAAGATTGGTAATATTATGCAAAGAAAGAATCAAAGCATCTGACATACATTACCCGATGCCACATTTTCCTCCTTGTTTTCTTCTGTTGTTTCTTCTTTTCCGAAGCTCCCAACAATCCTTCTTTACATGCCCGACTTTCCACAGTTCCAACATACAATCTTGCTCTTGGATTTTGACCTTGCCTGATCTTTCAATTTTCCACGGCTTCCTCTATTCTTGTCTCCCTCTAGTTTCCATTGTCAAAGCATTCCCTGAAGTAGAAGATTCCTTAGAGCTTTTTCTTTGCATTTCCTCGCTTAGAATCACCCCTACAACATCCTTAAACTTCAACTTTGAGTTATTTGGAACCGAGTTGCTTACCGCCATTACCAAGCTATTCCAACTTTCA
Source organism: Taxus wallichiana var. yunnanensis (assembly GCA_018340775.1). Classification (NCBI taxonomy): domain Eukaryota; kingdom Viridiplantae; phylum Streptophyta; class Pinopsida; order Cupressales; family Taxaceae; genus Taxus; species Taxus wallichiana. The sequence goes on from CM031235.1 coordinate 221,980,495, forward strand.
GGTAAAGAGCACAAAATTAATAAAGCCCTAACTTCTTCATCAAATTCTATTGTAACCAAAGCTAGCATATTCACAACCGTATTGAAATCATTTAAATGATCTTCTACTCTTGAACTATTATTATTAGACATCTTCATATTAAACAATTTTTTCATTAAAAATATCTTATTAGAGGCAGAGGGTTTTTCATACAACTTCCCTAATGCATCCATCAGTTCTTTTGTAGTCTTTTCCTTTGAAACATTAAATAATACTGAAGATGCAAGACACAGCCGGATTATCCCAAGTGCCTTCCTATCAGCAAATCCCATTCCGCATCTGTCATGCTCGAGGGTTTGTTCACCTTCTCAAACAGTGGAGTATAAAGATCCTTTTGATAAAGGTAATCTTCCATCTGCATCTTCCAAAGACTAAAATTCTACGTTGAATTTATCAACCCTAGATCTTCCATCATCTGCCATAGCTCCCACTCAAGATAAAAATTTCCTGCGATTCAACACTCAAAGACAAACCAAACTAGGCTCGATACAATTGTTAGGAAATAAGAGATAAAATATGCGGAATAATCCCTTACAGAATCGCAACAGTAGAAACTAATATGCAGAAAATATTACATATCTCAAATAAAAGTGCATAATAAATAACACAACACAGAGAGAAAATATTTAACTTGGTTCACCCAATTTGGGCTACGTCCACCAAGAATAACTTGCTCAAGTTTTATTACAAGCCTCCACTCTCTCACTACAATACCAGATCCGTTTGGAGCTATGCTCAATAACTCTACGAAATTCACACCCGAATTCAAACACACATCGAAATACATTTTCTTGTCTATGTATCATATGCATAAGACCATATAAATAGAAAATTGCTTAAGCAGTTTGATACAAAACCGTGGGTATCAAAACAATGGGAAAAAACCGTGGTTATCAAAACCATGGGCAAAAAACCATGGGTATCAAAACAATGGGTAAAAAAAAAACCATGGGCCCAAAAACCGCCCATAATGGTTACCCATTACCCATGGGTTAATAAACCACCCATGAAAATTTACTTCAGGGGCTTCACCCCCGAACCCCCATCAATCAGTGGGGCTTCACCCCCCGAACCCCCCTGACCCGCTCACCAGCAAGCGGGACCACCGTAAAAATACCCGAGTGTAACATATAGAAGGTGTACCACATTCTAACATGAAAATAGGCTCCACAAACATAACAATATATAGAAGCAAGCTTAGATCTTAGGGATGCTTAAGGATATGATCATTAAGGGCTTTAAGATGGGCTTTAGTAAATTCTTCAGAAGATTGAGCCATAGTAATAAGAGGAGAAGAGCTCGAAGTGGAAGGTAGTTTAGAAGATCGGGTTCACCAAAATGATTAAGCTAAAATGTAAATACACAAGCCTAATATGATGCTATAGTATTGGTAAATGAATGCAATAATGAAATACAAAAATATATCAAAGAAAAGTAAGTAATAAATAATGAAACCTAATATGCAAAGAAGGGTAAGAAGGCTTAATTGGTTTGTAATGTTGTAGAAGGTGTATGGAGATGGAAACTAGAAAAGAATAAATAAATGATTTTTGCATTGGAGTACATAAAATACAAATTTGGACAAATAAGCTTTGGACTGGGTGCTTGGAGAGGGACAAGGGATCCACGGGCACACAGTAGCGATTATGGGTGCTTGGGTCTATAAAAATGCTCGAAACCCGAATTCTTAGGGTCGTAAGAAGTTTGTTTATGCTTTCCTTTGTTTCTATGGATTCACACAAATATCACCGAAGTCTCAATAAACTTGCAATGAAGAATAAACCCCAAAACCCTCAAATAGACATCAAATCCTAAAAAGAAAAATTCTCTTAGATGCCTTGATGAGTGCAACCTTAGGTGGAGATACTAGATGCTTAGTTCTTGGTTCTTTATTATGATCACATAACTTTATATTTATATGATTCCCTTTCTTGAATTTTGTAATTAACCCCGAAAAGGCCAACTACCAAAAAGATAAGATGCTCAAATGGCTAGAAAGGACCCAAAAAGTGTGAGTAAAGTATAAAGAGGACATGACCCAGATTAGGCGAGGCGCTAATGCGATGTTCAGTCTAGGTGCTAGTGTCTAGGATGATAAATGCTAAATAATGAAAAGGAAGACTGAGAAAGTAAGGGTGTAAGACTGAAAGTAATAATAGAAAGCAAAGAAAGGTGGCCAAATACATGGGTTAATTAGTACCGTTCTTACTTAGGAATCATACGAATAGTAGTATGTAATCAGGACTAGATAATTAGCTAAAGTGCGTGATTTTGTTTCTACAATTATTAATGAAATAAATTCAAGATTACAATTTAACCTTCAATTCATCCAAAGCTACAAAAATTTCCTAAGCACATCTAATGAATCATTCATAAATTATGATAAAATGCCTTCTTTAACCACACAAATTAGCTTATGCTCAATTTGAATTTATTAATATAAAACAAAATTTCAATGTTTAACTCTTAATCAAAACCAAAACATGATAGTCATCCAACTTAATGAGAAGAGAAGATATATAACTGTTTATAAACGTTAGACTATTACTAGAGTTCTAATTTCATCCAAAGTTATACCTAAGATTGGAACTTGTGAATATTTACTATATGTTTTAAATCTACACTTTAAGTTCCAATTTGATTTTATTGTGAGTTATAATTAGATATATAATGATAATTCATTAATTATAAATGTACACTTTGTACCTCTTTTTGATCATGCACATTTTCGATGCTAATATTTATGTCATGTCCACAATTAGATTCCACTTGCTCTATATTGGTTTCTTTATGACCATGAAATACGGTGGGGATTGTGTATGCCTATTCATACTCAAATAAAAATTAATGGTTTCTTATAATCCCAATTCAGTCACCAACTCATCAACTCATGTTTATAATAGAGATTGCGTGAAAAAATGACTTCCATAAATTTCAATCATGAACTACTTATCACACATACTAAAAACCTTTTGGGACTCATATCATATAAGAGTGCTCTCTAAGATATTTCAAGGATCATAGTATTGTAGCGTTTTTAATTGTTTAAAGAAATTTATGAGCTCAAAAATATCCACAGTCATGCTACCCCTATTTAATTTGTCTTTTGGCTATAAAATTTAACGTGATAACCCTAGGCATGTGTTTATATTGTATGCTCTCCTTATTTTCCATGATTATACCAAATATCGCCTTGTATATATTTTCATCTACCCCAATATTTTGAGCTCATTGAACTATTTTATCTATGAAATTAAAATGAAAGATTCACCATTGGTATATGTGTACCAATAACGTGCTCTTATCGTGGTCATGATTGGATACTTGTTGACTTTTCGATTGTTGGGTCCCTGATTATTTTGAATTTTCAACTCTCCTCACTCTAAAATTCCCATCAATCTAAGGATAGTGATTTGTTGTTTTATCTACAACTATATTTGGTCTATGTGTACATGATTACAATATTTTGGGTAGACAAAATCTTTGACTCTGTTAACTCCTTCATTATATTTATGGTAAACTTGAAGATTTATCATTAATACATATGGGCCAATAATGGTTATTCAATTCAATTTAAGGAATTGGACATGTCTCACCCTTTTTGGGGCTCTATGTATTAAAGCCTTCTCAATTTTTTTGAATTTTCAACTCATCCTTATGCTTTAGTTTTAGAATACTCTCCATGTTTGAGATGCCTTAGTGGTAAACCAAACAACATGAAAAAACAAAAAACATGTGAAAACACTTTTAAATTAAGTGAAACCCAAAAATTAAAACCAAATGAAGCTCAAACTCTTCCAAGTGTCACTTGTTATGAGCTCTAAAAATTATGGGGTTTTTCAAAGTTGTAAAACATAAAGGTACTTGACTCGGGAACCATAAGAATGTGATTGGTCTAAATTTTGTGAGGGTTTCCTTTCTTTATAAAGTGATTCTATATGGGTCTTGCATAATCCAAATTTTTTGTGGCATTTAAAAAACATGTTTGAGACCAAATAAATATCAAAATCTTATTTTCAAAAGTATTCTAAGCTATGTTTCTTGGGTATCTCATAATGATATGTTGTATAAATGCAAAGAGTACCCTATAGAGAGTTTGTGAAAATCATGGAAAATTAGTTTTGACATTTTTCAACTTTATCTTCTTGTGTTATTTGTTTCATTTGGTTTAACGTCCATTTCTCCATAAAGTAAAACTTTCAAAATGTCAAGAGAGTTCATATTTTTGTGAAGAAATTAGGGGCATGTTATGTACAACATACCCTTCATCAAAGCATTAGGTATTAAAAGGAGAGATAAGTGTGTGGGTGAGGTTGGAATACCCTTGATGGTTAACCATTGTTGAACCAATCCAAGTGTTGCATTACATCCCATAATGTAGGATAAAACATCATGTAGTTCTCCTAGTGTGGGTACAATTACTATATGAAAATATAAGACAACCCACTATGTGTGCTCTCATGTCTCTTGATACAAAGATAGTGGGATAAATATAGATTAGACAATGTACCCAATGTGGTTATAGTGTGAATTGGTGTGATTGAGCTACTAAACTAAACCATTTTATCCCTTGAATACCTATGACAATACTTAGAGCGACTTTTCCCTTTTTAAGACATGACTCTAGGACCTTCAAGTGATTAGAAATGGAGGAAGCTAAACTCTTTTATCTAGTTGAGTGCCTAATACCTGATGTAATGGATTCTATAAATGATGTGAAACTTCTTAAGGAAGAGTTAAGATATCCTTAAGTGCTTTTTTATATATTTGCAATAGGAGATCATGAAAGTTTCAAGTGATTTATTAAGTGATATTTACTTGCTTATATAAGATTTTGCAATTGAATTTCATGCTAAAGATGGCCCTACGAAGATGGATTGGTACACATAAGATATTAAAATTAAAAACATCATCGAGAAGATAAGAGGGTCCAAGACCATAGTCCATTATGGAATCAATTTATACGGTTTTGGATAGGAAAATAGTGATATAAATATTTTTTTGGGAGTGATGTCGGAGATAAATATTTTATTTTTTAAATTTATATTTCTTATATGAATGATAAATTATCTTGTAGAGATGATAAATTCAAGAGAGAGATAGAAAGATGCGATGATTGAGCTTAGAATCTACACATTTGTCTTAGTAAGGGTAAATAACCAAACTTGTCATTTCAAAGGATAAATTACCAAGTTTGAGTGTCTATACTAGCTATGAGTAATTATTAAACTTGGTCTTATAATCCCAAGTATACTAAGATAATTTTTCTTATAATCCGAAGTATACTAAGACAATTTTACTTGTTAACAATTCTAACATGTCTTCTACTATAATATCTAATCCTCTATCTATACTTCCATGAGCTAGTTGTGATTTTTAAATCCAAATTCTATCTATGGATAATATTCTCCCAATATGTTCCTCTCTCTTGGGGAGAACAACCTAGTTAGTTAATTTTAAAGCTACCCAATGGTGCTGATTTAGATTTATTTTCTACGTCATTGTGGTGTGTTGGGATCCTTGTTTCGATTAAGAAAATACTGAAAATATAAATGCTAAATCCTAATTAAGTTACCACACAATGATATAACAATGTAGTGTAAATTTAACACAAGAACGTAAGCTAATAAATTTGAAACTATAAGTGCAAGAGAAGGGATGAGATACTTAGTTAATTTTGCAATAATTCGAAGTTGTGCCAAGTTGGAAAAGCGATGAAACATGAAGGAAAATTTTCGCAAATGAGCCTAGAAAATTGTGAAAGCGTCGGAAATGTTGGGACTAGGGCGCTTGGAATGGGTTAGGGGTTCTTAGGCATTATGGACCTTCTCTAAGCATCCGTGACTGCAAAAATGGTCAGAAATTTATTTTACCTATGTCACTTCTATGTCATTGCCCTTTGTTGTTGATCGCCTGTGTGTCGCACTATGCTCAGCAATTTTTCTTGAAACCTACAAAGAGAAAGAACACTTGTAAAACCCCAAAACACATCAAATCCAAAAAATAAAAAGATGAAAATGGGTAGTCCTACTAACCCCGATGGTCACCCATGTTGAGTGAACTTATGATCCGAGCATTGCACTACATTTTAAAATCCATGTACATCTACGTGTGTGAGTGTGTAGAATCGTGCCTTAGGTGGATCTTGTGCAAGATGTACTTGATAACGAGTAGTAGCTAGATGTAGAATATGTAAATAGATGTGTGCATGGAAAAATGAAATTCCCCTCCTATGGAGTGTATGCTAAAAGAATGCAGTCCCTTGTCCCTTGAATAGATGCTAGATGGATGCTTTGATTCTCTTGAAAATTCCTTTGGATGCGACCTTAAGTGATAGTAGTAAATGCATAGTTCTTGGTATTTTATTATGGTCACATAGATTTGTATTTATATGATTCCCTTGTTTAATTTTGTAATTAACCACTAAAATGTTGACCACCAAGAAAACAAGATTCCCAACAACTAGAAAAGACCCAAAAGATGCTAGAAATATACAAAGAGGTCAAGGGCACCCATAGGGGATGGAGGCACTGGGTGCTGATATCCAAACTCAGAAAAAATTGAAGTATCGAAAGTTAGACTAGGTAAGAAGGTGTGCAAGACTAAGAAGGAAACCAAAAAGAAAACAAAGAGGCCCAAGAAAATGGTCAATTAGTAATTTTCTCACTTAGGAATCATATGAATAATGGTATATGATCAAGACCTAGAAATATACCCAAAGTGCATGATTTATTGTCTACATTTACCCCCATTTTATGTTGTTGAGTGAATTCTCAATAACATAAAGTAGATAAGAGATGCGTACTTAATAACCATGTAGATCGATGGTGAAATGTGTGCGAGGAGACAAGAAAAAGTGTGAAGTGAATAATATGAAGCGTGGAAGCTAGAGAAGAGGAAGTGACCCTAGGGTTGAAAATCATGTGTATATATCACATTGTACCTATTTTCAATGTCACTTGATGCTTGATGATGTGATTGTTACTTCCCATAAGGATGGACCTGTAAAGAGAAGTGCAAAAGAGTAGTCAAATATGTGTATATGAAAAATTCAATTCAAATGTGTAAAACGTGTGTATAAAGTATGTAAACATGTAAAAATGAACATGTGCACCTGATCCGTGATAAGTGAAATGAGATAGAAAGGATACTGAAAATGTTGTAGAAGAATAGGTTTTTGGCAATCTCACACAAAGAACGAGTTTTCGAGTGATATCACGCCAATTGGGCCAGTGTGATTTTTTGGGTGATCTCACACTATAGTAGAAGAGTGTAGGGAGACAGGTCTAGTGTTATTCTCCAATTTTTATTTCTTCCCACAATGTATACACCACTTATAGATGGTGTGATCATAATTTGTTCAAATCCAATCTATTTTGATACAACACAAATAGAGTGTTGGAATTTGAGGATTCAAATGAAAATGGGTTTAATAAACTTAAATAATAACCATTAATATATTAAGAAACATTAAAATGAATAAATAAATAAACATCACGGTAATAAACTATATTACATAATAATTAAATAAATAATTACTGAATGTAAATAACACGAACACAAGATTTATAGTGGAAAACTGGAAAGTAAAAAACCACAGTGAAAAGTAACCTTTATTATAGAGAACGAGTTACATCTAGTAGAAACCTCCTCCTTACTAACCTTAATCACAAGAGTAAAACTAAATCAATTAATATTGATTTTCACACCTTTAGTATATTCCTACGATATATCAAATGAGGACCCGAAGTTCTTTTTTTATATGAGGTGATCGGGTATGTCTCCTGACTCACCCTTTCAACCAAGTCGGTTGACACATATTCCAAGGTTTGAATAATTAATAATATAATATAAATATTTCATATTATTAAATATTTAACCTATAGTATAATGTTGGACCCATATTAATTAAGGGGTGGCCAACCCACTTAACCATTATGTTCCAACACTCCCCCTTAATGTTAAGTGGGGTAACATATGCCAATAGATTACCTACCCATGGTACACTACATGATTTACAATCCTTAAACCATAAAGGTTTTAGGCTAGCATATAGGTTGAAGGAATTATAACACCTTCATCATACTCAAGTTACCTTTTTGGTAAAAAGGATTTGGAATCCCAAAGATCATCCCATGATTAATGGCTAAGTATGATTTGTGAGTTTTACATGTTCTCACAAGTTCTCATAAAAGGTTACTTGAAACCAAGCATATAGGAGCCTTTTATAACCAAGGACCTCCTTTACAATATGCTTACATTAGATGTTTACCAAGTAAACTCAATAACACTAAAGAGTTTATTGAAGACCACCTTTAAGGTCTTTCTACACTTCTTTCTAAAAAAGAAGCGAGGAGGTATACACATGCTCAAAGTTCTTTTTACACTTTCCCGAAGGTCTTTATTACAATACATTTTTCATTTTACAAATACCAAGTTCCATTAGGAGGTGACATTGTCATGCACACTCCCCCTTAATGGAAACTCGAAAATCCAAGTTTTTCATGAAAGTGACAAAATTTTTTCAGCACTCAGGGGCTTTGTGAAGATGTCAACAACCTACTCTTCAATCGGCATGAACTTGAGATCTATCTCACCACTTAGCACCTTCTCATAGATGAAGTGTATATGTATCTTCAATGTGCTTCATCCTCTTGATGCTTTACTAGATTATTTATCAAGAGTAATACCATTCTGACCACCACATAGGAGAGGAATACTTCCTTCAGCTTCCATGTGTATCTCTTCCAATAGCCACTTCAACCACATGGCTTCTTTGCTTTTGCTTCCATTGTACTTCTCTACCTCAGTAGAAAAAAATGGAGACTATTGGTTACTTTTGTTGTTCCAAGTAATGGTTCCTACACCAAACAACTTGAACACATATCTAGTATATTTTATATCTAACACAACATCAACATGGTTAGATTTATAATATCATAATAAGCATATAAATATAAATCATTATTGATTTCACTTTTAACCATCTGTAAAAGTTAAACACTTAGTTGAATTAACAACTAACATAACAATATGCTTAACAACTAACCATGTTATTTTACAAATATGTTGAAAATTTTCAACATACTATTCTAAAAATATATATTAGATTTTACGGAGGAAAAACATTGCAAAAATAATTTAGATACCATCTTGCTATCGTTCAAGTCTCACAATCAAAATACGAAAAAAAGGTCATGTCAAACAGATAATCTATACATACGATATATTAGTTTGACAATATTTAATCAAAATACGAGTGATATATTTTTTAGTTTTCCATATAAATGATGATGATGATGACTTAGTCATCATGTCATAAAAAATATACCATTTAGAAAAGATTAATCCAAGTAAAAATAATTCTCTCAATTTAAAAGTAATCAAATAATAACTTGATTTGAATTTTTAAAAAATCAAGAGAGAAAAAAAGTTGACTAAAAAACATGATTTTTATATAAAAATAGGAGATGTTTTATAGATGGCTCGACCGAACTATTTTAGTACCCCAACGAGTTACTTAATTAACTAGATAATATTATTTCCCTCATATACCAATCATTTTTCACAACATGATGGAACCAACTAGCCCCCCATGAGCCACTAAGTAACCAGCTTGGTGGGAATGATTTTAATACATGGTAAATGCTTTATTTCCATGACCAAATCCATGCTTGAACTTGTCTCAACCTGGCTTATAAACCTCTTTTATAGCCCATATACTAAGTCATGTGGGACTAAAGTCCCAAGACAAAATAATAATTAAAAAAAATTGCCATGACCAAGGTTGGAGGAGGTGGTTGGTGGAGAGGGTGCTTTGGAATCTAGTTGGTGGCCACATAAGGGCGAGTGGAGGGATAGGGGAAGGAGGCTCCACGTGGGAGCTTACAGAGAGAGAAATAAAATGAACCCCTAATAATATACATGCCACCTATAACAATGTTTATGAGGTTTTATAAGGTGGTTGCATGGGGTTTAGAAAACCTTATAGCTTTTAACATAGTTTAGTCAATATAATTTATTCATGTATTCAATCTCGTTAGGGATGTGATTTGTTTGTGGTACCCTTTTGATTAGTACCAGTAAGCTACACATGAATTACCAATAGTAAAAGGGAAAAGCAAAATATTTTATTCAAGATAACAAGGATAAGAATAACTTTACATTTTACCTGTGTCAAAATGGTTTTGACCCAAATACTCTAGCTCCACAAGAATATAGAATGTTAATTTATATACACTTTTCACTATATTAAAATAAAATAATAAAAAAATGTAGAGGGTAAGGGGTTAAGTTTAGGGCTTTAGGCTCGAGAGATGTATTTATTGGCCTAACTAAATAGAATAATGAGTGATCCTTTATAATTTGTATTCATTTTGCTTCCTCAAATGTCTAATTCTAATCAATAGGCACGAGAGCTTCAAATGAAAAAAAACCCCTATTCAATTTCATTGTAACATGAATAGTTAGTGTAACATGAATATTTACCAGGGAGTAAGGAGTTTTCTAATTCCAAAGGTAAAATAAATTAACATGGAGTTTTACCAATAGGGGGACAAGACTTTTGTCTCCAATAGTAGAAAAATTTGAATTTCCTATTCTCGTGGAACTTGTCTCCCCTTTTAACCTTTTATTAATTCTTGGATTTTACCTCCAAAATATTTCAACCTGCATATTATAAACTATAGAAATATGGAAAATATTTCATATAGTAATAAATCCTTACCTTTTCTCGTATGTGATTTTCACATAGGTAAATATTGGGAGCCCCTTTCACCTGTGCACACATCAATCTCCAAACAAACATTAAATTCATTAACATGCATACTAATTAACTTCCCATAATCAAATAATAACCCGCATTATAAAGGGCTCTGGCATTATACCCCAGACCTATCATAAATTTTTCCGACCATATAGAAGTGAAGATGAAACCCCTAAGAATGCACAACAACTTCAAATTTCTGAAAAAGTGTTAATGTAGATAAATATCTGTCCAACTTAAATTTGACGTCTAAATGACCATCATTCTACCTTTTTTTGGTCTTCGTGATGGTCATTCGACTATCAAATTTAACACAATGAAAATTTCTTGTGTATTTCCAGAATGTGAATTTTGCACGATTTTTGGGTGATTTTACCTAAAATTATGTCAAATAATGGATTTGAATTCACCTCAATTTATCCAATTTATCAAAGACATGCTAGTGCAAACCGAGACAAAGATTTATTTTCCATTTTCCATGCAAGCAAGTTTAGAAACACAAAGAAAACCAAAGGGCATTAGCAAATATAAAAAATACAAAACAAATAGTACCACTTTTAGTGAAATTAAATAAATAATTTAATTTTCTTTGGTACAACTATAGTGTAATTTAATTTCCTTGATCTTTTTATGTGAAGTCTATTTCCTGACATAAACTTCCACTTTCTGGGAATGATTATTCCCTACACACACCACTTTTGAAACATAATTAAATAAAATTTTATTGCTAAAATTAAATAAAATTTCAAAAGAAATATCCTTTCAAAGAATTTACATTAAATTTTTAAAGGTTAGAACAAAGGAAATATTCCATATAATTTCCAAATGTAAATGAAAGTAAGAATCATATCATATTACATCTCCCCTGAAAAAAATAGGGATTTAAAATTGAAAAACCCTAAAAATTTTTACCAAGAGTTTTAAAGAGGGGTCCACCACAATCTCTTCTTTTCCTACAAATTACACTTCTTCACAAAGCACACAAAAATTTAGATTGCACAAATGTAGTGGCAAAATAAATTGGGGGAGAAAAATAAGGGGACCGATACTTTTAAATACCCTTCAGGTTGGTTGAAAAACCCGTTACAAATTAAATAAAGTAAATATAAAAATATTTGATCTAATTTATTTAATTATCCCAAGCTCTGATACCATGTTGGAATTTGAGGATTCGAATGACAATGATTTAATCAACTTAAATATTAAACATTAATATATTATGCAACATTAAAATGAATAAATAAATAAACATCATAATAATAAACTATATTGCATGATAATTAAATAAATACTTACAAAATGTAAATAACATAGAACACAAGATTTATAGTGGAAAACTTGAAGGTAAAAAACCACTGTGAAAAGTAACCTTTATTATAGAGAACCCAATTACATCCAGTAGAAACCTCCTCCTTACTAACCCTAATCACAAGGGTAAAAACCAAATCAATTAATATTGATTTGCACACCTTTGATATATTCCTCGATATATCAAATGAGGACCCAAAGTCCTTTTTTATATGAGGTGATCGGGTATGTCTCGACTCACCCTTTCAACCAAGTTGATTGACACATATTCCAAGGTTTGAATATTTAATAATAGAAATATAAATATTTCATATTATTAAATATTTAACCTATAGTATAATGTTAGACCCATATTAATTAAGGGGTGGCCAACCCAATTAACCATTATGTTCTAACACGGAGAAAAGGTGAAAACATACATGTTGATTACTAGAGGACTATGCCTATACCGAGAAGAAATATGTAACTGTCTTTCTATGAGAAAATATCAGAATCGCCTTACTGGTCATAGGCACCCGGGAAGGATGAGGGGAACCAGGGGTGCTAGTGTCATGGATGAGCATTGGCATCTATACTATGCTGAAAACCCAAGTAAGATTCTGGGTCATTTATGAGACTGAAGACTATGTTGTGTCAGATCTTGAAATATGCTATAATGTATTTGTAAACTATTGAAAGGGGTGTTTAATTCACCCAATGCATGCCCCCCTCGTTTGGGGTGCATGTGATATCTCTAGGAGTATGTGGCCCAAAGGAGGACCATACGCTGATTTGAAACCGATGCCCTTCGGGGAGGGAATGTGCTTGGTAGAAACCAAGGCACATGCGAAAAAAAAGTGGCTAGGAAACATGTGTTAGTGCAAACAAGACAAATACACATATAGAAGACAATATGTAATCTAATCAAGTAAGAAGACAATGTAGACCACATAAATGGGTTGCAAACATGGGATATCACTCAAAATGTCACAAGAAAATTGATTCCCAAACATCTAAAAACATACAATGTGCACAAAAGACAAAGGGTAAAGCCTGTAAACAATGGAAAATAATGAAAAACAATGAAAAACAAAGTGCCGAGACAACCATGGTAGCTAATAGCTCTTGCAAGACAAAAACTACACATGAAGCACCCATTAGCATATTAGAAAGATCAAAAGTATAACAAAGTGTGTATGATCCTATATAATTTAATGTGCTAGTAAGAATAAGTAGTATATAACGAAACAATAACACTTGTGATGTGTACCAAAAGTAGATGCCCCGGGGAGCATTTGTGGGACTTGTAATAGGTACAATTCTAAGCATATGTGTTGTGTGTAATGATCTATGTAACATTTGCATTCAATAATATAAGGAAAGTGAATGCACATGTGTATATAGAAAAGATAATGACATACAAAATATTTGTCTAACATAGAAAGTAAATTGTATATGTGAGTATAAGTAATCAAGAAAATTGTGCAACCAAGATATGTAATATAGTGTGAGTTTGAATGGAATGCAATGTGATGTGAGAGTGATAGGAGCCATGTTCCCCCTGAGTGAATGTTAATGGGTATGCATGAGATGAGTCTCATTTATAAATGACCCCTTAGTAGTCAAGAATGAACCATAGAACAAGAGTGTGTCATCGAGAAATGGTTTGAATTGTGCGCTATAAAGATATGATCAAAAAATCATAGAGCGTAGAGAGTGAGTGAGTATGGTGAGGTTCATTTCAGATTTAGACCCTCAGAAGTCAACTATGAAGTATGGAACTAGAATGTGTCATCAGGAAGTGTATGGTGAGAGTGTGCTAGAGAGATATGTCATGAATGCGCCTGAGTGTGAAATGTGTCATGTGTATGATGTGAGGTTCATGAATGTAGTGAGCCCTAAATAGTCAAGTGTGAACCATAGCACAAGAGTGTGTCATCAGGTAATAACAATATAAATGTATCTAGATGTGTAAGGCGCATGTAAAAGACTAAATATGAAGCAAGAAGTGAATAGTAGAATTGTAAGACACTTGATGATGCTATAAGGGGGGATAATAAACATGATGCCCCCAAGCGTATGAAGAGAATAATGATCAAATAACATCATCTAAGAGATCATCATTGTCATGGTAAAAACTATATAGAGATGCATCCGAGACTTGGTAAGTAATACTATGTGGTTGATCAAGTAAGGAGCCATTGTGGTGCATATTGTACATGCCCATTACGTATTATTTGTCAGTGAAAGGTGGGAATGGACATTCTTGTGCATACTAATGAGTAATATTTTTTGAATAGCTGATAAATGAATCATTGCAAATGAAAATGTGGTTGAAGAGTATGGGGAATGAAATGTTAATATGATTAGGATCTAAAGTTCCACTAATGTGGTCAAGTCATGATTGTATGAGAGTAAGTGGTGAAATGCATGGAGTGTGTGCAACAAATACTTTTGATAGATGAAATAATCAGAAGTTATAAGCAATAGTAATGCAAATATATCCATGATATAAATAAGGATCATGTGATGTAGGGATGAGATCATCCAATGTGAATCCTAGCTAAGCCAAGCCATCATGTGTGAAAATAGTGTCAGAGAAAGTGGCATCGAATGAAATTTGTGACAAGTAATAATTATTCATGAAGAGAGTACATGTGAATGGAGGAAGTGCATATGTAGATTGCTCATGAGAAGATAATGAAGGTGGTATGACATCCGATGTATGGACAAACCCTTGATAAACCACCATAGCATTAGTAGAAGGAGGGGGTGATCTTTGGATGAGATGGAACAACGTATAATGCACAAATGGTTCCCTTAAGTGGAGGAAAGTTGTTCAAATAGTCAATGGGTCATGGATTAGCAACATGATGTATAGTAACAAAAGTCGGAATAGGTAATGTAGTAGTTGGGTCTAGGTTGCAATATTAGAATGGGGTACTATCAATGAGAATTGAATATTCAAATACCTTACGTAAGAATTTGAAACACCAGTGAAATATAAAAGGTAATGCTTGCATTTTATGAAGCCATGGCATGCCAAGTTAGAAATTATTTGGAATGGGGAAATCAATAACAAAGAATCTTTGTAAGAACTTTTTTGGCTCAAATGTGACGGGAAAAACATTAGTGCTAAGACATACATGTGGAGTAGAATCATATGCCCAGAGAGAAATAGATGTTGGGTTAAGATTAGCTACAAAAAGGCCTATAGCTTGAATGAATGATAAAGGACAAAGATTGAGCTTAGATCCATTGTCAACTAAAGTTTGTTTAACACCCAAGTTTTGAATGCATATTCATATATATATATATATATATATATATATATATATATATATATATATATATATATATATATATATATATATATATAGGAGAATCATTGTCATAAACAAAAATATTATCAACTACAATAGATGGAAAAGTAAGATAATGAGAAAATGCATCTCCAAACATATGATAAACTATGTCTAGATCAGTAATAGAAGGGATGTGAGTATTAGCCAAGAGAGTAATAATTTTAGCATGAAAATCAGGATTGGCCAACAAGAAATCATGAATGGAGATATCCATGATGAGAAGATCCTAGGAAAATGAGAGAAATGAAAGTATGAGGACCATAAGCGTGAAAGAGATGGGTTCACCAAATGATTAAGAAAATATAGAAAATATAAATGTTAAATCCTAATTAAGTTACAATACAATGATATAGAAATGAGGTACAAATTTTACACAAGAAAGTAAGATAATAAAATTGAAACTCTAAGTGTAAGAGAAGGGATGAGATACTTAGCTGATTTCGTAATAATTTCAAAGCTGTTGCAAGCTGGAAAAATGATGAAATAGGAAGGAAAAATATCGCAAATGAGCCTAGAAAAATATGTGAGCATAAAAAATGATGGGACTAGGGTGCCCAGAATCTGGGTCAAAGGTACCTAGGTTCCGAGGACCTTCTCTGAGACCTCTATTACTACGAAAATGGTTAGAAAGTGAGTTTTCTTGTGTCACTTCTATGTCGATGTCCTTTTCTATTGATCACTGTGTGTCACACTATGCCCACATACTTCACTTGAAATATGCAAAGACAAATATCACATGCAAAACCCCAGAACACATTAAATCCTAAAAACAAAATATGCAAGTAGGGAGTCGACCGACCTCGATGGTCACTTGACCGAGAAAAATTATGATTTGGGTGATGCACTACATTTAAGACTCCATGTAGTTCTGCATGTGTGTGTAGAATCATGCCCTAGATGTATTTTTGTAAGATGCACTTGATAGTGAGCGAGTAGTGTTGTCCTATGTTTTTGTATAGGAAAAGTTCACTTGAAAACAAGACAACCGTACCCTCGTGTCGAAAAATTTCTACTATGAACATTTCCAAGACACCCCGGGTTAGCCTATTCCCCATATCAGTCCTATCCTATCCTTCTAGTGGTACATAAGTGTGATGTATCCTTACCGTAGTTGATTTAGGAAGAAAAATATCATTCAATCACTTTAGGAGCAATATCTCAAAAAGTGGGTTTTCAAGAAAACTTAGGAAGGGCTATCATCGAACTTTCTAAGATAGGTTCATAATCTTCAGAGCTATGTTGAAGGATAAAATCCATCAAGGAGGTGTATGCAAGAGCCAGGATCACAGTGCAACTAATTTAGGAAGATTTTGGAAATTTTAGGAGGTTTAGGATCTAGTTCACTTTGAAAGCGGGTTTTGAGGTGAAGGAGCTTACACCACGGAAGGGCACTTGAAATTCAAGAGGTGATTTCTAGAGCTACGGAATGAGTTGTGTTCCCATAAATATATCTTTGGAAATAATTTTCAATCCTCTAAATTTTGGAAATAATAGATAAATATTAAACCCCATACATTTTCAAGGAAGCTCATTCTTCAATGCATGGTGAGCAATCACGAGAAAAAATTTTTTTGAAGGTTTTGTAAGCGAATTAAGGTATGGGACACATCCCATCCTTTGAAAAAGGAATTTTCCATGAAAAATCATATAATTAAGTCTAGAAAATGTCATATGGTAGCCCAAGTTATGGTCATTTCAAGTTGGCACTAAAGGTACATGTTCGATACTTAGTCAATTTTTTTGGGTGCCACGTGGAAACAAAATTTTAAGGCACACTTTTGTGTACTTATTATCACTTTTCATGGGGAATAGAGGGAAAAAAATTTATTCCCTCCCCCTTTAGGCACTTGGGTCACACCATATCCCATTGGCGGCTCAGTTTAAAACCTTTGACCAAGCTGACCATCTCCTCCACCAGCTCCTGCATGCTCGCCACTTGCCAGACTGAGGATAAGGATCCTTTTCGGGCACATATTATCCCCTGTTGATTAGAGAACACTTGAAAGAACTCACACAAGAAGTCCGCATGGGAAAGTATGCCGGAGTTTAAGGCGCGAATGGATAGGAAGAGTATGCGCCGGAGGGAAAGTTCAGCATTCGGGACTTAGCCTATTTTGAGCATGAAGACCTATTTTTAGAAGATGGCATAGATGTAAGAACACCAACAATGTAGGGACATGCATGACACACATTCTCTATCTTTAAAGGATCAAATATAAGCATTTTTCATGGAGATGAGCTAAGAATAGGATTGTCACTTGCTTAACCGCAAGAGGTCTATAGATAGCACACTTGCATGTGTGACTATGTCTGTAAGCGGTGCGTGGCTATTAATAGCATGCGGCCTATTTTTGGAATAGAGAAGTAGTGAAGGGAAAGTCCCCACCCTATATATATGATGCGAATCACATAGATAGATATATAGAGAGGTATACGATGGGATTATTGTATCAGATCCATACGTGCATTGGTATAGAATGCCATTATTGTAAGGAGATTCTATGTTTATTAATAGATGGAAGTTATTGGCTAAATCTAAGTGTCATTCTTGTGTGTAATCAAGTAGTGCATGTTCTTGATTCAATCATGATTATTGTTTAAACTTGTTCTTTCATAAATCTGAATATGGTATGCATTGTAGAATGATGGATTAGTTATGGATCTATATGTTTATTCCTTCATCATGCTAACATCCTGCTACAACAACCCTAAAGAGGGACCTAGTACCTTCACACACTTTGAGTGAGCGCTAGTCTAGGTTGAGTGATGTGCCAAGCATGACTAGGGTGTTATCTGGTAAATTCTAGGCTGCATCATTGGTTCCATTTCTGGGACCTCTTTTCAGTTGCTTTTAGGATGGTTCATGATGAAGACATACCGGTTAACTCTAGCAAGTATTGAGGAGTGGATACATGATCTGGAGGAAGAATATACATGGCGGTTCAAGTAGTGGATTTGAGTTTAATGCACGCACTTGGGTAGAACAAAATCTGTATGATAGCTTATATGAGAGCTTTTTCCATCTTCCAGTAGAATTATACGAGTGGTTGATTGCGTATGCATCTAAGTGGAATTGGAGGTATCGTGCACTTGTCTAGACACAGGAAGAATTTTAGGCCCTTTATGATGTTGATTTGATCTGGACTCGCATTGTGGATACGTGGTTTTGTGGTGTTCTAAATAGTTATATTTTGGAATATTCAATTTTGACATATTCTTTCTCGGAGGTAGCTAAATTCTAGTTTTTGCGGTATCTAGAGGAACATATTTTCAAGGCATTCCACTGGTGATCAAGATCTTGATGGTAACTTTGAACCTGGAGAGTAAACCGATGGCTAACTAAACCTCACCATGTGTGAGGGGAAGGAACATAGGTTTGGTGAAAGATGGTAGACCTAGTGGTAGAAAGGAAGAGAGAGGAAAGGTGGCTTAAGTATAATGAGGCATGTGAGAGGGAGATAGAGAAGCAATGTACCATTGCAGAAAGTATGGTGTTGAGGAGAGAGATGGCTCATGAAGGATTTAAAGCTCACGTAGAAGACGTGGAGCTAGAGCATCAAGAACTCCCCATCTTGGAAAGCATGATAGAGATCCCCCTTGGCCTCATGTGGAAGTATGCCAGCAGAGACTACTTATGGGCGCATCTTAATCCACCTGGTGACCTAGCCCTTGCGCTTGGTTTTTCAGTATCTAGTATGACCAATAATCAACAAGAAATTTTGGGAAGTAAGAGAGCAAGTACATCAATGGTAGGACAAATGGACTTCAATGTTATTCAGAGGTGTGTTTTCAGGCACATCGTCCGCATAGAACATAAGTGTAAATGTTGGGTTCACCTCTGGAAGTGGAACTACCTCACAGACTGTAGGGGTTCAATATAGTACTACTTGTCAGAGCACAGGGGAGTACATCTATAGGTCCTATTCCAGCTATTGGTGGAGGGTCAAGAGGTATAAGTGGTTCTAGTTCGGTGGATCTGGTGGTTTTGGAGGTAGAGGAAACACAAGAGGTTTTGGATCAGGTGGTTAAGGTCTGCAACAACCACAAAATATTTATATGGAGATGTCTCTTCATCTTTCGGAGTATAGAGGCATAGAGGATGTTGCTTGAGCATGTGCACATGTGTGAAATATTATGGTGTGTGAAAGGGATCATGGTTGTTGAGCACAAGGCAAGTCAATTCGCTACTACCTTGCAGGGATGAGCACACAGCTGGTATAGGAAGTTTGACCCTGATCAAACTTGTGTGGATTATGTAGCATTGAAGGATGCTTTCTTAAAAGAGTTCTATATCCCAAGAATTTGAGTAGAAAAGTATTAGCGTGCTCAAAGATATCAAGCAAGGCACCACTGAGAGTGTACGTGAGTATGATGCCCACTTTAAGACACTTCTATCTAAGCTTTCTTATGATATTCATGCTAGCCACATGCACAATGGTTTGTTGGAGGATTGATTACACCATTTGAAGAACCATTGTCACATAAGACATACATTGATCCACGTGAAGCACTGGAAGTAACTTTGCATGTTGAGGTAGTTGGGAGCATTGACATTGGCATTAGTCCATTCTTAGAGGCACAAATTGCAGCTATGGCAAATAGTTAGAGAAGTTATCAAAAATTCAGCCCATGAAACACGCTCAGGAATTTGGTGTACAGATTGTGAAGTAGAAGGTCACACCAAGGATAGTTTCCTCACAGAACAATATGCTCATTATTGTTGGACTATGAGATCTGTCATTTGAATCATGATGCTAGTCACTATCCTTTGTTATATGCATGATAAGGAAGAATGTATCTTATTTTGCAAAATTTTAGGTCCATGACCCATGATACTGAGGATTATCGATTGATTGGTCAGATCAGGATGTTATAGACATTGGGGTATGATAGAAAAGTGTAATAGATAATTCTAAGGGTAAGAATGAGCACCAGGATTGGGATCATAATCAAAATGCGCTATGACAGGAATGAGGGCCATTTTGAAGGAGGTCATGGAAGAGGACGTGGATATCATGGTGGATATGGAGGACGAGGCCATGGTGGAAGAAGAAGTGAGTTTCCTCAAGGAACATGCTATACATGTGGATCCCCTAATCATTATAGGCGTGAATGTCCCCATAATGTTACATGTTATTTTTTGTGGAAAGAATCATAGCTATGAGGAGTGCCCGGACTTATATGAGCATCTTAGTAAACAACATAAGCAAGAGAACAAAGGCACAGGGATGGTTAGGATCCAGTGCGTGGAGGAAAATTAGTGGATGCCCAAGATAGCACCAAGAACCTGAGGCCTTAACTGTAAATATTACCACATGCGCTGAAGTGGCACACACAAGAGAGGCATCATACCAGAAGCCTACGATCACCAAGGAGGAGGTTTTGCATGCAAGGTACCTAGATCCGGCTCATCAGAAGGAGGTTTATCAGGATACCATGGAAGTGCTAAGGAATCTTTAGGGTGAAATACAATACTTAAAGGAGTAGAAGAAAGCATCAGAGATAATCCAAACTGATATCGATGATCTGAGAGAAGTATGCAAAATGTTGCGCCAAGGAGAACATCATCCCACTATTAGGAAGTTGGTTAAAAGGGAACACTCCATGCACAAGTATTGAGATAGGATGATAGATCCTGCATGTAAATCTTCCCCCGATAGCATTGACTATGAAAAAGAAATTACTTTGAATGTTGTTGTGGATGGATGGTTGTTGAGCAATATTTTGATAGATATAGGTGCAAGAAGTAAATGTGCTTACATTAGATGCATGGGTACAAATGGGGAGACCCCCATTACAGCCATCATCTAATGTGTTGTTTATGGTGAACCGAACTAAGGCCACTCCCATAGGAGTTTTGAAGGATGCATCTATAACTATACAAGGGGCCAAGTTCACTGGGGATTTTGAGGTATTAGCACTTGCAGAAGTAGATAGTTTTCCAGCCTTTCTTGGATGCCCTTGGTGTTATGTGAATAATGTTGACTTGAGATTCAATAAGGGGTATATCAGCTTTGAGAACAAGGAGGAAAGGGTTGTGATACCTTTGACAGATGGGAAGTCTACACCATATGTTGAGCCTCTAAGTGAGGAGGACTTAAACATAGATCTATGTCCGTGCTTTTCAGGATCCAGAGGTCAATGAGCCATCAAAGGAAGGCATCCTATAGTGGGAGGATTCTCATTCTATTAGTGATACTATGAGTATTGCTTGTGACAATTGGGCTCATGGTACATATGAACTAGTAGGGTGCGAGGTGAAAAATGTGGTTGCGTGTAAGAAGGGACTTCATTCTATTTGATGGATAGGTGGTGCAGTACCTTGGTATATAGGAGCAGAAGATCTTCCTGTATTTTTGGAAGCCATGGAGGCACAATGCATAGACCAAGTCAGAGAAGAGACATGTTAGCATATGTCTTGTGTGGGACAACAATACGTTGGTGGGTAGTTCATAGAGATAATCTTACGGAGTGGAAGGAGATCAGAATTTCCCTATCTACTAGGTTTGTAAGAAGCAATGCACCTACACAGATCTACACTTATAATGGTGATCAACCTGCTCAACATCACATTCAGTAGTGTGAGAGACTCTGGATAGTGGGACAGGAAGCATTACCACCTTCACTCTGGGTGCATAGACTGTATTCTACTCTACAAGGATGCACACACACCTGGTATGTATATGTAGAACTACATAGAGAGACTGGGAATTGGAAAAATTTGACTATAGGAATGATCCAGACCTTTGACTATTTTTCTTCCCAACCTCCAATAGAAGAGGCATTAAAATTTGTCAAGTGGTTAACCATGGGAGATAGTGCAAAGGTGGAGGAACTCATACAGGAATTAATGGGTGAGATAGAATCAGGCATGCATTTTGAAGAAGAAGGAGAAGACTCCATATTGCTTGATCGTGCTTGTCTTAAGAAAGAAAAAGGTAAGATGGTGTACATCGTGGATGATGAGGAAGTTGAAAATTTGGATATTGACCATTCATAGGGGGTGCGAGGTCTTGGATAGTGCAGATAAGGATACATGTCACATACCATGAACCAATGAAGACCAAAAAGGTCAATATAGGATTGGAGGCTGAGCCTAAGGAGGTCATAATTGGAGACTATTGGTCAAACTTGGAGGTGGAAAAGATCATTGAGTTACTCAGGGATTATCAAGACTTATTCCCTCGAGGGTATCATGAACTTAAAGGCATGCATGAATCACTTGGGGAAATGAAGATAAAGCTTAAGGAAGGTGCACCCCATGAGAAAGAGACCTTATAGAATGAATCCTAATTTATGTGAAAAGGTAAAAGAATAAATTGATAAAATGTTGAAATATGGAATTATCAAGCCCCTTGATGAGTCAAAATGGGTTAGTCTAATGGTGATCAATATCAAGAAGGATGGATGAATTAGAATATGTGTGGACTACATAAGGAGCTAAATGCTACCTGTGTAATAGACCCATTCCCTATGCCATTTACGAAGGAAATACTAGAGGGAGTTGTAGGGTGTGAGATATATTCCTTCATAGATGGGTTTTCCAGGGTATCATCAGGTTAGGATTGCTTAGGAGGACTAGGAAAAGACTACATTTACTACTAAATGGGGAAGCTTTGCCTATATTGTGATGCCTTTTGGATTGAAAAACATGCTGCTTGTATTCTCGCATATAGTTGTTCAAGCATTCAAATATTTTATTCACAACTTTTTGTAGGTTTATCTAGATGATTGGACAATATATGGGCTTGTGAAAGATCATTGTGACAATCTGCACTTAATGTTTGAATGATGTAGAAAATTGAGTATCTCTTTAAACATCAAGAAGTGCATATTTGCTACACCTTTTGGAATATTTTTAGGGCATATAATCTGCAAGGAAGGGTTACTTGGTTGATCCAGCTAAGGTTGCAGTCATTCTAGGCCTAGAAGCACCTACCAGTCAAAGTGAGGTGCATGGATTTTTGGGTCATATAGGTTATTATCAAAATTTCATCAAAGGGTATGCCAAAATTTTACACCCTTGGAAGAATTACTAAAAGGGAAAGGTACATTTTATTGGGGAGAACCGCAGCAACGCGTGTTTGAGATATTAAAAGAGAAACTTACTACCATGCCCATTCTACATTTTCCCTCATGGGATAAACCATTTCATGTGCATGTGGACGCTTCTAGCATGGCCATTGGCATTGTGTTAGCTCAACTGGAGAAGGTATTATAGATCATCCAATTTGTTTTGCTAGTAGGAAGTTGACTCTGTTGAAAGGAATTATACAACTATAGAGCGTGAAGCTTTGTCAATGATCTATGCATTGCACAAGTTTTGATAGTACTTGTTAGCAACACCATTTGTGTTTTATACAGATCACATGGCATTAAAGTATTTGGTGAACAAACCGGTCTTGTAAGGGCACATATGCAGATGGGTACTCCTATTTCAAGAGTTTGACTTCACAATTGTGGTGAAGCAGGGAAAAGTAATTCTGGACTAGACCACTTGTCTAGAATTCACTCAGGAGAAGAAGCACAAACAATTGAAGAAACCATGCCAGATGCACAATTATATAGGTTATAATGCATGTGCCCATGGAATTAGAAGACATTGTTATCTTTCTACAAACTGGTATGGCACTAGAAGGAATGAAGGCATTAGAAAAGAAACAACTTTCTATACGCGTGACACCATTTATGTTAATCAATGGTGACCTTTACAAGTTAGGTAGAGATGAAGTATTATGCCATTTTGTATTAGAGCATGAGCGCAAGGATATTATGGAAGAATCCCATGGTGGTATTATAGCAAGTGGCCACTATGCAGGTGATGCGACTTCTCAGAAGATCCTACTCATTGGATTATGGTGGGAGACACTATATAAAGATTGTAATGTAAGGTGTGTGACCATTTTCAGCACCTAGGAAAACTAGGGAAAAGAGATGAGATGCCTTTGAGACCGATTACTAGTGCTAAACCATTTGAGAAATGGGCCATTGACTTTGTAGGACCTATTTCGAAGCCACGCGTGAGGACTAGATTGTGCTATATCATTACTTGCATAGATTATCTCACATGGTGGGCAGAAGCAACACCTATGAAGGATTGTATATGGCTACATAACTTTCTAGGTTTCTCTGGGAGAATGTTCTTACAAGATATATATGTCCTTTAAAAGAAGAAGTGATAGGGGTACACACTTTTTGAATGAGACAATCAAGATCCTATTAAATGAGTTTATGGTTGCACACCATAAAACTAACCATATCATCCTTAGGAAAATGGAACTGTTGAGGTTTTCAACAAGATTTTGAGCCAAAATTTGACAAAAAATTGTGATTTTGGGAGAAAGGATTGGGATGATAAAGTGTCAACTATTCTTTGGATATATAGAACAACTTATAAGAGATTGAACAAATGCCACACTATTTTAGTCCAATTGGTGTTTGGTAGAAGCCATTCTCCTATAGAATTTATTTTACCTTCTTTGCGGACATTTTACAAATTTTGGAGGTCTAGTGATGATGAGTAGGATTTAGAAGAGCGTATTGAGAAGACGATTCTTTTTTTGGATGAGCAACGAGCCATAGCATGATGGAGTTAAAGTAGGATAAAAAGGCTAGGTAGAAAGCATGGCATGATAGAAACATAAGGGATAATAAGTTTGAGATTGGAAGAATGGTACTTCTTTATGACTCTAAGTTCTTACACCATCATTAAGAAAGCTCAAAATACATTGGTTGGGGTCGTATGTCATCACTCACATACTTGAAACAAGAAGTCTTACCAGTATTAGAACTATCATGGACCAATGGCACTATGTATTACTAATTCTCCTTAGGAAGTCTCCTGTGTTTATGATTATTTACTAATGCACAACCTTTAGTTTAGGCATATTCAATGTACCACTGGAAACACAATAATAAACATAACACAAAAGAGATGAGAATACCTTTAAGACTATGATACGAAGGAATGAAGACAAATCTGAAATACAAGTTAAATTATAATATGTACATGAAATTGTTACAATCTCACCCATGAGGTAATCCAAGTGATTTACTTGACTTCACTTACTTCCAACAATATTATCTATGGGTGAAGAAACCTACGAAGGATTTTTAACACACCTTCTAAATATGGCTTATGGGAGAATTACTCTTACAAGATATGGATGTCCTACTTTTCTCTATGCTAAGTGGGGTGGCACATTTTTGAGACAATCAGGATCCTATTAGATGAGTTTATGGTTGCACACCATAGGATAACCCTAAATCTCTGAGGAAAATGCCAATCTATTGAGGCTTTCAACAAGATTTTGAGCCAAACTTTGACAAAAATTTGTGATGTTGGAAGAAAGGATTGGGATGATAAAGTGGCTTTTGGGCATATAGAATAACTTATAAGATAAACCTTATCATTCACATGGGTTCCACCTTTTTAGACTTTTCCACAAATAAAATACATATAATATTTATGACATCACTCTTTTGTCCTTATTACAAATGTAATATTTCTAATTCCTATAGAATCATGTAGACCTTACTTTCTTACTTACCCTGATTTTGACATTTAGAAAGCGTATTGAGAAGATAATTCAACTGGATGAGTGACAACAAATATTTATGGAGTCAACAAGAAAAGGCTAGGAGAAAAGCATGGCATGATAGAAATATAAGGGATAAGAAGTTTGAGATTGGACAAATGGTTCTTCTTTATGACTCTAATTTCTTAACGCCATCTAGGAATTCTCAAAGTACATTGGTTGGGGTCGTATGTCATCAAATCACATACTTGAGGAAAATGTTTTAATGTTAGAAGCACTTGATGGAACATGGCTACCCGGTTACTTCAATGGGAGTAGGCTGAATCCCTACTATAAATAAGTCTTCTTGGTGTTTGTAATAAGGTAGTATTGCCATTTAGATTAGGTTTTCAATTATGTATTTCCTTAATGTATTTCCTTCATTGTCATTATGCTTTGTCAATTTAGTTGTTGTTCTTGTGTAATAAGCATGCGCTTGCACGCATGAAGCTAATTACTATGTGAAGAATGTTTATGCATAGAGGACTGCACATACTTTTAGTGTGGGGTGGTTATTTATATCTAGGTACAAGACAATGGGAATTGAAAGGATAAAGGAATAAGTTGTTATGGGTGTGCTTTAAGTCAAAAGAAGATTGCTTCTCAAAAGTGACCAAGGATGGAGATGAAAGAAGGAACAATATAATGTGAGGCAAGTGGAGGCCATGATAACTACCAAGAGAAGGTACAGTGATGAGGTACTCGGGTGTAAGGGGGTGCATGTTGAAGAGAAGTCTATGACCAGAGGGTAGGGATGTGCTAGAAGGTTATAGCTGGGGCATGAAGATGTACCATGTAAACAAATGAATTTGGTCAATGAATGAGGGGATATTTGGTAGGTGAAGGAGCAATAAATGCATCAAAATTTGAAAAATCTATATAAGGATGGGATGTGAATTCATTTTTACCATTGTGATTAAGATTATTTGAAAGAAGCCAAGTGCGAAGAGCCGAGTGATTATTTTAAGGTGTGAGAGGTGTGTAACCAGTCATGATAAAGAGATCTATGCGTAGAAGAAGCTTGTGTCCCTAGTGGTGAAGGGTTTGAGTGAAGCGAGGTGATGGAGATGAGTTAGGGGCACATAATTTCACCTAGGGCATGTTGAATCAAACTAGGGTTTGCTTTGCACATTGTAGAATTTGAACGGTAAGGATCTATAAAGGATTGCAAGGTAAAAATGGCACCCAAGAAGGCAATTACAAGCAGGAGTAAAAGGAAAGAAGAAGGTGGTCATCGAGGAGGAAGAAATGGCTCCAAAAAGTAATTTTTGGAGATGTAATATCCAAAGGGGGTTATTGTCGGCCAGGAGTGGGATTCTCACATAAGGAAAAGCAAAGTGAGTGAGTACAATCACTGTACCATTGAGAACAAGAAGGAGCTTGACGCGTTGTTGAACACGAAGACAAATAAATGCATGACGACGGAAGATATGTCGGTGTATGATGATGCTGGTGAGAAGATCTTGCAAAGGATAGGGGTTTACCAACTTTATGAGCTCCCTTATTTGGGAAGTATGAGCCATTATACCAGTGGCTTATGAGTAGAGTGCATGAGGATTTTTTCTACTTTTTGTAGGCACATAGTTAGAATTTTAGCCGCGCTCATCTCCACGGTGATAGGGTTGAAAGGCACGAGAGACGATTTGTGAGATGATCTGATAGATAAAACCACAATATTAGAGACCAAGAAGGAGTTGGGATATACAAAGGGTCCACATAGTATGGACATCGAAAAACTAAAGAAGTATCCAGTTGTACAAGTGGCCGCACATCTCATTACAAAGCTCAATGACTAGGAAAGGTGGTCACAAGTGAACACCATGTGGTTACACATTGCCAAAAAGATGTCTAAAGGAGTAGTCTACAACATTTCATGGTATATCATAGAGATAATCATTGAAGAAGCATGCATAGGAGGAAAGATCAGCTTTGGAGCTGTTCTATTATCACTAGTGTTCATGGAGATCGAGTGCCTGATGGACTGAAGGAGAAGGTATGGGAGTATCCGATGGAACACAAATCACCTGCAGAATGCTTCAAGAAGTACCTATGTGAGGGATCCATGATAGAGTAGGTTAAGAAATGGGATGAGAAGTGGTATGATAGGCTTTGTGTAGCTTTTGAGGAAGAATGACGCATCCCCAAGGACTTTCCTTCAGTGGTTGGAAAGGTAGTTCAATTTTTGTATACCAAGCATTTCTATATAGCACGGTTTGCAATGAAAGATGGGGCATGGAGTCCTTGGTGAAAGTTTCCATATGCATTCATAACAAGGTACTTCCAGGCATCAGTACACATGTTTATAGATGTGTGGTGATTGATGTTCAACACAAATAAGGTAGATTGTGACTACCACACACTAAGGAAGAAATATGTGTATCCAGGCGGGGTGCATATGTTGAAAGACTCATTTATGATGTTTTGAGCATTAAACCAATAAGTTTGGTGGTGGGAGATATTGGAGTAGTGCTGGTGTATCTCTAACTAAAGCCAAAGATGGAGAATAACAAGTATGTGGAAGGTGAGTTCACACTTCCAAGCACCACCAAAGGGAAAGCATATAATGGAGAACATCCCAATGCCTAAGTCCACATAGGCAATTGAAGTGGAGGATGAGGAGGAGGAGCATGAAGATAGTGGTGGTTTGGAGCATAGAGGTAGGAGACATCCTACAAATAAGGGTGAAGCTGAGCACACCACTAAACCACCTCAACCATAAGAGGGGGATGATGAGGACTTGAATGCGATCAAGGGAGCACAAATTTAAGAGGGTGTTAAGAAGAAAAAGGACCCAAGGTGCTACTCCAAGTGGAAATTCTAGAGAAAGTAGAACAAGCACTCGTTAAATGGTAGACCTTGGAGGCTGAAATAAAAGAGTATCTATATATTCTCCTTCAAACTGATACAAAGGATGTTGCCTCTTAAAACATTATTTATTCATCTACATTCTTTCTTATTTCTTCCATTCAATATTATTTACTACAATTTTTGAAGATACCCATTGTTGAGGTGACAATGCGATTAGTGTGGGGTAATGTTGATAAGAGAACACTTGACAAAACTCACACAAGAAGTCTGAGTGGGAAAGCAAGGCTAGGTTTAAGGGTGCAAATGGATAGGAAGAGCACACACACATAGGGCAAGTTCAACATTCAAGACTTAGCCTATTTTTAGCATGAAGACCTATTTTTAGAAGATGGCATGTGAAACAAAATAATGATGTAGGGACATGCGCGCCACGCATTGTCTATCTTTAAAGGATCATATCAAAACGTTTTGCATGGAGATGAGATAAGAATAGGATTGTCACTTGAGTTAACTACAAGAGGTCTATAGATAGAACATTTGCATGTGTGGCTATGCCTGTAAGTGGTGTGTGGCTATTAATAGCATGTAGCCTATTTTTAGAGTAGAGAAGTGGTGAAGGGCAAGTCCCCACCCTATATATATGATGCGAATCACATAGATAGAGATATATAGAGGTATATGATGGGATTACTGTATCAGATCCATACGTGCATTGGTATATAATGCCATTATTGTAAGGAGCTTTTGTGTTATTAATAGATGGAAGTTATTGGATGAATCTAAGTGTCATTCCTGTGTGTAATCAAGTAATTCATGTTCTTGATTAAATCATGATTATTGTTTAAACTTGTTCTTTCATAAATTTTAATATGGTATGAATTGTAGAATGATGGATTAGTTATGGATCTATATGTTTATTCCTTCATCACGCTAACATCCTGCTATAACATTCCTAAAGAGGGACCTAGTACCTTTGCGTGCTTTAGGTGAGCTCTCAGTCTAGGTTGAGTGATGTGCCAGCGTGACAAGGGTGTTATCTTGTAAATTCTAGGCTTCATCATCCCAAACTAAGGGGAAAATGAGGAAAAAAAATGTGCCCCACCTCATTTTGACACCATGAATCCTCATAAGACCTGAATCTTGCCTCAAGGTGCTACTTTGTAGCCCCCTTCATTCCTCTCGACCAAACAATGAGCGAAACTTGTCAAGCATGGGCTAAGGCAAATTTTTGCACATATTGTCCCAAACTAAGGGGAAAATAGGGAAAAAAATAGTGCCCCACCCCCTCTTATTGTGCTCAAAGCTTATAAATTCGAGAGTTAGCCATTTTTGCTCATTCCCCCACATTTCTCTCATTCGCCCAAACTTTGCCGATTTTTTTAATCCATCCTTAACCATTGTCATCTCCATACATTTCCTCCATTTTATCATGATCAAATGAAGATAAAACCATCAAAAAAATGGGTTTTTGAAGGCTCTAGGCTTGTTTTTCACCAGAATGACTTCGTAACCCACAAAGTGAAGATCTTCGTAATTTGAAGACTGATGCACGAATTGACACATGGTTTTTTACATTCATCCAAAATTTCAGTGGCCATTAAAACCCAAGTGAAATAATTTATGTGCATGGCCCATATTTTTTGAAGCAAGAAAACCCTAGTTTCCTTGTGACAAATTTTTGAATTTTAATATCTCTGTTTCCGAGAGATTGGGTGAGTGAAATTTCGGAGGTGCAAAAAAAAACCAAAAAATCCATATCAAAAAGTGATTTATTCAAAGATCGAGGTCCGAACACCAATTTACAAAAATAGTAAGCCTCCTACATAGGCACTTGCTATTTTAGTAATTCTTCACAAAGAAGCAGTGTTGGTGGAAGCAATGTGCATAGAGGTCATCTGAAGGGAAAATTGAGTGATCGAGTCGAAAAAGGTGATTTTTTTGTTTAATAAACATGGTAAGTTCCCCTTTTCGATGCAGGTAAGAGTTTCAAAAGCCATGAAAACCCCTTTGTTCACGAGGTTATTCCAGTTTTTCATTCCACATATGTAATCAACCATGAAGAAATAGTGGCGTTGTATGGTTTGGAATGGTGATTTCATATTACGAAAGGAGACCTTGTTCATTTTTAAATGATGAACTTGTGTGAGTAGGTGAATCACTATATGGGAAATCTTCATCAACAAAGCATGGTAGTGTTACAAAGGATCACTACAAACATTGCCCACAAGTCATCTGGAAAGCTCAAAAATGTTTTTTTAACACTCATTTCATAGTCTAGGTGGTATTTGATTCGATTACAAGGAAGGGGGATTGTGATCATCACTAACAGGAAAAAGTGTCCAACCTATACTTCTTCTAAGCTTCACGACTAAGACAACATTGTGGCCATGTAGCAGAGGACATTAGAGATTGGTTTTCATCCTCATGTACTTGAGTGGACCTTAGTGAAAAACACCCGTGATCATCGAGATGATCATTCGAAAGTGTTTATGAATACTCAGTTGAAGGTGTCCTTGAATCATCCAAAGGAGGTTTCTCATGGTGTAAAGGGTTCAAAGATCCAGAGTTCACTACATTGGAGCATTTCATCATATCAATCTAGAAAGGATCGGTTGATCGGAGGAAGTGGCTTCTTTATCAAAATTGTCCTCTCCCTCTTATTTCTCTCTCTTCTCTCCCCACTTTCTCTCTCCTCCATGTTCTATTTCTTCTTTGGGGTTTCACTTTTTCATTATGCCTTAATTATTTAAAAGTGACTTTAATTTTCAATGTAATAAGTCACCCTTATTTCATAAAAAGGGGACTTAATCTTGTTCCTAAGAATGAAAAAAGTCATAAGTTGTGCAAAGGCATATGAAAGGTCATGTGGGGGGTAAGAAAATAGTCTCTTCTATCTCTATAAATTGTAAAGGCATCCCCTTTCCAAAGGGTGGTCAATTTTGTGTGTTCATGAGAGATCATCACTTGTGAAGAAGCAAAAAAGATAACACTTCCTCTATTTCTCACCTATATGTTCTTCTCATTCTCATTATGTACAATTTTTCTACAACATCAATGAAGAAAGGAGTTTGTTGCCTTTTTGATAAGGAGGTTTTGAGACTTTGTGTTTTAAATTTTATCTTGTCTTGTTGTCATTTGTAGACTTTTTCTTCTTGTAAATCTCGTGTTGCAATTTTCCACTAATGGTGTAGGAATATGATTTTCTACCTATAACTTTATCCCCTCTCTTTTCTCACTCCCTTTCCCACTCTCCTATCAAATTCCTCCCTTGCAAATGATTGCAAGCTTTTCTACAGTGGTCGGTGGAGTGCCCCTGTTGGATCCCCCACTATAATGCCACCACATAAATCATTTTCACATGCGCATAATAATAGGGAGATGCACCATTCAAGTAGAGGGACATAGATTTCAGTGTTGGAAAGATACGCCAATTTGTCCACCCTAAAATTTTTCTTGTCACCAATTTTGGCATCCACCGTGGGGTAGACTTGGTAGCAATCTGCACCAAAAATATGATCACAAAAATACAAATAAAATTAAATATTCCAAAAATATAAAAAAATCAAAAAAATTGAAAAAAAGAGAGAAATGAATTAATTGAAATCCATTGCTTCAAGATCCACTGTTGATCCCTATGAGTACCCTTCATATTCCACAATGTCCTTTCATATTCCCATTGTAAGTTTTTTCAAAACTGGCTGAAAGGAGATACACTAGGTTGAATAGATTGAGAGGAGTTGTCGACACCACTTTTGAGGATTTACAAAATACACAAGAAAGAATAAAAAACAAACCCTACTATTTTTCTCAAAACTCATCTGCTTCTGTGTCTTTAAGTGACACCCCTAGTAATCCCATTCAAACTCTTGTTGATACCCCCTACAAATTCTCCCATCTTTCAACCACCATTGAACATTAAGTTCCTGGTGAAGATGAACAATAACCAAAAGAGGAATTGGGAGAATAAGAATAATTTGCATAAGCTGAAGTAGAAGAAACAATGACAACCGAAGAAAAAGAAAGACCTTAACCCATTGTTTTGTGGGGATGGAATACAAGCCTGATTTCTCTCACACCACCTCTTCACAGATCTACCAATAGGATCCCACAAGAAATTTCCAAATTTCAAAGGTGATGACACACAAATCCCAGAAGAACACATCTATGCCTTCACCATGTCTTGTGGAATTCTTGGAATTGAACACAAAGATGTTGTTGTGAGATTATTCATGGAATCACTCCAAAACAAAGAGGTATAATGGTTCTACCTTCTACCAACTAGATCAATCACCTATTGGGATGATATCAAGACTAAATTTGAGGAAAGATTCAAATCAACTAAAGACTATTAGGATCTCTTGGTGTAATTGGATCAAATGAAGAAGGGATCAAATGAGACTATGAGGGACTTCGTAGCACATTATAACAAGCTACTCAAAAGGATACCTCTAGAAGATGTAACCTTTAATAAAAACATAAAAAGGTTCTTCATCAGTGCTTAAATGCCAGTGGTAGGATTATTTCTCTAGAGGGTGCAACCAAGGAATCTTGGAAAAGCACAAAAAAATAGCCATTGAAGTTGAATATGACCTCATCCTATGAGGAAAATAAAGAACACTTCAAAGGGTAAAGATCAACATCTCAGAGATGAGAGAACAAATCCATTGTTGCACGGATTGGTAAAGGAAATTAAATCAGTGAAGAGGAAAGTTTTTCAATGAATTTATTCTCAAAACCATAACAAAAATAAGATTGCAAAGTTAATCCAAAGGCTTGCCTTAGAGGCCCCACATGTCAATGCCGGTTGCGCATGACTCAAGAAGATGAATAAATGCTTGAACAAGAAGTTGAAGATAATGATTCCCTAGGGATTAAAGAGCTCGAGGATTATGCAAAAATCATATTCTATGAGTATTATGGTGGTGATGAAGATGATGAAAAAGAAGCACCTAGTTTCTCATGTGTAGTATTCACATGTTCCCAGTCTCAAAAACGATATTCTTCCTCTGCTAATACAAAGAAGAATGCTAAAAATTCTCCTGTGGAAACTCTGATAATAAAATAATAAGACGAGGATCTCCATTTCCACCTTAAATGGAGTCTTTACTGGAGAAACCTTATCCTGTGACAAGCAATAAGTCACCCGCTATCCCAAGTAAGTCTTCCAATGCTTCTTCTAATTCTAATTCCACTCCTACAAAATCTAGCCCTTCAAAAGTTCCTAGTGTACCTTTCAAAATAGCCTCTGTTCCCCTAGATTCTGGCCCCACTCCTAAGCCTATCCCAACTTAAAAAGTAGGGATTTCATCCCCCTTGTATGCATTTACTTATTTTGATTAAATTGAACATGCAAACAAGGCCAAGGTGCTGATTTCCAAAACCGAATATTTGTGGAATCACCTTGATAATTTTGAGAGATTTTGTCGACATATCAAGAGTAGTTGTTCAAACCCAAATGTTGTGAATCCTATTCTAAAGGACTAATACCAAAACCACTTGCACCTCCATCACGAGAACATTCTTGCTCTAAGTTAATCAAAGACCAATAAGGTTGATCCTTTCTATGTCTCCCTTCTCATTAGAGAATACATATTGAATAACTACCTAATAGATTCATGTGCCTCTAAAAATGTAATTCTGTAGAGGTCACCAAGGCTCTCAAACTCACCATGACTTATCCCGATGGCTCTTATTACTCCATGGAGTCAAAAGAGGTCCCACTTGTAGGGAAGGTCAAAGATGCACATGTGGCCCTTGCCAAATTTCTAGAAAAGAAGGTTTCAATGATGATCTTGGTAGTAGACATTTGAACTTCATTTGCAATGCTGTTGAGTAGAAACTTCTACCAACAGCGGTTGGGAGGTAAAATTTAGGTGGATTAATCTTCTGCATTATCTTGATTAAGGGAGACGTGGAAAAATTGCTTCCAGAGAAGAAGATGAGGTACACAGTGCAAAAAATAGGATATCCAAGAGCCAACATATTATACCAAAAAAATAGGAGGATGAATATTTTTGTAACAACCAAGGAGGAAGATGAGATTCCCATCTTGATAGGACCAAGCATTCCTTCCCAGAGGGGTATGGATCTTGAAGAAGCATTGAGGAAATTTGAGTTGCAAAATGATAGCCACGAATTTCCCGATGATGCGGGACATAAAGAAGAAGAATTGGTTCTGGTGAATTTAAAATGGAGAAATCAACTTGTATGCTTTCCCATGAAGAAGAGATATTATCATTCCCATTTGAAGATGAATATGCTCTTGATCATGTCATCCATGAAGAGAAAAATATAACTTGTGATGAACCCTCAAAAGGTTTGAAAGAACATTTTGTGCAATAAATCTAAGAGCTGTAAAAGAAATAGAAAACCTTGAGCTCATTCTCCAACTCCTGATGTGAGATGTGGATCTACAAGACACACATGAATCTAATCTAGGAGGCTTAACCAATTCAAGAATTGGTCATGATGATTTCCACCAAGGTGGAGAATCCAAAATCCCTCTGAGCCAATGGGTGACACAAGTAATGATGAAAGTGAAGTGTTTTCTTTCCCATTCGAAGAAGAGTATTTTTTCTATAATGAAAAAGTTAAAGCTAAGGATTTCATGCCCTCAAGTTTTAGAATCCCCTCCATGCAGAGTAGTAGAATTCTATGATATTTAAGATAATGAAGTGATTCCTCCCGATGGTTACCTTGAATTTCTAAATCAATATTTTCTAATAAATACAAAGATGAGATTTTGACACTCCTAAAAAGGAATTATGCATGAGAAATATTGGATGTGGTAGAAACGCGTGGAAGGTCCGAGATAAGTCTTGTGCTCATGTATAATTAAATAAGCTATAAATTGAAACTAATATCTACATAACTTTAAAAGAAAATGCTAATTAAATAATGAACCATCAAGATAAGAGCTTAAAAATATTCTTCTTCAATGCATAAATGAAATTACATGCTAAGCTATTTCCTACTCTCTATGATTTCTAACTTAAACTATGAACCTATGAAGAACATAAACAGTCAAGGTGGATTGTTACTTGATCTCAAGGATTGAGAATTAAATCTCACCAAGATTGGCTACAAGGCCATTTTGGATCTTCCCATATTACTCAATTTTGAGTGAAAGGATGCAAGACAAAGAAGATATTTCCAACAATGGAGAATGACTCAAGATCAAAATGTTTATAGTTTTCACTATTCAAAGCATGGTGCAAGAAGAAAGGTAAGGAGGGTTCTTTATATAACTTTCTGAAGAGGCAAGGTTAGTAAATTGATGAATGTGGGATAAAGGTAAAACAAGATTATGAATGGATAAGGTTGCTTTATAACAGGTAATCTAGATTTAGAAGAGTTTAATTTATCATTAGTAATTAATGGGAGTTGGAGGATGTTTTAATTAATCAAAGCTGATAATTAATAGGTAGATGTAAGTTTATAGAAGCTAACTAGAGGAAAATTAGTATGATTTATGGGATGTAAGAGAGGAATTTGATCTAATAAATGGTAATTTATTGATTTAAAGTAGGGTTCATTTTAAGAGACCTCTTAGAAATCAGAGGTGGAAAATACCTGGCGAATATCCTTAGAACCGGTTTCATGGGAAGGTGATTTTTTGGGGATTTGTGAATTTTTTTGCCCGATCTTTGAGTGGTGGGACAAAAAGGCTGCAAATGCACGATAGAGATTTGCTGATGTGCATCAACAAGGTGGTTGACGTGTGTCAACAAACCTCTTTGACACGTATCAAAAACCTTGTTGATGCACGTCAATGGGGTTTGTTGACGCGTGTCAACCACCTTATTGACGCGTGTTAGCGAGGGTGTTGTCGGGTCAACCACTTTGTTGATGCACATCAACAAATCTCTATCACGTGTCTGCAGCCTCCACCATTTGGTCGCAAAACAAAAAAATCTTCATGTCATGCATCAAAAAAAATATCTATCGCGCATCTACTTCCTCTACACTCCTATCGCGCAACAACAAACTCTCCCTGTTGCGTGTCAAGAAACTCTCCCTGTCACACATCAAGAAACTCTTTTTCAAGCTTCTGCAGTCTCCGCCCTCATGTCATGTGTTTACTGTACTTGATAATACATATGCCCCTAGGTGGTATGAGTGAGCTAATAGTGTTCTACCTAGCGAATAATGTATGATTATATAGGGGATAGTTTCAAGGGTAGGCAAATCCGACCCTTGAAAAAAATTAAACTGTAATTTTTAGGCGAACAGGTCACTGACCCGTGCTAGAAAATTCACCTTTTCAATTTTTTTAAAATGGAATATTCACCATATTACGAATATTCACCACTAAAATTATCCCCGATTTAAAGTTGTGAGTGTAATTAATTAATAATAATTAATTAACCCAAGTAGAAGTGGACATTAATTAATGAAATATCGTTAATCGACATCCTTAATGATAGGAAGGCTAATTAATTAATGAAAGGTTGTTAATTAACGAATATGAAGAGGGTTTTTAGATAATTAGCGAAAAGCGCTAATTATTATGGAAATGTTGGGAAAGAGGATAATTAGTGCAATCTTAGCATTAAAACTACGTAAGTGGATTTTAGGTGTCTACATTTTCCCCTCTTTGGGGTGGTGTAAGTGACACTACTTCAAAGATAGTAAACAAGTACATAAAAGTAAATTTTTTGAAGGAAAATTAGTAGAATGAAGGATGCCCACTCGAGTGTCAATGGGGTGATGAAAGAGGTCGATTGACACTTGAAAATATTAAAGAACAAAATAAAAGAAATAGAAGAACTAATCCTTATTTCCCCAAGTTTCTTTTGAAGAAAAGTGTTGATAGAAGGAGAGTGATATGGAAGAAAAATGAAGATGAAAAGTGATGGACATAGCTATCATCTTACTAGTGTTAAAACAAACTTTATTTCATTATTTTGCTTATGATTGACGCGTCATCGGTCCTTATTAAAAGAATGAACACAAGTGTAGTATGATATGAAAAGCCATATCCGAACAAATGTCCATAGCTAAAAACACCAACTCTATGCAACATAAAAAATGAAATGCAATATGAGAAAGTAAAAGATGCCTAACTCCCTGCAACATACATAATGCAATGCAATATGAGAAAGTAAACACACTAACCTAACCAAGAAACATAATGCAATGTTTTTGTTATCAATATTTGATTCCGACTTGTGTGAATTAACGACAAGGGTTAAAAGATGGTGCCCCAAGCAAGGATACATGTAAGGGGAATAATAGAGGACACTTGGGTCCTATGAAAAGTAGTGCACTATGAAACAATATGAAGAAACTCATTATGCCCCAGAGTACAAACATAGTAAGTAAACCAACTTTGTTAATGGAGGTAGATAAAGATGATCCATGAGTCACGCATAAGAATAAGCGAGAACCAAAGAGCGACATTTTGTAGGATGATTTTTATTGTTTTTGATTTTTAGAAACATATTTGAATGTTTTTTTATTTTGAAAGTTTTCTAAAACTATGTACAAGAAGACAAAGAAGCATGGATTCCCCTAGCAATAGATGGGATGTATAAGGGTAGAATGCCACGTGTATGTGCAAGAAATCTGAAGATGCAAAAATTCCTGTGTAATTAGGTGGGATTATTCAAAGGTTAACTCTTCACACACTCAAGGGTGATAAAGGCTAATAAAAAATAGGTTCAATCATGAGGATCAAGGATGCCCCCAACATAAGATGGCTAAGAAACACATGAGAGAAAGGAAGTAGAAAACCGTCTTATTAAAAGGGGAAAAGTGTCTATAAACCTTGAAAAGAGGACATGCTATACACATGGATGTTATAAATGATTTTTAAGAACAAAGGATGCTATGAAAATATTTAGAAGGTGATTGATGAAAAGTGATTAGCCCAAGGCATAAATTATGAGACAAGACATGTGCTAAAGCAAGAGTTTTAACAAGGTCCAAAACGTAACACTTGGTAGCATACTAATAAGGTTTACTCATCGAGATCCCGTGGTGCACTTGGAAATGGATTACCTCTTGAAGGAAAGAGTTGATAGACAAAAAGTGAAGATACTAGCACATGTGTAGGAATGATTTAGTTTGAGAGGTGATTTGTGAATGGATTATGGAAGGAGAGCCATACATTTCTTAGCTGCCACTAGGCATCCATAGCCCGATGAAAATGCATTTGATTCTAATCACAACATTTATCTACTACTAGTCGGTATCCATAGCCTCAGTAGATATTATTAGAAATACCCCAAAAGAGAGTTATATATCAATTTACTTTTTCTTTTTGATTGATTGATTTTGATTCTTTTGATTTTTGAAAACCTATTTCAGATCTCTTGTTTGAGAAGGGGTTAAGAACCACTGATGGATTGATGGAAGGATATGAAAATGATTGTAATGATGACATTGGATAGTGTTAACAAATATATACAAAATTTATTTGCAATAAGTTTATTAAATGTGAATTGTGATAGGATTTCTAAGAGGTCATTCGTTCTTTAATTTACCAAGGTGATAAAAGACCAAGGTCAAATAGATACCATAGAGATAAATGTCACAAAATACGTGTGAATAGGATAACCACAATAACATCAAAGGGATGAAAATGGTGGATGAATTGCAGAGGAATATGAAAGAAAGGGAAGAAAGAACATCCATCTATATGCAATACCTAATTATAATGTTTGATCTTTGTACCTTTGATTTTATTTTTGTAATGTTTTAATGTTTTCTCATTTTTTGTATTTTTGAACTATTTTATGATTTTTTGATTTTTTGATGGTTATCAAAATGAAACATGTCACTCTGCATGATAGGATCCAAAAATGATGTTCACGATTTATTTGATAAGAGAGACTAAGCGTGTTTGCTTATCAAGTGTAATATTATCCTCAATCTCGATGATTGTGGTGAGATCACACTCAACAAATGATTGTGATTTGTTTTGAAACATGGGTTTCATATGTGGGAGTTTGAGTTCCCTATCCATAGGTTTTTGCACTTTGCATCATACTTGATGGGTACGTTGGTGTGCATTCTGGAATTGCATTTGATTTTGAATTTTATAATCGTTTAAGTTTTTGGGAGCTTTGGAGCTCTTTGGAATTTTGATCTTAGCTTGTCAAAAAACTTTTTTGGGTTTATTATAAGCTAATGCGTGACTTGTCTAATCTTGAGAAGTGGGAGAAGAATGTGGATGCTTATAATTGATGGGAGAAATGACAACAAACTTCCCACAATCATTGGTAGAAGAATAATGTGATGGATGAAAAGGATATGGTCCAAGAATTGAAGAAGATGGGCTACCAGGAGGTGAGCCATAGATAGAAGATGGAAGGCTACTTGGATGTGGCCCCAGTATAGAGGAAGAAGGGCTACTAGGAGGCGGTCCAAGAATAGAAGATGAGGGGCTACCTGGAGGTGTCCCATATATAGAAGACAAGGGGATAGTTAGACATGGCCCCATAATAGAAGGTAATGGGCTACCCATGGGAGACCCACAGTAGATGTTGAAGGGCTACTTGGAGGTGGCCCATATATAGAAGAAGGTGATGGGATACTTGGCGATGACCCAAAGTGTGATTGTGATTGAGGAATTGTGATATGTAAAGAAGAATTGGGTGATGAGAAGATGGACCATGGCTCAATACTAGACCCAGGAAGTTCATCATAGAATGAAGAATGTGAGGATGGAAGAATAAGAGGAGGATCAAGTTGCATGCTCTTAGGATCTTCCTCTATTTCTTAATAAAATGAATCAACCTTTTCCCCATAATACATGAACGCATCGAGGTCTAAAGAGAATCCTTGCTCATAATTTATTAAAGGGATATATTTGTGTGCCCCTATAAATTCCATTACCGATCCTTCATTCTGAAAGAAATAAATTGGTATGGGTTGTTGATTGACCATAGGGGTTTGATTAGAAGAAAAAGGTCCAACTGGTGTGGAAGAATTAGAAGATGTTTGATGATGATTGATAGAAGAAGATGACTCAAGAGACAAAGAAGTTGACTTAGGGCTAGATGTCTCATGAGTAGAAGAAGATGTGGATTTATAATTGGTTGGTATATGTTTCCCTATAAGACGATGTCATGGAGGAAGATAAAGAGGATTTCGTATCCAAAATTCCATAGATTGTGACATATGATTCAAATTAGACGATTGACTAAAAGGAATTTGAGTCGCATGAATCTTCAAAGGAGGAAGGGCTCATTAAGGTGACAAATATAAGAGGTCCTGTGAAGAAGGGGAGGACCGCGATTGAAGAATCACATTAGATGTTTTATAAAGAAGGTCTTGCGAAGAAGGGGAGGACCGTGAATTAGGATTCGAATTGGATGAATGATAAAGGAGGTCTTGCAAAGAAAGGGGGACTCAAGAATCATAGTAGAAGTATGATGAAGGAGTTCCTATGAAGAAGGGGAGGACAATGACTTAGGAGTCGAATTAGATGAATATGAATAGTAGTTTGGATCTGAATTAGAAGAATCGAGGAAATATTTGGATTGGAATCCTCAGAAGAAGAGGAAATGTTTGGATTAGAATTAGAAGAAGAGTGGGGGAACCTGAATAATAATTTGGATTAGAAGTATCCACACCATACCACTAACTATGAGATGAAGGTGGGGAATGGGTTACCGAATGGGTTCTCTAGCACAAAGAACCAAACATGGTTTAGTCATGATGGGTCGTCTTTTGATGTGAGCGCCTAAATTTTGATTCTTTATGGTCATATGTATAAGGAACCCTATGATAATCAGTCATGGTTGGAATTCACTAAGTCCAAATTCCTAGACCTAGATAGTGTGGTTGAACTCTTTCAAATAGAAGGAAGTTCCATGTTAATTTAAGGAGCATAACCGAAACCAACTAGACATTTTGCAAATAGATAGGGGATTCTTGTGTGATTTTCCAAAGGGAAGCTAAGGAAAACATACATCGTGTTGACATAAGATTGATAATCCAACAAGGTTTGGACAACAAGTTTAGAGGTGTAAATGTCAAAGGATTGATCAAAATTTTAGCAACATAAAGGATACAAAGGAAAGATTTCCAATGTTTGATTGATGAGTTGCTTGATAGGAAATTTTTTGCTAAGGTTTGAAATATATGTTCTAAAGTGACCATGAATTTAGGAAAAACAAGAATATTAAGAGGATCAAAAGACCCAAAGGATTGTCTTAGAAATGAGTTTATAAGATGGATAAACACAAGGAACAATTACGCAAGTTCAAAACACAAAGCCAATTTACAAGGAAATACTTTTATGAAAAATATTTGTCAAAGGGAGGTTGGCATAAAATAATCAACATAATGTCACCACTTATGTCAAGTTCAAAAATGAACAACACGTAAGAAATAACAAAAGGTTGATATGATTTCCAAACAAGGTATACTAAAAGTAAGTTTAAGTCCAACCAAGACCTAAATCTAAAAGAAGTGGAAGTTACGAATATGAATGACACAACAATACCACTAAGATACATTAACCAAACATTTATGGAAAAGTAAGGTATTAGTATCGAAATAATATTAATACGACGTGCACAAAGGTAACAACACCTTTCAAAATCGAGGTAATGTTTGAAATAAAACTAAGACTAGAGTATACCAAGGAATTGTTACGATGCGCATAGCGTAATGTTACAATCTAAACACTTAGGTCAAGTTTGCAAGAAACAAGACAAAACTATCAAAATTGTTGTGATATGATACAAGCAAGATAATAGTTCAAAGGAGAATCAAGTGATGAACCAAGCCTAACTGTGATGATGATATTGACATGGGTATCATGATAAAAATGAGTTCGCCAAGGATATGAGAACGTTCCCAAACTCTTTATATGTTTAACAAGCTAACCAAAAACATGGATGAGTGTAAACAAAAATAAAAGTGACGACATAATCAATTAGTAATACATGTGTGGTCACTCTTATTTT
The DNA here is from genome assembly GCA_018340775.1 of Taxus wallichiana var. yunnanensis. Taxonomy (NCBI): domain Eukaryota; kingdom Viridiplantae; phylum Streptophyta; class Pinopsida; order Cupressales; family Taxaceae; genus Taxus; species Taxus wallichiana. Next base: position 222,023,258 of record CM031235.1, read on the forward strand.
GATCAACAAAGTATCAAAAAAAGTGAAGGAAATAGTACAAGTGAGGATGAAATTTTTTGGCCTCACTTTGACAGAAGTTTTGCCTCGCCTTAGGGTGCGTGAAAAACTAAGCAAAAGTAACATGTTTTGTGATGAATGATGGATCTTTACAACAATGATTTGGTCAAGTTGGCTCCAAAGAATGAATGGATTTCCTAGGTGGTTTGCTCAACTAGGTGTCACAAGTTATCTAGATGTGAGCTCGATTTACCAAGAAAGTCACATTGACTAGTCTTGGGTTATCTCGGATTTACTTTACCCCCTTCAAGTAAAAGTGAGAAATTAATATGTTTATCATGTACTCTCATTGGGGATCAGCATGATACAAATAACTTTATAGCTAAATCTCACAAAGATAAAACTAGTCAAGTAGGTGTGTGGAGCACTTCTCGTTTCATCCACAAGGTTCCCTCTTGCGTGGACTACTTTGGGGTTCCTAGGACCATCCCCATTGTTATAGCTTAGGGCTTATGCCAAAGGGGTTATGTCCTACTTTTAAGCGGATGAGGCATACCATTATCCAAAACCTACAAATCAAGTGTTTTGAATGTAGTGTGTTTTTTAATCTTTTAGACTTAATGTGGTTTATTCATTCGCCATTTGATAACCTGCAACACACGTGTAGTTAGAAAAGTTTGTTTCAAACTACTTTATTTGACAAGCATTTTTAGGTCATGTTACTAAATATTATTTATAGTGGTAACACTTAGGAGTGGTTTGGGTTATTTGGTAGTAATAGTTTTTAATATTTATAAAATAATATATGAGTGTGTAAAATAGTTGTAATGCACAAATCATAGTTGAGAGATATTTGGGATATTGAGAGGACTTAGAGATTAGCCTTGACTCCTTACTTATAGGAGTTCATTGAGCTATTTATATGTAATCTCTCCATTGAGAATTTATCCTGAATGATTTCTAAATTCAATATAATAATATTCGGTGTTTTATTATTGTGTTATATTATTTGTAATAATATGGACCAAATTTATTATTTGGTATCAGAGCAGTGTTATAATCTTGTGGATGTGCATTTGTGGCTTTGGATTCAATAATTCCCGTGTAAATATCAAGTCATAAGTTCATTTTTATGATCTGGGTATCTGTGATTTTTAATGGGTTTGAATATTTATATCTCAAAAAAACTATTGTTAAAATTTCAACCGAACCCACATCACAGTTAAAGAGAAATCGTGAAATATATTTTGACATCCAAAACAATTTCGGAATTTGAGACCACAATTCAGATGAATGTTGCATAATCCTTGTATAGTGATCTTTTACATCAGCTTTGTTTCTCACAGCAATGGAGCATTACTCAGGAGTATATAAAAAGTAATAGTTTGTGTTTAATTTTTAAATATTTTCTCTTTTTCATATTTTAGAGTTTGTAGGTTATGAAATTTTGTTTCATATTCTTTTTTTTTACTTAAATGTGGTCAAAGGAATATTTAAGGTTTATTTGTAGTGTTTATCTATAGTTATTGTCATTATAAAGTTTTGTAATTCAAAAGTTAATTTTTTTTACTTAAGTATAGTGTTTTAAATTTTTAGCTTTTAGATGATATTTTATTATTTAAATGTTGGTTTTGAGTTTTTAATTATTACATTTTTAAGTATGGAGTCACCGTCATTTTAAAATTTGTTATTGACATTTTTCTATTATTGTTTTGTGTGTCACTGTCAAATAGTCATTATTTTGTATCGTCTCAGTGTATAAGAGTCTAAAAGTGTCATTTAGGTGATTATTAGGAAAATTAAAAAAAAGTTTCTTGCATTTCTCCTGGTCACATTTTCGCTTGTACGCGACGACCAAATTCAAATTAAGGGGGACATTTTATATTGAGCTTCATTTTCAAATTTGTTGAGTAATTAAATAGGTACATGAGATAGATTTCCCCATGTTCACACTAAGGGGGTGATTGTTACTAAAATATTGTTCATAATGTGAACACTTAGGAGTGGTTTGAGTTATTTGGTAGTAATAGTTTTTAATATTTATAAAATAATATATGAGTGTACAAAGCGGTGGTGAATACGCAACTCATAGTTGAGAGATATTTGGGATATTGAGAGGACTTAAAGATTAGCCTTGTCTCCTTACTTATAAGAGTTCATTGAGCTATTTATATGTAATCTCTCCATTGAGAATTTATCCCGAATGATTTTCAAATTTAATATAATAATATTTGGTGTTTTATTATTGTGTTAGATTATTTGTAATAATCTGGACCAAATTTATTAGGTCCTGCACTCAAGCGTTAGTAATTCTCCAAGAAAATCACATTATTTAAAAGAGAATCAAAAGTTGTTTTTGATTCTCAAGATCATCCAAGGATGCAAGAGAAAAGCATACATAATAAATAATCCAACTAAAAAGTAAAGGAAAGCTTTGTAATTAATGAACCATACAAAAATCTTGATAAATGTTCATTCTCTTAAACCAAAAATGAAAGATGAAGTTTCCAATTAACCAAATGTTAGAAAATGAAGACTAAAGTTGTTTTTTATTTTCAAGATCACCCTAAGGTACAAAATAATGGCATACACAAACTTTATCCCAACTAGATAGAAATGGAAAACTTCAAATCAAAGGACCATAAAAATACTTTGTAAAAGGTTCATTCCCTTAAGCAAAAGGAATAATCAAATTTCTAAGTTAATCCAAATGTTAAAAAGATAGAGATCAAAGTTGTTTTTGATTCTCAAGATCACCAAAAGGTGCAAGAGAAGAGCATACACAAGATTTGGTCTAAATCAAGTAAAGCATGGAAATACAACATTCATCAAAATATTAGACATGTTAGAAAATGACCAGTTTTACAATAAAGGAAAAACCTGTAATTTATGTAAGTATAAATCCTAAATTTATGTTTTTATTTCATAGTTCACTTCAATACCTTTCTAACGCAAAAAATGGAGTTATTTTGAGTTCGGGAGAAAAATTTATGGCCTCCGGAAGATGGGTTACGCATATGCTCTTATGCTCACGGGTATGCACTTAACATGTACCCAAAAATGTCAAAAAAATGTCCCTCAATCTACAAAAAGGTCAAATTTTTCAACCAAGATTCAATTTTGACAATAACCCATCACATTAATATATGAATAGAAGAATCAACACTATAATACATTAACATTCATGATAAAAAAATTAACATTTTCAAGAAATTGACAAAACTAGCATGTAGAATGTTGAAAAAGTAAGCTCTAACAATGAAAATATAGAGAAATCTCAAAATTTTTTCACCAAGATTCAATTTTGATAGCAAACCACCACATTAATATGTAAATATAAGACTCAACACTATCAAACACTAACTTATATGCTAAAGAATTTAAGATTTTCAAGAAATTGACAAAACTAACATGTAGAATGTTGAAAAAGTAAACTCTAAAAATGAAAACATGGATAAATCTTGAAATTTTCGCATCAAGATCCAATTTTGACATCACTTCATTTCCCTTATACCTATAAGAAATAATCAACACATGCAAACTCAACAAAACAAGTTAAGAAAAATAAGTTATGTCAATATATGCAAAAAAAGGTTAGTAATTAAAATTGAAACTTAACTACAAAAATTTGAAATTAAGTGTAAAAGACAATGGAGTAAGTCTCACGGGTATGTGCCAAATGTGCTCATGTATAATTACATAAGTTACAAATTGAAACTAATATCTACATAGCTAAAAAAATGCTAATTAAAAATGAACCATCAAGATAAGAGCTTAAAAGAAATGTTTCTTCAATGCATAAATGAAATTACATGATAAACTATTTCTTACTCTCTATGATTTCTAACTTAAACTATGAACCTATGAAAAACATAAACAATCAAAGTGGATTATTACTTGATCTCAAGGTTTGAGAATAAAATCTCACCAAGAATGACTACAAGGCCATTTTTGATCTTCCCATATTAGTCAATTTTGAGTGAAAGGATGCAAGATGGAGAAGCTATTTCCAACAATGGAGAATGACTCAAAATCAAAATGTTTATAGTATTCACTATTCAAAGCATGGTGCAAGAAAAAAAGGTAAGGAGGGTTCTTTATATAACTTTCCTGAAGAGGCAAGGCTAGCAAATTAATGAATGTGGGATAAAGATAAAACAAGATTAGGAATGGATAAGGTTACTTTATAAAAGTTAATATGGAGTTAAAGAAGAGTTTAGTTTGTCATTATTAAGTCATGGGAGTTGGGGATGTTTTAATTAATCAAAGGTGATTAATTAATAGGTAGAGGTAAGCTTACAAAAGCTAATTAGAGGAAAATTAGTATGATTTACGGGATGTAAGAGAGGAATTTGATCCAATAAATGGTAATTTATTGATTTAAAGTTGTGAGTGTAATTAATTAATAATAATTAATTAACCCAAGTAGAAGTGGATATTAATTAACGAAAGATCGTTAATAGACATCCTTAATGATATGAAGACTAACTAATTAACGAAAGCTCGTTAGTTAACGAATATGAAGAGGAATGTTATATAATTAGCAGAAAAATGCTAATTATTACGGAAATGACAAGAAATAGGATAATTAATGCAATCTTAGCATTCAAGCCAAAGATAAGCAGATTTTAGGTCTCTACAAGTCGTAACCTCTTAGCTCATGATATGACCATACAAAATGGGAATGAGGTAATTTTTGATCCTCCATTTAAAATTTAAATACCTCATTTAATGATACAGGTCAAAAATATGAATTCAAGGATCCTTATAGAAACGATGTCAATGAACACAGATGCAAGAATGAAGAAAAATAAGAAGATTTAAGATATATGATCAAAAATCAGCTCTGGGGAAGTAATGAGATGCTCAATGAGAAATCATAAATGTGGACGAACACTCGAAGACAACTAACACTCTGAAACTGATTTCAAAGATGATATGGGTAATGAACTTTCTAAGCGAAGGTCTGAGCATCAAGAAGCTCATTTAGGATCACTCCTAAAAAGTACACAGGAAAATATGAAAGAACCTGGCTTTCATAATCAGTTAAGGAAAGGAGGCTACTTTTTTTGATCTAGTTAATGGCTTTGCGGAAGATCATCATTAAGTGTTACCTCTTCGGAGGTAACCTTTGGAAAGGAAAAATGCTTAAGTGAAAGTTGGTTTTCTCCGCATTATACCATAAGTGAATTAGTTATGCATGTTTCCTTCTTTTGTGTGTGTTCTTCCCTTTCGTGTATTATGTGTTGTTGTATCTTTCCTTTTTGTTGTGTGTGTGTGTGTCATCCTTCTAGCTATTTGTTATAAATGACTCTATAAAGCCCAATGGATAAGGCATCTTGGTATGATTTGTGAATTGATATTATGGGAGTTCTCATGTCATTTCCTCATTATGTTTGATCCATAACACGTACCTCCAAGATAGAGCCAACTACTTTCCTATGTTTTTACATGGGTAAAATTCACTTGAAAACAAGACAACCATACCCTAGTGTCAAAAATTTCTACCGTGAACCTTTCCGAGACACCCCCAAAGTTAATCTATTCCCCATATAAATCATATCCTATCCTTCTAGTGGTCCATAAGTGTTTTTCGTCCTTCCCTATAGGTTATTTAGGAAGAAAAAGATCATTCAAGCACTTCAGAGCAATATCTCAAAAAGTGGGTTTTCAAGAAATCTTAGGAAGGGCTATCATTAGCCTTTCTAAGATAAGTTCATAATCTCTCCCGAGTTATGTTTAAGGATTAAATTCATCAAGGATATGCATTCAAGATCTAATATCACATTACAATTGATTTATGAACATTCAGAAAGTTTCTGAGGTTTAGAGACGAGTTCACTAAAAGTGGGTTTTGAGGCCGAAGGAGCTTCACTACTAAGGGCACTTGAACTTTAAGAGGTGATTCTAGGATCCCTGAATGAGTTTCTAAACCAAAAATATATCATTGGAAATATTTTTAATCCTCTACATGGTGGAAAAACATATCAATCTCAAACCCCATACATTTTTCTAAGCATTTCATTCTTTCCATCTACGACGGGTGATCCTGAAGAAAACTAAGGTGTTTGAAGGTGTTTTAAGATTAATTAAGGAATATGACACATACCATCCTTCTCAAATTGAATTTTCCATGAAAAATCATATAAATAAGTGTGTAAAATGTCATTTAAGAGCCCAAGTTATGGTCATTTCAAGTTGTTATTCAAGGTACATGTTCGATACTTAGTCAAATGTTTTTGGATGTGATGTGGCAACACAAGGTTGAGGAATAATTTGTTTTTCTCATTGTCCCTTTTCATGGGTACAAGATGAAAAAAATTTGTGACCTCCCCCCTTTAGGCACTTTGGTCACACCATATGACCCGATGGCTCAGTTTAACACCTTTGACCAAGTTGACAATCTCCTCCACCAACTCCTACATGCCCGCCACTTGTTAGGATGAGGCTAAGGAATATTTTTGTGCACCTATTGTCCCAAACCAAGGGGAAAATGGGAAAAAAATATCCCCACCCCTTTTACACCATGATTCCTCATATGACCTGAATATTTCCTCCAGGTGCTACTTTCTAGCCCCCCCTCCATTCCTCTTAGCCAAACAATGAGTGAAACTTTTCAAACATGGGCTAAGGAGAATTTTTGTGCACTTATTGTCCAAAACCATGAGGAAAATGAAAAAAAAACGTGCCCCATCCCCTCTCATTATGCTCAAAGCTTATAAATTAAATCATTAGCCATTTTTGTTCATTCCCCACATTTTCCCCTCTACTACTAAAACTTTGCCTAAATTTTTCTTGAATCCTTCCTCCACAATTTTAGCCTCCATCCATTTATTCCACGTTCTCATGATCCAATGAAGATAAAACCATCAAAAAACATGGATTTTGAAGCCTCTAGGCTTGTTTTTCACTGAATAACTTCGTAACTCGCGATGTGAAAATCTTTGTAACTTGAAGACCGATGCACAAATTGACACAAGGTTTTTGCATTCATCCAAATTATCGAGGCCATAAAAACCCAAGTAAAATAATTTTCATGCATGGCCCAAATTATTTTCAGGGAGAAACCCGATTTCCTTGCGAGAATGTTTTGAATTTTAATATCTTTGTTTCTTAGAGACCAGGTTGAGGTGAAATTTGGAAGGTGCAAAAAACAACGAAAAAACCCATATTATAAAAATTGATTTTTTCAAAAAACAATGTATAGAACACTAATTTCCAAAAATAGTAAGCCTTCTACACATGGACTTTCTATTTTTAGTAAGTCTTCACAAAGAGCAGCCTCGATGGAAGCTATTTGCACAGAGGTCATCCATAAGGACAAATTGAGTGATCGGAGTAAAAAAGGGTGGAAAATTTTTGTTTACTAAAAATATTAAGTTCCTGTTTCTATTGCAAGGAAGATTTTCAGAAGCCATGAAAGGCATGTAAGCCAATCTTCACAGGTTTATCTTGTTTCTCATTCCATATGTGTAATCAACCACGAAGAAATGGTGGTGTTGTATGGTTTGGAATGGTGATTTCATATTACGGAATGAGACTCCATTCATTGTTTCAATGATGAACTTGTGTGAGTAGGTACATCATTCTATGGGGAAATCTTCATCAACAAAGCATGGTCTGTGTCACGAAGGATCACCAAAATCATTTCCTACAGTCATTTGGAAAGCTCAACAATGGGTTTTTAACTCTCATTCTAAAGTCTAGGTGGTATGTGCTTCATGTACAAGGAAGGGATTATGATCATCATTGACAGGGAAAAAGTGTCCAAATTATACTTCATTTAAGATTCTGAGCAATACAACATTGTGGCCATGTAACAAAAGACATTAGATATTGGTTTCAATCTTCAACTACTTAAGAGTGGACCTCAGCGAACAATGCCCACGGTCATCGAGGTGATCTGTCTAAAGTGTTTTTGAATACTCATTTCAAGGTGTCCTTAAATCATTCGAAGGAGGTTTCTCATGGTGTTAAGGGTTCAAAGATCCATAGTTCACTACATTGGAGCATATAATCAGATCAATTAGGAAAGGATGAATCAATCGGAGGAAGAGGCTTCTTCATCAACATTTTCTCTCCCCCTTCTTTCTCTCTCTTCTCTCCCGTTTCTTTATCCTCCATGTTCTATTTCTTTTTTGGGGTTTCCCTTTTCATTATGCCTTAATTATTTACAAGTAACTTTAATTTTCAATGTAAGAAGTCACCTTTATTTCATTAAAAAGGGACTTTATCTTGTTCCTAAGAATGCAAAAAGTCATAAGTTGTGTAAAGGCATATGAAAGGTCATGTGGGGGTAGGCGAAGAGTCTCTTCTATTTATATAAATTGTAAAGGCATCCCATTTCCAAAGGGTTGTAAATTTTATGTGTTCATGAGAGAGTATTCCTTGTGAAGAAGCAAAAAGATAACACTTCCTCTATTTCTCATCTATATGTTCTTCTCACTCTCACTATGTACAATTTTGCTACAACATCAATGAAGAAAGAAGGAGTTTGTTGCCTTTTTTGATAAGGATGTTTTTGAGACTTTGTGTTCTAAAATTTATCTTGTCTTGTTTCCATTTACAAAATTGTTCTTCTTATAAATATATGTGTGTTGGAATTTTCTGGTTAATGGTTGTAGGAATCTAATTTTTTACCTATAACGTTAATCCCTCTCTTTTCTCACTACTTTTCTAGCTATCCTAGAAAATTCTCCCTGTAAGTGATTGCAAGATTTTACCGTAGGGTTAGTGGAGTGCCCCTGTTGGATCCTTGACTGTAAGACCACCATAGAAATAAATTTCACATGCACATAATAATATGGAACTATACCATTCAAGTAGAGGGATTCAGATTCCCAAAGGGTTGGCAAGATACTTACCAATTTGTCCACCCAAAATTTTTTCTTGCCAACAAGTAGCTAGATGTAGAAGATGCAAATAGATGTGTGCATGGAAAAATTAACTTCCCCTCCTATGAAGTTTATGAAGAAGAATGCAATCCCTTGTCCCTTGAATGAATGCTAGATGTATGCTTTGATGCTCTTGAAAATGGCTTTCGATGCAACCTTAGGTGATATTAGTAGATGCTTAGTGCTTGGTCCTTTATTATGGCCACATAGCTTTGTATTTGTATGATTCACTTATTTAAATTTTGTAATTAACTACTTAAAGACCAAACCACCAAGAAAACAATAAGCCCAACAATTAGAAAATACCCAAAATATGTAAGGAAGATACAAATAGGTTAGGGGCACCCAGAGGAGACAGGGCATCCGGGTGCCTTTGACGTCCTAGTTGGCCACTAGTGTGTAGAATAAAAAAAAGAAGTATCGAAAGTTAGAACAGAAAGAAGGTGTGTAAGACCAAGAAGGAAACCAGAAAGAAAGCAAAGATTCCCAAGATAATGGTCAATTAGTAATTTTCTCACTTAGGAATCATATGAATATTGGTATGTGATCACGACCTATAATTTTATCTAAAGTGTGTGATTTAGTATCTATAGTTTCTTAGTCTATGGGCCCTATGTTCCCTATTTCTAAGTATACGAGGTTGAAACTATTTGAAACACCTTTCTTTTATTTATGTTAAATTAATTGTCTCATCATTTTCTCTTTATAACATATACCTTTATTTTCTTCCAATTTCTTCTTCTCTTCATCTAATCTAACCCTCTCTTATTCCACTCACATTTTTTACTCTCAGTAACTATTTCTTTATATATTTATTTCTTAATCTTTCTACACTTTCACTTTTTATGTCACTTCCACTTAACTACTTTCTCACTCGAATCACTCTTCTTCTTAATCTTCCTAATAAATACCGTCTCTTTTATATTTTCTTTTACGCCTTTAGCTACTAATTTCTCACTAACCCTATATTATCTATTATTTAATTGATTTTATCATATTAATTTTTTCTCGTTTCCTCTTCCATTTATTTCCCCAACTATCAATTTTTTTCTAGAAGTTACATCTCTTTCGATACCCTCTTTTCTTCCCATCACCTCAGTAAATGATTTTCCCTATAAAAAGTAAATGCCATTTATTATCAGCCCCTTCTCCAAAATGAGAATTCAAATAAAAATTTAAACCATTTTTAATGAATCTCCATCTATTTCCTTGTAGTATTTTATCCTTCTTATGTCAAAACTGGTCCAAGCTAGAATTTCCCATGTTACAATAAAATGGTATAGAGTTGTATCAAAATAATAATCAACTAAACACATCAAAGGATTGAGTTTTTGTATCTTAAATCTATTCCATTATATAGGTTTTTATATCCTTATTAAATATTACTTTATTTCCATTTTCAATCTTGTAATCCACTATGAGAGTAAGTGAAAAATGTAAACCAAAATGATTCATCCTCGTAGAGAAAAACTCATCTTCCACGTGTAGATATGTATATCTAGTTATCTTGAATTCGAGATGAATATTTTCTTAACTTTATCCTCCCACTAATTCTTAATTGTAGTAAGTTTAGGGCAAGACTTGAGCTCAGACACTAAATATTGACATAAACTAGGCAACATGAATATTAGGTTAGAATGTTTGTAAACTCCACACTAGAGATAAAATTAAAAAAGAATGATTTAAATTTATATTTCACTTAATGCATTTAGAAATTAAAATTAAAGAGGGTCTATTACTTTAACATAACACAAAGACACAAGATGATACATTAAAAATAGTTCCCTAAACTATCTCCATTTTCTCATATATATAACTCAAATACATTACAATACTTTGTTACACTTTAATCATATACTGTCAATTACATATATGATTCTACATAAATATTTACTCTCATATTCTTAATAAATTACACCATACACTCTATATCTCACCTTATAATTCATGTGTATGTTAGGACCCTTCATCCTACCCTTATTTTTGAATTATTATTGTAATAAATGCTACAAATGAGCATTATTTATAAGTCTTCCTTGAGATATTAAGAATAATACCATATGCACGAGTAACAATAATTTCTAGAATATAATGAGTATATTAAGGATTTCTTATGCCTAAGAAAGGCATCGATGCATATTATTACATCGAGATTTCTTAAAAGAGGTTGTTGTAGACACTAAATCATGCACTAGTGTACATTTCTAGGTCCTTATCACATACCACCATTCATATGATTCCTAAGTGAGAAAATTAGTAATTAATGTTTATCTTTGGCCTTTTTATTTTCTTTCTTACTTTCTCCGTGGTATGCACACCACATTGCCCATTATGAATTTCATTTCTTTATCTTTCTTGTATCTAGACACCAACACCTAGCCAAGATGCCGGTGCCTGGCGCCCTTGTCCCCTTTTGGCACCCTAACCTCTTTGTATCTTACTCCCCCTTTTGGGCCTCTTTTATCTTTTGGGCATCTTGTTTTCTTGGTGGTTAGAATTTTAGATGTTAATTATAAAATTTAAACAAGGGAATCATATAAATACAAAGCTATGTGATCATAATAAGGACCAAGCTCTAAGAATCTATTACTATCACCTAAGGTTGCATCTAAAGGCATTTCAAGAGCATCAAAGCATCCATTTAGCCTTCATTCAAGGGACAAGGGACTACATTCTTCTACATATAATTCATAGGAGGGAAGTTTATTTTGACATCCACACATCTATTTACATTGCTACATCTAGCTATTTCTCGCTATTTAGTGCATCTTGCACAAGAGCCACATAAGGCACAGTTTTACACACACACACACAAAACTACATGGAGTCTGAGATGTAGTGCAACGCTTAGCAAAGTAAGTTCACTCTGTTGGGTGACCTCTCGGGGTTAGTGTGACTCCCCATTTATATATTTTTCTTTTAAATATTTGATGTGTTTAGGGGTTTTGCAGAGGCATTTTTTTCTAGGTTACGGGAGAATTCAAGTGATCTTCCAACTATCTATAGGTGATCAAAAATGAAAATTAGTGAACATATTGCAACAAAAAGAATTATTTTATGAGGTTTTACGCAGTCACAAGTGATTACAGAAGGTATCTAGTGCCTAGGTACCCCTGAACAAGTCCAGGCGCCCAAGTCCCAAATTTTTGATGATTCTGCAAATTTTTGGGTTCAAATCACAATAATCATGTCCTCTTGTTCCATCAATTTTCTAGCTCTGTTCATCTTCATGATTATTGTGAAATTAGCTAAGTCTCTTATTCCATATCTTGCACTTAGGATTTTAATTTCCATTTGCTTATTTCTTAGGTCAGAGTTGTACTTCATTGTTTATCATTGCATTGTGACTCTAAAATTAGGGTTTTATGAATTTATACATTTGTTAAATCATTTATGAACCCATTTATTGAACCCACCTTACTTTGAGGTATTTTATCATCTTCTTATTATGGCTCAATCTTATGGACCATTTACTAAAGCCCACCTTCAAGAGCTCAATGATCATCTTGCTGAACATCCTCAGGATCTAGATATGATTTTATTCACTACTCATGAGGAGGCCACCAATCTTACGGAGCTTAATATTTCTTCATCCATCCCCACTTCCATGCCTATTGCTACTCAAACCCCTACTTCCACTCTTCAACCTACTTCTATTGTTCTTGTTTATTTTCATTATCCCACCAACCACCTCGCTCCACCTATTGTTTCTCACACATGGAAAGTATCTTTCACTATCACTTAAGAATTATCCTCTCTTTATCAAGATCTTTAAGTTCAAATCTATCAATTGCAACAAGCTACTTCTCATGCATCTCCATCTCTGGATTCCACATATCTACTTAATACTCCTTTCACAACTACCATTTCCACTTATGCACTTCCTCCAAAATTTTTGACTCCCAAGATCCCCATTTTCAATAGCCATGGTGATCCTTAAGAGCATATCTAAGCATTTCATGTGGAATGTCTAGATTATGCGGATGTTCATACTCTGTTAACTAAGCTCTTTCCTATGTCTTCAAGATTATGAAATGCATTGGTTCTACAATCTACCTGTCCACTTGGTAACATCTTGTATGCATTTATCTCGACACTTTTCTCAGTCATTTCTCTATTAATATTGGCTCTAAGGTATCCTATGCTCCACTAGCGTAAATTAAACAAGTATCTAATGAGCATCTGGTGGATTATGTCTTGCAATATAAAAACAAATTAGCTAAGATGTCTAATGTACTTATGGACTCGAAATTCAATATCTATTCATCCAAAGTATATTACCACCTCTGCAGAGAGTGTCATCTTTGAGACATGTACATCATTCAATCATTTATGTCATACTCTTAAGCTACATGAAAGTAAATTATTATCTATGGGAAAGCTTAAGTATCACGAGTAGGCTTCATCTTCTACTCACTTTTAAAGTAAATCCACTTTCAAGCCATCTACTAAACCTGACCAAATATAAAAATATTGTCAATGTTGTCTCTAATCTTGAAAAGCTTCAATGGAAACTACCTACGCATACGTTTACTAAATTTCCTTGTGTTCCACATATTCTATTGTCGCAACTCATTGAAAGAAATATTATTACGCTTCCTCCTCCACTCAACCTAGAACCATCTCGTCCTAAAGGTCATAATTACAATGAAAATTTTAGATGTGACTATCATCAATGTGTCGACATTCTATGGATTGATGTTATAAAATTTGACATCTTATTCAAGACCTTATCAATAATAATGCAATTGAGCTTTCTAAGCCTACGACATATATGTTTTTCAATGAAAATTACAAGCTCAATATCTTCAACCATCCTATTCCTAAACATGGAAAGAAAACATATGACTCTTCAGCCAATCATACATATCATCCAGTGCCTCCTCCTTCATCGGGGGCTCTTGATTTTCTAGTTTCTCACGCTGATACATCTCTACCAATCATTGCATTCTATGATCATGAATATCACACTACAATATCCTCTGAAAAATTACATATAAATGCTTCTATCGGGCTCCATGCTATCAATAATAAAATGATTGATTTGTCGATTCATATGTGTGTGTGCTCTATTGCACTTCTTGTTGCTATTGACTATCTGTTATCACATATTTCATATCTAGTTCGTAAATCATATGGTTATGTCAAGCTTCTAGTTACTTTTAGTCCTCTTACCATGCTCATGGCATTTCTTGTAGTACCTTCAATCAAAACGTGTGAAACGTTCTTAGGTCTTCCCGACTCTGTGCTACTCAAGCTATCATTTCTACGAATCACTTGTGTCTAAAGTTCATTTAAAAAAGAAAGTAATTACTATCAACGATGTTCCGCCATGCACACCTGTGGCCATAACCTCCTTTTGAGGTTGCCATTGTACTCGCTAGAGGATATAGGTCCCCACAACCTATCAAATCTAAAGTGTAATATGCTCCTAGCTCACTTGTTTACACATGACCTACTCTATCTCATTGGTATCTCAGTCCATCACATCAGTCTAGGTCCACCACTCTAACGACTCCTTCACTTAGGTATACATCAACTCCTCTATGTTCATCACCTCGCGTTGTCCTTCACACAGTTTCAATCACCTCATTGGTCTCATGCACATAGATTTCATTCACCGATACATCATTTATCTCATACATCGCCGATCTCGAGAATGGTCACACACATTTATCTCCATAAGCATCGGGTGGAGGACCCTTACACTTTAATTTTGTCGAGATAACATATTCATTGACATACACTTGGGGGATTATGCTTAATATCCCCTTCTAGCATTATAAGGTGTCTCCATTTTATACCATGTCACTTCATGCTTCACATCTACTCTTTCACATGCATCTTACACATCTTGATACACTTGTATCATTATCACGCTATGAAGCACTCTTTTTGCTACAATTTAAACTTGACAATTGAGGGAATACTAAATTCATGAACCTCACATCACACACATGACACATTTCACACTTGGTGCATTCACGACACATATTTATAGCATCACATTATCACACAACACACTTCCCGATGACGCACTCTAGTTCCACAATTCATACTTGACTGATGAGGGTGTAAATATGAAATGCACCTCATTACACTCACTCACTCTATATGCTCTATACTTTGTCGATCATATATTTCTAGTGCACAAAATTGAAACCATTTCCCGATGATGCACTCTTGTTTTATGACTCATTCGTGATGATGAGGGGAATTTATAAATCAACCTCATATCATGCACACTCACTCACATTCACTTGGGGGGCACATTGCTCCTATCAAACCCACTTGGCATTCCATTCCATTTACATTCATAACATACTCCATATCTTGGTTACACATGGTTCTTTCTTACTTATACTTTCATGTAAACTCTCCTTATTATGTTAGAAAAATATTTTTTATGTCATTATCTTTTCTATATACACATGCATGTTCACTTTCCTTCTAGTTGTGAATGTTAACTTTACAAAAATCATTACAAGTAGCAAAAATTATTGGCACTATACCTCTTACCAATCCCACAATGGCTCTGGGTGAATATATTTTCGTACACATAATAAGTGTTATTGTTTTGTTATATACTAATCTTACTAGCACTCTAATTTATATCGGATCATACACACTTTGACATTTTTTTATATTTATTACATGCTAATGGGTGCTTCATGTGTAACATTTCTAGGAAGGAACTATTTGATACCATGGTTGTCTGCTACTTTTCTTATCACTATTTGTGATTATTTTCCATCAATGCCAATGCCAATGTTTGCGGGCTATGCCCTTTGTCTCATGTGTAAAATGTATGCTTTAATATGCTTCATCCTTGATTATCTTGTGACATTGTGAGCGATGTCCCATATTTGAAACCCTCTTTTCACGGTCTACATTTTTTTATTTCTTTCTAGATTACACATTTTCTTCTAAATGCATATTTTCCTTGTTTGTACAAACACATGTTTCTAGCCACTTTGTTTGTGTGTGCCTTGGTTTTTACCAAACACATTCCTTCCCCGCTCGGGCATCATTTTTAGATCAATGTCCGGTCCTCTCCTTTGGGCCACATCCCCCAAGTGATGCCACATGGACCAAAAATAAGGGGGACCTATAGTGGGTGAATCAGTCACCCCATTCAGTAGTACAATGTCACAATTTAGACCTACATAGTACAAGAACAACATAGTCTTCGCCGCATTAATGTCCCAGATCCGACTTGAGTCTTGAGCACAACACAAACTCTAGTGCCCAGATATAGACATGAGTACTGGGTGCTTATGAAACTTCTTGGGCACCTATGACCAGGGGGAAGTTACAAAGTTTTTCTTAGATTAAAACAATTTTCTAGTAGTTTACACAATGGTTTTCACATAATAGGCATAGTCCTCCAACAATCAACATGCATGTTATCTCATTTTTTCTATTTGCATTGGATTGAATTGGATCAAAATTGATAAAATTGGAACAAAGTACGATCAAAGCATCTGCAGTGGTGTATAAGCTATCAGAAGTAGTCAAGATTGGAGAATAACACTCGACCTTTATCCCCAACACTTCTTCTAACGTGGTGTGAGATTACCCAAAAACTCGCACTTGGCGTGAGATCACCCAAAAATCATTCTTGGCATGAGATCACCCTAAAAATCATTCTTCTACAACATTTTAGGACACTTTCTATCCATTTTCACTCATCATGGATCAAGTGCACATGTTCCTTTTCACATTTTCACATACTTTTACCTACTTTTTACATACTTGGATCAAATTTTTCACATATACATGACTTTGAATACTCTTTTGCTCTTCTCTTTTGTAGGTCCGTCCTTATGGGAAGCAATAATCACATCATCAAACACATCAAGTGACAATGACAATAGGTACAACGTGAAATATACACATATGCTTTCACCCCTAGGGTCACTTCCTCTTCTTTAGCTTCCACACTTCATTTTATCACTCCATGATTTTTCTTGTCTCCTCGGCACGCTTTCACCATCAATCTACATGGTTATTAGGTACACATCTCTTATCTACTTTATGTTATCAAGTATTCACTTAACAATATAAAGTGGGGGAAAATGTAGACACTAAATCATGCACTTGGGTACATTTCTAGGTCCTAATCACATACCACTATTCATATGATTCTTAAGTGAGAAAAATAGTAATTGACATCTATCTTTGGCCTCTTTATTTGCTTTCTTGATTTCTCTATGGTCTTGCACACCCCACCACCCCTAGCCTCAATTTCAATACTTTATATTTCTTATCTCTAAACACCAATGCCCAACTAAGATGCAGCAGCTTAGGTCCTTTCGGCGCCCCGCCCTCTTTGTATCTTAGTTTCCCCTTTTGGGCATCTTGTTTTCTTGTTGGTCAGCCTTTTAGATGTTACTTACAAAATTAAATCAAGGGAATAATATAAAGAAAAAGCTATGTGATCATACTAAGGGACGAATATCAAAGAATCTATTACTGTCACCTAAGGTTGCATCCAAAGGAATTTAGAGAGCATCAAAGCACCCATCTAGTTTCATTCAAGGGACAAGGGATTACATTCTTATGCATACACTTCATATGACGGGAAGTTAATTTTAACATCCATAGATCTATTTACATTGCTACATCTAGCTATTATTTGCTATTTAGGGCATCTTACACAAGATCCACATAGGGCGCGATCTACTACACACACACAAAACTACATGGAGTATGGGATGTAGTGCAATGCTAAGCCATAAGTTCACTTTGTTAGGTGACCGCTAGGTTAGTATGACCCCCATTTACATATTTTTTATTTTGAAGATTTTATTTGTTTTGGGGTTTTACATGAGGTATTTTGTTTTGTAGGTTATAAGTGAATTCGACGATCTCCCAACGACCTATAGGTGATAAACAACAAAAAATTGACGAATATGTTGGGACAAAAAATCATTTTCAAAGGTTCAAAGCATAGTCACAAGAGTCTATAGAAGGTCTCTTATACCTAGGATCCCCGAACCAATCCAGTGCCCTTGTACTCAACATTTATGCATGTTTTAAAAATTTCGGATTTGGTCATGATAAATCGTTCCTCCTATTCCATCAGTTTTCCAACTCAGTACATCTCCTAGATTATTGTGAAATCAGTTAAGTCTCTTATTTTATCTCTTGCACTTAGGGTTTTAATTTCCATTTGCTTATTGCTTAGGTTAGATTTATACTTCATTTTATCATTGCGTTATGACTCTACAATTAGGGTTTCATGAATTTCTCTATTTGTTAAATTAGTTGCCCCTCAAAGTGGCATGTAATTTGGTAATTAGATTTCAAGCTTTCTATTCAATAAATTATTCTATTTTGCATTCTTTTATTTGGCTAAATCTATCGTAGGAGGTTCACTACATCCGGTATTAGATCTCTTTCCAGTGACACTTCAACTACAACAATTTTTTTCTAGATCTTGAGGAATTTTAATAAAATACCCGTGGTGGAGTTTTTTTCTTGTTTCAAAATCCCAAAACCCCGACTTGTTTTGTCGACTTATTTCCCCAATTGGTTTTCCTAACTTATTTTCCTGACTTGTTTTCCCAACTTGTTCTCTTGACTTATTTTCCTGACTTGTTTCCCCGACTTGTTCTTCTGAATTGTTTTCTTGACTTGCTTTCCCAACTTACTTTCCGATCGTATTATTTGACATGATTTCCTTGCTTATTTCCTCGATTGGATTCCTTGATGTGCTTTCTTTTCTTATTTCCCCAACTTGATAAATTTATTGTAAATAATTACAAAATTATATTTTCCCACTTTTCGGTACCCTCACTACAATGATTTTCAAGATGTAGAGATTATTTTAACATCAAATTATTTTTATAGAGAAAATTTCCTTTACAAACTTCTATTTTTAGCCACCTACCAACTTACTTTCATATTTGTTTTGATCCCTAAAATTAATAATACCATTACAATCATCTCATCAAACCAATCATTTTAATATATAATTCCAAACAACATTTTTGGACCCTTGAAACCCATATTAGTCATGGTATTAACCCATGCATGCAAAAACACATGGAGGAAGAAATCACCACCTTGAAAGCACAAGTGTCAAAACTTACAAAAATGATGCAAGGAATCAATAAGAAAAATGCCATCCTCGCTAAGAATCTCCATAATGAGTCCACTTATGAGAATTGTTTCTCTTCTCCAAATGTGTCACATGGTCCAAGGATTGATTTTCCTAGATTTAATGGTACAAATCCAACTAGATGGATATACTAGGAAACACAGTTCTTTAATAACCACAATACCTATAGTGTGAACAAGGTTCTTATTTCTTATTTTCATTTGGAATAAGAATCCATACAATGGTATCATTGGTATTTAAAATCTCATTATGAACCATAGTAGTCACAATTCGCCTCCCTAATTCTCGAGTGGTTTAGCCCTAGTGCTTGTGATGATTGCTTAGGAGCACTTACAAAACTTTGAAAAATAGGACCAACTTATGATTACTAGATTGAATTTGAGAAATTTTCCAAACACATGAAAGGATTGTCAAATGTTTTTTTAAATATCTATTTAACAAGTGGCATCAAGGTGGAAATACAATCGGAAGTCAAAATTTTTAAACCTAATACCATGATGGAAGCATTGGGCTTCACCAAATTAGCAGAGGATAAAATCACAACACAATGTCATCCTTTCAGTTTTATTCCATTCAAAAATCCATTAGAACAACATGATCTCATGGTGCCTCCTCCAAAGAAAACCCCAATCAAACGTCTTACTGAAGTAGATATGAAGGAACACAAATAAAAAGACTATGTTATAATTATGATGAATAGTTCACTAGGGGCCATTGGTGTGTGGATGATAAATCATACATCTTGGATGTTGAATCACCCCTAAAACAGATAATCGGGAGGATGCTCAAGAAGTCCGGAAAAATAATCAAAATTTGATGAATCTTCTCATTAATATTCTCAACCGGAAATATCTCTTCATGCCTTGGAAGGTGTCACCACCCCTCAAACCATGAGGGTAAAATGGTATTTCAAAAATATTCCTCTCATGATCTTAATTGATTCAGGAAGCACACATAACTTTATTGATCCACATTTGATCAAACAAGTAGACTTCTTTATTTATGCTTGTTATAGATTTCAAGTTATGATTGGGAAGTGTCATAATGTTCATATTGTAATGGGATATTATAATCTTCACTTTAACATGTTTGTCCTACCCTTGGGTGGATGTGATGTCATTTTGGGAGCTCAATGGTTGTGCACACTTGGACCCATATTATGGGATTTTTCTAAAGTATAGATGCAATTCTCACGATAATAGGAGAAAATACACATTAAAATGTCTTGCTCTAGGCTCCACTAGTATTATTAGTTCCCATCGTATGGAAAATATTCTAAAGAAAGGATCACATGGGGTCATTTCTTAGTTATTTTCTATCTAGTTGAGTCCACCTACCTCTTCTAACACCCCTGCAGATTTACAAGCCATTTTGGATAAACATGCTACTATCTTTGTTGAGCCCATGTTATTTCCACCTTCACCTCCAAAGGATCATTGTATCCATATCCTTCCAGGAAGTGATCCTCACAACATTTGGCCATATGAGTACCCATTTTTACAAAATAAAAAGATTGAAAATATTGTCCAAGAGCTACTAAAGGCTAGAGTCGTTTGTCCTAACACTAGCCCATATTTCTGTTAGAAATTGAGGATTCAACTAGTATGAATTTAATCAACATCCATATTAAAATTTAAACATTATTATATTATGCCATATACTAAAATAAAAATTACATAATGAAACAAGTAAATACATACTAAAGATAAATACACATGTGACATAATATGTATAGTGGAAAACCCCAATAGGGTAAAAACCACTTCAAATAACCTTTTATTATCACACAACCAAACTTACATCCAGTAACTTTCACCTCCTCCTTTCAACCCTAATCACAAGGGTAAATAATTTTCACCTTTGATATATTTTCACAAACATATCAAATGAGGACTTTAATGTCCCTTTTATACAAGGTGATTGGGTATGTCTCCCACCCACCTTTTCAACATAAAAGGTTGAGACATACACCTAGGTTTATAATATTTAATATTAAAAATATAATCATTTCTTGATATTTAATATTTAACCTAAAGTATATACCTAGGTTAGCATTTTTAATAATAGAAATATGAATATTTAATATTATTAAATATTAACCTATATAATAGTGATGGACCCATTTAATTAAGGGGTGGCTAGCCCACTTAATTATTATGTTCCAACACTCCCCCTTAATGATAAGTGGGGTAACATATGTCAATAGATTACTTGCCCGTGGTACACTACAAGATTTATAATCCTTAAACCATAAAGGTTTTAGGCTAGCATATCGGGTGAAGGAATTATAACACCTTCATCATACTCAAGTTACCTTTTGGTACAAAAGGATTTGGAATCCCAAAGATCATCCCATGATTAGTGGCTAAGTATGATTTGTGAGTTTTACATGTTCTCACAAGTTCTCATAAAAGGTTATTGAACCCAAACATATAGGATCCTTTTATAACTAAGGACCTCCTTAACAATATGCTTGCACTAGATGTTTACCAATAAACTTAATAACACTAAAGAGTTTACTAAAGACCACCTTTAAGGTCTTTCTACACTTCTTTCTAAAAACTAACCCAAAGAGGTATACATTCCTGAAGGTATTTTTACACTTGCTTGAAGGTCTTTACAATTGTATTTTTAATATTACAAATACCAAGTTCCATTAGGAGGTGACATTGTCATGCACACTCCCCATCAATGGAAACTCCAACAATCTAAGTTTTCCTTGAAAGTGACAAAACTTTATAGTACTTAAGGACTTTGTGAAGATGTCAGAAACATGCTCTTCAATTGGCATGAACTTGAGATTTATCTCATCACTTAGCTCCTTTTCACAGATGAAATGTATATGTATCTCAATGTAGTTCGTCCTCTGATGTTGAACTGAATTATTAATCAAGAGTAATATAAATTTGACCACCACATAGAAGCTGAATACTTCCTTTAGCTTCCATGTGTATCTCTACCAAGAGCCATTATAGCCACATGTCTTCTTTTCTTCCTCCATTGTACTTCTATGCCTCAGTAGAAGAAATGGATACTGTTGATTGCATTTGTTGTTCCAAGTAATGGTTCATGTACCAAAAAACTTGAACACATATCCAATATATTTTATAACACAACATCAATATGGTTAGAATTATAAAATCCATATAAGATGGCATCTTCATTCTTAGTATAATGTAACCCATAATTGATTGTTCCTTTAATATATCTAAAAATTCCTTTTTGCAAGATTGCAATGATCTCAAAAAAAGGTTCTTGCATAAACCTTGAAGTAATTCCTACTGTATAGGAAATATCTGATCTAGTTATAGTTAGATAAATCAAACTATCAACTAACAACCTATATAAAATAGGATCAACCTTTTTCATATGTAATTTTTAGGATCAATATTTAGTCCAACTTCCATTGAAGTAAAAAATGGTTTACAATCAATCATAATAAACTTTTTCAATACATAGGTTGCATATTGTGTTTTGAAAAATAACAATAGAATGAAATACAGTCATACAAAGAACATGATGTGAGAAACCTAACTCATTCATTTCAAAAGTATTGTTTCAATTTCTCTTTAATCCTATGAATTAAAGTAGAACTATCACCAGTCATAAGAAAATCATCAACATATATACATATAATGATAATATGAGAGCCTTCTTTCTTAATGAATATATCATTGTCAGAAGAACAATTAACAAAACATAAGAGTTTAAATACGGAAATAATTTTCACATACCAAGCTTTAGGAGCTTGCTTTAAACCATACAAGGATTTCTCAAATTACAAACATAGTTTTCTTTTACCAGTTTCTTCAAATAACTTAGGTTGAAACATGTAAAGTTCTTCTTTTAAATCAAAATTCAAAAAGAATTTTCCTTATCCATTTGGTGGATTTCCCACCCAAAAATGAGCAGAAATAGCAAACAAGGTCCTAACAGTACTCATCTTAGCTACATGAGAAAAGGTCTCAACATAATCAATACCAGGTTTCTGAGTGAAACCTCTAGAAACAAGTCTAGCTTTGTGTTTTTCAATACTACTATCAACATTATATTTTACTTTGTATAACCATCTAGACCCTATAACACTTCGCTTCTCAAGTCCATACAATGTCATTAATGTATGGTACATATGATGGCTTTTGGTCATATTCCTAAGGTTAGAAATTTATAACACATATTGAGCCCATTTTGGTTTCTTAACTAGGGAGATAGGAGATTCAGAAACATCCATAGTATCAACAAAAGAAACATCATCATGACCATTTACCAAATTTTCATTATCAGAATCAAAACCATCATTAGAAGAATTGATAGATTTAGGAATATCATCACCATTTGTAGATGAACAAAAACATTTTTCCAACACAATAACATTGCGATTTTCAGTTACTTCCCTTTTACAGGGTCGTAAATCCTTAGACCTACAAAGTGTTAATACCATATCTAACACAAGAAAAAATAAGTCATATCAAGTTTCTTTCTTTTCTTTTTAGGGATATATAAAGAAGAATTTAATGAAGCAACTTCAAAAGAAGAAGACAACACATGTAAACCTTTCACTAGATTATATCTAGACATTTCATATAAGCTTCGATAATTAACATGTCCTAACCTTTCATGCCATAGTTTTGAATTATTCAAACTTTGAGATATAAAACAAGATGCAGAAGAGAAATCATCACAAAATATATAGACCATTTCTTTGAATTCCTTCAACAATTATGTTATCATCACTATCCTTGATGTACCAAGTGTCCTTGAAAATTTGAATAGATAATCCATCATGAGTTAGTTGAGAACATGATAAAATATTATTTTTCAGTTTAGGAATAAGTAAAAAATTATTCAAAACATCATTCACAAATTTTACTTGTCCTTTTCTATTGCTTCTAAAAGTGAATTATCACCAAGATATACATGTTCATTGATTTTCATACTATCAAACACCTTTGAATTGTAAATACAGTCATATGGTTTGAAGCACCGAATCTAGAGTCCATTCAAAACTAGAGGAAGTTAATAAATCAATATTTAATGTAACAATTTTAGGAGCATCACTATAACTATCCTTTTTCTTAAATTATATTTATAAGACACATTTTGTTTCTAATTTTCTTAGATTTGCAATCTTCCTTTTATGCCCAAATTTACCACATTTGTGACAATTACCATTAAAGCTTACATGCAATTGTTCAGAAGAAACACTTTTCTTATCAGCAAATGAAGATTTAGATCTAAAATTCTGATCCGAGAAGGGCTTGCAAGTGCCTGAGAGGCATTCTCCTTAGAGTCAAAGTTCAACATCACTTGCTCTTCTTGTATCAGAAGAGAACTCAAAGAATTTAAATCAGGAAATTCATCCTCATTCTGATATTTAGAGTTTAAGATAGAAATAAAATTCCTAAATATTTCATGTATATTCAACTGAACAATAAAGTAGATTAATTTTTCACCAATTAAGTCACAATTGCATCCATCTAATTGTGCTTTAATATTTTTAATTTTGGTTAAGAAATTAACTACTTTTTCATCTCCTTTTATAGGAGTCATAAGCAATTATAAAACAAGCTTAATGATCTTAGATAAGTGTGTACCTTCATGCATGGATTCTAATTGTTTCTATATCTATTTCAGATGTTCGATATTACCAATGTGCAGAAGATATTCATTATTCACATTACATAGAATAATAGAAAGAGAATCCTACATCTACTATGAGAATGCATTCACGTTATCCATCGTCACTTGATGACCGGTGGGAGAAACTTGATTCGTAAACAATCGTCTAGTGTTTCCTTGCCATGAGTTCCAATTTAACTCTTATATTCCAGATGTTGTAATTAGCCCCATTCAAGATCTAGGATTTATTGAGGCAGAAATAATTGGATGCCATTGTCTTCTTGAACCTATAAAACACATCTCATTGTAGTATATAATAC
Source organism: Taxus wallichiana var. yunnanensis (assembly GCA_018340775.1). Taxonomy (NCBI): domain Eukaryota; kingdom Viridiplantae; phylum Streptophyta; class Pinopsida; order Cupressales; family Taxaceae; genus Taxus; species Taxus wallichiana. The sequence goes on from CM031235.1 coordinate 222,048,214, forward strand.
ACCACAAAGTTAGATACATATTTAAAAAAGATGACAATATCTAGATTTTGATCAAAATAGTTTGTATCAACAATCAAGTATATATTTTAAAGTCTGATTATAACTATTTTATAGAACCAGATCTACAAAAATATATGATATGTAATATATAATACCTAATTTTGAAAACATTACAGAAATTACTAGCGATTCCATGAATCACCTATGATTCTAGGGTGAATTGCCGACAATTGAGCCAATTATTGGCGATTTGGTCTCAAAATTTAATTGAATAAAAAAATGGTTATATTTTCTAAATTTGGGTTTCTAGTTGGTAAATTGCCGTAAATGATGGAAATCATTGGTGATTTATGAAATCACTGCGTTTCTTTAAACTATCAAAGCATTTTTAAAATTTTGATTTTCCTTTTGTTCCATTTTTTTTGTTGTTGTACAAGTTCTAAAGGGACCAAAGTATAAATTATATCGAAAAACATCAATATAATTTTTCTTTATTAAAATAAAGAATTACTATTGTTTTAAGACTATAGTATAAATTTAAAAACAATTAGAAAGTAACCCTATTAAAGGGAGCCCGCTAAAAATAGATGTTACTATTTAAAAAAATTAAATTCAAACTAGAGTATTCGGTAACTATATTATTTTGTCCCATTCCAAGATTCTTTAACCGAGCCAATAGGAAAAATCAAATTCCTATTCTCGAGGAAGATTGTCTCCCTTTGAATTTTTACATGTTTACCCTGGAATTTAACCTGGGCTGCACATATTAAAACTTAAAGAAACATAGGAAAATATTTCATACAATATTTAACCCTTACCAGGTTTTTCACGCAAATATTCACGGGAGGTAATATTCTTCCCAAATTTTCACTTGTGCATCCACATAAATTCTTCACAAAAAAACTTAGGTTGCACAAAAATTAGAAAGAAGAGGTCTCAACCATTTTGAATACCCTTTCAAAATGATTGAATAAACCCATAAAAATTAAATAGATTAAATACTATACCTTAGATCTAACCTATTTAATTTTACCCCAAGTGTTGATCAGTCAAAATCTGGAACTTAGTGAAGAAAATATAGAAGGTTTGCATGGGAGAACAAAGTGCATTCAAAGGAAGAAGAGTAAGAGGGGATCACATGCGTAAAAGAGATAGATTCAGGACTTAGCCATTTTCATGATGAGGATCTATTTTTGGAAATAGTGTGCGGAGCACTCAAACCGATTAGAGACTTACACAACACACATTGGCTATTTTTGGATGATCAACTATGAAGTGTTTTGCATGGATGTAGGCTAAAGATAGAATGGCGAACTGATAGTTGACTAAGGGAGATCTATTGTTAACACTCTTGCATGTAAGCCTATTTTTGTAAACAATGCGTGGCTAATAATAACATGTGACCTATTTTGGGATTAGATAAGTGGTGAAGGGAAATTCCTCACCCTTATAAATATGTATTGAACTATGTAGCAGAGAGAGAATATATATATGTGTAAGAACAAGGGTATAGTGAGATTCTACTGCTAGTTTTGTTACGCGCATGAGCGTATACTACCGTGATTGTAAAGAAGCTTTCGTGTATTTACTGAAATTAATATAATGGAGATTATGGAATGAAAAAGGTGTTATCATGGTTACATTTCAATATTGCATGCTTGATTCCATTATGGATAGTTGTTAAGTTTGTTATGTTCTAGATCTACATTTGAATACAAACTATATGAAAGATATATTGGCTATAGATATGAATGATTAAAGTCTTCATCATGCTAACATCCTGTAAAAACAAATCTAAAGATGGGCTTGGTACCTTTGCGCACTTTGGGTGAGCACTCAGCCTAGGATGAGTGATGTGCCAACACGCCTAGGCTTATATTGTTGAATTCTAGGTTGCATCATTGGTTCCATTGCCGGGACCTCTTTTTCAGCTATTTTCAGGATGGTTTGTGATGAAGATATATCGGTTGACCTTAGCAAGTGTTAAGGAGTGGATACATAATCTAGAAGAAGAATACGCACGGTAGTTCAACACCTTTGGATCTCGAGTTTAACGCACACGGGTGGGTGGAACAAAACCTTTATGACGGTTTGTATGAGAGCTTATTCACTATCTTTCCAGTAGAATTATACGAGTGGCTGATTGCTTATGCATGTATACGGAATTGGAGGTATCGCACACTTTTCTAGATGCAAGAATAATTTTTGGCCCTTTACGATCTTGATCTAATTTGGAATCGATTTTGTGGATACGTGGTTTCGTGGCATTTTAAATATTTATATCTTGGGGTACTCAATTTCCTTTTATTCATGTCCAAGTGAAAAGTGAATTCCATTTTTTACGATATCCAAGGGAACTTACTTGTAAGGCATTCCACCGGTGATCAAGATCCCGATGGTAACTTTGAATTTGGAGGGTAAATCGATAGCTAAGTAAACCCCACCACGCATGGGGGTAGGAGTAGGTTGGGTGAAGGATGGAAAACCTAGTGGTAGAAAAAAAGATAGAGGAAAGGTGGATTAAGTATAATGAGGTGCACAAGAGGGAGTACAGGAAGAAGTGGGAGGTTGTAGAGAAAATGGCATTGTGGAGAAAGATAGTTTGGGAAGGAGTTGAAGATGTGGAACCCACGCCTCAAGAAATCCCCCATTTGGGAAAACACGATAGGGAACCCTCTCTCGGACCTCATGTAGAAGCGTGCTAACAGATACGACCTTGCGCTTGGTTTTCTAGCCTCTAGTACAACAAATAGTCAACAAGATAATTCAAGCAGTGGAAGAGTAGGAGCGAGTCTTATAAAAGGCACAGTAATGGAAATGCAAACAAATTCATTGTTATATGGGATTTACTTTTTTGGGTGTATCATCAACATAGAATATAGATGCACCGATTTTCGGACTAGCTTATGGGAGTGGTAACAATTCACAAAATGTCTAGGTATAGTTCATTTATACCATTGGGACACAGGGAAGTACATCTTCTGGTATGAAAGCAGCTACAAGTTTGGGATCAGGAGGCATGGGTAGCTCTAGTTCTAGTGGATCTCGGTGGTTTGGGGGAAGGAGAAACACGGGAGGTTACGGATTAGGTGGGCAAGGCCCTGTACCAACCCTAGAATATTTACATGGAAATGTCTCTTCATCTTCTAGAAGATCTTTGTTGAACATGTGCATATGTGTGAAATACTATGGCACACAAAAGGAATCATGACTTATGAGTGTAGGGCAAGCCAATTTAATACTATGTTATAAGGGTGCACACACAGCTGGTACAAAAAATTTCACCTTGATCAGACTTACGTAGACTATATAGCTTTAAAAGATGCATTCCTTAAAGAGTTTCACATCCTTGAGTTTGAGCAGAAGAGTATAAGTGCACTCAAGGATATTAAACAAGGCACTACTAAGAGTGTTAGGGAGTATGATGCCCATTTTAAAATGTTGTTATATAAGTTTCTTATGATATACATGCAAGCCAACATGCACAATGGTTCGTTGGGGGCCTAATTACCTCTTTTTAAAGGGCATTATCACATAAGATGTCTAATGATCCGCGTAAAGAACTTGAAGAATCCTTTCACGCCGAGGAAGTTGGAAGTATAGATCTTTGGGGTGAGCCCATTTTAGAAGCTCAAATCCCGGCTATGGAAAAATAGTTGGAGAAACTATTAGAAAATTCAACACATGAGACACGCACAAGGATTTGGTGTACAAATTGTGAAGTAGAAGGTCACATAAAGGATAGTTGCTTTTATAGATTAGTACGCTTGTCTTTGTTGGATTGTGAGATATGAAATTTAAACCATGATGCTAACCGCTACCCATTATTACAATGCATAATAAGGAATAATTTTTCAAGCTACGTAAGATCTCGTAGGTCCATGACTCATGACATAAAAGCTGGCGACTGATTGGTCAAATCCATGATGCTATAGATATTGGTATATGAAAGATAGAAGTTTCATATAACTCTAAGGGAAAGAATGAGCATCAGGACCGGGATCACGATCAGGTGTGTTATGATCGGAATGAAGGCATTTTGAAGGTGGTCATGGAAGATATCGAGGATACCACGGTGGATTTAGAGGACAAGGTCGTGGTAGTGGAAGAAGTGAGTTTCCTCACGGAACATGTTATACATGCAGATCTCCTAACCAATACAATAGTGTGAATGTCCTTAAAATATTACTTATTATTTTTGTGGAAAGAACCATAGCTATGAGGATTTCCTAGACTTATATGAATATCTTAGTAAGCAACATAAAAAAAAACAAAGGCATAAGGTTGGTTAGGATACAATGCACCGTTGAAAATACATCGATGCCTAAGTTGCAGGTAGAGTCCGAGGATCTACAAGTGAATATCATAACTCGCATTTGAGGCAACACGCTTTGAGAATCATTATAGTAGAAGCCTACCATTACTAAGGAGGAGGTTCTACATGCACAATACCCAGATCCTACCCATCAAAAGGAGGTCTATCAGGAAACCATGGAAGTTCTTAGGAATCTTCAGGGTGAGATACAATACTTAAAAGAGAAATCATGGAAGATGGAGCAAAGGAAAGTATCAAAGATTGTCCAAACTGATATAGATGACTTAAGGGAAGTGTGTAAATTATTGCGTCAGAAAATATTATTGCATTGTTAGGGGATTGGTTAAAAGGAAACACTCCACACGTAAGTATTGAGACTAGACGACATATCCTGCATGTGAATCTTCCCCCTCATAGCCTAGACTATGAAAAGGAAATCACTCTGAATGTTTTTGTGGATGGGTGGCTATTGAGTAATATCATGATAGATACAGTGTGGAAGTTGATTTTCTTACCTTAGATGCATGGGTAGAAATGGGAAGACCCCATTACAGCCATCCTTTAATATATTGTTAATGGATAATCAAACTAAGGCCACTCCCATAAGAATTTTGAAAGATGCATCCATTACCATACAAGGGGCCAAGTTCATTGGAGAATTTGAGGTTTTAGCACTGACAGAGTTAGATAGCTTCCCAACTCTATTGGGTCATCCTTGGTGCTATCTGAGATAATGCTGATCTTGATTCAAAAAAGGTTATATCAGTTTTGAAAACAAGGAGGAAAGAGTTATTACCCCTTTAACAGATGGAAAATATGTGCCCTATGTTGAGCCCTTGAGTGAAGAAGATATGAATAGGATTTATGTACACGCCATCCGAGACCCAAAGATACTTGAGCCAACTAAAAAAGAATAATTCGGTGGGAGGATGCACAATCCATTAAAAATACTACAAGTGTTGCTTATGATAATTGGGCTCATAGTAATTATGGGTTGGTAGGGCGCGAAGTAAAGAGCATATTTCCTAGAGCCAAAGAAACCACATTATATCGGAGAATAGGTAACAAATTGGTACCTTGTTACACCAAAGAAGGAGATCTTATGGTATTCCTATGCACCATGGAAGAACAGTGGATAGACCCGTTGGAAAGAAGAAATATGCTAGCATATACACTATGGGACAATAACACACTGGTGGATGGCCCACAAGGATAATCTTGTAGGATGGAATGAAATTAGGATTGCTCTTGCTACTAGGTTCTTTAGGAGTAATGCACCTACTCAAATATGTACTTATTATGGTAATCAACCTATTCAAAGACCACGTTCGAAGTGTGAGAGACTTTGGAAAAAAGGGTAGGAATATTTTATTCCACTTTACAAGGATGCGTGCATGATTGGTATGTATATGCAGAACTCCATAGAGAGACTGGAAATTGGTAGGAATGACCCAAACATTTGACTTCTTCTCTACAAAGCCTCCGGTGGAAGAAGCATTGAAATTCATAAAGCGCTTAACTATGGGAGATAGTGCCAAGGCTAAAGAACTCCTTCAAGAGTTATTAGATGAAATATACTCAGGAGCATGTCTTGTTGAAGAAACATAGACATATGCAACATTACTACAACACACTTGCCTTGAGAAATAAAAAGGAAAAATGGTCTACTTAGTGGAAGACGAAGAAGTAGAAAATCTAGATGTAAATCATTCAAAAAGTAGGCGTGAGGTATTTGGTAGTGAAGATATGACCACACACACCTATCATGCACCTATGAAGAAAAAGAAGGTGAATATTGGATCAGAGACTAAGCGTAAGGAATCCGTAATAGGGGACTATTGGTCAGACTCGTAAGTGAAAAAATTCATAGAATTACTAAGGGATGATCAAGACTTATTCCCTCGGGGTATAATGAACTTAAAGGAATGAATGAATCATTAGGGGAGATGAAGATAAATCTTAAAGAGGGTGCACGCCTAGTTAGAAAGAGACCCTACAAGATGAACCCCAACTTGCGTGAAAAGGTTAAAGAAAAGATTGATAAAATGTTGAAGTCTGGAATTATCAAACCTCTTGATGAGTCATAATGGGTTAGTACAATGGTGATCAATATCAAGAAAGATGGATGGATTAGGCTTTGCATGGAATACAGGAGTTGAATGCTGCATGTGTGACTGGATCCCTTTCCTACGCCATTCATTGAGGAAATACTATAAGGTGTTGTAAGGCGTGAAATCTATTTGTTTACATATGGGTTCTCTAGGTATCATTAGGTTCGGATTACCCAGGAGGATTAGGAAAAGACTATGTTTACTACTGAATGGAGTAGCTTCTCATATCTTGTAATGCCTTTTGATTTGAAAAGCTCTGCTTTGTATTTTCACGCATAGTTGTTCAAGCATTCAAGAAATTTATTCACAACTTCTTACAGGTATATTTAGATGATTGGACGGTGTATGGATTAGTTAAGGATCATTGTGACAATCATGCTTAATGTTTGAAAGATGTAGACAATTGAGTATCTCCTTGAACATCAAGAAGTGCATATTTGCTACACCATTTGGGATATTGCTAGGACACATAATTTGTAAGGAAGGTTTGTTGGTTGATCCAACCAAGGTTGTAGTCATTATAGGCCTAAGGGATCCTATCAATTAGAGTGAGGTGCACAAATTTTTGGGTCATATAGGATATTACAGAAATTTTATCAAAGGATATGCCAAAGTTTCCACACCATTGGAAGAGTTACTAAAAGGGAAAGGTACGTTCTACTAGGGAGAACCACAACAATGTGCATTCGAGACATTAAAGGAAAAACTTACTACCACACCTATTCTATGTTTTCCTTTGTGGGACCAACCATTTCATGTACATGTTGACGCCTTTGGCATGGCCATTGGTGTGGTGTTAGCTCAACCTAGAGAAGGTATTATAGATCATCCCATCTATTTTGCTAGTAGAAAGCTGACTCCTACATAGCAGAATGACACCACTACAGAGCGTGAAGTATTTGGTGAACATGCCTATTTTACAAGGGCACATATGTTGATGGGTGCTCTTATTTTAAGAATTTGATTTCACGGTTGTGGTAAAGCCGGTGAAAAGTAATTGCGGACCTGGACCATTTATCAATAATACAAATCGGGAGAAGAACCATAGGAAATTGAAGATACCATGCCGGATGCATAGTTATAAAGTTACAATAAGTACCATTAGAATAAGAGGACATTGTTGTTTTTCTACAAACATGGATGACACGGAAGGAATGAAATCCTTGGAGACGAAAAACTTTCTAAATGCATAACCCCTATATATTAATCGGTGGTGACATGTACAAATTAGGCTAAGATGAAGTATTGCACCATTGTGTATTGGAACATAAGCGTACGGGTATCATGGAAGAAGCTCATGGTGGTATTGTAGATGGCCACTACGCCGGTGATGCCATTATGTGCAAGATTCTACTCTTTGTATTATGATGGGAGACCCTGTACAAAGATTGTAAGGAATTTTTAAAGTGTTGTGATCATTATCAATGCCTTCGGAAACCTGGTCAATGATATGAAATACCTCTAAGACCCATTACTAGTGCAGAACCATTTGAGAAATGGGCTATAGATTTTGTGGGTCCTATTTCACCACTACGTGTAGAAATGGATCGCATTACATCATAACTTGCACAGATTATCTAACAAGGTGGGCAAAAGTAACACCTACAAAGGATTGTATAATGGCCACAATAGCTAGGTTTCTTTGGGAAAATATTATTACAAGGTATGGATGTCCTTTAAGTTTGACCAGTGATAGGGGCACACATTTTCTTAATGAGACAATCAAAATTCTATTGGATGAATTCATGATTGCACACCATAAGACTACACCCTATCATCCTCAAGAAAATGGGACTGTTGAGGCTTTCAACAAAATTTTGAGCCAGACATTGACAAAAATCTATGATGTTGGAAGAAAATATTGGGATGATAAGGTATCTGTAGTAATTTGGGCATATTAGACGACTTATAAAATGTTGAAAAAATCCACACCATTTCAGTTAGTGTTTGGCGTAGTTCTTCCTATGGAATTTATGTTACCTTCTTTGTGTATTGCGCACGCTGGAGGTCTTGTTGATGAGAAAGCATTAGAAGAACACATTGAATAATTAATCAAATTGGATGAACGATGAGCCATAACACGTTGGAGTAAAAAACAAGAAAAGGCCGAGGCAAAAAGCACAAGCATGACAGACACATCCGGTGGTAAAACGCTTGAGATAGGATAAATGGTGCTTCTTTATGATTCTAAGTTTTTGCTCCATCTGGGTAAACTCAAAGTACATTGGTTGGGGCCATACGTTATCACTAACATACTCAAATCAGACGCTTGTCAATTAGAGGCACTTGATGGAATACGGTTACCCAATTACTTCAATGGGAGGATTTGAAGCCCTACTATAAATAAGTCTTCTTGGTGTTTGTAATAAGGTCGTGTTGCCATTTAAATTAGGTTTTCAATTCTAAATTCCCTTAATGTGTTTACTTCTTTGTTGCTATACTTTGTCAATTTAGTTGGTGTGTTTGTAAGCACATTTACATGCCATAAGCTAATTACTATTTGAATAATTTTTACGTGCAAAGGAATGCACATACCCTTAGTGTGGGGTAGGTTGTACAAGACTCATTGAAAATACGTACACATGAAAGGAACTATTTACGAGTGCAATTCAAGGTTGGAAACAAAAGACATTTCTTTTGGACACAAGGACCATAGATAGAGAGGAATGAAGAAACAAGTATAGGATGAGGTAACCAGGGACCGAGAAGACTACTAGTGGAGGGCACAATGATGAGGTACTCAGGCACATGGAAGTGCGCTGAAGAGAAGTCCACAACCAAAAGGTAGGAAGGCATGCTAAAAGGTTATATCTTGGGCATGAATATGTACCATACATAAATATTGAAAATGGTCAATTAATGAGAGGATTGTTGGTAGGTGAAGCAATAATAAATGCACTAACTTTTTGAAATTCTATATAAGGACGAGGATGCAAGTTCATTTTTACCATTGCAATTGAGATAATTTGAAAAGGGTTAAGTGCGAATGAGCCGAGCAATCTGTTGGTGTGCATAGAGTGTGAAACCATACATGGAGATAAGGGTTATGTCTTTGGAGAAGCTTGCGTTCCCATAGGAGAAGGGTATGAGCAAAGTAGATACGTTACAAATGAGCTAGGGCACTAGGGAATGAATATTTAAGCTAGGGTTTTGAATTGCTCAACTATATAGGGAAGAAAAGAGAGATTTTTCAAATGGCACTAAATAAAGCACCCACAATAGGAGATAAAGAGAAGGTGGAAGTGGAAAAATAGATTTCTCCCGAGAGTAATTTATTAGAAATACATAAGATATCTAGAGGGCATGATTGTAGGACAAGAATGGGACTCCCATATCCGTTAATGTAAAATCAGTGATTACAACTATTAAAAACATATAATAAGAAGAATCTCGATGTGTCATCTGAGCACGAAAACAAACAAGCACACAACAAAGGATATGCCAGTATACGATGAGGTTGGTGAGAAGTTCTTTGAAGCATAATGGAGTCTACCAGCTATATGAGCTACCATATTTTGGAAAGTATGAACCATTGTAGAGTGGCTGATGAGAAGAGTCCATGAGGACTTCTTCTACTTCGTTGGATGGAGGGTAAGAATCACAACTACTTTGATTTCAATGGTGACAGGACTAAGGGCCTTAGGGTTGGATCTGAATAGTGATTTAACTGATAAAGTTACAATCCTAGAGATGAGGAAGGAGATGACGTATATGAAGGGTCTGCGTGGCATGGACATTGACAAGTTGAATAAGTACCCAATAGTGTAGGCAACTACACATCTTGTGACAAATCTGAATGACCAAGGAAGGTGGTCACAGGTAAGCACAATGTTGTTGCACGTCACCAAGAAGATGTCTCAAGGGGTGGTCTACAACATTGTAGATCATATAACATAGAAAATCATCAAAGAAGTGTGGATTGGTGAAAAAATAAGTTATGGTGATGTGTTATTGTCCTAAGTATTCATGGAGATTGGGGTACTTGATGGGCCAAAGAAAAGATTTGGGAATACCCCACAGAACACAAGTCACCTTTGAAAAGATTTGGCAAGTACTTGTGCGATGGATATATGAGTGGGCCATTTAAGTAGAGGGTGGAGATGTGGTACAATAGAATCTATGTGGAGTTCGATGAAGAGTGGTGCATACCCAAGGATTTTCCTTTGGTGGTGGGTAAGGCAGTTTAGTTTTCAATATACCAACATTTTTGCATCGTGTGATTTATGATGAAGGACGGGGCTTGGAGCCCATGGTGTAAATTTCCGTATGCCTTCACAACAAGGTATTTCCAAGCATTAGTCCATCAGTTTTAGATGCGCGCCGCTTAACCTTCAATACAAACAAGGTAGATTGTGACTACCACACTCTGAGGAAGAAGTATGTATATCTAGGGCACAATGCATACATTTAAATACTTATTTAAGATATTATAAGCATGAAACCTGTGAGCTTGGTAGTTGGGGACATTAGAGTAGTGCTCGTGTACCTACAACTCAAACCAAAGATGGAGAATGCTAAGTATGTGGAGAATGAGTTCGCGCTCCCAAGGCCGCCAAAGGGTAAGCATATAATGGAAAATGTTCCAACACCCAAGCCCACAAAAACAATTCAAGTCGATGATGAAGAGGAGCATGAGGATAGTGGTGGTTTGGAACACAGAGGTAAAAGACAACCTCCAAATAAGGATGAAGTGAGCACTTAACTACTCCACCTTAGCCACAAGAGGGAGATGATGAGGACTTGGATATAGTTAAAGGAGAACACCAATTCAAGAGATTATTTAGGAGAACAAGGACCCAAGGTGCTACTCAACAATTCACAGATCACCTTGACTCTCTCCATATAAGGAGACAATTGAGAAAAGGAGAAGGAAATTAAAGTTGAATGAGGAAGCGGAAGAGTCGGAGGAAAGTGCACCCAATTCTCCTACACCTCTAGAGAATGTGGAAGAACAAAAATATGAAGAAATGAAGGATGGAGAAGAGGAAGAAAAAGGGGTAGAAGAGACAACAACAAAGACTACTCAAGACATAGCAGACAAGTTCCCAATCTTGAAGCCCAAGTTCCTAAGTAGCCTAGATCAAGAAGAACAAGTGGGGAGTATATTCCACCAGCCATGGGCTACATCGAGGACACATGTAAAATTGTCCATGCCCATTTCCAAAGCACAATGACACAAAGGAGTTATACGGCTGGGAGTTAATGGATGAAGATATGGCAACAGTGTGCATAAGGAAGCAATTGTCATGGTCGATGCACACACACATGGATGAACCATAATTTACTATATGTGAGGAGTCATGCATGTCAAGGAGGTTGAAAAAGGCACCTCATACTAGACACATAATAGTAAAGCCTACTGTTATGTCAGATGAACAAGTGAGTAATGTTTTGGTGAAAGTCTCAACAGAAGTCACACGTTGGAATATGGATAAAGGTGCCATAATTAGGTCACTAAGGGGGAGATTAAGACTAAGGATGAGGAAATAACATGCCTAAAACAAGAAAAAGACTTGGCATAGAAGAAGAACGTTGTGTTTATCAACATGGTAGAGGAGATTGGTGATAATGTCATGAAGGATAGGCCACACTTAGAGCCAAAGGTACCCATGATGTTTCCTTCAGCAATACATTATGTCAGTATATTGGTGGACTTAGTGCTTGAAGATGAACCTCTGTGCATGCCTGAGCCAAAGGATCCAACACAAGAAGTAGAGTGAGAAAAGGCTTCAGTGATGTAGAAGATTGCATCATATGAAGGATTGCTTTAGATCTTATAGGAGGAACTCAAGAAGGTGGATCAAGCGCTAAATATTTGTATAATGCCAGAGGCCGTTATAAGGACCAGGACCATTTTAGAAGACAATGAAGTCTTGAAGGCCATGAAGGATGAGACATTGGGCCACACAGAATGGTTAACACTTGTTAAGTAGAAGCACGAGGCCCTTACAATCACTTAGGAACCTCACAGGGAAAGGTTGGATGAGCTTGGGAAACTCATCGCTCAAAAGATGGACTTGTTGGAAGGGAGAATGACTAGCATGTCCAACATCGTGTTGGTATTATAGAATGAAAAAGGAGAGATTGCAAGGGATGAATTAGAGTCAATTGTAGTGGATATTCCAAAGAAAGTAGAGTCCGTGCTTGATGGTGCCATGGACCTTAGAGGTGGAGATAAAGGAGGAATACCCATAATTGATTATTTAGGTTACAACAGAAGATACTACAAGCTAAAGAAATTCTTTTATTTATCACAATTATTTCTATTCTTCTATTCATATTCTTTGTTTCATTTTTGAGAAAACCATTTCCGGGACGGTAATGAAACTAGTGTGGGGTAATGTTGATAAGTCAGAATCTAGAACTTAGTGAAGAAAATATAGAAGGTTTGCATGGGAGAGTAGAGTGCATTCAAAGGCATGGAAGCATTGGAGAGGATCACGTGCGAAAAGAGAGACAGATTCAGGACTTAGCCATTTTCATGATGAGGATCTATTTTTGGAAATAGTGTGCGAAGCACTCAAACCAATTAGAGACTTGCGTAACACACATTTTCTATTTTTGGATGATCAAATATGAAGCATTTTGTATAGATGCAAAGGCTAAAGATGGAATACTAAAGCGATAGTTGACTAAGGGAGATCTATTGTTAACACTCTTGCATGTAAGCCTATTTTTGTAAACGAAATGTGGCTAATAATAACATGTGATCTATTTTGGGATTAGATAAGTCATGAAGGGAAATTCCTCACCCTTATAATTGTGTATTGAAATATGTAGCAAAGAGAGAATAGATATACATGTGAGAGCTAGGGTATAGTGAGATTTTTTGTTAGATCTATTACGCGCATGAGCGTATACTCACCTGTGATTGTAAGGAAGCACGTGTATTTACCTGAAATTAATATAATGGAGATTACGGAATGAAAAAGGTGTTATCATGGTTACATTTCAATATTGCATGCTTGTTCCATTATGGTTATTTGTTAAGTCTGTTATGTTCTAGATCTAGGTCTAAAAATACACTGTATGAAAAATATATTGGCTATAGATCTGAATGATTAAAGTCTTATTCATGCTAACATCTTGTAAAAACAACTCTAAATAGGGGCCAGTAACTGCGTACTTCGGTTGAGTTCTCATTCTAGGTTGAGTGATGTGCCAACGCGCTTTGGGCTTGTAATGCTGAATTCTAGGTTATATCACCAAGATCCGGTACCATGTTAGAAGTTGAGGATTCAACTAGTCTGGATTTAATCAACATTCATATTAACATTTAAACATTAATACATTATGCCATATAATAAAATAAACATTACATAATGAAACAAGTAAATACATACCAAAGATAAATACACATGTGACACAATATGTATAGTGGAAAACCCCAATAGGGTAAAAACCACTTCAAATAACCTTTTATTATCAGAGAACCAAACTTACATCTAGTAAATTTCACCTCCTCCTTTCAACCCTAATCACAAGGGTAAATAATTTTCACCTTTGATATATTTTCATGAACATATCAAATGAGGACCTTAATGTCCTTTTTATACAAGGTGATTGGGTATGTCTCCCAACCCACCTTTTCAACCTAAAAGGTTGACACATACACCTAGGTTTATAATATTTAATATTAGAAATATAATCATTTCATGATATTAAATATTTAACCTAAAGTATATACCTAGGTTAGCATATTTAATAATAGAAATAGAAATATTTCATATTATTAAATATTAACCTATATAATAGTGATGGACCCATTTAATTAAGGGGTGGCCAACCCACTTAATCATTATGTTCCAATAATTTCTCACCTATTTGAATTGTCCAAAAATCATTTAATTTTTTTCATTCCCTTTGGGATTATGAATTCCACATCGACATTCTAAGGCTTGATGAATAACTTTTTTAGCCCTTCATTAATTCTTTTCTTTGACAACACTTTAATCTATAGTAAAAATTGGGTAGAGAATCTATAACACATTGAAAGGGCATTGCAACTTCTTACAAAGAATTAGTTGTGTGCCAAACCCTCAAAGTGCTCCTTTGGCAAAAAAAAAAAGTTGCGTATCTTGGATATATTGTCTCAACAAAGGGTGTCTGTGTGGACCAAGATAAAATCAGTGCCATGAAAAATTGTCCGCTCCTAAAAACACTTTGAATCCTTTATGGATTTTTGGGTCTCAATGGATTTAACAGGAAGTTTCATAAGGATTAGGGTAAAATGGAGGCCACGTTGACAACTATATTAAAAAAGGATGGTTTTGCATAGAATGATGTAGAAAAACATGCATTTGAGGCCTTAAAACAAGTTAGGTGGAGTACATATGTATTAGCCACTTCATATTTCACCAAGACTTTTGTCATTGAAAATGATGCTTGTGGAAATGGCCTTGGTGATATTCTCCTCCAAGAAGGTCACTCCCATTTCCTTCACTAGAAAATATCTCTTCGGAAGGAATACAATCTTGTCTACCTATTAAAAAGAAATAATGAAAATTGTACATGTAGTACAAAAATGATGGCCATAATTATTATGGAGACATTTCTACAACAAAGCAGACCATCATAGCCTAAATTAATTCCTTGAAAAATGGGTCTCATCTCCTTCTTAATAGAAGTTGATATCCAAAATCATAGGGTATTATTGTGAGATAACTTGTAATATTTAATATGGTTGAAAACGCCCTCTCTCATACTTTCGAGGATCATGTCTTCCTCTACACAATATAAGTTCCCATTTCATAATGGATGTAAAAGATCCAACAAGAATGGGAAAAGGATCCAACCATGCAATGCCTCATTCAAAAATTGGTTTATGATCTTGACTAAATACCACACTACCCATGGGATGGAACCTATTTATGGTATAAAGGGTGCTTGATGTTACCACCTAAAACATATGTTTCTCATGCAATTCTTTTCAAATTGTATGCTTCACCATATGCGGGTCATTCATGTTTATTCAAAACCTAGGAGAGGGTTCATAGAAATTTATTTTATCATTAAATGAAGGAAGATATCAAATTATTTATGGCTAAGTGTGATACATATAAATGATACAAGGTGAAATAATGGGAACCCCAAGCTTGTTGCAACCATTGCAAATTGTAACTAGGAATTGAACGTATATTTCCATAAAGTTTACTAAAGGTCTCCCTAAATCTAGTGGAAAGTCAATAATGCTTGTGGTGGTGGATGGCCTCTCCAAGTATACCCATTTTTATGCCTTAGCCCACCCATATACCACCTCAACCATCTCCCAAAATTTCATTGACCAAATATTATTTATACATGGCATTCTAGCTTTAATTTCTTTGAACATGATGCTACTTTCACAAGCCATTTCTAGATAGAATTATTCTATAGGGAAAACAACCAATTATGGATGAGATTTGATATCACCTCCAAATTAATGGATAAATTGAGATTGTTACATATGTTTAGAAACATTCCTGTGATGTTTTATCTCTGAGCACCAACAACAGTGGGTCAAGTGGCTACCTCTTGCTGAATGGTGGTACAACACATCATATCACACCTCCACAAAAATGACTCCATATGAAGTAGTCTATGGCCAACCTCCACCACCTCTCCTCCCTTACACTCCTCAAAGTTCACTAGTTCAAGCATTTAACACAACCCTCGATTAAAGGGACAAAATTCTCCAAATTCTTTAGGAAAATGTCCATATGGAACAAGAATGTATGAAACATTAGGCGAGATCAACACCACTTAGAGCGCAACTTTCAACCAAGGGATATGTTTTTGTATTTACAATTGTATAAACAGTCTTCCTTGAAACTCAAAGGGTATGAAAAGCTTACCCCTAAGTTTTATGGACCCTAAGAAGTTTTTCAAAAGATTGCGCGCGATTGCTTTACAAGCTTGAGATTCCACTTGGCTCGTGAGTTAATCCTATATTTTATATCTCCTATTTGAGGAAAGTTCTTTGATAATACAGAACTGCAATGACGCTATTACCTAACCTTGACAACGAAGGATCCATCCTTCTTGAACCTAAAAATCCTTGATAGGTGCTCCCACCAACTTCACAACAATTCTATCACAAAGGCCTTGATCTAGTGGCATGGCATGCAACTAAAAGATGCAATTTGGGATCCCCTTCTCCAGATTCAATAACGGTTCCCATATTTATAAGCTGTTAGGAAAATTTTTTTAAGGGGAGGGGATGTTAGGACCCTTCATCCTACCCTTTTTTGCATTATTATTGTAATAGATGCTACAGACATGTATGCTTTGTAAGTCATCCCTTGAGCTATTAAGAATAATCCCATATATACATATAGTAGTAGTTTCTAGAATAAAACTAGTATATTAGGGAGTGCTTAGGCCTAAGAAAGGCATCCATGAATATTATTGTATTGAGCTTGCTCAAAGGAGGTTGCCCCCTCAAAGTGGCCTACGATCTGGTAATGTGATTTCATTTCTTGTTTAATAAATTATTGTGTTTCACATTGTGTTGTTTGGTTAAATCTATCACGGGTAGTTCATTACAACAAAACTCATCATAATACCACTCTTGTATAAATATAACACACATATATTACAATCTAGAAAAGGAAACACATTTATCAATCATGCATATGAAACATATAGATTTTTTTAATGAAACACCTTTTAGTACCACATAAATATACCAAGTCGAGTAGCTTTTTGAATTGGAAAGTTTCTATGGTACATTTCTGGAGCTTCCATAACCTCTTTATTCAACTCAATTTGATGAAGAACCCTTCCAAAAAGTAACAAATATTTTCACGTCAATCGAAATGCGTTTGAATTGGTGTAACATTGATAGCCATATGAAACTCATAATTCATGGACCCATCATTTATTTAAAAATATATTTAGAAACTATTGGATTTAAACATTAAAAAGTCATTCTTAATTCCTTCACTGACATGCTCATTTATTGGAAGTGTTTAAAACATTTTAAAGTTTACCCATAATGATTAATTATTTATTTTGCTCAACTTTCCAAGCATTGGGCTATGAATTTCAATTAAAGCATAAGGGAGAGGAGCCAATAGTGGAGCATGGACCAATAATGGAGAGGGTATTTGTGAAGTGAGTGACTAGTACATGTACATTTGTCATTCAACATTTGAAAAAAGTAGCTAATAAAATGTGTCACATCAAATCGCATGAAAGAATCACCCAATCACATGGTCCCACATAAGTGAAAAAAATGCATGACATAATGCCCTACTAATGGTCCACCATTTTTTCCTTTGTATGGAAAACTACTTGATTTAAATCCATTTAAAAACCACTTTCCATAAAATAAAAATGCTCAAAAAAGTATTTAGATTAAGAAAAAAATCTATTAAAGGGTTTTTTTTTTTTTTTTTTTCAAGATTTGATGTATTTATATGTGTGGTTTACACCCATCAACTTGGGTGCAGAACTAGTGGCTCCTCTCCCTTATATCATGTTAGGAAAATGATAAATAATGTGCCTATTAAAAGTTTAAAATTATCTCGATTATGTGAATGCTTTCATTCAATATAATTACACCGCGTATAATGCATTTACTACTAGCTTTCGTATATTCTTATATGTATTGTTTGTTAGGTATATACACTATATTGGAGATTGTTCATTTATTTAAGAGATGTCATCAAGGTTATCTGGTCATTCATGTTCAATACAAAGTACTTGAATATATTAATACAAGCAAAGAAATATAGAATGTAGGAGAGTAAAAGGAAAAACATAAGACACATGAAGAGAAATGATAAATTTATTTATTTAAAAGATAAATTTATTTATTTAAACGAACACATGAGAAAATTCACATAAATTCAATTTATTAGTTATCACAAAAGATTCATCACACTAAAAGGTGGAGAAATGAACAAAGATACGTTTTCTCCTTGAAGTACGAAAACCTCAATGGAATTCTAATAGGAAAATTAAAATGGCCAAATATTGCAAACTATTCCTAGAATTTAATATAAAGGGTGTTCTAGAGATCCCAAAGGGACTCCAAAATTTAAATAAGAAGGAGAACCTTTCCCAAATTCTCGAACCAAAAGTTCACCCTATTACCTTCCTAAAATGAATGATCTAAATCATAAGAGGAAAAAGGAGAAGCTTTCACATATCCCCACACAACATAAACCTAATGAATTATTTCCTATCCGTATAATACTAATGGATGTGAGGTAAATATATTCTAACAAAAAAATAGATAAGGAAGCCCTATCATCCCCATTCTCAACCCTTGGCGACCAACAACAACAACAAGAATAAAAAGGTTAAATGAAACATTATCCTACTTTCTACATTTACCTATTCTAAGTGCAATCTGGGATGATTGTCATGAACAATAGAGACCATTCTAGAGGTTAAGGAATGAAATGTCAACACTAGCATACACTCTCTCTACAATAAATTTCCATCTTAAATGGATTGAACTATAAGTCGGATAATTGAGAAATTATTTATAGAATAAAAGAGAATGTGGGTGGTCATTTATTCATTAACGGAGAATTATTTCTTAATATTATTCCTTCATTACTCAACAAAAAATCTTATTCCTTAATTACTCAACACCTATTCCATTATATCGATGTGATGACCCCAAGTTATTTACAGAGTTCACACAACGGAATAAAACACAAGTGTCTCTTCTATTTCTTCAATGTCCTTTAACTAAATCTACATGAAATTTCTCTTTATGTAGCTTACAACTCTCTAATAGAGATTTTACACACTCTTGGTGTTCATTGAAGGACCTATCCCAGACTAGTTTTCTTATGCCTGTATGTACATTTCAAAAACTTTGGATCCTTGTCTTACTTGATCATTTCTCATTGCTTGAATGATTCTTCCTTCTCTATCTACAAATTCAAAATGGTGAACTTGACCCTTGGTATATAGCCACACCGTCCTACTTCTTTCTCCTCGCTCACTCCTTTTAAATTTTTTTAGATCTTCCCACTCAAAATATAAGTTAAATTTGAAATCATAGATGATTTGAGCTACCTCTTCACCATTTGGGCATTATTCCACATCAACCTGGTTGTTGGGCTCTATGACTATTTCGTCTCGACATCCACCTTTATCATATAATTATGACCTCTTTTTTAATTTTTGACAACCACGAATCCTACCATGCACTCATTATTTTCTTTCTCTTTTTCCATGCCTCTTTGTAGTTATTTCATGCAATATATGCTTTGAGATTCACTTACAACTTCTTCCGCGCATTTTCATTGTACTTCTTAGGCCATCTTCACGACATATGTGCATCCATTGCAATCCATTCTATTGCACTAATCTACATTTTATCTTCTTGTACCTCCCACACACTCTAATGCATTGTGCACAACTACTTTGCAATATTTATGTGCCACCATTCTACTAGTTTGATCCAACTCTTTTTGCACTCCCAAAATCCTATGCACATCACTACACATTATTATCCATGCCTATTCTACTATGTTAAACCGTCCACAAGCATACCACACACTATTTATGCACCCAATTCTACTACACACTCCTCGTACACTCCCAATTGATTTCTACTACACAAAGTGCTTTTGCACTTTTGCATAAACTTCCCCTTGATCATTGCACTTCATCTTCTTTCTCAAACAACCTCTAACTTATGCATGCACCCATATTTAGCTAAAATTATGTAGGATTTCCATGAACCTTGGATGATCTTACATCAAACACCCAAGGTACTTAAAATTGAGTTCCACCTCAAGTAGACTAAATGAGTGGTAGAAACACACTTTGAATTATTCGGGTATATAATTCCATCTCCTTCATCCTCTAAGCCTTATATTATCCTCAAAGCTTATTTTGGCATCTCTTTCAATCCTTTCTCACTTCTTGGTGACCCCTCCATATTATCATGTGCACTTTGGTGAGATTTAACTCACCACTATCTGATCCCATCCTCCAAATGAATCCTTCTCCTTGATCCTTTGTGAGTCTCTGCTGATCGGAATCCTTATTCTCCATTATAATATTCTACTTGTTATAAAAATTATCTTTCGTGATCTTGTTCCCACCACAAATTGTCCTCCTCCTCATAAGGATTTTCTATGGAGCCTTTTCTTTCACGAGTCTTCTCTCACCTATATCCATTCACCTCCGCCTAAATCCTTTAGGCATTTCTTCTCTTTGGCCCAATCCCTCTTTGGGATTAGTTTCTCTGCACTCTTCTCTTTGCATAATTATTTCCACAAGCATTTACTATGCATATTATCATTGTGCACTTAGTAGATGCATTTTTTCGCACATATTATGCTTGTGCACTTATTCCTATTATATGTTATATTTTCTCACACTCTTATACTTTATATGTCTATCTCTTTATGAACTTTTGGGTTTGGACCCACCATGGACCACCCTTGTTTTGGTCATCTTCTCTATCTTCACCAATGTATTTTTGGGCTTCCTTCCTTTTATCTTATGTTTTGTGTGATTCTACTTGCACACTTATTCCATGTAGGCTTCATCTCCTTTCTTGATATACTCATGTTGTATTCTTCTTTAGTTCTCCTTCTCTTTTTGTAGTCACAAAATCATGCACTTTAGACATTTATTTATCCTAGTCTCATACTACTATTTAGAAGGTTCTTGAGGGAAAAATTACTAATTAACCCCTTGTCTTTTGGCCACTTTATTTTATTTTATTTCATCATTATGAACCTCTTGCACCCTTATGCCCAATCAGATTCTATCATCTCATATTTTTAGCCTCGAATGGGGCATCCAAACTAATCTTGGGAACTGTGGACGCCACTGGTCCCCCAGGGGTGCCCTGATCCTTCAAGAGATTTCCTGCATCTTTTTGGGTTCTTTCTAGCCATTTGACATCTTTATATTTCTTGTGGTTGG
This sequence comes from Taxus wallichiana var. yunnanensis, assembly GCA_018340775.1. NCBI lineage: Eukaryota > Viridiplantae > Streptophyta > Pinopsida > Cupressales > Taxaceae > Taxus > Taxus wallichiana. Next base: position 222,069,526 of record CM031235.1, read on the forward strand.
AATTTTTTGGGGTTAATTATGAAATTAGATCAAGACTACCCTATAAATATAAAGTTATGAGACCATAATGAGGGACCTAACATCACTTACCACTATCACTTCATCTAGAGTTACATCCAACTATTGCATTGGAGATCACTTGCATCCACATAACTCCATCATCAAGGAAAAAGGGCAAGACATCTGCATTGCACTTCATAGGGGAGGGATTCTATTCTATTCCATGCACACATTCTTATACATAATACATTTTATACACATAGTTATTGCTTGCTACTTCACATAGTGTGATTTGGAACAAGTGTAACCTAGGGCTTGTTCACACACACACACTTGCTCATAGAACTACATTGGGTCTGAGATGTAGTGCAACACTAAGTTAGTAAGTCCACCATTGTGGTAGATAAGGTTAGTTTGACACCTTCAAATGCATTTTTATTTTTAGGGTTTGATTTTTATTTTGGGGTATTGTATGTCTCTCTTCCATCTTGAGTTATTGATGACATTCGACACGGGATAATGAAATTGTTGTGATAAGAAAAAAATATTCCAGATTACCTTTTAGCCTTGTGAAGATCAGATTGTAATTTTTACATAGACCAGGATGCCCAGTTGCGAGACACTGCAGTTCCCGTAGGCACTACGGTCCATCTAGATCCTCCAGCTCCATCCTTTTCGGCACTCCTGCACAGTCATTCCTGATTCTGATTTTTCTAGTCTTCTACGACACGATCCTGCCACTTCGTTGAATCGCTAAGTTATTTTCTCTCTCTCTTGCACATTAGGGTTTCTATTTTTATTAGTTTTATTACTTATGTCATTTACATGTTGTCTTAGTGAATTTATTTATTGTGTTTATATGTCCTCCTAGATTAGATTAACTATCTTTTACTACATCCATTTAGTTAATTTTAGTTAATCATTTTGGTGAACCCGAATCGATCATACACGCTTCTAGGTTCTTCCTTCTTCCCTCATGATTAAGGGTTTCGTTTTCCTAACCATGGCTTAATCTCATGAGGAATTTTCTGAAGCGCACCTTAAAGTGATCAAAGATCACCTTGTCGAGCATCCCCAAGATTTATATTTACTCTTGCATGTTGCTTGTGAGGAAGCTACTAACTTGGTAGAACTCACTGCTTCTATTTCCATACCCACTTTTGTTTTCACTTAACCACTTGCTTTTACTCTTCCTCCTATTTCCACTATTCCCATTTCTGTTCCTACTCCTACCAATCACTTTACACCACCCTTAGTTTCTCATGTATGAAAAGTCTCATCTATGGGCAATCAAGACCTAACTTCTCTTTATCACGATCTTCAAGCTCAAATTCATAAGTTACAATAGGCCACCTCACATGCATCACCATCTTTAGATTCTACTTTGTTATTACATACTCCTTTTCGCACCTACCATCTCTACTTATCCACTTCCTCCTAAATTTTTCACCCCTAAGCTTCCCATTTTCAATGGGCATGGTGACCCATAGGAACACCTTAGAGAATTCTATGTCTCTTGCTTTTAATTCGCTAATGATCATATCTTTTTAACCAAGATATTTCCTTGTAGACTTCACGATTATGTGATTCGTTGGTTTTATGACTTACCTATTCACTCAGTAACCTCCTTTACACATCTAGCTGATGCATTTCTTACTCATTTTTCTATTAACATCGACTCTAATATTTCTTATGCCCAGCTAGCAAAACTTAAACAAGGCTCAAATGAACACCTTGCTAACTATGTTTTAAGGTATAAGAACAATTTAGCTAAGATGAAAAATGTGCTTTCCGACTCTAAGCTTCAGGATTTATTTATTTAGAGTCTATTACCACCTCTACAAGAGAGTGTTCTCTTCGAATCCTCTCCTTCATTTGATCAACTTTGTCATACTCTTAAGCTTTGTGAGACTAAACTCCTATCCATAAAAATATTAAGTATCAAGAAAATACTTCATCTTCCACTCATTTTCTTAGCAAGACACCATTTAAAAATTCTACAACTAAGCTAACCAACGCTAAAGTTACTGTCATCACCGTGGCTCCTTCTAAGGAGGTTCAAGCACAACAACCTTGGCATAAATTTAGCACCCTTCCCATGGCTCCACATATTATATTGAGAAAAATTCTTGAAAGAAACCTTATTACACTCCCCCTCCCTCAAGTTAGACCCATTGTGACCAAAAGGTAGGAACTACAATGATAAATTTCATTGTGATTATCATCGATGTGTAGGAAATTCTACAAATCAATGACTAAAACTATGAACAATCATCTAAGAATTAATTGATAACAAAAACTTGAGTTCCCGTGAGTTTCCTAGCTCCACCCCAACCAATGACAAGGGTAAACTCAAGATTTTTAACAATGACTCTCAACAATGTGACAAGAAGAAAACAAACTCTTCTGTTAATCATGTGTATCACGTGGTATCACCTCCTAAATCAGGATATCTAGATTCATTAGTTGCTAACACTCGATGCTTCTCCACCTATTATTTCTTTTATAACCTTGATTATCACACTAAGTTTACATCTCACCATTTACACATCCATGCATCTATTGGCTCGACCTCCATCGACAACAATAAGGTTGAAATATCCTAGCCCATTAATGTGTTTTCTATGTCACTCCTTAAGGCTATCTTGTATCCTCTATCCCAAATCAAATACCCCTTTTCGTAAACCTTTTAGTATTGTTAAGCTACATATTACAGCTTTTCCCACTTACTATGCTTGTACCTTTTCTCATGGGAAATATAGTTGAGGGATGCGACATGCTTCTTGGTCTCAATTGGATTCATCACTCAAGATATATCACTTCTATGAATCATATATGACTCAAATATATTTACAATAATTAGTTCATCTCTATTAATGCTGTCCCTCCATCTACTCGTGGCCACCATCTCATCACATGGTATCTAGCACATCCCCTACCTCATCTAGCACATCACATTCTATGTTCCTCAAAGCATAATCTACTCCTACTTCACCTACTCATGTATCATCTCCATGACCACATAATTCCACTAGCCCTATACATTAGTATAGGCCTATTCCTTGAAAAATTACTCCATCACGACATGTTGTCACCCTCAAAATTCCCCTCATTTTAAAGTCAAGTTTTGAAAATTTTGAGTTGGTGCACGTTATTCCAATGTTATCCCCCAAAAAAATCAAACATGACCCCACATAGAAGAAAATCGGAAGGGGAGTTTCATTCATGTGAGCCCACATTTCGAATCCAACAATGAATGGGAAGGGTCAACGAAGGAGGCTAACGATGTCAAAGGAGATCAGAGTGCACAAGAGAAAATGGAGAAAGACAGTGTTTAATCGAGGCCTAAATCGGCTAAGTATAGAAGGACCACAAAAGGTGCCACGTGTCTCTTCAAAATTTTTTTGGTATGGTGCACAAATGCGGATACCCAAAATGTGTGCAAGCCATCCATATGGTCTCGAATCCGAAAAGACAAAGCTAAACGTTGAATCAGCTAAGTGTAAAGAGCTGGTGGAAGCCCCCACGCGTCCCAACGACACACCTCCAAAGGTCAAGTTCAAAGAAAGATCCTAAGTGAGCGCAGACTCTCCATGTGCCTCATTGGCACAAATTCAAAAGGTGCAGCCCAAAGAGAGACCCCAAACTAGTGCTAGCTCTCCACGTGTCTAAGGTCCGAGAAAAGGGATAGAGCTAACTGTTTAATCAAATAAGTATAAGAGGGTCGGTGGAAGCCTCCACGTGCCTCATCGGCACAACTTCAGAAGTGATACCCAAGGGACATAACCCAAACTAGTGCCAACTCTCCATGTGTCCAAGGTCCGGAAAAGGGACAAAGTCACCATTTAATTGACTAAGTATAAGAGGGTTAATAGAAGCCTCCACGTGCCTCATCGGTGTAACTTCAAAAGTGAGACCCAAGGGACATACCCCAAATGAGCGCTAACCCTCCATGTGGTTAGAGCCTCAAAAAGTTAAATCAGCCATTGAAAATTCTTAGGCCAGCAGACATTGCCACATGTCTCATTGGCACACCTTCAAGGGTTGAAGTGAAAGGCGTTCCCCAAATAAGTGATGACTCTCCACATGTCTAGGGTCCAACAAAATTCAAAAGGGGAAGAACCAGTTGTTGAATCGGCTAAGGAAAGGAGAACCAACGGAAAGCCCCATGTGTCCCTTCGGTGCTCTTTCAGGGGGAAAATCCAAAAGTAGGTCCCAAACATGTGCTAGCTCTCCACGTGTCTTGGGTTAGGCAGAACATCTCTGCCAACGGGAGGGACTTAGGCAGAATATAAAAGAAATGGAGAGGGCCCGCACACGATGCCACATGTCCAATCGATGCACCTCCGAAGGTCAGGTCTAAACAGAGTCTCCAAATGAGCGGGGAAGGCGGTTCATTAGAGCCTTTTGGGAATTTTGGATTTTTTTCCAAAAGGAGTAAAGTTACAAAATGAGCCACAACCCTGCTAAAGCTAGGTAATGAATATACGTTGAAAAGTCAAAGTGGGGAGGTAGATCGTTATAGCACTTTGAAGATTTTGGCTTTATTTTCAAAAGGGAAAAATCAAATGTTAAGCCCGCGTTGAAAGTCAAAGTGGAGAGGTGGGTTGTCAGGAAACTTTAGGAATTTTTTTTTTGTTTCCATGAAAGGAGTAAAGTGATAAAGTGAACCGCGGCCTCGCTTATGCCAAGGGATGAATTTAAATTTTGAGCTCACATCGAAAGTCAAAACGGGAAGGTGGGCTGTCAGAGAATTTTGGGAATTTTGGTTTTATTTCCAAAAAGAGAGTTAAAAGTTATAAAATACTCCATGACTTCACTGTGGTGTTGAGCCCATGTTTAAAAGTAAAAATAGGGAAGTGGGTCAGCGGAGAACTTTGAGATTTTGAGTCTTGTTTCCAATAGAAGTAAAATTATAAAGTGAGTCGCGACTTCGTTACCACTGTAAAGCCACGTGTCAGAACTATATCAAAAGTGAAGTTGCGGGCCTACAGGGTTTGAGGGAGACTTTTTCACTTTACATATTTTGTGCTAAAGGTGCAATTTCAATTTCAGGCCCGCGGATCCATTTTGCGAAAATTGCATTTTCGCCATTTTTGTACGGATTCGATTCAAATATTCAAATGAGCATAACTTTCACTCCAGTGCTCAAAATTTGACAAATTTTATATTGTTGGAAAGATCTTGGTCTCCTCTACACCATGGAAGCATAAAATATTATTTTCAATAGGATTTGATGGTTAGAAATCTAGAAAATGTCTTTCACACCATTAATACGTGATCTAATTGCTTCAAACAGATCAAATTTGATCCGATCTTCCATCCTTCCTTCTCTAACACGCCAAAAAAATGGAGAAATGACTGAATATCTTGATTTGGGTGAAAATATGGAAACCATATTTTGTGCCATTAATATGTGATCAGATTGCTTCAACTATATCAAATTTTATCTGATCTTCCATCCTTCCTTCTTCAGCACGCTAAAGACATGCAGAACCAGATTTGACAAATTATAGGTGGATTTGTAGAGGCATTGATGGTTGGTGGTTGAGATTCCAAATTAGATTTTATTCCTTCTCTTCTTCTCCTCTCTTCACTTCATCTATAAATATAAGATCTTGGCTCATTGCAAATGTTGGATTCTGATACTTTTGAAATGTAAACAAAATCGAAAGCAATCAATATAGAAGAATTTCCCCTTTCTCTCTATCTTCATCTATTATCTCTTCTTGCTTGCCTGAAATCTGTGGATCATTTATCTTCTGTAATAAGAAACTTTGTGTTCTTATTGATATGATTTCTAGAACTTTGTGTCTATGGAATGATATCTTATGTTGTGAATGTGAATGATTATGTTCTGTATCACCTTTGCTCAGTACATATAAGGTTATACTCTGCTATCTATATTTCTGAAAGTACTGTTATATTCTACTCTTTCCTTTCTTCATTATCTTCCATTCATTTGTATTGATAAGCTATTTTGGTAAAAAAACATTTCAAGATGTTAGAAGTCTAGCCTTAGGATGAAAGTTGTACATTTATATACAATCTTTTCTACTTACTTTCAATAAGGGAACCTCTCCCATAAAGAGGAGGGACTTGCTTTATCCCCTAACTGTGGTTTTGTTAAAGTACCATTTTAAAACTCAATAATTTTTGGCGACTTCTCTGGGGATTTCATTTCAACGTATCCCTTTCTAAAAAACTTCAAAATCTTTTTCGGTTTGGAAACCCTACAATATACACATGGGAAGAAAGCTCTCAGGGTTGAAAATTCTCATTTTCAACTTCTAGAGCAACAAAATTCTCTCTTCTTCCAGCAAGGAGAAACATATGAACTTGTTCAAAGCAAGCACACCTTCTGTTTAAGACAGAAATTCCAAGAATAACATTCCTCCAGAACAACTCAGCCATAATCTTCTTGCTTTGATACTTACTCATGTTTTAGTTCCCCTTCAGACAATCTTCCCATAAAAGATTGGGCCTCTTGCTCTTCCTCAACCATTGCATGAGTTTCCTCAGGAGTAGTAGGAAATATTTTCCTAAATTCCGAGGTGATGGGAAGGTACACCCAGATGAACACATTACAACCTTCAACGTTGCATGTGGGATTCTTGGGATTGAGCATGAAGACATTTTTGTCAGGCTCTTTGTAGAAACATTGCATGATAATGCTACTGATTGGTTCTATCATCTTCCTACTGGGTCAATTACTAATTGGACCACCTTGATAACTCAGTTTGAGAAACGTTTCAAAACTATTGAAGATGTGCATGCTATCTTGGCTCAAATTTCTCATATCAAGAAAGAACCACATGAGCCCATGAGAGAATTTGTGGCAAAATTCAAAAATCTCATTCATAAAATTCCACAGAACACTCATTATGTAGATCAAATCCAAAAATGCTTCTTCCTCAATGCTTAGTTACATGAAGTAAGCTATGCACTAAAGAGAGCTAACCTTGTAACTCTGGATGTTGATCAATGTTTGGCTACCAAGTGTTGAGGATGATTTAATCATGTCCTAGTAAATTGAAAAGAGAACCCTCTAAGTCTAAAGCATCCTCCTCTTCCCTCCATGAACCAATTTAGATCGAGTTAGTGCAGAAGTTGAAAAATGATCTCATTGCCATCAAAAAGCAATTAGCTCAACATACTCCTTATCAAGATATTCCAAGAGGAAATTTTCAGCCTAGGAACCGTTTCCTCCTCAAAATAAATTGCCTATTCAAGGCCCAACTATCAATGTTCTAGTCAATGCAACTTGTGAAGTTCAAGAACCCGATGATGAGGAGTTTAATGAAGACTTTGAAGACCCAGAGGAAGAGGTTGATGAAGAACAAGAGGAACTTGGTGGATCTCAAGCTCATTTCGTCACCACTGAAGGTATGGATGATGAAGATGAATATGATGAAAGAGTGGAAGAGATGAATAGTGAGTCATATGTTGTTATGACTCGGGAGAAAATGAACAGAAAAGAAAAAGTGATGCAGCTTGCTAAGAAATCCAAGGAGTTTCCTATAACTATTCCAGTGGTTGCAAAAAGAGGATCTCCTATTCCCACTTCCTCCATGCAAAAGGTAAGTAATGCTAGTCCTCCTCCTTCTACCTCTATTTCCAAACTTCTTGTCCTTCAATTATTAAAGTTAATAAATCAAAAGGATCTCTTGTTCCTAGTAGTGATGTCCCATCCACCTCCGAGTCTCTTGATATCATTGATCACCTCAAAAAGACCAAAATCTAAATTTCAGAGGCAGAGTTTTACCAAACCCATCCAAAAGCCTTTTCTAAAATGGTAAAATTTGTCAATTCTAAATCCATAGCCTCATCCAATACTTCTAAAGGTATTTTTCCCATTCCCTCTTCCTCACCTCAACCAAGCCTTGTGGTGTAGTCACTTCTGTTATGAGAAAATTGAACCATTCTATGTGACTCTCCTCTTAGTTGGCCATAAACTTAGTAATTGTGTTATAGACTCAGGAGCATCAGAAAATGTAATGCCTGTAAAAGTAGCTCATTCTTTGGGCCTGAATCTAACACGTGCTTTTTGTTCCTACTATTCCATGGAGAGTAGAAAAGTGCCTTTGGTTAGAAGGATTAAAGATGCACAAGTAGCCTTCGCTACTTTTTCAGAGAAAATGGTCTTAGTCACTATTTTGGTTGCTGATATTCCTCCCTCATATGGTATGTTGCTGAGTAGGAATTTCAGTAAAAGAGGGGGTGAAATTTAAATGGACTAGTCACATGATTTGATCCGGTCAATGGAAAAATAAGAAAGATGTTACTTAAAAGAAAACTAAGTATATTGTGAAAAAGACCGATGATCCAAAAGCAAAAATACTCTATGAAGACATATGGCATGGAAACTATATGATCATGTCGGAAGATGAGGCAAGTCTTCTTAAGGGAGTGATTCATGGTACCAATGGATTTGGACTTTGGAGTTTGATGGAAGTTGCTCTTCACTGGTTCAAGCTAGTGTGGTGTTAATCTCTCTAGAAGGGAAGATTCATTCATTTTCTTTCAAGCTTCATTTTGAAAATATACAATACATCTGGTGAGTATGAGGCTCTCATCCTTGGGTTGTGCATGGAAAATGAAATAGGAGTAAAGAATATTTATGCTCATGGTGATGCAGATTTGATTGTGAAATAGGTAAGGGATCTTTACCAAGTCAAGAATAGGAGGTTGAAACATTATAGAAATATTGTTTGGGATTCCATTGAATTCCTTGATGCTTTCTCAATTGAAGATGTGCCAAGAGAAAAGAATACTAGAGATGATTCTCTAGCTGTCTCAGGATATTTATTGATTCCTCATCTAGATTTCTCTCAAGATAAATTTACCATTGAAATGATTCATATGCCTAGTGTGCCAGATAGTGCAAGAAAGCTGGAAGGTTTTCAATTATGATAAACACTTTCTATCTTTATTGGAGCTTAAAGATAACTTCAATCAGTTATATTTGAAGGAAGTGAAACTCTTTCTAGAGAACATGTGCCCTCTAATGAGGACAATATCAAGGAAGAGATGGATCAAGATGGCTGTATTAAGTTGAAGGGTAACATGATTCCCAAAGTACTGGTGAGTCTAGAAGATCTATTTGAAAAACATGATAGGTTCATCAAATATGAAGCTTCTCAAGGGACTCGACAATCTGTTGAGTATGAGAAGGTCAATATTGGAAGCAATGATGAACCCAGGGTGGTGAATATTGGAAAATGCTACACTCAAGAAGAGAAAAAGAAAGTAGTAAACCTATTAAAAAGTATGCCGATGTTCTTTCCTATTCATATTAAGATCTTAAGGATTTTCAACCAAAGGAGATGCATCACTATATCCCTTTGAAACCACGGAATCAAAACTTTCAAGCAAAAGCAAAGCAAGACAATCCTAAGGTTGTTAATATTATTTTTCAAGAGATCCGTAAGTTACTAAACGCCAAGATTATTTTCCTATACATCATTCAACATGGATTGCCAACATTATTCCTATCGGAAAAAATAATGGTGAGATCTGCATCTGTGTAGACTTCAGGAATTTGAATCAGGCCTCTCTAAAAGAAAACTATCCACTCCCCATGATGGATCAAGTTTTGCAAGCTGTCTCAAGCTACGAGATGTTGTCTATGCTAGATGGATTCTTTGAATACAATCAAGTGGAATTCAAGACCCTGCATCAACACAAGACTACTTTTACTACCCCTTGGGGCACCTTTTCCTACAAGAGAATGCCATTTGGTCTTATCAATGATGGTGCCACTTTTCAGAGGGCAATGGATTTAAATTTTGGAAATCTAAAGGGAAAGTGTATTGTTTTGTACCTTGATTATTTGACTATTTTTTCCAAAACAAGGGCAAATCATCTTCAAAGATCTAGAAAACGGTTCTTCAAAATGCAAAGAACATGGAGTTTCCCTCAATCCTAAGAAATATTTCTTTTGTGTTACTGAAGGCAAGTTTCTAGGGCATATTTTTTCCAAAGAAGGGATCAAGATAGATCCAGAAAGAGTTCAAGCAATCCAAGTAGATTCCTCTTCCCACAAGTAAAAAGGGTGTTCACTCTTTCTTTGGCAGGATAAATTTTCTGAGGAGATTCATTCCAAATTTTGTAGAACTGACTATGAGTGTCGCTCACATGATGAAAGGAAAGAAAAAATTTGGTTGGACTTCTGAGGTTAAAGAAGCTTTTGAAGGTATCAAGAAATCCATTGCTAGAACCCCTATCTTAGCATGTCCTGATTTCAAAAAATATTTTATTATCTATTGCTATGCTACAGAGAGTACCTTGAGTGCTGCACTAACTTAGAGAAATTCTAAGGCTCATGAACTTACAATTGCATTCATGAGCTATGTTTGAAAAGGTCATGAATTGAAATATACTATGATGGAGAAACATGCTTTTGAAGTGGTCAAAGCTGTCAAACAGTTTCATTTTTTATATTCTTAATTCTCACTCTATTGTGCTTGTACCTAATGCAACCATCAAGTTTATTCTTCCACAACAGGAGTTTGGAATAAGGCAGACAATTGGGTAGAAAAAGTCCAAGAATATGACCTTGATATCAAGCCAACTAAGATAGTCCAGGGTAAAGGCTTATGTGAGCTTATTGTTGAAGGAGATGATGTAGAATTTTCCACAAAAGCAGTTGATGTTCATGTTGTTCTCTTCCTCAGTTCAACAGATGAGTGGTATGCTGATATTACACATTTTCTTACTTATGGAGAGTGTCCATCCCATTTGAATAATAAGGAAAAGAGAGCTATTAAGCTAAGGTCAAAATATGCATTATGGGAAAATGCTTTGTTCAAGCTAGACATTGATGGAATATTCCTTAAATGTGTGGATAAATAACAACAAAATAAGTTGTTTTTAGCTTTTCACGACCAGGATTGTGGAGGGAATTTATTTTCTATTGTCACTACCCATAAAATCCTTCGTGCACATTACTATTTTCCTACATTGTTTAGAGATACATCAAAATGGGTAGGTAAGTGTGAATCCTATTAGAATTTTTTTGGGAGACCTAAGTTGGCTGCTTTGCCACTCAAACCAGTAGTGATTGATGAACCTTTTCAACAGTGGGGATTAGATTTCATTAGACCTCTTAACCCACCTTCCAATGCTAGACATACTCACGTGCTAATTGCTACAAATTACTTCACGAAGTGGGTAGAGGCTATTCCAGTCAAAAGCACTATTTTTGAGGTGGTGTGTAATTTCATCAAGGAGAACATCTTGATAAGGTTTGGGGTACCAGAAAAAAATTGTGACCGATAATGCTTCCAATTTTTCTTCTTACGAGATGATGGATTTTTGCTATGGCTATGTAATTTCCCTTTCTCATTTTTCATATTATTATCCTTAAGGGAATGGATAAGCAGAATCAACAAGTAATAATATGGTAACCATCATTCGAGAATCTTTTCAAATTCTCTCAAAGGAATTGGCATAAGAAGCTCTATGATGCTCTCTAGGTAGATAGAATTACACCCAAAAGAGCAATTAGGATGTCTCCATTCCAGGTGGTGTATGGAGTTGAAGCTCAGCTGCCAAGAATGGTGGAATTACCGACCTTTCACTTAATGCAGGCTATTGAAGATACAAGTTTCACCAATTCCTTGGACAAGAGGATCATGTATCTCTAGAAGCTGGATGAAGATAGGTTGCAAGTTTTTGATAGAATCTCAGCTCATCAACTAAAGTTGAAATATTTGTTTGAAAATAAATCTATACCCATATATTTTTAAGTAGGAGACATTGTTCATTGTGGGACATGTTATCCAAAAATCTCTCCTAGCGATTTAAATAACTTGCATACACATCCTGCTCCCCTTCTCTTTATTCTATATCCTTCCATTTTCCCTTATGCACCTTCCTCTTGCGCCCTCTTTCTCTCCTATCCCGTCGCACACTCCTTATATGTACCTCTTCGACTTACCTTCCAATCGTTTCCCGACATTCCTCTTGCGTGTTTACATAGATTCAGTTCCTTTGCATGCCCTCTTTTCTTCCTTCCTCCTGCACGCGTGCCACCCCTCTGTTCCATTTCACATGCTTGCTTCTTGATCCCATGTGTCACCTTCAATTTCATTTTCCTCTTTCGCTTTCCCCGCTCACCTCTTTCTTCCACGCGTGTGCCCCTCTTCACCTCTTTTTCCACTTCTCCCTTGTGCCCACATTCCACGTGTTCACCTTCTTTCCACGTGTCAACCTGACACTCCTTTAAAGGTAAAATCTTGAGTGGGTTTTCAAATGAGCACAGAGCCTCCACGTGTCTGGTTTCATAAAAGGACAGGGTCGGGGTTGAATAGTCAAATTAGAGGTAGGCTAGTGGAGAGTGCCAAGTGTCGGCACAAGGTTATTTCCAAGATGAAATTTGGGGCGGGTTTCTAAACAAGCGCTTGGGCGCCACATGTCCAGTGGTAGACTTTTGGCCCTGCTAAGCAAAGAGACTTGGGAAAATACAAAGAAACCCAAGGAGCTTGTAGAGGCCACCACGTGTCATTCCGGCATGTTTTTAAAAGAGAAAGGTAGGGGCCGAATATCCAAGGTGTCTTTGTCATCACCAATCCGGCACTATGATAATTCTCCATCGGGAACTCCTCGTGCTATGATTATTTACTAATGTATAGCCTTTAGTTTAGTGGATGTAATTTAGAAACACAACAACAAACATAACACAATAATACCATAGACTATGATACGAAGGAATGAAGACAAATCTGAAATATAAGTGTAAATTATAATATCAACATGAAATTGTTACAATCTCACCCATGAGGTACTTCAAGTGTTACATGAATTCACTTGCCTTCTAACAATAACTATGGGAGAAACTTCACAATGGATTCTTTAACACACCTTCTAAATGATGGTTTCCTTTACACACTTACTCATACAATATTTTCACTACTTCTCTCTATGCTAAATGAGGGGGTGGACTCTTTATTTATAGGAATTCAGGCTTATCCACCCTATCTCTAAGATAGGATAAGAAAATCTCTTCCGGCCAATCATATTCCATGCCTAAACTCTTGCCTTTACATGTAGGATTATCTTTACGATAAGATAAATCTTATCATCTCACATGGGTTCCACCTTTTTAGACTTTTCCACAAATAAAATACACAAAATATTTATGACATCACTTTTGTCCTTATTACAAATATAATATTTCTAATTCCTAATCATGTAGACCCTACTTTTCAACTTACCCTAACTTTGACATTTTAACATTACCGGACCACTTACGACAAATATTTACTTTTTCCCACAACATTCCTATTGTACTTTTGACTATTACCGTACTATACATTATTGGTGGCATCGCAATCTTGGCAGCACCGTTATCTTTATCGACGCTACTACTAATTATACTTAACAACATCCTATTCCTAATACATACATTAATGAAATAGAAATTACGGAGGAAAATTTTAGTGTCGACATCTTCCCCTTCCTAGCTTCTACTTCGTCCTCGAGAGTAGACTATTCCGGTGCTTAGAAAATCTTTAACTTGTCGTGGTTGACTCATTTCAGTAATGGGAGTGCCATCCAATTCCTCAGTTGATATGTACCATTTTCATGCACAACCTGCTATTTTGTAGGGCCCTATCCATTTTGGAAGAAATTTTCTTTGTCTTCTTTTTTGTATACGGAATCATATACTAGAACCAAGTCATTCACATGAAATGGAGACCAATGGATTTTTTGATCAAAGTATTCCTTCTGCTTCATTTTCTTCTTATAGCTTGTATCATTCGCTATTTCCCTTATTTCCTCTAGCAAATGAAGATGTACCAACCTTTCTTTTACTAAATCACTTTCATCCATCCTTTCATTTTTCATAACTCTCACAATGGGAATATCAAACTCAATAGGAAGAACTGGATCAATGTCATAAGCCAAACCGAAATGGGGAGTATCTTGTTGCTGACTTTGATGTCTCCCTATATGCCTACAATGCCGCATGAATCCTTTTATCCCACTTATGTACTGTAAGGCTGCATCTTTTGCTAGAATTTGACACAACACAAAATTTGTTCATTCCACCTATCCATTTGTGTTTGGCTTGTATGTTGTTGCCTTCCTGTGCTTAATAGAAAACTTGTTGACTAGGTCTTCTACCACCTCATTAATGAAGCGGCTTCCTTGATCCGGGTACAATTTCTAATGGAACACCAAATCGGTGACAATGCATTCATATATGAACCTTGCCACTTCATCCATGGAAGCTATTTTCAATGGCCTAGCTTCAACCCACTTGGTTAAATAATCTGTGGCAACTACAATATACTTATTTTAGCGTGGGGTAGTTGGAAGTGGACTTACAATATATATTCCCACTTTTCAAAGGGACCAAGTAGAAGAATAGGGAATAATGGTGCTGATGAGGTCTTACGGTTACCATGTGTTTGACAAATATCATATGTCTTACAATAATTATAATAATCTCTAAAAAGAGTGGGCGGTGATAAATCGCATCCAAGATCCTTCTTGCTGTAAGTTGTCTAGAGAAGTTTCCTCCACATGTACCATTGTGGAATTATTCTATCAGCTCCTTCCCTTGATCGCATCTAACTTCCCTCTTGTACTATCCATCAGGTCCTATTCGAAATAATACTCCATGTAAAATAGAATATGGATGACTGGCTTGAGTAATCTTCCTCTTAGTCTTTGCATTGGCACAATCAGAAACTTGAATTTATTCAGATAATTCTAAATATCTATGTATTCACTAGGGATTGTGTCAAGGGATAACAATGCTACATCTGGGAATCATCATCATCACAAGATGAACCTAAACCATCATAGGCTCGAGAGAGTGCATCTGCATTGACATGCTTATTTCCCGCCTATTTATAATATCAAATTCAAATTCTTGTAGAAAAATTATCCATCTTAATATCCTCCCGATGGGTTAGGCTTATTTACAATATATTTTAGAGCCTAATGATCTGTTACAACTATAAATTTCTACCATAACAAGTAATTTGTAAAATTCTTTACAAAGAAAAATGAAAGCTAGAGCCTTTTTCGATTACTGGTATGATTTGCCTCAAGACTACTCATTTGTCTACTTCCAAAGTAAACTAGAAGATCATTCCCATTTTCATCCTTTTGGCTTAAAGTACTTCCTAGTGCTGCATTTGAGGCATCAGTATACATAATTAATGGCTTGCTCGAGTCTGGATTCTTTAAAACAAGTGAAGACACCAGGGCTTCCTTTAGTTGTTCAAAAGCTTCATGCGCCTTATTTCTGGTTCATAAGTAACATCTTCTTCAATAATCGGGTTAGTGGTTGTGCAATTTTGAGAAATTCTTGATGAACCTTCTATAGTAACCCACATGGCCTAAAAATGATCTCAACTTATTTTTATTCATAGGAAATGGTAACTCTTTGATTTTTGAAACTTTATCAGATCAATACCAATACCATCTCGGATCCAACATGCCCTAACAAAACGCCTTTAGAACATCCAAAGACACACTTTGTAGGGTTTAGTGAGTCTTGTGCTTCATCTAACCTTTTAAATGCTATCTCCATCTGGTGCAGGTGGTCCATCTTGCTCCCATAGATACAAAAATCATCCGAAATACTCGATGAAGTTCCCAATGTAGAGTTCAAACACCGTATTCATCAAACGCTGGAATGTTGTTAGAGCATTACACAACCCAAAAGGCATAACTCTATAAGAAAACATTCCCAAGGAGTGGTGAATGTGGTCTTGACTAATCTTTCTCTGCTATATGAACTTGTTTGTATCCGCTATATCCATCAAACAAAACTATAACACTCCCGGCCAGCTACTTGCCTAAGATCCGATCTCGAGAATGGAAGAGGGTAATGATCTCTGTCGACACTAAAATTTTCCTCCGTAATTTCTATTTCATTAATGTATGTATTAGGAATAGGATGTTGTTAAGTATAATTAGTAGTAGCGTCGATAGAAGATAACGGCACATCACAAGATGCGGTGCCACCAATAATGTGGAGTACGGTAGAATGATCAAAGTACAATAGGAATGTTGTAAAAAGTAAATATTTGTCATAAGCGGTCCGGTAATGTTAAAATGTCAAAGTTTGGGTAATTAGAGAAGTAGGGTCTACATGATTAGGAATTAGAAATATTATATTGGTAATAAAGACAATGAGTGAGGTCATAAATATTTTGTGTATTTTATTTGTAAAAAGTCTAAAAATGTGGAACACATGTAAAATGATAAGGTTTATCTTATCTTAAGATAAGCTTACATGTATAGATAAAAGTTAAGGTATGGAATATGATTCGTCAAAGTAGATTTTTATCCTATCTTAGAGATAAGATGGATAAGCCTGGAAGTTCTATAAATAGAGAGGCCACCCCCTCATTTAGCATAGAAGGAAGTAGTGAGAAATATTGTAGGAAGTGTGCGAAGGAAGCCATCGGTTTAAAGGTGTGTTGAAGAAGCCATTAAGAGGTGTAATTGTAAAGTTTCTCCCATAGTCTTGGTGAAAGGCAAGTGAAGTCAATAACACTTGAAGTACCTCATGGGTGAGATTGAATATGATTTCATGTTAATATTATAATTTATTTTGATATTTCAGATTTGTCATCATCTGTCTTATCATAGTCGATGGTATTCTTATGTTATGTTGTTGTTTTGTTTCAGCATTACATCCACAAACTAAAGGCTATGCATTAGTAAATAATCATAGCATGAGGAGTTCCGGTGAAGAATTATCATAGTGCCGGATTGGTGATGACATTTTGGTTCGCTTGCAAGGACCATTCCTCGGTGGATTTTCTGGAGAGATATTCCCACTTAGTCAAAAATCAATTAGAGGGTAACCTTGTTTTTACTGTGCATAGTAGTTACCATGGTAAAGTCATTTTTGCTGGAATAGTATTTACCGCAGTAAAGTCACTTTTTACCGTGAATAGTATTTACCGCAGTAACTTCACTTTTTACCGTGAATAGTATTTACCGCAGTAACTTCACTTTTTACCGTGAATAGTGTTTACCATAGTAAAGTCAGTTTTTACCGCAGTAAGTCAAGTTTTACCATAGTTTACCGTGGTCATTTCTATTTTACTGTAGAAAGGTGTAAAGTCACTTTCTAGTATAGTGATTCCAATTATTTGTACACATAAGTCTTGTTGATTGTACTTGTGAGTTGGTATTTCACGGTGGTTACTTTTGAAAATGGGAAAGATTCCTGTTTTTTCAGCTCAATCTAATGAAGATGCTTCTTCTTTCATTCAAGATTTTAAGTGATCTTGTATTTGTAATGGCCTTATAAGAAGGGAACAATGGACTGAATTTTTTCCTACCTTTTTGGATGGTTCAACACTTAGGTGGTTTGAAACACTAGGTGATAATGTGAAAATTCATGGGATTTATTAACTGAAAGTTTTCTTAAAGAATTTGGTGAACAACAGAAATATACAGATCTCATGATCAAGATCACAAAGCTATCCCAAGGAGAGAAGGAGAAGATAAGGGATTATCATGCTCGTGTTCTAGAGCTAAGGAGGAAGCTCGATGCCCAGATCCGGAAGGAAGGACTAGCGGATGGGTTGATGAATGGCATGGATAATCTCCTCTATAAGCACTTCATTCTTGGGATGAAGCCAGAGATCAGACAATGAGTGAAGTATGACCGCCCAGCTACCATTGAACAAGCAAAGGAGATTGCAAGAAGGCAAGAAGAAAGCATGGAAGAGGAGCCCAAAGAAATTGTTGCTAAAGTAGAGCCTACACTAGCACCTTTGGTCTAGAATCCACAACCACTCCTGGTGAGCACAAATATTTCTCCTAGTACATCTAATGAGTATGAAGATCTACTCAAAAAGATGGGTCAATTAACTATTAATCTTCTTCAAGGAAAGGAATTTAGTTCTCAGGGAGGAGATAGAGGTCCAAAAAGAAATATTTCTGAAGTTGTTTGTTATGGTTGTTATAAAAAGGGTCATTATAAGTATAATTGTCTAGATAGAGCTTCTACATCTGGTAAAGGAGATAATGATAAAGGAAAAGCACCTGTGAATTCTTTTGATGTAGTAGATAAGAGCAGAAATAATGAAGTAGATGTGTTTGTAACAAAAAGAAAGAAAGAAAAAGATAATCAAGATGGAAATAATCCTAAGAAGATGAAAGAAGAAACTAGTAAGAAACATGGGAGAAGAAAGTTGGGTGTGCAGGATTTTCTGATTTCACAGGGGCAAGGACCATATTCCATCTTGGAAGATCTGTCCAAAAGGCCCGCAAATATTACATATGGTCAACTCTTAGCAATGTCTTCTCGGGAAGAGGTGGGAGTTGCGAGGTGGACTCAATGCTCAAAGAAGAAATGAGGTTGAGGTCCTTGTTTTGGAGGCAGAGGAAGATCCTTATGCTCCACAAGCCGAGGTATTATGTAATGGTATTTCAATTCATGATGTCTTAGTTGATGGAGGTGCTGCGATTAATGTAATGACCGAGTCTCAGTAATGAATATGTTGGGTTTAAAATTGATCGCCATTCAACACTTATGTTAAGGTCATTAAATAAAAGAAAAACTAAACCGAAGGTGTAGTTTCAAATGTGGCAATATCTGTTATGGGTGTGGTATGTGTGGTAGACTTTTAGGTGATGAAAATGGTAATCTGCTATTGTGCACTCCAATGTTACTAGGAAGACCATGGCTAAGGAGAGTTCATGCAAGAAACTAATGGAATGAAGGTTTCATGACACTTGGACGTGGTAGAGAGAGGGTGAAGATAAATGTGATCCTCGACATCATAAGGCGAACTCGTGGATTCAAGTGATGAAACCGATGATTGGACATCCTCTCGATTACTCTAGTACAAAGTGAAGTGAACACCGAAGATGAAGAAAGTGAGGTGGATGTTTCAGTCATGGATATCCTTCCACCACACCAACTCATGACCCCATAAAATTATCTCAAGAAGAAGTTGATGATCGTGTCCAACAAATAAATATTGGTGATGTTGTGATGGAGAGTGAGAAGGAATCCTACCTCATGCTCTTTCGAAGGTACATACACCTATTCACTTTTGATTACAAGGAAATCCGTCAAGTAAGTTGGGTAGAACATTGTATTGAGTGGTAGATGGTGCTAAGCCCATAAAGCAAATGCCATATAAAATGAATCCTAATTTTTCCAAGACCGTAAAAGAAGAAATAGATAAGTTGCTTGATGCGGGATTCATATTTGTTGTGGAGAATTCAGAATGGGTTTCTCCCATTTTGATCTCAATAAAAAAGAATGGGAAGCTACGCATTTGTGTTGATTACAGGAAGCTCAATAAGGCAACAAAGAAGGATCATTACCCTCTTCCATTCTCAGATCAGATCTTGGACGAAGTAGCTGGCCAGGAGTGCTATAGTTTTGTTGATAGATATAGCGGCGACAACCAAGTTCATATAGCGAGAGAAAGATCAGCTGAAGACCACGTTCACCACTCCTTGGGGAACGTTTGCTTATAGAGTTATGCCTTTTAGGTTGTGTAATGCTCCAACAACATTCCAGCGTTTGATGAATAGGGTGTTTGAACCCTACATTGGGACCTTCATCAGAGTATTTCTGGATGATTTTGCATCTATGGGAGCAAGTTGGTCCACCGCACCAAATGGAGACAAGCATTTTAAAGGTAGATGAAGCACAAGCCTCACTAAACCCTACAAAGTGTGTCTTTGGATGTTCTAAAGGCATTTTCTTAGGGCATGTCAGATCTAGAGATGATATTGGTACGATCCCGATAAAGTTTCAGAAATCAAAGATTTACCATTTCTTCTTAATAGAAGTAAGTTGAGATCATTTTTAGGCCATGTGGGTTACTATAGAAGGTTCATCAAGAATTTCTCAAAGATTGCATGACCACTAACCCGAGTTCTTGAAGAAGGATGTTACTTATGAACAAGGAAATAAGGCGCATGAAGCTTTTGGACAATCAAGGAAGCCTTGGTGTCTTGACCTGTTTTGAAGAATCTAGATTGGAGCAAGCCATTCATTGTGTACACTGATGCCTCAGATGCAGCACTAGGAAGTACTTTGAGCCAAAAGGATGAAAATGGGAATGAACATCCAATTTACTTTGGGAGCAGATAAATGAGCAAAGTCTTTGAGGTAAATTATATCAGAATCGAAAAAGAGGCTCGCTATCATTTTTACTATAAAGAAGTTTAGAAATTACTTGCTAGGGCAGAAATTTCTAGTTGTAATAGATCATCGAGGCTCTAAAATATATTGTAAATAAGCCTAACCCATCGGGAGGATAGCAAGATGGATAATTTTGCTACAAGAGTTTGAATTTGATATTATAGATAGGCCAGAAAGAAGCATGTCAATGCGCAGATGCACTCTCTTGAGCCTATGATGGTTTAGGATCATCTTGTGATGATGATGATTTCCCGATGCAACATTGTTATCCTTGACACAATCCCTAGTGAATACATAGATATTTGGAATTATCTCGAATGAATTCAAGTTTCTGATGGTGCCAATGCAAAGACTAAGAGAAAGATTACTCAAGCTGATCGTCCATATTCTATTCTCGCATGGAGTATTATTTCGAATAGGACACGATGGACAAGACAAGAGGGCGTTGGACGTGATCAAGGGAAGGAACTGCTAGAAGAATTCCACAATGGTACATTGGAGGGCACTTCTCTCCGGACAACTTACAAAGAAGAAGGATCTTGGATGCAGTTATCACCTGGCCCACTCTTTTTAAAGATTGTTATAATTATTGTAAGACATGTGATATTTGTCAAACACATGGTAAAGCTGTAAAACTTCATCAGCTCCATTATGTCATATTCTTCCCTTGGTCCCTTTGAAAAGTGGGGAATAGACATTGTAGGTCCACTTCCAACTACATCACGCCAAAATAAGTATATTGTAGTTGCCACATGCATTATTTAACCAAGTGGGTTCAAGCTAGGCCATTCAAAACAACTTCCATGGATGAAGTGGCAAGGTTCATGTATGAACGCATTGTCACCAAATTTGGTTGCCCATTAGAAATTGTAATAGATCAAGGAAGCCACTTCATTAATGAGGTGGTAGAAGCCCTAGTCAATAAGTTTTCTATTAAGCATAGGAAGGCAACAACATACAAGCCAAGCACAATTGGACAGGTGGAACGAACAAATTTTGTGTTGTGTCAAATTTTAGCAAAAGATGCAGCATTGCAGGTACATAAATGGGATAAAAGGATTCATGCAACATTGTGGGCATATAGGGCAACATCAAAGTTAGCAACAGGATACTCCCCATTTCAGTTGGCCTATGGCATTGATCCAGTTCTTCCTATTGAGTTTGATATTCCCACTGTGAGAGTTATGAAAAATGAAAGGATGTATGAAAGTGATTCAGTAAAAGAAAGGTTGGTACATCTTCATTTGCTAGAGGAAATGAGAGAAATAGCAAAGGATACAAGCCATAAGAAGAAAATGAAGCAGAAGGAATACTTTGATCAAAAGATCCGGTGGTCTCCATTTCATGTGAATGACTTGGTTCTAGTATATGATTCCAGATACAAAAAAAGAAGACAGAAAATTTCTTCCAAAATGGATGGGGCCCTACAAAATAAAGCAGCTGGCATGAAAATGGTACATACCGATTGGAGGAATTGGATGGCACTCCCATTACGAAATGGGTCAACCATGACAAGTTGAAGATTTTCCAAGCACCAAGAATAGTCTACTCGAGGACGGAGTAGAAGCTAGGAAGGGGGAAGATGTCGACACTAAAATTTTCCTCCGTAATTTCTATTTCATTAATGTATGTATTAGGAATAGGATGTTGTTAAGTATAATTAGTAGTAGCGTCTGATAGAAGATAACGGTGCCGTCGATGCAGTGCCGCTAATAATTGGAGTACGGTGAAGCAGTCAAAGTAGAATAGGAATGTTGTAAAAGTAAATATTTGTCGTAAGCGGTCCAGTAATGTTAAAATGTCAAAGTTTGGGTAATTAGAGAAGTAGGGTCTACATGATTAGGAATTAGAAATATTATATTGATAATAAAGACAAGGAGTGAGGTCATAAATATTTTGTGTATTTTATTTGTAAAAAAGTCTGAAAATGTGGAACCCATGTAAAATGATAAGGTTTATCTTATCTTAACGAGATAAGCTTACATGTACGAGATAAGAGTTAAGGTATGAAATATGATTTGTCAGAGTGGATTTCTTATCCTATCTTAGAGATAAGATGGATAAGCTCGGAAGTTCTATAAATAGAGAGGCCACCCCCTCATTTAGCATAGAAAGAAATAGTGAGAAATATTGTAGGAAGTGTGTGAAGGAAGCCATCGGTTTAAAGGTGTATTGAAGAAGCCATTAAGAGGTGTAATTGTAAAGTTTATCCCATAGTCTTGGTGAAAGGTAAGTGAAGTCAATAACACTTGAAGTACCTCATGGGTGAGATTGTAATGCTTTCATGTTAATATTATAATTTATTTTGATATTTCAGATTTGTCATCATTCTGTCTTATCATAATCGATGGTATTCTTGTGTTATGTTGTTGTTTTGTTTCAGATTACATCCACCAAACTAAAAGGCTGTGCATTAGTAAATAATCATAGCACGAGGAGTTCCCGGTGAAGAATTATCATAGTCTTTGGATTGGTGATGACAGATCTTTCTTTGTTGCCTTATTAAGCTTCCTATAATCAACACAAATGTGTAGCTTCTTATTCTTTTTTATTGAGATCACAATGGGAGAAACCCATTCTGAATTCTCCACAACAAATATGAATCCTGCATCAAGCAACTTATGTATTTCTTCTATTACAGTCTTGGAAAAATTAGGATTCATTCTATATGGCATTTGCTTTATGGGCTTAGCACCATCTACTAGCTCAATAGAATGTTCTACCCAAATTACTTGATGGAGTTATTTGTAATCAAAAGTGAATAATTGTATGTACCTTCGAAAGAGATGGAGGTAGCATTCCTTCTCACTCTCCATCACAGCATCACCAATATTTATTTGTTGGAGACGATCATCAATTTCTTCTTTAGAAAATCTTATGGGTTCATGAGTTAGTGTGACTGGAAGGATATCCATGACCGAAACATCAACCTCCCTTTCTTCATCTTATGTGTCCACTTCACTGGTACTAGAGTAATTAGAGGATGTCTAATCATCAGTTCCATCACTTTAATCAAGAGGTTCTACCTTATGATGCCGAGGGATCACATTTATCTTCACCTCTCTCTCGCCACGTCCAAGTGTCATGAAGCCTTCATTCAAGTAGTTTCTTACATGAACTCTCCTCGCCATGGCCTTCCCAACAACATTGGGTAAGCAGCAGATTACCATTTTTTATCACTTGAAATTCTACCACACATACAACACCCATAACAAATATTGCCACATTTGAAACAACACCTTCTCGGTTTAGTTTTTCCTTTATTTAATGACCTTAACATAAGTGTTGAGGGATGATCAATTTTAAACCCAACATATTCATTACTGAGACTCGGTCATTACATTAAGCGCAACACCTCCATCAACTAAGACATCATGAATTGAAATACTATTATATAATACCTCAGCTTATGGAGCATAGGGATCCGCCTCGCCTCCAAAAACAGGGACCTCAACCTCCTTCCTTCATTGAGCATTGAGTCCACTTCATAGCTCCCCTCTTCTCGAAGACATAACTTAAGTTGACCATATGTAATATTTGTGGGGCTTTTGGATAGATTTTCTAAGATGGAGTATGGTCCTTGTCCCTATGAAATTAGAAAATCCTGCACACCCAAATTTCTTCTCCTATGTTTCTTACTAGTTTCTCCTTTCATCTTCTTAGGATCGTTTCCATCTTGGTTATCTTTTTCTTTCTTTCTTTTTGTTACAAACACATTTGCTTCATTATTTATGATCCTATCTATTACATCAAAAGAATTCACAGGTGATTTTCCTTTATCATTATCTCTTGTACCAGATGTAGAAGCTCTATCTAGACAATTATACTTATAATGAACCTTTTTATAACAACCATAACATACAACTTCAAGAATGTTTCTTTTTGGACCTCTATCTCCTCCCCGAGAACTAAACTCCTTTCCTGAAGAATATTAATAATTAATCGACCCATTTTCTTGATCGGATCTTCATACTCAATAGATATACTAGGGAAAATATTTGTGCTCACCGAGAGTGGTTGTGGATTCTGGACCAAAGGTGTTGGTGTAGGCTCTATCTTAGCAGCAATTTCTATGGGGTCCTCTTCCATGCTTTCTTCTTGCCTTTTTGCAATGTCCTTTTCTTGTTCAATGGTAGCTGGGTGGTCATACTTCACTCATTGTTTGCTATATCGGCTTCATCCCAAGAATGAAGTGCTTACAGAGGAGATTATCCACGCCATTCATCAACCCATCAGTTAATCCTTCATTCCAGATCTGGGCATCAAGCTTCCTCCTTAGCTCTAAAACACGAGCATGATAATCCCTTATCTTCTCCTTCTCTCCTTGGGATAGCTTTGTGATATCAATCATGAGATCTGCATATTTCTGTTGTTCACGAAATTCTTCAAGAAAACTTTCAATTAATAAATCCCATGAGTTTTTCACATTATCACCTAGTGTTTCAAACCACCTAAGGGCTGAACCATCCAAAAAGGTAGGAAAAAATTCAGTCCATTGTTCCCTTCTTATGAGGCCATTACAAATGCAAGATTGTTTAAACTCTTGAATGAAAGAGGAAGCATCTTCATTAAATTGAGCTGAAAAAACAGAATCTTTCCCATTTTTAAATGTAACCACGATGAAATACCAACTCACAAGTACAATCAGTAAGACTTATGTCCAAAAATAATTGGACTCACTACAATAGAAAGTGACTTTACACCTTTCTACAGTAAAATAGGAATGACCACGGTAAAACTTGACTTACTACAGTAAAAACTGACTTTATTGTGGTAAACACTATTCATAGTAAAAAGTGAAGTTATTGTGGTAAATACTATTCATGGTAAAAAGTGACTTTACCATGGTAACTACTATGCACAATAAAAACAAGGTTACCCTCCAAATGATTTCTGACTAAGGGGGAATATTTCTCCAGAAAATCCACCAACGAGGAATGGTCCCAACGGAACCAAAATGTCATCACCAATCCGGCACTATGATAATTCTCCACCGGGAACTCCTCGTGCTATGATTATTTACTAATGCACAACCTTTAGTTTGGTGGATGTAATTTGGAAACACAACAACAAACATAACACAAGAATACCATAGACTATGATATGAAGGAATGATGACAAATTTGAAATATAAGTGTAAATTATAATATCAACATGAAATTGTTACAATCTCACCCATGAGGTACTTCAAGTGTTACTGAATTCACTTGCCTTCTAACAATAACTATGGGAGAAACTTCACAATGGATTCTTTAACACACCTTCTAAATGATGGCTTCCTTTACACACTTACTCATACAATATTTCTCACTACTTCTCTCTATGCTAAATGAGAGGAGGTGGCCTCTTTATTTATAGGAATTCAGGCTTATCCACCCTATCTCTAAGATAGGATAAGAAATCTCTTTCGACCAATCATATTCCATGCCTAAAATCTTGCCTTTACATGTAGGCTTATCTTCTACGATAAGATAAACCTTATCATCTCACATGGGTTCCACCTTTTTAGACTTTTCCACAAATAAAATACACAAAATATTTATGACATCACTCTTTTGTCCTTATTACAAATATAATATTTCTAATTCCTAATCATGTAGACCCTACTTTTCTACTTACCCTAACTTTGACATTTTAACATTCTTTGGACCACTTACGACAAATATTTACTTTTACCACAACATTCCTATTGTTCTTTTGACTATTATTGTACTATACATTATTGGCGGTGTCGCACCGACAAAGTGCCGTTATCTTCTATCGACACTACTACTAATTATACTTAACAACATCCTATTCCTAATACATACATTAATGAAATAGAAATTACGGAGGAAAATTTTAGTGTCGACAGTCTGCAAGGTGCCACATGGACCCGGACGGAAAACTCTTAAAAATATTGTGCAACCGTAATCCAAATATTCAAATGGCCATATGTTTTGTGGAAACTTATATTTTGGGCAGAGAAGACTTTTGGAAATGTCTCGACACCCTCCACGCCATGGAAACATAAAATATCATTCTTAATAGGATTTGGTGGGTAAAAATGGGAAAATTTCTATCAGGCCATTAAAGTAGAATCAAATTTCTTCAACCACCAAATTTAATTCGATTCGATCCGTCGTTCTTCCTTCTTCAACACGCCAAGCAGACAAGGAACTAGACATGAAAAATTTGGGGTGGATTTGAGAGAGGCATTGATTGATAGTGGTTGAGCTTTCAAAGCAGGATTCAATGCGTCTCGAGGTGGTTGAAGTAGGATTCAAATTTTCCCTCTTCTCTCTCTTATTCTTCCTATATATTGTAATGAAGAGGCATATTCAAATGGTTGGACACTCTGGATCCTTACGCATGTTGCTAAGGACTCCATATTTTCTGTATTTTGAGTTGTAGACCTCCATGTTTGGCTCTTGCATGTGGATATCGGCCTCCTTATCATTGTAACATTTCTGTGCATTTTTGGAAGTAATAGAAGCATCATTTTGTGACTATTCTTTGTCCTTACATGTTTACATTCCTTCTTATTGCCTCTTCTCTTACATTGTGTATTTTTTTGCTATTTCAAGTCCCTTACACTCCATACTTTGTTGTGTTCCATGAGAATGATATGGTGAATGTGTATTTATTTGTCTTTACTCGTACCTAGCCTCCTTTCACACATTGCCTATCATTCTCTCTCTAAATAGATAGTGTTCACCCCTCTTTTCGGTGCTCTCACCTTTTAGTGTAGTTTACTTCATGTCATCCTTCTTTCCCGGTCCTTTGGCATTCTTAGCTTAGTTTCCATTTTTCAACACTAGAGAGTAGTAGTAGTAGTAGTAGAAATAGATAGAGGACCAGACTTCTCTCGAAGATCCGTCCCAAGCTTGCAAGGTCCCACAACTTGGGGACAGTTCCATTATGGTCTCAAACACCTTGGCCCTTTCGAGATCCGAGACACGGGTACACGTTTGAGAAACCAACAGATTCCTTCAAGATTAGGTATCTATAATTTCATTAATTTTTTTCAAAAGCTTGTGCTTCCGGATTCAAAATGGCAACCTCAAAAAAGAAATAGGGTGAATCTATGGGATGATAACTAGTATTCGATTAGACCTTTTCTACGAGATCTATGCGAAGATCCTTTAAAGAGGAATAAATTATCAAGTGGGGTTTCAAATTTTAGGATTGTATTTTTTTCTCATGGAATTAGAAGCTAGATTTCCCTTCCCTATGGATGATTTTGAAAATAAAGAAGGCACATAATTTCTTTTCGGGATTATGGGGTCCTCTCCCTACCCTCGCTAAAGCATCACATGATAGGATTATATGGGTAAGGTGGAATTCGGGATCCATGATGGTTAAGGCTTTGTACATAAATTTTTATGACATTATGAAGGTCAGGGATGAGTCTGTGAAATTTCTAGCAAATATTGTGTGGTAGAAGGAAGGCTTACCTAAGGAAAACATTTTTTTGTGCCTGGAAACTTTAGGTAAATGTTTAACGTATGATAATTTGATGAAAAGAGGTTTTCACGGTCCTGCCTTTTGCTTTCTTTGTGAAGAATGGGATGAATCTGGTAATCATCTTTTCATTCATTGTCCTTTTTCTCTTCAAATCTGACATATAGTATGGCATCAATGGAACATATCCTGGGTCTTTCCTCGCTCGGTTTTTGATCTAATTTCTCAATGGAATTGGAAAATTGTCCATAAAGGTCTTCAACTCCTTTGGAACTTAACTCCTGTGGCGGTCATTTGGAGTTTGTGGCTTGAAAGGAATAGAAGGACTTTTTATGGTAGTAAGCTTTTAGTGCGTCAAGTTTGGAATAGGATTGATGGTCTTATTTCTGATTATGTTAAATCTTGGAGAAATCATTTAGATTATAGAACTAGTTTAGATAGAATACTATGTGGAAATTGGCCTTCAATTCCTTGGAATTATGTTAATGGCCCTCCTGATAAGGGGAGTAAGGAAAATATGTTTGTTTGTGGAGACCTCTAGAGGAGGGATGAATCAAATTAAACTTTGAAGGCGCTTCCAGAGGTAACCTTCCTGCAATGCAAGATGTGGTTGTATTTTCAGAGATTCTATTTGAAAAATTATTTTAGCCTTGGTTCTTTGATCTGTGGAGTATCCTCTAATAATGTGGTGGAAGGAATTCCACTCGTTTTTGGATTATTGGAGGAAAAAAAGTAGAATTGGAAGCATTTGTGGATTGAAGGAGATTCAAAAACTATTATTGGTTTGGCCCAAGGTAAAATTTATAAGGCATGGGAACCTGAATTAAGTTTTTCTAAAGATTAAATCTATTCTCTCTTTATTTTTCGAGATTAGATTCTCCCATGTCAAAAGAGATAGGAATATGGTGGTTGATTGCTTAGCCAATAGGGGTGTTGAGTTGTGGGAAAATTTCCATTTAAAATGTCAAGTGTGGAAGTGACCTTTTCCAGTGACATCGTGTCCCTTATATCAAAGGATGCTAGGTTGGAAGATGGTAATGAGGGGGAGTAATTGTTGTTTCCATCGAGCACTTATATCTATTATTGGATTGATGATGATTTATTAGGGGATATCTTCTCTAGATCTATGATGAGATATATAGATCTTTTATTTACATCTA
This sequence comes from Taxus wallichiana var. yunnanensis, assembly GCA_018340775.1. Lineage (NCBI taxonomy): Eukaryota > Viridiplantae > Streptophyta > Pinopsida > Cupressales > Taxaceae > Taxus > Taxus wallichiana. The sequence continues at coordinate 222,098,278 of CM031235.1, forward strand.
TACTACACAAGATTAAGATCACATGCTCCTACATGCATGTGAGGTGCATTATGGAGGGATTTTTAAGTTGGGCCTAACAGGGGTTTTCATTCGCTTATGTGAATTTGTTTTGGGATAATAATTGGAGGTAGTTATTTTGGTCCTCCGTCGGGTGGTATGTAATTTAATAGTAGTGGTGTTTACGGGAGAATCAGTAGATGGTCTCGAACCGTAAAATAAAGAGGGCCTTAATCGGTGAAGCAATTGGTGAGTCCTTATCATCCTAGATGGATGGGAAAATTAGCAATGTTGCCATGATGGGTTATTAAGAAAAGGTGTGGTATGTTGTGGAAAGATTTGAAGAGGATGAGGAGGTAGACATATGTGAAAGTATGAGGAAATTAATGATTGACCCCAATCAATCAATTGGAAGAAGAAATGTATTTGACATGGCTCAAGGTTTGAGTGAGGAAAATATCTTATTTAAATATTCTAGGTAATTCATTCGAACAAAGAGCATCTAAGTTTGGAGGAGCGCTTAATTAACATGCAATTTCATATCTATACCTTGGCTAGAGGTGTGCATGATGTTTCCTAAGGGTTAGAGGATTTGGCAGAGAACTAGGTGGTGGTACTTCTGACAAGTGCTAAGGTGGAAATGATAGAATCTTGTGTGGATCTATCATCTTCATTTGCATAAAGAATAGACAATTTAGATGTGGAAATCATTTCAGAAATGCCACCGAGAGGTAGTAAGGACTCGGGAGTAGATGGTTCGGTCTCGTGTCCTATATTTGTAAATTTTTGTGCCCAAATTTCTATGGTTTGTAGTTATTTTTTCTCGGGATTTTAGGATTTTTATAGCTCTTCCCATGGATTTTGTATGTAAAAATCATGATAACGTACCTACACAAACTATGAGAGTCCATTGATGATTGATAATATCATGGATTGGTGCTTCATGTAATTTTTGCGTTGTGCTAAGGACTTTTCCCTAGGTATCAATAGAAATTTTTTTGTATAAATCTTGTGATGGAAAGAAGAAAATTGTTAGTTTTTTGTTATAAGGAAGATATTCATTTAATTTGGGTTCACCATAAATTTGGTTTAGAAGAAAGATCATTGAGATTGCATGCTTACAATACACTCTTAGTATCATTTTAAAATGTGTATTGTTAAATAAAAATGTTTCTTTCAAGCTTTAGTAGTCTTACAAATAGTCTCTTGGATATTTTTGTTTCTAGTTGAAAAGGAAAAATGGTTTTTTTTTCTCTTGAAATATTTGGATTGAAAATAGTTTTGTGTTATCTCCTTCAATATGTATTCTCTTTGTTAGGGTTAGCACACCAGTTGTATAGATAATATATCAGATCTAAGCATGCATGCAAATAAAAGTGGATATTCTACCAGAAGAAATATACAAAACAAGAGACATAAATCAACACCAGATTTAACGTGGTTCACCCAGTGTGGGCTATGTCCACCAAGAAACAAGCCAATATATTATCCAAAGCTTTGACAAGATATACAATGAAGATTTACAATTTTCCACTTCTCAAGATTTTTACTTCATCACCAAGAATTCTCTCTCTCACCAAAATTTTCAAGTTTTTCTTAATTCTTGTTAATACTTACTTATAAACCCTAATTTTTATGCTTATATAGTCATTTATAAACTTAGGGCACTTATCCATGCAATTACAATCAATATATATAATTTAATGCTAAAAATAGATTTAATTCCCGAAAGTTAATTAAAACATCCTCACACAGTAATGTAACCGATCTTTGGTTAGCCCTAACCGATGCCGATTCCTCCTTTCTTGAAAAATGCCGATCCCCCAAGTGATGAATGTTTCTTGTGTTTTCTAGTAAGTTTCACATTGCATGCTAAACTAGAGTAATTTAGTTCAACAACTCAACAATCTCCCACTTGGAGATTAATTACTACACCATACTTGTACAACATCATTCTTAGATCCTTCCTTATCTATGTTTCTTCCTCTTGTAGTCTTAGACTCGAAGACCAACAGAAGTGGAGTGTAGCTCCAAATTCTCCTTTGTTAATGAGTTCATTAGCATATCCGTAGGGTTCTCACTTGTATGAATCTTTTCTAGATTCAACTACCCATTCTCTGATACCCAATGTATGAAGTGATACCTCAACTAAATGTGTTTCATTCTCGAATGAAACGCTGAGTTATTTTCCAAATGAATTGCACTCTAACTGTCATTGAATAGTTTAGTATCATCTTGATCCTTTCCCAATTCTTCCATGAACTTACTCATCTATATCATCTCCTTGCTAGCCTTTGTAGCTGCAACATAATTTTCCTCCGTAGTAGACAAAGCACCAACCTATTGTAAAAATGTATCCAATACTACTTCTCCTACCATCCATATATCCAGCCATATCCAAATCAACATATCCACATAATATATGAACCTCCATAGCATACCGCATGCTAGATGTCCCTTTCAAATACCGAGTATCCATTGGAATGCATTATAATGCTCTTTACTTGGATTGGCCATATATCTACTCACAAATCCCACTTTGCGCCTATGCAATGTCCAGTGCAGTATAAACCATAACATACATGAGACTCCCAACTGCTGAAGCATATGGCACTCATGTCATGTATTTTACCTCCTCATATGATGAAGGACATTGATCTTTTCTTAATTTGAAGTGTCCAACCATAGGTGTACTAACAGGTTTTACATTCTGCATCTTGAACCTTTCTAACACCTTGTAGATATAATCCTCCGAGAAAAATACAATTTCTTGTTTTTCTGTCTCTATTTATTTTCATGCCAAGGAATCTTTTTACAACTACTAAATCCTTCATAGAAAATGTGTGAGCTAGCTTTCCCTTAAGCTCACCAATGTCATGCATACTAGATCCTACAATAACCATATCATCCACATATAATAAAAAAATACTATAGCTCCTATTTTTAAGCTTCTTGAAATAAACACAATGGTCGATTAACATCTCAAGTAACCATGCTCATGCATAAAACTATCAAACCTCATGTACCATTTCCTTGGAGCTTGCTTGAGCCCATATAGACTGCTTTTTCAACTTGCACACTAATTTCACCTTACCCTTAACTTCATATCCAAGTGGCTTCGCATATAAATATCTTCATCCAAATCACCATAAAGGAATGTTGTCTTCACATCTAGTTTCTCTAAATGCAAATCCTTTACTACAACTAAGCTCAATACAATATTAATAGAAGTCATCTTAATAATAGGAGAAAATATTTCACCAAAGTCAATACTTACTTTCTGTGTAAATCCCTTTACTACAAGCCTTGCCTTGTACCTTTTCTGTCCACCCTCTTCTTCTTTGATCCTGTAAACCCACTTGTTTTGCAATGTTCCCTTACCTGCTGGTAACTTAACCAAATCCCAAGTCTGGTTATATTCCAAGGAGTCCATCTCCTTATCCATGCCATGCTCCCACCTTTGGACATGGGTCTTATCCTATATTGCTTCTTCAAAGCTCTCTCGGTTCACCATTATCATCACAATAATAAATTAAATAGAGAAGGTGTAAATATTTCTGGAGGTTTACTTACCCTTTGTGACCTTCTCACATGAGTTTGGGGTATCGAGGCTCAATCGGACCCTGGACATTTCTATCAAAATCTGAAAGTGACTCGACGTAAGTCACCTCTAACCAACGTTAGTTCGCTAAATAATTCCAATTTGGCTCTTTCAGAATCGATATTAGTTCTCTTGATCGATGTTGGTCGGGGATAAACCAACACCGATTCATTGTGTAACCATGTAGGTAATACTTTTAAATCCGAGAGTTCATTTTCATTCACAAAATTCTTAACTAGTTCATCCTTGGGTTCCAAAATTTGATCCCTATACATTCTCTTTTCATTCCATTCAACATCACAACTCCTAATAATTTTAGAATTCTCTAAATCCTAAAAACGGAAACTGAAATCACCAGATCCATAACCAATGAAAGTGTACCTCTTGGATTTTGCATCCAAAATTTTCCTTATTTCCTTATCAACATGCACAAAAGATTCTGAACCAAAAAATTTAAGAAAAGAAAGATCTACCTCTTTTCCGGTCTAAGCTTCCTTTGGTATTCCTCTATATAGTGAACTTTAAGGCCCACAATTAATCAAATAAACCGCTTTATCGAACTACTTCCACCCAAAGCGTAAGGGCAGTCCAATGAATGTATTGTCATACTTCTAGCACATTTATGATTGTCCTGTTCATTCTTTCTACAACACCATTCTCATGGGCTGTTCTTATAATCGTTCTTTCTCTATGTATCTCATTCACTGAACAATAATCATTGAAATCCTTACTACAACATTCACCACCATTTTTAGATCTAAGACACTTTAAATTAGAATTTGATTCATTCTCAATAAGGGTCTTCCATCTCTTAAAAGTCTCAAAAACATCAAATTTATGTTTAATACAATAAACCCATACCTTTCTTGTAGCATCATCAATGAAAGTAACATAATATTGGGATCCTCCATGAGAAACTACCTGAGCTGGTCCCCACACATTTGAGTGTACAAGCTCCAATTTTTTTCTCCTTCTTATTTTCCCCAACTTTGAGAAATATCACTCTCTTTTTCTTTCCAAAGATACAATGCTCACATAAATCAAGATCTAAATCTTTCAAATATGATAACTTACCCTTAGCCTTTAAGATATACATTCCTTTTTGACTCATATGGCCCAACCGATTATGCCACATGTATGCATCTGAATCAAGTAGATAATACATAAAATGAATCAAGAATCTGGTAGATAAATATAATGTTCCTACCTTATTACCTCTTGCCACAACAAAATCACCCTTGGTGACTTTCCAAGAGTCTCCTGTAAAAGTAACCATGTAACTAGATTCACCTAGTTGCCCTGTAGAAATAAGATTCCTCCCGAGGCTTGGCACATGCCTCACATCTTTCAATACCCATGTATTTTCATTCTATAATTTTAGATGAACTTCCCCTTTACCAGTAATACTGCAAGGTTCATCATCACCCAAATAAACATGCCCAAAATTTCCTGGACATAATTTATGAAATAACCCTTATTAGGGGTTGCATGGAAAGAAGCTCATGAATCTAAAACCCATGATTAAATTCTATTATATAAATAAAGAATAAGAGCATCTTGCATTACCTCTGATGCAACAAGAATTTCTTCTTTACCTTTGTCTAGTTTTTGGTTATCTTTATCCTTTGACCAACAATCTTTCTTTACATGTCCTTTCTTTCCACATTTCCAACAAGTAATTTCTTTACTTCTGGATTTAGATATGTTATCCCTTGACTTTGATTTCCCATTACTCTTACTCTTGGATCTCTCCTTCTACCTTCTCATTCTTTATACATTCAAAGCATTTCTAGATGATGATTCCTTTGTAATCTTCTTGCAAATTTCTTCATTCAATATTATACTAACCACATCATCAAACTTCAAAATATTATTAGCAGATGTTGTATTACTAACAAACATTACCAAGTTATCTCAACTATCGAAAAGAACATAATAATAAGAGATCTTTTACTTAATCATAAAATGGTATTTCAATCGATTTTAACTAATTTACAATAGATTAAAAATCATTCAAATGACTACATGCAGATCCACCTTCATGCATCTTAGAGCTAAATAGTTTATTCATCAAATAAAATTTATTTGAAGCACTATTTTTTTCATATAAATTAGCAAGAGATTTCATTAACTCTACCGTAGAAGTCACTTCTGTGATATTGGAAGCCACAGGTGCTGCCATACTCAATGTTATAGATACCAAAGCTTTTCTGTCAAGAATCTTCCATTCTTCATCAGTCATCTTTGTAGGTCTAGAATTCTCATCTAATGACAAATACAAATCTCTTTAATACAGATAATCCTCAATCTGCATCTTCCATAATTGATAATTTTCGGTCATCAAACTTCTCTACCTTGTATTTGTTTTCTTCTACCATTGTTGTAGCTCCCACTCAATCAGAAAACCCTCTATGAGTAAATTTATCAACACACAAAACCCTCAAACAAAGATTTGATACCAGTTGTTGGGGTTAACACACCGATTGTATAAATAATATATCAGATTTAAGCATACATGCAAATAAAAGTGGATATTATACCAGAAGAAATATACAAAACAAGAGACATAAATCAACACCATATTTAATGTGGTTCACCCAATGTGGGCTACATCCACCAAGAAACAATCCAATCTATTATCCAAAGCTTTGACAAGATATACAATGAAGATTTATAATCTTCCACACCTCTTAGATGTACAATACTTTATTTCTCTCAAGATTTTTCTTCATCACCAAGAATTCTCTCTCTCACCAAATTTTTCAAGTTCTTCTTAATTCTTGTTAATACTTACTTCTAAACCCTAGATTTTATGCTTATATAGTCATTTATAGACTTAGGGCACTTAGCCATGTAATTACAATCAATAGATATACTTTAATGCTAAAAATAGATCTAATTCTTGAGAGTTAATTAAAACATCCTCGCACAGGTAACTAATGTCAGTTAGCCCTAACCAATGTCAGTTCCTCCTTTTCTGACCGATGCGGGTCCTAGGTGACCAATGCCGACCTGGGTGACCGATGTCCCCCCTAACCAATGACAGTTACTGTATTTTCCAGTAAGTTTCACATTGCATGCTAAACTGAAGTAATTGAGCTCCAAAACTCAACACTCTTATCTCATTATTTTGCGAAACAAAAATTTGGGATCTTATTTCTTCTTGTTCAAAATATTATGTTAAAGTATTATGAGAGTTTATGAATATTCTCACTTAGGATCTTAGAAACAATGGTGCAAACTTGGTTCATTTTAAAAATGAATGTATATATATTTTATCATCATTGAATAGTTCTAATGGAAATAGTGTAAGTATTTTATCAATCTCCCAAGTTATTTTATTATCTTATATCTTCATCATAGAATGAATACTGATTTATCTAAAGTGTTCTATTTTTTATTTCCTTTGATTTCAAGAAATACAACTCCTAAACTCAAAATAGGAGTGAGTAAACATCATTTTCTCATATATATGAAACCAATTAAAAAATAGGTGTGTGTGTGTGTGTGTGTGTGTGTGTGTGTGTGTGTGTGTGTGTGTGTGTGTGTGTGTGTGTGTGTGTGTGTGTGTTACACATGTTATAAAATACAAAAATAGATTCATTAGTATCGAGGATATATTTATATAATAATATGCAATGGAGGTTATAATAAATATATTTTTGTTGTAAAAATGGAGATGCATTTTTTTATAATTACATGCAACCCAATATAGTTTGCTTATTTAATCAAAACAAAGCGAATTTCATATAGATATGTATATAGACATATATGTACACACACACACACACACATTTATGTGTGTGTGTGTGTGTGTGTGTGTGTGTGTGTGTGTGTGTGTGTGTGTGTGTGTGAATATAGGTTTATATAAAAAAAAGAGAGAATTTGATTTATATATATATATATATATATATATATATATATATATATAGATAAAGAAATAGGGTTGGGCTAAAGTAGCTTTGTCGTGACCCCAACCCCTATGCACTGATTATTCAAATGGGGCTTGGCCCTACACATAAACCCTTCCCGGACCCTCGACATCACTTAATAAATGTATAACCTATGTGGTATGGGCATGAACCATACCACAATCCACTATGATTAGATCCTATGTCTTGGCCCTTTAAATTGTCCCAAACTCATATTTTCATACATACATACATACATATTGTTGTCCAAGTTTATCATTCGTAATGAGGTTAATACAATAGCTACTAAAGAAACTAACAACTCAGGAATGATGGAGGGTTTATGTTACCTTAGATGTGATACGGGCGCTAGATGGTTAATTCTCACTTTATTCAACTTGATATACCGAAAATAAGATCAGTAAATTATTTTGATTAGATAAAGCAGATGCTGAGGTTTCTCGATAAGCGTATCCAAGGAAATTTTGACTTCCTTGGTGGATTTCGACCCTCGTTTTTGAAGATAAGGTGAAATAAAATAACAAGAGCATGCAGAAACAAAAATAGTAATATTGAATCGAAAAATGACAGAAATTGATCTAAAGTTGATTAGATGGCAATAATTGTAAATTAAATGTTACCTAGTCTGGGTCGACGACAAACCGTACTTGTGTAAAAGTAGGTCGACGATGACCTGGGAGGATGAATGCGAGCATGTAGATGAAATATGTAGACTGGGAGGTCTGAGAGTGATCGGAAGCTAATCGAACTTGTAACTACTATAAGAGGATTTCTGTAAGAGAACCAGATGAAGAGAAGTAGGATAAAGGATGGAAAAGAGAATTTAGATAGGTTATTAGATAGTCGTGGCCACAGTAAACAATGACAAGGGGGATCAATGATGACTTTATTAGGAAAATGCAAAGTTGAGGATGAGAAGATAAAAAAAAATGTAAGCAAGAGGATATGTACGAGAAGGATGCTAAATGTTTATGAGGCTGATATTTACTTGCAAGATGTTAAAATCAAAACATATACCATAATATGATAAAGATACGAAAAGGGATATGATAATGATAAGAAGATCTCACAAACGATGCAAACACACTAGAGGGATTTCCAAGAGGTCTGCGGATGTCCCCAGCTGTGCGAGGCACATGGAAGGATGCTCAAGCTTGGAGAAAGCTTGAGAATGGCATGCATTTGATTTTTGATGATAAAAAGAAGGAAAGAAGCTAGTTTTAAAGGGGTCAATGGTGACCTGTGCTGGGTCACCACCAATTTGTGGGGAAAGTTTCCCCTATGGGAATGATTTTTAGATTTTGAGAGGATTTTGGTTTTTTTAAGATTTTTTTGAATGATTTAAAGCATGTAGGTGGGATTGGGTTGTTTAGGGATGAATTTAAGTTGGTTAGGGCATAAAAATAGATAGGATAAAAGCTAAAAAAAAGGTGATGTGTGTGTAGGATAAAAACATCCTAATTAGAAGGTTGGTTAGGGCAATGGATGAAGATTAATTAATTAATATGAATTAATTAATTAATGGGCATAAAGATTAATGTGGATGGGATAATTGGGCATGTGAGATATTAAAATGATTAATTAATTAATATCACTTAATTAATTAATGAGTATTGGGAGTGCATTTAATTAAATAAGAGGGTGATTGAATAAATATGTTCATACAGGTGATGAGGGTATAAATAATGAATTTAGGTGTTTACACACACACACACACACACACACACACACACACACACACACACACACACACACACACACACACACATTAAAGCATACATCTATGGATGCGATCGCTCTATAATAGGGCTTGAAATTTAAATCAATTTTTAAAATATATATACATATATATGTATATATTTATATGAATGGCACCCAAATCTGTATATATGGGTATGTATATACACCTCCTTTACAATAAATATTCTTTGTAAATGTAAAATATCCCTCTCTTAACCCTAAGTAGGGTTTGTACACAAATAGATGGATTGAACTCATCAAATAACTCCAAATAAACCTCCATGAGAGTTCTCTTTAAAACCGACAACAAAAATCAAGAGAAAAAAAAGAAAATGGTAGAGATATGTTAAACCAAAAAGAAAATAGGATTTTCTTAGCTTACCTAAAATCAATGGTGAAGAGCCCTTTGATCCAATGGCTCTCATTACACCTTGGTTTTTCCACTTGGTAAGTGGTCCCTCTAGGTTGAATTTTCATTTTAAAGTTGAAAGTGGGATTCCTCTTTCCCTCTCTCGTTTGAATTGGGAGAAATTAAAATAACTAATTGAATTGAATTATATTTTTGGTGCAAGAGGGCATGAGTCCATTAGGCCAAATGGGACCCATATCCCAATTAAATTCCCTAGACCCTCGCTAAGATTAATTGTTACCGTAATAAACTAAACAATCTCTTAGTGACTTAAGATTATTTCCTTTGGCTAGAATGACCCTTGGTGGGAAAATGTAGTATCCATTGCTAAGAATTTATTAACATTTATGGAGTGAATGAAAACTATGTAAGATTTCTATCACTCTTTTTATTTATTTAAAGAGCCAGAATTAATAATAGAATCTACCGGCATAGTAAAATACATTATAAAATTCTATTATCAACATAGTACAAAAATTTATTAATTGATAAGTGTTAAATAAGTGACCATTAATTCAATGGAATAATGATGAAGTATTTTAATTATGAGGATATAGTTTCGATGTGATATCTAATCATGAACTCATTAATAAATAATTAGCCAAATGAAATTTAACCAACACCCTTAACAAAAAACTTTCCCCAAATTTTACAGGTTAATGATATAATAAGATGGCTAATTTGGGCCATTTAATCATGGACACAATAGATATGTTAGGGGAAGAATGGAATTTGGCCTAGAGTACAAGAGGAATGAAAAAATATTCTTATATGGTTACATAGATTAAAATCATGTAGGCAACATATGTTACATGAGATCCACTTCTTTCTTATTTTTTCATTAGAATATATATCGATATCATGGGGGAGCAAGAAACAAAGTGCTATTTCACACTCTTCAACTAAAGTAAAGTATTACACTATAGGAGGATTTGTTTGCAAAGTGATATGGCTACATCACATTCTAGAAGGTTTGGGATTTCCATAAAGTAACCTACCATCTTGCAATGTGACAATGATGGTGTGATAAAACTTGTTTCAAATCATGCCTTTCATTAGAGGAAAAAACACATTGAGGTGTAAGTACATTTCAATCAGGAGCACATCCAATAACACCACATCTAAATTCCTTTTTCTTGATAGAAAAATAATACATAGATGTTTTTGCAAAGGCATTTACATGAGAAAAATTCAAGGGTTTTAGATAATTCTTCTCTGTGTCACTAGAGATAATGGAAAATTAAGGGGGATGCTATAATTAGTATTGATATGAATATTTAGTAACTATAAGTTAGTGATTGATAATTTTTGTGTCAATCTATCCATATGTTCACTTCAAATCCAGTTTACTAGTTTAGACTAGTGTAGTTACCTTGTTTGCTCCACTTAATATGGAGTTTGATCTCGTGTGATCATGAGTTGTAATTCAAAGTAATAAGAATGCTCAATGTATTTAAACATTGTATCTCATTTCATTAATTTAATTATCAATTATTAGCCTTGAATAAAAATTTGTAATCTCTAACAAGTTTCTTTATTATATATAGTTATGCAATTTCCATTTATAAAATTACCGGGGAGCTTAAATAGTCATTGGCAAAAACAAGCCACAATTTCAAAATCACCACCTTATAAATCGGTCATTTTTCTTCTACTTAAAAGGTCAATTTGACCCTTTTTCATATGATTGAAACCTCATGCACATGATATTTTTAGAGTATTGGACCTCTAGGATGCTTCCTATATTTTCTTACCACCTTTGTGAGATAACGAAAGGAACGATAAGAATATTTTTCCAAGTTGTGAAGATCTCAAATGATAATAGCACACCACATTTGATAAGCTAAAAGGAATTCGCTAGAATAACCTTACAAAAGAATTTACAAATAAAGAGTTAAAATATCATATATGGAAATCCATCATAATGTCATTATCTCATTACATGAATTAGCTCAATAAGTAGGATGTACATATAGGAGGAGGGAAGTGCAACTACTACCTAGATCAATGGTGAATAACTCCCACTAATTGATACTAGTAGTTAAGCTAACTCCACAAGACTAGTAAGATAACTCCACATAACTAGTAAGCTAACTCAACACAACTAGTAAAATAACTCCACACAACTAGTACACATAAGCAAGCTAACTCAAAAAGTGTAGGGATAACCAAGTGCAAGAATTATCCTAATAAACAAATAAACGGATAAATAATATCATACACTAACAACCCCATAAGCATAATTTAGGTGGGCAAAAATAAACCGGGTCTCGACAACAAGGCTCGATGAGGTACCCATGTAAAATAACTAGGAAAAAGGTAACACCGCAAGGTATCCAAAATGAATAATAACAAAGTAGAGAGAGGAAAAAACCTGATGCAAGGCATCCAAAGAAGCTCAATTAAAAAAACTTATACAATCCTGAAGAAGTTTGGTGTGCACTTTGTGGTTTGAATCCGGTGTTTGATTACAAAACTAAAAACAAATGACACCGAGTTACACGAGAATAGATCCATAAAGGGATACTATCAATGGAGTGATGTCAAAAGTATAAAAAAACACCAAACATAATTCAATCAACTACGAGAAATAGGCGTGCCATGATCTAAGAACAATAATCAAGGAAACAAAAAAGTACACAAGATCCAAAGTAATATGAGTACCACGATCCAAGAATAGCCAAGGTAACAAGGCAAGAACACAAGACCGAAGAAGCAAAATCAACACCACACCATCCTATAATGTTGAATGAGTGGAGTGACGCTACAAATTTGTATGAGTTTTCAAAACAACTACTCAAACACCAAAAAAATGACACTGAAGGATTCACCAAAATATCTCCCCATAAGAGAGATTGTCAAAATGCCTAAAAGTGTCAAAAATACGATACAAAATATTTAAATAAACAATAGAGATACACTACACCTACTAAAGAAAAATTCTCAAAACAAAGAGCATTACGATGTAGGTGATACATAGAGTGGAGCAAGAAGAGGAATGGTGGAGGATCCATGTAAGTAGAATCCTCTCTACGAATGCCTATGCCACCACCACGAGTGATAAAAATACACCTCAAATCAACATGGATGGATTAAGAAGATGGCTGCAAATGATTCGATGCAAAATGCACAATCGGTTCATGTAAAGAATCATCAAAATGTGTGTCGGGTCAATCATGTCTCGACAACTGAAATATCAAGTTTCTCAATCCTAAGTAAATGTGCAGAACTCATGTGTAGCTCATGATCCTCGAAAGAGTCGGGCAAATAAAAATATGAGCTCTCTCAATGTGTGATCCCAATGAAGTACCTTATCGAAATCTAAATTTTTGGAAATAATGACACTTAATATGATGAATAGGGGAAACAAAATGATGTCAATGTCTACTAATACCTCAGTGAGTGAAACCCATAAAATGTAACATGCAAGAACCGAATTTACTGCTATGTTTCTCAAAAGATCGATGTATGTGAGTAAAAGTGGGATACAAAGAATATGTTATTGTAATAGGTATATGTGTGGAAGTAGAACATGTAGTAACAAGGGCAATAGTCTTAGGAGCATCAAAAGCGAAGTGGGCTCAACAATTGAAAAAAGGTTAGTGGCTACAAGAACAATATTTGTAAGTGGACTAGGGATTAAAACAGGGTATGAAAGTTCACAATGTGAGGTAAGTGCCACTTTGTAGGGAGTGTATTAGTTTATATTTACTGTGTATAAAGTTATATAAAAGTGAGTTTTACTTCTTAAACGATATGTTATCATTTATGAACTTTAATATGTCCTCTTGGAGTCCACACACTTAAGAGAAAAGCATATCATTCTCATAATCCATGATGGATACAAGAATGTAACACCTAAAAAGTTAGGATGTCGATTTAGCTGAAAATGCGTCCACTTGTGAGTACAACACCCCTAAATGTTGGGACTTTATAAAGTAGTGTGTTTTATAAAATAAATGGCACCAATGGAAAGAACACAAAAAATCATACACTTTTACAAAAATGACACTCAATTCCGAGTTACGGTAAAAAGTTATGATGAAAACAGTTTCCGTTTGTAAAGGTCCATTAAACTAAAAATGCACTATTATTTATTTTTTTATTTTTAAAATTTTAAAAACCAATTTTACTTTTACAAAAAATAGGAAAAAATTGTTGTTATTGTTTTACCAAAAAACCAAACATGCACGACCACTAGTAGGAATCCATGACTTTAGCCCTCATATGACCACACCATCTAACCAATCGCTAGGGATTTTCATGGGCCTTCCTCCATTTGCACAACTTTCTGTTTTGGGGTGTGCAATTTGTTTCAAGAAAGTTACATTTGATTGTTGTTTTGGAAAACCCTGCCATTTTGGAAACTGTCGTTTTGGAAAAACTTTCCACTTTTGGAAACCCACAAATTTGCCCCAAAATTTTCGTTTTTGGAAAGTTCACGTGTTGTTCAAGTTTTCGTGTGTTGCTCCAAAATCACTTATAATCAATAGAATCGGCAACGACCCAAATTTTTTTATGTTGCTTCATGCAAAACCCAAAATGGTTAATCCCTTTGAAGAGCACAAAGGTAAGATTGTAGTACGCCCTTGTACACGGGGATAGAGGCTTTTCCTCATGTGCCAAATAAAATGCCCTCTACTCGGATCTATGCAACATGCATAAAAACAACTACCTAGAAAATATTATAGAAAACACAGAAAGGAATTTCGTGGTGTCCTTTAATAGCCTCTGTATCTTCTCATACGGATCCATACTAGAATCCGTGCCCTTCACTGACTTTGCAAAAACAATAAACAACTTCAAAATTGCATGTCATTGCAAGGTGGCCAAGTTTTCTGATCATTTATAAGTTTTTGGCATCTTCCATATCCGATGGTGCCCTTCGATTCACAAAAAATACATGAGATGGATGTCTACACCATCAACTACTCTAGTATCATGAAAGGAACGATAAGAATATTGTTCTAAGCCGTGAATATTTTAGATGATGATACCACTCAACATTTGATAAGATGAAAGGAATTCACCAAAATATCCTTACAAAAGTATTTACAAACAAAGAGGTTAAATATCATATATGGAAATCAATCATAATGTCATTATCTCATTACACGAATTAGCTCAATAAGCTTTGATGTACATATAGGAGGAGGGAAGTGTGACTACTAGCTAGATTAGTGGTGAAAAACTCCCACTAACTAATACTTTTGGTAGTTAAACTAACACCACAATATTAGGAAGCTAACTCCACATAAGCGGTAAGCTAACTCAACACTAGTAAGCTAACTCCACACAAGTAGTAAACCTAAACAAGGTAACCCAACAAGTGTAGCGATAACCTAAACTGTGCAAGAATTATCCTAATAAAAAAATAAAATAATAAATAATAGCCTACACTAATAGACACAACAATATCAAGAAGTTATATAAGTTCTCACACACAATAATAATTCATGTTTTTGGTTCATATGATTTCTTAAGAACAAGGATGTTCTTTTATCACACTGAGATATTGCTCATGTTTCTATTGTAGCTCACATGACCATCTAAATCAAACCCATCTACATGATTATTATGCAAGGGAGTGATTGAATTTGTTAATGTACATTCAATCATCAAGAAGGGATCTATAAAATTATCAAATCTATATAAAAGTTTGAACACATTCTTTTGAGCTTCCAAGACAAAGGTGACTTGTGAGGCCATGTTAGCACTCATACACAATTGGGTGAGATAGGATAATGTTTGAAGTTGTCATGAATGTTTGAATTGGTCATGAGTGTTTGCATAATATAATTGGGATTATTTAAATCCTCGATGCATTCTTTTGCAGTAAAAATCCCAACCTTCCAAGGTATATCACTAGGTCATAAACATGCTATTGAGGCTTTCATATCGCGTCTCTCAACATGATGAGTATATGCATACTTACAACCACTTTTAAGGAGCCATAATTGACCAACAAAGGGGATGGATTAATAACTTCTACATAGAGAGAAGAGGGATCATTGTGAAAATATTTGTATTGCCATTCATGAGAGGAAACTATTTCCTCCACCATCTCCCTCATATGACTGACATACACCCCAACAATTGATAATGCTTCTTCTTCTTAGGCATTGGTATCTAATATTGAAATTATTTGGCTAGGGAATTTAGAGAAGGAAATTCAATCTCCCCCTCTAAATTAGACATGGCCAAAATTGGATGAAAAATGTCCCAAACTACCTTGAGCTCCTTTGAAGTCGGAAAAATTGCAAGAGGGAACACCGTATTTACAAGGAATTGGAAGGAGTAGAGTTTTGTAATCAATTATGAAAAAATTCATGCCATTGGAGTAATAAGCGTATTTCACATCAAAGGATATCCCCTTGAGCCTCACGTCCCGGGATTTGTAAAACAAAATCCTCACACATTCCACCGTTGATTTGAAAGTACAAAACCTCTTTTATGAAATGGTACCATTGAAGGCCATATTTGACTTGAGAGGAACTAGCAAGAAACAAACTCATAGAAAGTCAACTACGAGAAGAGAAGAGAAGACCAAATAACTCATATAAAAAAATTGAGAGCATTAGAAAGAAATGATGTTGTGGGAAGGAGATTGGGAAACCTATATGATCAATAGTTGAATGATCACCCACATTTGAAAATACGTGCTAAACTAGTTGCACAATGTAGGGGAGGTAGTGTGAATAAAATGTCACATTCCCACTTTTGCATATAATTGAGGACTTCAAAATATAATTACCCCACCAATAAATCGATTACAAATTTTAATATTTAGATTATATGCTGATATGCATGTACCATTTCCACTAAAACATAATATTCAAAATTTCCTTTAATTTTTCTCCAAATATCTTTCTTTCCCATTAATTCTAAGAAAATTAATACTCGTAAGAGTAGAAAATGTTGAATTACACCTTAACATCTAATTCTTTACCAACTCCTATAAACCCTACCAATCTATTTAAAATGAACTCTTGATTTATCCGAATACTCAAAGGTTAGCTCATATTTGTAAGCATGACAAGCATGTGATCAACTTCATGAAGACAACGTTAGAAGGAAGTTTGTTTGAAGAGAAGCTTTAACTCTATAGACGGGTGACGAACATAATTATAATTCTTTACCAACTCCTATAAACCCTACCAATCTATTTAAAATGAACTCTTGATTTATCCGAATACTCAAAGGTTAGCTCATATTTGTAAGTATGACTAGCATGTGATCAACTTCATGAAGACAACGTTAGAAGAAAGTTTGTTTGAAGAGAAACTTTAACTCTATAGATGGGTGACGAACATAATTAAATTTCTAATTAATTTGGTCATCATATTAATCTTCTACTTTCAAACAATCCACCTCGTAACTTTTATAAAGTTGCAAGTCTTCCATTAAAACTCTAAACTCAAGTTCTTGGACCAAAATTACAGTAAAATAAAGAGCAAAAACTAAAAAAAAATACCACCCAAGGAGTGACCAATCCTCGAGCTACCTCAAGAAATCCAACTAAAAAGAGAGCCACCCAACTCATCCATGCCTTTGAGAATCCCATCAACGAGAAAATAACTTTACTTTTACCTTATCTGTAAAATAATTATTTTGTACTTCAAAGCTTTCAATTTCAAAAGTAATTATGCCGAATTCGCCTCATTATCTATACCGATTTGATTCATATTTGAATCCACTTTAGTAAACCGATTTGATTCATATTTGTTGAATATACTTCTTTTCAACTATGTTGAATCCACCTTACTATACCAATAAATATGGATGTGACCCCCACTTCCCAAGAATTCCATCCCTTTCAAATTCACGTATGATAAAGTGGACTTAAATGTAACCCACCATTTTATTAAAAATATTTATTAACGAGTATTTATACAAAAAGAAGTTGTAATGTAGTGTTCATAGCAAAAACATGAGGGTTTGTAGAGTTGTTGAAATAATTCCAATCTATGTCAAAGAGGTAGATTTAACAAGGGTTTGTAGAGTCATTGAAGTAATTCTGTAATGTATTGAAGAGGCAGATCCGATTTGTGTAGTAAGGCAACAAACATACATATCCCACAACTAATCAACCATTATGTTAGTGAGAGGGACACCTCCAATGTGGTGTTGAATCTATTGATATAAGAATCGTACTATAGTCTGTCGGCAAGATCAATTAATTTAAGTGGGATTTTATTTTTATAAAAATTTAATGTAGATTGTTAAAATCGTATAAACAATTCCAAGATGTATAGAACCCACATCTCCAACTATGTTTGTCACCACCACCGCCACCTTAAAAACGAAAAAAAAAGACATTATACGTAAAAAAAAAAATACATCATACTTTCACAAAAACATGAGTCTTTTCAATAAATAAACTAACCAATCAATACTTTCATGTATATTTAATCAACCTTATTAATATTAATTTTACTAATTCTAAATTAAATAACCGTATTATTCTTATTCTTGTGGACTTTATATTGTATTCTTATTGACTTTAAGACAATATAATTCATAAAATATTTTGTATTGTTAAAAATTTAATTTATTGAGCCCATTAAAATTTGTGTTGGTTGGAAGACATCTCGATGAATACACTAAGAATAAAAAAATAAACAAAACATTGAATCTATATTATTATATTTTTTATTTGGAATACATTCTTCCATTGAAAATATTGTAACCGATTAAATTTAGTTGCACTCACATTAAAAATACATAAATGGATCTATTGACCGTGAGACTTTGAAAATTCTCATATAATATAGTCAGCCTGTTTTTGGTTTTTGTAGGCATCCTGTTTTTTTGGGGGTGGCAAATTCTCATATAATATAGTCTAGTGGCTAAATATATATATTTATATTTAAGTAATTGAATGTTTTCATGGTAAATAATAATTATTTTGATAATATTGTTAGTATAATTTGAAAATCATTATGAGGTAAGTTAATTTATTTGAGACACAGATATTTGATATTTAATTCTTTTATTATTTTAAATTTTCAATTTATTTATATATTACTTTGATTTGTTTATATTTAATGTTTTTGTTATGCATTTTTATTATGAAGAGTTCAAGAATAATTAAGAAGGCATTTCAATTCATTTTTTTAAATTATAAATATAAATATGTTTTGTGTAAGAAATTCAAAACGAAATACATAATTTACACACTTTATCATATTAGGAGCCATCATCATTATAATTATTAAACATTTCTTTTTCTAGTTATAGTAAGAAATACACTTTTAAAAAAATTTTGATGGGAAACTACTCAAATGTTTTAAAACATTATGAAGTCCGTGGCATATTACAAGAAGTCCATACCAATGAGTGCATTAGATGTTTTAGTGGAAAATCTAACCTATACAAAATGTTCAAAACGAGTTATTAGTGGAAGACAACGGAACAAGACTACTATGTATATGTCAAAGCGTACATGATAAATGCCAAAGATAAAGCAACCTTAATCATGCCTATCGTAAGAACTACAACCAATTATTTTGTAAAGGCCATTTTCCTAATAAGAGTTTGACCTAGTCTTAAAAATTAATCTAACTTCCTTAGAAGGTCACACATATATTATCACAACAATATAATATTATGTAAAATATGTTGAAGGTGCACCTCTTTAGTCCATCACAAATGAAGATTTTTGCAGTTTCACATGACACAAATTCCAGATTTATGACACAATGAAGAGTATCATACTTTTCCATATCTCTATAGGAATCACAATCACAATGCCAATGATAGTGGACTCTACTTCTCCACGTGCATTGATTGGGGAACTTTTACACA
Source organism: Taxus wallichiana var. yunnanensis (assembly GCA_018340775.1). NCBI lineage: Eukaryota > Viridiplantae > Streptophyta > Pinopsida > Cupressales > Taxaceae > Taxus > Taxus wallichiana. Next base: position 222,117,764 of record CM031235.1, read on the forward strand.
TCATTTCTCATGAAGAAGAGGACAAATATGACTTCAACCATATCCCTTTCTCTCCCATAAATGTAGTTCTTTATTGAAGGATTTGAAAGTGAGTCTCTAAAATCAAAGTTTTCTTTCTTGCATTCACTCCCAAACATGAAATTCTTCACCATGGAGTTTTGTGAAGAGCACATCGTATTAGAGGAAAAATTAGAAGGAGAATGTCATATTAAATAAATAATGTACCCATGATTAGATGAAATGTACGAGGATAAATTTTTTTCTAGCGTGCCTATCACAAAAATTTGAGATTCTCAAAGGTATATAAGAAAGAGAGCTCACATATGATCATTGGCTCGATACAAAGCTCAAGTCTTTGTCCTCTTTTTCTCCCTACGGAAGCATTCACGATGTATGAAGATAAATAAGTGGTGGTGCCAAAATTGGAATACCTACTAAAGCTTCAAATGGTCGTTAATAGACAACCAAGTCATAGTATCAAATGTGAAGTCATGAAACTTGCGTGAGATGCAAAATATTATGGAGAGAATGAAGCACTAAAAACATGCAAAAATACCAATATTTTTGAAAGAATGTTTTGAAGATTTTCCATGCCATGAAGTATTTGTTTTGAGCCAAATTTTGGAAGCAATCGATGGAGGCATCTGTTGTGAGAAATTAGATGTTTTTCCTTCTACAAATTACCTTGGAGATGACCACATCATTGAATAATATGCACAAAGAAATAAAGGTGTATTTTGATTACTTCAAGACCACCTTAATAGTGATCAAATCAAATGATAATAATATTTTGACTTTTCTTCTTAAGATGGTGATATCATTGAAGGATTCGTTTCAAATTTGTTTTCAAAACATGAATGCAACCATAAATGCTATGAGTTATGGGGATCATGATGGTAGTATAGAAAAAAAAAGTAGTTAACATCAAACAAAATCAATTTATAAGTGATAATACTAAGTGACAAGATGAGGGTGGGTTGGTGAATGATGCACCAAAGGGTACTCAAGTTGAAGTTGAAAAGATACAGAAATTGGTCACTAATAGACCAAGAGATTGGAAAACATCCAAGTTATGGACTTTAACCTTTCAAGATTGATATATCATGAAAAAATAGATAAATTAATCAAATGTAATATCGCAACTTACATCTCCATCCAAGTGGTCAACCTACAATTCCATGTTCTTTGATGATTGGGAGATAATTAAATATATTGCAAGATCGAATAAAGATACATTAAAGAATAAAAGCGAGCTTAAATGTTAAATATGTGGACCATTTCATCACAATACGAGAAGATCACGAAATAAAAAAACAGTTCAATCTAGTGTTCATGCATCAAATCAAAATAGATTCAACCATTTAGGTACTCGATCCAAGTCAAGTGAAATTTCACTAATCAAACAATGAGCTCATTCAAATAGAAACTCACATCCGAGCTAAGTGACCAAGCTGCAAACATGAGTCATTAATGGAATGTGAGATCGAAAGACATGCTAAAAGCATGAACAGTGGAAATTGAAGCCCAAAAGGTGAAAGTGTGTTGGTTGGATATTTTCTCGAGCCAAAATATGAGGTTCAACCACGGTACACGGGATCAAATCTATCCTCAAAGACAGTGAGGCAGCTGTTTATTGCGATCTAAACACAATGAAATAATATGTACAATATTCACACTATTCTAACCATTGGGGTTGGGATACAATCCCAAAATCCATATCAACACGAGATGGAGATGTTACAGTTTTAGAAATAGAATGGATTAGAAAGGAAACTATTATAGATGAAACAGAGCGGGAAGGGAATGAGAGGAACATATTTTCTTTCAAGCAAACACAGATCAAGAAATACTTATACGAGTTTTAGATAATGGGTGTAATATTTGAAACGATTAAAATAATCAAGAACACTAAACAAAGAATAGCTTAAGATCTTGGACGTAAGAACAATCTCTCAAGATAGATGAATCCCACAACACAAAGTTTGCAAAATAACACTTGTTTCTATTCCTCAATGATTAAAAAGAAAATACAAAGTTTTCCTTCTTCTTCACAATAGCTCTCAATATTCTAAAAATATCCTTTTTTGGAATGCACAAGCATCCCTTATTTATAATAGAAAGAGCAGAGAGAAAATAGGATAAATCCTAGAAAATAGTCATTTAACAAGAATCCTATTTTTCTTGACTCTCACGTAGGAGAACAAGTCAAAATTTGCTTCCTATGTGATGAAACAAAAATAAAAAAGACATGTCAATTTCTGGATGGAAATGACATGAAACATTATGCTTATTTTGTTTCGTCGTCCTTGTCTTCCTCCAAAAAGCTCGCTTGTCTCGAAATTTCTATAACTTTTGGATTATGCCCGCATCTCACTTCATTTGGCACACTAGAATGGTCGCTTAGAACCTTGCAAGTTTCCTGAGTGTTGCTTGCATTGCCAGGAATTTTCTTCAATCTCTTATTGAGTTTCCTTAATGATTCCAAAACATTCTCAATCCTTATGAACTTATCAATGGTTGTCAGATCGAAGATGGAAGCTGGTTCGTGCTAGATTGATTCTTGGATTTGTTTATAGAAATCATCAGCAAGTAGAATATTCGAGCTTTCATCCAACACCTTGGCGAAGATCCTGGACAACTCCTCTTCTATGTCGTTCGTGGCATCAACCAACTGATCTCTAGATTCCCTCAACTTAGTGCAAGCTTCACTTTGAGAATATTTATCCTAAATTTGATGGCTTTAGTTAGCTGAAAGTGCTTATCCCCATGTGGAATGATTTCTTCTTCTATCAAGATACGGGACGCACCTCTGTTTTAGCACATTGAGAGCCTCAAAAGTTAACTCAAGGTTCCCTACTTCCGTGAAAATTCACCATCGATTTTATCACCATCCTTCTTTATCTCCTCAAAGGATTTATAAACCTCCAATGTGTCATCAATGACCTTTCTTCCTTGTAGGAGTAGCCTCGAATCCATTCGTCAACCGTTCTCCCCTTCTTGTTAATTTTTTCAATCCTGAGTACCGATAATAATAATAATAATAATGGTTTTTACAGTCCACGATGCCGGGCGGCCTGTTTTTGGGTCTACAAGTGGCTTATAGCATATGGGACTACCTTGTACTCACGTGCGGGAGGCAACTAACTTTGCTACAAACAAGGCGTACATACCCTACCCCCCAGGATTTGAACTTGTGACCTCTATTTCAAGAGCACATGTTCTTCACCATTAGGCCAATGATAGGAGTAGGGGTTGAGGATGATGGTGTTGACCGAGAAGGATTTGAGAGCTTGAGCAATACCTCTGTCAACTGTTCATCTTTATCCTTTTGCTCATCTATGCTCACCTTCGTTTCCTCTAGCTTTCAGCTGACAACACGTTCATGGAATCCTGCGCATCCTGTTGTGCTCCTTTTGTTGTTACCTTTCCCAGATCAACCCTTATGATCTGATAATCAGTGACCATTATATCCTCCTTTGTTTTGTTGGCCAAAGGAGTGGAAATCTCTGTAAACTTATGCCCTGAGGCATCCACTGAAACCCTTAAAACTGTTTTGGGTTTCTTGGCAGATTTGGCGGGAGAGACCTTGAGGGAACTGAAGTCAAAGGCTGGTAGAGGAACTACCACCTTCCTCTTCCTTGGGGTCTAATCAACTAAGAATTGAGGTACAATGGAAGAAGTTACCCGTATCGGAGGTGTAATGGTTACATTTGTAGGTGGAGGAAGTTTTACTTGTGGAGTAGTGATGACTGCAAGTGTGGTGACTATGGGGATAGACTCGGTGAATGAAGGTGCAGAAGGAGGAGGCATATCTATAGCCATCTTAGGTCCAACAGAGAGAGGTGAGAGGTCGGAGAAGATGCTGGCCATGGCTGATGAAAGTGGCGAAGAAATATGAGGTAAGGAAGATTGGGAGGGAGGAGGTAAAGACTCTGAAGTCAAAGCTTGAGAAGCAAGAGAGAGACTTATCTCTGATGAGAAATCAACAAAAGGGGAGACGAGAGGTTGACTAACCTCATCTTCTGAAAGATTTTTTCCTTGTTCTGGTGGAGGAGGTGAAGCAAGTACCTTAATTGTTTGTGAAGGAGTGGCAGATGATGCGGCTCCTTGCTTTTCTCCTTTTCTGAAAAATTAAATTTTATTTGCCTCTTAGTAGGGATTTTATCCTCTTGCTTCTCTCCCTTGGAGGGTCCCGCCTCTAAAGTGGATATTTTTGAAAATCTATTTTCCTTATAACTCATTCCCCAAGAAATGAGCCATGCCTTGTACGTCAAGACTATGAGAAGCTATTTCAACGATAGAAGCTTTTTTAGCAATGAGACCAATCAATGGTGGGAATGCTGTGTAGGTCTCCATCTGACTGTTCATACCTAGTGTCCAGGACACTTTCATTGTCCACGGTGCCTTCGGGGATATAAGCTAGATTTAACATTTGGAGTTCTTCAAGTGTCATCTGCTTTGTTGTCCTTTCTTCGATGGCAACTTCATCCCAAAGATCAACCCATATGTCTTCCACATTGGGCACATGTTTCATCGAAACCCTTCTTTTCCTTAGATTAGGATTCATCCCGCAAATGTTTTCATAGAAGAAGGCGTTGTTCACTCTTTTATATTGATTTTCAGACCCTTTTCATTGTCACCGAGGGAAGTACCGATATATGTGTTCTGTTGCCCGGTTTCCCTTTGCATCTAGCCCTGGGTAGTTTTTCATGCCTACTGATGCATAGGTGACGTATGACATCATATAGAACTTACCAATAGACAAGTATATTTTCATTTGGGAGTCTATCTCGTCACTTATTAGGCTGCCCCAATCAATCCCTTGGTCATTCTTCTTTATGAAGACCATGAACTGGTACATCAACCCTTGGAAATCTCTTGACTCTGGGAGTCCAAATAACCGACTCAGGAGGGTGATGATATCACTAATTTTGAGAATGAAATCACTTCTAGGGACCGACTTGGGAAACCTATAAACGGTGGCTTAGCCTTGATCAAGAACTTCTTGTTTACATGCTTGATGCAGTCTTCCTGATCTTTGTCCCAGGCCTTTTGTGCTAATTTAAGGTTTAAATCAACATATTCCATAAAGTCAAGAAATCTTAGGAGTTGATCAAAGTAACCTTTGTCCTTCACTATAGACTCTCCTGCTTGATTTCTTCTTGAGCGGGAGGCTAATTCATAGTTAGAAGCGCAGCCGGGATGAATTTAGGGCATTGAGCTGATATTGGAAATCCTACTGCAAGAGGGAGATCGTTTCCAGCTATTGAATTCATCTAGGAATTATGAGAAGAATCCTCAATTCTCTTCTAGAAATCCTCCATATCTATATTTTCAAGATCTGTGTCCCAAATGTCATAATTGCAACTTATGTAAGAAGAATACTCCATCTTCTAATACTTATACTTCATCTTTTCTATCTTATTTGACTTATCCTTAGATTGGTCGGGGTTTGACATGAGGAGTCTCGAAGAAGAAATGCCTTGATGATTTCTAGAAGAGAAATTGGGCTTGAAAGTTTGTTAGACAATTATCTGGACCCACCACATTGTTCGGATTTCAAGACTTGTAAAAAACCTTAGCAAACCCGACACAATGGAGTGTATGTCGGAAGTTAGGACATGTTGAGCATTGATGAAAACTCGACATATTATGGAAGTGAAGAAGTGTCAGACAAGTGGGAAAACCCGACACACATGGTGGAACTTGGAGGATGTCGGCGGTAGAAAATCCTGACACACTACAGATCTTGATGGATGTCAAGCACCTAGAAAAACTTGAAACAAGGCGGAAGAAGCAAGATGTAAAACACCCTAAAAAATCCAAAACAAGTATATTGGGTTTTGACATGTCAAAATATGAGAAATTCCCACCTTGTGATCACTTAGGAATTTTAGAATCTTTTGAAATCAACAAGGTACAACTTATAAAAAATAAGTAAATAACCTAGGGTGAATTTCAAACAAGAACCCATATGGGAAAAAGACAAGAAACAAGGAAAATAACCCAAAACCCTAAACAAGTAGAGGTGGAAGAAGCATAAAAGGAAATCCAATGCAACAAAAATGAACAAAGTAACAAATGACATGGAAAACCAACTATTTATAATAACCTAACATTAATTACACCTCACTTGACACGTGTGCCAACTGCCAGAAAACTAGACATTAATGACATGTCATCATGCTTGGAGCGTCTGAAAACCCGATACAAAGAATTTGATTCAATTCGGGTTTCGGGTTTCGGGAAACAAATGACATGAAACATGTATTTGGAAAAGCATGTTCGATGCTTAGTAGTTCAAAACCTAACACAATGGACTTAGGCAATCGGGTTTTGGGTTTCGGGAAACATGAGACATGTAACATGTAAGGAACATGTTTTCATGCAATGAAAACCCGAAAACCCGAAAATCTCTTTCAAAGGGAATTTTAAGAGATTTTCCCAAAATTTTCCTATGGTTATCTCAATGTTAGCTAAAATCACTAAAACGAGATAACAAAGTGCTAGCAAAATTTATTGCCTAATGGATTAGATTCTCTCGGGTCCCGATGAACATCAAGATGACCTGTTTCTAATGGTCGATCAATTAAAGATTAAATTTACATTTTAAATTAATATTAATTCATTTGATTTGATTGAATTTATTTAAGGTCATAAAGTGAAAATAAATTAATTCATTTATGAATTGATTTAATATTAAAGTGAAAAACTTATAAAGTAACCTTAAGTGATAAATTTAGTTGCATTGATCAAATTAAGGGTAGGCTAGGTCAAAATCTAGTTATATAACTACTTGGGTATGCCAATTTTATAAAAGGGAACACATGTCATTGTAATAGATATAATTTTTTTCTCTCTTTAGAGAGATATTTTTGCAACTTTGTATACACACACATGCTTTTCTAGTTTCTGAATGTGAATAATAAAAGAAAATGAGATGTAGTTCACTTTATTGTTTTAATTCTCTTTGATTACGAATCACAATTTTTTATTCATTATTGATAAAAATCATTAACAATGTGATACTTCTATATAGCATGTGATGCTTTAATAATGAAATCTTTGTATCAAAAACATTTGTGAATAGTCTTTGAGCTAGCTATATATAATCTAGATGCAATAAAGACCTTATGCTTCCATGTGATTCTTTTTCTCTATATAACATATGCTTGTTTTCTTATGTTCATGTGGAAGAGAGGGCTACTAATTTATATTTACCCCGAGTTATCTAAAATGTCTTTATCATTTATTGAGTTATAGGTTTCACCCCTATCTTTCTTTTCTATTTATTTTATGTTTTTATATTTCATGTATGCTTTAGGGTGAAAAGAACTAAAAGCAAAAAAACATCCCTATCATATGAGGGAGTTTCCCCAAAATGTAGAGAAAAAACCATAGATTTCATGGTGATTTCTCCAATGTTACAAGATATGCTACTATACATTGGGAAAGTCGTGAAGCAATCTAAGAAACTACAATGAAATAAAATATTGCCAACAATTTTTGGTGACTACAGTTGGGATCAAGTATCTTACAAATTTGATTCATATCAAGGAACCTCCCCTGGAATGGATGTTAGAAAATCTACTAAAGCGAGGTGCTTGGTGCCTTTATATTTATGATTTAAGAAATGAATTTAACTCAACCTAACCCATTTTTTTCCCCATCCCATGGGGAAACTACTTCGTGCCTTCGTTTTGACCTAATAAAAATGCTTTATATTTGGGATGGAGAAAAAAAAATCCTAATGTTTTTAGGAGATAACTCTTAAAATATGGATAATCATATTTGGAGTTAGCGAAGAAAATATATTTGTGAGAATTTTCATTAATGCTCTTATCGGATGTGTTCTTTGAGTGGTTTTAACATTTGGAGGATTCTTGTATCATGGATTGGGAAACTTGAAGACCAAATTCATAGAAATATTAAAACATTCTACGAATGTGCATATATTAGTGTTCAATTTTTTCCAAGTTTAGAAGAAATAACAAGAGAATATGAGATATTATTTGGCTTGATTCAATAAAATACTAAGATCAATTAATCACCTTGAATAACATGTTTATAGGAATCAATTATGTTTCTTAATTTATTCTTTACATCTATAAGAAAAAAATTCCTTTTTTTTTTATAACTATGCAATAAGTAGTTGAAAAAATATGATTTGATACTTTTCTGGAAAGATTATGATGAAGATTGTGAAACCTCTCTCAAATCTTTCAAATTATGGATGCAAGACAAAACGTATCATGAAGTAACACAAATTAATTATATAATTATTTTTCATTCTCTATAGGAGATGGTTTAAGAAAGAGTTCCCAAACATTAACAAGTGAAGAAGCTATGAAATCCCCTCAAATATGTGAATCTTATAGTATTAAATGAATAATATTTCCTTGGAAGATCATTGGTTCAACCAAAAGATAGGGAATCTTGTTGAAATGTACAACCTACATTGTGAAGGTAGTGATGATGAATAAAATATTCCTACACGATGAAGGGTATCATACTTTCCCGATCCCTATAGGAATAACAATCTTGGTGTTGAATATCTAATAGTGGACCCTACTTCTTCACCTACATTGATTGGAGAAAATTTCATGTAATTCCTCACGAAGAAGAATAGCAATCTTACACATCAACCATATCCATTTCTTTCCCAATAATGTATAGCTTTACTAAATGATCCGAAAACAGGTGTTAAATTTTTCCACTTTTAATCGTTTCCAAGGATCTCAAAATTAAACTCAATTTTAAGGATTCAATTTTCCAAAACTGATTAATTTCTTGTTCATAGATGCACCTCAGTTTGATTTTCAATCACAACACTAAAATGTGCATTTGTTAAACTTTGTGGATTATGGATACTAAAATTTTCTCTTAAGTCCAATTTCCTATTTTAATTGATGAATTCTTAACCAAATTAATAAAAATCCATGTTACTAATTTTATTTGATCAAAAGCTTCATCCAAAACTGAAATAAACATCCAAAATTAGAAAACAACACAAAGTTGTTTAGAGGTTCATAATTCCTACGTCCCTATTCATGGTGAACTGATCCATTAATAGTGTTATAATTGTAAATATATTTTACCTTTATAATAAAAAAATAATGAATAAAAACCTAAAAAACTGTGTTATCATACCTTCAAAGGACTTTGGAGTATCCTAAAACTACCCTTCATCTTCTTGATTCACTTGCAGCTGTGTCTCCCCTAGGATCTACACCTTCTTGTGACTTAAAAAATTATAAAATCCATCACAAAAGATCTAAAATGGGAAAATAATTACACCATCGCAAATGTCTCAAAATTATGAGCAAATTTAATATATAACTTGAGCTCTGGTTTTAACTTCTCGGTGCTCTAAAATAATTGTTTTCCAAAAGTGCTCATCACCGCCCCGCACGTAACTATCACAGACTCACTGCAACTCGCTTCAATAAAATTCTACATGCTCACTTAGAACTCGATCAAGCTATGTGGTGGGTTATTCGGTGCATTATTTATAACGAAGAGTTCTGAGTTTGAGGCCCTTATCCCTCTTTTGTTGTGGTTAGTTTTTACCAAGTGGGGAATAATCCCACATTTCCCATGCCGCGGTTGGGGTTAGTATTAAAAATGGGCGAACCACCCATAGACTCGACGTTTAGGCCAATGCAATGGTTGCTACCCACCCGTGGGTTAGACGAGTGAGAGGTGGCCATGTGGTGGCTATTGCATTATGTTTGAACGGTTATTGTTTGACCGAACGCGTGCATGATTTGTTTGGTTTGTTCATCGCATTGTATACACCAAGCTCTTATATGTGTTGGTTATAACCCATTGTGTTTTGAATGCATTATTGGCCTTCTTGGGATATATGTGATCTGGCCCACTATGTTGCAAATGGATGATATATACAAAGATAAGGACATCCCAAAGTATAAGGAGATAAGGCCAAACAATATCGTAATAATGTGATCAACTAAGGGGGAGTTCACGGGGGTTCATCTAGGCAATATCCTAAAGACGTGGGTTCATATTGAGGTAATTAAAATTAATAAAATTAAATCAATATAACATGAGGGGGTGAAAGGGTTTAATTTATTAATGTTTTGAATTAGGTATTGGGGGTAGGTTAGAGAGATGGGCCAAAGGAAATAGAGGTTTACTTTTAATATAAAACTAAAATTTCAACCCTAGTTTTTAAACGTAAATACCTTAAAATTGCAAAAGGAGTGTGGTCATAAATTAAATTATAATCTCTTTTTAATAAATAAATCTAGATTCTTAACCAAGAAATAATAAGATGGTAGAAAACTAGAATTGAGTATGCTTTTCAACACAAGTGATATTATTTCACCATCTTAATTATTCAAGAACTATTGATAAATGCATAAAGCTTAACATATATAAGGTGACTTGTAATATGTATTCAAGAAGCGAACTATCTTTCTAAAGGAAATGCATATTAAAAAAATTGAGTGAGAAATATAATATATTTTTGTCTAATATATTGGGGTAGAAATAAAAGGGGTAAATAAAATTGTAATTGAAAAATGGGTAAGTAAGGTACATGGAAAAAAAGGGGGTATTTTCATTCTAATAATATAACATGAGGGGGTATTATCAATTGAATAATTAGAGGTAAAAACTAGAATTAAGGGTATTCTTTAATACCCTTCGAACGCGTGTGTTATACCATAATTTTACTAAGTGAATCCCCATGGGGGAGTTGATCACCTAACCGAGCTAAATAATAGCTCGCCTTAATGGGTTCATTTTAAGAGACCTATTGGAAATCTTAGGTGGAGATTACAACTCGCGAATATTATAGGAACCGATTTTAGAAGGCGAATTTTTGGGGGTTGTATGAAAAATTTCACCGATTGTCAATTTGGAAGGCGATATTTTTTATCTGCAGACGTAGACAGAGATTTTTTCGTAGCACGTCAAAAATGTATTGACGCGCATCAATACATTTTTGACGCTTGCGTGATGAAAAATCTCTTATCGCGCATCGTAGCCTCTCGATCTCCGCTTTCTCATGAAAAAAATCTCCGTGTCACGCGTCAACAAACTCTTTGTCATACGTATGCTATGCGTCAATATTTGTTGTACCTCCTTGTCACGCACAACTATCCGTCGATTGTCGCGTGTCAACAAATAATGATCTGAAAACGTGATGTGTATTTTTATCACTTTGTAAGTTTCCAAAGATCATGATTTTCTTAACCAATTTTAAGTATTCTTGAATCCAAAATTGATTAAATTCTGATTATTTTGCATCCATAGAAGTGCGGAAAACTTGTATAGCAAATAAATAATCGAAAACCGAAAAGACTCGAGATAACAAAAGAGATTGTTTACGGGGTTCGAATTCCTACGTCCCCAGAGTTCGATTGAACCGATCCATTAATAATATTGAAATGCAAGTACAATAACTCTTAAAAACAATCAATAATGAATCACAACCTGCAAATGAGCTGATCAATGTCCCAAGAACTCTGAAAAATAGCAGAAAACTGTCCCAAGAACGATCCGTGGCTCCTATAGTGTTTTCACAATGTGATCTCCCTGCAATTGTGTTAGAAAAACACCTACAAATGGATATTTAAAAACAATCTATGAAAACAAATCATATTTCTGAGATCAGATCTGAATTTTGAACAATTTTCATGTTTACACCAAGTCACAATTCGGACTTGAAGTGCATTGAAATTCGTGTTTTCCAACTAGTTTGTCTTGAAGATCCCCTGTTAAAATCTTCATTCAAAGCTTCCAAAAACAGGTTAAAAATCATGAAAAGATATCAAACCTTACATCGTTGGAATTGTCTCATAATTCTCTACATTTCATCTTTTTACTCCAAATGCCCAATCTGAGTGCACGGCCTTCAAAAATGGAGTTCTCTGCAATCTGGTCCTTAGGCTTCTTGCACAGACCTGTACCTCCTTCTATTCAAATAGAATATCACCCTATTTATATTGTTTGTGCGCCTCCTGGTCTGATGGCTGGGTGCTTATCTTTTTACTCGGCCCACCCGAGTTCCATTCCCCTCCTTAGCTGTTTGTTTATCCTTTTGGGATTATAATCCCACATTAGGCGCATGGAAACTAGGATATGGGTTCAAAATAGTAGGTGGGCGCGCATTTTGAGTGGCAAGGTAGCCACCTAAGCCTATGTAATAGGCGCTTGACTTGGGGGATGCGCATTGTTTGGTTTTAGCGCCCAATCCATAGGATCTATGCATGGATATCCTTAAATGGTGGACAGTTCAAACTAATGCGTGGGAAGTTTAGATATATGCGTGGCATTTGGAAATAAGGCGTAGAATATGAAAAGTGGTCTTATCAAGATCATATAATTTCGACCCAATTAATATAATGACATTCCAAATGAAATGTGGCAATAAAATACCACTTGTCGACCCTCGATAGGCAAATCGAGCGAATTCGACGAGTGGTGGCAAGCCACGTGGTGGCTTGTGGACCCACCACGTCGGCGATAATACCTTAGTCCACACGGCGGCCGGGCTCCCCTCCGTAATAAAAGTTGAGCCTCTTGTTCCCGAGCACCTTTATTTTTTTTTCGCTCAAAGACCGGTGGTCGAAAACCAACAAACAACTCCCTTTTGCCTTTTCGCCACGTGTCGCAGCGCGATTGGTCCATTATTGACCAGTTGACTAGAGTTGACTTTCCGTTGACCGAACTTTGACCGGACATATCTAGAGCTCCCGATGTCCGTTTTCGCGTTCTCACAGTCGTTGGAAATTTATCAAGATGATCTACTGCACTGAAACCATTTAGGGATGTTTAGGGAATATTTTCAAAAATGATCCCCTGATCACACCTCCCCACCGAGAAAGGTTTTTTTTGTCCACAAAAAGTGTTTATCCACCCACAAAAGCATGCTATCTCTTCTGCATTGCACAAACACAGCACAAGAACCCAAAATAACATTATAGGTTAAATAATTGCAAATAGTTGATTCACATAACCGATCGATAATAACACCCAATTAAGCTAGTGTTCAATCAAACGCTGCAACCACACAACTCTACGCACAATCGTGAACTGTCATACCCCATTGTAATGCCATCACAAATAACTGACTAGATAATAACACCCATTCTATTACGGAAAGATAGTGTTCAACTGTCACTTTGTGATATGGCCGATTACCAAAAATTACAATTCCATAACACGGATCAAGATACAAGACATCTAAAGCGCCACGATTAGGCTAGTGCCCACCGCCCATCTCGAAATCAGAATAACTGCAAGTATTCACTATCGAATATAATAGACTATCAACGCCCAAAAATAGCTATAGTCAATAATCGAATCAACATGAATATGCAAAACATCGTATCGCCATCACAAATAATAAGTCGATAGTAACACCCATTTATAATGAAGTTAGTGTTCAATTGACACTTTGTGATTATGCTTGATTACTCGCAAGTTTCAAATTTAGACATGCTATCGATGTCTATCCTTGCATAGTGTTTTCAATAATGGAACTACCAACCAATATGAGAAAAAACAAAACATGAGTATGATGAACCTATCACTCAAATCTTCTCTTCAGTTGTTTCCATTCATTTTCAAAGCTTAAATATCAACTTAGGAACAAATCCTTATCAATCAACAGGAATCCCTAAAATATAGCTATGAAAAACAATTGCTTGCATACTATCAACAATTTACTGTAGTGCAAATATAAAGTTAAGGAGTGTTTTTCCCAACCAATCACTTGGGTTTTTCCGTTTTGGTTGTTTTACCTCCTCAGTACCACATTGAGTTTTAGTTAGGTTTAGCACTGTTGGTTTTACAATACTGTTCTTTTTAACAACTTTCCAATTTTGTTGTTTAGGAACAAACCAACAAACCTTAACATCATGACCATTCCTATTACAATGGGAACAAAATTTAACTTCCCTGTTTTTAGGAATCTTACCCATTTTACCATTCTTAGAACTCTGTCTACGAGAATGATTCCCCTGTTTAGGAGAGGTAACCTTCTTGCCATTTCTCGCCTTTCCTTGGTGAGATTGGTCTTTAGCACCTGCCTTATCATTCACAAAAGGCGTTAACTTCTTAATCAAATTTTTCCTCTTCCAACAATATGCAACAAAATGATTAGTACCTTCACAAAATGTGCAAGGGAAAGCATATTTCTGTCTACCAAAGCTATATTGTTCCAACTGAAAGAGTGTATTAGAAGTTTTAGGATTTGATTTTCCCTTAGTGCTATTTTTAGTGTAAGTGGAAGGAGGTGGAATCTGATTACCTCTTTTACCTGTTTTCTTACACCTGTCATTGTTCCTCCTGATGGCGGAATCCTGCAATTCTAGTGGTGTAGATCCTTGGCTGTTGGAAGCTTGTCTTCCTTCAGCTACTTTGGAACTTTCTCCAATTTCCATTTTCCCACTAGAGTAACCCAAACCTGCAAACCGAGGCTGATCCTCTACCTGTACTGGGTTAGCATCACCTTGTCCATTTTTACCAAGGCCTATTCCGTTAAATCCCATCTTAACCATTAGCTTAGACCCAATTCCCTTAGTGTGTTTTTCAAACTGACCCAAAGGAACATCTGAAACTGAATGAGAGGAAGAATTAAAATGTGAACAACTTACAGTGCATTCTTCTGTCATAGTACCTGCATCTGCTTTGGAAAGAATTTCGTTCTTGTGTTCACCTTGTTGCAGCTTTTCCAAGAGGGCATCCTTGGTCCGTATTTCTTCCTGCAACTCTTTAACAAAGCCCATCAACTTCTTGCTCTCTTCAAGCATCTTGTTGACATACTCCTCTTTCTTGGTTATAGAGGATTGTGGCTCAGATTTTAACCACACGATTTCCTCTTCTAAGGAATAAAAATTAGCTCTCAAGAAAGAGTTTTCTTCTTGGAGTTGGCGGTTTATGGCTTCAAGCTCATCCAGTTCCTCTTGTTTGGATGACTTGCCCATGATTCCCTGCTCCTGCAATCACAACCTGTACTTCCAAAACTGCACACTGCAAAAGAAGATTAACAAGCCCCAAATTTTCTGCACACTGTAAACTGAAATCAATACTGAAACTGAAGCCAAACACAATTAGAAGCTAATCCGGAAATCTAACTGCTCTGATACCAAACTTGATCTGAAAACGTGATGTGTATTTTTATCACTTTATAAGTTTCCAAAGATCGTGATTTTCTTAACCAATTTTAAGTATTCTTGAATCAAAAATTGATTAAATTCTGATTATTTTGCATCCATAGAAGTGCGGAAAACTTGTATAGCAAATAAATAATCAGAAAAACTGAAAAGACTCAGATAACAAAAGAGATTGTTTACGGGGTTCGGAATTCCTACGTCCCCGGGTTCAGATTGAACCGATCCATTAATAATATTGAAATTCAAGTACAATAACTCTTACAAACAATCAATAATGAATCAAAACCTGCAAATGAGCTGATCAATGTCCCAAGAACTCTGAAAAATAGCAGAAACTGTCCCAAGAACGATCCGTGGCTCCTATAGTGTTTTCACAATGTGATCTCCCTGCAACTGTGTTAGAAAAACACCTACAAATGGAGATTTAAAAACAATCTATGAAAAAAATCATATTTCTGAGATCAGATCTGAATTCTGAACAATTTTCATGTTTACACCAAGTCACAATTCGGACTAGAAGTGCATTGAAATTCGTGTTTTCCAACTAGCTGTCTTGAAGATCCCTGTTAAAATCTGCATTCAAAGCTTCCAAAAATAGGTTAAAATTCATCAAAAAAGATCAAACCTTACATCGTTGGAATCATCTCATAATTCTCTACATTTCATCTTTTTACTCCGAATGCCCAATCTGAGTGCACGGCCTTCAAAAATGGAGTTCTCTGCAATCTGGTCCTTAGGCTTCTTGCACAGACCTGTACCTCCTCCTATTCAAATAGAATATCACCCTATTTATATTGTTTGTGCGCCTCCTGGTCTGATGGCTGGGCACTTATCTTTTTACTCGGCCCACCCGAGTTCCATTCCCCTCCTTAGCTGTTTGTTTATCCTTTTGGGATTATAATCCCACATTAGGCGCATGGAAACTAGGATATGGGTTCAAAAATAGCAGAAGGCGCGCATTTTGAGTGGGCAAGGTAGCCACCTAAGCCTATGTAGTAGGCGCTTGACTTGGGGGATGTGCATTGTTTGGTTTTACCGCCCAATCCATGCATGGATCTATGCATGGATATCCTTAAATGGTGGATGAGTTCAAACTAATGCGTGGGAAGTTTAGATATATGCGTGGCATTTGGAAATAAGGCGTAGAATATGAAAAGTGGTCTTATCAAGATCATATAATTTCGACCCAATTAATATAATGACATTCCAAATGAAATGTGGCAATAAAATACCACTTGTCGACCCTCGATAGGAAAATCGAGCGAATTCGACGAGTGGTGGCAAGCCACGTGGTGGCTTGTGGACCCACCACGTCGGCGATAATACCTTAGTCCACACGGCGGCCGGGCTCCCCTCCGTAATAAAAGTTGAGCCTCTTGTTCCCGAGCACCTTTATTTTTTTCACTCGTTGAAGACCGGTGGTTGAAAACCAACAAACAACTCCCTTTTGCCTTTTCGCCACGTGTCGCAGTGCGATTGGTCCATTATTGACCAGTTGACTAGAGTTGACTTTCCGTTGATCGACTTTGATTTGGACATATCTAGAGCTCCCGATGTCCGTTTTTCACGTTCTCACGATCGTTGGAAATTTCTCGATATGATCTACCTTTGACCGAAACCATTTAGGGATGTTTAGGGAACGTTTTCAAAGATGATCCCCGATCAATTAACCCTCATCGACGCTGTGTCAATGACCTCTTTCGACGCGCCAATGAGGTTGTTGAATTGCGTCAATGAGGTTTGTTGACGCGCCAATGAGGTTGTTGAATTGCGCCAATGAGGTTTGTTGAAGCGCGCCAATGAGGGTTATTTGACGTGCAACAGCAAATATCTTGCCGCATGTCCGCAGGCTCTACCCTCTGCTTACGCATCGAAAAAATCTCCATGTCGCTCGTCAACAAACTCTTTGTCATGCATCTAATATGCATCAATATCTGCAGTACCTCCTTGTCACACGTCAACTATCCGTCAGTGTCATGTGTCAACAAATAACCCCATTGTCGCGCGTCTACAAACCCTCCTTGTCGCGCGTCAATAACTTACCCCCTTGTCACGCATCTATAATACGGGATATATCATATTGTTGAAAAATGTGAAGTAGAAGTGTTCTACCTGGTGAATAATCTAGGTTTATATAGGGGATATTTTTCAAGGGTAGGCGAAGCCGACCTAAAAAAATTAAAGTGTAATTTTTAGGCGAACAAGTTCATTGACCCGCGCCAAAAATTCACCTTTTCAAAATTTTCAAAAATGGAATATTCGCCATATTACGAATATTCGCCACTAAAATTTTCTCCGAGCTCGCCTTGAGCCAATATCACCATGCATTGCAAAAATAAACTCTTGAAACAAACATAGTCCCACATGCAAGAGTTAGAAAATATATATAACATATATTATTAAAAATACGATAATGGCAATATGAAATACGTGGAAAAAACACCCCTCCTACAAAAGAGTGAGTCGAACCGCCCGAGGGCCCCCAACTAGAAAATAGCACGACCCACCAAATGTTTCATGTGTCGAAGACCAGAATCTCTAAATTTTTTAAAAACCTTTTCACCCTTTTTCCAATTTGCCACATGCCAACACACGATTCTCCTGTTGACCACTGTTGACCCATTTTCGAACCACATCTTTGACTCACAATAACTTCTTCATCTCGGAATATGTTTATGGAGTTCTACATACCATCGAAAGGTCTCGAATGATATATAACTTGGTCATAGTTTAGGGAGGTTTAGGAAACTTTCAAATACCTAAAAATCCTTTGGATCAATCCTCCCAACTAGGAATGCTTTTTGTCCACAAAAAGTTGTTTATCAACCCACAAAAACGTGTTATCTTATCCTGCATCACACAAACACATACAAGAACCAGAAATATCATAATAGGTTAATTAAATGCAAATATTTGATTAGATAGTCACATAACCGATCAGATAATAACACCAAATTAAGCTAGTGTTCAATTGATATGCTGCAACCCTTTCAACTTTGCACACAATTGTGAACTATTAAATCCCTTGTAATGCCATCACAAACAACTAACCAGATAATAAAACCCATTCTAAAATGGAAATTTAGTGTTCAAATATCACTTTGTGATACAAATAATTACAAAAATTACAATTCCATAAATGCGAGATCAATATATCATACATCTAAATTGCACACAATTTGGTTAGTACCCACTCGTCCATCCGAAAATCGTAAAACAATGCAAATATCCACTATTTAGAATAATTGGACCATCAACACCAAAATATTTATAGTCAAAAGTGAATCCACATGAATCTTCCAATTCTATCCATACATGCTCAACTGTAAGAGGATAGATCAAATTGTATGCTTACCCATATATATGAACTCGCTAATCGCTACAAATGATCACCAGAAATACTTGACACCCGCTTTTTGAGTACAAATAATGTACAAATCAATTGTAACCACATAGGGTAGTTACAAATAAATTCCCTAAAAATAAGGGTAGTCATGAATGTGCAATTACCTTGTATAGACACAATAAATTTGTATATTACCTACAAAATAAAAAAGGTGTCATAGACTTGCACAATGACATTTAACAACAAAGAACTTAAAAATGCATTCCAAAATTAGACATTTATTACCCTTGCCCACAAAATTTGTATACACTATTGCTAAAAAAGAAAATGGTATTTATCAACCTTAACACGTAAGAAGTTAAATCTGAGTATTTTAAACCTTTCTCATAGATCCTCTTACAAGGTTACCCCATTTCCCAATTTCAAAGTAATTAAAACACGTGTCAATTTATCCTTCAACATAGAACGGAAACCCACAAATTACTCTGAAAAGTTTTGCATGCTTTTAAAAAATGTTGTTATGAAAAACAAACCTATCCAATTCACATGAGCCTACATTCTCCATATCAAAAAGAATGGACTCATCAGTGGTTCAACAGTGGATAGTTTAGAGGTTGATTCATGTTTTGCTGATGGTTTACAAAATTTTGTATTTTTAAATTCCAAATTTTTCTTACCATGCTTTGGATGGTTGGTTGGATGAATTTTCCAACAATTTACAACCTCGTGTCCACTCATCTGACAGTGAGTGCAATAATTCCTCTTTGTTTCTCACTTCTGAGGTGAGGAATCAAGTTTACCATTTCTCATCTATTTTCCACAAGATTGGTTTTTAAGCTCATCTAGAAAATGCTTCTACAGAAAGTTTTCTCTTCCAAAAAAGGCCATAGAATGATTAGTACCTCCACAAAACGTGCATGGAAAAGCATTCATCATCTTTTATATATTAAACCCATACTATTTTAAAAGAAAGAGTGGATCCTTAACAGATTTACCTTATTTTCCAGATTTAGGATTATGATAAGAAATAGGAGGTAAAATTTCATTACCTCTTCTCTGAAATTTCTTACCATTCCCATCCTACTTGTGCTAGTGGGGTATACACTTTGCTGTTGGAATCTCGTCTTCCTTCAATGTTCTTGGATGTCTCTCTAATATCCTTTCCCACACTAGAGTAACCCAAACCTGCATAACAAGGATGATCCTCGACCTGTATTGGGTTAGTCATACCTTGGTTGTTCTTACCAAGGATGATTCTGTTAAAACCCATTTTATCTAACAACTTAGATCCAATGCCTCTAGTGTATCTTTCAAAACCACCAAAAGCAAGCATACCTGAATCTAAATCTGAATGGGATGAGGAATCTAATGGTGACATACTTACAGTAAATGCATCCATCATGGTTTCTACATCTGTAGTCAAGGTCTCTCCCTTTCTCACCATTTTGCAATCTTTCCAAGAGCTCATCCTTGGCTTGCATTTCAAGTTTCAACCGAGCATTCTCCTCCTCTAAGGAGAAATACATTGATCTCAGGAGATATTTCTCTTCCTGGATCTAGCAGTTAATAGCCTCAAGCTCATCCAGTTTCTCCTATTTGGATGACTTTCCCATGGTTTCTTGTTTCTGCAAATAACTTGTAACTCCTAACACCGCACACCACAATAGAAGATTATCAAGCCCCAAAGTTCTACATATTGAAAACTAAAATCAAAGCTACAAATAGAGGCTATCCCGAAAATCTAATTGTTTTGATACCAAAACTTGATCCAAAAAATGGGTGTTAAATTTTTCCGCTTTTAACCATTTTTAAGGATCTCAAAATTAAACTCAATTTTGCAAAACTCATTAATTTATTGTTCATAGATGCAATTCATCGATTTTTAATGACAACATTGAAATCTACATTTGTTAAATTTTTGGATTATGGATACTGAAATTTTCTCTTAAGTCCAATTTCCCATTTTAATTCATGAATGCTTAAACAAATTAATAAAAATCCATGTTACTGATTTTATCTGATTAAAAGCTTCATCCAAAACTAAAATAAACATCCACAAATTAGAAAACAACAAAACGTTGTTTACAAGGTTGTAATTCCTATGTCCTCAAGTTCACTGCATCGATCCATTGATAATGTTATAATTATAAATACTTTTAACCTTGAAAATAAACAAATAATAAATAAAAACCTAAAAAGCGTGTTATTAGACATTCAAAGTACTTTGGAGTATCCAAATTGCCCCTCATCTTCCCGATTAACTTGCAACTATGTCTCCTCTAGGATCTATGCCTTATTGTGACTTCAATAGTTATAAAATTTATCACAAAAGATCGAAAATGGGAAAATGGATACACCATCGTGACTTTCTTAAAATTTTGACAAACTTTCATATATAACTCAAGATTTGGTTTTGACTTCTAGTAGTCCAAAATAATCGATTTCCAAAAGTGCTCATCACCGCCCTACACGTAACTATTATAGACCTACAACTCTGCTTCAATAAAATTCTACGGCCTCACTAAAGCAACCTGACCAAGCCATCTAGTGGGTTGGTTGGGCACATTGTTTTTAATGAAGAGGTCTTGATTTTGAGGCCCTTATCTGTATTTTTCCATGGTTAGTTTTTCCCAAGTGGGGAATAATCCCACATTTCCTATCTTTGCGGATAGGGTTGATATTGAAAATGGGACAAACCGCCCATAGACCTCGTGGCTTAGGCCACGTCTGCCACTATTTTATTGGGCCACACAATGGTTGATACCTGCCCGTGGGTTTGAGTAGTGGGAGGTGGCCATGTGGTGGTTTTTACATTATGTTTGAATGGTCATTGCTTGATCAGACTGTATATGGTTTGTTTGGTTCATTCTTTGTGTTATATACACCGAGCTCTCGATGTGTGTTGGTTAAAACCCAAATGCGTTGAATGGTTTTTTTATCTTCCCGGGATATATGTGACCTGTCCACTATGTTGCAAACTCGTCTCGAGATATAAGGAGATAAGGTCATCCCAAAGTATAAAGAGATAAGTCCGAACAATATGGTAACAATGTGATCAACTCGATGGGGATTTGATCACCCCACTGAGATAAATAATATCTCACCCGAGCCAATATCACCTTGTATTACACAAATCAACTCTCGTGAAGAAATAATAGTCTCACATACAATATTTAGAAAAATATATGGCATATATTATTGAAAATATGATAGTGGAAATATGAAATAGACAACAAAGTAACCCATCCTATAAAAAAGTGTGTCGAACCTAGTTGAGGGCCCCAATCAACAAAATAGGCGGGGCCTACCAAATTTTTTTGTGTCAAATACCAGAGGATCGATAATAATTTTTTTAACCTTTTCACGCTTTTGCCAATTTTCCACGTGTCAATGTGTGATTCACCTGTTGACCACTATTGACCTGTTTTCAAACCACATCTTTGACCCATGATAATTTCTGCATTCGGACTCCGTTTTGGGATTTCTACATACCTGTCGAAAGGTCTTAGAATTATGTATAATGTGGTCACAATTTATGAAGGTTTAAGAAACTTTTAACACCCGAAAATCCTCTGATCACTAAAGGATTTAAAAGTGGACCATTTACTCCCTGAAATGGGAGTCTTCATCATGGAGTTTTGTGAAGGTGGGTGCATAAATCTCTTACCCACTTGGTGAAATTTCACATGATTATTTTTAGTTGTGCAGATTGTGAGTATGTTATGTTTGTAATTCTTACAGACATAATAGATGTGGTCCTATATGGATAAATACATTACGACATCTTGGTGATATAATTTTTGTAGGATAGATTAGTGGTTTATACCAATGGTCACGAGGCTAGGACTCCCCTTCTTGGGTATGGGAAGGATCTCATTTATTTAATGAAAGGAATTAATAAAACTATGGGTTAGCTGTTAGGATGAGGATCACATTGGAATACTCAACTAAACCTATGGAAAACTCTGTCACGGTGCACAAGGAGGAATTAGTTTGGAGAGAAGTAAAGGGGAGTAGGAGAAATGGAGAGAGGGGTTAATATTGTGAGTAGATTTATAAATTTCACACACATTATACATATTAGGTCAAAATTCAATAGGAAGAAATCAATCATGTAAGTATTAAAAAGAATAATAAATTAGAGACATAAAGTTATATGAGATTGAACAATAAAAGACACAAAGTTAGTTCTTGGTTGTACAAGATTACAATTCTTACAAAGTAGAGAGAGAGAGAGAGAGAGAGAGAGAGAGAGAGAGAGAGAGAGTAGAAGAACATAGAATAAATGTAGATTTTTTGCTTGCAGAGAAAGTGATACAAAGGCCAAAAACAAAAAAAATCAACAAATTCTAACCCCTCATAATGGAGAAGCCATCCCAATTTATAGCTTTTACAATATGTCTCTTCATCTACCCCCACATGACTTTTCACATTATTACCACTTGTGACCTTTCATATTCCTATAGGAATAAAGATAAGACCATTTTTTTATTAATGAAAAGGGACTTTCACAATGTAAAATTAAAAGGTCACTTAAGTGAATAAGATGAAAAAGTAAAAATGTACATTCCTAATGAAGAATTAGAACATGGGGAGAGAAAGAAGAAGGGGGAGAAGAAGAGATTTATCAATCGATGAAGACAAAGCCTCTATCGATGAAGAACTAGCCCTTGGTGAATTTTGAGGATAAACTCCTGGAATGAGCTTCTCGGCCTTTGAACTCTTTACTAAAATGGGTTGTCGTAGGTAACTCCTTCTCATCCTATGGGATGCAAACATAACTCAAAGCTTTGATCCATGTCTTGGGAATGCTAATGATGGTCTTGTCTTGATTGAAGCATACTTGATTATCTTTGGAATTATAATATATTGAGTTTATAATTTTTGCAAGGGATTCCAAAGTATCTTTGTTGAAAGATAAAGGGTCTCTTGCCTATTTCTTGACCACTTCTTGGAAATAACTAAGGAGTTACTCCAAATATTATTGTGTATTAAGTAGAGGTGACTTGAGTATCTCGTACACTTTTGTTGACGCCACCCAAAAATTTAGAAACATGTTCCCAACAAGAGTCAAGTTTAGAGAGAGCACCATTTATCATATCACATCTAGAACTCATTACATGAGACCATAAAGGAGACAAATTCTTAGAAACATATGTGAATAAACTCTTGCTCACAAGAGTGATATAGTCAAGACAACTAATTTCAGACATCAGTGGGAACACACTATCCCAATGATATTTTTATTTCCTTATCTCTTCCTTTTTCATTTTTACTTTAGAAATAGTGGAAAGGGAACATTTGAATAAAGAAAGAACTTATGGAAATAGTACCTTTCATTTTTCAAGAATATTTTCCACCCATTTGTCATTGGATCTCCCTTTACATGGGAGGGATGAATTCTTCTAGAGAACTGGGTACCACATTTAGCTCAAGGAAGTATTTCACATAGGAAGTGAGGGTTTTAATGTGCTCCTCTAATTTCTCCATAGTTTGTTTGTTCTCTTCAATTTGGCAAGAAATTGACATGTAAACTCTTTAAATAGGTACACACATCCATTATCGTTGCATGTCCCAAGATAATCTTAATCATCTTGAGTCATCTCTTTTATGGGATTTGTAAATTTGGTCATGTAACTTCCACATAATGAGATCCAGAGGCATCAATGAAGAACCAAGAATTTATTCATGCTTTCTTTCTTCACTTGGTTACGATGAATTTTAAGATGGTATCAAAATTAGGTATGCTTTATGGCTTCATTGCACCATTCTTAAATCACTTCCAAGAATCTCATATACCCATGGGAATGTTTCAGCTAGAGTAGACATAAAACTAGACATAGGGGTACTTTCGGGTGATTGATAAGGGATCATAGTCTGCTCATGATGAGATGAATCCGCCACCAAGAAGGAAACACTTGGATGTTAGTGATGAACAAGAGACTGTGATGGATAAATCTCACATAACTCTAGGGGATCAATGAGATTTTCAATGATATTTTTCCTCTTGTGAATACTCATAGGGGAGAAGATTCAATGCACTATTCTTCCATAATTTTTCTCCTGGAGGATTCCTCTAAATGTGTAGATTTCATGTCTCTTTTAGATGCCTTGAGGGAAGAAGTGTGAGAAACTTTTATATATGGAGATAAAATACCACTAGTCTTGATGAATGAATATTTCTTCTTCTTGAACCATTATTTTGACCTTTGGATCACTTCCATGGTCCTTTCTTTGATATCACTTGATTCCCGATGTTCCATGGAGTGGGAGGAAGAGGGGAAGATTGCACTACTTGGTATTTAGGATCAAACAGATTCGAACCATCATCTTTTATCCCATCCACAAACCAATCAAACTTGAAGTCTCTCATTTGGTCCACTTTCATCCGCATGTGATCATATTTTTGACCTCGAAGACGCGTTTGTGTAGTTAACCCAGTAGTCCTCAATTTGTGGCACATAATGCAATCACGAAAAGATGAAAGTTTTTGGATTCTTCCTAATATCAAAGTCAGATCGAGATGTGTAGGAGTATAAATTGAGTGCCACAAAATATGTTTCGATGTTTGATTAAAATAATATAGAGATTTTTAGTCTAATATGATGCTATGGAAGTATTAAATAAATAAGTAAATGCAATGTTGAAAGTACCCAAGTAGATAAACAAATGAAATGTGAAACCCTAATGTGAAAAGAGGGTTAGAAAGGCATTATCTAATTCAAATATGTTGCGGGATTGTATCGTAGCAGAGACCAACTAGACAGAGGAGGAAGGCGATGCACATGAGCTCAAAAAGTGTAGATATGAGCTTTCTAGACATATTGGGGCACCTAGAGAAGGATAGGGCCTCCTGGGGTTCCCTAGTTTGAGATCTAGGCACCCCACCTATGGAAATGACTAGAAAACCTCATCTGAGGTGTCATTGAATGATTTCTTGTGTTTACTTCCCATCCCGTGAATGTCGTTAAGCTTTCTTGGATGTCGCTACAAATTAGAGATTGAGGAAACACCTACAAAATGACACGTAAAGCATCAAAAACTAAAAATGAAAGATGCATATGAAGGGGTCAAACTGTCCTCAACTACCAAATGGATGGACTTATCACTTTGAGCACTACAATACATCTCAGAACCAATGTAGTTCGTGTGTGTGTTTGTGCGTGTGTGTGAAATTATTCCTTAGGTGCTCTTGTGTCGGATTGTACTTTATGAGTAAAGAACAATAAATAGATGTATAATGTAATTAAATTACGCATGTAATAAAATTAATTCCCCTCCTATGAAGTGTGATGTAGATGAACCAACCTTTTTCCCTTTTGATGGAGATATATGGATGCAAATGGAATAATAGAAGCCTTTGATGGATGCAACCTTAGGTGGAGATACTAGTGTTTATTACTTGGTACCTCATTATGGTCTCATAACTTTACATTTATATGTTTGTCTTGATCTAATTTCGTAATTAACCCACGAAAATGTCGACTACCAAAAATATTGAAAGCTCAAACGGCTAGAAAGTTCTCAAAATGTGAGAGGAAAGTGCAAAGAGGATCAGGGTGCCCTAGAGGGGATTAGGGTGCCTATGGCACCAAAGTCTTGACTGGGTGCCCCAGTTACAAATAAGGAAAACACAATATGAAAATATAGACTTAGCAAGTTCGGGTGGAAGATTTAAAATAATGACAAAAATAAAAGTAAAATGGCCAAAGAAATGGGTTACTTAGTACTATTTTTCACTCAAGAACCATATGAATAGTAGTATGAAAATCAAACTAAATATATACCCAAAGTGCATGATTTAGTGTCTACATTTACCCTATCTTTATGTTGATGAGAAGAATTCTTGGTAACATAAAGTAGATAGATAGTAATGGACTAGACAAAGTGTGGAGTGGTAAAAGAAAGATGGAGCATGGAGACTAAAGATGCAAAAAGTGATGAGAGTGAACCTTGGGAGGAAACACGTTTGTAGATGCCAATGTGTGTGATGTACCTGCATGTTAGTATGCTATGTGTGATCTTTGAGTAATTTCATTGTTGTTCTTGACTACTTGCTTCCCATACTGAGATGGACATGCAAAAGAAAAGGCGATCAAGTAGTCAAATATGCATGTATATATGTAAAAATCATGTAAATGAAAGTACGAAAAAATGAAAAGGATCATGCACACCTAATATGTGATGAGAAGAAGGGTGCAGAAAGGATCTTGTAAATGTCGGTGAAGTGCAAGTTTTTTGGGCAATCTCACACCACTGGCCGAAGAAGTGTAGAGAGAAAGATGTGTTATTATCCAATCTATAAATGATTCCCGAGAGTATGTGAAGATATCTCTATAGTGTCTAGTTTTTTGGGTGAACTAACACCACTAGCCGAAGAAGTGTAGGGAGGAAATTATGATGTTCCTCTAACATGTAACTTTTCCCCAAAATGGTAAGGACAATCTGCCCTATAAAAGCCATTGGGTATGGAGTTTTGTCAACTGGTTTGAACCCAATCACCTGTATAACCATATGTGTCATGGATGAAAATTGAATAAATGAACTGTGCAGTGCATCGTGCTATGTAATGTGTAATTCCAAATGATTCCGCTTACTGTTTGGGGGCACATACAATGTCATAGATAAGAGAATGTGGCCCAAAAGAGGACCAACCATGGAAAGCTGCAGCCCCTATAGGGGAAGGGAGTGTGCTTAGTAGAAACCAAGGCACACACAAACAAGTGGTTAGGGAAACAATTGTTAGTACGAACAAGCATGCATGTAGAAAAGAAGTCTAAGCTACAAAGACAATGTGTAAGCTAGAACACCCAAGAAGGCAATGTAAGCTACACAAAGTAGGTTGCAAACATGAGACACCACTCACGATGTTGCAAGCCAATCAAGGCCCTAGTGTTCACATACAAACAAGAAAGTATGCACACCAAACAAAGGGAAAAGCTTGCATATAATAGAAAACAAAGACAAGTAAGTAGTAGAAAAAAAAAGATAGCCATGGTAGCAAGTAATCCTACAAAATAAATGTTACACATGAAACACCCGTTAGCATGTTAGAAAGATAAAATGTATGTAAAAAGTGTGTATAACTAATAAAGTAAAGTGTTAAGTACAAAATGAAACAATAACACATGTAGCGTATGAAAGTGGATGCCTCTAGGATCCGCTGTGGGATTGGTAGTAGCAAAGCATCCATGTTGCGTGTAGAAGTTCTGTATCTATGATCACGATTAGAAAAGGACATGAACACACATGTGTGTATGGTGAATATAATGACATACAAGAAATATATTTAGCATGTGTAATAAAGTGAGCATGTACAAGAAAATTTAAGAAAAAAACAAATGTGGCCAAGATATGCAAAGCATGTTGTGGATGGATGAAATGTAATGCAAGATGGATGATAGGAGCCATGTGCCCCCGAGTGAATGGAATTTAATTTGTTTATGCCCCTAAAAAGTCAAGAATGAACCATACATGAGAGTGCATCATTGGAAATGGTCAATCTATTTTTGTGTGTAGTGCACTTTGGTGAATGTATATGTATGGTGATGATATGTGACCTAGAGATGACGTATGAAGACGCATGATGATGTATCCTAAAGCATTTATCACGATGATATGATTGAAAAATGTGACGATGTATCCTATGGAATATACCACTATAAGATGATGTAATAAGAAATTTTTTATCCTATAGTGTATGTCACTAACCTAGGAATGTCACATGATAGAAGGGTGAATGATGAAAGTGTGAATGTGATGAGGTCCATTTTGGATGTATACCCTTAAAAGTCTAGTATGGACCGTGAGACTAGAGTGTGTCATTGGGTAATGAGTGAAACATGTATAAGAAGATGTAGGTAGTATATGCGATGATGAAAGATGACCATGTGATGTGTAAAGGGTGAAATGTGTAGTGTAGAATGTGTAGCGTCTAATGTGCAAAGTGTGTGGGGCTCATCTATATAGGATGCCCTCAACAGTCAAGTGTGAACCGAAGCACAAGAGTGTGTCATCGGGAGTGATGATGTTATATTTTATATGAATATGAAATGTACGAGTTTGTTTATGAGAAGAGGGATGGGGATGATATAACATCATACCCCTAAGTATGTAAGTGATGGATATTTAGTCAAAGACAATAAGTGGATCAATGTAAGGAGTATTTTCTTTGACAAAAGTGATTAGATGCTGAAGTGAGGACTGGATAGGGTCCTTAAATTGTGAGAGTCGAAATATGTTAGCTAGAGTGTGCTTGTCTTGTGTAACAAGTGGTTGCTTGTTGACCACATATGACTTGAGAGGTGGAGGAGTTGTATTGATATTTAGAGGGGGTTACTTAGTTTGGCTCGGTAATACTGTAGGTGACTTAGTAAGAGGAAGTGTTGGAATAATTTGGACAGGTGGTTGCTTGACTTGAGTATATTGCATATTTGGCGCTTGAGAGTGATGAGAACAAGGAAAACTAGAAGTGATGGTGTGATGCTCACTAGACATAAACGAATCAGATTTAGGAACCAACCGAGATGTAGAATTTTTAGATGGGCATTTAACATAATGTTGTGTAGTGAATGATATAAATATTTGATGCTCAAGATGTGTGATCCTTCATCGTAAAGCATATCATTCATTGTCGTTATGACCATTGATTCGATGATAATTGGAATATGGAAGACCTTGATATTTTTAATGCTGATAAGGAGGATAGTAATGAGTAGGTGGAAAAGTGATCAATTGATGACTAAGGAGATTAGAAAGAATGTCATGTTTCTTAGTATTGTGATCAAGGGTGAGAGGCTCTAGTAATGGTATGACTTGAGGCTCACTGATATGAACACATGTAGTAGACATAGAATGAAGATGAGATGTAGAAGGAGAACAAACATGAGCCTGAGAAGCATCCTTAAGATGTTGGATTTCATATTTGAGAGATGTAATCATGGATTCCATAGCCTTAAACTTGTCTTGAAACAAATAATGTAAAGCTTGAATTGAGTCCAACATAGATTGATTAGATGGAGGATCATGAGGACTAGGGTCATCAAATAGACAATTGAAAATAGGGCTTATTTTGTGTGGCGAGGTATCTTTAGGAAGATACATGGTGTCTAGGGATTTTTATAGAACATCTTGGAAATTAGGATGCATCTTAAGTAAATCAGACAAAGAAATTTGACCCATGATAGAGGAAAAATGAGGATCCTAAGTGTGAAGATCGAGTTCGGGTTCATAAAAATGATTAAAATAAAATGGAGATTTGTAGTCTAATATGATGTTATGGAAGTAGTAAATAAATAAGTAAATGAAAATTTGGAAGTACTGAGTAGATAACAAATGAAATGTGAAATATTAATGTGCAAAGCGGGTTAGAAAGGCCTTAGCTGATTCGAAGATGTTGCGGGACTATGTCACTATGGAGACCAAATGGACATGAGGAGGAAACCACTGCATAGGAGCTCAGAAAAGTGTAGATCTGATCTATTTGGCAAGAATGGGGCACTGGAGAAGGACAGGGGTTCTTGGGGCACCCTAGTCTTACAGTTGGGCATCCTAGTTTGTGGAAATGACTAGGAAACATCCTCTGAGGTGTCACTAAATGATTGCATGTGTTTGCTTCCTATCGTGTGAATGTCGCTAAACTTCTCTAGATGTCACTTTAAATCAAAGATGGAGGAAACACCTACAAAACCCCAAGAAAAGAATAAAAACCCTAAAAATAAATATGCATATGAAGGGCCGACTATCCACAATTGCCAAATGGATGGACTTATCACCTTGAGTGTTACACTACATCTCGGACAATGTATTTCTAGGTGTTTGGGTGTGAAATTGTTCCCTAGGTGCTCTTATGGAAGTCAAAATTTGTGAGTAGCAAACAATAACTAAATGTTGAATGTAAGTAAATGGCACATGCAATAGAATTAACTCCCCTCCTATGAAGTGTGATGTAGATGAACAAACCTTTATCCCTTATGATGGAGCTAGATGGAGGAAAATGGAGAAATAGAAGCCTTTAATGGATGTAACCTTAGGTGGAGATACTAGTGCTTAGTGCTTGGTCCCTCCTTATGGTCTCATAACTTTATATTTATATAGTTCTCTTGATCTAATTTCATAATTAACCCTAAAAAAGCCCATCACCAAAAAGATAAAAATCTCAAATGGATAGAAAGTTCCCAAAAGGTGAGAGGAAAGTGCGAGAGAGGATCAAGGTGCCCCAGGGGATTAGGCTGCCTAGGGCTTTGTTGTCTATTTTTGACCCTTGCAAAATAGAACAAATTGGACTGTCACAAACATGGAATGAATACCACGGGAATTTTAAGTATGCTGCAGAGATAAGTTAGGAACCACAGTAAAAGAATGAACTTCGTGGAGTGAAGGAAAAATATTAGAAAGCCGTGTCTAAGGAGATTAAGTCGGAAGTTAGGAACGAATCATGGAGGAATTGGAGCATGCCACGGAGGTTTTAGGAAATACATGGATTGAAGGAAAGGGTTCCATGAATTTTGAAAAATTTGTGACACATAAAACAAAAAAATGAAATCATGGAACAAGGAAAAGAATTCCACAGACATTGATCAAATCTACACCATTTTGAATGTCACAGATAAAACAGATGAAGAAGATAGAACTACAAAATGAATAAGGAAGAATAGTGGGAGCCAAAATCCGTACTTGACTAAAAGGAGAAATCCGCATATCCAAGGAAAATGACATATTTTTACACGAAACTAGAATTTCCATATATTTCGATATGATGATCCTATTTTTTCAAACCTTATATTGATGGAAAGATCTCAATGTAATCTACACAATGGAAACACATAAAGGTGGAAGACTTCTCCTACATGTAAAAGGTGTAGTTCTAGGAAAAACAACTACCGATATTTAATGTAGTATGGGTGTCCATATTTTCTCCAACAAGGAACAAGGCGTGTTGCGGTGGGTAGCCTGAGGCATCCAGATTCTTTCAGGGAATTTATTGACTTCTTTTGGTGGTTAAAAATTTGAGTTTAATTTTCCCTCTCTTTCTCCTCTTCTTCTCTCCTTCTTTTCTATAAATGTAAGGGCTTTGCTCATTAAAACAGATCTCTCTTTTGTTGTAACAACACCATGCCAAAATGGTGGCCGACTTCCCATGGGTTTTAGATCTTAAGTTTGGTATCTGCAATGTATTTTCACCTTCTTCCATGAATGTAGATGATTATGCATCTTTTAATCAATAAAATCAGGTTTTGTGGTTATCTCTCTGCCCTAGTCTCATGTTTTATTTTCCCTTGTCTCTCTATTTGTATTTCGGTATCTTTGTGAATTTCCTCCATTTTTAGGATCCATTTCATGTGTTGTTTGTGTAAATAAAGCCGTATCTACGTGGTTCTTTTCTATGGCACATCTTTTCTGCCCTCTCACCCATGTTTTCTTTCCTTCTTTCACCTTTGTGGAGAGTGATTGACCCTCTTCTCAGCGCTATCACTTCCCTTACCTTATGATTTATCTTATGCATCTCCTTCTCATCCTGGTCCCTTGGAATCATAGTGTTAGCATTGTAAATAGGTAGAGGAATCCGACCTTCTCCGGAGGTCTGTCTCAGTTTGCAGGTCCCACAATTGAGAGACAAGTACCATGTTTCCTCAGAATTCTTGGTCATTCATGATCATATCTAGGGTGAAATTTTGAGCTCTAATAGGCGCTCAGTCAAAAATAGGGAAAACATAGTATGAAAATACAAACTGGGCAAGTACGGGTGCAAGATTGAAAATAACAACAGAAAGCAAAGTAAAATGGCCAAATACATGGGTTAATTAGTACTCTTTTCACTCAAGAACCATATGAATAGTAGTATGAAACTAAGACTAAATATTTACCCAAAGTGCGTGATTTAGTTTCTACAAAGTTTTCTTCAATTGAAACATTTTTGCATGAGTATATTCCTAGAGGGATTGGAAATTACACACTTTTGTTCTTATCATTCTTGCATATGGTATGAACATGGGACACCTATCGGGATAGTTCAAACATGATGATGTTATCACTTGGGTACTTGGGTAGCACTCGCAATGGAAAAGATCAAAGGATCGACCACGATGTAGGTGAAGGTGGGTAATTCAATGAAGTGAATCCCATACTTCTCAATCAATCCAACATCATGGGATGAGATCATTCATTATGGAATGCCTTTGAGTAACCTTTTGATGCACATGGTGAATGCGTCATTCACACTAGAATAGTGAAAAATACTCTCCCTGTGAGTGAGTTGTGGATACTTCTCATAAGAAGGTGAATTTAGAGGCACATTAAGAGTAATGGATAGGCCTCAGAAGGGTCTTGTGAAAGTAAGAACATACACCAAGTAAGAAGTCATTGTGAATTTTTTAGTGGAGGGAAATTACAACAATTGCTGATGGATGTTGTTACAAATGATTTTCCCCCACTCCACTATTTGATTTCCTTTTGTGGCCACCAAGATGAATCGAGCCATCAAATTTTGGAAATCATTAGTTTCTTATTTCCCCATTACTCTAATCAATAGGACAATGGCATCAAAATATGCCTCATGAAAATCACTCCGTGACAGATTCTTGGGGATACAATAGGGATTTATTCCTTGTTTGATCTATGAACCAAGTTTTAGGCCTTAAAAATATGAGTGTGTTGTTTCCGTTCATGTGATGAAAAATCCCTAATTATGATGGCCATATTGCTATTGGTGGGAATTTGTATGCATTGGGAAATTCCCTTTTGTGTGAGGACCTGCAAAGATCGAGTTATCATTTTCCATTATTGTTTTGGTTTTGGATCATAATGTTTTGTGAATGTCGGGACACGTTTGGTGATCTTAATAGATGATGGGTGGCCTCATACCCTAAATAATCCACTTGAGAGTATACTTTTCTCTACTACCCCTCGTGGCTAGTTCAACATTCTCGCTTTTAGGTTTTCCAAGTCAATGTGAGTGATATCATTGTTCCTCACATTGGGGTATTCAACGATTAGTGTTGAGATTGGTTCTAGTCCGAGTACTTGACCTTCATGATGGAAAAAAACTAGGTAGGAATAATGCGAGTTGATACAAGTTACTTGATCATGATTATAATAATTTCTATTTTGGCGGGTCATGTCCGGGAAGATTATTTTTAATAAGTTTTCATTTTTGTCACTTTTTTATGATTTTTAATTGTTTGGAGTAACATGGAAATTAAAGGTTTATTGTTTTGGAAAATTAATATATTTATACATATTATTCCTACCAAATTTTTCTATTTTTAATAGGATGTCTTCTAGGTTTCGGATTTAAATGAAACCAATCTCAAAAGATTAGGTTTTGTCTCAAGATCTTCTACTCTAGTTTTCGAGGATTTTCATTTTTCAAAACTATGTAGATCTAAAAAGGAAACTCCAGGGGATGAAAATTTCTACTGGAGACTAAAAACTATATAGAGCATCAATGGTAGTGTTCTTACAGTAAATATAAAGGTGTTTTTGAGAGGAGTGCACTAGTAAATGTTGGTGGAAATGGGGTGGATGAATTGTGAGATGAATAAATTTTAGTTTTAGGGCTTGAGGTTTCTAAAAAATATCAACATCATCATTGGTAAAAAATGGAGTTTTGGGGGGGAAATCATAGCTCTTGCAATGTAAAAATGAATAATTTTTTTGAATTGGGATTTATTTACATTCACCTTGAAATTTTAAACTCAAATTTAACTTGGTAGGATAAACCGGGGTTGGGAGAAGAGTTTGAGCATGGTTGAACCCTAAAACTTAGGGGAAAAAGATGTAAGGAAGTTCACTTTTCACCCGATGATGACAAGTGGAAGGTTGTGGTGTAGTGTGATGGAGATGTAGGGGTTGAAAATGACTTTCAAGGGATGAAACTGATCCTTGATATGTCATGGGGATGAATGTAAGGAAGAGGAGAAAATTTCATGCCCCATTTATACCTTTACCGTTGGTACAATATGAGGGGATAACATCAAATCAAAAATTCCAGGGTGGGTTACCTTATGAGGATGGAGGAAATGGTTAAGAAAACATGCAAGTTTGACATGTTTCTAGGGGAAAAAGTGATGTTGTGAAAGTTTTCGAGAGAAAGGCCTCATGGGGATAACAATTTTGTGTACCCCATGTCCCTTTGCACCACGAGGAAACTCCAAGTGGAAACAATATGCTTCCAAGTGCACCATGGGGTCCTTAGAACATGAGAAGGGGGCCATATTTGACTAGACTATAACTTACACCTCTAACACTCGCAACACTTGAAGTTGATGTTTTAAGTGACAAAAATTGCAAAAGGATAGGGGTGTAATTTTTTTCCTCCATGTCCCTTTTCACTTTGGGGATAATGT
The DNA here is from genome assembly GCA_018340775.1 of Taxus wallichiana var. yunnanensis. NCBI lineage: Eukaryota > Viridiplantae > Streptophyta > Pinopsida > Cupressales > Taxaceae > Taxus > Taxus wallichiana. The sequence continues at coordinate 222,152,602 of CM031235.1, forward strand.
GAGGCGACACAACATTCTCTAAAGTGCACTCATTCCTTTTGATATGTTGATGTCATCCCACCAATTGCATTTTAGAACATTAGGAGTACCTTTTATTCTATGGGAGCATGGAATTATGTTTTGGGTCAAAAAATATATCTTTTTGACTAAAAATCACCTATTTAGATCATCCCAACCACCTTTAGGAGTCAAATTGCCTAAAAATTGATTATCAATATCTGCTTTGCTTTTGGCTTAAAGGCATAGTTGCAATGTATTATATTATCACGAAGTACTTTGAAGACTTGGAAAAACATGACGTGTCCATCATGTGGATGATTCTAAGTTCTTTTTATTGAAAATATTTTTAGCTTCCAAATCCTCTTGAAAATCTCAAATCATCTAGACAAGTCATATTTCTTTGTTAGAGTATGACATTATCTTCACCCGTAATGTCCCTATTTTACTTGTTTTATTCTTGAAATCACTTGGATCTAAAAAATTCCACAAAAATGCCTTGAATGCATTCAAAAATCCTCTTCAAAAATTATATATGGGTTATTCCTTTGTAATCACCTTCTAGAGGGTATTGACCAATAGCAAAATGTCCAAAAATGGCCCTTTCTAGCGCCCAGAATATGTTTTCCGCTTCCGATCTCAAGAACTTCTTCAATAACCTTATGAAATAATATTTGCACATGAAACAAACTTGAAAATATTGTTAGCATGTTTCTCCTATCTATAATGAGGGCAGACAGGACTTGGAGGGGTTGTGTAAGTTGATGGGCTGGTTAGAGGAACAGGTCAAAATGATGAGGAGATAGGATTTTTAATGTTGGGATTAGTTGTCATGGATTTTTTTTTCAATTTTGCATGCTAAAAATTTAGCATGAAAACAATTGGATCCAACTCATGGACATTATACCAAAAGGGTAATGAAGAACCTCAGGTATTTCATGGGTAAGTAGACTAGTTCCTTGACAATTGGGAAATAAATTCATTCCTTCACAAACTAATACAAGAAATGACACGAACAAGGAAAACAAACAAACACACCAAATAGAAAGGGAAACACACAAAAATGGAAAATTATGATACATGGGGGTACAAGTTATAGAGGTGGGGGATAATATACAATATTTTCATACACCTGACAATAGGATGAGAAAAATAGGTACCATCATGGAATAATGGGTTGAATTCATACAACTTCTAAAGCTAAACAATAAACATATGGTAATGGTATGGTATCATGATGGCTCTACATGGTTTTAGAAGAAGAAGGGAAACCAAATTTTCATTCTCATGTTGATATTGTACAAAAACTCATTTGTGTCCAATGACCACTTTGTTACTTGTTTGAAAGTTTTGCTTTTTGTAGTCTCCGTCTGGTATCTTTTGAGCATAGGAAGCCATTCTTCCATGTATTCAAAAAAATCTTCTTTTAGCATGAAGGTAGTCATCATCCTTGGGTGGATTTTACACCATTGATTCATTTCCAGAATCAATAGGAAATTCAAAAGTAATGAGGAAAATTTGACTCTCTCCCCATTCACAAGATTCTTTTAGCTTCTCATTCGTTTGTAGTTATAAATGATTCCTTTTTGTACATACCATTTTATCATCGGTGTGGTAAGAATCACATGATACATCCTCCTCATGGAAAGAGAGAGGACACAATGTTAGGGCTATAACATGGGAATATTCATTTATTCCATCCTAAACATCTCCTAGAAAGTCCTCTTCTTTGTAGGGAAAATAGAAAAATCCATAATCATAGTTATGCTTGTTATCATGCAATTTTGGTAATGAATGGGAAACCAAATCATCACAAATTTCATTTACTCTTTACTCATCACTGAATTTTTTTGAGAGGGATATTAAAATATTCCTTTTTCTCTATTTCATTTTAGGGCATTTGTGCATCAAATGAAGAGCCACAATTAGAAAGGAAATCATCAATAATGATGTCAATATCAATCTCCTAAATGTCCAATGGAGGAGAAGAATGGTTCATCTCTTGAATGTGTTAATGATCGGTGGCATTATCAGTAAACATTAGATCATTTTTATGAGACAAGAGTTCTCATTTCCTATGCATGTTTCTTCTTTGGAGGGTTATGCTTTAGGCCAAAGTGTAACTATGGATGGAGACTCAAATTTTATGCTTCTTTCATTATCTACCAAGATGTTGAGTTGAATTTCATCAGGATGTTCTAAAATAGAACAATCATGAGTGGCACCAAAGTATCTCCTGGGATAAACACTTCATAGTATGGAGACTCATTAGAATCTACCTCCAAAGGTAGTTCTTATCGTCATCACTATGGAGAGTTTCAAGCTACTCATACTTTTATTTCATGGTCACAACACATGTTAGGATTTCAAGATAGATTTGAGGGTCCGAAATTTCATTTGCAACTCTCAATGTTTTTTGTGCATTATCTTTTTTATGGAGAAGGTCATTTATTTGTCTCCATAAGCAATAAAATCATCGATAAGAAGGGAAAATAAATATAATGTTTTGAGTTTTTCAAATAACAGTGTAGTGTCTAGAACATTACATTTAGGAGGTTCTTGATCTAAAATAATTTTATATTTTCTTACCTCATTTCAAGCTTCACCCTCATTCTTCTCATCCTCATGTGTGTGCAACATTTCATATCTCTTTTACATCCTCCTTATCAATTGTTTGGACTCTCAATCATCGATGGGTACAATCGCCATTTTCTTTCCTATAGCAGTACTCCTTTTGAACTAAAGCCAAAAGGATTAAATAGTAGGATGATAAGACAACAATTTCATCCATTCTAGATATCCTTTCTATAACTGCAACAACATAAATGAATTATTTTTCCTTTACTCGATTGCAGATTTCTAGTTGAAATGAGAGAACGCTTCACTTTATAATAACCCATGCTTTTGTAAGAGCTGGCCAAGAATGATGGATGATCTGAAATATAGATGTTTTGTGTAAATAAAATGGATAAGTACTATCCATATGAAGAATTTTAGGACCACACCTGGAGGTAGTGCATGAACAAAAAGGAAGTAGTTATAAAATAGAGGGAACACATGGAAGCACGTGCGTAAAAGGGAAAGAGTACAAGACAATGCATAAAGGTATACACGTAAGGAAAAAGGAGATCAACATGAAAGGGTCCACACATGTATACATAGGTTCAAGACTTAGTCAATTTTCCCAGTGAAGGATAAAAATAGGAAAAAGAAGAGTTGACGTAATAACCAAGGAATGTCTAGAAATAGACAAGGTGCTGACCATAACTAAATCACATGCAAGATAGATGAAGACCATGCATGGACATAGCTATTTATAGGATGAAATCATGAACTATTTATAACACAAGATAAATACTAAAGAAAGGTCAAAGGCATGAAACCTATATTTAGGACATCTATTGTTAGAATTAAAACATGTAAGAGGTGAAGGATAAGTTCCCACCATATATAAATATTTGTTTCACTCTTTGTAGATGATAAAATAATGTATGTGTGTAAGAGTGGTGGGAGAGATGTATGTGTATTAGTGATAAATATATTAAATTGGTTTAGAATACAAACCAAATCTTAATAAGTGAAAAAAAGAGGAGCTCGAGTAGGTTGTGCGTGCTTTGGGTGAGCATGTAGACACATATTAAGGTGAAGTGCTAGCACACCCAACCCCGTAAAGTGTTGGTAACTAGAATCCAAAATTTTGGTTCCGTTGTCGGGACCTATTTTCATTTTTATCATTAGGATGTGGTATGCATATGGAGTTCTAATTATCACCTGGAGAATATTGATCATTGGGTGGATGGTGATAAAATGAATTTTCTCATAGATACAACACCATATTAGATCTTAATGTGTGCAAATGGGTTGAAGAAAACTTATACGATTCACCTTTGTATGAGATGTTCTTCAATTTATTTTCTAGAGTTATACGAGTGGTCATCCACTTATGCATAGAACAGGGGTGTGTGGATGGAAAAGAAAAAGTGTAGAGCGAGGATAAGTACCAAGAACTATCCGATTTAATTGAACCATGGATGCATCATATAGACAATTGGTGGGAATATGTGCTACACAATGATACCTTGGAGTACATAATTTTAATGTATTCATGCCTATAAGAAGCGAGTTTTAGTTTTTACGTGAACCTAGAGGAACCTATTTACATGTTTTATCATTAGATATAAATATCTTGGTGATTGAATTAGGGATAGAGAACTTACTATATGGCAAAGCTAAAAATCCACCGTGCATAGGGGAAGGAAGTAGATTTGGGGGAGGTGAAACTGGTCCAAGTGGAGGAATGAGATAAAGAATAAAAACTATGCATATATCATGATGTGAGAGAGGGTAGTTGAAGAGGGGCCGATATTGAGAGGAATGATGCCAAGTTGATATTATGAAAACCCCGCAGAAGGAGAGGTACTGTAGGATCATGTCTTTGTAGTATTAGTGAAGCAATACATGAAGGAACCCTTCAATATTTGATGAGAGTGAGTCTAAGGAAAGAATGAGAACTGTCGACACACATATGACCCAACCTAGACACCTAGTCCTTGCCCTTGGTGCTTGGATTTTGGAATTTCTTATAGAGGATCATCATGTGATAGAGACCAGAAGGTAATCAAGGATTGACATGTTGGATTGGAGATACGAGTTGTCATATGTCAATATCAACATAAGATGCACAATAGATAAGACAATGCATATGGAAATGCAACAAAATCTTGCACTTTGGTAAAAATTGTTTGAAAGAAATATGGTAGGCCTTACTTGAAAAAAGTAGTGGCACACTACTCATTTTAAGTACTCTTATAGGTGGATTAGTGAGACAAAAAGTTGGTGTGTAGTTCAAAACTATTATGGGTATACAAGCTATTGGTTCTACAGATCCCCAAGTCATGACATGAGGTTTGGGAGGCTCAAGTCCTTCACTGCACAAATGAAATCCTAGTCGATGCTCAGGATTAGAATATGACCCCAATCCATGACAAGGACAAAAAAAATAGCATAACAACCTCAACAACCACAAGAATAACCCCCTCATATTTTTTTGATATGTCCCTTCATTTTATAGAATATAGAGGTGTGGAAGATGTAGCAGAGTATGTACACAAGTGTGAATTCCTATGGAGGGCTATGTAGACACTAAATCACATAATTTGGGTACATTACTAGGTCCTAATCATATAATACTATTCATATGCTTCTTACTTGAGAAAATTACTAACTGATCATTATACTTAGCCTCTTAGGTTCCCTTATAGTTTCCTCTTAGCCTTACAAACCTTACTACCTAGTCGACCCTTCATATTTCACCTTTTCTAGCTCTAGACACCAACGCCTGCCAGGATGCTAGCCACCAGAAACCTCATCCTCTCTAGGTGTCTTAGACCTCTCTTTACTTTTCTCATTCCTTTTGGGTCCTTTCTAGCCATTGGTCATTGGGCATCCCTATCTCGTTAGGGTTTGACCTTTTAGTGATTAATTATGAAATTTGAACAAGAGAAGCATATAAATATAAATTTATGTGACCATAATAAAGGACAAGGTTCTAAAATCTATACTATCACCTAAGGTTGCATCTAAAAATCACTCAATACAATATTTGAATCCATCTAGCACCATTACAAGGACACCTTGATTCTTTTTTCGCACACACACATAAGAGGGAAGTTCATTTTATTCCACACACACATCTATTACATATTTTTACATCTATCTATTTGCTTGTTATCCAAGTACGACATGCACAAGAGCCACCTAGGGCATGATTCAACACACAAAAACTACATTGGGTTTGATATGTACTGCAATGCGCAGTCATAAGATCACCATTGTGATAGCTAAGGATAGTCTTAACCCTTACTTTGCATCTTTCTTTTTTAGGATTTGATGTTCTTTTCAGGGTTTTGTAGGCAATCTCTTTATTACAAATTATCAATGATATTGGTGATCATAGTGTGAGCACCTAGAAACAAATAATGACGGTTTAATATCATCCCACGACCCTGTAAAATTCATCTTTGGACCTCCTACACAGACCTTGGTACTTAGGAAGGGATCCTAGTGCTCAAGCACCTCAAGAGTACCGATCCAGAACCTTGGTCCATGCTCCTCCTACATTGTTTCATTTTTTTGGGGTCGCCCGTGACCTCATGTGTTCCTGTTTTACTAGTATTCCACCTTCACATATTGCCAGGATATTTTCCAAACCAGCTAAGTGTTCTAACCTTACATTACTCTTAGGGTTTTAATTTCATTGCTTATTTCTTGAGTTAGATTTCTATACTTTCTGTCATATCTTCCTCTTAGTAGTATATATATGAATTTAACAAAGTAATCTATCATCTTAGCTTATTTTTTTGTTAAATTATTTGGTGAAACCGATAGTTCCTACACCACCTTTATGAGAATGTATCAAAATATTTCTCTTGCTTTTGAATCCATGAATCAATCTTCTTATCCTGTTTTGCTCTAACCATTTTTTTGTATTGTTACTTTTGTTGTTGATTTCACGCATGTTCGTACTCAACACCTTCCTCACTTCATTACTCCTATGGTTGACTCAACTATAAATTTTTTTACTACTCACTTCACTCATCCTCCTACGGATCCACCGACTTATATTCTACCACCTATTACTCCTACAAATCCTGTAACCATCAATAAAGAGTATGACATTGTTGAACAACTTAAGAATAGACCCTGCCATCTCTCTTTATGATCTAATGCGCAATGCACCTAAATTTTTAATACATTAGAAGCCTCTCTTCATTCTATACACATTGAGAGTGGTAACTTACTAATTGTTTTTGCACATCTTATTCAATATCTCAAAAATATACCACATGTTATATCATTTAACGATGAGGACATACCTCCATTTGCTATTGACAACCCATGTGCTCCACTGCTTATCACTGCTATTATCGAAAAATCTATCTCAAGTAAGTATTGATTGATAATGGGTCCACTATAAATTTGTGTGCTCATTCTCTTCTTAAACAAATTGGTATTCAAGATAATCTAATCACTAAGAACTCTACTCTCATCTGAGGTTATGATTCCACTACTCGCACGTGTTTGGGTACTATTACTTTACCTATCTAGGTTGGCCCTAAGATTATGCCTACATTATTCTTTGTCATTGAAGCCTCCTTCCAATTTAACCTCTTATTAGGTAGGCCATGGATTCATTATATGCATGTAGTACCATCTATAGTACATTGGTGTGTCAAGTTCTTACATGATGGTTATGAGCATACAATTGTTGTTGACCCCAAACCATTCAAATATTGTCATATAGATCCTATCACTACTATGTCTATCCCTCCATTGTAGCCTATTCCATTTCACAGTCTTGATACATATGATGTTGGTTATCCTAGTGTTTCACTACCTTCATTCACATCTGTAAGTGTACCATCTATTCCTACTCATACTACTAATATTATATCACCCCCGCAGATTGCTTCTACCACCACTACATTACGCCTCCTTAGTGGTTATTGATCCTACATTTGGCTCTACTCCTAACACTACTATTGATTCTATTACCATTCAAGATTATGTCAGCACTGATGAATCTAATGATGAGGTTGATATTGTCAAACTTACCGATGAAAAATTACGTAGCCTTAACTTCACTCCTATTGACATTGATGACTCATACTTGATGATACTTTTATTGCAACTAGCCTTGGTGAATATCAATTCAAGAAACCACCCCCTGTTACTAATGCTATGGTACTCTATCAAGGGTATGTCCATATATTGGATGTCATTCCACCCATATAGGCTTCCCATGAACAATCTATAACCCCATGCTCTCCTTTCACATGTACTCTTTTCATGAATAATTCTTATCGGCATTAGAGTCCATTAGATTGTACTTGCTTCGATACTATTTACATATATGATGGCTTCACTAGACTGGGCTTGATATTGAATGATATTTTACCAATGCCTCACTTACCCCATCTCTATGATGCATATGTTCACATTAATGCCACTTATGGTCATCGTGTTTTCCATTTAGCGAGTATTTGTTGTACGCGCCCTCGTGTTTCTCCATTGATGTTTGGGAAATATTGTCTTGATTATATTGGGGTAACTTTAGACTCTAATCACACTTTTATTACCTTTTTATGCTATTCAGTTGTGTTTCTATTGGTAATGATTCATCTCCTAGCTATTCACAAAATCTCACTTGTTGGTACGCACACGGGTGCATGCCAACACCTTTCATCGACGAAGAGTACATAATTACCATGTATACCTTACACTGCAATGGATCTTTATACGATCTACGTCATACTATATCTTATGAATTTTTCAATGCATCTCCAGTTGGATTCTATCAAGATAATGATAACCTTTTAGAAAATGCTAATGCATCACTCTCATCTTCACACACTTGGGGGAATCAAACTATTAATTCCCCGATTCTAGTATCGATACACATCTTATATTCCCATTATTGCACATCTAATCTCTCACATGAAACATACACATATTGATACATTAGTATCTTCATTACCATAGGATACACTTTTGTAATAGGTTCAAACTTGATTTGTTGAGAACATACTATACATATGAATGTCACACACTTCGTATTTTTCATCTACACCATCTTCTATTTCCTACACATAATACATATCGTGTTCTTCCTATATCATATTATTACTTCTACTACACATCATATGCACATTAAGATTGCTACAAACTATACATCTTACACAATCTACATATCTTGTGATGCACATTACACATCATTATACTCAACTCATTCAATCTGCATATTTCTAGTTTCAAATCTCAAAAACACACTACACACTTATAATCTACATCATAGTCTACTCACGCATCATGATTTTCTATTCTCGCACTCTATGCATCATGACCAAACCTTTACAACACACACTACCAGATGATGCACTCTAGTCTCATGGTTCATACTCAAATGCTGAGGGTATAAATCTGAATTGAACCTCACCTCATCACATTTACAACATTCTACGCTTGGTCTTCACAATCAATTAATTTTTCTAGTCATCAAAGCATGCGAGATTATTCTATAAGTTACACTCCGTACTTCCAAATCAATACCTTATTATTTAGACATTCTATGATCTACACAATATGCTACATCATTCATCATTCTAGCATCTTATTCACTCCTTTCCTACATCCTATGGTTCATCATCAATTCTTCCATTACATCATTCAATCTTACACACTATATCTAATCTTTGTACTTCCTCAACAATATTGCACACAATTATACACTACAATCTATGCTCTACACTCCAATGTTTAAATATTTCTCGCTTCCAACAACATCATTCAAACCATTTCCCCGATGACGCACTCCCGATATACGGTTCATTCTTAACTTCGAGGGGTCTTTTATAAATGAACCAAAAGTCAATCATGCATACATCTCAGGCTAAGGGGGCATGCTGCCCCTATCACATTCATATTGCATTCCATTCCATCTCATCCACATCATGTTGCATATCTTGGTTGCACATAGTTCTTAATCACTAATTCTTACATGTTCACTTTATTACACATTCTAGATAGATATCTTATATGGCATTATCTTTCCATACACACATGCACATTTTCTTACATTCTAGTCATGATCATAAATTCTATAGATCTACACACCAAACATGGATGCTTGGAGCAAGATTTATTACCAATCCCATAGAGGCTCCCAGGGGCATCCACACTTGTACACATTTAAGGTGTTATTGTTTCATTAATGTACATATCACACTACTATATCAGATTATACATGCTTTGAAATACTTTATATCTTTATAACATTCTAACGGGTGCTTCATGTGCAACATTTTCCTTACAAGAATTATTTACCACCATGGTTATTTGATGTTTGTTTACTCATATTTTCCATTATTTGTGGACTTTTCCATGTGATTTGTCTTGTGTGCACACTTGTATAATTTCACCCATGGTGTCCTCAATTATCTTATGACATAATGAGTGATGTACCATGTTTACAAGCCACTTTTTTTTTTTTCTTGTTGGTTTGAAAATCTGTCGGTTAGGTAGATCATGGGGAAACAGGCCAACAGTGTGCAGGGCATAGCCCCTCTTTGAGACAACAAAGCGAAACTAGTTTATTGCTAATCTATCAAGCAAGAATCTATGTAAATCTACACTATTCTAGCTTGTGGGTTTGGGATCTCATCCCAATAGAGGTAGTTCAAAAAAAAAATAGAAAGGTAAGATGGAAGGAGCAGAGGAGAGTAGATCTCGAAGGAAGAAAAGAAATGAATTCCAAGATGAAAAGGTCGAAGGTTTATGCTTTGGGCTGGTAGTAAATAGAGCCAAAATTACTTGGATAAACAAATAAATCAATACTCGATGAACATATGATGATAATAAGGAATTCAACAGAACAAAAACATATATCTAACTTAAGAAAGATCTGATGCAAATAACACGTATATTGAGCACAAATTCTGAACATATATATTAATATCTTTTCACATAAGAAGGCACAAAGTCTTTATCTCTTCACCTATCTTTTCATACAAAGAATGTCCACCTAGAATACAACAAGTATTCCAGCATTAATAGATGGAGAAGAAGGAAGAAGACAAAAACAAACCAACCACTATTTACAAAATATCCACAAAATATCTAAAAAGTCAAAAGTTGACTTTGGGGCAAGTTTTTGGATGGCAACATCCCATGATGCAACATGGATGATGCCATCGTAAATGCCAACATATGTTTTAGATAATTCCTTTACAAAATTGATCAAAGAATACATATGAGTAGAAATTACTTCTCATCATCTCTTGGCTTAAACGAAGTGTCTTGCTTCTAATCAGGAGAGGTGATGTGACATTGAGCTTGGTATTCCGTAAACTTGCTAATCATTGTCTCAAGTTGATTATGGTTTGGACACTTGAAATGGTTCCAACGACTTTACAAGTTTCTTTTTCATTCTTGAGCTTGTTAGGTAACCTGGCGTATTCCTCACATGCTTCGATCAAGAAGCCAATGAAATTACGGCAAGATAGAAGGTTATTGATTGATTCTTAGTCAAAACTGACCTCTGGTGCCAAACCTTGGGTTGCGATAGCCTTGAAGAGCTGGATTGTATCATATGCCTCCCTCAAGGTGAATGATTCACTGAGCATCCCCGAGACATCTTGGTGACTTTCTCGCTCTATGTTGTATTTTGCATCCAGGTTTTTTCCTTGATTTTATTAATCCTCTCCAGGATATATTCCATTTGATCAACCGATAATCTAAAGTGACGAGAGCTTTGTTATGTGCTGCGGGTGATCGATGATGCCGACCTTTAATAGGGTCGGTTGAATAGTTAGCCATTACTTGGAATGTTTTGTGCTACAATCTGGTGTTATCCAACTCCTCGGAGAGGGATCCTACTACTGCTTGTAGCTTCTTATATTCCTGATCTATATCTTGGTAGAGCACTATAAATTTCTTGATCATTTCCTCACTATCTATGAGGATTTGCTCTATCCAGGAGGATACTATTGTGCCTTGTTCACATATCTTAGCATATTCATTTATCTTGTCCTGACTGAGAACTTCAACAAGTTCGGCGGTAGTCATAGGAGGAGCGTTGCCCATTCTCTCGCAATTCTGGAGAAGATGTTTATCCTGCTCCTTGAGTATTCTCTTCTCCTCTTTTACTTGTTATAGCTTCTTGCAAAGGGTGTCTATTACAATCAAAGCCTCTCCTTATAGGCTTTGGATGGGGTTCTCATCATGACTTGGGTCACTATAAATTTTTAGAGACAGATCTTTCTTCTCTTTGGTGGGATCTAGATATGCAATCTCCATGACTCTCTCTCCCGAAACGCTCTTAGAGAAGTGAGTTATAGCTTTCTTCTTCTTGGGTCCCTTCTTCGGAATGATAGAGAAGTCCATGGGTGCTATGGGAACCTTTCTCTTGTGTTGACCCAGATGGTCAGAGATCTAGCTTGGACTTATGGGAGAGGGAGTAGAGGGAATAGAAGAAGAAATGGGGGTGAAAGGGGAAGCAACTGAAGAGGCCGCAGGGAAGAATGTTGAGACACTTGGTGGTGGCATCGACAAGGAGTCCAACACACTGCTGCTTGTAGGGCCTAGAGTTACTATAGGAGAAGAAAAGGTCATGGAGGCGGAAGGGATTTGTAAAGGGATGGAGGGAACACTAGGCGAAAAATCGTGAGAGAGGAGAAAATGGAAGAGGTGGGAGATGGAAGGGAAGAAGGAAGGGGAGAAGACACATCCATAGGAATAGATGCTTGAACGACAGGGGGAGGAGGAGTGGAAGAAGGAATGGTGGGTACCTCAGTAGTTGTAGCTGTGATTACATCCTAAGTGGATGTATCCGTTGAAACTTCGTTGGTCTCTTCTTCTTTACCTAGAGACACTAGGTCGACCACTTGCTTCTCAGAAGTAGTAGGAGGGCTTTCAAGTAGTTTCTTCCTATTTGCTTGGTTCTCCCTCCTTATCCTTTCCTTTTCCTTTTAGCGCTGGGCCAGCCTTGGAGGTGATCTACCTGAAGGAGAAGTAGTGAAATCTACTATGAGGTAGGTGAGACCATTCTGTTTGCAACAATGCTCGGTGCACTGTAACGTGGGCTTGACCCTTTTCTCAATGGTCTTCACCACCTTGGCTCTATCAACCTCTCGTGAATGTACCAATAGTCCCCATCTGTTTAAGGGTAGACTTGAACAATTTCTTGATTAGGCTCTTGGAATCCTTTTGGAATGATGGCCATGCCATAATGGATGATCTCTTCTAGAGCCAGCCGTGAGTGATTCTTTCGCCTGATATCTATTTCATGTGTCAGGTCAATGTAGATGTCCTCAATCTCAGGGACATGAATGGGATCAATGTTTTCCTTTAGGAGGCAAACTGTAATCAAAGGTTGGCCTTGCTAGGAATTTGTGCTTTAGATTCAACAATTCAAGCTTAGGATACATTTCGAGCTTTGGCTAGTGTGGTGCGGGTGTATCGAGATAACCGTAAGGGGAATGGGGTTCCTCCTTTCTTTCTCTTCATACACCTCTCGTGGTAAGTGATCATTTACCTTGACAACTCCAAGAGGATCAGCTTGGGCCTTGCATACCTTGGTAGCTTTGTCAGTTCACCTTCGAAATTCACAGCCCTAAGATATGTGAATGTGGGGAATTGCATGAACAATGCTCCCCATTTCTTCGTGGCAGCAATCACGCTCGGGCTGGTCAACCGTGTCTCATATTTGGCCTCAATAGGTAGATCACCTCATAGAAGAAGGTGTCGTTGATTTTTGAGAATTGAGGATACTCTTCTTGAGCCTGAGCTCTGGGTAGTATTCATATATTTTGACCTGGGGCCATACCCCATTCCAGAGCTAGGCCTGTAAAATCTCTCGCTGATGCTACAACATATACAATGTAGGAATTCATATAGAACTTCCTAGTTGTTAGGACTTGTTGAAGTTGTTGGGAGATGGTGTCACTGATGATTTCCCCTAGCCAAAATGATAATTAGGCACATTCTTGCTCATGGTCTCTAAGTACCTCAAGGCATCCATTTATGGAAATAATGAGCATCGGGAAGCTTCGAATACTCGTTAAGGAAGGTGATTGTATCACTCAGTTCCTCATTCAAGTCACTACGGTGGATGGTCTGTGGCCATCTCGCTAACCGGATTCTTGTTTTTTCAGATATAGCTCATTCATTATTTACATACATTTTCCTCATTTTCATCCTAGGCCTTCTTAGTCTCTAGACTTATGACATATCTTCCTGTGATGAGGAATGCCCAGGTTATTTCAAAGTGACGAGAAATTAGGTCGATGATCATCTTTCGTTTCTTTATCCTCGACACATCTAGTGTCCTTGTTGTAGTAATGGGAAACCAACATGATAAATTCATTGTTCACGTAACTTACTTGTAGCCCAGCCTACAAAGTGCAATCCACCGCCCACCAATTTTTTTATCCAGTGCAACTAGTTTCCTGATTGGTCTTTGCCTTAAGTCTTCCATATCAATATGCCCAAGGTCGATTCTCTCGATGTCAAGATCACTCTCTACATATGAGTCAAGAATCCCGACCTTCCGATATTTATACTTCATCTCTTGTTTCATCAACTTTGATTTTCCTTTAGACTTTGTTGGCTTTTGCTTGATGAAGACATGTGTGAGCTCGAGGATGGTTGTTGTTGTTCGCAAGAAGGATCAAGTAGGTCTAACACGAAGAGCCATGTCAACCATCATGTTATCCATAATAAAATCTTACGTAAAGAAGAATGATAAGTTTATAAGGCTTAGGACGCAAGGTGCAAGTTCATAAAGCATGCTTTGCAAAGGCTTAAAAGGTTGGGCGCATTTTTGAGGATGTTGACATAGAAAAAGATGCACCCGTGTGTTGTGGAGAAAATTTGTGCTTAGTTTAGAAAGGGTGCACTTTTAAGGAGTGTTGCACAAAAGGTTTTAGTGCCAAGGAGAAAGGTACGGGGCGTGGTTTTGTAAAACACAACATAGCATGTTGATGTCAAGGATCATGCGCCTGCACCTTAGAAAATTTGCTTTAGCTGGGCACTGTAAAAGATGGTGTTGCATGGCTTTTAAGTGTGCCCAAGGTGCAATTTTAGAAGATGTTGCAAAGGAGATCAATGTGCCAAAGGAAAACTGCTTGGCATAGATTTGGAGTACACAACATCTTATTTTGATGTTGTGCAAGATGCGCCTGCGCCCTTGCAAAAGCTGCTAAGTGTATTTAACTGGCGCGAGTTTAGGTTATGAAACAAGCAAGGATAGTGTGCCAAGGTGAGACTGTGAGAGGTGCAATAGGGAAAAATAGTGCGCTAAGGCTTTCCATGATTTCTTACAACTTCTTAGATTTCTTCTTTCTCTTTTGGTTTCATCAAATGGTAAAGAGAGGGTTTTTTGCAAGGCAGCAAGTAGATATATAAAGGATGGCTTCTTTGGAGGCAGAGCCTTCGCAGATTTATAGATCTGGAAGGAGAGGCAAAGCAGTTTTGGCTGAGTTACAGATTGTAAATGTGTTCTTTTTAGATTTAATCCTTTTTAACAACCCTAAAAACCTAACACAACCAAAAACAAAATCATAACAACAACAAGGAAGGCAGAAGCCACTTACCCGGTTTTATAAAAGATGAAGGATGACGTTGGGGTCCACAAACTTGACAAATGACACGCGGGGGTGACTAGGATAGCTGACAGGTGTAGAGGAAACTCTTTTCACAATTTTCAAATTGTGAAAATGACAAGGTGTTGGGTACTTATATATAGAAAATTTGGCATTTATTATTCCACATGCCTTCTTTGACACACTTTTAGAGTGTCAACATGGGTACAAATGCACCTTGGTGTAATTTAATTGGCGTTGACATAAAGTTTTTAGTGCCTTAAGCGCATATTTCCTGATGTCAACATGATTTATCTAGCGCCTAAGGGAATTTGATTTTTCGCATATTTTGGTATGTTCACATACCACTTCTCGTGCCTTAGTGCACATATTTGACACATGTTTTATGATGTTGACATGATGTTTTTAACACCGTAGGGTGTAACTTCATTGATGTTTGCATGTTATTTTCGCGCCAAAGGGTTTTCAAGGCGACACATTTTAGGTATGTTGACACGAGAAAAAGTGCACCTTTTCCAAAAAGGCTGAAAATGGCTAAGTTCACAAAACTTGATTTTGGAAGGAAGTCTTAGGCCATTTTGAATGTTAATGAGACTTCCTCGGGATCTGTTGTATATATCTTCCCCCGGGTAGATATAGACAAGAAGAAGAATGGAGAAATAAAAGAAGCTCAGATCCTTGACATTTCATCACCTTGGCGCACGATAAATGGTGCACAACATAGATCTGCCGACATGAGGAGGAAAAGTTGTGCCCTTGGCGCATGTAAATGGCGCACAACACATGATCTGCCGACACAGAAAAGTTGCTTAAATCATTAGTTTGCCCTTGGCGCATTAAATGGCGCACAACACACATATTGTCGACACAGAAAAGTTCGCCCTTAGCGTACTGTAAATGGCGCTACAACACGATCGCCGACACGGGAAAAGTTGCGCCCTTGGCGCATGAAATGGCGATGCAACATGTGCATCGCCGACACAAAAGTTACGCCCCGCGCAGTAAAGTGACGCACGTAAACATGTGTCGACATAAACATATTTGCGCCTTTGGCGCCATGAAAAGAGTGTTGACATGCAAATGAATGCGCGTTTGCGCACGAAAAGGGTTGTCGACACAAACATATTTGCACCTTTGGCGCACGAAAATGGTGTCGACATGCATATGGGTGCGCCAAGGCGCACCTTCAGGAGGCGCAACATTCGAGCGCCGACAGAAGCTGCACTCACCCGAGATATTCGAGATGGCCATAACTTTTGACTGGGAGCTCCGATTCACACAAGATTGGACTTTTCAGAAAGCCTACGGCGTCCTCTACCTAACTACGACTGGATATCTTTAATTGGGTGGGAACAAATTCTTAAAAATGAAAAATACAGTTAGCCACTTTTGGGGGTCGCTAGGGTTCTCACCTACCACCATAATGAGATGAATTAAATACAGTTTGGAGGTGGTTAGGGCAGATTTGGAATTCCTCTCTCTTCTCTCTCTCATTCTTCCTATAAATTGTAAGGAGAGGCTTCTTTTAAAAGGTGGTTCATTCTTTCTGCTCTGCCCTCCCTTCTTTTCTTCTCTAGGGTTGAAAATGGAGTTCGAACCTCCTCCCTACTCTGTAATGGCGTTTTTTGCCTTTTACTAATGGAATGATGTTCTGATGCAGGTAAACTAACGGAGCAACAAAACGTGTTTTGTGATGCATCTGTCCATCCTTTCTTGTTTTTGCTTGTTTTCTTCTTGCCTCTCTTCATTGCAGGTATCTGTGCATGTTTGAACGTTCACTGCAGATCTGGAGCTGTGTTCATGGAGTTTTGGGATACTTTCTGTGTGAAATCTATCCTTGGGCCTGTGATGCATCTGTCCATCCTTCCCATTGCTCACCTCTCTTTGTCCCATGGCAGTTTTGATAGATGTTCAACATTCTCCTTCTCTGGTGTATCACCGTTTTAGTGTAGGCTTTTGTTGTTTTTCCCTTCTCTCTCTCTCTCTGTCTCCTTGGCATGGTTAGATTAGGATTAGATTAGCTTGCCTGCACTGGAATAGCTTGTGGCAGGTAGTTTAGGAGCAGGAACCAGCCTTCTCTGGAGATTCCTCTCTCGGTTTCACAAGTCCCACGCTGGAGAGAGGTTTCCATGTTGTGCAATCACACTGGATGCCCGAACATCAACCTAGAAGCGATGTGCGCCCGGGGGTGCTTGTGATTTTGCATCAAGCGGGGACCAAAACGGAAGTTTTGGTATGGTTACCTGCAAATTGCCCTTGTCAATTTTGTAGGATAACAACTGGCTCTTTCTGGGGACTATTTTTAAGTGAAAATTAAGGGTAGAGAATCCCAGATTTTCACGTGCCTATCCATTGGGTTACAGAGAGTCAAAAACAAGGGTGACCAAAAAGGGAAGGAAGGGAACACACAACAAACAAGAAGCAAACACACAACAAAAGAAAACTATACAAAGAAGAGAGCAAGCTCTACTTCCTGAAAATCTTCAGGTGCTGCCCGCTATAGGGAAGCGGGAGCTCGGTTCCATCCAGATATGAGAGATAGAAACTATTCTCTCCATTGAGCTGCTTGATCTTGTATGGTCCTCTCCAAAGAGAGTCAAACTTTCCATGCATAACTTTCGGTTCTCTTCGTTTGTCCCATAGAAGAACAAGATCTCCCACTTTGAAATTTTGTTACCTAGCTTTCTTGTCAAACAACCTCTTCACTTGATTCTGATGTTCAGTGATCTTGTCAAATACTCTTACTCACTTTTCTTCCAGTTCCGTCAGGTACATAATCCTCTTTTCAAGAGAATTCTGAAAGTTTTCATCTTCAATTGCTTGAGCCAAGCGTAGAGCAGGGAGTTCTATAGAAATATGGATTTCAGCATCTATTCCATATAACACTTGAAAAGGTGACATGCTGAGAGATAACTTGGGAGTGATACGATTCGCCCATAGAGCATCGTACAATGATTTGTGCCAGGACCACTGGTTTTCATCAACTATCTTTCGTATGATGGTCACCGGTTCTTGTTGCTAGATTCTGCCTGACCATTTCCTTGAGGGTAATAATCAAAGGCATGAGACAAGGTTATTCCATATCCATATCAAAAACCAATAACTTCCCATGAAGAGAAGTTGGAAGTGTTGTCAACAATGATTTTATGTGGAATACCAAATCTCACAATAATATTTTCCTTGATGAAGTTGTAAACAACTTCAGAAGTGGCATGTTTGTGATGTGTATGGCCTCCACCCATTTCGTGAAGTAATTGGTTGCTGTTAGGACGTAACTATTTCTAGTACTCGATTGAGTATTGAGTGCTCCAATGAAATGAATTCCCCATTTTCTGAATGGTTCATCAATGGTGACGGGCCTGAGTGGAAATGAAGCCAGCTTTGGTTTACCAACGAACTATTGGCAAAGTTCACACTTTGCTACCCAGTGGTGCATCTTGAAATAACGTAACCAATAGTACTACTGGGATGAATGATTTAATGTGCTATCACCGATGAGGAGAAGTCGCCACCATAGGTGAATCATGAAAACTCTTTAACAATCTTATCTATGTAGCTTATCAACACATCGTAGGAAAATGCCGTCAATTCCGTGTTTGTACAATCCATCATCCCATATGACATATCTTGCGGCTCTGAGCTTTACCACTCACTTTTCCTTAGTGGTTAGCTGAGTTGGGAACTCTCTATAGGTGAGAAATAATGCGATGTCAGAATACCATTTGTCGTTAGTTGCGACCAACAAAACCATGGGTAAAGAATTTGCTTTCTCCAAATCATTTTGTTCTCCTTCAATGTGAAGCTCTTTCTTTAAGTACCTCTGAGTCTTTATTTTCAGCCATTAGCTGACACAGGCCCTTACCTCTCACCAATTTGTTTGGTCTGATGTCTAGATCGTATACTTGGACCTTTGTGATCCAATTGCCTCGTAAGCTTCCTAACTCTTGTTGAGTCAGGATAGACTTAACGACCATGTTTGGAACCAACACCACTGTATGAGAATTTAGAATATAGTAGCGGAAATTTTTGACTGATTTTACCATGGCAAAGGCATGCTTCTCCAACTATGACATCTTTAGTTCATGTGGCTTAAAAGGACAGCTCATGAAAGTGATCGAAGATTCGATATCCTCGGAGTTCTTTTACATCAGATAGCTGATATAGTAGTATGTGCAAACGCATAACCGTACATGATGAAGTCTTTGTCAAGTCGGGACACACCAGATAGAAGCGTGAGCGATGGAGGTTTTTTTATCTTCAAATGATGTCTCGCCTTCCTCACTCCATCGGAATGTTTGGGACCCTTTCATCATACTAGATATATGACGAGTCTTCTCGGCCGAATTCAGAACGAAGCGTCTTAGAAAATTTACCTTTCCAAAGAAAGAGTGAATGCCGGTCTTCCTTATAGGCAAAGTGAGGCTCTAAATAGCCCCTGAATCTTTCAACATCTATCTTAGTTCCTTCTCTCTCTTGATGATATGTCTTAGCAGATTTCCTTGATGACCCCAAAAATGACTTCTTGGGATTTAATGAAATCCCGTGCTCTCGGCATCTGATCAAGACTTGTTCCAAATGATCATAGTGATCACTTCATTTCTTGGAGAACATGGTCAGGTCATCTAGGTAAACTACGATGACTTTTCCATCGAGAACCTTGAATGAAAATTCCATTGCTCATTGGAAAGTGGCACTCGAGATTGATCAAACCGAATGAAATTCTATATGGCGAAGGTACCCCAAGGAGTGGTGAATTTTGTTTGAACTCGATCTTCAGTGTGACTTGAATTTGATTGTAACCTAAAACCATCCAACATAGACAACATTTTTGAACCGGTTACTACCTATAGCACTTGATCCATTATCGACAGTGGATAGTTATCCTTTAAGGATGACTGGTTCAAGTTGTGAAATTCCATGCATATGTGTATCTCACCATTCTTCTTCCACATAGGCACAATATTTGTAACCCAGGTATTGTGATGAATTGGAAAAATAATTCTTGCATCTAGCATCTTCTGAATTTCAGCTTGGATGGTACCTGAGATTTTGGGGTTGTAGTGCCTTTGCTTTTGATAGAAAGGCTTGACATCATCCTTGAGTGGAATGTCGTGTCGAATGTCCTTTGGCTTGAAGGACTTCAGATCAGCATAAGACCATGCTAACACATCCATGTAATTTTTCAGCAACTTAACGAATTTTCACTTTTCCTTGGGTGTACAACACTTTCTGATATTCACGGAACGAGGATGTTTTGTAGTACCCAGATTGATAGATTTAGTTTCGGAGAAGAAGAAGGATCATCCTGTCACTTTTTCTTGACAAAACGGTCATGATTATCAAATAATCATTCTTAGGAGACCAAACCTTTCGGAATATTATTTCCTTTGAGATGTATCACTGTGTTTTTTTTGATTCATGTGCTTGACCAATGAGAGACTCACAACATGTAGAAGTTGATCCATCAAAATGAATTTCTTTGAAATTATCAGCTTTCTCCAAAAAAGTGATAAGTTGGTTGTCATCATTGAACACTTGCCAGTGTTGTGAATTATCTAGCACACTTGGGTGGAAAACTACCTCAATGGTATAGGTATCGGTTTTCAACCCTGGGTGAGGAAGCATGAGAGAGGTTGAGATGACCAATGAATCAGCCATGTAATTTTGAGTTCGTGAAACTACTTTGATTGAGAAAGCATCAAATTCCTCGATGCTATCCCATACCGCATTGTGGTAGTGTCTGAGTCAGTCATTCTTTACTTCAGTATATCCCTTTTACCTGATTAACAATCAGCTCAACATCACCTTGTACTTTTAGATTCTTGATTCCTTTCTCTTTTGTAGCTTGCATGCCAAACAACAAGGATTCATACTCACCAGTATTATTCGTATTGAAAAACTACAACTTGAAATAAAAAGGGAAAATCTCCTCTTCATGAGGTATTAGAACAGCCCCAGTACCGCATCCACTCGTTGCACAACTGCCATCAAATTGTAATGTCCATACTTTGTTGAGATCCTATTTTTGGACAAGAATTTCCATCCTATCTGAGTCGAGTGGACAAGAAATAGTTTCCCATCCCTGATGATTTGAAGAGAATCTAAGCTTTAGGGTCATCAGAGTTGGTGACTAGATACTTCTTTTGTGATTTTGGTTCCAATGTCTGCATCACTCCTTTAACATGAATTCTAGCTTTGGACCAATCCATATAAATTTTCCTACCAACTTCTTTACAACGTAAGCTCCTCCTCCTAGGAATATCCCGTATCTTTGCTTAGAATATCATCTATGAGAATAGTCATTTTTACCCTTTTCTCAGGAAATGCTACAAATGCAAACTGTGCATCCTTGATCTGACCAATCAATGGTACCTGCTTGGTTTCCATGGAGTAGCATCTGCCAAAAGGTTTGGTAAGTGTGAGGCCCAAAGCATGGGTGAACTTTGCTGGCATGACATTGTTAGAAGCTCCAGAATCTATTATATAGTTGCTTAGTTTATGACCATTGATCAGGAGAGATAGGTAAAAAGGTTCAATTTTCCTCGACACAGAAGTCGAGGCAATGTTTATGTGAGACATAGCAGGTGTGGGAAGGATTCCTCTTGGGAAAATGGGAGGAAGGATGTCATCCTAGATTTGGATATACTTAGTTAATCTTTCAAGCTGCTCTGGGTTGGGTGAGCGTATTCAACCTCAAACATTTGGATCTTGGCCTTTTTGGCATGATCAATTATATCAATCGCAACCAAGGGTTGTGCTAATGAAGGAGTGAGTCCTTCACTTCGCATTTGTGGAGGAGGATTAATAGTCTTTATGGAATTAGGGAAGGCTGAATTGGAGAAGAAACAGGAGGAAAATATTTCTTTACAAATGATTTAACAAGTAGTTGAGTAGGAAGGGGATTAACTCTTTTAGCAATCGTCACAAAGTGGAGTTACCATGGCCTTTTCCTTTTGCCTTTTAAAGCAACAACCTTTGCTTCTTTTCCTTGTAAGTGAGTGAAGACCTGTATGATTGTCCGCTCGCATACCCTTGGGTACCCTCTTCTTCATCAGATTCCTTGTCTTGAAATTCCATATACCCGATAGTAGAGTCGCCAGTCAGTTCACCGACATCTTGATCATCGTCATCTTGTGACAAAGATTCCTTGTAATTTGTATCATCTTCTTTGATTTCAACCAAGGGATTAACCAGAGGGGCTTCAATTGCTAACCTTGGAGAAGCAACAGGAAAACACGACCTTTAGGGGGCATTTTTGGGAGTGAAGTTCCTTCGTGGGATATCCTGGTATAGAGTAGTAGATGATGTTTGAGCCAATTGCTTCTTTAATGAGAGCAAGTCATTCGTAATCTTCTAGAATGCTGGATCTGATGGGGTAGCCTGAGAAGAAGTTGAAGCCTTTGATTTTGACAGTTCACATCTTAACTCGCTAGATATAAGAAGGTTGTCTTCTATTCAAATGGCCACAGCTTGAGCAAGAACCAAGGTGGGTATTTGTTCTTGTAAAAGTAAGAAACTTACTCTCAACTCATTGTGTTCACAAATAAACACTTTTGATTCTCTAAATTCGGTAACATGGCAAACGGCATACGGTTGATCATTGAATTGAAATGGGTGATAAAATGATGCATGGTGTCATTAGTCTCCTTCTTCATGTGAGTGATTCATGACAATAACATGAATGCATCTTATGAAAGGCTTTGAATCTCTTTAAATGTAATCACGTAATGTGGCCCAACAAATGATAGATTCGGCAAGTAGATGCTGGAACCATTCTGATGCAGGTCCTTATAGGGTCTCGAGAAAGAGATGTACGACACGTCTTCATGAGTCACGTCAGAATACTGCATGACATAATAAATGTAGCTATATACGCGTCCGTGCTTTGATTTCCACTCCCATCAAATTTTAGGAAATTCTTGCAATTCCTACTAGGAAGGGGGTGTATTGGATGCGGCAGTGCTAGAGGACCCATGACATTTCCCCATGGTATAGGTAGATTTACTGCCATTTGAAAAGTAGGAAAAAGAACATGAGCAGGGAGTGTGGTTCCGCTTAGCAAAAGAGCACTGCAAATTGATGTCAAGGTACCTTGTGAAATCCGGCTCTTTCGTGGAGGCAAGGCACTTCTTGCTAATCAATCCACTGAACTTAGTGATGCGAATCATGTTGGAGTGATACTGAAATTGTGCCTTTGAAGTAGATCAAAGATTGGATCAACTTCCCTATGAGCTTAGCGTAGCCATTCAGATCTGTAATAATTAAGAGTAGATTTACAACAATCTTTTGTTTGTACTTGCTGATTTTCTGATTTTTCTAGCAAAAATCAGCAGCATGTACTTTTTAATATTTAATTTTATCCTTTTTGACAACAACCGATTGTGGTTTTCTAACAAAGATTAACAAGGATAAAAAGTGGGTTAATTTAGAAAGTTGATTTTCAGATCTTTGACCTGAATTTTGCAAGGTTTTGAAAATAACGTGAAATATCAGAATCTCAGATCTACAGAAATATACAAGTTTTTGTAAAAACTCAGCGAACTAAAAGTCTCTATTTGGCCCGATCTATGGATTTGTATAAGGAAATTTTCAGTTTTGATCACTTCGCAAAAAATTTAATTTTTAACACGGAGTTAAAATTTGCAATTTGGTAGTGATTTTTACTGTTTTTTAATTATTTCCTTAGTTCGCTCACTAGTGGAGTCGCCAAAAACTTTTGGTTTGAAAATCTATCTGTTAAGCGGATCGTGGGGAAACATGCCAATAATGTGCAAAGGCATTGCCCCTCTTTGAGACAAGAAAGTGAAATTGGTTTATTGCTAATCTATCAAGCAGAATCATGCAAATCTACACTATTCTAGCTTCATGGGTTTGGGATCTCATCCCAGTAGAGGTAGTTCCAACAATGAATAGAAAAGTAAGATGGAAGGAGCGGAGGAGAGTAGATCTAAAGGAAGAAAAGAAATGAATTCCAAGATGGAAAGGTTAGAAGGTTTATGCTTTGGGCTGGTAGTAAACAGAGCCAAACTTACTTGCATAAAAATAAAGAAATACTGATGAACATATGATGATAATAAGAATGAATTTAACAAAAAAAACATAGATCTAACTTAAGAAAGATTCTATGCAAATAACACATATATTGAGCATAAAGTCTGAACATATATATTAATATCTCTTATGTTACAAGAAGGCACAAAGTCTTTCTCTCTTCACCTCTTTTTTCATACAAAAAATGTCCACCTGGAATACAACAATTATTCCAAAGCATTTACGAAGGAGAAGAAGGAAGAAGACAAAAACAAACCAACCACTATTTACAAAATATCTACAAAATATCTAAAAAGTCAAAAGTTGACTTTGGGCAAGTTTTTGGATGGCAACATCCCATGATGCAACATGGATGATGTCATCATAAATGCCAACATACTTTTTAGATAATTCCTTTACAAAATTGATCGAAGCATACATATGAGTAGAAACTACTCCTCATCATCTCTTGGCTTAAATAGAGTGTCTTGCTTTTGATCAGGAGAGGCAATGTGACACTGAGCTCGGTATTCCATAAACTTGCTAATCATTGTCTGAAGTTGATTATGATCTGGACCCTTGAAATGGTCACCAATGACTTCACAAGTTTCTTTTTCATTCTTGAGCTTGTCAGGTAACCTGACGTATTCCTCACATGCTTCGATCAAGAAGCCAATGAAATCACGGCAAGCCAAAAGGTTATTGATTGATTCTCGGTCAAAAGTGACCTCTGGCGCCAAACCTTGGGTTGCGATAGCCTTGAAGAGCTAGATTGTATCATCTACCTCCCTCAAGGTGAATGATTCACTGAGCATCCCTAGAGACATCTTTGTAACTATCTGCTCCATGTTGTATTTTGCATCCAGGGCTTCGTCCTTGATTTTATCTATCCTCTCCAGGATATATTCCATTTGATCAACCTGATAATCTAAAGTGACGAGCTTTGTTATGTGCCCGTGGGTGATCGATGATGCCGACCTTTAATAGGTCATCGGCTGAACAGTTAGCCATTGCTTGGAATGTTTCATGTTGTAATCTGGTGTTATCCAACTCCTCGGAGAGGGATCTTGCTACTACTTGTAGCTCCTTATTTTCTTGATCTATATCCTGGTAGAGCCCTGTGAATTTCTTGATCATTTCCTCACTATCTCTGAGGATTTACTCTATCCAGGAGGATACTGCTGTGCCTTGTTCACCAATCTTAGCATATTCATTTATCTTGTCCTGATTGAGAACTTGGCAAAGAGTTCTAAGTGGCGATCCACAGAGGAGCATTGCCCATTCTCTGCAATGCTTGGAGAAGATGTTTATTCTGTTCCTTGAGTATTCTCTTCTCCTCTTTTGCTTCTTATATCTTCTTGCAAAGGGTGTCTACTACAGATAAAGCCTCTCTTGTAGGATTTTGGATGAGGTTTCCATCATGACTTGTGTCACTGTAAAGTTTGTAGGAGACAAATCTTTCTTCTCTTTAGTGGGATTCAGATATGTAATCTCCATTACTCTCTCTCCCGAAACACTCTTAAAGAAGCAAGTTATAGCTTTTTGCATCTTGGGTCCCTTCTTGATGAGAGAAGTCCATGGGTGCTATGGGAACCTTTCTCTTGTGTTGACCTAGATGGTCATAGATCCAGCTTGGACTTATGGGAGAGGGAGTAGAGGGAAAAGAAGAAGAAACAAGGGTGAAAGGGGAAGCAACTGAAGAGGCTGTAGGGAAGAATGTTGAGACACTTGGTAGTGGCATCGACATGGAGTTCAACGCCGCTGCTTGTAGGGCCTGGAATTACTATAGGAGAAAAAAGGTCATGGAGGTGGAAGGGATTTGTAAAGGGATGGAGGGAACACTAGGTGACAAATCCGTGAGAGAGGAGAAAATGGAAGAGGTGGGAGATGGAAGGGAAGAAGGAAGGGGAGAAGACACATCCATAGGAACAGATGCTTGAACGATAGGGGGAGGAGAAGGAGTGGAAGAAGGAATGGTGGGTACCTCAATAGTTGTAGCTGTGATAACATCCTAAGTGGATGTATCTGTTGAAACTTCGGTGGTCTCTTCTTCTTTACCTAGAGACACCAGGTCGACCACTTGCTTCTCAGAAGTAGTAGGAGGGCTTTCAGGAGTTTCTTCCTATTTGCTTGGTTCTCCCTCCTTATCCTTTCCTTTTCCTTTTGGTGCCTGGGCCGGCCTTGGAGGTGCTCTACCTGAAGGAGAAGTAGTGAAATCTACTTTGAGGTAGGTGAGACCATTCTGTTTGCACCAATGCTTGGTGCACTGCAACATGGGCTTGACCCTTTCTTGAATGGTCTTTGGCACCTTGGCTCTATCGACCTCTGCGAACGGCCAATCGTCCCCATCTATATCAAGGTAAACTTGATCAATTTCTTGATTAGGCTCTTGGAATCCTTTTGGAATGATGGCTATGCCATAATGGATGATCTCTTCTAGAGCCAGCCGGGAGTGATCCTTTCACGATATCTATTTCATGTGTCAGGTCGATGTAGATGTCCTCAATCTCAGGGACATGGATGGGATCAATTTTTTCCTTTGGGAGGAAACTCTGGAAATTGAAGGTGGGCCTTGCTGGGAAGTTGTGCTTTAGATTTAGCAATTCAAGCTCAGCATACATTTCTGAGCTTTGGCAAGTGTGGTGTAGGTGTATCAGCCAACTGTAAGGGGGAATGGGGTTCCTCCTTTCTTTCTCTTCATGCACCTCTCATGGTAAGTGATCAGTTACCTCGATAACTCCAAGAGGATCAACTTGGGCCCTACATACCTTGGTAGCTTTTTTAGTTCACCTTCGAAATTCACAGCCCTGAGATATGTGAATGTGGGGAATTACATGAACAATGATCCACATTTCTTCATGGCAGAAATCACGCTTGGGCTGGTCTGACCGTGTCTCATATTTGGCCTCAATAGGTAGATCACCTCATAGAAGAAGGTGTCGTTGATTTTTGAGAATTGGGGATGTTGTTCTCGAGCTTGAGCTCTGGGTAGTATTCATATATTTTGACCTGGGGCCATACCCCATTCCGAGCTAGGCCTGTGAAATATCTCGTTGATGCTATAATGTATACAATGTAGGAATTCATATAGAACTTCCTAGTTGTTAGGACCTGTTGAAGTTGTTGGGAGATGGTGTCATGATGATTTCCCCCTAGCCAAAATGCTGATCAGGCACATTCTTGCTCATGGTCTCTAAGTACCTCAGCATCCATTTATGGAAATAATGGGCATTAGGAAGCCCAAATACTCTGTTAAGGAAGGTGATTGTATCACTCAGTTCCTCATTGAAGTCACTGCGGTGGATGGTCTGTGGCCATCTGCTAACCGGCTTCTTATTTTTCAGATATAGCTCATTCATCATTTGTATACATTTGTCCTCATTTTCGTCCCAGGCCTTCTTACGAGTCTTCTAGACTTATGGCACACTACCCTGTGATGAGGAATTCACAGGGTTATTTCAAAGTGACGAGCAGTTAGGTCGATGATCATCTTTCCTTCTTTATCCTCGACACATCTAGTGTCCTTGTGTAGCAACGGGAAACCAACATGATAAATTCATTGTTCATAGCACTTATTGGCAGCCCAACCTACAAAGTGCAATGCACTCGCCCACCCGATTTGTTTATCCAGGGGCAACTAGTTTTCGATTGGTCTTTACCGAAGTCTTCCATATCAATATGCCCAAGCTCGAGTCTTTGATGTCGAGATCACTCTGCGTATCGATCAAGCATCCAGACCTTTTCGATATTTGTACTTCATCTCTTTTTCTATCAACTTTGCTTTTCCTTTAGACTTTGTTGCTTTTTGCTTGATGAAGACATGTGTGAGCTCAAGGATGGCTGTTGTTGTTCTACAAGAAGGATCAAGTAGGTCCAACACAGAAGAGCCATGTCAACCATCATGTTATCCATAATAAAATCTTACAGAAAGAAGAATGAGAAATTATAAGGCTTAGGGTGCAAGGTGCAAGTTCATAGCATGTTGCAGAGGCTTAAAAAGGTTGGGCACATTTTTGAAGATGTTGACATGGAAAAAGGTGTGCCTGTGTTGTGTGGGAGAAAAGTTATGCTTAGTTTGGAAAGGGCGCACTTTTAAGGAGTGTTGCACAAAAGGTTTTAGCACCAAGGAGAAAGGTGTGGGGCATGGTTTTGCAACACACAACATGGCATGTTGATGTCAAGGATCATGTGCCTGTGCCTTAGAAAATTTTCTTTAGCTGGGTGCTAAAAAGGATGGTGTTGCATGGCTTTTAAGTGCACCCAAGGTGCAATTTCAGAAGATGTTGCAAAGGAGATCAATGCGCCAAAGGAAAAATGCTTGGCGTAGATTTGGAGTACACAACATCTTATGTTGATGTTGTGCAGATGTGCCTATGCCCTTGTAAAAGCTACTAAGTGTATTTAATAAGCGGCGCGGGTTTAGGTTTTGCAATAAGCAAGGAAAGTGCACCAAGGTGTGTGGTGTGAGAGGTAACCTGGGAAAAATAGTGCATCGAGGCTTTCCTTGATTTCTTACAACTTCTTAGATTTCTTCTTTCTCTTTTAGTTTCATCAAATGGTAAAGAGAGGTTGTTTTGCAAGGAAACAAGTAGATATATAAAGGATGGCTTCTTCAGAGGTAGAGCCTTCTCATATTTATAGATCTGGAAGGAGAGGCAAAGTGGTTTTGGCTGAGTTGCAGATTATAAATGTGTTCTTTTTAGATTTAATCCTTTTTAACAACCCTAGAAACCTAACACAATCAAAAACAAAATCATAATAACAAGGAAGGTAGAAGCCACTTACCCAGTTTTATAAAAGATGAAGGACAATGTTGGGGTCCACAAACTTGAAAAATGACATGCGGGGTGACTAGGATAGCTGACAGTGCAGAGAGGAAACTCTTTTCACAATTTTCAAATCATGAAAATGACAGGTGTCGGGCACCTATATATAGAAAATTTGGCATTTATTATTCCACCCACCTTCTTTGGTGCACTTTTGAGTGTCGACACACGGGTGCAAATGTGCCTTGGCACAATTTAATTGGCATCGACATAAAGTTTTTAGCACCTTAAGTGCATATTTCCTGATGTCAACATGATTTCTCTAGCGCCTAAGGGAATTTGCTTTGTGCACATTTTGGTATGTTGACATACCACTTCTCGTGCCTTAGCGCACATATTTGGCACATGTTTTATGATGTTGACATGATATTTTTAGCGCCTTAGGGATGCAACTTCATTGATGTTGGCATGTCATTTTCTGCACCAAAGGGTTTTCAAGGTGGTGCATTTTTAGGTATCGACACGAGAAAAAGTGTGCGTTTTCCAAAAAGGCTAAAAATGGCTAAGTTCACAAAACTTGATTTTCGAAAGGAAGTCTTAGGCCATTTTGAATGTTAACAAACTTCCTCAGGGGACCAAAATGGGAGTTTTGGTATGGTTACCTACAAAATTCCCTTGTCAAGTCAGCATATTTTATAGACTCATACATGGCTCAAAATAAGACTTGGCTCCTTACATCAACACGTACACTAGCTCCCATAATCAAACTTGGGTGTCTAGACACTTTTTCCCTTCTTGGGATCCTAAGACCAAGGCAAAAATACATAGTAGTTTTTAGTTTAGTACAATTTTCAACATTATCACATAGGCTTTTAATAGGGTAGGCGGTCCTTGAAGACTTGGAAATCACATTTGATCACACCTTTTCACATTGGATCCAACTTGTACACACCATATGCAATGATGTTTTTACTTCGAGAAGAAATCAAAGGTTGGAGAATAATACTAGACCTTTCTCCCTACACTATGTCAGTCATGGCATGATATCACATAAAAACTCTCTATCAACATCTTCAGGATCCTTTCTATCACTTTTTCTCATCATAGATCAGGTGCACATGTTCATTTTTCTAATATTTTACACATCTTTACACACTTTTTACATGAATTTTATACGTCTATACACATATTTGACTACATGTTAGTTCTTCTCTTTTGTAGTTCCATCCTTATGGGAAGCAATAGTCAACATCAACACAAAACCATCACCTTCGATCACATCATCAACAACACGTGCAACATCACATCTACACATGATTTTTTCACCCTAGAGTCGTTATTCATCACTTTTATTTTTATTTCCTCTTCTTTAGCTTCCAAAATTCACATTTTTAACACTCCATGCTTTTATTATCTCAGAATTCTCTTCGTCATTGATTTACATGGTTATTAGGTATGCATATCTATCTACTTTATGTTACCAATCTTTCACTCTCCAAAATAAAGTGGGGGAAAATGTAGACACTAAATCATGTACTTTGGGTACAAAACTAGGTCTTAATCCCAGACTATTATTCATATGCTTCTTATAGGAGAAAATTACTAATTTATCATTATACCTAGCCTCTCAGGTTCCTTTCTAGTCTCCCTCTTAACCTTACAGACCCTATTGCCCTATTTGACCCTTCATACTTCATCTTTTTTGGATCTAGACACTAGCACCCAACTAGCACACCAGAACCCAGGTGCCCTTGTCCCCTATATGTGCCCTAGACCTCTTTATACTTTACTCTCTCCGTTTGGGGTCCTTTCTAGCCATTGCGCATCCCTATCTTTTATGGGTTTGCCTATTAATGAGAAATTACAAAATTTGAACAAGAGAAGCATATGAATATAAATTTATGTTACCATAATAAAATACCTAGCTCGAACATCTATATTATCACCTATGGTTATATCTCACAAGCACTCAAGAGCATCTTTGTATCCATCTAGCACTATTACAAGGGACAAGAGCTAGTTTTCTACATCACACGCATAGGAGCAAAGTTCATTTTATTCCATACACAAATTTATTAGTTTACATCTATCTATTTCTTCACTATCCAAGTGTGACATGCACAAGAGCCACCTAGGGCACGATTCCTCATAAACACACACAAGACTGCATTGGGTCTAAGATGTAGTGCAATGCTTAGTTGTAAGATCACCATTGTGATAATTGAGGACAATCCAACCCCTCATTTTTCATCTATAAATTTAGGATTTGATGTTCTTTTCAGGGTTTTACAAGTGACCTCTTTATTATAGGTTATCAACGAAATTGGCGATCATAGTTTGACCACCTAGCGAAAATGAGTAAGGGTTCCAGATCATCTTGTGACCCTGTAAAATTCATCTCTAGACCTCTTGCGTAGTCCTTGGCACATAAGAATGGATCCTAGAACCCATGTGCTTTAGTACCGATCTAGGTGCCCCAGTCCTAGTCTAAGCTCCCTAGCCCTTACTCCTCTTGCACTACCACATTATTTTAGGTTCAACCATGACCTCTTGTGTTCATGTTCTATTAGTCTTCCAACTTTGCACTTTGCCAGGATATTTGTAACACTAGATAAGTGTTCTAACATTACATTGCACTTAGAGTTTTACTTTCATTGCTTATTGCTTGAGTCATATTTCTATACTTTACTATCATATCTTCATATTGTTGCATACATAGGAATTTAACAAAGTAATCTATCATCTTTGTTTATTTTTTTTTAAATCAAGCCAAAGGAATAAAAATTCAAATAAGAAGGCTAGCTAGTTTGCAATGACACTTCAAGGCAACGTGGATAGCTAGTATAAGAACAATGATCCACACTAGACAATAAGGGATTATGATGCATTTTGCATTGCTTTGATGGCTGAGTTCCATATACATAAATTCGAGAAATAGAGCATTAGTACACTAAAGGTAATTAAAAAAGGATTTTCTAAGAGTGTTAGAGAGTAAGATGCATGTTTCAAGACCTTTTTCCCCAACCTTTCTTATGAAATTTATCCAAGACAACATACACAATGGTTTGTAGGAGGCCTACTGAAACCTTTCCAAAGAGAGTTATCACATAATACATTCATCGACCCACACGAGGATTTGGAATAAGCACCTTTGTGTAATTAAGAAGTTAGGAGCATAAATACCAGGGTAAGTCCATTTCTTGAGGCACATATTACATCAATGACCACTTAGTTGGATAAGTTACCTATAGATTTAGCTCATGAGACACATAATGGAATATAGTGCACCAATTGTGAAGTAGAGGGGAATTTAAAGGATAAATTTCCACGTAGGAATGTGCACTCGTTGCTTTGAAAGCTTGTGAAATTTTTTATAAGAACCATGATGTCTATGAATGTCCACTTTTTCTATGCACCACGTAGAAAAATATTTCTTTGTATTGTAAATTATGTGATGGGAATACTCATGACACAACCAATTATCATCGAATGACCATATTTATGAGGATTGTGAAAGAGGGTTGCACTGCACCAATGTAGAGAGTAGCTCGTTAGCGATGGAAGGAAATAATGATGACAGCAAAACAATGGTAATAGAGGATTTAAAGGTGGATATCATGGTAGAGTTCATGGTGGCTAAGGAAGGTTTACAAGAGGAACATGTTACTCTTGTGGATCGCCTGATCACTATCAACGTGAGTGCCCAAAGAATCAATCATGTGTATATTGTGGCAAGGTGCATAAGGTAAAGATTTCCTTGATTTCTATGCCCACATGTGCAAGAAAAACAAGAAGGACAAGGGAGTAGTGATGATTAAGCTTAAACGTGTTATGCGGTGGAAATAGATGCCTACGAAACTAGATGTAGCCGAAGCTTGGACATTATTGGTCACTATGCACATAAAAGTAACATGCACATGTGAGCAAGGAGATCAACAAATCTCATCATAAGGGAGGAGGTTATTCATAGGAAGTATCCAAATGCGGGCCAACAAAAGGAAGTATATAAGGAGACCATGAGCATCATCAGGGAGCTCCAAGGAGAGATATAATGTCTGAAGGAGAAAGTGCATGATGAATACCAATTTACCATAGAAATATGTGGACAACCTTAGAGAGTTATGAAAAATTCTTAGGTAAGATAATATCATACCTTTTTGGGAGAGTGGTTATGGGAAAAATGTTGTGGACATGTATAGAAAGGGAACGTTAGCTTCTCCATGCCAACTTACCACCTCAAGATCATGAGTATGACAAATAAATCACATTGGATGCAATAATTAATGGATGGATGGTAAGTAATATCCTCATTGATACTGAGACACAAAAGTAAATTTCCTCACACTTGATGCTTAGAACCATATGAGAAGGATACCATTTTAGCCATCCTCAAATGTGTTGTACATGGCTAATAAGATAAGGGCTATTCCCATTGGGGTTCTAAAGGATGCTTCTATCACCATTCAAGGATCCAAGTTCAAGGGTGATTTTGAGGTCTTAGAGCTATCTGAAGAAGATAACTTCCCTACACTTTTAGGTTGTCCTTGGTGTTATGCCAACAACATAGACCTATGATTCAATAAGTGTTGTGTGATTTTTGAGAATAAAGAGGAGTGTGTGGTGATACTTGATAGATGATGCAAATATTGTGCCTTATATAGATTCCATAAATAAAGAAGATCTTAATATAATCTATGCACATATGATGCACGACCAAGAGAATGTGGATCCATCAAAGGAGGGCATATTTCAGTGGGAAGAAATGCAATCTATAAGTGACACTACTAGTGTGGCTTGTGATAATTGGGATCATGGTACTTACGAGACAGGTTGGATACGAGCTTTGAGGAAGAGTGACAAGGGTGATTAGACCGTGGCCAATTAGGAAGTTAGGTAATGTTATTTTTCTAAAGTACAATAGAGAGGAAAATATTGAATCATTATTACAAGTGATGGAAACAAATGGCACAATTAATGGGATTGAAGAAATATGATGGTATACATATTAAGAGGAATAACAACAATTTGATGGGCTACGTGATTTGGAATATAGGTATTATTCAGAATTTTGATTAATTTTCTACTAAACCACCAGTTCATGAAGATCTATAGATTATGAATAACATTACATTTGGGGATAGTGCAAAGGCCAAGTAATTAATGACTTAGTTATTTAGTGAGGATGATACTTAAGTGCAAGATGACATGGTGAAAATGGAGAAGACCCTGTTGGGATGCACTTGGAAATAAAAGGAAAATGTAAATCTTGTTTACCTCATAGATGATGAAGAAGTTGAGGATATAGATACTAAGCATATAAAAGGTGTGTGTAAGGCATTAGACTCAAAAGATGAGAAAACGCGAGCCTACCATGTACCATTGAAAAATAAGAATATAAACATTGGAATGGAAGATGTATGAAACAAGGTATAAATCTGTGAATATTGGTATAAAATAGAGGTAATGAAAATCATAGAACTACTGTGAGAATTTCTAGATTTTCCCCGAGGATACCATGAGTTAAAGGGTGTGCATCCATTGTTACGAGAAATGCAAACAAAACTCAAAGATGGCGCGTGACCGAGTTTAGTAGAGGCCTTATCAGATGAATCCTAATATGTGCATTAAGGTCAAAGATAAAATTTAAAAAAATGCTTAAGTTGGGTATGATTGAGCCCATTGAAGAGTCGGAATGGATAAGCTCGATGCTTATCAACATTAAAAAGGATGGAAGAATAAGGATTTGTGTCGACTATAGAGTTTTGAATGCTTCACGTGTCATTGATATTTTTCACACACCATTCACTTAAGGGATACTAGAAGGTTTTATAGGGCACGAGATCTATTGTTTTACAAAATATTTTTGACCCTATCATTAGGTTAGAATAACACATGAAGACTAGGAAAATACAACTTTTGCAACTGAACAAGGATGTTCTTATTACACAGTTATGCCCTTTGGATTGAAGAATGCATCATTGGTGTTCTCACATATTGTTGTTCATGCATTTAAAGACTTTATTAATAAATTTATTTAGGTATATTTGGATTATTGGTCTATTTATGAAATGGTTAAGGACCATTATGACTGCTTGAGGTTTATGTTTGAGAGATGTAGGTAGCTTAACATCTCCTTGAATATTAAGAAGTGTATGTTTGCGACAGAATTTGGTACCTTACTTGAAAACATTATATGTAAGGAAGGATTGTTGTTAGACCTAGTAAAAATTATAGTCATCTTGGGGTTGGAGGAGCCAGCTAATCCAAGCAAAGTGTGTAGATTACTTAGACATACTTGGTAATTAGATTAAATTTATTAAGGGTTATGAAAATATTTCCGTGCCACTTAAATAATTGTTAAAAGAAAAGGTAAGATTTTATTGGGTGACACACAACAAATAGATTTTGATACTTTAAAAGAGAAGCTAACCACCATTCATATTATACGTTTCCCTTCTTGGAATAAGTCGTTCCATGTTCATATAGATGTTTTAGTATAACCATTAGAGTAGTGTTAGTGCAACTAGGGGAAGGTAATGTAGACCATATTATATTTTTGCAAGAAGGAAGATGATTACAGTAGAACATAATTATACAACCATAAATAATGAAGCATTATTGTTGTCATGTAAATTCGTAATGAGAATTTTTTTGATTTTCAAGCATGACAACGATACCCCTGTGTAAATTTTTTAGAATTTTATCTTTCTAAGACACCCTAGGTCTATCCATTCTTAACAAAAAAACTTATTTAGGAAATTTAGGTCCCTAATTAGATGCCCATCCAATTCCCCTAGGTGATTTAGGAAAGAAAAGTCAGTCCCCTAGGTGATTTTAGGAGCTTTTGGAGAATGCCAAATTTTTAGCAGTTTTAGGAAGGGCTACCACTGGCCTTCGCGAGACTAATGCACCCCCTAGAGTGGAATAGGGGAGAATTATTCAACATGGATATGAATTCAAGTTCCAAGAAAATCCACAAAGAGGTTTCAAGAGATTTTGGAAAGATCCGGAGGTTGTGGAGCCGATTCAATGAAAGAGGGTTTTTGGGCCTAAAGGAACAAACACTGCGAAGAAATTACTGAGCTTCAAAAAATATTTTAAGAGCTTCGTGAAAGTTAAATATCCCAAAATATTACCTATGGAAATTATTTTCCATGCCCTAAATGGTGGAAAAAATGAAACATCATGCACCTCCCAAGGCAACTCATTCTTCTAGCACGCAACTAACCATACCTAGTAAAAAGGGTAATTTAGAAGTGATTCAATCATATTTGAAGCTCCAAAACATCACCATTAAAATAATTTGGAGTTTTCAAATCAAATTCATATATAATTTCACCTCCAAACTCATCCGTAAGTTCATGATATCACCTTCGCAAGTTGGCTAAGGGTAAGAGTTCGATACTTAGCCAATTTTCAAAGAGGACATATGTCAACACCCGAGTGAGATGGAGTGATTTCATGTCCCATTAATCCATTTAGAAAAGGGACATAAGGTAAATGAAATATTTTTAAGCCTTTTTAATCCCCAAATCACTAACGTGACCCTTCGTATTGTCGGTTTTAGCCTTCAGGAGCTAGTTGGAGAATATTCTCTCCGCACAAATGTTCACCAAGTGTCACAACTTGGTGCAATGTGGAAACTACTATCCCTTTCATCCCATTAAAAAGGGACATAAGGGATTTTTTTTTCCTAGCCCTATCTATGCCTTCTAGTTCTAAATACGCCGAAACTCAACCAGCAGGTGCTTCCCTCTAGCTCTCTCATTCAAATACTCGGCCCGGTCGGATCACGCCAAGTGTCGTGATGATGCACGATGGGGAATTTATCATACCTTTAGAAATAGGACATAAGGGAATTTTTTTTTCCCAGCCCTCATGCTTTCTTTTTCAAATGCATAAAGCTAGGACTTAGCCATTTTCACATCTCTGTTTCATCTCCCCACATCTCCACACCGCGAACTCTAGAAAATTTTTCTCAGACATCCAAACCACCATTGCTGCACTCAACCATATCTTCCAAGCCCTTATAAATTTTAAAATAAAAAAATATTAGAGGAAAATCAGATCAAAGAGATGAAGAATGAAGGAAGAAATGAAGAATTTCATCTGAAAACCCTTATAGGCTGCTTTAAGGCGAAGAAATCGCCATAAATTGCAAACCAAGGCACGAATCGAGATAAGGTTTTTTACTGTCTTAACCATTTTGGGAGGCCATAAAAATATTAGAAATAAATATCTCATTCACAGTGAATCTTTTTTGTAGTAAAGAAATGATTTTTCCATGCAATGAAAATAAAAAATCTAGTTTCCCAATTAACCGGCGATTGACTAACTAGTAAAATTTCACTTGTGTAACAAGTGGGAAAAACCCATATCAGAAATATAATTTCCATCAAGATCCAAGCAGGAGAAGTGAACCTGAAATATTTGAGCTCCATTAATGGCTATCCTACCTGTAGCCGCTACGAGGTGAAAAATTTTAAGTTTTAAAATCTCACAAAGCAGTGATCGGGTAGGTACAAAATTTCAGAGGGGTGATATTGGGAAAAAACCATATCAAAAATATTTTTCCCATCGTGATCTTATCACCAGAAGCATACTTACTAAAAATAGTAAGATTTTCTACACGGGAGACTACTCTTTCAGGTAAGTCACCATCTGAAGAAGCTGTGAAGAAGGCAGTAAGCACAAAGGAGGTACACCGCAGGCAAAAATCATTGGAACGGTCACCTCGGCCCAAAATTGAAACTTAGTAAAAATAATAACTGGTCTCATAAGAACTTAATAAAAATAGCAAGTTGGTTTAGAAGGTGAGAGGAACAAAGTGGGTAGAAGAAATCCAAGCTGTCATATCCGATTCAGTTTGAAAAAGCTAAACTTTCACACTTACTAAAAATAGTAAGTTGTCTCATAGGCACTTACTAAAAATAGTAAGTCATTCTAGAGGGAGAATTTCACAAAAGGAGCATACTAGGAGTTGGACATTCAAGTTGGCAAGCTGTAGTTGGAGTTTGGAGAAGTATTTTTTGTCACTTACTAAAAATAGTAAGTTGCCCTTCCCAGACATAGTAAGTGTTGAGTAATCATGAAGTTCAAGTTTTTAGGAATGAAACCAACACAACCTTTCTCTTCTAAGTATGAGATAGATGACAGTGATGTCTCCTATATGGATTTCAATGATCTAAAATCTCGCATGATGGCAAAGGAAAGAGGGAAGATCGAAGATCAAGTATTCACAAGTGGGTTGTTTGCAGCTACGAGACACCTTGTGTTCGTACAAAGAACTAAGTTGGTCTTGGCCTACTCACATCACTATGAGCCTGGAACATTAATAATTAAAGCTGAAAATGGTATGGAAATGACAGTCATAGCCCCAAAACCATCTCACTCACCTTGCAAATCCCGACATCACCTAACATGGTGGTCATAATAAAGG
Organism: Taxus wallichiana var. yunnanensis; assembly: GCA_018340775.1. Lineage (NCBI taxonomy): Eukaryota > Viridiplantae > Streptophyta > Pinopsida > Cupressales > Taxaceae > Taxus > Taxus wallichiana. The sequence continues at coordinate 222,190,992 of CM031235.1, forward strand.
AGAAGGTTGTACACGAGTGAGAAAAAATGGTTGCATACCTATAAGGGATTACACTAGGATCATGGATGAAGATAGAAAGAAAACTTTCAAGGATTCCAAAGACACTTTTGAGATGCTAATTTTGTGAAGACTATTCAAATGAAATCACTCTCCTTAGCTAGGTGATAGAAGAAATAAGTACGAGGAATTTCAAGATTGGATGGTTCTTTTCATCCTAACAGTGAATGAAAGAAAACAAAATATTGATTAGGGATTGCTAATTAGTGACAATTTGCATCTACAACTACTCCAGTGCCCATGACAAATAATTTCTACATGAATTGTTATTTTTTCTATTTTCTCACCAACTTGCAATCATTTAAGGGATTAGATCTTGCATGAGAACATTGGTGCCAAGGTTCCGAAGCATTCGAGAAACTCCTAAGTTGGTAATATAAGAAATTAAAAACACTTCACCCGCATGAATGATGAAATCATGATGTTCCTGGTTAGAAATTTAGAGGGTGATTTGGAGGAAAGGATGTTTCCACAAGTGACATCCTTAATCGAAAATATGGCTCCGTTTTGATATAGTTTTCAACTTTCTCCTACTTACAAGTTTCCATCTTTGACTAAGCTCCCCTAAGGTTTCCCAAGCACCTTAGTGACAATGTTGTGATATTTGAGCTCTATAGGAAATCAACATAGGTGATCCAAAAACTCAGAAGAAGAAAAAGTAAGTTGATCTCATTTCTCATCTCTCTCGGGGTATTCACGTGTAACAATGCAAATGATGCATCTCATTGAGAGGCTGCCTTTGCACATTTTGCTCTACATTCCTACATTTCCAGACTCCAACTTCAACATGTTAGCTGATCCAGATCTGTTTATATCCCAAACTTACATCATGATCTGCAAATTGAGGACTATTAGGACAAGCTGTGTGTTGACAAATTTAAAGTATGGGAGAAGGATCACATGAGGATGATAGTTGATGAGATGAGGAAATTCTAGTTCTCTTGGTATGAGGATATTTTACAAGATGACGAAACAAAAATGTATGATCCTGAATATGAGATGATCAAAGCTTCCCCATTTCCTCAAGTCGGTTAGCACGTTCATGAGTTAGGAGATATAATGGAACAAGTTTAGAAATTTTTCAAAAGAACAAAAATTGATTGTAAAAAGAAAGAGAGCCATGGCCATTCAATCATGAGGTACTCGCTGACAAGTAAGAAACAAGCTTCGCAATAGTCATCATCGAAGGTGGTGGAAATTATTTCAATTTCAAGATACTTTGGAGAAAGTTCAAAGTGAAAATCCACATAATTTGAGACCGATTCTCACAAAAATTTTCCAAAGAGGGCCAAAGGCATAGAGGAAGACCTAGTTACAAAAACATGAGTGGAAGAAGAGCACGTACCTTAAGACCCAATCTTTGAACCACCACGGGAGGTCTCACCGCTTTATGAAACTACTACTTCTCCCATCCATGATATTCCTCTTTAACCTAAGTCGAGGTCAATTGATATGCCTATCGTAGAGCCTAAGTCGATGAAATGTTTGAGTGGATGCAAGAGACAATAACACATGATACATAAATTGTTTAATAGGTCACAGTCTTTGATTTATCGGTAAGCACCTCATTGGCCAAGTAAAGAAAAAGGAAGATCGCGCACACATCCTCATGGTTCTATAATCGAGAAACAAGTGACAAATATATTGAGGTAGCCCAACCTAAGGTGATCAAGCTAGTGGATGAAATGACACCGTCGATTATGAAATGAGCACAATCCAACTAGGGTTGGCTACTCATGAAAGGGATTTGCATATGTACCAAGTAGTATTCTACTCACTTAGTGGTGAGGAACAAATAATATAAGAAAAATATTGACGAGCTAGAAGAGCAGGTGTAAAATCTTTCGTCCTATGTGTAGCCTTTGGTAGATCCGAGTACCTCCATAATTCATATTGAAGAAGTTACACCCATCAACAACTTCAATCCAAAATCTATGAAAAGGGAAATAGAGCTCACAATGCAAGAACGATATAATAACGAATGGATCGACACAATTTATGAAGACTGCAATTCATTTCTCTAAGAGGTAGTCAAACTCTTCACTTACATTTGTGTAACTACAAATAGGATGTGGGTGCTCATAAAATATTTAGAGAAAGAAAGGGATCACTGGGTCCTCTTTTCCCAATGGTGAGTGAAATGAGAAACACTCACTCTTAGGAGTTGATTAGCAAGAATATTTTTGGTGTCCCTTTTGAAGACTTGTCACACATATGGGGAAGGGTATTATAAATTAGATTTAAAGAAATCAACCGAGCCATCACCAAGTTGAATGAAAAAGAGGAACAAGAGTACAAGTTGTAGGATAATATTAATCACCAAATTCAGAAACTTGGAGTGCTTGTAATGGGAGAAGACACAACAACTAATGTGTTGATTGGTCCATTTTAAGAATATGTTAAAAAATAGGCAAGAAATACATTATTCTTCAATAAGGATACCCTTGAATTCCTCTTATGGATTCTTGTCACCATTGTACTCATTGTAGAAAAGCAACCATCACGGTTTAGAAAGTGTAAAGAAATCAATGGTGTTTCGATGGGAGGACAAAGACTCTAATCTCTATGCGTATTCTCCACACTAACGAGTAGAACCTACAACGGATCACTTTGGCAAGAAAATTGGAGAAACAAATATCTTCTTAGTAGTGTGAGATGGAGACCGATCGGGAGGTGCGATCAAGTCCGTTGGAGAAACTCATTATTTTACATTATTCTTCCTCTTTCTTCCTCTTTCTTCTCTCTCTCTCTCTCTCTATTTTCTCCCCTTCCAACATTATATCTATTCAACGTTCTAATTTTGCGTTGGGGTTTTTACTTTTAATATGACTTTAGGTCAATTAGAAGTGACTTTGGAAACATCTTGTAATAATTAAGTTGCCTTATTTTTTATAAAAGGGACTTAACATTTGATAGGAATGTGGATAGTCTAAAATAAAAAATAGGGCATATGAAAGGTCACTAGAAATATGAAGAGTTTCTCCTCTTCTATAAATTGGAAGGAGCTCCGCATTTGAGATTCTTTTGAACTGAAATTTCTTAATTGATGGTCATTTTGTGAATTCATGAGAGAGAGATCCTTGTGAAAATACAAAGAGATAGGAAATTCTTCCATTTGTTGTTACTTCCTCCTGAGCATACAAGTGTTGATATGTGATTTCTTTGTAAAAAGGATGTGTTCCTTGATTGAGAAATCATGCTTGATATGTACTGTATCTTCTTTGCAGATTGCAGATCTTTGACTGAGTCGGAATATGATTGGACTCTTTTATTTCTTTCATTTTGTATCTGAGTTTAATCTGATCTCGGAATGAATCATAGAGTTATCCATCTATAAGACCTAGCCTTGGATCAGTGGAATTGATCCAAGTATTGCTTTAAGTTTGTTCATGATGAATTAAAATTACAGACCTTGAACAGGTTGCAAGGTCTAGAAGCATTGAATAAGCTAGTCAGGAGTATAACTCAGGTTGATCATGTGAAATGGATTGGTTCCCGATATCGAAGTATATCTGGAAGGTCTCGATCGTGGACCAGGTAATAATTCGGTTTCATACAATTTTGTAGCCTAAAGGCGAACAGGAGCTAACCCTGTTCAAGAATGCATGTTGTAGGTCTTTTTCTGAGTGTACGGAATGTAGACCTAACTGGAATTATTAATGTTAGTAACCTAAAACTAAACCTAACCTAGGGGTTAGATTAGTGTTAATCTAACCTAGACCTAGGCTAAGAACTAATGTCCTAAGTTAGTATCTATGTTCTATGAAGTTAGACTAGGTGTTATCCTAAATTCTAACCTAAGTTACTAACCTAACTATTGGGCAAGGATTATGGGGACCTATGGAGGGGATGCGAACCATGGGCGGTAGTTTCTATGTTATTTAATGCAAAGGATAAGTATGAAGGACAGGTATTGGCGGAGGTTTTAGAAACGGCTAACTGAGCCGACGTGGCAGGTCGCCAAAACTGAAAATGGTCTTGAAATTCTATTTGTCTATCGCCAACTTTGGCGGTCGGTGGCAGTGGAGTTTGAGCGGGAAATTTGGAGTAAATGCAATTAATGAGCTCGGTAGTCGAGCTCGGAATTCGCGAGAAGGCATGCAAATTGGAAAGTTGTTGTTTTGTTTGGCTTATCGCGAATTTCAGTTTTCCTTCTGCCTGTTCACTGGTTCTTCGCACCAGTCTTCTTTGTGTTGCATGGTGAGTATGAGCGTATCTAGCTCTTTTCTCTGGCAAGGAAAATATATATGTCATGGAGATAGCAAAATTTTGTTGGTCGCTCTAACTTGGAAAAGGAAAAGAAAGTCCGAGCTCTTTCAGTGGTCTGCTTCGGAAATTTGAGCAAATACCCAGGCATGTTAGGCCCTAACTTTTAAATATCTTGCTCTTCTTCAAATGATTTCATTAGAACAACTCTGTTCAAATGATTTATGGAAATAGATGATTTTCTATGGTTGTCTTGTGTGATTTTGGTACTGTATCTTCATGCTGGTTCGATTTTTCTTTTATCCCTTGATGGGTGTTTATTAAATTCGAACTGTTGCTATATTTCTTTGGGGTTTTGCATCTCGGCTTTTGTATGCGAAATTATTGCAAGTATATGTGATAGGCCTGCTCTGTGTGAGTCCGTAGATTGTTCTCTCGATGGGTACAGACTATTGAGATGCTTGTTGATGGATACTTTTCATTAATTCTTGTTGTGGAACTGTCGGAAAGGATACTGAAGGACATTTGTTTGATTGTTCAGTTAATTGACCTTTTCTTTCGGAAGCTCTGTCGTGGTTGTTATTTAGCGGTGGTTATGGATTCTAGTAAGGTTTCGTTATGAAATTTTATAGTTGTTTGGGAAGAGGTAACTCACTGCGTGTTACGGTAGTCATTACGACCACTGTGGAAGTTGTTTTCCCTTGCGTGGAGGTTATGGGGATTCAACCCATTGATAGTAATATATATATATATATATATATATATATATATGATTATTGTATTGAAACGACTCTGTGGAGTCCTCTGAATGAATCGTATACTATGGTCCACTGTTGAGGATATAGATACATCCTTGAGTTTTGTTAATATGAATTCCGTTGGAATCTTGTAGAAGTAACAGGTCATACGACCTCTGTTATTTGTAATGGAATTTAGTACTGACTTCCTGGGTATGCATTTATGTTTCCTTATGTGTAAGCTTGTTCGGGAATTTTGACGAGGCTCGGTTGAATCCCTTGTTATGAAATCAGTATTTGATTTGCTTACACCTGATTTTTGAATGCTTACCATAGTTGGCATAGATAGAATCATTAACTATTTTTATCACGTATATCTTGTTGTTGGGACTCGAGTTGAATTCTTGATAGATAAACAGTGTAATCTTGCTTGAAATAAAACTGTTGGGTTTTCTATTGTTTTCGACACCGTTGGGTTCCATGAGTATGGGAAGATATCTTGTATATCGGCTTCTTGAAAAGCTAAACTATGAATATTGTTTCCGGACTTAGTTTTAAATCCTCGAATGGTAATCTATGTCACTTGTTTTTACGTATAAGCTTTGAGTATGAACATGTAACGTTCTTGGCTTTGTTGGTTTTCTTTAATAAGCTTGACTTCATGAATTTTGGCTTCTATGAAGTAGGTCGTGAATACCATACTTTCAACTCTGGATGCGTTCAAAAGTGACTAAGTTATGTTATGTTATGTTTTCTTTCTGACTACATTCCAGTTGGATATGGATGTGCATGTTGCTTGGATTTCGTTTAAAAATCCCTCCGCATAGTCTTAGGGAAATGTCATTGCTTAAATGATCATGAGTCTTTGGTCGACTATGATAACAAAGGAGATCTTTTGAATTCGACCTTGTGTCTAAAAGCCTTTCAGTGTTTATCTTCTTGTGTCTGCAGCTTCTTCAAGCAAGGTCATATTGAGTCTGCTTGGTAGATAGACACCGTTGTTTGGCAAGAGGGTTATTGTACTGTAGTTGCTTTACTTTAAGTTTTAACAAAACAAAGTGCTGATTGAGGGACTCGACTGATTTATTTGCATGAGTATTAGGTGAATGCCTTGCTTTTGAAAAGACGGTACAGTCATGAGCTAATTCAGAGGGAAACATGTACAATTTGTTTATTTCTCTTCTGATATAAAGTATAGGTTGAAATAATTGTTTATCTAACCTTTGGAATTGTTCTATCATGCTGATGGAATCATGATAGGTTAATTTTGTATTATGTTGAATATATAATCCATCTGATGTTGCTGTCCTTGGGATTCAGATGGATAGTTGGTTAGATGCATTTGTCTTCTTGATCACTAACGTTTTAATGATTTGATTTCATTTAAACAGGGTGTTTAATGAAAACAATTGATGTTTTGCAATTGTTTTAAAGGTTAGTGCTTATCATGCTCAGTTCATCGAACTAACCCATGTTGACTATTTTTGCTAGATGGTTGCCTTGTAAGTGGTAAAAGCATGCAGATCTGATAGGATGATCAAATTGTTTAGATTTGATTTTAAGTAGAATTTCAGTTTGAATTTCTTTAAATGTACTATAAGAGGAAAGATGTTCTTCTTCCGTTGAGTATTGTATCAAGTATGCTGAATGCATAAAATGTATTTGATTAGTTCTGAAAGGAATGGAGATTGATATTGTTACTTATGTGTCTATATTCTTATCTTGATAGTTTGACCTTCTTCGGTTCAAATGATCTAAAGAGCATTGTTATTATTATATAATTTGGAGACTTTTGTGATTATCAATGTAAGCTTTGCAAGAATATAAGACTGAATTCTTATGATTGTTTAGCAGTTCTGGTATGTTCTATCAAAAGCTAAATTGAAATTTAGGTAACTGTCTTTTTGGAAGATAGGGTTAAAATATACCTAAACAGAACGCTAAACAAACTGAATTAAATTATTAATCCCTAGTCCTGATTATGACAGGACAACATTTAATTGGATTCTGAATCATTTATATTTGATGCTAATAAGTATGATATAAATTCAGTTATGAGAACTGATATAAATCTAATGGGGTTCAGATGGCTATCTCGTGAGAAATTTATGAGATATTGACCAATTCCGTTGTTTTAGAATCATATATATTCTAAGAGCTCCTTGATGAGACCTTGGTCTTAATAACTCATCTGTGTAGTGGGTTTTATTGAGAAAGATCATACTTGGATGAGGAATCCCGGGTTTGGGAAAGGCTAACCTTAAGGGAACGTCTTTATTGTAATTTAAACTCAACGTGCGTAACGCATTGTATTAAGTAGATCTTTTCGAGGCGGATTTAAAGGTTGACGGCACAAGTCAACTGCAGGGTTGTACCTCCGAGAAGATTAGGATCTTCTCGAAGTTACAACAATGCGGGTGACTTATGACGACACCCTTTGCATTGATCGCTAAGATTTACACTTTGATCTCGTACAAGTTACTTTTGGACCGATTAGGTATGTGGTCACATTATATGGCTGCCTAGGAGACTCGGGGTATCTTGACACACTGGTTTAATTAGGATTGACCCAGTATGTCATCTTATCCCTAGTCTTCGGGAGCATCCATATAACGTGGTTACCTTACTAATCCATTCCCGAGTGATTAACCGGGATAAAAGGGACTGACAGAAGTCGGTATAAGACATTCTACATAACATAAGAATGGGGTGAAGGACGTATTCCAGATTGACGAGTATGCCGTTAAGGAATACGAGACATAAGCAGTATGTTTCAAATCTTTGGCCAAAGTATCGCAAGCTGCTGATTGCGTTGTCCTAATTCACCTAGTCTAAGGGATGAGATGCCGATGAATAATGGTAACAATTATTCAGTTAGGTTCCTTGGACAGAGCATTCTGAATCCCAGAATAGGGAAGAGAACCGCAAGAGTGAAGTGTTAAATAATAACGCCAACTCTTATTACTCATGAATAGATCGGTAGATTGCGAGTCATGGAATGAATAGATCGGAGGTACTCCGAGTCATTACAGCTGCATATGGTTATCTGTTATATGAATGGTTATTTGATTTGTGAGTTCTAAATTATGTATTTAGAACCAGGATGGAATTATGAAATTTTTTTTTTTGACTTGTTCTATTGTCTAAAATGAGGATGTTACATCTTGGTATCAGAGCTGAAGGTTGCAGCTCTTGGACCTATTGTGTCCATAATCTGATAAAAACCTGAATTTTCTTGTAACAGAAAATGGTTAGAACAAGGGGGAACGTTGCGAATAATGCTCCACGAGGAGGCGGCAACAACCGAAACTTGATGAGATCCTTGCTGCCTGTTGGACACAAGAGATCGCTTAGCTATACTAGAACAGCGAGGTGATGGGAAATGAGGAGGATGAAGAAGCGATAATAATAATCAGCAACCTCCGAGGACAACCCGACATGGGTGTTGATGTTAATCTTTGGGAATGCACTGTCCAACCGAGAAAACAAAAAGGCAGATTGGCATCGAGAACTCACTAATGATATAAAAAGGATAAGTCCACCTAAGTATGATGGCACCACATTAGGAGATGGAGCGAGAAGCTAGCTCGTGAAATGGAGAAGTACTTTGCAATAAGGAACTTCTCGGAGGAAACCAAAGCAATTTGGGGAGCCTATCGCTTTCCCACGAAGCATCTTCATGGTGGGATAGCCATAAAGCTGAACTAAACATTGATGAGACCAATATTACTTGGGATCAATTTAAAGGCTATTTTAGGCAACGCGTTGGCTGCCACAACTTTTCTATGATCGAGAAAATGACAGAATTTCAGAACTTAGCTCAAGGGAAGCTAACAGTGGCGAATTGCGGGAGTGGTTTACAAAACTCCTCAAGTATGTACCGAGATCAAAGCGACGAGAAGTTGAGAATTTAGAAATTCATCATGGGATTGAATCCCGTGATAGGGGGAGAGGTCGATGTTCACAGTCCAACCACTATGGAAGGAGTTGTTGAAAAGGCCATAAGGAAAGAACAGAAATTAAAGGCTATTTCTGCTCATAAAGAGGAAGTGCGGAAGAAGACTGCAAACCCTTCTTCAACCTCTCTTGCACCTAGAAAAGGGCCATGGAAAAAGTTTGGAAACAAGAGTAAGTTTCAGGAGATAACAATAAGAAAGCAGTAGTAAATAAGCCTGCTGGAAATGTAAGGGATAATTTTGTTAAAAATTACAATAATGGGCAGAAGCCCTATGGAGGACAACGTGACAATTACAAGGCTGGAGGAAATTCTGAGCCTAAAAAGGGACCTGTAGGAGGCTGCTACAATTGTGGCAAAGATCACTACGCAAATCAGTGCCCTTTGAAGAAGGATGATCGTAATCAGCAGCATAAGATACATGCTGTAGTAGCGGAACAAGCAGCTGAAAAGCAAGTGACACCTATAGAAGTTCAGGGTAAGTTATTTGGCATACCTGTCACTATTCTTTTTGATACAGGAGCTACTGAATGTTTTATTTCTAATAAACTTGCTTCTAAACTTAAAAGAAAAGCTGGGAAAATGGATAAATCTTGGACTATACAGTATGGTAATAATTTGTTCATACAGTGAGTATGTGTCTTTTTGGGGCAGTCCTTGACTTACCTAACTTTTCCACGGAAGTTGACCTCTATGTTGCACCTTTAGGATCGTATGACATTGTTATCGGTGTCAATTGGTTAGCTGACCATAAAGCAAAAGTAGACTGCTATGAAAAGAACATAAAATGTTTAGATGATCAGCTGGAATCAGTAGAGATTCAAGGGGTGAAACGGGAAATTTCAGTTAGAAAACTGTCAGCTATGCAGCTTAAAAAGGCTAAAAATAAAGGATGTACCCTTTATGCAGTAAAGATATCCGAATCTTCGGAAGAAGATGATGATTTCATGAAACGATTCCCTCTGTTACAAAGTTTCAGGGATGTTTTTCCTGAGGAATTACCAGGGTTACCACCCAAGAGAGAATTTGACTTCACCATTGAAATCAAGCCAGGAACAAAACCTATTTCCAAAGCACCTTATCGGATGACTACTACAGAGTTAGTTGAGCTTAAGGCACAGTTGCAAGAGCTTTTGTCTAAAGGTTTGATCAGACCAAGTGTTTCACCTTGGGAGCACTGTAATATTTGTGAAAAAGAAGGATGGAACACTAAGGCTGTGTATTGATTATCGGATGTTGAACAAAGCAACAGTCAAGAACCGATATCCACTTCCTAGGATCGATGATCTGTTTGATCAGATGCGTGGAGCAGCGGTTTATTCTAAGATAGACCTTCGATCTGGTTATCATCAGTTAAGGATTAGAGAGGAAGATATTCATAAAACAGCTTTCCGAACAAGGTACGGACATTATGAATTCACAGTTCTACCCTTTGGATTAACTAATGCACCCGCAGCCTTTATGAACTTAATGAATAATATTTTTCAAGAATATCTGGACAAGTTTGTACTTGTATTCTTGGACGATATTCTCATTTATTCTAAAAGCGTTGAGGAGCACAATGAGCATTTGAAGATAGTTTTGGGAATTCTGAGAAAAAGAAGGTTGTATGGTAAGTTATCCAAATGTTCTTTCTTTGATTCAGAAGTTCACTATTTGGGTCATGTCATAAGTAAAGAAGGAATTGTTGTAGATCCTTCAAAAATAGTGGCAATAACTGAGTGGCCTGCGCCAAAGAATGTGCATGAAGTAAGAAGCTTCATGGGTCTTGCAGGTTACTATAGAAAATTTGTAAAGGACTTTTCTAAGGTAGCTGCACCAATAACTTCATTGCAGAAGAAGGATAAGAAATTCTTATGGAACGACAAGTGCGAAGCGGCTTTCAGAAGTCTGAAAGACCGGTTGACTTCTGCACCTATATTAGCTATACTGCAGACCTAATGGGAATTTTACTGTTGTAACGGATGCTTCCGGGGAAGGCCTTGGAGGTGTTTTGCTACAAAATGATCAAGTCATTGCATATGAAAGTAGAAAACTCAAGTTACATGAGCTGAACTATGCCCCTCATGATTTGGAGCTTGCTGCCATTGTTCATGCACTTCAAGTCTGGAGACACTATTTACTTGGGAAACCTTTTGAGTTGAAAACTGATCACTTAGGGCTGAAATATATTTTTACTCAGCCTAATCTGAATGCCAGACAGAGAAGGTGGTTAGAATTTTTATCACAATATGACTTTGATATTAGTTATATCAAAGGGAAGGAGAATAGAGTAGCTGATGCTCTAAGTCGAAGGAGGCACATTTCTGCTCTTATAACATTAAGAACTCAGTTCAAGGAGGAGGTAAAGAGTGCCTCAGAATCTGATAATTACTTTCTGCAGGTGAAGGCAGCGCTTGCTGCAGAACCAAAGGATGAAAGGTATAAAGGTTTTCATTTTGATAATGAAGGAATCTTGCGTTATGAAAATAGGGTATATGTACTATCTTTGAAGCGACTTGAGGAAGAAGTTGTTAGTGGAATTTCATAATTCACCTTTCTTTGGACACCCGGGTATCACAAAGATGCTTGTTGATCTGAAACAACAATACTTTTGGAAAGGTATGAAAAAGGATGTCATAAATTTTGTGACCCATTGTTTGGAGTGTCAGCGGGTTAAGGCAGAACACATGCACCCTGCTGGACTGTTATATCCTCATAGCATACCGCAGTACAAATGGCAAGTAATAACCATGGATTTTGTACAAGGATTACCATGTCCAGGAATAAACATGATGTTATCCTGGTAGTTGTAGATAAACTGACTAAGGTAGCTCATTTCATCGCTGGAAATCTAAAGGATGATTCACCAGTGCTGGCCAAAAGATTCGTACACAAAATTTTCAGATTGCATGGTGTACCAGAATTGATTATATCTGACAGGGATCCTAGAATGACGTCAAGGTTTTGGCAAACGCTTAACGCAGCTCTTGGAACAAAACTAAACTTTCAGTTCTGCATATCATCCGGAAACGGATGGACAAACTGAGAGGGTAAATCAAGTGTTGGAGGACATGTTGCGTATGTATTGCATGGATCAACAGTATAAATGGGAGGAGTATCTTCCATTAGTTGAGTTCGCATACAACAATACTTATCACTCATCTCTTAAAATGGCACCATTTGAAGCACTTTATGGAAGAAAGTGTAGAACTCCTGTTAGTTGGGACAGTGTTGAGGATAGAGTGGTAATTGGACCAGAAATTCTCACTGAAATGGAACAGCAAGTTAAGCTGATTCGTGAATGACTAAAGGAAGCAGCGGATAGACAGAAGAGCTACGCTGACCTTAAGCGGGTTGATAGAAGGTTTGAGCTTGGTGATAAGGTTTTTCTTCGTGTTAAACCCAGGAAGAGTTCAATAACTTTTGGCAAGGCTGCCAAGTTGTCACCTCGATTCATGGGACCTTTCGAAATTGTTGAAATAATCAATCCTGTAGCTTATCGTTTAGCATTGCCACCTGCTTTATCACGCATGCATGATGTTTTTCATATTTCTTTGCTTAAGAAATACGTTTCAGATCTGTCACATGTTTTAAATTTGAATTCCTTGCAGGTCCAAGACCCAGGAATAATCGTGGTTAAACCCACACAAGTGTTGGAAACTCGTTGATTGCATTTAAGAAATCATGAGATATAGCAATGTAAGGTCCAAAGTGGGACCGGTTTAACGAAGAAAGTGCAACTTGGGAAAATGCGGAAGAGATGAAAACTGCTTTTCCTTCTCTTTTTCAACAGAATGAAATTGTTAACAAAACATTCTTTAATGAACTTATTTTTTTATAAGTATTTATGAAAGCCAGATGAAGGCAAACATTATTCAGGTTGAATAAAATGTGTTGTGACATTGATTTCTGGAACTATTCAAGTTGGAAAATAGTCACATTGATTTGTGAACTAATAAATTGATTGACCTGAAGGTTAATCGAATATGTAATCATCGAGATGATGAATCTTTTTAGGAGGGAAGCATGTAACACCCTGAACTGTTGTTACTTCCTCCTGAGCATACAAGTGTTGATATGTGATTTCTTTGTAAAAGGATGTGTTCCTTGATTGAGAAATCATGCTTGATATGTACTGTATCTTCTTTGCAGATTACAGATCTTTGACTGAGTCGGAATATGATTGGACTCTTTTATTTCTTTCATTTTGTATCTGAGTTTAATCTGATCTCGGAATGAATCATAGAGTTATCCATCTATAAGACCTAGCCTTGGATCAGTGGAATTGATCCAAGTATTGCTTTAAGTTTGTTCGTGATGAATTAAAATTACAGACCTTGAACAGGTTGCAAGGTCTAGAAGCATTGAATAAGCTAGTCCGGAGTATAACTCAGGTTGATCATGTGAAATGGATTGGTTCCCGATATCGAAGTATATCTGGAAGGTCTCGATCGTGGACCAGGTAATAATTCGGTTTCATACAATTTTGTAGCCTAAAGGCAGAACAGGAGCTAACCCTGTTCAAGAATGCATGTTGTAGGTCTTTTTCTGAGTGTACGGAATGTAGACCTAACTGGAATTATTAATGTTAGTAACCTAAAACTAAACCTAACCTAGGGGTTAGATTAGTGTTAATCTAACCTAGACCTAGGCTAAGAACTAATGTCCTAAGTTAGTATCTATGTTCTATGAAGTTAGACTAGGTGTTATCCTAAATTCTAACCTAAGTTACTAACCTAACTATTGGGCAAGGATTATGGGGACCTATGGAGGGGATGCGAACCATGGGCGGCTGTTTCTATGTTATTTAATGCAAAGGATAAGTATGAAGGACAGGTATTGGTGGAGGTTTTAGAAATGGCTAATTGAGCCGACGTGGCAGTTCGCCAAAACTAAAAATGGTCTTGAAATTTATTTGTCTATCGCCAACTTTGGCGGTCGGTGTGAGTGGAGTTTGAGCGGGAAATTTGGAGTAAATGCAATTAATGAGCTCGGTAGTCGAGCTCGGAATTCATGAGAAGGCATGCAAATTGGAAAGTTGTTGTTTTGTTTGGCTTATCGCGAATTTGGTTTTCCTTACTGCTCACTGTTCTTGGTTCTTCGCACTTTTGATCTTCTTTGTGTTGCATGGCGAGTATGAGCGTATCTAGCTCTTTTCTCTGGCAAGGAAAATATATATGTCATGGAGATAGCAAAATTTTGTTGGTCGCTCTAACTTGGAAAAGGAAAAGAAAGTCCGAGCTCTTTCAGTGGTCTGCTTCGGAAATTTGAGCAAATACCCAGGCATGTTAGGCCCTAACTTTTAAATATCTTGCTCTTCTTCAAATGATTTCATTAGAACAACTCTGTTCAAATGATTTATGGAAATAGATGATTTTCTATGGTTGTCTTGTGTGATTTTGGTACTGTATCTTCATGCTGGTTCGATTTTTCTTTTATCCCTTGATGGGTGTTTATTAAATTCGAACTGTTGCTATATTTCTTTGGGGTTTTGCATCTCGGCTTTTGTATGCGAAATTATTGCAAGTATATGTGATAGGCCTGCTCTGTGTGAGTCCGTAGATTGTTCTCTCGATGGGTACAGACTATTGAGATGCTTGTTGATGGATACTTTTCGTTAATTCTTGTTGTGGAACTGTCGGAAAGGATACTGAAGGACATTTGTTTGATTGTTCAGTTAATTGACCTTTTCTTTCGGAAGCTCTGTCGTGGTTGTTATTTAGCGGTGGTTATGGATTCTGGTAAGGTTTCGTTATGAAATTTTATAGTTGTTTGGGAAGAGGTAACTACTGTGTTACAGTAGTCATTACGACCCTGTGGAAGTTGTTTTTCCCTTGCGTGGAGGTTATGGGGATTCAACCCATTGATAGTATTGATATATATATATATATGATTATTGTATTGAAACGACTCTATGGAGTCCTCTGAATGAATCGTATATTATGGTCCACTGTTGAGGATATAGATTCATCCTTGAGTTTTGATAATCTGAATTCCGTAGGAATCTTGTAGAAGTAACAGGTCATACGACCTCTGTTATTTGTAATGAAATTTGGTACAGACTTCCTGGGTATACATTTATGTTTCCTTCTGTGTAAGCTTGTTTGAGAATTTTGAAGAGGTTCAGTTGAATTCCTTTTTATGAAATCAGTATTTTGATTTGCTTACACCTGATTTTTGAATGCTTACCATAGTTGGCATAGATAGAATCATTAACTATTTTTATCCTGTATACTGTTGTTGGGACTCAGTTGAATTCTTGATAGATAAACAGTGTAACTGCTTCAAATAAAGACTGTTGGGTTTTCTATTGTTTTCGACACCGTTGGGTTCCATGAGTATGGGAAGATATCTTGTATATCGGCTTCTTGAAAAGCTAAACTGTGAATACTATTTCCGGACTTAGTTTTAAATCCTCGAATGGTAATCTATGTCACTGTTTTCTGTATAAGCCTGAGTATGAACATGTAACGTTCTTGGCTTTGTTGGTTTTCTTTAATAAGCTTGACTTCATGAATTTTGGCTTCTATGAAGTAGGTCGTGAATACCATACTTTCAACTCTGGATGCGTTCAGAAGTGACTAAGTTATGTTATGTTATGTTTTCTTTCTGACTACATTCCAGTTGGATATGGATGTGCATGTTGCTTGGATTTCGTTTAAAAATCCCTCCGCATAGTCTTAGGGAAATGTCATTGCTTAAATGATCATGAGTCTTTGGTCGACTGCGATAACAAAGGAGATCTTTTGAATTCGACCTTGTGTCTAAAAGCCTTTCAGTGTTTATCTTCTTGTCTGTCGCTTCTTGCGCAAGGTCATACTGAGTCTGCTTGGTAGATAGACACCGTTGTTTGGCAAGAGGGTTACTGTACTGTAGTTGCTTTACTTTAAGTTTTAACAAAACAGAGTGCTGATTGAGGGACTCGACTGATTTATTTGCATGAGTATTAGGTGAATGCCTTGCTTTTGAAAAGACGGTACAGTCATGAGCTAATTCAGAGGGAAACATGTACAATTTGTTTATTTCTCTTCTGATATAAAGTATAGGTTGAAATAATTGTTTATCTAACCTTTGGAATTGTTCTATCATGCTGATGGAATCATGATAGGTTAATTTTGTATTATGTTGAATATATAATCCGTCTGATGTTGCGTTGTCCTTGGGATTCAGATGGATAGTTGGTTAGATGCATTTGTCTTCTTGATCACTAACGTTTTAATGATTTGATTTCATTTAAACAGGGTGTTTAATGAAAACAATTGATGTTTTGCAATTGTTTTAAAGGTTAGTGCTTATCATGCTCAGTTCATCGAACTGACCCATGTTGACTATTTTTGCAGATGGTTGCCGTAAGTGGTAAAAGCATGCAGATCTGATAGGATGATCAGATTGTTTAGATTTGATTTTAAGTAGAATTTCAGTTTGAATTTCTTTAAATGTACTATAAGAGGAAAGATGTTCTTCTTCCGTTGAGTATTGTATCAAGTATGCTGAATGCATAAAATGTATTTGATTAGTTCTGAAAGGAATGGAAATTGATATTGTTACTTATGTGTCTATATTCTTATCTTGATAGTTTGACCTTCTTCGGTTCAAATGATCTAAAGAGCATTGTTATTATTATATAATTTGGAGACTTTTGTGATTATCAATGTAAGCTTTGCAAGAATATAAGACTGAATTCTTATGATTGTTTAGCAGTTCCGGTATGTTCTATCAGAAGCTAAATTGAAATTTAGGTAACTGTCTTTTTGGAAGATAGGGTTAAAATATACCTAAGCAGAACGCTAAACAAACTGAATTAAATTATTAATCCCTAGTCCTGATTATGACAGGACAACATTTAATTGGATTCTGAATCATTTATATTTGATGCTAATAAGTATGATATAAATTCAGTTATGAGAACTGATATAAATCTAATGGGGTTCAGATGGCTATCTCATGAGAAATTTATGAGATATTGACCAATTCCGTTGTTTTAGAATTATGTATATTCTATGAACTCCTTGATGAGACCTTGGCCTTGATAACTCCTCTGAGTAATGGGTTTTATTGAGAAAGGTCATCCTAGGATGAGGAATCCAGGGATTGGGAAAGGCTAACCTTAAGGGAACGTCTTTAATGTAATTTAAACTCAACGTGCTTAACGTATATTATTAAGTAGATCTTTTCGAGGCGGATTTAAAGGTTGACGGCACAAGTCAACTGCAGGGTTGTACCTCGAGAAGATTAGGATCTTCTCGAAGTTACAACAATGCAGGTGACTTATGACGACACCCTTTGCATTGATCGCTAAGATTTACACTTTGATCTCGTACAAGTTACTTTTGGACCGATTAGGTATGTGGTCACATTATATGGCTGCCTAGGAGACTCGGGGGTATCTTGACACCTTTGGTTTAATTAGGATTGACCTAATATGTCATCTTATCCCTAGTCTTCGGGAGCATCCATATAACGTGGTTACCTTACTAATCCGTTCGAGTGATTAAGCGGGATAAAAGGGTGCAAGTCGGTATAAGACATTCTACATAACATAAGAATGGGGTGAAAGGCGTATTCAGATTAACGAGTATTCCGTTAAGGAATACGAGACATAAAAAGATATGTTTCAAATCTTTGGACAAAGTATCGCAATTTGCTGATTGCGTTGTCCTAATTCACCTAGTCTAAGGGATGAGATGCCGATGAATAATGGTAACAATTATTGATTAGGTTCCTTGGGATGAGCATTACGAATCCCTAGAATAGGGAAGAGAACCGCAAGAGTGAAGTGTTAAATAATAACGCCAACTCTTATTACTCATGAATAGATCGGTAGATTACCGAGTCATGGAATGAATAGATCGGAGGTACTCCGAGTCATTACAGCTGCATATGGTTATCTGTTATATGAATGGTTATTTGATTTGTGAGTTCTAAATTATGTATTTAGAACCAGGATGCAATTATCAAATTTTTTTTTGACTTGTTCTATTGTCTAAAATGAGGATGTTACGGGGTTAGTGGAGTTCCCTTATTGGATCCCCAACCGCAAGGCGACTAAAGATAAAACTCACTTTACTTGTGCATGTAAATACCAAAGTTGCACCATTTAAGTAGAGGGACTTCGATTCCTAGAGAGTTGGCAAGAAATCTACAGATTTTTCCACTTGAAAATTTTTCTCGCCAATAGGTTTTGGAACCCACCATGGGGCATATTTAGCGGCACTTATGCAAAAAAAAAATGCTTGGAAAAATATAAAAAAATTAAAAATATGAAAATAAACAATAAAAAATTGAAAAGTCATGCGAGCCTTATGTCTTCAAACCATGGCTATTTTAGGAAATTCTCCTGTTGAAAGACCTGAGTTACTTTTCCACATTCAAAAGGATATTACTTCAAATTTGTGAGAAACTATTTGGCATAATAGGAAAAGTTTCACCCAATACTTCATTAATAGGAGAGTACTTGACCTCAAAGAAGAACGCATAACTGAATTGGAAAGATAAATATAGATCCGGACACCACAAATAAGAGTATAGATTTTGAAGTTGGTGGATAGAAGGTACACCCAAAAACAAAGACTAGGAGGAAAAACTGATCCCATTTTTAAAGAACTTCTAAGAAGACAAGAACTTCTCAAAAATATGAGGTATCCCCTTCGTCAAGAAACTGGTTACATTAGGAGTCCAAGTCTTGTCAATTCATTGGATGTAGAGTTTCCATACATCAACGAAAATCTTAAAGATTTCACTCACGTAGAGACCGAAGAAGAAGCTAGAGAAAGAGAACCATGAATCGAAGCAAATATAAGAGCTCAAATTGAAGAGATCAAAGAATCTCAGGCCAAAGAAAATTCAAGAGCAACACTAAAGTTTGCATCCTTAGAAAGAGAAGCTAGAATTGGGAATGAGATGGTGGATCATGTCCATGAAGAACATAGACCGAATGTACCATGGGGTGGAAACACCAACCTACTTTCTCTTCCTCAACCACTCCATGAGATACCAAAAGGCTCAAGAAAAATATTCCCAAATTTCAGAGGGGACAGTTCTCAACTTCTTGAGGAGCATGTAACAATGTTCATCACTACTTGCAATGTGTTGGGCATTAAAAGAAAGATGTGTCATTCGATTCTTTATGGAGTCATTTTAGGAAAAAGTTTCCGAATGGTTCTACATATTTCCCCTAAGGTCTATCACTTAGTGGGAAGATATAAGAAGCAAATTTGAACATAGCTTCAAATCTATGGAAGACTAATAGGATCTCTTGGTACAACTAGTGCAAATTAAGAAACTTCTTCGAATCAATGAGAGACTTCATTGTAAAATACAATAGGATAATCAGAAGAATCCATGAATATTTCATGCTTCCTGAAAATAATTTGAAAAGATTCTTCACTAATTCCTTGCCATCAAAAGTTGGTCTCTTCCTCAGAAGAGCCCAACTCAAAGATTTTAAGGAAGCAAAGGACTTCCCAATCGAGACTGAAGATGATCTGATCTTGTTTGACAAAGTGAAAAGTTACTAATGGAAAACAAAATGGTCGAGTTCGAGTTCGATTACCATGGATCCAATGTACCAAAAATGGCCAATGACTTGGTTTCCATGAAGAAACAATTGTCTTGGATTAAAATACAAAATGCTATAAGGAATCCAAATCCTCCTAATAGACCAAGGATTACTCCACCTCCTCATTAGCTCACTCTCAAAGGGCCGCATGTAAATTCCACTTGTGACACTGATGAACCAAAGGAAGAAGCATAGATAGAATAACATGAAGAGGAAGATGTAGGTGATGATGATAACTATCTCAAAGTTAAGGAAGTTGATGGCGATAAACACAATGGCCTAATTGAGTATGTTGATGGAGATGAAGATGATGATGATGAAGAATCCCCAAGCTTCTCGTGTGAAGTTTTCACTTGTGCACATTCTAAGAAAGGTGCCACATCCTTAACAATTGTGGTGAAGGAAAATAAAAATAAGGAATATCCCCTATGGAAGTTCTACAAAATAAAATTATCAGTAGAGGATCACCGCTACCACCTTCGATGGAATCGGAAAAATAAAAACAGACCCACTTATTGGTAAGAATCACACTGCTATACCAAGTAAGTCTTTTAGCCCTTCCCCTAGTTCTAAATTTTCTAAGGAAAATTCTTCTTCAAATTTTATTCCTACAAAATCATCTAAAGTACCACCAAAACCCACGTCCCCATCTTCTTCCAAGCCAGCTACCACACCTGTGAAAGAAAATCCAACTCTTGAAGTAGTGAAACCTTCGCCATGTATATATTCAGTCATCCCCAAAACCTCAACCTCACCCACCATGACCTCATTTGAATATGTGGAACACATGAGTACAACCAAATTCCAAATCATAGAGATAGAATATTTACAAACGTACCTTTCCTAATTTGATAGGTTTGTTGATGTAGTCCGTGGTTGTAGTTCTATAGAATCAAAATCAAATTCTAAAGGCCTACTTCCCACACAGTGCACTGAGACATTCACAAAACATGTTAGCCCTCAGTGCCTCCAAAACTAACAAAGTTGAACCTTTTTACCTGTCACTCCTCATTAAAGGTTTCCAACTCAATAATTACATCATAGATTTGAAGCCTCCAACAATGTAATGCTAGTCAAAGTTACAAATTCTCTAGGCCTCACCTTGACCCAAGAAAGTGGCTCTATTATTCAATGGAATCCAAACAAGTTCCATTGGTGGGAAGAATCAAGGATGCACAGGTGGCACTAGCTGATTTTCCAGAGAAGAAGGTGTTCCTTACTATCTTGGTAGTGGACATTCTAGCATATTTTGGGATGCTTTATCGAGTTGATTATACATAGATTTGGGTGGATAAATAAAAATTGATTGGTCATCTACAACCATTCCAGTAAAGGGGAAGATGAAGAAATTGCTTCTAGTAAGGAAGATAAAGTACACAGTATGAAAATATGATGATCTAAGGGTGAACTTCCTATTCTAAGATAGTGGGATAGGAAAACATTTCCTCACATCATAGAGGGATGAGAATTTTCCACTTCTTATGGAAGAGGAAGAAAAAAAAATATGGAAAATGGAATTCGATGGTAGTCATTCCAGTGCGGGGTCAGGAGACGGTGTGGTGTTGTGTTCTCCTTCCGGTGGTGTAGCTGATCACCTACAGGCTACAGTTTGATAACAAAAATAAGAGTGCGGAGTATGAATCCCTCCTCTTAAGCATGGGCATAGTAGAAGATATGGTGATCAAGAAGTTGAATTTTTAGGGTGATGCAAAGGTAATAGTAAAGTAGGTCCTGGAAGCGTGCAAGTAAGCAATCCAAGACTCGAAATTACAAAAATAAAGTGTGGGACTACATTGAATCTTTTAATGCATTCTCCATTGAATCTATTCCTCGAGAATAGACAAAAAGATCCAAATCCCTTGTAGTTTCAAATTCCTGGTGATACCACACTCAACATTCGAAAATGAGAAGGTAACTTTGGAGATGGTGTTCATACCTAGTGTGCCCAATAATGTAAACCATTGGCAAGTCTTCAATGATGAAAATTAGCTCCGAATTTTCTCGGAATAAGCAGATGATTTTAATAATCTCTTCTTCGAAGGAGGTGAGAATCCACATAGGAAGTAGTAGCTGAAGAGGATAAATAAGGAATTGAAGGAATTGATGGAGTGACAAAACTGAAAGGAAACAAGATCCGTAAAGGCTTAGTATCTCTAGAAGACCTTTTTAATAAGCATGATAGATTCATTCAATATGAGGTGAAGAAATCTTCCTAGTGCCCAACTGATTTTGAGAAAGAAAACATCATCACCCCAGAGAACCTAATAATTGTCAACATATGAAAGTGTTGTTCACCGAAGAAAAGAGAAGGTTCGTGTTGTTCCTTAAGAAATATTGAGATGTTTTGGCGATTCTTACGACAAGCTTAAATCCTTCTTACCAAAGCGATGCTAACTGCATTCGGGAAAAACAAAGGTGATACAACCCAAGATAACATACACCATCAAAGAGGAAGTGATGAACATGATTAATGAAAGGATAATCTTTCTCATCCATCATTCCACATGGGTGTCAAACATTATGCTAGTGTAGAAGGAGAATGTTGAAATAAGAATATGTGTGGATTTCCACAATCTGAGTTAGGCTTCCCTAACGTATAATTACCCCCTCCCCATCATGGATCACATTTTGCAGGATGTCACTAGATATGAAATGATATCTTTACTCAATGGATTCTCAGGATATAATCAAATTAAGGTAGTGGAGGAGGATCACACCAAGACAACTTTCACAACACCTTGGGGAACTTTTACATACAATAGAATGCCTTTTGTCCTAATCAATGCAGGGGCTACATTTAAAAGGGTGATGGATTTGACATTCAAATATTTAAAGCATTGCATTTTCATATACCTGGATGATCTCACACTCTTCTCAAAAATGAAGGAGACCATATTCATCATTTAGAACAAGTACTTGCAAGGTGTAGGAAGCACGACATATTCTTTAAACCAAAACAATTACATCTTTGAGTTACAAAACGTAAGTTGTTAGGGCACATTGTATATAAGCACGAAATACACATTTTTTTATAGATAAATTTTTTGGAAAGGTTTTAAGGGCCATATATAAAAATATATTATAATGTGAACCCATCAACAACAAAAAACCATCTATAAAAAAATGAGCCCAAAGAAAAAAACTAGCTTGAGTCAAGGAGACATTGACTCAACAATAAAGTTGTGAAACAAAACAAAAAGGAACTGGCCTAACTAGAAAAAGAACACTAGATATAGAATAAACTAGTCAACAAAGGAGTCCTGAAAAGCTCCTCAGGTAATTTTAGCCCATGTCCTTGAACTAGGGCCTATAGAGACGTCTTGAATAGACCCCCATCTTCATCCTCCGAGCTACTGACAACATACATTCTTTTCTTCCCTTTTCCCACTGCCACCATCTCCTGAAGCACATCAACCCTAATATTTAGCATCACTAGGTCAGCCCCATGCCACTTTGTGCTCCATGAATTAATATTTTTATTTTCCACCTTAAGCTGCTTCACCACATCCTCTAGACTATCAATTTTATTAGCTAGAAATATCACAAACACATTGGTTTCAGTCTTCCCCTCATCATTACTCGTTTCCTTACTCTGACCCACAAGAAATCGAAGGGCCTCCACCACATCCAAATCCTTCCTAGCTCTATCCTTTAAAGCCATAAGCTTACCCCTATCATCTAGACTAACATGATCCTCCCAATCATCCCCAAAAT
Source organism: Taxus wallichiana var. yunnanensis (assembly GCA_018340775.1). Taxonomy (NCBI): domain Eukaryota; kingdom Viridiplantae; phylum Streptophyta; class Pinopsida; order Cupressales; family Taxaceae; genus Taxus; species Taxus wallichiana. Next base: position 222,214,201 of record CM031235.1, read on the forward strand.
TGATAGAAACATTTTAAAGGAACATGGGAACCAACTTTAAAGAGTAATAGGATTAAACCTTGATGCAGCGGCACATCCACCATTTTAGCCTTGAAATCCTTCACCGATAAACTCAGAGAATTGAATAAGTAAAAGGGAATACTAACCTTCTTATTCCTTTGAAAATTATTTAACATAATGAAGTGTTGGGTGTGGAGTTTCCTATATTTTCCGTCAAGAGTAATATACTTCATAATGTTAAAACAAACCTCAAGCCACCGTCATGGCGAGAATTATGAGAAATCCCATCCTCCATGTGAACAATCTTTTCATCCACACTCAGGAAGTTAAAAACCTCTTCCTGAAACCTCTTCCTATCTTTGAAAACCTTGTAACCAATACACTCCATATCAGTCACTTTACCTATAAAATCTTCCGAGACCAACAAACTAACACCATGCATAACAACAACCCCATTCTTCCAGGCCTGAGCAAAGTCCTTGGAAATATTTTCATCGAAGCCTTGAAGTCTCTAAAATAAATGTGCCACACCTCCATTTCGAAAGATATCCCATATCATTGAATCCCTTTCAGAGCAGTGCAAGAAGACAGTTCCACCCTAACACGATTTCCACCCATAATGGTAAAACCAGAAACACACCCAACAATAACTAGCTAGAGTAAAAATAGAATCCCACACAATTGGAAATGATGAAAAGGATTACACGAATCCACCTCTCACACTTAACATTAAAATCCCTCATCTTTCTGTACAAAGGAAAAACTTAGTATCCGACGGTAAGTCCATCTCATTAAGCCATACATGCTCATGATGGGCTCAAACTCCCACACTTGCTAATGAGTCAGCACCAACATTAGCTTCCCGAAAACATGTGTAACACCAATATCCTCAAATTTTGATACCAAAGTCCTAACTTCTTCCATGATGGGGTTTATATTAATATGATGCTTTAATTTCCCTTGTATAGCTTTGATAATATACAAAGAATCCCCCTCCACATATTTTTTTAACCTAATGTCTATTAGCCCATCTTAGACCATAAAGAGTTACAAATGCCTCTGCATAATTACTAGTTTTATTACCAATGGGAACAACATAAGCCATAACTAAGGAGCCCCTATCATTTCTAATAATACCTCCAACACCAACCAACCCCAAACTACTCTTAGCAACTCCATCAAAATTTAACTTCAACCAACCACTCCTTGGTTTTTCCCACTTCACATTATGCTGTCATTATTATTTATCACCAAATCTTGCTAGACACAATTACCATACCCCAAAGCTTTAATAATCTCCCTTTCCACACTTGAGACCTCCTTGACTTCCTTAAATCTAATAATAGACAGGTTACTGCTCAAAGCTCCCAATATCAAATTCCCCACCCTTTCTAAGGATTTTGAGTTTCCCTAAAAATTCTATGATTTCTTTCAAGCCAAATACCCCACAAGAAATGAGGTAACACCAATTTCTAGGATTTTTTCAAACACTTAGAGATAAAAGGGCCCTTCCATTGATCATACCATTCAACAAGAGTTTTGAAGCACCCACAAAACCTTTAAAAAACCAAGGATTTTAGAGCTCACTTTTCAAGCATAGGGGCATTGAAGAAACAAATGTTGAATAGTTTCATTATTTGATTTGCATTAAATGCACCTATTTAGAAAAATAAATTCACCTTAGGAATGAGATTCTTATCCCATAACAATCTCCACCATAAATTTGGTTGTGGACCATTATGGACAATTTCATAACCAGATTTCACTGAGTACTCCCCATGCTTAGTTCCAACCCATATACGAACATTCGGTTTATGCCTTGAAGGGATACAAACACCTCCTAGATTGATATTAAGATTTTGGAGAGCCTCCTTAATGTCTTCTTCCTCTCCCTCCCATTGAAGAGATCTCCAAGTCCAACCTCCATCCAACCTAATCCAATAGTCCCTCAAAAGGCTGCCCACAATAGATATAAAGTAGTTTGCAACATTTCTCCATATCATTTGATTTATCAAAGGTTCCTCATTAATCCACCAATCCTGCCAAAAATTTATCCTATTACCATCCCCTATTTCCCATTTACTTCCTTTTATCAACAATCCCCTACATTTAGTCAACCCATTCCGAAACAGGAACCTTGTGGAAGGATATCATTTGACATAAAATCAGCTTGCTCACCAAACATATATTTGGCTTTAAGGATCTTATCCCACAAACCATCCTCATGTTGAAGCCTCCAACCCACTTTAGCCATTAAATCCCTATTCATACATTTTAAATCCTTCAAACCCAAACCACCTACCTTTTTGCCAAAGTGACCCTATCCCAAGCCACAAGGGGAATTCTATCCTTTGATTTCATACGACCAAAGAAATATCCTCTGGATCGAGTAATCACCATTATTATCTTAGCATGGGATAATTGCACGAAGTTGGGAGGCCAAAAAGTGGACAAGAATCTGAAAAAAGCAAAACGCATACGTGTTTTTCTAAAACGCGCTCACGTTTTAGTTTGTTTGGCTCAGGAATCACCAAAGCATATTGTGTACAAATTATGTAATGTGTACGTGTTATGCTGACTATAAATAAAAAAGAGGCCCAAGCCTATACAATTTTTCCTCCCTCAAACGTGAGTTTTAAAGCTTGATCGTGCCGTCGTGTTTTTTCATTCAGCTGGATCTCAAGCTCAAAGGATTGTTTCTGGATCACTGAGAAGATATGAATCAATGATGATGCCACGGAGAAGAGGAAAGCACAATTCTTTTCTCAAAATTGCATTGAAATATGATAATTATAGATTAAAATTTGAATTTTGTACATATTTTTTATTGTTATAGTTAGAGGTCGAGGGAATCAACCACAACCAAACCTTGTTATTCCTGACATCCCTCCCGACACTCCCACAATTGCTCAACATCCCTCGGGTAGTCAAGAAGATTTAGCAGCCCAAATAGTTGAAAACAAAATTGAAATTGAGGATTTAATCAAAAATGAGGGATACACAATATACAAACCCCCACCGTGCCTCTCTTGCAAACACATTGGAGGCATTACTTGTTCAAATTGACATGAAAATGAGGAAATTTGATCGTTGGAAAACTTACAGAGAGGGTTGTAGGATTTATTATTCCAACAAATTGTCATATGTGGATGTAAAGAAAAAAGAAATTTCAAAAGAACTCATATGCACCTTATTCACAGACCCCCACACTAATCTTACTGTTCCGTTGACATGTAAATGATTTCCCATCCATTGGTGCAATAATAATTTGATTAAAAATAATTTTTGGGACCGATGGTGGATGGTGTTTGATTTTCCACCTTGTAATAACAATGAGGTACCACTATACTTTCTGAGGAAACTCTATTGTGAGTTTATCCTTAATGAGATCCAAAATTATTTTGATTTCCAAGATTTCTAGGGTTGAGGAAAAGGATCTGCATAGGATCAACCAAGTGCACAACGTGCACCTATTCAGTAGGGTAGATTCCCCACATAGAAGCCCCCTCACCCTAAGATTGTCCCTCAAGCAGTGAAGGAGACAATAGAGATTGATACACTCCACACACTTCAAGGGCTATTTGCGACCCTTGTTCGACATACGAGGGAGATTTTTGAGCCAAATGCTTGTGGAGGTACATAGAGTATTCCCTCAGGGAGTACTAGCATGAGGCCACATTTTTGCTCGTCATGTGGTAGCATATGTTTGGGGCTCAAGGAGGATGATACTTTCATGCGTACTAATTTTGGTGCACCTGGTGCTAGGGATGAACATGATAATGTCACTATGTCAAATGTCATTTTGAGTGATAGATTTGGATTACATTCATCAGCGTCACCTTCGTAGGTAAATTTTTATGTTTTGTTATGTGTGTTGCAAAAATTTTGGAGTTCTGATTTACATGTATATGTTAAATTTTGAAATAATTGTATTTTTACATGTACATGCATTGATATTACAGCCCACGGGAGGTGCTTCTTCATCCCGACCATAGGAGGCGAGCACCATGCATACGCATATATTCACAAAGGTAATTTATAATGTTAATTATGTAAAATTTTCACATGTGTGTGTGTGTGTGTGTGTGTGTGTGTGTGTGTGTGTGTGTGTATTTTCATGTATATATATACTAGTTTTGAAGTCAAATATATGTATGTTCTTATATTTCCATCTAACTCACGTGATATACATGTTTGATAAGGATGTTGACTTCACTAGACATGCCACCATCTCTGTGACAAGTAGATAAAGGTGTTGCCACTGCGATTTCATCTGTGCAGCAACTCACCGAGGTATTCAAACAACATGTAAATTTTGTTATTAATCTCTCGTATAATTCATATTATGTTAAATTACATATTAGTAATGTCTTTAATTGTAAAATTATTAAATTATGTTAATAATTTCCTTCATTGTGTGTATGCGGGAGTTACTCGTGAAAGGGCGCAGCCTCGTTCATTTGATTCACGGGTGTGGCGGTGATAAAATTAGCTAAAATATTGTCATTATGTAGATACATGTACTTAACTCTATTTTTGCTAATTCGATGTTATATTTTCTGATCTTATGTGTAAGTAGGGTACTTTCCCCCTCCATTTTGGCTTTGAGGGCATGAAAACCTCCATCTCGTCATCTTTGTACCCCCATTTGTACTACAGAGCTCACATGATGACTCATCTAAGCATGAGATGAAAATTCGGTGTGATCGAAAACTTGCGGTAAGTTTGTGTATTTATGTAAATACTTTCATTCTAGCATGGTCTTAAATACATGTTGAAAACATATATAAATTAACTTTTGAAAAAAAAACATTGTTTTCATTTATAGACTCATCTACAGGCGAGTATTCAGTGGAAGAGGACTCGAAGCATGGGCTCAAACAATCCAAATTCATCTCATGGATCTCCATCTTCGCCTAAGGGAGGGCCTTCTTTGAGCAAGGCCAAGAGAGGGATAGATTTTGATGAGTAGGAAATATATATGTCTTACATGACATTGTTTTTGTATGCCTATGTTCATGACATTGTATGTAAGCCTATATGGCAATTAAACTTGATGGTATATGAACTATTTGGGCATTTTTCTATTTCATATGCACATTAAAATACTATTTGGAACTTGATAATTTTGTATGAGACCTTACATTTCTGAGATTATTTTCACATGAAACTAATATGATGTGCACTTGATAATATTTAATCCATTATGGATTATTTTTTCATTTATTGGTGATGTACATGTACTAGAATTTTCAATTTATAATAAGCATCAAAATTTGGAAATTAATATTTATATAATGTATGATTATAAAAAGTTACCCAATCGAGTAATTATTCATTCAATTTATCAATGTGCATATTTGTATTTACCTTACTTGTGCTTCTTCTTGCTCATGGTCTCTTTGTCTTGGTTCTATCTTATCATGCACTTACTACATTCTTCTATGCTTCGTAGTCTTCTCCCTGTTAAAACACCCGACAATCGTCACAATTTTATGCCTTTCATCGTTGATATTTTGAGAATGTCTCTCCATATACATTACTACAATGCTTGAGAATGTCTCCGGATGCAATGACATTATGATTCGGACACTTAATGATTCTTGATTGTCTAATCTGTCCAATTCGTGTTACTACCTTTAAATCAGTAGGAATTTCAAGTTATTGGAAATCACATCACACCCTTCACTAGGGTTGATGACTACCCCTATCCTTTTAAGGTGCTTGAAAGCATCCATGGGTTTATCATAACAAAAATTATCAATGAATGGAAGGTCACTAAGCCGTAGGCCAGGTTGACTCACATCCGAGAACCAAACAAGAAATATTTACTAGGCGATTGATAATCCTCGGTGTTCTTAGACATACCCCTCTCAAATTCATTCTTAAGCCAATCTAGTCATTTAGGACTCTTAAGTGATTAAGCTCGGATGAGGTAGCCCTACACTGACTCAGATTGCACTATTTCGTGCGTTTGTAGACAATAGCACAATGAGAGAACCAGATGGAGAAAGATAAAACCATGAGAGGATTTCGTAGAGGGCCCCGATGTAGAGGTCTTAGATTTGATGAGATGTCTCTAGGTGCCATGGAGTCCGAGAAATCACCCGTCGAATATATGGCGTGTTTGGGCCTCAGGGCTCTTAAGTGACTATGCCCGGATGAGGTAACTGAAAGCACGGGGAGTGTATGGAACCAAAATGAAGCCTCCACTAGTGTTCACCCAGCCATCACGACATGTTGGCATAGTTGGTTTGGTCCCATGAGCTTGTTTGCAATCTACAACGTTTGCACAACCCTACACTGACTCAGATTGCACTATTTCGTGTGTTTGCAAAGAATAAGTTAGTAAGAAAACTAGATGGAGAAGGAGAAAACAATGAGAGGATTTTGTAGAGGGATTTAACATGGAGGTTTCAGATCCAATGAGACATCTCTAGAGTCTTTCTGATTCTGAGAAATCACATGTCGAAGATATGGCGTGTTTGGGCCTTAGGGATCTTAAGCGACTATGCCTAGACGGGGTAGCTGGAAATCACAGGGAGCATAGGGAACAAAAAAGAAGCCTCAATAGTGTTTGATAGAGCACCCCGATGTGTTGGCGTAGTTGGTTTGGTCCCACGAGCTTCCATTTGCAAACTATAGTGCTCGTAGCCTTGCATTTGACTCGATGTAGACCGCACTATTTCATGCATTTGTAAACAATAAGACAACGCAAGAACTAGATGGAGATGGAGAAAACCATGAGAGGATTTCATAAAGGGATTCAAATGGAGGTTTTGATCGACAAGACATCTCTAGGTGCCACGGAGTCTAAGAAATCACATGTCGAAGATATGGCGTGTTTGGGCCTTAGGGCTCTTAAGCGACTACGCCCGGACGGGGTAGCCGAAAGCATGGTGAGCATAGGGAACCAAAACAATGCCACCACTAGTGTTCACCAGGACACCTTGATGTGTTGGTGTAGTTGGTTCAGTCCCATGAAATTGTTTTGCAAACTACATCGTCTCATCACCCTACTGGCGACTCAAACTGCACTATTTCATGCGTTTACAAACAATAAGACAACGAGAGAACCAAAGGGAGAAAGAAAAAACTGAGAGAGGATTTCATAGAGGGATTCAACATGGAGGTTTTGGATTTGACGAGACATCTCTAGGTACCATGGAGTCTAAGAAATCACATGTCAAAGATATAAGGTGTTTGGGCCTCAAGGCTCTTAAGTGACTACGCCTGCATTTGGGGTGGAAAGCATGGGGAGCGTAGGGAACCAAAACAAATCCTCCACTAGTGTTCACCAGGCCACCCTGACATGTTGGTGTAGTTGGTTCAATCCCATGAACTTCTGTTTGTAAACTACAACGTGCTGTCGGCCCCCTCTACACTCGACTCAAACCGCACTATTTCGTGCGTTTGTGAATAATAAGATAGTGAGAGAACTAGATGGAGAAGGAGAAAACCGTGAGAGGATTTCATAGAGGTATTCAACATGGAGGTTTTAGATCGACGAGACATCTCTAGGTTCGATAGAGTCTGAGAAATCACATGTCGAAGATATAAGGTATTTAGGCATCATGGCTCTTAAGCGACTACGCCCGGATGGGGTAGCCCGGAAGCACGGGGAGCATGGGGAACCAAAATGAAGCCTCCAATAGTGTTCTCCCAGCCACCTCGACATGTTGGTGTAGTTGGTTCAGTCCCATGAGCTTCCGTTTGCAAACTATAGCATCTAGCTTTGACCTTACACCGACTCAAATCGCACTATTTCTCGCGTTTGCAAACAAAAAGCATAGCGAGAGAACCAAATAGATATGGAAAAAACCATGAGATGTTTTTGTAGAGTACCTGAGACATGAAGCTCTCAGATCTAATGAGACATCTCTAAGTGCCACGAGTTTGAGAAATCACCCGTCAAAGATATGGAGTGTGTTGGCCTCGGGGCTCTTAAGTGACTACGCCGGACGAGGTAACTGAAAGCATGGGCAGCATAGGAAACCAAAATGAATGCTCCACTATAATTCACCAGGCCACCCTCATGTGTTGGCCTAGATGGTTTGGTCTAAAAATCTACCATTTGCAAAATACATCATCTAGCAGTAATACACTGACTTAGACTACACTATTTCACGCGTTTACAAACAATAGGACAACGAGAGAACCAGATGAAGAAAGAGAAAACCGTGAGAGAATTTTATAGAGTGACCTAATGTGGAGGTCTCTAATTTGATGAGACATCTCTAGGTGCCACGGAGTCTAAGAAATCACCCGTTGAAGATATGGCGTGTTTGGGCCTCAGGGCTCTTAAGTGACTACACCTGGACGAGGTAGCCTAAAAGCACATGAAGCATAGGGAACAAAAAGGAATGCTCTAATAGTATTAATTAGGCCACCCTGATGTGTCAGCATAGATGGTTTGGTCCCATGAGCTTCCGTTTGCAAACTACATTGTCTGACAACTCTACACTGACTTAAACTGCATTATTTCTCGCATTTGCAAACAATAGCATAGTGAGAGAACCGGATGGAGATGGAGAAAATCACAAGAGAATTTTGTAGAGGTCCTTGACATGGAGATTTTGGATCTAACGAGATGTCTTTAGGTTCCATAGAGTCTGAGAAATCACTCGTCGAAGATATGACGTGTTTGGGTCTCAGGGCTCTTAAGAGACTACACCTGAACGAGGTAGCTCGAAAGCATGAGGAGCAGAGGGAACCAAAATGAATCCTCTAGTAGCATTGACCAGGACACCCTAATGTGTTGGCGTAGTTGGTTCATTCGCATGAGCTTTTGTTTGTAAAATACAACATCTAGCAGCCTTACTTTGACTTAGACTGCACTATTTCTTGTGTTTACAAAAAATAGCACAACGAGAGAACCAAATGGAGATGGAAAAAAATGCAAGAGGTTTTTGTAGGGTACCTTGATATAGAGCTCTTGGATCTAACAAGACATCTCTAGGTGCCACGGAGTCCGAGAAATCACCCATTGACGATATGGCATGTTTGGGCCTCAAGGCTCTTAAGCGACTACGCCCGGATGAGGTAGCCTGAAAGCACGGGCGGTGTAGGGAACAAAAATAATGATCCACTAGTGTTCACTGAGCCACCTCAACATGTTGGCTTAGATGGTTCGGTCCCACAAGCTACCATTTAGAAAATACAGCATGTAGCAACAATACACTAACTTAGACTACACTATTTCACGCGTTTACAAACAATAGGATAGTGAGAGAACCAGAGGGAGAATGAGAAAACCATGAGAGGCTTTCATAGAGGGCCCTAACATGGAGGTTTTTGATCCGACGAGACATCTCTAGGTGCCACGAGTCCGAGGAGTCATCCATCAAAGATATGGCATGTTTAGGTCTCGGGGCTCTTAAGTGACTACGCCCGACGCGAGGGTAGCCAAAGCACGGGTAGCATAGGGAACCAAAAATACTCCACTAACATTCACTAGGCCACCCACGACATGTTGTTCAGACGGTTTGGTCCCATAAGCTACCGTTTACAAAATACAACATCTAGCAGCAATACATTGACTTAGACTACACTATTTCGCGTGTTTACAAAGAATAGGACAACGAGAAAACTAGATGAAGACGGAGAAAACCACGAGAGGATTTCATAGAGGGCCCCAAAATGGAGGTCTTTGATCTAATGAGATGTCTCTAGGTGCCATGGAGTTTGAGAAATAACTGTCGAAGATATGGTGTGTTTGGGCCTCAGGGCTCTTAAGCGACTATGCCCGGACGAGGTAGCCCGAAAACATGGGCAGTGTAGGGAACCAAAATGAATTCTCCACTAGCATTCACCAAGCCACCCTAATGTGTTGGCGTAGTTGGTTTGGTCCCACGAGCTTCCGTTTGAAAACTATAGCCTCTGGCAGCCCTACACTGACTCAAACTGCCACTATTTCTCCCGTTTGCAAACAATAGCAAAATGAGAGAACCGGATGGAGACGAAGAAAACCATGAGAGGATTTCGTAGAGGTCCTTGACATGGAGCTCTCAGATCTAATGAGACATCTCTAGGTGCCATGAAGTCTGAGAAATCACCCGTCAAAGATATGACGTGTTTGGGTCTCAGGGATCTTAAGAGACTATGCCCGAACAAGGTAGCCCGAAAGCACGGGGAGTGTAGGGAACCAAAATGAAGCCTCCACTAGTGTTCACCAGGACACCCCAATGTGTTGGCATAGTTGCTTCAGTCTCACGAGCTTCTGTTTGCAAATTACAGCCTCTGGCAGCCCTACACTAACCCAAACTGCACTATTTCTCGTGTTTGCAAACAATAGCACACCGAGAGAACCGGATGGAGATGGAGAAAACCAAGAGAGGCTTTCGTATATGTCCCTAACATAGAGGTCTCAGATCTAACGAGATGTCTCTAGGTGCCTCGTAGTCCAAGAAATCACCCGTCGAAGATATGGCGTGATTGAGCCTCGAGGCTCTTAAGCGACTACACTGGATGGGGTAGCCCGAAAGCATGGGTGGAGGAAACCACCAATGTTCAATGATTTTTCATAGGATGTAACTATGTATACTATGAACTTAGTTTTTTTGGGGAGACCACCAATGTTCCAACTGTTCATTTTGAAAGAATGAATATCTTCAATCAAACAGAGAATGAAGAGCCTGAATTTTTTTGGACATTACAAAAGGTTGTTTGTGCCCAAAAAGAAGCCAAAGGCCATATAAATATTCAGTCTTCAACTTTAGATGATAATGAACATCGTGAAGAAAAACAATTAGGTGAAGATGTCACTATGATTCAAGAAGAAATGCCTCTTGAAAGTCATAAAGAGTCAATTTGATTACCCAAAAACATCTGGAAGAACTTAAAGAGAAGATACGAGTGGAAGAAAAGGAAAAATGGGAAGTGTGGAAGGATCACAACTTAACTGGAATGGAATATCTATGTGATGTTGTCGATAGAATCATGGATAATCTTAAGGAAAACATGCCAAGTTGATTATTTTTATTAATCCTGACTGTTGTAGTTTACACACGGTAATTGTAGTTTGCAAATGGAAGTTCATGGGACCAAACCAACTATGCCAACATATTGGGGTAGCCTGGAGAATGTTATTGGAGGCTTCGTTTTGGTTCCCTATGATTACCGTGCTTTCGAGCTACCTCGTTTGGGCGTAGTCACTTAAGAGCCCCGAGGCCCAATCAATAGCTATATTCGAAATATGATTTATTAGACTCAGTGGCACTTGAGACATCTCGTCGGATCGAGAGCTCCATGTTGAAGCCCTCTATGAAACCCTCTCGTGGTTTTCTCCATCTCCATCTGGTTCTCTCACTGTGCTATTATTTGTAAACGTGAGAAATAGTGCAGTTTAAGTTAGTGTAGGGCTTCCAAAGGATGTAGTTTGCAAACAGAAGCTTTTATGGTACCGAATCAACTACGCCAACACATCGGGATGGCACAGTGAATTCTATTTGAGGCTTCATTTTAGTTCCCTACACTTCTGTGCTTTCGGGCTACCTCGCCCGAGCGTAGTCGCTTAAGAGCCCTGAGGTCCAATCACGCCATATCTTCGACATGTGATTCCTCATACTCCATGGAACCTAGAGATGTCTCGTCAGATCCAAGGACTCTATGTTGAAGCCCTCTATGAAATCCTCTTATGCTTTTTCTCTGTCTCCGTCCGGCTCTCTCATTGGGATTATTATTTGTAAATGTGAGAAATAGTGCAGTTTGAGTAAGTGTAGGGTTGCCAAAGGTTGTAGTTTGCAAACGGAAGCTCATGGGACCAAACCAAAACATCGGGGTGGCTAGGTGAACACTAGTGGAGGCTTCATTTTGGTTACCTACATTCCCCGTCTTTTCAAAGCTACCCAAATCAGGCATAGTCGCTTACGAGCCCCGAGACCTAAACACGTCATATCTTCGACGGTGATTTCTCGACTCCGTGGCACCTAGAGACATCTCGTTAGATCCGAGAGCTCCATGTCAAGGTACTCTATGAAATACTCTCGTGGTATTTTCTATCTCCATCTGGTTCTCTCACTCTCCTACTGTTTGCAAACACACGAAATAGTGCAGTCTGAGTCAGTGTAGGGCTGCTAGATGTTGTATTTTGCAAACGGTAGCATTTGGGACCAAACCAACTATGCCAACACATCCAAATGGCCTGGTGAACACTAGTGGAGGATTTTTTGGTTCCCTACACTCCCCATGCTTTCGAGCTACCCCATTTAGGCGTAGTCCCTTAAGAGCCCTGAGGCCCAAACACGCCATATCTTTGACGGGTGATTTCTCGGACTTTGTGGCACCTAGAGACATCTCGTTAGATCTGAGAGATCTACATTGGGGATCTATATGAAAGCCTCTTGTGGTTTTCTGTCTCCATCCGGTTCTCTCGCTGTGTTATTGTTTGCAAACATGAGAAATAGTGTAGTCTGAGTCTGTGTAGGGTTGCTAGAGGTGTAGTTTGCAAACGAAAGCTCATGGGACCAAACCAACTACACCAACACATCGGGGTGGCCTAGTGAACACTAGTGGAGGATTTTTTTGGTTCCCTACACTCTTCGTGCTTCCAAGCTACCTCATTTGGGCGTAGTCTTTAAGAGACCTAAGACCCAAACATGTCATATCTTTGACGGGTGTTTTTTTGGACCCTATGGCACCTAGAGACATCTCGTCAGATCTCAGAGCTCCACATTGGGTTACTCTAAAAAATCCTCTCATGGTTTTTTTCATCTCCATCCGGTTCTCTCATTGTTCTATTGTTTGCAAACACGAGAAATAGTGTAATTTGAGTCGAGTGGGTGCTAGATGTTGTATTTTACAAATGGTATCATGTGGGACCGAACCAACTACACCAACATGTTGGGGTGGCTGGGTGAATTCTATTGGAGGTTTTTTTTTGGTTCCCTATGCTCGCGTGCTTTCAGCTACCCTGTCCGGGCCTAGTCTCTTAAGAGCCTTGAGACCCAAACACGTCATATCTTCGACGAGTGATTTCTTAGACTCCATGGCAACTAGAGATGTCTCGTTAGATCCAAGAGCTCTATGTTGGGGATCTCTACAAAGACCTCTTGTGGTTTTCTCCTTCTCCATCTAGTTCTCTCGGTGTGCTATTGTTTGCAAACACGAGAAATAGTGCAATCTGAGTCAGTGTAGGGCTGCCAGAGGTTGTAGTTTGCAAACAAAAGCTTGTGGGACCCGAACCAACTATGAGGAAACATTGGGGTGTCTGGTGAACACTAGCAGAGGCTTCATTTTGGTTCCCTATGCTCCCTAGGATTTTGGGCTACCTCGTTCGGGCATAGTCACTTAAGAACCCTGAGGCCCAAACATGCCATATCTTTGATGGGTGATTTCTCAGACTCCATGGAACCTAGAGACGTCATGTTATATCCAAGACCTCCACACTGGGGCCCTCTACGAAAGCCTCTCATGGTTTTCTCCATCTCCATTCGACCGAGTTAGTGTCGGGTTTTCCATTGCTAATCACCTCAATAATATAGGTGGTTCATACAATATAGGTGGTGAAATGAGAATTTTAATAAGATAGTTTTACAATATAGGTGGTGAAATGAGAATTTCTATTTGTTGTTCCTTTATAATATTTAATTTTTCTTAGCTTCCTTGGCTTCGAGAATAATAAATTTCTCTTGACAAAGTGCAACCACGTGAAGGTGGAAGATTTTTGGCACCACTAACCTACATAAACATGTTAGTAAGCAATTAAATAGAATTTTAAATCATACAAAATTTAAACAAAATCATTTAAGTAAATATTCAAATTAAATTCATGAAGAACATACCTTTGCAAATTCAATCCAATGAACTGTAAGGATCAACTCTATTCTTGACAGTAGCAAGAATTACTTCATGATTTGATTCACGAACCTTCCATAGATTTTTGTTTGATGGCTGACCTCGATATTTGATCAATTTAATATTTGTTGCAAGGACCAAATGTGAATAGTGAAGTATCTTTTGATGTACTTCATAGTCTTCAAACAACCAAATGTTTGATTTTTTGATAGGATATCATCGAAGCCAAGTTCTAGTGACTACCACTGATCCAGTGGGATACTCAAGGTCTTCACCATCAATGACTGTGGAAGTCAAATTTTTTCCCCTCTACACAATGAGATAAGAAGTAGTATGTTCCCTCTTCATTAAATTCCATCGCAATAACTGCAAAACGTGCCCTATGTATCAAAAAGTAAAACTATTCAGTCAATTTATAAATACATTAAGATTTGACCATTTAATAATTTATAAATCTAAAACATGGCATGTACATATATGTATGTACCTTGTTGCACTAAATTAGAGACTTGGTCAAAGTCAGGTGATGTTGTCATTTGATCTGAAGACCCTGTAAGTTGTAATTCTCATGGAACTTGATGTGTGTTGAGTGGAATTAGAGGTATACAAGTCCACTTATCCACCAACTACTATGACTCACATTCATTCCACGCAAAATCAATGCATGATATACAAAAACATGTCATGCACCTAATATAAATAGTCCAAGAATTTGCATCTGAACTACAAAATGAGTGCATATCACTTGATCCTATAATTGTCATACAATCTTCAAAGTTTGTCAGATGTTGTTTATCTATCAACCAAAAATATCTACGTACCATTGATCTCTCTTGAGATTCATAGCCCATATTCTTGACACACCAATCAATAATGCTTTTTTCATCTATAAATTTAGCATCATCTTTGAACTTTAACTCTTCTCTTGCAAGTTCTCTTTTCACACATGCTCTTGCACCATCACTCTTTTTCCATGCCCTTCCTCGGTAAAAATCTAGATATGTTGTACCTTTGTTTCTTTGTGCATCCTGCTTAGCCAATAAAACATCTGTGCATTCTTTAATTGTGATGTGTGGTTGTTAGACAAAATGTAATGTTGATCGAAACTAATGTTCCTCTCATTCAAGTTCACATAAAACACCTGGAAACACCCTTGTACATATTCTGTAGAATGTTTCCGATCATCATTGATGTAGAAATGATACTCTCTTAATATTTTTGGATCTTTCTCAGTGATTTTAGGAGAGTGCATGAATGTTATATGCACAAAAATAGAAACTTGTAGTGATTTATAATATTGAGACCGAACCTCCATTTGTGGGTCATGCAATGTGTAAATTCTCTACGAAGTCAACTATTGAAACAATAGTACTAAGTGGGAATGTGTCCTTGCTTAACTTGAATTGTTCATCCAACCATCGAGCTCTATGTGTGTGCCTTGCATACTCATAAAAAATTTCCTCTCTGAATTTGACCATATATTATGATACAAGTAATTGTTTTGTAACAAGCTCACACCTCTTAGATTCTTTTCCATCTTTTAATTGATATTCCACCGATTTATATTTGGTGAAATCAACCAATTATTTTTCTATTGAATATGTACTCTCCTCGTGGATATAAATTTTTAGATTTGGCAAGCCACCATGTACATTGACGTTCCATCCAAACATGCTTTGTTACAAAAATATCCTTGTTGATTTTTCACAAAATATTGTCGGAATAAATTCCCTTGAAGATTTTTGTGGGACATTTATTCCACACTCCTGCAACATGATGTTAGTATGCAAAACACTACGTATTTGACAAAAAACATCATAATGCATTGAAAATTCAACATGATGCCTGCAATAACAAGTGGTACGTGAGTGATTGATTTTCACATAAAAGGGTTTGCTCATTTCAAAGAATCTTTGGCTAATGTTAATTTTTGGATTTTCATTTTTAAACTTAGAGAACAATTCTATTTGAGTCATATCTAAGAAATGTTTTGCACACAATTCACGATTACGAGAACCTATTCTTCTATTTACTGTATCTCTTCTATTCGGTGACACCCTTATGTTCTCATTCCAAAATTTTACAATTAATTCTTTTATAATATCAGATGTATTCTTGTATTTTCATGGAAGTTTGCTAGAGAAAGCCCAATAGTCAGTTTTATTGACTAACTCAAGACGTTTACGTCTCTCTATTGCTTTCATTAGTATTTTTTTGTTTAGCTTTAAAGCACTGCTTGTTTTTCTAAACAAGTGTTTATTAACTGTTTTATCACTTACTATACAATTAGTTAGTGCACGTCATGTAGCATTACTATATTTGGTGTGTCTTTGCCACCCGGTTTGGTATGCTTTATGTATGTTTTCAATAATTGACGTATTTTGATCAACAAAATTAGATGTTCTTAACCCCAGGGTCTTCATTATAGGTCTCATCTTAATTAATTTCATCAATGAAACAAATAATTGACATATTTGTGTCATTTAAATTCTCAAAGTAATTATCCCAAATTCCACTAGCTTTTCTTCTCGCATTTCTTTCAAACATTTTCTTAGGCATTGGTTTTATAATGTTTTCATAAATTTCAATTAAGTGAATTGGTTTTCTTCTCGAAATGGAAGGAGGTGTTCTTAGAGGTGAAGATTCAAGTAAGGGTTCAACAATTGGATTCATATCAATTTCTTCATCCATACCAACATTATCATTCAATTCAATATCATTATTCATTACAAAATAATTATTCTTTACATTTTCATTATGTATTTCATCCCAATTTTTTAATACATTAGCTACATTTGATATAGCGGATGTACCTTGCCCGCTTTCGAAATTTTTGCATTCTCTTCAATTTATTTATTCTCTTCTCTTCCAATTTCTCTGGTGTCTTATTATTGACTTTCCTCTTGTCCTTAGCTTGATGTTTATCACCCATGATTAGAAAAAATCAACTAGTGGGGTAGGGCAGAAAATGAAATACTAAAAATTGTGCAAGAATGGAGATAATATTGCGACAAAACGAGAATGTTTGTAGAATTCTGTGAAAGAGATGAAAAGGACGTTGGGGGTGATAATATAAAACAAAGCAAAACGTGTACGTGTTTTTGTTTTCTCTTTTCCCAAGCCATGCCTCAAGGATTGGGATCCGGTTTGGATCCTCAGGCCTGAGGCATGGACCTACACAAACACAACAAATAACGAGTTTTTACAAGAAAATGTAAAAATGACACTTCCTCTATGATAAATCAAAATAAAACAATCAATCCATTTTTAAAAAATTATACCACGACGTAGATCAGAGTCTCTTATTTCTAAAAATATAATTTTCTAAATTTTTTGACTAATATAAGGTTTCCATATTATTTATTTTCTAACTATGCCTTTTTATAGCTATTTTTGAAGTGTAAATATGTCTATCTTTCATGGTGTATCTTTTTTTGGGTGATCGAAATTAAAAAAATATACTAGCCCAAACTAGGCATAATTCTATACATATTCAAAAAAAAAAATCTATTTTTGATATTTTTAAGGTAGTTAGGGGGGCACGGTTAGAGCTCCGTTATTTTTCAAAACATAAAATTTTTGTACTAGAAAAATCATAAATAAAAAAATAATCGCTAAAAATTCTAAAAAAATGGAGCCCAAAATAGATGCTCCTAGCTATCTTTCTACCAAAGGGTTTTCAAAAATACTAAATGGTGCTCAAAAAATGGTGGGGGCACGAAAGTCACTCTATTATGTTTTTTAACAAAAACAAGAGCATCTGTTGGTATTTTATTTGTTTGACCCACTTAAACTTATCCATTTTCAATAAAATTTAGTAGCTTAGAAACTAGACTCAAAATTCTATGATTCATATTTCTACAACATCTTCCAATTTTGAGTGTAACTATTTTGAAAAACTCGTACAAGTTGAAGTTTTTTTTTAGAAAAATGCATCCACTTAAGACCCCCTTTTGGCCCCCGACTTGGTGCACTCACCCCATGCATTTTAAATATAGACATAAGATAGACAGGTAGACTTTGTAAGGAGCTCTGAAGAAGCTGAATTTTTCCTACCTGTGAAAGTAAGGTCCCCTTCCAAGTAACAAGTTTCTTCTGAAATATACTAACAAGAGCATTCCAACTCTCAAGACCCATCCTTCCTTTAAACAAAGGCATACCCAAGTAAGAACTAGGAAGAGAGGTGATTGGACATTCCAACACAATAACAATTCTATTCGAACTTCAACATCCACATTCAAGAAAATTATAGAGATTTTTTAAAAGTTGACTAACTAGACTAGTAACTTCCTCAAAGTCTTGAAGAATACTCTTAAAGGCCATTGCCTCAGAAATAGTAGCTTTGCCCAATAAAAAAGTATCATCAACAAATTGCTGCAACATTATAGGATCTAGCCTATTAGATATAACAAGACCATGAAGACTCCTCTTGTCTCTATGGGAAGCACAAAGTCTACTCAAAGTCTCCGCCACAATGATATAGAGAAAGGGAGACAAAGGATCCCCTTGCCTCAGACCCCTTCTTGAAGAAAAATAACCTTCAAACTTACCATTAACAAGGATAGAATACTTAGGAGTAGTTACACATTCCATGATCAACTTTATAAAGTGTTCATGAATTCCCAACCGATGCAAAATGATACTCAGAAATCTCCATGAAATCCTATCATAGGATTTATTCATGTCTAGTTTTACTAACATAGCTTCCCTCTTAGAAACATCCACTAAGTGAATAGTTTCATGAATTGTAATAACACTGTCCAGAATCTGTCTACCTTCAACAAAAGCTCCTTAGTTTGGGGAAATAAAAGCATTCAACAAATCCTTAATCCTGAAGGAGATTATCTTTGTTATTATTTTGTAAATAATATTGCAAAGGCTAATAGGTCTAAAGTCAGTAACCTTACTAGCACCAAGAATATTTGGCACAAGGGTTATAAAAGTATTGTTAACTTCTTTTAGTAGTTTTCCATTTCTAAAAAATTCTTGGATAGCTTCCTCCACATCCTTATGCACAATATCCCAGAACTTCGAAAGAAAAAGGAAGAGAACCCATATGGTCTTGGAGACTTATCTCCTTCAATATCAAACACAACCTCCTTAACCTCCTGAGCAGAGGGAATTTTCACTAACTCTGCATTCTCCTGCTGAGTAATAACAGGTTGAAAAAGATCCACAATTTTACTCTCTTTAAGAAGATCCAGTTGTCCTCCCTCCGATAACAAATCCCAAATTTATGAATTCACTTGATATCTCAGCCTGATTTTTCAATTTTACACCTCTTCTATCCTCTATCTCCAAAATGGAATTCCTTTGTTTATGGATAGAGGCAGGAAGATGAAAAATATTGTATTCCTATCCCCCTCCTTTAACCACAAAGATCTTGAGTTTTATTTCCAATAGGATTCTTCTTTGGCTTCCAAATTATGAAACTCCACCAGTAACCCTCTTTCTTTATTCTTGATTTCTTGATCATAGTGCCCACTCTCAATAAATTCCTCAATCTTTTTTAAATCCTCAACAAATTTTTCTTTTGGGAAAAAATATTCCCAAAAACTTCCTTATTCCAGATTTTCATTCTAGCCTTAACATTCTTTAGCTTGAACATAAGTTTGAACATAGCTTTACCTCTAACTTGAATTTTCCAGCATGAATGAATCTCCTCCCTCAACAACGGATGATGTAACCACATTCTAAAGAACCTAAAAGGTCTCCCAATAACACTAAACCACTATTAGATTGAAAACAAATGGGACTATGATCAGACCCAATTCGGGGTAAGAGAGAGAACCATCAAGGATAGAGAACCAACTTGTATTAATAAGAAACCTATCCAGTTTAATCGGATAAGCTCCTCTCCCATCCTTCTATTAGACCAAGTAAAGTGCCCACCTCTTAACTCCATATCCATCAAATTGCAATTGGAAATGAAATACTGCAGATCTTCCATACTATCACTAAACATATTTGACCCACCTTTATTTTCACCAGGACTAAGAGGAGTATTAAAATCCCCTCCAATCATCTAGTCCAAATCCTTATAATTTAAACAGAACTTCACAATCTCCTCCCATAACTTCCATCTATTACACACTGAATTAGGAGCATATATATTAGAACATATCCAAACCAAACCATTTTCCTTTTCAAAAACAAAACAACAAGGTGATGAGCTGAATTACAAATAACCAAACCTTCCCCATATTTTCTAACATTTCTGAAAAAAATGGAGAAGCCTCATATTACATGTTTTGATTCCACACCCCAAACTTTGATTCTAATTCAATTTCCTTTCGCAGAATAGTCCCAATTTGGACATTGACACAAAACCATGCATACATTAACCTTGTTCGTGCCCTAGTAACCAGATCAAAAATTACCAACGATCTAATTACATTGGCAATAGCCTTTAGAATTTCCTCCTCCTAAAACTCCATAGGAAGCCTAGGAAGTTTGACCCAAATAGGAAGCTCATCTAGAGTTTCATTATAGGGATCAAAGCCAAGGCTCCACTTTTGAACCAACAAACTGGATCTCCCCAAAAACCAAGGACCTCCTAAGAGGATGTTTTTACAATCTTCACCATTGGAAAGATTTATTATGAAAAACCCATTAACATAAGAAGCTATTTCCATAGATCCTTTTGGTCTCCACTTCCTTCATGCCCATTCCCTGAACCATTCTACATTTGGTCGAGACCCATAAAACTTTCCAACCAGGGAGTACTCCATCCTAGATCTAGCTTTCTCATCCAAAACATCGAAATAGCCAAACTCAAAATACCATTCTTATCAATAGCTTGAATAGTCATACCTATTGATTGAGGCCCAATACCTCCAGGACGACCCAAAATATTATCATCCCAAGAAGGAGAACATAATACATTACCATTATCAAGCCGAGGATGTGGGTCCCCTGTCTATGAGCTCTCGGATGCGGGGTTTCTAGTGTCTGTGATAGTTCCCACCCATTAGGTTTTGAACTCCTCACTCCTACTCCTGCTCCCACTCCATAAAAGTGGTTTGGGATTGACAGAGCACACATTGATCCTGAAAGAGTGAGAGCCATTCAAGCACTATCTTTTCCCACAAGCAAGAAAGGAGTTAACGCTTCTTGAGAAAATTAAACTTTCTTTTCACTTCGCTCCCGAGTTTAAAAAATTGACAAAGTACATCACCACCATGATGAAACTTCAAGCAAGATTTAAGTGGAATAATGAGGGAAATACATATTTTGAAGAAATCAAGAAATCCATTGCTAAAGCTCTGACTCTTATATCTCTGGACTTCATTAAAGATCTCATCATGTATTGTTATGCATCAGAACATACTCTCTTTTCGATGTTCTTTTCTAGAAGAATGATGAAGATTTGGAAGCACCTATTACTTTCATGAGTTTCCCATTGAAGAAGCATGAGATAAAATACAACCAATTGGAGAAACATGCCTATACGGTGGTCAAGGTGTAAACAAGTTTAGGTTTTACATACTATACTATCATATGGTGGTGATGGTCCATGAAAATTCAATCAAGTCCATATTGACATGGCAAGAGACCGAGCTAGAAGAGGAAAGTGGGTCACAAAGACTCAAGAATATGACTTGGAGATTTGACCATTCAATTAGGCATGGGGAAATGATTTATGTAGATTGATCGTTGAAGATGAGGATCTCAAGGCTCAACATGGTGAAGATAAATGTCCTTTCTCTAAATATTTGTAAGATAGTCCACAAGTTCTCTTCAGTAACTATTACTTGACGAGTGATATGAAGGATTTTCCTATTATTTAACCTATGGAGAACGCCCCCTCATCTTAATTACAAGAAAAGAGAAAACTCCAGATGAAGGCAACAAATTTTGTTATCTAGAACCATGCGCTCTACAAAAGAGGTCTTCGGGGATTTTTTCTCAGTACGTAGATAAATAAAAACAAGAAAATTTACTTAAAGAATATCATGACCAAGCATGTGGTGGGCATTTTTCAGCAATGGTCACTACACATAAGATTATTTGAGGAAGATATTATTTGCCTACCCTCTTTACAGACATTCAAGAATGGGTTTCCAAGTGTGAAGAATGATAATAATTTGTTGGGAGACCATAACTTTGAGCACTACCACTCATGTCAGTTGTCATTGAAGAACCATTTCATCGGCGGGGATTGGACTTTGTCAAGTGCTCTAAATCATCACTCAAGTGTAGGAAACACCTACATGCTCATGCTAATAGATTATTTCATGAAGTGGGTGGAGGCTATCCCGGCCAAGCGAGGATACCACCGAGTTAGTGTACAACTTCATAAAATAGAATATCATCATCCGTTTTGGAGTCCCACAAAAGATCATAGCATACAATGCTACCTATTTTTATTCAAAGAAGTTGAAAGAATTCCATTATGGCTATGGAATTTCCCTGTCCCAATTGTTAGATTACTACCCACAAGGAAATGGTCAGGCCGAATTAAGTAACAAGAACATCGTGACCATTTTCCATAAGATCATGGATGAAAACCAGAGGAATTGGAACAAGAATTTGTATGATGCATTGTAAACGTACAAGATCACTCCAAAGAAAGAAATTGACATGTCGCCATTTTACCTACTATATGGAGTTAAAGTAGAAATTCCCATTACAGTTGAAATTCCATCTCTAAAATTTCTCTAGGGAATATAAGATGAAGCAAGAAAAGGATTCAATGGAAAAGATGATCATATTTCTTGAGAAGAAGGAAGAGGATGGACTTTGAGTGATTGAACGTATTAAAGAGCATCAACTGAAAGTGAAGAAGATCTTTGACCAAAAGGATAAGGCTAGGGAATTCAAATTCGAGAGACTTTTTCCTACTATGGGAGAAAAGGAGAGAACCAAAAGGGAACCATGGCAAGTTTGATTCATTTTGGCTCGGTCCATTCCAAATTTTTGAGACTTGCTATGAAAATGTGTTTCTATTCTCATATCTAGATGAGACACTATTGTATTTGCCTTCTTGCAATGGGTGATACACTGAAGTAGTATCATCATTGAAAGTGGGTTGTCCCCAACCTTGTACCATAGGTGATTATAAGGTGTTTTTTATATTATGTTGTGTGTGTCTTTCCCTTTTCATGTGTGTTGTGTGTTTCCTTTCCTTTGTTTTGCGTTCGTTTTCTTCATTGCGATCTCTCTCTTATAAGTTATACACGACTCAACAGGACCCAATGGATAAGGCACTAGTCAATATATGTTGATATTATGGGATTCCTCATGTCATGTCTTCACTATGCTCAATCCATAACATGTCCCCAAGCTAGAGCCAACTATTTTCATGCAAATGTGCAACAAGAAAATTTCCAATTTTCAAGCATGATAACAATACCCCTGTGTCAAAATTTTCAAATTTTACCTTTCCAAGACACCCTAGGTCTATCCATTATTAATGCCAAACCTTATTTAGTCATAATTATTCCCTAATTTTGATGCCCATCCAACTTTGCTAGGTAATTTAGGAAAGCAAAGTCAGTCCCTCTAGGTGATTTTAGGAGCTTTTGGAGAATGCCAATTTTTGAGCAGTTTTGGGAAGGGCTACCACTGGCCTTCTCGGGACTAATGCATCCCCTAGAGCGGAAAAAAGGAGAAAAATTAAACATGTATATGAATTCAAGTTCCAATAACATCCATGAAAAGGTTTTGGGAGATTTTGGAAAGATCTCGGAGGTTTTGGAGCTGATTTAGCAAAAATGGCTTTTCGAGGCCTACATGAACAACCAATGTGATGAAGTGCCCGAGATTCAAAAAAAAATATTATGGGAGATTTAGGAAGGTTAAAGAGCCCAAAAAGTACCTATAGAAGGTATTTTCCATGCCCTAAATGGTGGAAAAAATGAGACATTGTGAAACATCATGCACCTCCCTAGGCAACTCATTTTTCTAGTGCAAAACTAGAGGTACCAAGAAAAAGGAGTCATTTTGAGCTGATTGTTGTATATATCTCCCCCCAAGTAAATATAGACAAATAGAAGAATATGGAAATCAAAGAAACTCAAAGCCTGATATTTATTGCATCACCAATAGTCAAGGCGCAGGATAGAGGCGCATAACACGAAGTGTTGACATGCGAAAATTCACGCCCTGGGCGCAGTGGGAGGCACACAACACGAAGTGTCGACATGTAAAAATCCGCGCCCAAGGCACAGGTTGGAGGTGCAAAACACGAAGTGTTGACATGTGAAAATTTGTGCCCAAGGCACAGTGAAGGCACACAACACAAAGTGTTGACATGCAAAAATTCGCGCCCATGGTGCAGGTGGAGGTGCACAACACGAAGTGTCGACATGCGAAAATTTGTGCCCAAGGTGCAGGCTGGAGGCACACAACACGAAGTGTTGACGCCACATTTTCAACACACTGTGGAACACGTAAGAGTATGTCAACATAAGGATGGATGCACCGAGGCGCATCTTTAGGAGGCACAACATTTTGAGCGTTGACACCCCGACAGAAAGCAAACCATGGCACAGATATTCAGATGGCCATAAATTTTCACAGGGAGCTCAGATTCACGCAAGGTTGGACTTTTGGAAAGCTTACAAAAATGCAAAAATGCCAAAATATAATTCGCCATTTTTGGGTTTGCTAGGATTCTCACCTACCACCATAATGAGATGAATTAAATACAACCTAGAGGTGGTTGGGGTAGATTTGGAATTTGTCTCTCTTCCCTCTCTCATTCTTCCTATAAATTGTAAGGAGGGGATTATTTCTAAAGGTTGGAAATTCTTGTTTTTCCCCTCCCTTCCTCTCTTTGGCAGGTGAATTTGTGGAGTTCAAACCTCCCATATAAAATTGTAATGCAACTTTGCCTCTTGGCATTTTGTAGTGTATGTATCAATCTTTGGAGAAAATAATGCATATCTATGGATTATTCTCAACCCTCTTTGTGTTCATTTGCATCCTATTGATATTTCACTGCAAATTTGGTTATCTGTGCATGATCTTACATTACATTTTAATGATTTGTGTTTATTGGTAAGACAAATGTTTCTTCATTCCTCAGTGCATCACCTTTGTTAGTTTAGGTTTATTTTCATGCATCTTCTTACCCTGTTTCCTTGGAAAGTTAGATTAGGTTTTTGAGTAAACCCTTTGCATTTTTATGTGTGCATCTGAACAAAGGAATAGGAACCGGCCTTCATCCAGAGAGCTTTCTCAATTCACAAGGTCCCACACTTGGGAAAAGATCCATGTTATGCAATCGCACTGCTGTGAGTCTCAACCCATCGAGTTGCGCAGACATTGGGGTGCTATGATTCGCTATCAATAGTGATTCAATTAGAGTTGAAGCTCCAAAACACCAAAATTCAACTCATTGGGTGTTTTATAATCAAAATCATATATAATTTCACCTCTAAACTCATTTGGAAGATCACATTATCGCCATCGCAAGTTGGCTCAAGGTAAGAGTTTGATACTTAACCAATTTTGAAGAGGAAAAGTGTCGTAGCATGAGTTTCGATAGGATTTCATGTCCCTTTGAACCCTTTAGAAAAGGAAAATACAGGACATGAAATTTTTTTAAGCCATTTTTAGCCTCCATATCACCAACGCGACCCTCTGCATTGTCAGTTCATCCCTCGGGAGCTAGTTGGAACCTTTCCTCTCACTACATAGATGATCACCAAGTGTCGGAACCTGGCGCGATATGGAAACTGATGTCCCTTTAGTCCCTTTCACAAAGGGACATGAAATTGGGCCCAAATTGAGCTATTCCTTTTGGTTCTCTCACTCAAACACTCGGCCAATCAGATCTCGCCAAGTATTGCGATGGGGAATTTATCATCCCTTTAGAAAAATGACATAAGTTAAAAATTATTTCCCATACCTCATGCTTGATTTTTTTAATGCATAAAGACAGGACTTAGCCATTTTTGCATCTCTGTTTCATCTCCCCACATCTCCACACCCCGTCTCTACTTTGGAAAAAAAAAATTAGACATCTAAACCCCCATTGATACACTCAACCAGCTCTACCAAGTCCTTCTACTATTGAAAATACATAAATATTAGAGGAAAAGAAAATCAAAGAGATGAATAATGAAGGAATAAATGAAGTATTTCATCCGAAAACCCTGTAGCCGCTAGACGAAGCAATCGATGTAACTTAAAAACAAGGGAATAGATCAAGATAAGGTTTTTGTATTCACCATTTCCAGAGGCCATAAAAATCTTAGAAATAGATATCTCATTGACAATGAAGGTTTTTGTAGAAAAGAAACCATTTTTCCATGCGACTAAAACAAAAATCTTGTTTCTAATTAATTGGCAATCAGATTGCCAAGAAATTTCACCTGTGTAACAAGTGGACAAAACCCAAGTTAGAAATATAATTTCCATCAAGATCTACGGATGATAAGTAAACCTGAAATTTTTGAGCTCCATTAATGGTTGTTATGCCCATAATAGCTGTTAGGTGAAAAATTTCAAGTTCTAAAATATCACAAATCGGCGATTAGGTAGGTACAAAATAAGAGGCGTGATATTAGGAAAAATCCCATATCAAAACTTTTTGTCCCATCGTGATATGAACACCGAAGCATAATTACTAAAAATAGTAGGCATTTCTACATGGGAGACTGCTATTTTGGGTAAGTCACCATTTGAAGAAGCTGCGCAAAGAAGGAAGTAAGCAAAAATAGGTATTGCAGGTGAAAATCATCGGAAAGGTCACCTTGGCCAAAAATTGACACTTACTAAAAATAGTAAGTGGTCTCATAAGCACCTGCTAAAAATAACAAGTTGGTTTAGAAGGTGAGAGGAACACAATGGGAAGAAGGAATCCAAGATGTCATATCAAATCAAGGTTTCTTCACACTTACTAAAAGTAGTAAGTTGTCTCATAAGCACTTAGTAATAATAGTAAGTCATTCTAGAGGGAGGATTTCACACAAGAAGTATACTAGGAGTTGGAAATTCAAGTTGGTAGTCTGTAGTTGGAGTTCAGAGAATCATTTTCTATCACTTACTAAAAATAGTAATTTTTCCTTCCTAGATATTGTAAGTGCATAGTGATCATGAAGTTCAAGTTTTTAGGAATGAAACCAACACAACCTTTATCTTCTAAGAATGAGATCAATGATAACGATGTCTCCTATATGGATTTCAATGATCTAAAATCTCACATGAAGAAAAAGGAAAATGTAAGTGTTTCACTATTTTCTTTACATTTTTGAATGAAGAAACATATAGGGTTATGGGCTAGGAGGAATACCTGTTAAATGGGTTGGTTGATGGTTATTTCGTAGGTTCCGAATTCTCGATCCAGTGCTGATTGCAAGAGATTCCTTTTGGCTAGGAGGAACTACTTGTAATAGAAAACAAGACCACAAAAGAGAAGTTAAATGATATATGACAGTGGACTGCCTAGTGTATGCTAGTTTCGGGAAGTGTGATACTTCCTAGATGGCTATCAATCCACTGTTTAAAACAAATTAATGCGAGAAATAAATAAAGTCCTACTGTAGTTGATATGATTTAGGTATCTCATTCAAGTACAATAAGCAAATCCAATCACAACAGGCTAGGTTATAGTTGGATCTAAAGGAGGAGGTAACTGTTAAGGTATTGGGTGCAGTCGTGGTCCGATTCTAAGTTGTTTAGGTCAATTAGTAGGAGGTTGTTTGGATCTATTTTTGGGAAAGGTATAAAACACAGAGACCGGCGTCGGTCTCATATGACCGACAACAGTTTAGTAATAACCGACGATGGTTACTATAGATTTTCAATAACTCAATATTTCATGGTTTAGGGATTTGTCTGAGATTGACTCGGGGATGGTGAGGAGTGGGTGTAAGTTTGGGGAGGTGTTGGAAATACTTAGAGATGTCTATCAGTCAGGTATGGGAAATTTTATGGTGTGGGTGAAGGAATGATCAAACTTGTATGGAGATAAATGGTGGGGAAGTGAGAGTTCAAGTAGAAACTAATAACGGAAGTAACAAAGCCTACTAGAATGAAAATAGAAGAATGTTGGTTAACAAGATACTTACTTGTGATACGGAGTTCGACAACTAGATGGAGGTGACGGTTGGTCGAGGAATGGTGTTTAGTGTCATTGCAGGTGTTTCCCGAGAATGCTACCGTGGGGTGCAATGCTTGTAGATGTGCCTAGATGATGGTTATGAATGCTTGGATACACGAAAAGATGCCGGTTCTACGTGCATGCAGCTCGATATCATTCTCATCTCCTCTTGACTATTCCAACCTCTCAAACAAGGTTTCTAAGGTGAATAAATGATAATCGACGACGGTTCCGTCTTGACCGACGCGTCGGTTAAGGTGAGATTCCCTAGGTTTACTAAAATGGGAAGATCTTTCTAATTTCTTGGGCCAAGTTGGTTTGTTGTCATGGATCAGGATGGAAGCTTCCCTTCTAATGAGCGGGAATGTGGTTAGAGAGATCTTAGGAATTGATTTTAGGGTTAGACCAAATCTTAGCTCATTAAGGAAAGTAAGACTTAGTTATTTTTATAGAAACATGCCAAGAATAGGTCTAGGGTGAGGTGGTTGGATGAGGTGTCTAGGTGAGGTGGAAATTAGGTCAATTAAGGTAATAAAATGATGGATATTGTGAGGATGGGTATTTAATTTAATTAAAGTAATTAAATTAATTATTAATATGGGGTGAAAGGGGGCCATGGTTAGGTGCCCATGTTTAAGTTGGTTATCCAATCAGAGGCTAAGGGGAATGTAACCAAATTTAGGTGTCTACAGGAAGATCGAAGATTAATTATTCACAAGTGGGTTATTTACAATTTCCGAACACCCCATGTTCATATAGAGCACTAAGTTGGTCTTGGCCTACTCACATCACTATGAGCCTGACACATAAACAATTCAAGCCGATAGTGCTACGATAATGGAATTGAGCCTCCAACACCATCTCACTAGCCTTACAAATCTTGAAATCACCTAAAATGGTGGTCATCACAAAGGAGAAGGTTGTGCACGAGTGGGAAAAAATGGATGCATACCTACAAGGGATTGCATTAGGATCATGGATGAAGACAGGAAGAAATCCTTCAAGGATACCAAAAACACTTTCGAGATAAAAATTTCATGAAGGATATTTAGATGTAATCACTCTTTTTATCCGAGTGATGGGAGAAGAAATTATGAAGGAATTTTAAGATTGGATGGATTTTTTCATCCTAACGGTGTTGACTAAAGGAAAAAAACATATTGATTAGAGACAGATAGTCGGTGAAAATTTGCATCTACATCAATTTTCTCATTTCCTCAAGTCAATTGGCACATTTTGCGAGTTAGGAGATATAAAGGAATAGGATGAGAAAGTGGTCAAAAGAATAAGATATTGGTTTGAAAGAAATAGAGCCATGACCATTCAATCATGAGGTACCCTTACAAGTCGAAATAAGATTGAGCAATCATAATCGAAGGTGGTGGAAATTAATTCAATTTTAGGACACTCGGGTGTAATTTCAAAGGGAAAATCCACATAAATAGAGACTTCTTCTCACAAAAATTTCCAAAGAGAACTAGGATAGAGGAAGACCCAATTGTAGAAACACAAGTAGAAGAAGAGCACACATCTCAAGACCCAGGTCTTTGAACCACCGTAGGAGGTCTCACCTCTTGCCGACACTACTTCCTCTCCCATCCATAATATTCCTCCTTCACCCAAGTAGAGGATGATTGATATGCCTGTCATAGAGCACGAGTCGATGAAATGTTCTTGTGGATGCAAAAGACAATAGAACACAGAACACACACTATTCAACAAGTCACGTTCCTTGATTTCTCAAGATTAATTGCCTCATTATTCAAGGAAGAAAAAGAAATCTCACGCACACGACCTCATAGTTATAAAGTGGAGAAAATGTTGGTGTAGGTGGTATTTTTCATCACTTATTTAGTGTTATTCCACCTCACCAAGTGAGTCATCTCACTTAGGTGGGCATGGATTTAGGTGGCATTTTAGTTATGACATATTCTCTTACAGAATCTATCATATATATAAGTATGCGTTATAGGAGTTACATTCCCATTTGGGAAAGTAAATCCTCTTCTTCATTATGGAGAAATATTCTCTTACATGGGACTTCCAAATTCACTACCCTATATTTACACCACCTCTTTTGATCCATGGTAAGCCAAGAAATTCCATTCTACTCCATTTTTAAATCTTGAGCTCTCATATGGATGCACATTTCTTTACAAAGATTGCTTGCTTTAATCTTGCAACTCCTACACTTTGGTAAAGTGTAACTATTTGATGCATGTGAAATCCTTCCGGTATTTGTCCTTAACTCCTTCAATGTATCGATATGAGGGGAAGCAATTGTGTTATTCACCATTGTTGCTCCATCGTGTAGTTGCTTGTGCAATCTATCTCTTTTGTTTGTGCTTTTTAATTACATATTTCGAGATTTTTTAGTGTTTGGTTTTTATCTCCTTACTGGTTTTATGTGTGTTCAAGTGTAAAAAGGTGTAGTTTAAGTTTTAGTTCAAATGTTGTTGAAGGACTAACTCGACCTTACATGACTCGTTCAAGCTCTTTCTTTGTTTGACACGGTGGTTTGGTCATTTAGCTCTTGCACTGGTTTTTGCATGAACGTGTGGAATCATGAATTTCTCCATTGGAATATACATGGCTCGTATTTAGCTCTTTCCTTCTCATCCTGGCACTCAGCTTTGGCTCGGTCTCTCACGTTTGGTTTCTGAGACTCCCTTTGCATTGAATCTACCTCAAACCAGATCTTGGCTTCCAACTTTCCTAGCTCATACCTTGCTCTTTACTCCTCTGTGGCCATTTTACACTAGCCTTACGTGTTTTGCATTTTTTTGGCCTTGAATCCTACCTTTGTTCATGCTTCATCCAGATCAGCTCAAGCCATTCGACGGGATCTTAGTTTGGACCTTGGTGGACTCCAAGGCTCAAGCTTGCTGGTCATTCCTCGACGAACCTTCACTTCACTTGATCATCGGGCTATGATAGATATGAAGCTCTACATCGTTACATTTGTGGTGGGTCTTTGCAAGGATATCGTAAGCTCTTGGATCCTTGAAACCTCGACTCCACACATGTTTCACCATTTCAATCTTCACTACCACACTATAGCTCGTCTGCATTACTCTCTACTTAACGGTTATATCTCTATGGGTTCAGCTCCTCGGCACATGTCTTTGCATTCAGGAATTATATTTAGCACGTGGCTTCATTTACAACCAATGACCAAT
Organism: Taxus wallichiana var. yunnanensis; assembly: GCA_018340775.1. Classification (NCBI taxonomy): domain Eukaryota; kingdom Viridiplantae; phylum Streptophyta; class Pinopsida; order Cupressales; family Taxaceae; genus Taxus; species Taxus wallichiana. The sequence goes on from CM031235.1 coordinate 222,245,227, forward strand.
CACTCTGTGCCCTTTTCAAAATAGACTCAAGATCGAACCTTGCTTCAACTTGCCATAGCAGACTAAAGCTCGATCAACAATACAACAAATTGGTGCATCGAAAAAACTCCCTTTTAGACTTGTTTGGAAGTTAAAACAATCCTATTTTTAATGTTTTAAGGAAAAAACATTCTTATCTTGGCATTGTAATATTTTTGGGACCTATTTTTCTTGTATTTAATGTCCTTCATTCGAGTGTCGAAGACAGAGGGTGAGGTCTGGGGTTGGCAGGAGGCTAATCCCCCTCGTAAGAAAAATAAACCCTTCCTAAAATTTGATGCCATTTCCAACAAGTACCCACATGACACCCCTTGCACCCATTTTGGGCACTTTTTTAATCAGTTTGCAAAGCTTATTGGCATTTTCCATCAATTGCGGGAATTGTATTTTTGCTATAACTTTTGACTCGTTCTTGGTTTTGAGCACTTATTTAGTCAAAGTTGCATGATTTTTCACACACTACGTGATGAAATTTTCAATTTTGTAAACACACTACTTTATAAAGTTCCACATTCAAGGGGGTCACTAGTACTCTTGGGCCTTTTATTACATGTAGACGCATTATCGGCCAAGTCCAACGTCTTGCATTTGTGCACCTTGCACTTTTTATTCCACATCATGGAGGGTGCTCTTTCTAGACTTAAGCATCATAGGATCACTTTACAGCCTCCACCACTTCTTATTGGGAGAGAGAACTATTCAGCTTGGCATGCTTCCATGGAATGTTACTTCACTCACGAGGGTCTTTCACCCTTCTTACTTGGGCCAATTCTTGCACCCACTAATCATCATTGTCTTGAGGAATTTCTCGACACTTACAACCATGTTTTTGGTCACATGATGATGCATGTCTCTATATCTCTTTGGTTTCACGTGGCAGACTTAGATCCACCCCACCATGTCTAGAGCATTCTTTAGTCCCTCTATGGAGACCCTTCACATACTACCACTGTTGTTGTTGTTGTTGATTCAGTTGTCTCCTCTATTTCTTTGTGTGATGATAGTTCCATTGACATAGAATCACTTGGTTCTACTTCTGATGACAAGGATTATGCACCCAATTCTGATGTCGAGAGTACTATAGAGGACTCTTCTCCTCCTTCTCTCACTATTCCTAGAGAATGTTGACACATCCCACATCTCATCAGATATTGAGCAGTCTCCTATATAGTCTCATACAATCATCACACCTACCTCTTTTCCACCTTTAGTGTGTGAGGACCCTTTCACTCCTCTACCTTCATTGGATGACTCATACCTATCTAACATCATTTTTTTGTTTGTTGAGGTCCCTCATTGGGATGAGTATTTTCCTGACCTTATTCATATTTTTGCATAGTACACTTGTGATGTACTACAAGTTCCACATCCATCTACATGTATTTTAGAGGAGTTCATCATCTCCATTGTTGGGAGTGCCCCTTCTGGGACTCTTACCACTCCCACTTTTTTGGAGACCTTCATTGATCCACCCTTGCTTGTGGATCAATTTTCTATTGTGGGGGATGTTTTTTTGCCTTCACATCAGTTGGAAATCCTTTCTACAGGTGTTTCCCTTCTTCACTCTAATAGTTCTACGCATGTGGCATTACCTTCGGTTCCTTGGCACTCATTTTCTAGACCTATGTCACACTTTTGTGGAACATACTCGAGTTCTTCATGTTGTATCCTTGATTTCCTTCGCGGATTGGGAAAACTTCCACCACGCCATTTTTTTCCTTCCTAAGGGCTGGCACATAGTTCGTGTAGATGACTCTTCTTCAGTCCAGAGGTAGAGGATATCATCATTGAAATTCTTATAGGAGACTTCTTAGAGTTTCATATTTTAGATTCATACATGGCATCTTCCGCATCCCTCTTGTCTCCCTCTTCTTCTCTATTCTTCATCTTTATGAGAGATTTCCCTTTTGTACATGGGTACCTTTTCAGGCTCGTCTATGGCCGGGACCTATATTTGGCATCCTTCTTAGATTAGAGAGTGTGTTATTATCTTGTGGTGGATGTTTTTCCCACTTGGTTTTCCTTCAATGCTTGGGATCTCTTTGTTGTGCATGGGTACCTCATCAGGCCTTGTGTCGGGACCCATTTCTTGCTTCTAAGTTTCGCCTCATCCTAGTTTTGATGAAGGGGGGTGTTTGTGTAGGTGGTATTTTTCATCACTTATTTAGTGTTATTCCACCTCACTGGGTGAGTCATCTCACTTAGGTGGACATGGATCTAGGTGGCATTTTAGTTATGACATATTCTCTTACAGAATCTATCATATATGTAAGTATGCGTCATAGGAGTTACATTCCCATTTGGGAAAGTAACTCCTCTTCTCCATTGTGGAGGAATCTTCTCTTACATGGGAGTTACACATTCACTCCCCTATATGTACACCACCTCTTTTGATCTATGATAAGCCAAGAAATTTCATTCTACTCCATTTTTGAATCTTGAGCTCTCATATGCATACACATTGATTTACAAAGCTTGCTTGATTAAATCTTGTAACTCCTACACTTTGGTGAAGTATAACTATTTGATGCACATGAATTCCTTCTAGGTCTTCATCCTTCACTCCTTCAGAAACATGTGACTAATATATTGAGGTAACCTGACCTAAGGTGATCAAGCCAATCGATGAAATGGCATTAGCTGATTATGAAATGAGCACAATCCAACTATGTTCAACTAATCATGAATGGGATTTTCATATGTACCTATAGTCTTCTTCTCGCCATGTGGCAAGGAAAAAATAATATAAGAAAAATATTGATGAGCTAGAAGAGTAGGTACAAACTCTTTCATCCTATGTACAACACCTGGTAGATCCGAGTGCCTCAACAATTCCTATTGAAGAAGTTACACCCATCAACAACTTCAACCCAAAATCTATGAAAAGGGAAAAAGAGCTCGAGTACAAGAACAAGATAATAACGAATGGATCGACACAATTTCTGAAAAAGGAAAGTCGGTGCTCCAAGAAGTAGTCAAACTCTTCACTTACATGTGTGTGACTACAAACAAGATGCGATCACTTATAGAAGATTTAGAGAATGAAAGGGATCATTGGGTCCTCTGTGCCCACTAGTGAGTAAAATGAGAAACACTCACTCTCAAGAGTTGATTAGCAAGAAGGTTTTTGGCACCCCTTATGAAGACTTGTCATGCGTATGGTCAAGGGCCTTAGAAATCAAATTTGAAGCAATCAACCGAGCCATTGTTGAGTTGGATGAAAAAGAGGAACATGTGTACCATTTGTAGGATAATATTAATTGCCAAATTCAGAAACTTGGAGTTCTAGAAATGGGAGAAGACACAACAAATTTTGAGTTTATTGGAACATTTGAAGAATAAGTTTTAAAAAAAGGTGGAAAATCCATTATCCTTCACTAATGATACCATTGAATTCCTCTCGAGGATTTATGCCACCATTGCGAGAAAATCATCCATCATGGTTTGGAATGTGCAAAGACATCAAAAGAGTTTTTATGGGTGGACAGAGACTCTAAGTTGTGTGTGTATTCCACATGCCAACAGAGTGAAACTTGTAGCGGCTTACTTCAACAATAAATTTGGAGAAAATGATAGTTTTTGAGTAGCATGGGATGGAGACAGTCGGGAGGTGAGATCAAGTCCACTATAACAACTCATTCTTCTACATGATTCTTCCTCTTTCTTCTTCTTCCCTCTCTCTCTTCTCCCCTTGCAACATTCAAATTTCATGTTGGGGTATGTACTTTTAATATGTCTTTAAGTCAATAAGAAGTGACTTTAGATAATGATGTAAATATTAAGTTTCCTTATTTTTATAATAGGATATTTATATTTTATAGGAATGTGAATAGTCTAAAGTCAAAAATAGGTCATATGAAAGGTCACTAAGTAGATGGAGAATTTCTCCTCTTCTATAAATTGTAATGAGCTCCTCATTTGAGCTTCTTTTGAACTTCCTAAATTTCTTAGTTTATCATTTTTGAATTCATGAGAGAGATATCCTTGTGAAAAGACAAAGAGATAGAAAATTCTTCCATTCCCCCACTCTCTAATTTCCTCCATTCTCATACTATGTACAACTCTAGATTTTCAATGCTAATTAAGGAAGAAGTTTCTATTTTCCATGGCATATGAATGTGTGCATATTTGTATGCATGGTTTCCTCTAGCTGGTAGCATTAAAATCTTGTGGTTTTCTTCTCTTTAATGCATGTGATGAAATTTCTAACTAGTGTATGTAAGAATATAATTTTCTACTTGTAGCATTAGTTTCCCCTACTTCATATTCTCACTCCCTTTCCCACTCTCTTGACAAATTCCTCTCTAGAAAGAAATTTCTAGCTTTTCCACAAGGTCATTGGAGTGCCCCTATTGGATCCCTAGCCACAAGGCCACCACAGATAAAACTCACTTTACTCGTGCATGAAAATATGAAAGCTACACCATTTAAGTAGAGGGACTTCAATTCCCATAATGTTGGCAAGAAATTCATAGATTTTTCCACCTGACAAATTTTCTCACCAATTGTTGTCAATGGTGTACGTGCTTCAAAAGTTTAGATAATATCTTCTAGTAACACCATTTATTTTCTACATTAATCACATGGCATTAAAGTATCTGGTTAACAAGATAGTATTGAAAAGGTGCATTTTCATTGGATCCTTTCCTCCAAGAGTTTTATTTCTCAATTATATTGAAGGCTATAAAAATCATTTCAGGACTAGATCATTTGTCAAGAAGTAACTTTGGTAAGGACACAAAAATAATAGAGGAAACTATGCAAAATGGTAAGTTGTTTAGACTACATTACATGCTAGATGACTTAGAAGACATTGAAATATTATTGTGCACATGAGTTACACCTAAAGTTATGAAGACATTGGAAAATAAGTAACTTTCCATACACGTGGCACCCTATCGGCTCTAATTGGAGGATATTTATACAAGATAGATAGAGATGATGTCTTGTACATGTGTGTGTTGGAACATGAGTGCAAGGTTATAATGGAAGAATTACATGGTGGAATAGATGGAGGTCACTATGCAACCAAAGCAATAATGCACAAGATATTACTTGCTATATTATAGTGGGAGACACACTATAAAGATATTAGGAATTTTTCAAAGCACGAGCTCATTTTCAAAGGATAGTTAAACTAGGAAACTAGGATGTCATGCTTACGCCACCTATTGTGAGCACAAAACCATTTGAGAAGTGGTAAATTGACTTTATTGGCCCAATTGCACTAGCTGCATGAAGGACAAGTGCACGTTATATCATTATGTGCATGAATTACTTGATAAGGTGGGAAGAGAATAAACCTACAAAGGATTCAACTATAGGTAGAACAATAATATTTCTATGGGAAAACATAATTGGTAGGTATAGTTGTCCATTGATCCTTACCAATGATATGCCCGAAATAAATGTTTTGGATGAGACAATTCGATTACTATTTACAACATTTATGGTGGCCCGTCATAAGGCTACCCCCTATCACCCACAATCTAATAGAACTACATAAGATTTTAATAAGATCTTGGGACAAACATTGACAAAGATATATGATGTAGGTAGGAAAGATTGGGATGAAAAGGTATCAACTGTGTTATGGGCATATAGAACTATGTAAAAGAGGTTGAATAAGGCCAATAAATTTTAATTGGTGTTCACAATAAATTTTTTTTTCTCATGGATTTCATATTACCTTCCTTGTGTATTGAGCACGTAGGAGGATCCACTTATGAGAAAGCAAAGTAAGGGAGCACATTTATAAAATAATGTAATTGGATGAATGATGCACCATTGCATGATGGAGTTAGAAGATGGAGAAATCTAGACAAAATTCTTGACATAATAGGCATATTAAGAATAAGTCTTTTGCAGTAGGGAAGACGATGCTTTTATATGAATCCAATTTTATGCACCATCCTAGAAAGATCAACGTGCATTGAGTGGGACCATTTTTATAACCAAGATATTGGAATTGGGTGCTTGTCACTTATAAGCATTAGATGATAAGATATTTCGGGTTATTTCAATTGAAGTAGATGTAATCCCTATGATTAATAAGATTCTTATGTGTTTGTAATAAGGAAGTATTGCTACTTAGATTAAATTTCCTTTTTTGTCTTGTTTTGTTGTAATAAGCACGTTTGTACAAATGATATTATTACTTTATTTGGATTAGAGGACCACACATGATTTTAGTGTGGGGTAGGTCGGTAAGATTATCATTGGAAAAAGATGTAGGCATGTGACATGAAAAATGAATGATAAATGTGGATTGGAGGATGGTGAATGAGGGCACAACAAGATGATATAATGGTGTGTGATGGAAAATGTATTAATGTGTAGAGGAAAGCATTGTGAGTGGATAAATATGGTATGAAGGTGCTTAAAGATGGAAGGTGTGAGTGAACTTAAAGTTGATAGAAATTTTCTTACCAAACCATGATGAAAGGCACAATGTGCATGGTAATACGAGGGTGGTACTCGAAGAGGTAGAATACTTGGCAAGTGGCACAGAGGAAGAATGTGTGTGGTGTAGGAAGGTACGTGTAAGAGTGTCTACAACCTAGGAAGGAGTAGAATGTCGAAGCTTATAGATTACCGCACATAAGAGATGGATTTTGAGATAGAAAACACAAGAAAAATTGAAAAGCATAAAAGTGATTTAAAGATAGGAAACTAAGGCACGTGAGTGTAATTAATGGGGCTATAAATTGGAAAATATATAAACAGGGGCATGAAAAATTCATTCCTACCTTACTGTTTGAGAACTTGTGTGATAGAGAGCTTAAATGTGACAAAGTGTGAAGTGTGAAAAATGAACCAGAGAGCTATGATGAAGAATGAACCAGAGCTAATTAAGAACAAACAAGAAACCTTGATGGTAGTGAGACCTTTATAGAGAAGTGAAATATAGGAAAAGGGTTTGAAGGAAAGATGCAAAGCTAGGGTTCATGGGTGAAGATTGAAATCTAGGGTGCATGGGTAAAGGTGCGAGAGCTAGGGAACACGAGTTCGATTGATCTAGGACATGAAATTAAAGTGAGCGGGAAAAATGATTTAACATGAAGTTGGAATTTCATCATCAAAATAAAAATTCAAGCAAATAGGTATTAAAATTTTGATACCTAGGAAAAAAATTCTGTAGCTTAAAGAGTTATAATAGTTCAAGAAAAACAATTTCACCAAGGAGAGCACCAAATACCAAAAATATTTTGATGAGTCACTTGAAGATTGGTTTTATAAGATGCAATATCCACCAGAGGTAGTGGTAGGAAAACCATGGGCATCACAACTTAGAAAATGTAAGATCAATGAATACAATCATCATGTTCAATGGTATGAGGAAGAAATCAATAAGGATGTCTTATGCGAGTTAAGTATGAGGACTATAGAAGGGTAGATTATCCTGATTGCGAAGGGTAGATTGTCTGGATGTCACAGTTTTAAAAACTTTTGAAGGAGTCTTGGTACTTCAGTTGTATGATATTCCTTTCTTTTAAAATACCACGTGCCTCTTTTAATGGTTGATGTTGTGTGTGCATAAAGAATACTTTTACTTTGAAGGAAGAAGGATGCAACTAAATGCTAAGTTAATTAACAGGTGGTGACAAGATTATGTGAGATTTGTGATGAAATGGAGCTTAACCACGAATGATGAAGAAAAGATAGAGGATAAGACCACCAAATTATAATACTAGAGGGGAAGCCATGTGTTAAGCATTGATAAGATTGATGACCCCGACACAAGATTGGGTGCGCATTTGGTTAGTTGTAAGTTGGGAGCTTGTAAGTGTTGGATATAGGTAAATAATAAATTCCTTCATATTGCACATAAAATTTCACACCAAAGTATGTATAATATTTCTCTCTACATAGATGAAGGAACAAAGAAAGTAGAGAAAATAACTTGGGGATCCATCATGTTGTTGATTGTATTATGGGATATTTTGGTTCCGAGGGAGATGGAAGACAATATGTGGGATCACCCCATTAAATACAAGTCTCTAGCAAAATTTGACAACAAGTGGCACATTCCTAAATAGCTTCCATCATTGTTGGATGGGTGCAGAGTTTTCGATAATGCAATACTTCAACCTTGCAAGATTTTTGATGAGAGTTGGAGAAATGGGAGCATAGTGCAAACTACCATTTGGATTCACAACCAAGTATTTCAAATACACAATAAATATAATAAAGGACACACAACACTTGAAATTTAATGCAGAGAGGGTTGATGAAGAATACCATATGCTGTGCAAGACATATGGGTATGTGTCTAAGGTAGTGTACTAGGAAAGAATGGAGATATAAATCATGGAACTTAGTCTAATTTCAATACCAGTAGTTGGAAAAGAGCCATGTAAAGTTTATGACCAAAGATGAAGGGTAGGAAAGAGGTCAATTTGCATGATGTCAACATACCACAACCACCAAGGAAGCATATAGTAAAGATCATGAAGCATAGGTATGAGGAGAATCCCCAACAAGAGGAAGAAGGAGAAAAAGAAGAGAAATGTTCTTGACTATAGTAGGAGAAATAAAATATAAAGGAAGTAGAGGGAGGATATCCAAGACACGAACACCTCACACGCATACCAAGAACCTCCAACTACATAGGAGGAAAAGTCAAGCTAACCATAAAAGGAGAACCCCCACCTCATCCATAATTTGGACGAGGAAGATGAGGAGAAAAAAGTAAAAAAGGAACCACATCTAAAGAATAAGCAAGATGAAGAAGAATATTTGGTGTGCAAGGACGAGCCTAATAAGAAAGAAGAAAAAGGCCCTAAGAAAGAAAAGATACACGTGATGTGTGAGAAGAGGAGCATAAGAGTGATTAAGAGGAAGAGGAGCATAAAGAGGAATAAGATGGAGATGAAGAACATGTAACTCTGGGAATCCCAAGGCACTAGAGGAGAGGCGAGCCAGAAAAGTTTAATGTAACACATGAGACCTTGGAGAATTCATGTGCGGGGAGAAAGGAAGCGATGATAATATCCATACGCACCCCCAATTTCCTATCTCAATGACCCTTCAAAGGTGTTAAGGGCCATATTATAGAATTCAATACCAATATAGGACCTACATTTTTGGGAAATGTTAGATAAGGGAGAGGATCTTTAATACACATGGAAAATGCTCTCATGGAATATGCAAATTCACATGAAAGAGACCAAATTTGAAGTGAGTAGAGATTCATATTAAAAGATAAAGTAAAATAAGGAACTAGGTAGGGTATTACCTATTATTGAATTCATCACTATCTTAGAACAACAAGAATGTAATGTGCTAAAAAATATGCTCATCAAAGTGGGAGGGAGGAATATCAAAAAGGGGCTGCGATAAAGAGAATGCAACAAGATATACAACACAAAGGGTTGAGAAACCAACAAATTGTGGAGGATTTGATTGATGAGAAGGAAAGAACAACTGATATGTATAATAAAGGAACAACACATAGTTACCAAGTACTACGCACGTGTGCCCAAACTTGGTCGAACAAGATAAACTAGAATATCATATAGAAAGGGAATAATTGGAAGATCTGGTTCAAATGTTGTTAATCAAGGTTAAAAGTGGGCGGTGCCATTAGGTGAAGTTGTGGACAAGATGAATAAATAAAAGACTGAGAATAATATTGAAAAATATGAGGCACTTGTCATAGAAGTGGATGCCATGAAGAAGGAAAAACAAGTTTTGAAAAGCTGTGGGATTTTTCTTTGATACTTTACACACACACCATAGTTGAAGAGGTAGAGTTGAGGAAGATATAGGACACAATGAAAACCAATAAGTTTGAGCATGAAAATATTATGAAAGATGTTGTGGAAAATAGAGAACCAATAAAATTCATGAAAAAAAAACATTTGAGAAAAATTCTCATGGAGATCCATCCTATCGTAATGCATAAGATGGATACTCTAGAGGGTGTTGCTTCTTACTTAGATGTCGTGGTGAAGGAGCTATAAGAGAATATAGGTGAGATAACTTTGGAGGAGGTACCAAATACTATGGAGATAGTACCAAAAAGGGCCAAAAAAGAGCTCGAAGGATGGAAGTAGCTAGAAGCTGTAATAAACAAGGAGTTTCTAAGACTCCTCCCACCATAAAAGGCTTCAATTTTGGGCATGTGTGGGGAGATAGATCCTTCATTCTTTGATTCATTAGCGTAATTTTCCTCTATTATTTATTCTTAATAAATTATTTCATTCTTAATTTATTCTTGAGGAGTTATTATTTGATTCATGTTATTATCGAGGACAAACAATACTCCTAGTGTGGGGTAATATTGACTAGAGAAAATTGTTAAGTAATATCCATGCACGAAGTTGAAGACCATGAGTAGGAGGGTGCATAAGAACTGAAAGGAAGTTTCTATAGACAAGAGGGAACACATGTAAGCATGCACATCAATAGGGAATGAATAAAGGACAATGTGTGGAAGGTATGAATGTAAGGGAAAAGGATATCATTACACAAGGGTCCTCGTATGAACACACATGCTCAATACTTAGCCAATTTTCCAGTGATGGATAAAATTAGGAAAACACATAATTGGCATATCAAGAAAGGAACATCAAGAAATAAACAAGGTGCCAACAACAAGTAAAGAACATGTAAGATATATGAAGACCATGCATGGAAAAAGATATTTATAGAAACAAAGCATGAATTTTTATAGCACAAGATGAAGACTAAATAAAAGGATTAACAACATGTAACCTATATTTAGGACATCTATTGTTAGAATTAAAGCATATAAGTGGTGAATGAGAATTTCCCACCTTATATAAATAGTTTTTTCATTATTTGTAGATGAAGGCATGATGTATGTGTGTAGTAGCAACATAGGTATTACAATGATTAATAATACAAACCACATCTTGATAAGTGAATAAAGTAGGAGCTCGATAGGTTACACACACTTTGGGTGAGGACAGAAAAATATTTCTAGGTGAAGTGCCAATGTGCCTAGACTTGTAAAGTGTTGGCAACTAGACTCCAACATTATGGTCATTTTCTTCGTTGTTGTTGTTTTCACCTATTGATTTTGAACACCGATCATAAGAATTCAGCTTGGTGATGCCAAAAATGAACATGAAATGGAAAATTTCTTAATAGGTTTTCCTTTATTTTAGTTTAATTTTTGGATTTTTTTGGATTTTAGAGATCTTTATAGAGTACACAAGGGCAGATATTTCCCAATGGATTCCCAAAAAACTGTTGGTGAAATAATTTTTTGTAGGATAGATTAGTAGTTTCCACCAACATTCACGAGGTAGGACCTTTCTTCTTGGGTATGGGGATGCTCCCATTTATTGAATACAAGGAAGAAATTAAATTTTGGGGCTCCCATTAGCCTGGGGATCACATAGGAATGCCCCACTAAAGATGTGGAAAAATGTTTATACAATGTATAACAGAGGAATCAATTTAGAGAAATAGAGAGAGGAGGTTAATGTTTTGAGTAGATTTATAGATTTCACACACATTAGACAAAGTAATTCCACATTACATAGAAATAAATAAAATATGTAATAAATAATAAGACTAATAAATTAGAGACAAAAATTCTATGGATTCATTAATCAAAGACACAAAGTTCCTTCTTAGTTATACAATATTAGAATGCTTGCATAGTTTGAAAGTAGAGAGAGAGATTTGAAAAACATATGCAAGGAGATAGAATAAATGTAGCTTTATAGATTGTAGTAATGATACAAACGACAACAACTAAAAAAATCAACAAATTGTAACCCCTCAAAATAGAGAAGCCATCCCAAATTATAGCTTTTACAATATGTCTGCTCATCTACCCCGACATGAATTTTCACATTATTAACACTTCTAACCTTTCATATTCATATAGGAATAAAGATAAATCACTTTCTTATTAATTAAAAGGGACTTTTATAATGCCAAATTAAATGGTCACTTAAGTGAATAATATGAAAAAGTAAAATAGTACATTCCCAAAGAAGAATTAGAACACATGGAAAGAAGGAAGAAGGGAGAGAAGAAGAGATGTATCAATAGGATGAAGATGAAGCCTTAATCGATGAAGAAATTCAATGAATTATAAGGATAAACTCTTGAAATGAGCTCCTGTCCTTTGAAATATTTATTGAAACGGGCTTCCGAGAAGCTATACCTTCTCGGGTTTGTGGGATGAAAAATAACTCAAAAAATTGATCCACGTCTCATGAATGCTATTGATGGTATTGCATTGATTGAACTATAATTGATGCTCTTTGGAAGTATTAGAGATTTAGCATCTAATTTACATAAGGGATTCCAAAATATCTTCATTGAAAGAGAAAGGGTTTCCTACCTTTTCTTGACCACTTCTTAGAAAGAACTAAGGAGTTCTTCCAAAGATTACTATTCATTGAGTTAATGTGAATCGAGAATCTATAAATTGCTATTGACATCACCAAAAGCGTAGAGGCATGCTACCCAAAAGACTCAAGTTTAGAGAGAGCGTAGGTTATCATATCACATCTAGAAATCATTGTTAAATACTATACATGAGACAAATTCTCATAAATAGATGTGAATACACTCTTGCTCACAAGAGTGTGAGAGTTACGACAACTCATTTAAGACATTAGTGGGAACACACTATCCCAAGGTGTTGTTTCTTTCTCGACCTCTTCCTATGTCATTTTTACTTTAGAAATAGTGGAAAGGGAATATTTGAATAAAGAAAGAACTTATGACAATAATAAATTTCCTTTTTCACGAATATTTTCCACCCATTTTTCAATGGCTATCCCTTTCATGGTGTATCCTTGTGCTCTCTTGATCTCTTTAGGATCAAAATTAATTGGAGGAGGGATGACATTTTTTTGGTGAAAGGGGTACCAAATTTGGCTCAAGGAAGGATTTCACATAGGTAGTGGGAGTGTTGGTATGTTTTAATTGCCTCGTTATCACTTGGGGTCTTGTCTACCTCACATGGTGAGTCATCTCACTTAAAAAAATCATAGGTCACAAGAGTTATATGAGATATTTCCTATTCCATCATAGAATACATTTTTGTCATATGTGGCATAGGATTCATAGAGAGTTACATTCCATCTTGAGAAAATTAACTCCTCTTCCCGCATGGAGGGAATGATTTTCCTGGTATGGGAGTTACAAGACACTCCCCTATGTACCCTTTTTGATCTATGATAACAAGTAGACTTGTTTATTCTATGCATGATTTTTGGTTGTTTGATTACAATTGTTGATTACTTATAGCTTTCTCATCACCGTTGTAGTGCAAACTTGTTGATGTGCATGGGTTTCTATTTTAATCCTTGCATAATAATATCACATGGTATCAAAGTTTTGATTCAATAAGCACTCAATTTTAACTTGATGCTAATTGCTTTTGGTTTAGTTTTCAATACTTTTCGTGCAAGTTTTTAATCATTTTGAATTGTGCTATAATAGATTAAGATTTTTATTTTGGAGTTTGTGTTGTTTATTTGGTTTTGTGATGGTGTATTTTTAAGATGTTTTACAACCAAGATTAGTTAGTTGTAACTAACTTTAGTGGAAATTGTGTTTATAGGTACTTTTATTAGTTGTTGGTTATTTGATATTTTTCATTAAAAATTATAATTTTTGTTGAAAATTTCACCACAACTTTTGTTCCTCCCTTCTTCCCTCATACTGTACACTACCTTTCTACCTTTCCTTGTCCCTATCCTCCCATATAATATCATATCCTTTCTAGCTCAACGAGCTCCCCTACTAACTCGACGAGTTAAGCTCTTTGTTAGCGGATTGGGTTATTTGTTTGGTGAGTGGGTACATGTTTTGGCTAGGCCATTTGGTTGTTGGGTTGACATTTGGTTGTTAGCTCATCCTTCTTGTATTCATCATGTCTTTGTTTTTTAAGCTCGGTGATCTTATTGTTACTTCAGTTTTGATTGACACCTTGACTCTTCTTGTACTCTTGTTGGCTCGTTTAAATGTCATAACAACTCTATTTCACCATGTTCTGGGTCGTTCTCTGCTCACCCGAGTTGGAATCATCCCTTGAACCTAGTTTACACCATGCCCTTCTTACTTTTTCCTCATCCTATCCTGTCTTGGCTTACCCTACTATGCGGTGGGATGCCGCCCCATGAGCTTGTTTGGATCCCTATGATCACCATTTACCTCAACCTTGTTTCGCATGGCTCGACCCAATCCTCGAAACCTTAGTCATGCTCTATCCATCATGGCTTCTTCTCACTCATGTAACAGCTCTACCATGCTTCATTATACCCATGTCCATTCCTTCCCTACCATTGTGTGCTTTGAATTGACATAGTCTCCTCACCTCAACCTCCGAGATCACTCCACGTGGAGGCTTCATGTTGTTGCTTTGACCTTGCTTTCCCTCATATTTGTTTTAAACTCATCCTACATTTTCTTAATAAATATTTTATTTTTAAAACTTAAGCGTTTGTGCTATATTTTAATTCAAGATCTTATTAATTAAACTTTAGATTAATTTTTTTAGACCTTAGATTAATATTTTTGTCTAAGTTTTATTTAAATCAATATGGGTATAGGATTTTTATTAAGGAGAAAAATATTAAAGATAAGGTCATTAAAAATTCATATAAATAAGGTAAATATTTTTTCCATAATTTTAATTCCTTTTATTTTTCAAATTATGTTTAATAATTAAATTAATTGTGAAAATAGGGTTATTGGGTTTTTTTGTCATTAACATTTGTTGAAGTGTGTAGCTCCATTTGAGCATCCTTTTTCTTTCTGCGAGATTTTATTATGTCATGAAGGATTTTAGGCTCATCCTTGAGACATTTGTTGCATTATGTCACTCTCTTTATTACTTGTAGAATAGTGAGCACGCCCACCACAACATGCGACAAGTGAGTTTTTATTGCAACGTGAGATGTTGATTCTCACATAATGTATTTCTCTCCCATTCTCTTGATTTCACATAATTTTTTACTTTCTTATGGTTTTAAACTATTGTGATCACCAAAAATTCATTTTGGTCTCAACACTTGTGTATTTTTTGTTGGAACATAATGATTAAGTGGTTTGGCCAACCCTTAATGTATATGGGTCCATCACTAATATATAGGTTGATATTTAATAATATTTATATTTATATTTCTGTTATTAAATATGCTAACCTAGGTATATAATTTAGGTTAAATATTTAATATAATGAAATGATTATATTGCTAATATTAAATATCATAAAGCTAGGTGTATGTGTCAACCATTTTAGGTTGAAAAGGTGGGTCAGAAGACATACCCGATCACCTTATATAAAAAGGACTTTAGGTCCTCATTTGATATATTCGGGAAATATATCAAAGGTGTGCAAATCAAGTGATTTGGTTTTACCCTTGGTAAATAGAGTTTCAAAGGAGGAGGTAATCTTATTAGATGTAAATTAAGTTATATGAAATAAAAGGTTATTTTCAAAGTGGTTTTTACCCTATTGGGGTTTTCCACTATAAACTATAAATCTTGTGTCACCTATGTTATTTATTTCTTGTAAGTATTTTTATTTACTTATGTTATGATGTAATCTTTATTTAAATATTTATTGTAACATTATGTAATATGTAAGTTGATTAAATCCATATTTATTAGAATCCTCAAATTCTAACATGGTATCAGAGCGAGGTAAATTAAATAAATTAAGATCAAATGTTGTGTATTTTATTTATTTAATTTGTACGGGTTTTTTTCAACCAACCCGAAAGGGTATTTAAAAGTATCCGGCCCCCTTCTTTTTCTCTAATTTATTTTGGCATTACATTTGTGCAATTAAACTCTCGGTAAAATTTTTAGGTTTTTTTAATTTTAAATCCCTAATTTTTTTGGGGGATGTAATATGATATGATTCTTACTTTCATTTACATTTTGTAAATTATATGGAATTAATGTTTGTTTAGAGATTGATGTGTGCACAGGTGAAAGGGGCTTCAAATATTTACATGCGTGAAAATCACATACAATAAAAAAAAAAAATTTATTACTATATGAAATAATTTTCATGTTTTCTATAATTTCAAATGTTTGTAGGTTAAATATTTTGGAAGATAAATTCATACCCATGTTCTTTGGTCCCCTCTAAAAGGATTCAATTTGAAAAACTATAGTTTATAGTTAATCTATAACTATATCCTATATAATTTGAAAACTATATTATATTTTTAAATAAAAATATATATAATATAAAATAAGGTTTATATAATAATTTATATAAACATCATATTAAAATTTATATAGTTTTGGAAAAAAAAATTAAAAGCCTTTAACCATATTAAAATTACATGGGATTGAGGGAAGAGTCAACAAACCATATTCTAAGCCTAAGTTTAAATCATATTTAACTTATAAATCTAGGCATATATAGTTTTTTTTAAAAAAACCTAAGTTTAAATCATATTATATATATATGGTTAGTTTAAACCACTTAAAATATAAATTTTATTAGATTTGGTTTATATATGTTTTAAAAAAACTTAAGTGCTTTATTTTTTTTAGAAAGGGGGCCTGTGTTTATTGCTTGACCATGAAGGGATTAATTAATAAATCTTAATACTTATTTTATAAAACCTAATATGTGTCCTGAACTATTTATATAAGAGTGGGAGTGGAGAATAAAATGAGATAATATCTCAGGTATAAATGTTGAACTCTCAAGTATAAATGAAGAATTAGAAAAAATGCTAGTTTATTGGTGGCCATATGAAGTGTGATAAATATTTATTAAAATATTTGTAGTTATAGCCACATAAAAGTTTTAAAGTTTTTAGCTTGTAAGAATTCTATAAAATATTTTGCAATATTTCCATAGTTTTAAATGTGTGCAAGGTAAAATTAAGAGTAAATGAAGGAGGAGACAAGGTTCATAAAAATAGGGATTTGAATTTATTTCATTGGTCGGGTGAAATTACTTGTCCCCTCTGTAAAATATGTAGGTTAATCTATACTCTTATAAATCTACTTGCACTGGTAAAATTATTTTAACTTGGTCTATGTCCTTTAAACCCCTTTAATAAGGGTTATGTGTTTTTTATATTAAAAATATACTATAGTTTATAATTTTTATGAACTATATGTTGTTTTTTATTTACATTCTATAAACTATATACTCTTTTTTAAAAAAATGTATATATTTTTACATTATAAATTATAATAGGTTATTATAATGTGTTAAAATATAACCTCCCTAATATTATATAGAAGAAGAAATTCTAGAATTTCATATTCTGAAAATACACAACAAATTTTGGCTTCATTAAATTTGACGGTCAAATGACCGTCACAATAGACCAAACATAAGATAATATGATGGTCATTTAGACGTCAAATTTAAGCTCGTAGGTTCTAAGAAACTTTCATTGTGTTAAAATTGATGATCAAATGACCGTCACGACAGGACAAAAAAAGCCATTATGATGGTCATTTAGAGGTCAAATTTAAGTTGGCTAGATTTTTGTTTACGTTTTTTTCTCTAAAATTTGAAGTTATTATGCATTCTTAGGGGTCTCCTCTTCAATTTTATATGGTCAAAAATATTTTTATATAGATCCGAGGTATAATGTAGAGCCCTTTATATTGCAAGAAAGTTATTATTTTGATAATGGGAGGTTAATTAATATGCATTGTAATGAAAAACTTAGTTATGATTGAATAATTTGTTTGGATATATACAATTTAGATATGATTATATTAAAAGTGTTGTTTTTATTATCGATAAATATGTATCTAACTCTATGGTACATTATATATTATAATGGGGTGTGTTTTACAAGTTTAGGAAAATAATGACATCCAACTATTTCTGTCTTGACAAAACCTAAATCCTGAATGAAACCAACTACAACATTTAGGTCAAAACAAAATTTATGGTGAAAAAATCTAGATGATTGTTTTGGATTTGAGGTTTCTCCCACTAGTTGTCAAACAACTATAGATAACATGAATACATTCTTGCAATGAATGCATGAGGCTCTTTCTATGATTTTATGCAATGTGAACAATGAGTACCTTCTACACATTGGTAATATCAAACATCCGAAAGAGGTATGGACACAACTAGAATCCATACATGAAGGATACTTGATATATCAAGGATAGTAATAAGAGTAAAATAGCTGAAGGAATTCAAATAAAAGTTATGTATATTTTTGATGATTTCTCTTCTGCATCTTGTTTTATATCTCAAAGTTTGAATAATTCAAAACTATGGCATGAAAGGTTATGACATGTTAATTATCGAAGCTTATATGAAATGTATAGATATAATCTAGTGAAAAGTTTACATGTGTTGTCTTCTTGTCTTGAAGTTACTTCATTAAATGTTTCTAAATGATAGTTTTGATGCTGATTTAGTAAATGGTTATGATGATGTTTTGATCTTTATAGATGTTTATGAAACTCTTATCTTTGTAGATAAGAAATTAAATTGGGATCAATCTATGCTAGAAATTTCAAATCCTATTAACCTTAGGACAATGATCAAAAACCATCATATGTACCATGTATTAATTACCTTTTATGAATCGAGCCGTGAAGTATTATAGGATCTAAGAGATATACAAAGTAAAATATAATGCTAATGGTAGTATTAACAAATATAAAGCTAGACTTGTTACTAGATGTTTCACTCGAAACTTGGTATTGATTATGTTGAGACATTTCTATGACTAAAATGAGTCTTGTTAGGGTCTTATTTGCAAATTACTTGCTCAATTTAGGTGGGAAATCCACCAAATGGATAAGAAAAATACTTTTTTAAATTGTGATTTAAAAGAAGAACTTTACATGCTTCAACCTAAAGGATTTGAAGAAATTAGTAAAGAAAACTATGATTGTAAGTTGAGAAATCCTTGTATGGTTTAAAACAAGCTCTTAGAGCTTGGTATGTAAAAATTGTTTCCTTCTTTAAGCTGTTAGGTTTTATTAATTGTTCTTCTAACAATAATATATTCATTAAGCAATAAGGCTCGCATATTATCATTATATGTATATATGTTGATGATTTTCTTATGTTTGGTGACAATGATGATTTAATTCATAAGATTAAAGAGAAATTTAAGCAATACTTTGAAATGAATGAGTTAGATCTTTCACATCATGTTATTTGTATGCTTGTATTGCATTCTTATTATAACACGATATGTAACCATTGTATTGAAAAAGTTTCTTATGATTGATTGTAAACCATTTTATACTTCAATGGAAGTTGAAATAAATATTGATCTTAAATGCATATGAAAAAGGTTGATCCTATTTTATATACACTTTGTTAGTTGATAGTTTGATTTATCTAACTATACCTAGATCAGATATTTCCTATACGGAGGAATTACTTCAAGATTTATGCGGGAACCTTTTTTAGAGATCATTGCAATCTTGCAAAAATAATTTTTAGATATTTTAAAGGAATAATCAATTATGGGTTGCATTATAATAAGAACAAAAATGCTATCTTATATCGATTTTTTGATTCTAACCATACCGATGTTGTGTTATAAAATATATTGGATATGTGTTCAAGTTTTTTGATGTATGAACCATTACTTGGAACACAAAATAAAATCAACAATCTTCATTTCTTCTCTTGAGGCATAGAAGTATAATGGAAGAAGTAAAGAAGCCATATGGCTAACGGCATTTGTTGGTAGAGATACACATGTAAGCTAAAGGAAGTATTTCTCTACTATGTGGTGGTTAGAGTTGTATTACTCTTGATTAAGAATCCAGTTCAACATCATAGCAAAAAAAAATATTGAGATAGATATATGTTTCACCCATGAGAAGGTGTAAAGTGATGAGATAAATCTCAAGTTCATGTTGACTAAAAAGAGCGGGTTCGACATCTTCACAAAGTCCCCGAGTGCTGCAATTTTTGTTCACTTTTGTGAAAATATTAGATTGTCGAGTTGCCATTGAGGGGGAGTGTGCATGATAATGCCACCTCTTAATGGAACTTGGTTTCGTGTAAAAATAACCGGACATATGTAAAAGATCTTCAGAAAGTTTAAAAAAAACCTTTGGGCAAGTGTAAAAAGACCTTCGGGTATGTATACCTCCTTGGCTTCTTTTTTAGAAATAAGTGTGGAAAGATATTAAAGGTGGTTTTTATTAAAATATTTAGTGCTATTGAGTTTCTTGGTAAACATCCAAAGTATAAACATATTGTTAAGGAGGTCATCGGTTGTAAAAGGCTCCTATATGCTTGGGTTTAAAAATCTTTTGTGAGAACATGTAAAACTCACAAATCATACTTAGCCATTGATCATAGGATGATCTTTTGGATTCCAAATCCTTTTGTACCAAAAGGTAATTTGAGTATGGTGAAGGTGTTATAATTCCCTTAACTGATATGCTAGCTTAAAAACTTTATGGTTTAAGGATTGTAAATCTGTAGTGTACCACGGGTAGGTAATCTATTGGCATATGTTATGTTATCTCACTTAACATTAAGGGGGAGTGTTGGAACATAGTGATTAAGTGGTCTAGCCAACCCTTAATGTATATGGGTCCATCACTAATATATAGGTTAATATTTAATAATATGAAATATTTATATTTCTGTTATTAAATATGCTAACCTAGGTATATACTTTAGGTTAAATATTTAATATAATAAAATGATTATATTGCTAATATTAAATATTATAAACCTAGGTGATGTGTCAACCATTTTAGGTTGAAAAGGTGGGTGGGAGACATACACGATCATCTTATATAAAAAAGGACTTTAGGTCCTCAATTGATATATTCAGAAATATATTTAAGGTGTGTAAATCAAGTGATTTGGTTTTATCCTTAGTAAATTAGGTTTCAAAGGAGGAGGTGATCTTACTAGATATAAAATAAGTTCTCCGAAGTAAAAGGTTATTTTCAAAGTGGTTTTTATCCTATTGAGGTTTTCCACTATAAATACTATGTCACATGTGTTATTTATTTCTGTAAGTATTTCTTTATTTACTTATGTTATGATGTAATCTTTATTTAAATACTTGTTGTAACATTATGTAATATGTAAGTTGATTAAATTTGTATTTATTAGAATCCTCAAATTCTAAAATTTTTATGTTGATTGCAAGGTGATTTTATTTGTTTCATGACACACATTTGTATATGATTGTAATCAACACACTAAAATATAAAGTGTCATGAACATGGGGGTGAAAATATAGTTTTGGGGTATGTGTGTGTGCTTATTTTCCTTATTCATTCCATTTTTCTCTCTCTTTATGATAGGTTCTACTACTATACCTTTTATTATGCCATTTAAATTCTTTGAATAAAAATACAAGATGATAATTAAACTGGGTAAAGGGTACATTACACAAAAATAAAGCGAGTAGAGAATGAGCCGATGATGAACATGAAAATATAATTGGTTTAAATAATATGTCAAAGCCTTAGGTATTGTTTTTATGTGTTTTTTTTCTGACTTTAACTTTCACATTGAGTCTTCTGACACACCCGATGAAGCATTGAAAAATTTAGATTGTATGTTTGGAAAACAAGATGACATGAGAGTGCATGAGTTGTAAAACAAACTGCTAGGATTAAATCCTAGTAACTTTGATAACCTACAAGTCTTCTTCTCAAAGTTCATCCACACTAGATTTCTCTTAAAGGAATGTAAAGTTGAGAAAAATGATGTCCAGTTGATCTTGTCAATTCTTTAAAAACCTAGCCTCGAATACTTAGTCTTCATTTTTAATTTCCATGCCATGAAATAAGCTCTAGGGACTACTTGGAAAATTCCCTCATTTGAAAACTTTTCATCCCAACTCATTCAAGAACATGATAAGTTGATTCAAATGGGGACACTCAAATCCAAGTCACATGCCCTTGATAGCAAGTACTGGTAAGGGAAAGGATAATAAACAAGAAAATAATAAAGAGAAAAAGGAATAATCGAATAAGGAAACCAAGACCAACCAAACCCAAACCAAATCTAACATGAATGCTTCTACTTCTGATCCCAAAGTGAAGAAGGAAAAGTGTAAGTGTTCCTATTATAAGAAGACTAGACATGTAGAGAATTAGTGTGCGAGAAAAAATAGATGACATAACTCATTTACTTGTTAAGAATAATATAGGTGTTCATGATTATATAAAACAAAATGTTTTGAATTCCAAGTCTTCTAAAGAAAAGGTGTCCAAATCTAAGTAGAAGAAAGGAAATACCCTTATAACTAGAGTCACTCTTTCATCAAAATGGATCATTGATTTTGGTGCCTCACACCACATGAGATCTTCACATGTTGATTTTTCCAAAAAAATCTATGTGTCATGTCCCAAATCATGTTGGGTGATGATACTACAATGTTAATTTTTGGTAGTGGATTAGTAGAAATGGAAAATGGAACATTTAACCAAGTGTTGAGTGTTCCTTATCTCCCTACCAATATCTAATTAGTTTACCAAATCACCCACCTTGGTGAAGGAATTAAAGTATACTTTAATCTTAACTCGGTAATTATTTGTGAGCTTCACGATGCCACTACAATGTCTAAGGGAAAGGAAGACCATCAGTCATTGTTATATTCCTTCTCCCACTTTAATTTTGATTCAACACCTACTTCCTTTCTTAATCATGCGAGATGAGGTCGGGAAGCTATGACACAAGCATTTTTTCATCTTAACTATCATTACCTTGAACAATTGTGCCAAAATGAGAAGGTTAATAGGTTACCTCACGTAAAATTTTCTAAGTGTCTTTGTGAGGGTTGTGCTTTTAGAAAGCACCCTGAAGAAAGTTTTGGAAAAGGAAAATCATTGAGAGATTCTCATCATTTGGATCTTGTTCGTAGTGAATTTTTGGCCCTTTTGCATCTCCTAAATTTACTATATCTATGTATATACTTACCTTCATTTATGACTTTTCACATTACACTTGGGTGTATTTTCTCAAATAGAAATATGAAGTCTTTGAGCAGTTTCAAAACTTCAAGGCTCTTGTTAAGAAATAAGATGAAAGGTCTATCAAGGTTCTTTGAACTGAAAACGGAGGAAAGTATATGAGTAATAGGTTTGAATATTCCTATACCTCTGAAGGGATTGCTTTACTGAGTGTATAATTTATTACAAACCTTTGCAAAATGGAGTTATGGAAAGAAATATCCGAATGCTTAAGGAGATGACCAATTGTAGTGTTCACTCAAAATCCCTTCCTCCAAAATATTAGGCCAAAGACATGAACTACATTTTTACATTCAAAATCATGTTCCAAACAAGGAAGTAAGAGAAATGAAACTCTTTGAATCCTAGTTTAGATGAAAACATGATATCAAGCACTTTTGTGTCTTCGAGATCTAATGTCATGCACTGGATTCCCAAAAAGATATGCAAGGACTTAGAACCAAAGTCCACACCTTATATATTTGTAGGGTATCTTAATGGTGTGAAGGGGTATATATTGTTGAACCCTATTACCCATCAAATTTATATTGATAGAAGTGTGAAATTTGATGAGTCTTCTTCTTCTTCTTATTTACCCGATGAGATCCTTATTCTACTCTCCGATTTTGATTCTTCCGGTGATGATTTTATTGAACCTCTTCCTCATCCTCCTAATACTTTTTCCCCGCATGGTCCTCATGCTTTAGAGTCCTCTCGACTCTGACAATAGTGATGTGAGAACTTTTTCCCTTCTTACTCGAGTGAAGAATCTATATATTTTGAGCATGAATCTCATCCTAGTCCTCATTGGGCTTGGAAGAATTCACAAAGTGTTGGAAAATGGATAGGGTATCCTTCAGATGAGAGAAAGAGTTGTTCAAAGTTTGCTGGAGCCCACACCTTCTTCGTCTCTACTTTTGACCCTAAGTCTTTCTTGGAGGCTTCTAGGATTCTATCATGGACGAGGATTATTCCTCACTCATGAAGAACAATACTTGGGATGTCACCCCTCTTCCAAAAGGAAGGATAATAAATTGGTGTGATAAGGGTTCATTTTAGGGGTGAATATTTAGATTTTAGAATTTTGAAATTGGAAAATTTTTTACTATCGTATGGTAGCACATTTGCTAAAATTTTATGGGTCCTAAATAAATTTGACCCTAATTTCACCTTAGTGTTTCCACTAAGGGCTGACCAATGTTGGTATATTCACCTTTATATTATAATATACTATTATATATAGGATTAATTCGCCATAATGTAGTAATACAATATAATTTCAAAATTCGTTAATTTTGAGATCTGGAGTCGAAGCCGAAGGTAAAAGCAAATAAGCTTATGAAAAATCCAAAAGAATAAGCCAAAAAGTCGAAGGTATAAGCGAAAAAGGTAAGCAAAAAAGTTTGAACTGTCAAGGCATTTTTGCATAACTATTAATGGGAGGAAACCTATGATTGATGTTACTAGATGGTAACATGTATTCAAGTTAATAGATGGTAAGATGTATTTGAGTTACTGACAATAACTTTGTATTCGAGTTAATGTTCGGTGGTGTAAAAGTATACAACAATGTGATGGTTCAATAACATGTTCGCATAACCTTGTTTGGCTGCTTAAGTCATGTTACCATGTTATCATATAACACGAGCATTATTTTTTACAATGCATTGATTTTTTTTAATAGATTTTATTTTAAAATTTTATATTTTTGTCACATGTGTAAACTTCAAAATCACCCATATGATGGCCCCTGGTGAAAATGAGAAAATATCTTAAGGAAAAATAAAATGTGACATTGAAATTTCAAAATATTTCATTCAACCCACATTAACACTAGTGCCAACAGGTAATTTTAACTCTTATTATGCTAATGTTACTTTATATGTTGATTAATGAAAGATGCAGTAAGAAACTCAATTTATTTCAAATGTAAAAAACCCTACCAATGAATTTACAAAATATGAATTTTTTAATCAGTAGATTAATTCAATTCACATTGATTGTAGTGATAATCCCAATTGCCATAAAAATTAAACTTTAGATAAATATTCTAGAAACAGACATAAAAGACATAAGAGCGGGAAGTAGAATTTAAAGACTTATAAATTTGAATGGTCATCCACATATCCATTTATTGAAACTGTTGATCCAAAAACACTACTGATACTCCTACCGAATGTAGATGTACTATATGTAGTTGGAAACTAGGAAAATACCACAAAATGCAATTGAAGTTGGACACAATAGAGAAGCATTGTGGGAAAGTATATGAGTTAAAAAAGCAAGAAGATGGAACTGTAATAAAAACATCTAGATGGAAAAATGAGGAAGATTATTTACATATGAGATATGCAACAGAATATGAAAATCATCATAAAAATCTTCAATACCTTGTTGAGAAAGGTGGAACAATAAAGGATAAATCTAAAAGCTTCTATTGCAACTCTTTAGGAAAAACTTATATAATTCCGAATAATATTTCACATTTTAAAAAAGGGAAGACCTATTTTATATTTAATTGATTATAAGATATTATTTCAATCTAATGGGTTTCAAACATTCCAATAACACACTGGTTAGATACCAGTGCTTATGAAATGGATAAGTGTATGGTAGAAATTTAAATCAATGATTTGAGAGGGAAGGTAAAAAATGTGAATATTATCTCATTTTTTTATTGATGAGGTCACAAAAGTAGACAATACATTGTGGGTGTGCATGCATGTATACACTTACAATTTCAATAACCATTTGAGGGAAAATCATCTACTAGCAATGAACAAAATGATGTAGAATTATAATTCTAAGAACCTCTACAAACTAGTGATTAAAAATTTGAAATAAATAACTAGTATGGACGATCATTCAATATCTACGAAGCTGATTTGTGTTGGAGATGATGGGGCATATGTCATGCAAGGTCACAAAACTAGGATTTGTATTCACCTTCAAACAACCATTTCCCCATACATGATACCTATTCACTGCATGGCTCATAGAATGAATCTCGCTTATAAGATTGTAAGTAATTTTGAAAATGTTGCTAAAGTGGAAGAGCTTATACGTGATTTGCATTCATACATGTCAAGCATTCTAGGAGATTTTTGGAGTTTCAAAAAATTTCCGATGGAATTAAAAATGGTAAAAAATACTTGAAAGATTTTGACACAAGATGGATATCATTGAATGTTCAAACTTGTAGAATTTTTGAGAAATACAAGTCATTAACGGGGTATATATATTCAAGAATCATAGTGAAGTTGACAAGGTGAATGGTCGATATATGGATTGATTGATATAGAGACATTATTAACATTATGTGGTATTTTTCCAATGCTAAAGGAAATAAAAATCTTGGTGAAGCAAGCTCATGAAATATCTATATATATTGTTGATTTTATAATATTAAAGAAATATGTATGTATAATTTTGGATAGCTTATATTTAGGACAAGACTGGTTTCAGAAGCCAATATTCAGTAGTTGGAAGGTTTTAATAAATATAAAATATCCCAATAGCTATTTGAAGTTCAATATCAATGGTCATCTTTGTATCTCAGTGGATGGGAAAAATATATCAATGCACACTTTCCAAAGAGATCATTATGTCCTAGTTTTTGATATTGAGGAAGTACTAGTGACAAGCCTTCTATTTGATGTTGTAGTGTTTGATACAAGGAAAAAATTAATGAAGATATATGAAACATTATCTTATGAGATTATATAAATATTTAAGAATAGTGATCTGCTTGAGGCCATGGGAGTTGTAAATCCCAATTTCTGGAATCCAATGATTGGTGAAGAAAAAATAGCTCAACTTTTTACAAAATACATGTCTAGAATAATGGATCAATTTTATAAATATTCAGATGTTAATGGAGGAGAATTGAATGGTATATTAAATAGAAATTTACTCATATAACATTCAATGCATTTTTCCTTGAAAATGAGTGATCAATATAAGACTCTTATTGAACCAATAGAAAAGGGAACTATCACACTATTGTGGAGAAAGTTGTATCATAGTATCATTCTAAGGGAAACTATAAGTGAATAATTCAAATTATATGAACTCATACAAACAATGATTTTGGGGTCAGTTGAAGATGAAAGGGTTTTCAATGCATTAACATTTGTTAAATCAAAACTTTGCAACAAATTGGACAAAAATATAGAAACTTGTTTGAGACTGTATGTTTCAAGATATGGAGTGGACACATTTCCATATGAAAGAGCATTAACTACTTGGACATCCCTTGCAGAGTGGAGAGATGTTAATAAAATAAAAACCAATGGAGACTCATATTATGGTGAAATTAACTTGGACTCACGGAAAAACAACAAGTGCAAAAGATAAAATAAGTGATGAAGGACCATTCAAGATAGGGTTGTTTTAGTTACCAGATAGTTGAACATTTTCATTTTCTGAAATATATATATTGTGAATCATCATTTTGATTTAGTTATTTTTCCTTTACATATATTTTGTATATAATTCTTGGAAATTTTAAATCGCTTCTATGTTTTTATAATGTTTGGAAATAACAGATAGTAACTAGTTGTGCAAACTACAAACTAGATGATGTAATTAAATTTAATTACATTACTAGGAAAGCGTGTTCAATATTTGATTTCTCAATATCAAATCCACACATGTTCACAAATATATTATAATCCATATATCCAATCAAGATTCTGGGGATTAATAAAAAACATAGGAGTCTAGAGATAATGTTTTCTATATTTAATTCAGCAGATTTGAAAATACACTCTAATTATAATCAGAATCTATCTATACATGAAGAATCAACTATCAAGATTCAAGAGAAAAATAAAAATGTACATTGTACATCCATGTTTTCAATATTGAGTTCATACATGTTTAAAACTAAATTGTACAATGTAAATCCATGTATTACTATTCATCAACTCAAGCTTGAAAGAAAGATAATGTTTTCATATGAAAAATACAATGATTGACATCAAGATAATGTTTTCATTTGAAAAATACAATGATTTACATCAATAGTTTTACTTCATTTGGACCCTTGTCCTTGAATAGATTCTATTACATCAAACAATTTGAACTATCTTTTATAACACTAGACTCAACTAATTATTTTGTAGCTGCATTAATATTTTCTAAATTTTGTCTATCTTTGCTAGCTGCATATTCTATTGAAAAGAGATTATGATCCTCATCATTTTCTAATATTTGATAATGTATTATTATGATTTTTTAACATAACAATTTTCTCTTTGAAGGTGATTGCAACACGAACAATTTCTCTAGTTTTTTTAGGTGCTCATCCAACACTTGCACTTCAGTCTTCAATGTTTGGTATTTTGACTGCACGTAAAAAATCATAATTAGAAAGTAGATAAACTATATAGTATAACAACATAAAATATAATCTTCAAAATATTAAGTATTTACCATGACTAAGTATTTCTTAGCATTTTACATAGTGACAAGTTTTTTTCTCTATTCCACTTATTGTAATAATACCATACCTCGACGTTCAAATTCACCAATCTATTACGTATTATAGTTCAAACATTATCATTATCGTAAATATTGTTGGTGAAAGAATTTATATATTATGCTTGAAAAATTAAAACATCAATCATCACTAGTTCATTTTTAATCAATGAAAATAGTTTTCCCTGTTTGAAAAATTATGATATCTTTCATTAATTTCTTTGATAAGATCTTTCTCTCTAATCTCCCATATCCTCAGTTCCTTAATATCAGGAATAACACTTTCCATCATAAGGGATATATCATTATTAGCCATAAGAATGTCAACCAAAAATATTATTTTCCCATCATCATCTAAATTTTCCTTCGTAATTGGGGAAGGAGGATCTGAAGTGGATTGATGTTGTGGCACTAACAACTCCTTATGTGCATACCGAAAAAAATAATTACTATGCTACTGTCATGTCGTAAATCTTTGTCAAAACCAAGATAATACTCATCCTCATCCATATCTATATTATTTAAAATAGAAGTGCCTCTAGCACTCTACATGTCACCTAATGAAAAGTAACTACGAGATACAAATGGTTTATGTAAACAAAAGGCGAAGTGCTAATATACTACTTTCTTGATGCAATGATTGATGATTCTTGAATCTTTATATTTAGAAAAAAGGGGTGTTTATAGATACCTTTATGGGTACCATATACTTGTGAATT
This sequence comes from Taxus wallichiana var. yunnanensis, assembly GCA_018340775.1. Taxonomy (NCBI): domain Eukaryota; kingdom Viridiplantae; phylum Streptophyta; class Pinopsida; order Cupressales; family Taxaceae; genus Taxus; species Taxus wallichiana. The sequence continues at coordinate 222,274,368 of CM031235.1, forward strand.
GAAGAGCTAGTCGTGTCATGTGTGGCTAATACCAAAAGTGGATTAGGAATCGGGGTCGTAGAATAAACCATTTTCAATTAAGGCGGATGCTCTTAAAAACTCTAGTCTCGAGAAACCTGCAAGTTCAAATGGGAAAAAATAATGGGGATGGGTATATTTATAGGAAAGGAAGGTGCCCATTGTTCGAGGACGGACACATGGAGCCAAGGATGTTCGTTAACGAGGGAATGCTACCGAGAGTGGAAACACTCATAGGATACCATGCAAGTAACACTACTAAATGACGTCTCGAAAACCCATTTGTCATGCGGATGGTGTCAATTATTAGTTTTTACCAATAAAAATTGTGAATGCATAGACATCTATCAGGGAGAAAAAGATCTCGTATGCCAGAAAATAGAAAAAAAAATCTAGACGGTAACAAAAATATGTTACCGAGTGGCAACAACCACAAAAATGTCACATGACAACACGTTTCTGTTACCATTCAACAATAAAAAACATGTTACCAACCAACAAAAAAAAGTGTGTATCCGTTCGGTAATCGATAAATATTTCCGGATGGTAATTCAACATTTGTTACCGGTCGGTAACCGATGATATGTGTTATTATACGATATGAGTTGAAAAAACCATGGATTGATTGCCATCCCAAAGGTCTCCTTTCCAATATTTTCCAATAATGCAAATATATTTTTGGCATATTTTCCACCCATTATGTGCTAATTTTTTGGATGGGGTCTTAAAATAAACCTTGGTTGTAAGTGGGATTACCAAAAAAGTATGGTGTCGATTGGAGATGTCAAGACGTATAAAATGTGACTTGTAGCTAAGAATTTCTCCCATGTAGATGGGGTTTATTATTCAGATTTTTTTTTCCGGTTGTGAAGATGAATTCCATTTGAATGACCCTCACCATCGCTTCCGGGAATAGATGGGAAGTCTACCGGATGGACGTTAATAGTTCCTTCCTTGCTCATCCTTTTTCTATATGTCAATGAATTTTTATTATGGGAAGTTCTTCCTCGATCATTGATTCTATGAATATTTCCTTAGGAAATAATTTCTCCATGACTAAACCTGGGTTTTCTTCATTAAATTTTTTTGGATATAAATTTCACGGTATGACTTGGGAATCGTAATTTTATAACCTAAGTACACCCATGATTTCTAGCCATATTTTACTGTCGATAGTAAATATTCTACTACTCCTTTCCTTTTTGGGGTTAAGTTAGTTTTTGATTAATCTTCTCCCATAGTCGATGGTACCCTTTATCACCAGTTGGTGGGGAGATTAATCTATTTGACTCAAACTCAGCCATATATTTTTTATGATATTGGGATCATGTCCAAATTTATGTAGGAGCCCCATGAGTTATATTGGGAAAAAAAAAAAAGCAGATCCTTAATTATGTTCATGGCACTCATATTAATGGCATTCGCTACTTAGGAGGAACAAAGATTGATCTAGTTGGATTTATAAATTTTGATTGGTCTTGTGATCTCAATCATGAAGTCTACCTCGGGATATAAATTGTCTCTTAGTTCGGAACTCTACCATATGGTTATTCATTTATTATTTTTTGATTGATGATCCATATAATTTTTCTGTTATTTTCTAAATAATAGTGAAATGCCCGTAAAATAGAAGGTTTAAATTACCTTGTAATATTCAAATAAATATCAAATATAAAATATAACATAAAAATGAATAAATCATTACATTACAATCTATCCAAAATCAATTGTATATTTTTATTGACACAATAATAGTTTAAAGCGAAATGTTTGAATATAAATATATACATATATAACTTATGTCATAAAACATTGCAAAAAAAAAAATTTCATTTTTGTCTTATACATTTTTGGGTCACTTTTTCTTAGATAAATAATCTATGGAACCTTATATAAGTAAGTAAACACTACCTCATTTGACAACCTGGAAGTCCTAAGGTAATGCATTAGAGAACCCACTTCATACACTTACAAATGATATCCAAAGCTCCATAAATCTCATTGCTACACATCCACTCTCATTAGGGAAGCTCTTAGATAAGGTTTAAAGCTATAAACTAGGTCAAGAGAGTAATATCTCTCATCTACAAGCATCAAAACATCCTCTCTCCAACATTTTAGCAAGATCCAAGTCAAATAAAACATGGTCAAAGAAAGTATCAAATCTTATTGATCTATGTAGATATCACATGCTAGGTGGAGAAGGATGTGGAGTTTGAGGTCTCTTTAGAGTAGTGAAGGTTCACACAACTCTTCTAATGTTTGTTTTGAAGGACTCTTCATCCATGGTTAGGGTTTGATATAATGCTAAAATCATTCGGAGAGATTTAATGTATGTGTGATAACTAGGGTTTGACAATGATGGATAAATCCAAGAAGGTGAGAAACCCATAAATTTGTTGAAGCTATTTCATAGTATGTCCAAGATTTTATAGAAGGTCCTAGACAATATCGTAGGATGATGATTGTGTTGTATGGTATTGAACCAAGAATATTTCCACTTCTAGTTTTGTTTGTGAGATTTATTCATGTTCATTTCTCTAATTTTCGTGTTGTACATTCTCAAACTGTCAAGAAATCAGCTATGGAAAGTGAAGTGTAACTTTACCTCTATTTTGTGCATTCAATTGTATGTTAGGTTAAGTGGCGTGCTACAATATTTCTTATTTGATCTGAGTTTTAAGTATAATATTATATTTATATTACATTATCTTTTTCAAATCAATAATCAACTCTTGACATCTCATACACCTAAATAAATTCACCATAGAAATTAGGTTTTGGGTTGAACACTATAGTTAATTTTTTTAAAAGTGAAAACTAAAGAAGAGGAAATGAGAGACTTCGTAGCTCGTAATTAGACAATCTAATAAGATAAATTTGTCACACTAAAAAATAAATTATCTAAATAATATTTTCTTACTTATTAATACTCTCCATCTAGAATTTTATTTCATCTTGAAGATAAAAAGTCCTTGATCTTAAAACCATGCATCATCAAGTTGTTGAAATTGAATATGGACTGACCCTTTTTGGAAATATGATGATAATTTTTTTAAAAATTTGGAAAATTATTAAAATGGGGGATATGTGATAAGACATATCATGAAGAAAAAAATCATTACATTAATTTTACATTCCGCACAAGAGAAGGATCAGAAGTTACCAAACATGAGAAATTGCAAACTCGCCTTCTCTAAACTATTTCAAACTTACACTCTTGAGTGAATTTTTCTCTTGAATGACCTTTGTTTCAACCAAATGATTGGAAGTCTCATGAAATGTAACACTAGTATTGTGAAGATAGTGATGATGAATAAAAATATTCCTACATGATGAATAATATCATACTTTTTTCTATCTATGTAGTAATAAAAATCATGGTGATAATAATATAATGGTGAACAATACTTCTTTACCTTCATTTATTGGATAAATTTGCATGAAATTCCTCATAAACAATAATAAGAATATAACACTTCACCCATATCCATTTATTTCCCATAAATATAGTTTTTCTCTTAAGGATTTAAAACTTAACTTTGTGAATTGTTTTTCTTTCTTGTATTTATTGGACTCAAAATGGAATTATTCACTAGATATTTTCATGAAGACCATACCATACTAAAGAACAAATCAGAAGGATATTGTTATAATTAAAAGGTATAATTATTTGGTTGAAAGGTATGAGGATGAATGAAAATTTATAGAATTCATACCAAGGAATATAATATTATTTAAGGTGTAAAATAAGGATATCTTGTAGATGATAATTGGATAAATTCAAAATTATTGAGGATTTATACATCTTTATTTCCCTATGGAAGTGCTCATGACATATGGAGATGAAGAAATTACAACATTAAAACTATAATTCCTACTAAATCTTAAAATGATTGGTAATAGAAAATCAAGTCCTAATATCAACCATAAAGTCATGCAACTTGGAGAAGCCATGTAATAGAATTATGAAGATCTTAAAGTACTAAAAAATAATGCAATAAAATACTGATCTATTAGAAGTTATCAAATATTTTTCATACCATGAGCCCTTTGTCTGAGTCGGTTCTTAGAGCTATCAATAAAAGCTTCTCTTAAAAGAAATCAAACATTTTTACTTTTAGAACTTCTCTTGGATATCACATTTCAGTAAAGAGTATGTGTACACAAAATAATGTGGCATTCAATTTATCAAAGACCTACCCAAGAGAAATCAAATCCAAAGACAATAAGATTTTGAATTTTCTACCTAATATGAGGATATAATTGAAGAATTCATTTCGTGTGTGTGTTAAGAGAATGAATAAATCCATAAATTTGATGATCTATACACTATTAAAGTGGAGAAAAATAAATATATTTAAGGCCTTCTCAAAGAATTTACTATAGAAAAAATAGGGTAAAAATGTGATGATTGGTTTATGAGTCCATACACAACTCAAAACATATACTGGCCCAAAGAACAAATGAAGAGATTATTTTCTAGAATTCATGTTAGAAAATGAGATTTATTCTGAGTAGAAACATGATATCATTAGATCACAAGAGTTCACTTTTCTCAATATATTTTGAATGGGACTTTATTTTCCATCCTTCTCCTTTAAGATCATGTTCATAGTCTCACTAAGTTTGGATCTATTGTGTCTCATATTTTTAATTTGACTCCATTCAACCAATTCTAACTCCATGAAAATAATTAACTATTTATAAAGTGTGTCTAGTTCTCCAAAAAGCGTCAAGGATTTTTCATAACCGTAAGTTTCTCAAGTCATACCGTGTACATAATTTTTGTTTCACCTTCCCATTTTAATTTTTTTAATCCCTTGTTTCCTCACATGTATAATAATGTATGAGAAGTATCTCATTATCTTTTCCTCTACCAAATAGATAAGGAAATGGTATGAAATTGAAAATGTAGGATTCTCTAAAATTCCCTAAGGAATGCAAAGTGTCATAGATGTGACAACTATTATCAACTAAAGATCACAATTTTTAAAACTTCCTTGAAATAATACCATTTACATTTGAATATGCCTTTATGATGGCTGAATTAAAAGTTTTAGCTTTATAATACTCATTGATCCCATTTATATTTAAATGGATTAAATATACCATGCCCCAAAGTAAGACCTTTTCCCGCTAAAATAAATCCTCCTAAAAGTTTATAAATTTCCACCTTCACAAAATTACCTACAAAATATGATTTGAGATAATATTTTATAAATATTAATGTCGTGGAAAATTTTCAAATGTCCCCAATTCCTGAATTCCAATTAGGTTTGTAGAAACTGAATAGAATTTTCTCAAAAGGAAAAGTTCAATGAATTTTTCCCAGTGGTAAAACTAATAAAGCCTCGCCATGTCATAATCCCCCAATACAATATGAAACTAGGAATTTCCTAAGATTTTATGAAATGAGTTCACCATATGTGTGACCCAATTCCTAAAATTATTTGACATTGATAGAATAATTGTGTATAAGAAGGAAAATTACCAAAGGAAGTAGTTACCTAAGATGGATACATGGTAGATTATATTTGGAAAGAAATTCCATATGGTCAAAAATTTATGCATCATACCCTAAATTTCATGCATGACATAATATATAAGAGGTAATAAATGAGTCTATGTACATTATGAATTGATAGAGATAGAGATATGAGATCCCAAGATAAAAGTAGCATCAACATGTGTCGAGGTGTTTGTAGATCCATGATGATAAACATGGAGCCAAGGGTAAAAAGTGAATTAATTACAAAAATATGGTTCCAAGGTGATGTAATCAGAGTTATCCAAGATAGGGATGTCGAGAGATCTCATATGAAGTAGATTTTGATATAATTCTAATGTGTGAATGTGGCATAAAGATCCCAAAGTGAATATAGAAGTGTATTTTAGGAAATAGAGGGAACATTGTAGTAAAAGGAAAGATCCCAAATGAAGTTTAGATGGTGAGTTAGTCCTATAGTCTGAGTCAAAATTGTGTGTAATTACACTCTACCTAAGTTTCACATATGTTAGTAAGTTGAAATTTTGACCAATCAATGAAAACACTAAGACCATGGTCTCCATAACATGAAGCAATATTAGTTTTAAGTGAGCAAGATAGGAATATTCAAGTTCTTATTTGAAACAGTTCAAGATCAAAATATCATTATGGATTATTTGTATAATGTTAATCAACCTACTGGAAATGAATCACATCTAAGGAACAAGAGAAATATTTATAGAGATAAGATTAAGGCGGTAAGAATGGAAATCCACATTGATAAATAGAACTAGACATAATGAAAGTAGAAGTATGTAAATGCCTGCAACATGGTGAGGCACAAATCGAATATTTTAAGTATGCTAAAATCTATATCAAAGGATTGAAATGATACCATTCATGAAGATAAGGAAAAGTAAAGATCTTGTAGGAATAAATGAATAATGAACCAGAGTCGATATGGAAAGGTAGTATGAGGTCATGGAATGAATACCCAAATAGCTAAGCCCATGGTGAACCAAATGGAACTTTATTGAACCAAATTTGAGTGTAATGAAGATGAAAATATCATATTAGAAATGGTAATGGAGTTGTATATTAAGGCTGATCTAATCCAAGAACACTGCTAGGACTAAAAACACAATGAGAATAGAGTTTGAGTATTGCCAAGAATGAAGAGATTATAATGAGACTTGATGACCATATCAATCTCGGTGGTGGTTTTAGACACCAAAATTGACACAAAATCATTATTACATCATGTTGTTGGAAAATTAAGTATATATAGGCATCAAACGTTGATGGTAGAACTTAGTGGTGCAAGTTCTTGTTATTTTTATTTCATATTGCTTGACTAGAGTTTGAATTTTTTATTTATTTTACTACATATTATTTTTGGTCATGTCATAGAGATCTACAACCATTGTTTTTACTATTTGAATTTTGTTGACTTTAGTACATGAATTTATTGTTTAGTCTAAACCATTTTATGGTTTTTTCCAACCATAGAGTCCCACCCCTTTATTTTTGGGTCTCTTCTACCCATTGGGATTGTTTGTTATAGTTTCTACTTCTGTACATTATGTTTTGGGTTGTCCTTGCACATCAATAGGTTTTCATTTTAATGTAAAGGAATCATATATCTCATGTATATAATAATTTATCATGTAACAATAACCTATCTATATATCCATGTACTATTTAGATATCAAGGACTAATTTAACACCTCTCATGAGCACATCACAAGGGGAATGAATGATTTTCAACTATTTAACATTTCATATACTGATTACTTACATACAAACATGTACATGCACTAACATAAATACATGAAGTTTTCAATGTAGTACAACCCTTAGTTTTAGTCACACAGAGTGACTCATGAGGTCAATAAAAATCAAACGTCTAACCTTATGTTTTCATCTCATGAGATTTTGAATTGGTTTGTAGGAATCTTGGATTGTTTATAGGTATAGTCATAAATACGAGGCTTATAAAAATATGAATATATCAAGGCAAGACATAGAAACAAGTGAAGTGACATAAAAACCAATAATTGTGCGATTACAAGTCTAAAATCGTATAAAACAAGGCTATAGTGGACTATGGTATTGTACATATATGTACACTTTTTTATCTTCACTCTAAGGTAGGAAATCACCTATTGATCACATTACATGCTTTGTACAAATCTAAAATTTAGTAATGAAAGTCATAAGTCTACCTAAATGAGATAATTAACATTTCAAACCCTAATAGTACTTTTAATTTCTTTTCGATCTATTGTGCTTTGCAATTGCCTAGTTTATACTATGAAAATGTAATATATATGATCTAAATTTCTTATTTCTTGTAAAATTCTTCACTTATATTTATTTTAGGGTAAATAAAAAGATTGGGGTCACTTTTGTGGCCATTTTTCATTTTTCACAAAGTGTGTATTCCTTTTAATTAACAAGTACACCCTTTGTAAATCCATCCCAAACCTATTTTTAATAGGTCAAGGAAAAATTAAAATATTAATTTAAAAAATTCAAATAGGGAATATGCCCTTTGTAGTGGTAAAAATTGATAAAAAATAAACTTTGAAAGGGTGTAAACCCTTTACAAAGGGTGAAATCACTTTATAACATTGAGAGTTTGTGAAACAAATGCATAATCCAATCTAGTTCTCGTACATCTAATCAAGAACAAATTTAACGATCCATGTTATGGACCAAAGTGAATCGAGAGATTGTCAACTAAACAATGAGCACATTCAAGTGTAAAATTACATTTGAGCCAAGTGACCAACCTATAGACACGATTCATTCATGTATTAGGATATCGTTAAATATGTTACAATCTAAAGTAGGTGAAAATTAAAGGCCATAAGGTGAAAGTGGAGGTGTACTTATTTATGAATAAACTAGGTTTTATGGGTCTCAACTATCATCAAGGTGACCCATTTCAATTATTTGATCAAATAAATATTGAATTCAAATTTTAAAATCATATTACTTCATTTAATTTGATTAAATTTTTTAAAACTAATAAAGTGAAAATAAATTAATTCATTAATGAATAACTTAATAGTATAATTTGCAACTTATAAGGTGACCTTTAGTGACAAATAAGGTTAATGTTACCAAATTATGGTTAGGATAGGTAAAAAGGTAGTTATATATATACTTAGACATGGACATTTCATATAAGGCAATGAAATTCATTATAATAGATATAGATCTTTTCTCTTAACCATAGAGAGAGGGTTGATACAACTTTGTGTGTACATATGATTTTCTATTTTCATGAATATTAAGAATAAAAGAAATTGAGATGAAGTTCACTTTATTGTTTTAATACTCTTTTATTATGAAACAAGATTTGATTTTCATTGTTGAGGAATTTCATTAAAATTTCCATTTTGCTCCATTGTATATTATGCTTTAAATATGTAATACTTGTATTATGGATGCTTATGAATAGTATTTTTCCTACATACATATAATCTGGATGCATGAAATACCTTGTGCTTCCACATGATATTTATTGTCCATTTAGTTTTTATATATTATTATATTATTGTTTGATAGAGGATCATTGATTATTCATATGTAACCTTCAAGTTATCCAAGCGAGTGTTATGTATTTTTGTTATCGTTTTCTCCCCTATATTTCTTATCTATTTTTTTGTTTAATATTTTCTTTGTGATTTATGGTGAAAATAACTTAAAAATCTAAATACCCCTATCATAAGAGGGAGATACCCCTCTAAAACAAAGAGGAAAATAACCCACTTTACATTGATTTATTCTATGTTGTAAGATATGCCACTATGTGTTTCGACAAGTATTTGAAGAATTTAGAGAAACAAAAATGACATAAAATTATAGTAACATTTTTTTATGACTATCTTTGGGGGTTAGAGTGTCTTGGACATTTAATTCTATATCAATAAAAATCCCTAGGAATGGAGGTTAGAGTCTCTATTAAATTGAGGTACTTGGTGCCTTTATATTTTTTTATTTAAGAAACGAATTTTGATCATCCTTTACCCATACCTTGGGAAAGTACATTGTTCCTTAGGATTTTTCCATATAGATTGATTTTCCTTTGAGATTGAAAAACAACTTCATGATTTTTCATTATATAACTCTGAATATGTTGATGATCATCTTTGCACCTTTAATATAGCTCAAAACATATTTGGAGTCATAGAAGAAACTAACTCTATGGTATTTTTCATTAAAAACCTCATTAGACTAGCTATTAAATGGTTTTAAAATTTGGAGGATGATTGTATCACAAATTAAGATATATTGAAGACCAAGTTGTTCAAAGTATTCAATTATATTATAAACATATATGCTTTACTATTCTAAATTTTCCAAGTATAGAATAAAGAAGAGGGCAAGATGAGATACTTTGTAATGTAATTCAACATGTTACTAAGATCAATTCCATGCATTGACCAACACATTTCTAGAAATCAAATTTGATTCTTTGTTGCTTATCAGCATCCAATAGTTTCTTTCTTCTTAAGGAGAAACAAATTCCTTGAAGCTAGAACCATGAAACAAAAAGTGGTTAAAATTGAATATGAATTTATTTTTGGAAGATTTATGGTCAAGATTGTGAAACCTCTCTCACACACTTAAAATGATGGATGTGATGTTAGACATGCCACAAAGAAACATAATTTAATCATAGAAATGTAGTATCCCTCATGGGATATGGTTTAAGAAATAGTTCCCAAGCATTAAAAAGTGAAGAACTAACAACCTCTTGTAAAATATTTAAATATTACACTATTAGTGAACAATATTTTCTTTAAATACCATTGGTTCAACAACAAGAGAAGAAATCTACTAAAATGGGCAACATGTATTTTGAATATACTGATGATGAATCATAAAAATTCCTACATAATGAGGAGTATCATAATTTTTTTGGATCCCTATAGGAGTAAAAATCATGATTCTAAATATATAATAGTGGAACCTACTTCTTCCCATACATTAATTAGAGAAATTTTATATAGCATACCTCACCAATGATTCACCAATATCCATTTCTTTTCTATACATGCATTTTTTTAATAAAGGATTTTAAAGTGAACCTCTTTAACCAAAGTTTTCTTTCTTATATTCAATCCCCAAAATATAATTCTTTTCCATGGATTTTTTATGAAAACCACACCATACATGAGAATTGGTTAGAAAGAGTTTACCATATTCAATAAATGTACCCTTCATCTAATTACATGTATGAGGATGAAAGAAAATTTATAATATGCATACAATAAAAATATGATATTCTTAAAGAAGGTGTATAAGATGGAGAGCTCATATAAGGTCAATGAATCAAATCAAAGTTGGATGTTTAATCCTTCCTTTATTTCCCTATGGAAGTGTTCATTACATATGGAGATGAAGAAATGGTGGTGCTAAAATTGTATTACATACTAAATATTTATATGTTAGTTATAGACAATAAAATGTTATTATTGAACATGAAGTTGTGTAACTTAAGTAATCCATGCAAGATAAGTATAAGGAGATTGAAGCACTAAAACACATTCAATAAAATATTTATATGCTAGAAGTTCTTGAATAGTTTATATACCATGAAATATTTTTTCTAGGATAGTTATTTTAAGATATCAATGGAGTCTTATTTTGTAAGAAATCAGATATTTTTCATTCTATAAGTACCCTTTAAGATGATTTCACCATTAAAGAATATGTGTAGATAAAACAAGGTTGTATGCGTGCTTACTCCAAGACCTACCCAAGAGTAATTGAATATGAGGAAAAGAAGATTTTGAATTTTCTTCTCACTAGGAGGATATCATTAAATGATTCATTTCATGTTTGTGTTTATAACACAAATGGAATAAAAATGTCAAGTGATGCACACCATTATATAAAATAACACCAAAGTAATCCAATGGCTTCATAAGGAACATGTTGAAGAATAATTAGGTACAAATACAAGGAAGTTACCGATGAGGTTGTACACAAGTCAAAGATTATAATATCATAACTTGAAAATATGAAGCAAAATTTCAACAACATTCATGCTTCAAAAAGGATAAAAATGTTTGAAAAGAAATCCAGGACAACATTTAGGCCACAATATTTAACTATTCTCCTTAAAATCTTGAACTATATTCTATTTTACATCCTTCCCCTTCAAGATCATGTTCATGTTCTCATTTGGTTTAGCTTTTGGGAGTATCTTATCGTCAGTTGATACCACTTAACCCATATCAATCCCATGAACACAATATGATATTTCATAAGGTGAAATAATTCTCAAAATAGATTAAAAGTTTTGCATGACTTATACATTTCTCCCAATGTACTTGTGTAGACAATGTTTTATTTGTATGTCCTCATTTAATTTATTTTTCTTCCAATCATTTCATCTTATGTATTTGTGTGTTTGTAAAAAAATTCACTGCAAAGCATTTTATCATCTTATCCTCTACGTAATAGATAAATATTTGGCCTAAAATAGTATTTTTGATTCTCTTTCATCTCAATAGGGAACATAGCCTCACAATGAGAGCCAATTGTTACCAAAAATATCGAATTGTTAAAACTTATTCCAAAAACCCATATTTTAACTACAAAAATTCAAAAGGCCACTCTAATGAATTTTTAAATAAAAATTTGATTGTTTTCATTTCATATGGTACTGTAGACACAAAATCACACATTTGGGTACATTTCTAGGTCTTAAAAGCATGTTAGCATTTACATGATTTCTAAACAAGAAAAGTAGTGGTTAAAAACTATCTTTGGTCTATTTTCTTTGTATATTGTTTTCTCTTTGGTCTTGCACACCCTAAAGCCTTGTTAGAACTTAACTCACTTATCTTTTTGGTTTGAAGTCAACAATCATCCAGGATAGTAGAGCCTAGGTGCTCCTATTCCCTATGGGAACCCTTGACACTTTTCTATCTTACTCAATCCTCTTAGGTCTATTTTATATTTTGGGAATATTTTTCACTTATAGGTTGGCCTTCCAGTTTTCAATTACAAAATTCAAATAAGGGAATCATATAAATACATAGTCATGTTTTCAAAATAAAGGACCAAGCACTAAGCATTACTATTACCACCTAATCTTGCATCCAAAAGGAACCTAAATAACTTCAAAGCATTCATATAGCATCCATTCAAGGGATAATAGAATGCATATTTTACATACACAACATAGGAAGGGGAAGTTCATTCTATTCCATCCACACATTCTACTACATTTCTGCATTCTAGCTCTAGCCCATTATCAATTGCAAATTGCACATGGGCATCCTTGGGAACAATTTCTACACACACTCATAAGAACTACATGGAATCTGAGATGTAGTACAATGCTCAGCCATAAGTTCACTCTTAGGGTGAGCATTAGGGTCAATCTGACTCCCCATTCTACATTTTCCTTTTTAGGTTTCATGTGGTTTATGGGCTTGTGTAGGTGAAATTATCTTTTATAGGTTATAGGTATCTTCAACGATCTAAGAGAGAATATTAGGTGATCAACAGGGAATATTTTTGAAACCCTAGTGACAAAATAGAAGGAAAATCCAAAGATTTTTTGTATTCATGGGTGCTCATATCCAGTCATCAGTGCCTAGGCACCCTTGTCCTACTGCGGGTGCCCCTGCCTAGCCTTGTTCGTGAGTTACAAAATTTATAAAAATAAATCATGACGATGTTTACATCTTGTTCATCACTTCTCCTTACCCAGATCAGTTCCAAATTACATAGTTATCAGCTAAGTCATCTTTTCTCTATCTCTTACTTAGGGTTTCATATTTTACATCTTAGTTTTCTTGCATACTTACTTTGCATATTTATCATTTGTACATCGGTGACTCTGCAATATTAGATTTAATTAATAAAAATTAAATTAAATAATTTGGTGAACCCATCTCTTGAAACCAATTTTGTTTCTAGGAATTTTATCATATTTTTACCATGGCTGAAACCTATGACCCCTTTACCGATGAATACCTTCATGATCTCCGGGATCATCATCTTTGAACATCTGTAAGAATTAGATATTATTTTATTCTTTCGCTCATGAGGAGGCCACCAATGTAGCTGAGCTCAACCATCCCATCTCTAATATTTCTTCCATTCCTATTACAACACAACCTCCCTCTTCTACCCTTCCACCTACCTCTATTGTTTCTACTTCCATTCCTACTACTACTCCCAATAATTTTACTCCACCTCTTATTTCTCACACATGGTAAGTATTCTCTTAGGGACTCAAGACCTAAATTCCTTATACTAGAACCCACAATTTCAAATCTATTAGTTTCAGCAAGCTACTTCATGCTCCTCTCCATATTTTGATTCCTCATTTCTCCTTCATACCTCTTTTCAATTTTTATTTCTAATTATCAAATTCCCTGCAAACTTCGTCACCCCTAAGATGCCCACCTTCAATGGCCATAATGAACCTCAAGATAATCACATATCTTTTCATGTGCCATGCCTCGATTATGCAAATGTTCATACCTTGCTAGCTAAGATTTTTCCTCGAAGCCTTTGATATTATGTCATGTGTTGGTTTTATGATCAACTGTTCATTTAAGTAATTTATTTTACGCATCTAGCCAATGATTTTATTCCTCATTTTTCAATCAATATTGACACTAATATCTCTTATGCACAACTTTCTCAAATCAAATAAGGATCTAATGAGCATCTAACTAACTATGTTTTGTTTTATAAGAACAACCTAATTAAGATGAAAAATGTACTTGTTGATTCAAAATTTCAAGATAGTTTTGTTCAAATCCTCTTACCACCACTTGGGAGAGTTTCATCTTTAATACCTCTCCTACATTTAATCAATTATGCCATTTTATTAAAATGCACAAGGTCAAAATCTTATATATGGGAAAATGAAAATATTATGATACTCCTTCATCCTCTTCTAATAGGTTTCAAGCTAAATATGCATTAAAGCCATCTCTTAAGACCACGAAAGAAAAGAAAACGGTTAATTTCATCTCTCCACCTAACAATATTCATTGTAAACCTCCAAAGCATACTTTCACCAAGTTACCCTATGCACATATGTTTCGTTGCCTCAAATCATCGAAAGAATTATAATCACCCTTCCACTACCTCTCAATATTTATCCATCTCACCCTTGTGACTGTAATTATGACTTGAAAATGCTAAATGTTACTATCATTAGTGTATTGGGAATTCTACGATCACTTATTACGACTCAAGAATATCATTCAAGACCTTATTGAAAATAATTCACTCAATCTCATTGAGCCATTTGATTCTAATCCGTCAATGATAATGAAAAGCTAAAAATATTCAATGACCCTTTTCCTAAGCATGACATGCAAGCTCTTGATTCTTCTACTAATCACGCATATTGAGTTGTGACCCCTCCATTGGGGCCCATTGACTTCCTTGTTGCTATTGCTGATGCATAAAACCAATCACTTCATTTTTAGATCACGATTATCATGCTAAATTTGCTTCTAATTCATTACATATCAATTCTTCTATCGGTTCATATATTGTAAATAACACCATGATCTATCCAGTGGCTCCTATCAGCGTATGATCCATGGCACTTCTCATGGATATCAAATGTATACTATATCATATAAC
The DNA here is from genome assembly GCA_018340775.1 of Taxus wallichiana var. yunnanensis. NCBI lineage: Eukaryota > Viridiplantae > Streptophyta > Pinopsida > Cupressales > Taxaceae > Taxus > Taxus wallichiana. The sequence continues at coordinate 222,289,516 of CM031235.1, forward strand.
ATATCCAGTTCCTAATTATTTTTCTACATCAGAATTCCCATTACAGTTGGGCCTCTTACCATGCTTATGCCCTTCATTATTGCATCTTTAATCAAAGGCCATGACATGCTCTTAGGTCTTCCTTGGCTCCATGTAACCAAAACCATTCCCTCCATGAATCAATTGTGTCTCAAGTTAATTAATAATAAAAATTTATCACTCTCAAAGACATTCAACCATGCATTTTGTTTCCTAAGCCTAGTCTTGATGATATCTTTACACTAGTTACAACATCTAGGCCTCTTGGGCCTCTCAAATCTAAGGCACACTCTACACCTAGTTCTCCTATTCACACACGACCTACTTCATGAATTTTTCATCTGCATCAATCTACTAGCCCATCTCTTTGGCCTAATTCCACTATTTGGGAAACCCCTTCACATAGTTGTTCATAACCACCTTCACCACATAGGTCTCCCTCACATGCATTTCATTACTCTCGTATTTCACCGATCTTAGAGCATCGTCACATGCCTTCATCTCCTCGGATATCGGGTGGATGACCCTTACCCTACACTATAGTTGGATAGCCTTCTTTTCCTATCACACTTGGGGGGCATCACACTTTATTCCCCCTCTTAGCATCATCAATTACCTATAATATCTTCTATCATGCTTCATTTTTTACACTTAATGTTTCTTAGTACTCTTACCCATCTTGATACACACATTGTATCGTCATTACCCTATGATGCACTCTAGTTCCACGGTTCATAATCAACTATTGAGGGTCTAAATCTGAAATGATCCTCACATCATTCACACTTCATGCTTTATGCTTCATGATCTATCTTTCTAGCACACATTTTTCAAACCATTTCCTATGATATGCTTTTGTTCTATGGTTCATTCTTGATTATTTAGGGGTTTTTATAAATGAAAAAAATCTCATACACATTGGTTGGAAGCCACACTATTATTCTATCACATTCACACATTGCATACCATTCCATCACACTCATATATTGCATTTGCATATCTTGGTTGCACTTACTCTTGTTTGCTTATAATACTTACATGATGCACTTTTCTTACTATGCTAGTCAGATACTTAGTATGTCATTATCTTTATATACACACACATGCACGTTCACTTATTCTTTTGGAATGAATGCAGATCTCTTAGAAATTCTCACAAATTGTGATGATGTTTGACACTATATCCTTTTCTTGTACCACCGAGGCTCCACAGGCACATCTACCTTTCCTACTCTCCCACATTACAGGTGTTATTATTTCATCATATAATACTTCCTATTATTACTAACACACTAATTTCCATTGATACATAAATGTATTGACATAATTTTTATCTTTCTTACATGTTAACGATTGCTTCATGTCTAGCATTTGGCTTGCAGGAATATTTTGTAACATAGTTATCTAACACATTTTTCTTGATCTTGTCTGTCATTATATGATATTGTTTGCGGGTTGTTCCCTATGTCTTATATGATCATTGTATGATTTTGTATGCTTTGGACCTACTTGTCTTATGACATTGTGAGCGATGTCCCATGTTTGAAACCCAATTTTTGTGGTTCACTTTTTTCACACTTGTTTATTCTATTGTCTTCTATTGCATGTTTGTTACTTACTACTAACACATATTTCTAGCCATTTGGTTTGCATATTCCTTGGTTTATACCATGTACATCCCCTACTCCCTGTAGGGATATAATTCAACACATCATCAAGTCCTTTCCTTTAGGCCACATTCTCCTACAAATCTCGCATGCACCCCAAATGAGGGGGTCATACATTGGGTAAAAAAATTCACACCTATAACATCTTAGAGATACAACACAACATAGTACAATACAACAAAAAAACAGAACCATAGTCATAAAACAAACCACAATCTAACTTGGGTCCTCAACATAATGCAAACACCAACACCCAACATCAAGCAATAACGCATGGGAACTTGTGTCCTTCCTTGAGATCTAATTTCCGGGGAACATATAGTCAACTTATTAGATCAACACATTCTACAAAAGTCTTTAGAGCAGTTTCATAGTTATATGCATAGTCCTCCAATCATAGAATTCATTTGATCTCCATCAATCGGTACATATTAGAACTAATTGAGAAAAATCAAGACAATAAGAATAAATCGGGGATGTACTATCTACAATGGTGTTTATCGGGTAGGGTCTTTAATGGAGAGTACCACTAGACCTCTCTCCCCAACACTTGCTCTTTGACATGAGATCACCTAAAAAACTTGCACTTAGTGTGAGATAGCCTAAAAACTCGCATTTGGCTTGAGATAGCCCAAAAACTTGCTCTTCATAGCATTTTAGGACACATCTCTATCCTTTACACTCTTTTACATGACGTGCACACTTGCCTTTACTACTACTTTTCCACACTTTTACATACTTTGCTCATATTTTTCATATACATGAATTTGAGTACTCTTTCACTCTTATTTTTGCAGGTCCATCCTTAATAAATAACAAGAAGCAACCTAAAAGGAAAATTACAAGCACAACAACAGGCACAAGTAACGCATATACTTCACCCCTAGGGTCACTTTCCTTTCCTAGTCTCCACACTTTACTTTCCATCCTTCAACGCTTCACTTGTCCACTTAGTATGCATTTCTCCACATAGTCTACCAAATCATAAAGTACACATCTCATATATAATTAATGTTATTGAGTATTCACTCAAAAACATAAAGTGGGGGACATTTAGACACAAAATCACACACTTGGGTACATTTCTAGGTCCTAAAAGCATGCTAGAATTTACATGATTCCTAAGCAAGAAAAGTAGTGGTTGACAAATATAATTTTCCTCTTTTCTTTGTCTATTGTTTTATCTTTATTCTTACACACACTACAATGTAGGAAAAAATTAACTCATTTATATTTCATGGCTTTAGATACTAGTGCCTAGCCAGGATAATAGTGCCCAAGCACTCCTGTCCCCTATGGATGTCCGGACCCTTTTCCATCTTACTCATTCCTTTTGGGCCTCTTTTATATTTTGGGAATATTTTTAACTTATGGATCGGCCTTCTATTTTTCAATTATGAAATTCAAGCAAGAGAATTGTATAAATACATAGTTATGTTTTCAAAATAAAGGACTAAGCACTAAAAATTACTAATACCACCTAAGATAGCATCCAAAAGGCACCTAAAACACTTCAAGGAATTCATCTAGAATCCATTAAAGGGACAATGGATTACATACTATGTATACATAGCATAGGAAGGGGAAGTTCATTCTATTCCATCCACACATTCTACTACATTGCTACATTCTAGCTACAACCCGTTATCAAGTGAAACTTGCACAAGGGCATCCTATGACCAAATTTCTACACACACTCACAAGAAATACATGGAATCTGATATCTAGTGTAGTGCTCGGTCATAATTTCACTCTTGAGGTGACCGTCAGGGGTCGATTCAACTCCCATTATGTATTTTCCTTTTTAGGTTTTATATGGTTTATCAACTTGTGCGGGTGAAATTCTATTTTGTAGGTTACATCTATCTTGGCGATCCAAGAGTGAACATCAGCTGATCAACATAGAATAATTACAAAAATTTAGTGACACAACAAAAATTAGATCTAGAGCTTTTGCAGTCATAGGTGCCCATATCTGGTCATCATCACCAATGCACCCTTGTCCTTCCGTGGGTGCCCATGCCTAGCCTTGTTTGTGTGTTATAGAATTTATAGATATCAATTATGACATTTTTGCATCTTTTTCATCACTTCTAGTTACCTAGATCAGTTTCATATTGCAGGGATATCAACTAGGTCATATTTTCTCTCTCTTTCTTAGGGTTTCATATTTTACATCTTAGTTTTCTTGCATCATTACTTCATATTTATCTTTTCTACATCAATTGTGATAGATTAGATTTAATTAATCCAAATTAAAAATATTAGGTACACCCCATATATGATGTTAAAGATTCCCCTATAATACTCATTAACCCCATTTATGATTAATTATATTTACATGTTTTTTTTGCATTACCACATGCTACTTGTACTTTTTTCCTAATGAAAATACACCTATAAGTTCATAAATGTATGACATCATAAAATTCCTTACCATGTATGGTTTGAGTGTAAATTTTATAAAATTTAATATTGTGGAAATTTTAAAAATGTTTTAAAATTCTTTATAAAATTTAATATTGTGCAAATTTTAAAAATGTTTTAAAATTCCTTTAATCCTTATCGAGTGTGTAAATATGGATAAATTGATAATAGTTTTATCAAAAATAAAAACTCTTTCAATTTTTCCTAGTAGAAATAATAAATTCTCAACCTATGATAATCCATGTCATGCAACATAAATGTAGAAAGCTAATTTAGTAATTTATCGCTTGATATTTTTGTAATATCTTCATCCCTAGATCATGCCCCTGTGTACCTATTTTCAGACCGATAGATTATCCTAATTGATGAAATTATATTTATCTATTCTTGGATTCTCTTACATTCAAATTCTAAGCTAGGGTTACATTCAAATTCTAAGCTAGGGTTATATTCAAATTAGAGTTTTATAAAAAAACTATACGATATAGATGTTATTAAGTGTTTACTACTTAAAGCTTGAGTTCACATTTCATGAAAAAATTTCTCTTACCTTCTTCAAGATCTTAAACCATGAGTAAAACTAGATTAATGACAGAAATTAATATTAGATTCTATTATAAACTATTACAAGTTAACACACAAAATTTGTAAAGTATTTGGTTTTGTTAGTTCTCTCTTAATTCATCGAGATCTATCTTAAACAAGATCAATGGCTTAACTTAATTTACATTCTTGCAAATAGAATGATTTACTATCTGATATCAAGAGTTTATTAATATAGTTTCAAATCATGTAAAATCAACAAAAAAATCACTATTTTTCTATCCACCCACCTCACTCAGAGGTCTACATACAGAATAAAGGATTGAAATACAAATATGGTCAAGGAATAAATAGTGGGTTATCAAGATATACAATCTTGATCTTTAATGATAAAGAATGTTATTTTGATTCTTCTTAAGGCCTTGATGGATCTCAAACTTAAATGTTACTCATTTCACCAAATCATGATGAAAATTGAATTAAAACTCCAAATTTAACCCTATAATCATGTTTATCTCGATATATATATATATATATATATATATATATAGGTGTATAGTTTGTAACCAAGTAAAAAGTTTAAAATTTAAGTAAAAGGAATGCTAAGTTTTTTTGGTCTACAATCACTTTCTAATGTGGATTGTGGAGCCTTCATGAAATTTTAGAGTTAAACACATCCTAAGTAGATATGAAAATGTAATATTACCTTGAAATATTGGTTAGGAACAGGGAAACACCAAAAATCCCAAATTGATGATCACAAAGACATCGATGACACTTTGAAAATATTCTTTTAACCCTGATCTACTTCCATCCCAAGGTATAATCTCACTATATATTTCAAAACTAAGTATATTTATAGAATCCCAAAGAAAATGTGTGACATTGAAAATAGACTACGGTAGTTGATGACTAGAAATGTGTCATGTTAGGGTTTCTAAGATTTTTCCACTATCCACTATGAATGGTAAAAGTTTTTAAAAATATTCTCTTTGTCACTTACCCACTAATTGAATTTAAACTCCTTTCTCATTCTCACTATGAAAACTCAAGTGATCCTACCCAGAGATTCATGATCATCTTGACTATGTCTACTTGATGAGTCTTAGTCATAAAAAAGTTCCTCAAGAGTAGGGATAAAATAAAATAAAATATTTGACATCACATGTTTAAATATATAGTATTGTTGTGAGGATATAATTTTGCATTGTATTCATATATTGGGCATTTTCCACCTCACACATGGTGAATCATCTCACTTAGGTGAGTCATATGTCTATTAGAAAGTTATATGACATGATACATTCCATCATTGAATATGTCATACTTTTCATATGTGTCATTGTCCTATGGGAGTTACATGCTATTCTAGAATTGTAACTATTATCCAATTTTGCACCCCTTACGAATTGGCTAACTTGACAAATCTAGACTACGGTAGTATGATGGAACCTTGGAGAAGAAAATGGAGAAAATAGGAAAAATTCATGATTTTGGGCACTTGCATTTATTTTGAGTCATTTGTCTCCTTCTCTACAGGATGTAAAAGTCCAAACACTTAGAAAATTAAATTAAAATGGGAGAAAAGCAAAGTGTATTGCAGATAATGTGGGTTCGGGTGGAAGAAGGAACAATTCCCCGGGCCTTAGGTTCTCTGCCAACCATTTGCATGAAAAATAAATCGAGTGTGAGATGGGAAGGGGAGAGCCACGGGAACCAGGGGTAAGATGGAATGGTTCCCGGGGCCTTAGTTTCTCTGCATGGGAATTTTGGTCACAAAAAAGGACAAACAATGTTGTGGGGATGCGGATGGAACAAAGAATGACATAATAATTCTTCCAAGTTAGTAGTTCTTTACATTTCTATTCAAGTTGATAGAAAATTGGTGGTAAGTAGTATGGGGATCCGAGAACATGATAGAATAGAGGAACAAAGTAGGGAGAGACTATGTTGTAGAAGGAGATAATGGTGTGGGAACCAATGGAGAAAGTGGAACTATTCCACAGTTCCACCTAAAGTCCGAATCTCTAACCAAAGCACAACCGACACCTAATGTAGACAAAGCGGGTCATGTGAGAACTAATTGAACCATTCCTCTCTTCCCTTAGTTACCTAATTGGTCGCTTCACCCACATCCAGAATTAATCCATTATTTTGGACTATGGAGAAGTGTTGAGAACCTCTTGTTCCTTCCAAGCCCCAAAATCCACATGGCAATAAATTTCACCTGTACTCCAAATTTTAGAAAATTGGAATTTTGTAAATACCTCAAAGCATGTACTTCACCATGGAAACTAGATTTCTCAATTTACGTCAGGGTAGGTGGGTGAAAAAGAGGAAATACTCTCCAGAATTTAAAGACACAGGTTCAAGTAGCTCAACCACCCAATTTGATGAACTATGGTGCCCACTCCTCCTACAAGAAACTTATCGTTGAGTAATGGTATTGTAAGGTTTCCCATACATATTTTCAGATATTTAATGCATGTTTTTGGAGGGTGGAAGAAAAAAATAGAATTCTTTCTATTTTCCCTCCCCCTCTATCTCTCCCATTTTCTAAAAATTGTAAAATGATCCTCATTTTTAATGTTGGATACTCTTAGAATGCAAGGGCATAATTTTAAAGTACTACACAATTGTTTTTGATTTATAGGCATCATGATTGGAATTTTGCAATGTTTTCATTCCTTCTTCCTTCATTGTAATGATCTGTGCATCTTCCTAAGGAAATAAAATACTTGTTTTGTGGCTATTATTATGCTCTAGCTGGTGTTTTATTGTATTTCCTTTCCTTTTCATCTACTTGCAGGTATGTTGTGTGTGTTTATTCACTTTGTAGGGTTTATTTCTATTGTGCATTGTGTGAAAATGAAAGTTTGAATGTTGTTCTAGACTGTGGGTCTCAAATATTCACTCTCCTTCATTTAATTATATTTTCCCTAATTTGAGAGTTTTCCTCCTTGTTTTTGATGCTATCATATCCCTATAGTTTAGGATTTCATTTTTATGAGTCTCCTTCTCATTCTAGTCTCTTTGAATTATAGAGTATAGTTAGATAGTTACATTTCCATTCATAGGAGTAGTTTTAGTAGTAGGAATAAGCAAAGAAGCTGACCTTATTTAGATTTTTGTCTTAGTATAAGTCCCACAACTTGGGGATAGTCCCATGTTGCCTCAAAGCCCTAGATCATTCGATTTAGGATGGGTGAATTTTTAGCTCTAACGAGTTTTGGAACTCCTAGAAGGAGCATTGAAAGATTTATTTTAAGTATTTTTCTAAGTTTTGGTGTGTGAATTAGTAATTTCTAGCCTTTGGAGGCTTGTTTATACAATCTGGAAAATCCAATATTCATATCTCTTGGTTTCAACAAATCAAAGTTCTTAGTTTCACTAGAATAATTTAAAAGGTCTAGAACAAAGGAAGAATAATATTTTGAATATCTACAATTATCACCAAGGAGAAGAACAAGAGGAAGATCAGTTCAGAGATCACCATCACCACCAAATAGAACTCTTTCAACTCCACCTCTTGGTAGGCCTTTCTTGTTGTCTTCTAGAGTTTTAAGACCTATTGCATTCATGGAACAATAAAGGAATTTACCATTTTTCAACTTCACTGGTGGTATCCCTCTTGCTCTTAATGCACAACATGACATTCTAGTGACAACCTTGAAAAGTATTCCTTTCTTCACTGGTGAAAATTCTACTACTCCAATTGATCACATTCAAGACATTTCTAATGTTTATTCGGTTCATTTTATTACTAAAAACGAAGTTACAGTTAGACTTCTTGCTTCTTATTTTAAGGGAAAATCACTTCAATGGTATAGAAGCTTGACACTTCCATCCATTCAAAATCGGGATGAAATTGGAACAATGATTTGCAATCAATTTAGGGAAAAGGAAGATTACATTTCCTTATTGGAATAACTAAAAAATATTAAGAGAGCTCCCAATGAGCTTATGGTGGATTTAAACTTCAAATTTTATAAGACATGGGACATAATTCCAACATTGTTGAGATCGTTGAATTATGATATTGTTGTTATGATATAATCTATGGGTGTTGTTGAGTTTCCTGATACCTATCCAATAGACATTAGGGTTAAGAATTGTCTGATACAAGTTAGAAATATATCCCCAAATTGCCTCAAGCTCCACAACCTACCTTTTCTCTCATTCCTGAGAAAAGTTCCCAAACTTCCCCCTCCACATCCTATTCTCCCAAAAAGTAAAAGGGTGATGATGAAATGAAGGACTTTATTAGAATTTTGTCAAACAAAGTTATATCCTTGGAAAAACAACAAGCCCAATCTTATAAAAATTATCCTAACCAAGGAAATATTCTAACAAAGGATTCAACCAAGGTTACCAGCCCTATAGAAACCAATACCCTAATCAAATATATGGAACAAAATCAAAAAAATGATAGATGGAAAGGTCAAAATGTACATCTTCCACTTCAAATAGTTTCTCCTACTCAGTCACTTCCTACTACTAGCTCAAGTAAAGCATTGGTTCCAGTGCAAAAAATGTAATACAAGAAATAGAATGGTGTTTCCCATGCAACTAGCCACATAATCAATTTATTTATGTAAATGCATTATAAGCTCAGGCATTTATGGTTAAAAATTATTCCAATTTGTAATAAATATTTATAGAAGTAACCAATCCTAATTTGGAATGAGTTCAAGAAGCTATCACGACATTAATATTATATTATTTGGGGATAATGAGTTTTGTGTAATGAATCAAGCAGTGGGAAGTTCCAATAGGCCTCATACTCATGTTGCTAATAACACAAGGTTTAAGAAGAGAATGTTGGATTCTCAACCTTCATCTTCTTCTAATCAAGGCAATGTTATCAATAAGGAAAGGGAAGTTGGGATAGATGCAAGTAAAAATAAATTGCCTGAGGTTCCTAGAAAACTTTTTTAGATAAGGAAGTTACTTCCCAACCAAAGATGCCTATCCCAATGTTGCAACAATCAAGGAAAGAGAATATTGTACCTCAAATGTACAAGTCCATGGGCCTTCCTTTCAACATTTTTGAGAAAATGAAGAAAACAAATGTCAATGTGACAATGTGGGATGCTTTGGCTATTCCATCACAAATATATCTCTTACATGAATCTCTCAAGAAACTTCCTCAAGTTGATTCAATTGTTCAAAAGACTCATGCTATTGTTAATTTGTGCCAAGAAAATTTGTCAAGATAAGAAAATTTGTCAAGACCCCACCCTTTTATATGTCCTTAATTGTGGGAAAACATTTGGTTCATAATTGCATGATTGATTCAGGGGCTAGTACTTCTATAATGCCCAAAAATATTGTTGATATCCTAAGTTGGTGTGTATTATTTTCCACATCATTAGGTGAGTCATCTCACTTAGGTGAGATTGTAGGTCCATGTGTCATTTAGGGGTCATTATGAGATTCTCTTACGCGTCAGTGTGTCAATGCGTCAGTGTGTCATATGCATCATTGGGAGTTACACTTCTATTTTGGGAATGTAACTCCCCCTCTCTACTTGAGTTGTCATGATTGCAGCACTGGGGGTTACTCAACACCTCCTATATGTACACCCCATTTGATCTATGAGATAGAGGAGAGTTTTATGGCTTAACCAGGTTCTTCTCATGTTTCAAATCTTTGCATGCACATTCATTTGATGCTCACTCCTCCCGAGATATCTTCACGCTATCGTTTGGATGTCTGTTGATGTTTACGTCGTCCCTCGTGATCCTCGCTTGAGGGTTTTAAACCCTCTTACAAGGTATCAGAGTGGATCTTGTGGATCTGTGCACTCATCGGCATTTTGTGCATATTTTCTAGCTTCTAGTGTGATATTCAGATCTCTTTCAATGTGTGTCATAATGGAAATTCTGACCGTGCTCTTCTTGCATTGATTCGGGCATCATACCTCTCCTTGGGTTGTTCGTGTGTTTGAGGTGGTTGTTCAAGTTTCTGGTGTTTTTGAGTTTAGTGTCTTTGACCACTCAATTTTTGGGTTTGCATGCACGTTTGGAGGTGTTTTTATGAGGTGTATTGTGTTTCAAGCTCTTGCTGCCTTGGACTTGGGCATGTTTGCAATCTAAACGTGGTTGTTTTGGATTGTTCAAACTCATTTTTTGCTTGGGTCCCTCGTGCCCACCTACCCTGCACCGTTTCTTGCTTCCTTGGAAGCTCGGGTTCTTCCTCTGGTGGATGTTTTGACTTGCCATTGTACTGCCATTATCTCTGGCTTGGAGGATCCCTTTTAGCATTGTTTGTGGGTGAGTCCTTTTGTGCTTCCAGTCGACCTGTGTCTGTTTGCAGCTCGCGTTCCCAGCCTGGCCATTTCTTTTGAGCAGTCACTCAAAACCTGCGTGGAATCTACAACCTCCTTCAGCGTGGCCTTTTTTGCATTGGAAAACATTATTCCCTGCCCCTGCATTTTCTCCTCTACTTGGCCATTCTCCCTACCACGTGGAGGTCTACTCAAGCATCCGTTACTCAACCTCTGCATTGAAAAATGTTTTGAATCCTCTATTTTTCTCCTTTATAGACTATTTTTGGGTAGTTCACTTTAACCGAGCCTGCACATTGCATAGATATTCACCCACACATCCACGTGGGATACTTACCTGCTCGGTCAAGCCGTTACCTTCCCAACCGTGGACCTATAACACCTGACACATGGTCTATCCCACACCAAAACTCGGACCTGGTCTTTTTTGGTAGTTTCATCTTCATTTACCATCACACTGACCTTTCACCTCAACATGGGCCCATGCATCCCTTTTAGAAGTGTTTGCAAGTTAAAACAATCCCCCTTTTTAATGTTTTGAGGCAAAACATTCCTTTCATGGCATTGTAATAATTTAGGCTTCATTTTGCTTGTAAATTATTCCCTTCCTACGTATGTCGAAGATGGAGGGTGAGGTCCGGGGTTGGCAGGAGGCTAATCCCCCTCGCAAGCAAAACAAACCCTTGCTAAAATTTGATGCCATTTCCAATGAGTACCCACACGACACCCTTTGCACCCATTTTGGGCATTTTTTAATTAGTTTGTGTGTTTATTGGCTTTTTCCATCAGTTGTGGGAATCGTAATAATGCCATAACTTTTGACTCACAACTCATTTTTGAGCACTTCCTTGGTCAAAGTTGTATGATTTCTCACACTTTACATGATGGCATTGTTATTTTTGTAAACACACTACTTTATAAAGTGCCACATGCGGGGGTTGACTAGTACTCTTGGGTTTTCACATGCAGACGCATTATCGGCCGAGTCGACGTCTTGCTTTTGTGCACCTTACACTTTTGATTCCGCATCATGGAGAGTGCTCTTTCTAGACTTGAGTGTCATAGGATCACCTTATAGCCTCCGCCACTTCTCACCTTGGGAGAGGGAACTATTCAGCTTGGTGTGCTTCCATGGAATGTTACTTCGCCCCAAGGGTCTTTTACCCTTCTTGCTTGGGCCAATTCCTGCACCCACTAATCATCATCATCTAGAGGACTTCCTTGACACTTGTGACCATGTCTCTCGATCTCTCACGGTTTCATGTGGTATACTCGAGATCCACCTCATTGTGTTTGGAGCATTCTTTAGTCCCTCTATGGAGACCCTTCACATACTGCCACCATTGTTGTTGCTGTTGATTCAATTGTCTCCTCTATTTCTTCATGTGATGACATTTCCATTGACACAGACTCACTTGGTTCTACTTCTGATGATGGGGATTGTGCACCAAGTTATGATGTCAAGAGTACTACAGAGGACTCTTCTCCTCCTTCTCTCACTATTCTAGAGAGTGTTGAAACATCCCACATCTCATCAGATATCGATCAGTCTCCTTCTCAGTCTCATATAGTCATCACACCCACCTCTTTTCCACTTCCTGTGTGTGAGGCCCCTTTCACTCCTCTACCTTCATTGGATGACTTATACCTATTTGACATCGCTCTTCTGTTTGTTGAGCCCCCTCATTGGGACGAGTATCGCACGACCTTAGTCATTTTTTCACAGAGTCTACTTGTGATGCACTACAGGTTCCACATCCATCTATAGGTGTTTCAGAGGAGTTCATCATCTCTGTTGTTGGGATTGCCCCTTCGGGACTCTTACCACTTCCACTTTTCCGGAGACCTTCATTGATCCACCCTTGCTTATGGATCCATTTTCTATTGTGGGGCATGTTTTGTTGCCTTCACATCAGTTGGACATCCTTTCTGCGGTGTTCACTCTTCATACTACGCGTTCTACACTCATGACGTTACCTTCGATTGCTTCACACTCACTTGCTAGACCTATGTCACACTTTCATGTATCAAACTCGAGTTCTTCGTGCTACATGCCTTTGGTTTCCTTCATGGATTGGGTAGACTTTCAACACGTCATTTCTATCCTTCCTAAGGGTAGGCACACTATTTGGTGTGGGTGGCTCTTCTTCAATCCAGAGGTAGAGGATCTCATCATCGACATTATTTTGGGAGACCTCCTAGAGCTGCAGAGTTCATATCCGTCCATGGCATCTTCTGAATTCCTCTCGTCTCCCTCTTCTTCTCTCTTCTTCTTCTTTCCAGAGATTTCCTCTTTATACATGGGTACCTTTTAGGCTCGTCTGCAGAGCAGGGGACCCATATTTGGCATCTTTCTTAGATTAGAGAGTGTTTTGTTATCTTGTGGTGGATGTTTTCCCCTTTGGGTTTCCTTCACGCTTGGGACCTTTTGCTTGTGCATGGGTACCTCATCAGGCTTTGTGCTAGGATCCATTTCTTGTTTCTAACTTACCACCTCATCCTAAGTTACGATGAAGGGGGGTGTTGGTGTGTATTATTTTCCACATCATTAGGTGAGTCATCTCACTTAGGTGAGATTGTAGGTCCACATGTCATTTAGGGGTCATTATGAGATTCTCTTACGTGTCAGTGTGTTAGCACGTCAGTGCGTTATATACGTCATTGGGAGTTACACTTATATTTTGGGAATGTAACTCCCCCTCTCTACTCGAGTTTTCATGATTGTAGCACTGGGGGTTACTCAGCACCTCATATATGTACACCCCATTTGATCTATGAGATAGAGGATATTTTTATGGCTTAACCAAGTTTTGCCGTGTTTCAAATTTTTGCATGCACATTTGATTGATGCTCGCTCCTCCGAGATATCTTCATGCTTTGTCATTCGCACGTTCGTTGATGTGCACATCATCCCTCATGATCCTCGCTTGTGGGTTTTAAACCCTCTTACATCCTAGGTATCAAGTACAACCCTATTTCTAAATGTGGTGTATGACTTGATGGGTCAACCGTTGGTGTCTTAGGAGTGATAAAAGATCTTGGGTTCCATGTTTGTCTCGAGTCTAACCATAACTCATGATATATCAGTAATTGATTTTCCTCCTTTGTTTTTCATTTGATTATCAAAAGACTTCACCGCCAAAGTGGGTGGCTACTTGTATTCACATTGTTATCTAATGCTCTTAAGAACTAGATATGGTACAAGATTTACCATACAAGTCGAGCCTATATTTTCTTATCATATTGAGTAATATTATCCCACTCCTCTCCAATCAAACTTACTAATACAAGAAAAACATGAAAAAGATTTAGTTTTCGGAAGAGAAACTTATTCCTCCTTCCATACCTAATCTTTTATTAGATGAATGGGCCAAATAACATTATGATTTTGATCCCTATGATACAACTTTGAAAACTATACTTGGAACCTCTTTGCATTATTGAATAAGGGTCTACTTTACCTACACCACTCAAGTAAGAAAAGGATAGTGATTTTTCATTATGGAAGATATTATGTTATGGTTCTAGAAGTAGAAATGGAGTTGGGGCAGGTGTTGTATTAATTTATCGATTAAGGAGACATTTATATTTTCCCATAGGTTACGATTTGCATGTTCAAACAATATAGCACATTATGAAGATTTGGTGCATGGTATTCTAATTAATGAAAAGAGGAAAATTAAAACATTGTAAATCTTTAGAGAAATTGAATTGGTCATTCACTAGGTTAGAGGGAAGTGTGCTACAAAGAATAATATTTTGAAAGTTTAAAAACATAGAGTTTAGGATCTTCTAAAGAGTTTTGATGCTCTTGATATTTAAGTGGTTCCTAGGAAATTGAACAAAGAATTAGACTAGATGGAAACCCTGGTTCACAATTCTCACCTATTGAGGATCTTGTTAAAGGAAATATGAAACACATCAAGGTAGTGGTTATACCATCCATTCCAGACAATGAAACCAACTAGAAAGTATTTGAAAGTGATGAAAAAAATATTCAATTTATCCAGAATGAAGATGAATTTTATTCAAGAATGCAATCTAATTTACATGACATATATGTTGATAAAATTATTCAACATTGGTTACTTTGGAGCATATTTTCAACCCTGATGATGAATCAAAATGTGAAGAGAAGAACATTATATAAAGGAAAGAAGACTATCAACCAATCATCACTACACAAGGTATGGAACTTCTACTTGGAAAGGCATGTCATGAGAATGAGAAGTATTATTTTATCTTCTTGTGTCAAAAATTCAATGATGTATTCTCATGGGATTATGAAGACCTGAAAGAGTTTGATCCAAACATTGTCCAACATTCCATTGATCTTGATCCTAAAATCAAGTCAATTAGAAAAAAATAAAGACCGAGATAACCTCAAGATAGAGACCCTCATGAGGAAGGAATTATCCTAACTAATTCAGGAAAAAATATTTTTTCCTATCAAATACTCTACATAGGTGGAAAATATTATTCTAGCGAGGAAAAAGAATTGAGAAATCAGTTTGTGTTAATTTCAACGATTTGAATAAAGCATCCCTAAAGGATCACTATCCTTTACCTTATATGGAGAAAATTCTACAGACAATAGCAGGAGATAAGAGGGTTTCTATTCTTGATGGATACTATAAAAGGAACAATAATCAGATCGTACCAAGCCAAGAGAAGCAGATGCTAATAAAACACCATGATCAATAAGATGAAAGTAATTTTCTAGAATAACTTTAAAAAAACTTTGCAAACAAATGAGCAACAATATTAGATATTATTATGGAATTCAATGAAATACAATGAGAATGGTCCTTGCTTATATAGGCAAGGAATAACAATCTAAAAACCATTCAAGATCGTAGATCAAGCCATAAATCAAGGAAAGAACTAGTCATCAAAGAACTATTCAAGTCCATAGATTTAGAAAAGACCTAGACATCAAGGAAATAACTAGTCCACACCATAGATCAAGGAATGAACTATACCTAACAACTAGATAATATCTCCTAATATCTAAATAAATAAAAAGAAATATCCACACACATAAGTGGGTGAGGATAAATAAAATAAAGGTAAATAAAGTACCTAGGTGAACATGAGCTAAGGTAAATACCTACTCTAATATACTCAAGTTTCAATCAAATCAAGGTTAGGTAGGAGGATTAGTTTAAGACTCTATTTACAACCAAATGGGGAACATATGCATATCGAGAAGTTTCTTTTGGGTTATGAAATGTAGATGCTACATTCAAAAGTGAAATGGATATTAATTTTAATGGATACACCAATGAATTCATCCTTGTTTATTTGGATGATATTACCATTTTCTTAAAGCAGATTAAAGATCATATCAGCCATCTTGAGAAGGTATCTCGTGAGATGTAAGGAATATGGGGCGTCTCTTAACCCCAAGAAATGAAAATTTGTAGTCCCTAGGGGGAATCTCTTGAGGAATATTTTTTCAAAGGATGGCATTTCCATTAATCTAGAAATAATGTCAACCATTCTCTCTCTTTATTTTCCAACTCACAAGAAATATTTGCAATCATTCCTTGGAAAGATTAACTTTTTAGGAGATTCATTCCTAATTTTGTAGGATTAGTTAGGCCTATCACTCTAATGTTGAAGAAGGATTCAACTTTTAAATGGACAACAAAAGGGAAAGAAATATTTTCCAAGATTAAACAAGAAATTTCTCAAGATCCTACACTTTTCAATCCTAACTATGTTAAATATTTTATCTCATATGCATATGAAGATGAATCTAGCATTGCTGCTATTTTGACTTAGCAAAATGATCAAGGATTGGAAAAAAGCTGTGGCTTTCGTCAGTCAAACACTAAAGGATTATGAATTGAGGAACAATAAAATTTAAAAATAGGTCTTTGCTATCATGAGTGCTTTTATGAAATTTAAGAGTCTACCCGCTATTAATCGGATCAAAGCTATAATATCACATTCCACCGAGAGAGACTTAATTATTCGAGTAGAAATCAACGAGGAAAGAGATGGATGGGTGACCAAAATAATGGAATGTTATGTGACTATTAAAACCATAAAATTGGTAAGGGTAGAGAAAATTTTGAGAATCTTTATTTGTATGCTCAAAATGACCAATAAACCTCCTCATGAATGAGGCATTTCCACTTGATGCTGAAATTCAGCGGGATGAAGGAAACATAGTTAATACTCATAGATGGATTGGTGATATGACTACCTTCTTATCTACTGATGCATATCCATTTGGTGTAAACAATACAAAGAGAAGACATTTGAGGCTGCAATCCATTCCACATGCACTAATTGATGGAGTTTTGGTGAGGTGTATTGAAGGTGAACAAGTAGACAAGGTTTTGAAAAATTCCATGATGGTTTCTCTGGTGGAAATTTCTCTACCAAAGCCACTATAATGAAAATATTAAATGTAGGATACTATTGGCTCACATTGTTTACGGATGCTCAAAAATGGGTCAAAAATATAGGGAATGTTCATTCTTCACTAGTAAGAAAAGGTTGGTTGCCCTTCCAATTCATCTAATTATAGAAGATCATCAATTTTCCCAATGGGGTCTTGATTTCATTAGCATGATCAACCCTCCATCAAGTGCCGGTCATAAATGGGTTTTGAGAGTGACATATTACTTTACCATGTGGACAAGGTTGTGCAATTCAAGGAAGAAACTAAATGAGTTATATTGGACTTCCTTGAGGATATTGTGACAAGGTTTGTTTTCCTCAAAATATCATCTCGATAATGCAAAATATTTCTTAGGATCTAAAATTTCTGATTGGGCTCTTGGACTTGGAATTTATTTGAATAATTCTTCCAACTATTACCCTTAAGGTAATGGTTTGGTAGAATCCACTAACAAGAAATTGATTAGAATCATGAAGAGAACAATGGATATCAATCAAAGACAATGGCATACAAAGGTAAGAAATTATCTTTGGGCTTACAAGATCACAATGAAGAAGTTAACTAGTATTTCCCCTTACAAACTTATCTATGGAAAAGAATCCATGATTCCTTTGTCACTAGAATATCCTTCACTTGTTGGCTCAATAATTAGAAATTGAGGTGTGGATAAAAGAGAAAAAACGAAAAAATGGTTGAAATTGAAGAATTGATAAATTATGCCATGATCAGGTTATAACAACATCAAAAATCAACTAAGTAGTGGTTTGATAAAAGGGATAGGGCTCAGACTTTAGAATTTGGTGATCTAGTCTTGAAATGGGATGTAGAAAGAGCTAAACCAGGAGACACTCTAAATTTGATGCAATCTAGAGTGGTCCATATATCATTAGTGCTTGTAAAGAAGCTAACTCTTTTGAGTTATCTAACCTTGATGGAAATGAATTACAAATCCCAGTCAATGGGATTTATCTCAAGCATTCTCATTAAGTTGTTTTGTTACATCTTGTACATAGTAGATTAGTTTTCAATTCCTCCAAGTGCTGCTAGCACATTGTCTTATTGGTAGTGTAGGTTTCATTTTCCTATGTGCTTTGCACATTGTTTTTTTTCCTTGGGTGGTTTTTACATTACACATTATTTCATGGGAGAATTCTAGAAGAATCATGAGTTTGGAAGAATTTCAAGGTTTTAAGGATCGCCTGCAAATATCTTAGAGAATAAAATGTAGAACAAATAAAATAAAACTTGAACATAATTTAGATCAAAATGGCATACATTTGAGATTGGGGATGTCGTTGTTTAGTTTCATCATATCTTTGAGTAATGTTGGCGAGAAATTGTTTTGGGTGGACAAAATTGTGGATTTCTTGTTAACGCTTTGGGATTCTAAGTCCCTCGACTTAATCGATGTAGCTATCGTATATGCGTGCATAAGTAAAAGTGAATTTATGTGGTGGCCTTTTGAGGGGATATAATAGGGGCACTCTCATCGACCCGCGAAAAGATAGAGATATCTTTCTAGGGAAGAATTTGTCTGAAGAGTAGGAAAGGGGAGCGAGAAAAGAGGTATGAGAACTAATGTTGCGGGTAAAAAATCAGATTCCCTGCACACACTAGTTACAAATTTCATCACATGCACTAATATTAGGAAGAAAAAATACTACAAATAGCAAAAAGACTAATTAGAATTTAATGAACACAAATTATCAGTAAACCCCTTAGTCAAAAAAGGCTTGAAACTCCTTGTATTGATGCTCAAGCAGAAATTGTACATAGTATGAGAATGGAAGGAATTGAGAATAGGTGAAAAGTTCTTGATTCTTTTCACTCATAAGTGAGTAAAATTTCTCTCTGAACTTACAAGAATACAACCAACTAGAAGAATTTTAGAATTAGAACCCTTTGGAATGGAGAGATCATTACAATTTATAGTGCTAAAATTGAATCCTAATCTTCTTAACGCTCTTTCATATTCCTCATTTTGATTTTATACTATTCATATTCCTATTCGAATATTAAGTCCCTTTTATAAAAATAAGGTGACTTAAATTTTACATCATGTCTCTAAATTCACTTTAAAACATATCAAAAGTGCAAACCCTCAACAAAAAATTAGAACATAGAGGAGAGAGAATTTTGGGGGGGCAGGAGGAGAAAAAGAAAAGGATGTCACCCATAATGAAGTCTCTACACATCTATTTAGGTGCATACATGAGAGCTTGCAGAGGATCTATATCTATACCTAATCTAAAATTTTCCAAGGAGACAGGGATAAAAAGGGATATAAGAAATAAGAAATGAATAAACTACAAGGTGATGCACCAAAGGAATGATGAACATTAGTTTTGCTGATAGACACAAACTAACAAAATACATACAATAATCGGGCACAAATAACAAGATTTATAATCAAAGACTAGATATGAATAAAAGAGACAGAAAGGATATAGAATCAATCAAAAATGTGTTTTATTGCTTTCCAGATTGATACAATGCATTAGAAAATAGCCACGAGGCAAGAACATACTACGATTTTAATAGAAGGCACGAACTACATGAATTCCTTTGTTAGAAGGAAAAGGGATCTGAAAAACAAAAGAATGTCCAACCCTTTACAATCCAGAGCCTATATTTGTAGATTCGATACAGACGGGAGAAAAATAAAGAAGTGGGAAAACATATCCAAGCTCAACCACCACTATTTAATAGCTCCCATAAAATCTATCTAGACTACACATACAATCCTTAGTCGGTGCCTCGAAGGAGGAAGACGCGGTGGAGCAGATCGAATAAGATCACGGTTGTTGAGGCAAGAAGATATTGCATTAAAAGATCAAATATTTTTCTCCATTTTCACCTACCATGGTCTGAAAAAATGATTTTTTATCTTTCCATGGTGTAGAGGATGTCGAGATGCTTCCAACGGTGTAATATTTGCAATATTTCGAGCCCTGAGTCGAAAGATATGCCCTTTAGAAGTTTGTATCAGGTCCATACAAATGGGTGGGAAAACAGTTTGAAAAATGGGTCTCCTTTCTAATACGAGGCATGTGGCAGCCATATTAGGGAAAAATCGGGGTTGCAGTTCGTGATTTATCTTTTCCCCCTTTTACGGAAAAAAACACAAAACTCGAGAAAACTCCCATGCCCCGACGCTCCGCTTGGACATGTGGCACCCTTTGGTTGGTTGGGGAGATGCGCTTCAATTTTTATCTCTGTGCCCTTTGACAAAAGGAAATTTTTACATTTTACTTTAACTCCTGCTTTGACCTTGACTTGGGCTCAAATGCTAACTTTTTCCTTTGGGCGAGTTGCGGCCCATTTTGTAACTTTTACACCTTTGGAATAACAAGGGGCAAAAAACCAACTTTCCCCCCGATGGCCCGCTTTAGCGCTGCTAGTTTAGGCTTTCCACGTGGTGCTTCCTCTATTGCCTACCTAATTTCTATATTTTGGTTAAGTCCTTTGCTCGGCGGGGTCATATTTCTTGACCTGGGACATGTGATAGTTTGGCGCTCATTTGGAAACCCTCTCTCAATTTGATCCTTGAATTAGTGCCATTCGGACAATTGGCACTCTTCGCCGGTCTGGCTCATGCATTGACTATTCAACCTGACTTTTCCCCTTCTTTTCTGACCCTGCTATTCCATTGTTGAGTCTACCTGTAACTTGAAAATGGATTTAAGACATGGAAACGGCTCGATAGAGTCGTTTCTTTTTGCATAGGGTCATTTAATCTTTCTTAGCCCCGTCACTCCATTTTTGAGTCCTTCTGTGACCTATTTACAAGATGTGAATGAATTTACTTAGGTTCTTTCTATGCGGGGTCGTGGCTGATCCAATATTTTCCCGGAGGGTGAAATATGGATAACAATTTGGCAACTCACAGGGGTATCTTCCTACTAGATGAAAAGACCAATTGCCTTGTCATAATCATTGGGCATGGAGTTGAAAACAATGACTTAATCTGATTCTACCTCTGATTCATGAGCCCAACTGTTTGCACTCTCAATTTTCATAAGAAATCTTGAAACGAAGGTTTCTGAGAGTAGAAAATTGTTTTGACCCGGGGCTTCATTTGTCTCTCTGAATGGACTGCATAAGAGCAACAAAACAACACCATAACTATATACAAAATTTGAAATCATACATACTCCAAATAGAACATGCAGAGCATGTAAAGCACTTAGGAGAAAAACAACCTAAAATAAAACAAGAAAATGTGCACAAGTACTTCGAGGAAAAGAAATTAACTAATATGTACAAGATGATAACCTTCCTTCTAGTAGCAATGTTTAAGATAGATTTTATTTATTGGAATCTACAATTCCTCACCATCCAATGTAGACAATTGGAAAGCATTGCTACTTTTACATCTTGTGACCATGTAGGGGCCACTCCAAATGGCATCAAACTTGGAATGCCTTCCTAGTTTTTTCTCTCCTCAAAAAGGTCCTTGTTTTTCCTTCTTGTCAAAGCATCTCTTGATTGAGGCATGATCCTTATCTATTACTTGGAGTGCATGCTCTCTGGTTTCTTCTAATTCTATCAGCTCCGCATACCTGGCCTCCATCGGTTCAAATTCATACATCTCTAGCTACTTCATGAGCTCCAATGCTGACAACTCAAATGATACAGGAAACATTTCCTCTTTCCCATAGACAAGTTTGAATGAAGAGCTGCATGTAGATCTCTTGGATGTTATCCTATTAGGCCATAAGGACGATTTGAGCTTTGTGTGCTAGGTTCTCTGATTTTCATCAAGAGTTCTTCTGATGATCTTTAGTAGGTTCTTGTTTGTGGACTTAGCTTGGCCATTACCTTGAGGGTAATAGTGTGATGAAGTGCTCAAGTAAGTCCCATTTTTCACAGCCCATCTTGTGATCTTGGAACCTATGAATGCTAATGCATTTATGCGATATAATGGTGGCTGGCACTCCAAATATGGTCACCATCCCTTCATAGAAATCTAGTATACTAGACACATTAGCTTCCTTGAGTGCCACCTTTGCCTCAGTCCACTTAGTGAAATAGTCTGTTGCTATCAAAATCCATTTGTGGCATTGGATCAAATTTGGATTGATGATTCCAATGCAGTCCAATTCCCATTGCGGGAAAGGTTGGTTGATCTGAAATTGGGTGCAATGGAAGTCTTTGTTAACTTTTCTTTGCCTTTGAAGAATGCACAATTCTTACACTTTTTGATCCATGCATAGCAGTCACTAAACAATCTAGGCCAATAATAACCCACCTTTATGATCTTGAGTGCTATCACCCTTAGAGAAAAATGGACTCTAGATGCTTTAACATTGAATTCTTGTAACACTCTCTCAACTGATCTGTCTCAATGCATCTCAATGAGAATGCCATTGTTGTCTCTTTTGAACAAGACACCATCAATAAGAACATATGGGATGGCCTGTAGTATGAAATTTCTCCTTTTTTATTTACTCATCCCATGAGGACACAAACCCGTTTGAAGGAAGTGCACCATGTCTTGAGTCCAACAAGGAGTAGGTACATCATTATTTCCTTCCTCTTGATTATCCTATAGAACAAAAATAGCCTCCTTTTCACTTTGTTTGCTTCATCTTGTTGACTGAGGCTATTTTTTCACACAACCCATTCCCATGGACCAGCTTAGTGACCTTTATCTCAATGTCATATTCCATGACACGAGTGATCCATCCTGCGCATTTTTCATTTAGATCCTTGCTTAGAATGAATTCTGTAGCTCTGCATGGGAGACCAATAATTGGATTTTATTAATTGAAACCAAATGCTTGAACTTTTTAATCCTCGATTCTTTGCCAGGACTTGATTTTTGATGAAGGAGTATCTCACTTCATATTCTTCCGGACCTTGTTGAGGAAAACAATTGGCTATTTTGTACCTTCTTTGTTATGCTAAAATAAGATTGCGAGAAATTGTGTCACTACCACCTAAGGCATAAAATATGAAGTCAGAGAAATCGGATTCATGAGAGTTGGGGCTTGTGATATAGCTTCTTTGATTGCCTCAAATCTTTCCTTTCCTTCAATTTTCCACCTGAATGCTAAGCTCTTCTTCAACATCAACGTTATTGGCTTAACAATTTTAGCAAATTTTGGTACAAAGCTGAGACAAAATTGATTTTTCCTCGGGAAGCTTAGAAGAAATTTCTTGTGGCTTGGAAATGGCAATGCTCTTATTACTTCAACTCTCTTTGAGTCAATTTCCAATCCTTCCTTTGATACAATATGGCCTAGAAGCTTGCCCTCATGGGCCAAGAATATGCATTTTTTAGGGTTCGATGATACCCAAAACTCTCCGCATCTTGAAACACTTGGCTTATGTGGAAAAGGTGGTCTACCAATTTTTGGAAAACACCATAAATTCATCCAGATAGATCAATATTATTTTATTTATCAGCCCTATGAATGCCATATCCATTGCCCTTTGAAAATTGGCTTGACATTGGACAATCCAAATGGCATATTTCTGTAGGCATAGGTGTCCCATTTGGTGGTGAAAGATGTTTTGAATTGATCATCTTCTTTCACCATGATTTGGTTGTACCTTGAGTAGCCATCTAGGAGGGAGAATCTCTTTGATCCAGACACCACTTGTAAGATCTACTCCATTGAAGGGAGTGGGTAGTGATCTTTGAGGGAAGCTCTGTTCAAGTCTTGAAAATCTACACACAACCTAATCTCTCCATTTTTCTTCCTAACTAGGACTAGGTTTACAACCCAGCTTGAGTGTTTGATTGGAAATATGATACTTTCCTCTATCAACTTGTTTAGCTCTTTCTTCATCAGAGGCTCAATGTGTGGATTGACTAGTCTCTTATTTTTCCTGATGGGCTAAGCAGCTGGATCTAGTTCAATTGTGTGTTGTGCTAGCTTTGGATTGAACCCTCTTAGGTCTTCATAGCTCCAAGAAAATACATCTGGAAATTCTTGGCAAAGTTGTATGAATTCATACCTTTCTTTCTCGGTGGCCACTTTTTCAATTTGAAGTGTTTTGCCTTCTCCAACTAGGATTGACTTTGAATCTTCTCCTTTGATATGTATGTTAGCCTTCTCTTTTCTAAACTGATCATTAGGATTGAATATAGACTCCAATGTCACTAAGCCTTTGGGAAGCTTGTTTGTATGCAGCTGTACTATTTGATTCCCATATTGCTATTCTAATCTGTTTTGATTTATAACATAGAATTCTACTTCTTTTTTCAAAAAATTAATGATTTGCTGATCATTCTCGAACACTTGCTAGCATGTGTTGTTATCTGGCATTGCTTCCCTCACAACTATATTTATATGTGGCTATTCTTTGTATCTTTTGATGCTATTGACCACATCAAAAGTTGCTACAACTGTTGTAAGCCTATCAACATATTCGTTCTCCTTCTTGGGTATGGATACAATGTTGAAGGCATCAAAATCCTCCACGAGATCCCATACCCTACTCCTGTAGTTCTTGAGTATGTCATTCTTGACAACATTAAGTCCTCTTACCTGATTGGAAACCAGTTCACTGTCACCAAACACTTACAAGTTCTTGATTCCTAGCTTCCTTGCCCAATGAACACTATGGACCAAAGCCTCATATTCAATAGTGTTATTTGAGAAGGAAAATTGAAATATGAAAAATGAATAATATTTCATACCTTTGGGGGACACAATCATAGCTCCTCCTCTAGCTCCTTGTCTACTCCTTGAGCCATCAAATAACAATTGCCATACCTCATTGTCATCTTTATATTCTGGCTTAATTAGGTCAGGAAGAGGATGATACTCTTCATGTAGACAGTAGGCACCTAGCTCAAATTCTT
The DNA here is from genome assembly GCA_018340775.1 of Taxus wallichiana var. yunnanensis. Classification (NCBI taxonomy): domain Eukaryota; kingdom Viridiplantae; phylum Streptophyta; class Pinopsida; order Cupressales; family Taxaceae; genus Taxus; species Taxus wallichiana. Next base: position 222,314,691 of record CM031235.1, read on the forward strand.
GCATCTCCTTATAGGGGTCAAAATCATGTCTTTTGTTGGCCCACTCATTGAGATTCAAGTCTGGGATAAATCCCACCTTGGTATCTTCTTCACAAGTGCTTAGGATGTCTTCTTGACTAAAAGATGAGCGGTTGGGATTGGTTGGGCTAGGCACATAATATTCAATATGATAATCAGCAATGGGATCAGATATGATTGTGGCCTTTTCTCCATACCTTGTTCTAAAGAGCATATGTGACCAATCAACGCAGACGGAGATAGCCTCCAATTTTGGCAGTGAAGTCCCTGGAAAAACACAAAGCAAAATGTCGTGGAAAATCCATGATTGATACGTTATGCAAAATAGTCACATTGGGGTAGGCATGCAGAGTGAGGCTCAGATCCTTGAGGATTCCAATAGATGTCAATGTTGTCTCATATAATTGTACCACCCCTCTAGAGATGAGTTCATATTGGAGACCAAGTTGATTAGCTATTTGCTTGGGCATTACAAAACTACTTGCCCAAGAATCAATCCTAGAATTGTGCACCAATTTGTCTCCAATAATCAATGAAACATAGAATGGAGGATGTCTTAGGTTCTTACCTTGTTGTTCTCGATGGTTTTTCCCAGGTTGAGCTATGTTGGTAAGCACTTTCTCTTGCTTGTTAGGGGTGTGATTTGATCTTGACCAATTTTGTATAGTAGTCTTCAATAGATCCCTCTGCCTTGGAATGGCCAGTGACTCCCATAGTGAAACATTCACACTTGTCCTCTTCATTTGCTCAATGATGTTGAATGGGCTATCCTTTTGCTACCCCTTCCCAAGCACATTTATCTCTTGCACCTGGGCTATTACAACCGATGCCTGAGTAGGTCTTGAAGTTAGCTTGGATTGACTTTACACATTGGGATTTGTATTTTGAATGCTAATACCTTCTTTGAATGATGGAGGGTTGAGGACCACGAGCTTGGTGAATTTCCTTCTCTAATATTTCTCCTCTTAGACTATGTATTATAAGCTATACTTTGAGAAGGATTCTGATTCATTCCACAAAAGTCTTTAGCCTACCAATTGACAAGCATAGTTTCGTTTGGGGTCCCTCTTGCTGAGCTCCTTGCTATTGACTTTCTTCATGGCTAGGTTCTTGTGACACACCAACGGTTTGCACCATCAGAGCTTGATTTAATGCACCATTGAAGCACATCGATTGATTATGTGGCTGATTACATGGGAAACACCATTCATACTCTTGTGCCATGTTATTCTATGCTGGAACCAATCCCCTTGATGTTGAAACTATGTTTGGGTCATATGACCTGAAAGGTCTAGCAACTTGAGGTTTCCCTTGGTGTTGACTTTGATTTATAACTTGGGTTGGTGGTCTATTTTGCTGATATGGGGGTCTAGCCTGATACTGAGCTTGGGGTTGATATGGCCTAGAACTTTGAGCCTACTATATTTTGATGGTTACTAGCTCATTTCCTAGGTTTTGTAGTTGTTTCATCACTTCCTAAAGCTCCTTTGAGGTGTTAGATGATGAAGTGGAGGCTTCAACTGAACTTTGACTCCTAGGGGTGGGTATAGGAGCTAATGTGGGTGTTTGGCTGGTACCTGGGTTTCCTAACTTGGGGTAAAGGGGCATGGATGGCCTAGGGGTAAGTTTTTCAGCCTGAATCAAATGGTTCTCAGCTCCTATGGAAAGGCTATAGGATGCAGGTAAGGTTTTGCCCCCCATTGACTGAATCATTGAAGAAATATCAGAATTTAAAGCCATAAGAAAGTATAATAAGGCACCTTCATTAGTAGGCTTTACTTGTTGTTGGAATTCTATCTTGGGTTAGTTTAAATTTGAGGTTGAAATCCATCAGTTGATGATTTGGGGATCTCTTGATTGTTGTCAGTTTCTCAAACAAAGACAAGTTATCACCTTTTTCTCCAAACTAGTTGTGAAGAGTTGTGCATAACTGGTTTTAATTTTGAATAGAGTCTACTTCAATGCTCCTGAACCATTGTGAAGCTTTACCTTTGAGTGAAGAGGCTAACAACGTGACTATAATATCCATCTCATGGATCTCGTGGATTGTACAGACATTTGCAATATCTTGGACATGGTCATTAAGAGAAGTCTGGTTCTCCCTAGTGAAATATGGGATGTTCTTTAATGCTGTAATCGAGTTGGATTTTTACATTCAAGGTGAGTTGGACTGCTGCGGTGAAGTTGATATAAGGATTTGGTGAGCCATTCTTATCGCCCAAGTACCCTTCTTGTTTGAAAGAATGGCCTACTAGGAGGAGGTGTTGATAAGGATTCGCTTGGGGAGATGGAGACATCTGGGCTCTTCTTCTTTCCTTCTATCGGAGACAAGTGTATGTGTACAAACTATCCTTCCTCTCTTATTCTAGAACTTGTTTGTATCCTTCTCATGAACTTGCTTGGATTGCTGAAACAAATGGATTTGTTTCTTTTGGAGTTGCAAGATATATAATTTTAAAAATTCTTAAAAGTTAGAATCACAGCAAGTGCACATCAATCTTATTGTAATAAGATGGAGACTTCTCTGTCCCACCGGATATCCCAAAACTGTTAGTGTAAAATCATAGCACCCCCAAATGAGTTCTATAGATATTCTTTTCTAAGGCAAAGTCATTTGGTGTGATCCGCATAACATTGAACTTTCCCAAGGTGTGGGACCTTGCGAATTGAAAAGCTCTCCATATTAAAGGCTGGTTCCTATTCCTATGTTTAGGTGCAAACATGGTAACTTGCAAAGGATCTATCTCTATACCTAATCTAAAATTTACCAAGGAGACAGGGGATAAAAAGGGATATAAAAATAAGAAATGACTAAACTACAAGGTGATGCTTGAAGGAATGATGAACATTAGTTTTCTTTGATAGAAGCAAACAAAAAAATACATAGAATAATCAAGCACGAGATAACTAGATTTATAATGAAAGACTAGATGCAAGCATAAGAGATAGAAAGGATCTAGAATCGATCACAAATGTGTTTTATTGCTCGTAGATTGATACAATGCATTATAAAATAGTCAAGAGGAAAGAACATCTTTGTAATTTTAATGGAAGGCCTAAACCCACGAATTCCTTTTTTAGAAGGAAAAAAGAGCCGAAAAATAAAAGAATGTCCAACCCTTTACAATGAGTCTCAAGCCTATATTTATAGATTCGATACAGATGGGATAAAAAGAAAGAAGTGGGAAAAAAACTCCAAGCTCAACCACCACTATTTAATGTCTCCCTTAAAATATATTCCAAATCTATCTTGATTGCATCAAATACTTATTCAATGCCTCGAAGGATGAATAAGAGGTAGAGCAGATCGAATCCGATCTAGTTGTTGAGGCAAGAAGATACTGAATTAAAGGTCCAAAGAAAATTTTCCATTTTTCACCGACCAGGGCTTGAAAAAATGATTTTTTATCTTTCCATGGTGTAGAGGACGTCGAGAGCGCTTCCAACGGTGTAATATTTGCAATATTTTGAGCCCGAGTTGAAATATATTCCCCTTGAAGTTTGTATCAGTCCGTACAAATGGGCGAGTAAACAATCTAAAAAATGGATGTCCTTTTTAATACGGGGCATGTGGTCACGCAGTTAGGGAAAATTAGGTTTATGGTTCCATGATTATCTATTTCCTCCTTTTTCACAAACAAAATGCAAAACTCGAGGAAAACTCCCGTGGCCCGAAGCGTTCCACTTGGACACATGGCACCCTTTGGTTGGTTAGGGAGATGCGCTTCAATTTTTTATCTCTATCTTTTGACAAAAGAAATTTTTTCACCTTTTCCTCCGACTCCCCGATTTGACCTTGACTCGGGCTCAAATGTTAACTTTTTCCTTTGGGTAGAGTGTAGCCAGCCCATTTTACAACTTTTACACCATTTTGGAATAACAAGGGCAAAAAGCCAACTTTCCCCAATGGTCCACATTAGCTTCTTGCTAGTTTAGGCTTACCATGTGGCACTTCCTCCACTACCTATGTAATTTCTATATTTTGGTTAAACCCTTTAGTTGGCGAGGTCATATTTCTTGACATAGGATACGTGGGAGTCGACACTCATTTGGAAACCCTCTCTCAATTTGATCCTTGAATTAGCACCATTAAGACATTTGGCACTCTTCACCGGTCTGCCCCATGCATTGACTATTAAACCGACATCTGCCCCTTCTTTTCTGACCCTATTATTCAATTGTTGAGTCTACCTGTAACTTAAAAATGGATTTAAGACATGTAAACAAATCGATAGAGTCATTTCTCTTTGCATAGGGTCATTTAATATTTCTTAGCCCCTGCCACTCCATTATTGAGTCCTTCTACAACCTATTTACAAGATCTGAATGAGTTTTCTTAGGTTATTTCTATGTGGGGTCGTGACTGATCCAATATTTTTCTGGGGGCGAAATATGGATATTAATTTGGTGATTCATAGGGGTATCTTCCTGTTAGATGAAAAGACCAATTTCCATGTCATAATCATTGGGAATGGAGTCGAAAACAACTTAGTTTGATTTGATTCTTCCTCGATTCATGAGCCCAGTTGTTTACACTCTCGATTTTCATAAGTAATAAAACGAAGGTTTCTGAGAGTAGAAAATTGTTTTTACCTGGGGTTTCATCTGTCTCTCTGAATGGACTGCATAAGAGCAAAAAAATAGCACCACAACTATATACAAAATTTGAAATCATACATACTCCAAATAGAACATGTAGAGTGTGGAAATCACTTTGGAGAAAATAAACCGAAAGTATAGCAAAACAATGTGCACAAGCACTTAGAGGAAAAGAAATTAACTAATATGTACAAGGTGATAACCTTCCTTCTAGTAGATGTGTTTAAGATAGATTCCATTTACTGGAATTTGTAATTCCTCACCATCCAATGTAGACAATTGGAAAACATTGCTACTTTTACATCTTGTGACCATGTAGGGGCCACTCCAAATGGCATGAAACTTGGAATGCCTTCTGGTTTTTCTGATCTACATCCCATTTCAAAACCAGGTATCCTTCCTAGAAGGTCCTTTTTTTGCCTTTCTTATCAAAGCATCTCTTGATTGAGGCATGATCCTTATTTATTACTTGGAGTGCATGCTCTTGGTTTCTTCCAATTCAATCAGCTCTGCATACCTGGCCTCCATCAATTCAAATTTAAACATCTCTAGCTACTTCATGAGCTCCAATGCTATCAACTCAAGTGATATAAGCAACATTACCTCTTTCCCATAGACAAGTTTGAATGAAGAGTTGCATGTAGATCTCTTTGGTGTTATCCTATTAGCCCATAAGGCCAATTTGAGCTTTGTGTGCCAAGTTATCTAATTTTCGTCAAGATTTCTTTTGATGATCTTTAACGGAGTTATTGTTTATGGATTGAGCTTGGCCATTACCTTGAGGGTACTATTTTAATGAAGTGCTCAAGTAAGTCCCATTGTTAACAGCCCATCATGTGATCTTGGAACCTATGAATGCTAATGCATTGTCAGATATAATGGTGGTTGGCACTCCAAATCTTGTCACTATCCCTTCATAGAAATCTAGTATACTAGACTCATTAGCTTCCTTGAGAGCCACTGCCTCAGTCTACTTGGTGAAATAGTCTGTTGCTATCATAATCCATTTGTGGCCTTGGATCTAATTTCAATTGTTAAATCCAATGAAGTCCAATCCCCATTGCATGAAAGGTTGGTCGACTGAAATTGGGTGCAATGGAAGTGCTGCTAACTTTTCTTTGCCTTTGAAGAATGCACAATTCTTACACTTTTGATCCATGCATAGCAGTCACTAAACAATTTGGGCCAATAATAACCCACCTTCATGATCTTGAGTGCTATCACCCTTAGAGAAAAATGGACTCCAGCTGCTTCAACATGGAATTCTTGTAACACTCTCTCAACCTGATCTGTCTCAATGCATCTCAGCAGAATGCCATTGATGTCTCTTTTGAACAAGACACCATCAATAAGAATATATGAGATGGCATGTAGTTTAAAATGTCTCCTTTTTGCTTTACTCCTCCCATGAGGACACATTTTAGGAAGTGCACCATGTCTTGAGTCCAACAAGGAGTAGGTACATCATTATTTCCTTCCTCTTGATTATCATGTAGAAAAAAAAGAGCCTCCTTTTCACTGTTTGCTTCGTCTTGTTGACTTGAGGCTAGTTGTTCACACAACCCCTTCCCATGGACCAGCTTAGTGGCCTTGATCTCAATGTCATATTCCATGACATGAGTAATCCATTCTACACATTTTTCATTGGATCCTTGTTGAGAATGAATTTTGTAACTCCCACATGGGAGACAAAGAATTGGATTTTTTTAATTGAAACCAGATGATTAAATTTTTTAATCCTCTTATTACTTCCAGGACTTGCTTTTGATGGAGTATCTCACTTCATAGTCTTCAGACCTTGACTAAAAAAGCAATTGGTTATTCTATATCTTCTTTTTCTTTGAACTAAGATTATAGAAATTGTGTCACTGTCACCAAAGGCATACAATATGAAGTCTTTAGAGAAATATGGATTCACGAGAGTTGGGGCTTGTGATATAGCTTTTGATGGCCTCAAAGCTTTCCTTTCCTTCAGTTTTCCACCTGAATTCTAAGCTCTTCTTTAACATCAAAGTTATTGACATAACAAGGGTAGAAAAGTTTGGTACAAACCTACGGACAAAATTGATTTTTCCCAAGAAGCTTTGAAGAGCTTTCTTGTGGCTTGGAAATGGCAATGCTCTTATTGCTTCAACTCTCTCTGGGTCAATTGCCAATCCTTTGATAAAATATTTCCTAGAAGCTTGCCCTCATGGGCCAAGAATATGCATTTTTTAGGGTTCAATGATACCCCAAAGCTCCTGCATCTTCGAAACACCTATCTTAAGTGGAAAAGGTGGTCTACCGATTTTTGGAAAAAGCGTGATGTCATCTAGATATATCGGTATTATTTTATTTATCAGAGTCCTTTGAATGCCATATCCATTACCCTTTGAAAAGTGGCTCGGCATTGAACAATCCAAATGGCATTTTTCTATAGGCATAGGTGTCCCATTTGGTGGTGAAAGTTGTTTTGAACTAATCATATTCTTTCACCATGATTTGGTTGTACCCTAAGTAGCCATCTAGGAGGGAGAATCTCTCTGATCTAGACACCACTTGCAAGATCTACTCCATTGAAGGGAGTGGGTAGTGATCTTTGAGGAAGCTCTGTTTAAGTCTCGAAAATCTACACACAACCTAATCTCTTCATTTTTCTTCCGACTAGGACTAGGTTTTCAACTCAGACTTGAGTGTTTGATTGGAAATATGATACTTGCCTCTATCAGCTTGTTTATTTCTTTCTTCATCAAAGGCTCAATATGTGGATTGACTGGTCTCTACTTTTGCTTGATGGGCTGAGCAGCTGGATCTAGTTTGATTGTGTGTTGTGCTAGCTTTGGATTGAACCCTCTTAGGTCTTCATAGCTCCAAGAAAATACATCTAAAAATTCTTGGCAAAGTTGTATGAATTCATATCTTTCTTGCTCGGTGGCCACTTTGTCAATTTGAAGTGTTTTTCCTTATCCAAATAGGATTGAATTTGAATCCTCTCCTTTGATCTATATGTTATCCTTCTCTTTTCTAAACTGATCATTAGGATTGAAGATAGACTCCAATGTCACTAAGCCTTTGGGAAGCTTGTTTGTATGCAGTTGTACTATTTGATTCCCGTATTGCTGCTCTAATCTATTTTGATTTCTAGCTGAGAATTCAACTTCTTCTTGCAAAAAATTAATGATCTACTGATCATTCTCGAACACCTGCCAGCATGTGTTGTTATCTAGCACTATTGGCCTCACAAATATATGGATATGTGGTTGTTCTTTGTCTCTTTTGATGTTGTTGACCACATCAAATGTTTCTCCAACTGCTGCAATCCTATCAAAGCAACTTTGTTCTCCTTCCTAGGTATGGACACAATGTTGAAGGCCTCAAAATCCTCCATGAGATCCCATACCCTACTCTTGTAGTTCTTGAGCAGGTCATTCTTGTGCATTAAGTCCCTCGACCTAATTGGCAACTAGTTCACTATCACCAAACACTTACAAGTTCTTGATTCATAGCTTCCTTGCCCAAGTAAAGACTATGGACCAAAGCCTCATATTCAGTAGTGTTATTTGAGTAGAAAAATTGAAATATGAAGGTTGAATAATATTTCATACCTTTGGGGACACAATCATAGCTCCTCCTCCAGCTCCTTGTTATGTTTGTGGAGCTTGTTTTCATGTTAGAGTTTGGTACACCTTTATGTGTTACACTCGTATATTTTTACAGCGGTCCCACTCACCGGTGAGTGGGTTAAGGGGGTTCATGGGGTGAATTCCCAGAAGCAAATTTTCATGGGTGGTTTGTTAACCCATGGGTAATGGTAATCATTATGGATTTTTGGGCCCATGGTTTTTTCGGTACCCATTGTTTTGTAAAACCACCTCTTCGGCTACCTATTGATGTAATTATAAATAGATGGACATACAATATGATTTATATGAGTGTGTTTTGTGAAGGTGAATAGTGTGTGTGAATTCAAGTGAAAATTTGGGATGGTTTGTTGAAGCGTAGCTCCAAACAAGATCTCGATTATTGAATTGTGAAGACTGTTGGCTTGTAATAAAATATGAGCAAGTGTTCTTGGTGGATGTAGCCCACATTGGGTGAACCACGTTAAATATTGTCTTCATGTTATGCATATTTCATTTTTGTAATTCTATTCATACTTCTTATTATTGCGATTCTGAGGAATTATTCCGCATTAGATATTATTGATTCCTAACAATTGGTATCAGAGCCTGGTTTGGTTTGTTGAAGTGTTGAATCGTAGGGAAAGTTTTTAGCTTGAGTGGGAGCTATGGTAGATGATGGAAGATATAGGGTTGATAAATTCAACGGGTAGAATTTCATTCTTTGGAAGATGCGGATGGAAGATTACCTTTATCGAAGGATCTTTATACTCTGTTGTCTAAGAAGGTGAACAAACCCTCGAGTATGACAAAAGTGGAATGGGATTTATTGGATTAGAAGGCACTTGGAATGATCTGGATGTGTCGTTCATCTTCGGTATTATTTAATGTTTCAAAGGAAAAGACTACAAAAGAACCGATGGATGTATTAGGAAGTTGTATGAAAAACCCTCGCCTCTAATAAGATATTTTTAATGAAAAAGTTTTTTAATATGAAGATGTCTGAGAATGGTTTAGTAGAAAATCATCTAAATTATTTTAATACGGTTATAAATATGCTATCTTTGGTTACAATAGAATTTGATGAAGAAGTTAGGGCTTTATTAGTTTTGTGCTCTTTACCTGAGAGTTGGACTAGCCTAGTAATGGTAGTAAGCAACTCGGTTCCTACTAACTCAAAGTTGAAGTTTGAGGATGTTGTAGGGGTGATTCTAAGAAAGGAAATTCAAAGAAAAAGGTCTTGTGAATCTTCTACTTCATGGAATGCTTTGACAGTGGAAACTAGAGGGAGATAGAAGAATAGGGAAATTATGGAAAATCAAAGGATCAGGCAAGGTCAAAATCCAAAAGCAAGATAGTATGTTGGCACTGTGGAAAGTCGGGCATGCGAAGAATTTGTTTGGAGCTTGAGACAAGAAGAAACAACAGAAGAAAACAAGGAGGAAAATGTGGCATTGGGTAATGTATGCGGGATGATTTGATTCTTTCTTTGCATAATAGTGAATCTTGGGTTTTAGATTTAGGGGCTTCTTTTCATGCTACTCCACATAGGCATTATTTTTTTGATTATGTTTAAGGGGATTTTGGGCATGTTTTTCTTGGTGATGATGAGCCTTAAGTATAGTTGGAAAAGTTTTTGTTGAGTTAAGATGTAGAATGGGAATACATGGCTATTGAAGGATGTCAGACATGTGCCTACATTAAGGAGAAATTTGATATCGGTGGGGAAATTGGGAAGTGATGTTTTGTTTATGATATTTATAGCTGACTCTTGGAAGGTTACCAAGGGTGCTCTTGTTGTGGCAAGAGGTAAGAAGGTTGGAACCTTGTATTTAACCACTGATAGTACTAATAATTGTAATCTTGTGGATTCAGATGTAGATACAACATTATGGCACTATAGGCTCGGTCATATGAGCCATAAGGGCATGGACATCATAAAGAAGAATTTGCTTGGATATACAGAAATAGGTTTGGATTTTTGTGAGAACTACATATAAGGGAAATAGAAGCGAGTAAGGTTTCTCAAGGTTGGACCTATGAAGAAAGAGAGTAAGTTAGAGCTAGTACATTATGATGTGTGGGGCCGGCTTAGGTATCATCTCTTGGGGGCTCAAGTTATTATGTTACTTTTATTGATGATGCAACAAGGAAAGTTTGGGTTTATTGTATTAGAAACAAATCTGATGTATTTGATACTTTTGTTAAATGGAAAGCCTTGGTAGAGAATGAAACAGGTCTTAAGTTAAAATGTCTCAGGTCAGATAATGGAGGGGAGTATTACAGTAATGAATTTGATGATTATTGTTCTAAGAATGGAATCCGAGAAAAGATAGTTCCAGGAACCCCACAGCAGAATGGGGTGTTAGAAAGGATGAACAAAACAATAATGGAACGTGCTAGGAGCATGAGGATACATGTAGGATTGCCTCTTTATTTTTGGGCAGAAGCGGTGAGCACAGTTGTGTACTTAATAAACAAGAGGACCCTCAAGTGCCTTGGATGGAGGCATACCTGAGGAGGCTTGGTATGGTAAGAAAGTCGATTACTCATTTCTTAGAGTCTTTGGATGTGAGGTGTTTGTTCATATTGACAAGGATGATAGGACCAAGCTAGAGGATAAATCAGAAAAATGCACTTTTATTGGTTATGGTGGTGATGACTTTGGATTTAAATGTTGGAGTATTAAGGACAAGAAAATCATTCGGTCTAGGGATGTGGTCTTTAATGAGAAAGTCATGTATAAGCAATAGTTATAGGAAAATAGGGAAGAATCCAAGAAAGAATATGTAGTGGTAGAGGATCTTCTAGATGGGACAGTGACCCATGAATCAGTTCAGGAACCTACTCAATAGGAACCCCAAACTCCTACAGTGAGGAGGTCTTCTAGGGTAAGAAAAGAACCTGAACATTTTTCTCCTTCTCTTTATTATTTATTACTCACTGATAGTGGAGAGCTAGAGAGATTTGATGAAGCAATGCAGGTAGATGCCAGTAAGAAGTGGGAGTAAGCCATGGATGAGGAGCATAAGTCTCTCATGGAGAACCAGACTTGGGATTTGGTGAAGCTACCGTAAGGTAAAAGAGCATTTAGAACAAGTAGGTGTACGAGAGTTAAACATGAAGAAGGAGGAAAGAAAATATATAATGCCCGGTTGGTGGTCAAGGGGTTTGCATAGAAACAAGGTGTATATTTTGATGATATATTTTCTCCGTAGTAAAAATGACTTCTATATTAGAGATGTTCTTGGAATAGTGGCGCGAGAAGATTTACACTTAGAAAAGTTAGATGTAAAGACTACATTTCTCCATGGTGATTTGGAGGAAGAGCTATATATACAACAGCCGAGAAGGATATGAAGTCAAAGGTAAAGAGGAGATGGTGTGCAAACTGAAGAAGAGCTTGTATGGCCTGAAACAAGCTCCACGTCAATGGTATAATAATTTTGATAGCTTCATGATGGATCAAGGTTATATTAGATGTCATTCTGACCATTGCATGTATACAAATAAATTTGAGGATGGAAGTTATATTATCATGTGTTTGTATGTTGATGACATGTTGGTTGTAAGTAAAAACATGTAGGAAATAAAAGTACTCAAGAAACAACTAAGTGAATCCTTTGATATAAAGGATTTGGGGGTAGCCAAACAAATCCTTGGTATGAGGATAACTCGGGATAGGAAGGAACGGAAGCTGACTTTATCTCAGGAAGAGTACATTAAGAAGGTATTTGATAGGTTTAACATACAGGATGCTAAATCGGTTGGGACTCCTTTGGCAGGCCATTTTCGAGTTATCAAAGCAGTAGTGTCCCAAGGATAGAGCGGGAAAGAAACCAGATGTCTAAGGTACCTTACTCATCAGTGGTTGGAAGTTTGATGTATGTTATGGTGTGCACTAGGCTTGATATTGCCCATGCAGTGGGAGTTGTGAGTAGATTTATGAGTGATCCAGGTAAAGAGCATTGGCAAGCAGTAAAGTGGATCCTTTGGTATTTGAGAGGGACCATGGGGACAATTTTGTGCTACAGTGGATCAGACACCACTTTACGTGGTTATGTAGATTTAGACATGGCTAGAGATGTTGACAACAGGAGGAGCATGACAGGTTATATTTACACTATAGGTGGGACAACAGTGAGATGGATTTCACGACTCGTGAAGTGGTGGCTTTGCTTATCAACCATGGAGGATAAGTATGTTGTTGCCACATGAGGCAAGTAAAGAGATGATTTAGTTACAAAAATTGCTTGAGGAGTTGGGGCATAAACAGGAGGAATGTAAGATTTATAGTGATAGTCATAGTGCTATACACCTAGCTAAGAACTCTAATTTCCACTCCGGGAAGAAGCATATACGATTGAGATATCACTTAATCCAGGACATATTTGGAGGAAGATAAGTTGAAGTTGGAGAAGATTCATACCAGTCAGAATCCTACAGACATGATGACCAAGGTGGTCATAAGGGATAAACTAAAGCTATGTTCAGATTTGGTTGGCCTTCGCGGATGACAGTGAAGGGTTGAGAAGCTTGCTCAGTGGAAATCAGTCTCCAAGTGGGAGATTGTTATGTTTGTGGAGCCTGTTTTCATGTTAGAGTTTGGTACACCTTCCATGTGTTACACTCGGATATTTTTACAGCGGTCCCACTCACCGGTGAGTGGGTCAAGGGGGTTCGAGGGGGTGAAGCCCTAAAGCAAATTTTCATGGGTGGTTTATTAACCCATGGGTAATGGGTAACTGTTATGGGCTGTTTTTGGGCCCATGGTATGTTTGGTACCCATTGTTTTGTAAAACTACCTCTTCGGCTACCTATTGATGTAATTATAAATAGATGCACATACAATGAGGATTTATATGAGTGTGTTTTGTGAAGGTGAATAGTGTGTGCAAATTCAAGTGCAAACACGGGAGGGTTTTTGAGTGCAGCTCCAAACAAGATCTGATTATTGTAACTATGAAGGCTGTTGGCTTGTAATAAAATTTGAGCAAGTGTTCTTGGTGGATGTAGCCCACATTGGGTGAACCACGTTAAATATTGTCTTCGTGTTATTCAGATTTCATTTTTGTAATTCTATTCATACTTCTTATTATTATTACAATTCTAGGAATTATTCCACATTATATATTATTGATTCATAACACTCCTTGTCTACTCCTTGAGCCATCAAAGAAAAATTGCCATACCTCATTGTCTTCTTTATATTACGGCTTAATTAGGTCAACAAGAGGATTATAATCTTCATGTGGATAGTAGACACCTATCTTAGATTCTTTCATCTCCTTATAGGGGTCAAAAGCATGTCTTTCTTTGGGTGACTCATTAAGAGTCAAGTCTGGGATACATCCCACCTTGGTATCTACTTCACAAGTGCTTAGGATGTCTTCTTGATCAAAATATGAGTAGTTGGCATTTATTGAGCTAGGCACATAAGATTCAATATGATAATCAGCAATGGGATTAGATATGATTGTGGCCTTTGCCCCATACCTTGTTCTAAAGAGCATATGTGACCAATCAGTAGATAGATAGCCTCCAATTTTGGCAGTGAAGTCACTGGAAAACACAAAGTAAAATGTAGTGGAAAATCTATGATTGATACGTTCTGCAAAAAAGTCACATTAGGGCAAGCATGTAGAGTGAGGATCAGATCCTTGAGGATTCCAATAGTTGTCATTGCTATCCCATCTAATTGCACTACACCTCTAGAGATGACTTTATATTGGAGACCGATTTGATCAACTATTTTTTGACAATTACGAGAACTACTTACCCCATAATCAATCATAGAATTGTGCACCAATTTGTCTCCTATAATCAATGAAACATAGAATGGAGGAGGTTTCAGGTTCTTACCTTGTTGTTCTCAATGGTTTTCCCTAGGTTGAGTTGTATTGGTAAGAAATTTATCTTGCTTGTTAGGGGTGTGATTTGAGCTTGACAAATTTTGTATAGCGAGTCTCTATAGATCCCTCTCCCTGGAATGGCTAGTGACTCCCATAGTGAAATGTTCACACTTATCCTCTTCATTTTCTCAAAGATGTTGAATGAGCTATCATTTTGGTGCCCCTTCCCAAGCACATTTTTATCTTGCACTGGCTATTACAACCGGTGCTGAGTAGGTCTTGAAGGTAGCTTGGATTGAATTACATTAGGAGTTGTATTTTGAATGCTAATACCTTGCTTTGAGCGATGGAAGGTTGAGGACCACCGAGCTTGGTGAATGTCCCTCTCCAATATTTATCCTCTTAGACTATGTATTAGAAGCTATAATTTGAGAAGGATTTGATTCATTCCACAAAAGTCTTCACCTACTAATTGACATGCATAGTTTCATTTGGGGGTCCCTCTTGTTGTTGACTTTCTTAATTAATGGCTAGGTTTTTGACACACCAATAGTTTACACCATTAGAGCCTTATTTAATGCACCATTGAAGCACATCGAATGATTATGTGGCTGATTACATGGGAAAAACCATTCATACTCTTCCGCCATGTTATTCTATGATGGAACCAATCCCCTTGATGTTGAAACCATGTTTGGGTCATATGACCTGAAAGGTCTAGCAGCTTGATGTTGCCCTTGGTGTTGACTCTAATTCTGACTTGAGTGGTGGTCTATTTTGCTGATATGGGGAGTGCTCAGCGATCTGACATGAGGTGGGGCCGATATGGCCTAGAACTCTAAACCTACTATCTTTTGATGGTTACTAGCTCATTTCCCATGTTTTGCAATTGTTTCATCACTTCCTGAAGCTCCTTTGAGGTGTTAAATGATGAAGTGGAGGCTTCTGCTGAACTTTGACTCCTAGGGGTGGGTATAGGAGCTAATGTGGGTGTTTGGCTGGTACCTAGGTTTCATAACTTGGGGTAAAGGGGCATGGATAGCCTCGGGGTAAGTTTTTCAGCCTAAATCAAATGGTTCTCAACACCTATGGAAAGGCTATAGGCAACAGGTAAGGTTGTGTCCCCCTATTGACTGAATCATTAAAGAAATATCAGAATTTAAAGCCCTAAGAAAGTATAAGAAGGCACCTTCATTAGTGGGCTTTACTGCTGTTGGAATCATGCCCTAGGTCCATTGAAATCTGAGGTTGAAATCATCAGTTTCTCATTCGGGGATCTCTTGATTGTTGTCATTTTCTCAAACAAAGACAAGTTATCACCTTTTCTCCAAACTAGTTTTGAAGAGCTGTGCATAGCTGGTTCCAATTTTGAATAGAGCCTGCTTCAAGGCTCCCAAACCATTGTGAAGCTTTAACTTTGAGTGAAGAGGCTAATAACTTGACTGCAATATCCATCTCATGGATCTCATTGATTGTATAGACATTTGCAATATCTTAGACATAGTCACCAAGAGAAGTTTGGTTCTCCCTAGTGAAATATGGGATGTTCTTTAATGCTACAATCGGAGCTAGATTTTGTACATTCAAGGTGAGTGGGCTGATACCAGTGAGGTTGACATAAGGATTTGGCTGAGCCATTCTGATCAGCCTAAGTACCCTTCTTGTTTGAAATAATGGCCTACTAGAAGGAGGTGTTGAGAAGGCTCATGCTTGGGGAGATGGAGACCTCGGGCTCTTCTTTTTCCTTATATCGGAGAAAAGTGTATGTGTATAAACTATCCTTCCTCTCTTGTTCTAGACGACCTTGTTTGTATCCTTCTCATGAACTTGTTTGGACTACTAAAACTAGTGGAATTTTTTTCTTTTAAGTCGCAAGATATACAATTTTAGAACTTCTTAAAAGTTAGAATCACAACAAGTGAACATCAATCTTACTTGTAATAAGATGGAGACTTCTCTGTCCCACGGGCATCCCAAAATTGTTAGTGTAAAATCACAAAGCACCCCAAAATGAGTTCTATATATCTACTTTTATAATGCATAGTCATTTGGTGTGATCCGCATAACATTGAACTTTCCCAAGGTGTGTGACCTAGAAAATTGAAAATCTCTCTAGAATAAAGGTTGGTTCTTATTCCTCTGTTTAGGTGCATACGTGAGAACTTGCAGAGGATCTATCTCTATACCTAATGTAAAATTTGCCAAGGAGACATGGATAAAAAGGGATATAAGAAATAAGAAATGACTAAACTACAAGGTGATGCATAGAAGGAATGATGAACATTAATTTTGCTGATAGACACAAACCAACACACTACATAGAAGAATCAAGCACGAGATAACCGGATTTATAATGAAACACCAGATGTGAGAAGGAGAAATAGAAAGGATCTAGAATCAACCAGAAATGTGTTTTATTGCTGTGCAAATTGATACAATGCATTACAAAACAGCCAGGAGCCAAGAGCATACTGTAATTTTGATAGAAGGCCTAGACTCCATGAATTCCTTTTCTAGAAGGAAAAGAGATCATGCAAAACAAAAAAATGTCTAACCCTTTACAATGATTCCCAAGCCCTGTATTTATAGATTCGATATAAGGGAGAAAAAGAAAGAAGCAAGAAAATAGCTCCAAGATCAACCACCACAATTTAATGTCTCCCATAAAATCTATTCCAAATCATCTTGACTACATCAAATTCTTATTCGGTGTCTCGAAGGAGGAAGAAGTGGCGGAGAATATTGAATCTGATTTGGTTGTTGAGGTAGGAAGATATGACATTAAAGGCCCAAATATGTTTCTCCATTTTCACCTACGGGGCCTAAAAATGATTTTTATCTTTCCATGGCGTAGAGGACGTCGAGATGCTTCCAATGGTGTAATATTTGTAATATTTTGAGCCTTGAGTTGAAATATATGCCCCTTCAAAGTTTGTATTGGGTCTGCCCAAATGGATGGGAAAACAATTTGAAAAATGGATCTCCTTTTAATATGGGGCACGTGGCAGCCAGATTAGGGAAAAATCAGGTTTATGGGTCCATGATTTATCTTTTCCCCTTTTTCTACAAAAAAATGCAAAACTCAGAAAACTCCCATGGCCTCGACGCTCCGCTTGGACACATGGCACCCTTTGGTTGGTTGGGGAGATGCACTTCAATTTTTATCTCTGTCTTTTTGACAAAAGGAAAATTTTCACCTTTTCCTCCGACTCCCTGCTTTGACCTTGACTCGGGCTCAAATGCCTACTTTTTCCTTTGAGCATATTTGTTGCCCATTTTTGTAACTTTTACACCTTTGGAATAACAAGGGAAAAAAACCAACTTTCCCCCCGATGGCCCGCTTTAG
This sequence comes from Taxus wallichiana var. yunnanensis, assembly GCA_018340775.1. Lineage (NCBI taxonomy): Eukaryota > Viridiplantae > Streptophyta > Pinopsida > Cupressales > Taxaceae > Taxus > Taxus wallichiana. The sequence continues at coordinate 222,332,105 of CM031235.1, forward strand.
CGCTGCTAGTTTAGGCTTGCCACACGGTGCTTCCTCCACTGCTTATGTAATTTCTATATTTTGGTTAAGTCCTTTGCTTGGTGGGGTCATATTTCTTGACTTGGGACACGTGGTAGTCTGGTGCTCATTTAGAAACCCTCTCTCAATTCGATCCTTTAATTAGCGCCGTTCGGACACTTGGCACTCTCTCGTCATCCGCCCATGCATTGACTATTCAACCGACTTTGCCCCTTCTTTTCGACCCTATTATTCCATTGTTGAGTCTACCTGTAACTTGAAAATGTATTTAAGACATGGAAATGGCTTGATAGAGTCGTTTATTTTGCATAGGGTCATTTAATATTTCTCATCCCCCGCCACTCCATTGTTGAGTCCTTCTGCGACCTATTTACAAGATCTGAATGAGTTTTCTCAGGTTCTTTCTATGTGGGGTCATGGCTGATCCAATATTTTCCCGGGGGGTGAAATATGGATAGCAATAACATATGTTGTTTTTCATAAATGGTTAAAATCACCTTTGTTTGTGATGAGAACAACTATTTTGGATTTGTCTCTTTTTCATGAACTTTTGCTCCAATTTTTATCATGATTCACTTACCAAAAAGCTCAGAAATGAAAAATGAAAATTTATGTCTAGTAAGAGCTTTGGGTATGGAGTTACTCAGGGTAGAATATTGATAAAAAAATCAGTCCTTCATATCTTGATAAACTGAAAACTTCATCGTGTAAAAACTAGTTTGAGAGAAACTAAATTTTTTGGAGACCCTTCCCTCTAAATTTTAGATGATTTCACTGTCGGTTCGGGAATTTGAATTGTTTTTGAAGATGGTAGAATGGTGATGAAAAACACAGCCCTCTATATCCCTAAAAATAGGGACTTCATGGCATGAAATCTAGTTCACCCAAAACTATATTTTTGAAAGATCATTCCTTCTAATTTTTGTTCGATTTCTCCCACTATAACCCTTAAAAGTGGAGAGGTAGCTCACTAATTTTTCCACTATTGTGTCATGGTGGCCATTAATGGAGCTTGAAATTTACAGGTCTGGTTTTTGTCTCTGTTCATGATGAAATCAACTCCATTGCAATAGGTTTTTGCTTCTTGTCTCACTAGTGAAATTTCTCTTCGATCGGTTGTTGGTTTGACGGGAAATTGAGATTTTTTCTTCATGGAGCTGGAAGAAAAATTTATTTTTATGAGCATTCCTTGTTGTGAATGGGAGGTTTGAATAGGATTTTTAATGGATTTCAATAGATAATAACTCAAAAACATATGGTTTGTCAATCTGTGCACCGGTTTGCAAGATATGTTCAAATCTTTGTTTCACGGTAATGGAGGTTTATGAAGAATTCCTTCGCTCTTCTCTTTGATTCTTCATTCCTATGAATATTTCAATAAATATATTATTTTAAACCTATGCATATTCATGGAGTGGAAGGTTTGGTTTCCATGGTGGAGCTGGTTTGGAAGAACAATGGTGGACTGAGGTGTTCTCTGTAACTTTCTTCTGGCAATGGAGAAGCAGTTAGAAGTAGTAAGAAACAACCATGAGTTAGAAAATTTTCAAGTTTTGGAGTTGGAGTTAGGTACATTTTCATGTCCCTAACGTCCCTCACCTCAAAGGGATGTGAGGGACATCAATTTCCATGGTGATCAAGATGACGACACATGGCGGCGATATGATGACAGGAGCGAGAGCTAGAAAATCAACTTTAAAGCACTGAGGGGATGGAAGTGGGTCACATGGGTGACCAGAAGTTTCCCCTAGAGGGATGGGTGAATTTTTAATGTTTTATGTCCCGACATGTGAGGAACATTGAAATCCATGGCACTCTTAGAGTGACACATGGTAGAGATTCGACGGTAGGGAATTTGAGTTCTAATAACACCCATGGGCTAAGTGATGAACTTGAAGGTCGCATGAGGTCTTAGAGGTAATATGGGGGATGGAAACATTTTTTCATGGTTGATGTCCCTAAAATTGATGGAATTTAGGGACACAAAATCTTGCCAAGCTCCTAGAGATGAGAGGTGTCCACCCAAAATTTGGCTAACTCCCAAACTCACTGCAAGAGGACAACTTGAGACGATGATAAATTGATATCCCAATGGAATTTTTGGGTGAAATTTTATATGATCCCGACTCAATATGGAATTCGAATCCCATGGTGGTGGTATCATCTCTTGATTCATCCATTTTATCCCTGAAAAATCAGATTTTTGATTTGGTAATCCACTTTTGCATGAGAAAAACTACTTGCAGACCTAATGCGCCAAAGTGTTGTGAAAAAATGATTTCACCATATTATAGGGCTTGGAATTATATTTCGTAGATGTTATTTTTCTTCTAACTCCATTCGGAGCTCCGGAATCAACTTGGTAGCTTAATGGTTGTTTTGGCCTCAACTGCACCTAAATAGGCCCATGAACCCTAATTTTGGTGAAACTACCTCAACTTCTTTGAACCCTTCCAGAATATTGTAAAATCACTTTCATGATGTCCCAAGACATTTGAATAACCTTTACATCCATTTTTGCTTTTCTACTCCGCTCCATGGGGTTACTCCAGCCCTATGAAGGCCAATGATAGCCCTTCCCACAACTGCATGTAGCTTGCAATTTTTAATGAACTCCTAAAATCACCTAGGGGGAATGAATGGAATTTCCTAAATCACCTAGGGGGATGAGATAACATTAATCGAGAGGTCACTTGGAATGAATGGATAGACCTGGGGTGTCTTGGAATGATAGGACTTGAAAAAATTAACACAAGGGTATAATTTTCATGCTCAGAAATTGTTAATTTTCTTGTTGCACATTTGCATGAAAACATGTAAAACATGGTGAAAAGATCAATTCAAAACAATTTTCCACTCTCATAAAACTCAATTGATAATAATTTTATAATGAGAATGATCATTTCAAACATGAAAGTTTAGCTCCGTGTTAAGGAAATGCTTTAGGTGGATTCAAGGGTGAGAGATTCAAGTTTCAAATAAATTTTCAAAATATCAAGATGACTCCATGCCTAATGGATGATTCAAGGATAATGATCTATTCAATCTAGTAGGAAGATTACCCCATTGGGTCACCAAAATTTTATCCAATTTTTACCTCTTGTAAATTGGCCAACTTGAAAAATATAGAATATGGCAATATGATGGAACCTTGGAGAACAAACTAGAGAAAATAGGTAAATTTCATGATTTAGGGAACTTGCATTTATTTTGGGGCATCCCTCTCCTTCTTTATAGGATTTAAAAGTACAAACACTTAGAAAATTTCATTAAAATGGAAAAAAATAGTGTATTATGGATAATGCGGGTTCGGTGGAAAAAGGAAAGCAGTTCCCATAGGCCTTAGGTTCTCTGCATGAGCCTTTTGGTTGCAGGAAAAAGTAACTAGTGTGGTGTAGGAATGGGAGAGTAACGGGAACCAAGGGGAAGATGAAATGCTTCCTCGGGGCCTTAGGCTCTTCACATGGGAAATAAAATAGTGTTGCGGGAAATCGGGGATGCGAGATAAAACACGTAACGATGAAACGAGTTCAATGAGTTATAAATTCCCCACATTACTATTCGAGCCAAAAAAGTGGTATTGAGTAGTAAGGGGATGCATGAAAATAACGAGAATGAAGGAATAAAGTGGGGAGACAATGTTGTGGAAGGAGAGAGTGGTGTAGGAACAATGGAGTGGGTGGAACTGTTCCACGATTAAACCCGAGGTCGAATATATAATCAAAGCGCAACCGATGGACAATGCAAATAAGTAAGGTATCGAGAGAACTAATTAAACCATTCCTCTCTTCCATTTGTTCCCCAATTAGCCACTTCACCTGCATCTATAACAAATGTATTATTGGACTATGGGGAATTGTAGAGACCCCGTGTTCCTCCTAAGTCCCGAGAAATCCACATGGCCATAAATTTCACCTGTGTGCTCCAAATTTCATAAAATTTAACTTTTGGAAATCTATTAGCATGTACTAAACCATGAAAACTAGCTTTTCTCAATTTAAGTAAATGTAGGTGGGTGAAAAGAGGAAATACTCTCTAGCATTAAAATACATAGCTTAAGGTAGCTCAACCACCCAATTTGATGAAGTATGGTGCCCATTCCTTCTCCTATAAGAAAAGTACCATTGGGAATGGTATTTTAAGGGTGTCGATACCTATTTTTAGAGATTTAATGCATATTTTTGGTGGGTGGAAGCAAGAATTTGAGTTTCATCTATTTTCCATCCTCTCTCTCTTTCTCTAATTTTCTATCAATTGTAAAATGAGGTGCACTTGTAAAGTTGGATACACTTAGAATCCAAAGGCATCATTTCAAAGTGTTACACAAGTGTTCTTGAGTTTCAGGCCTCATATTTAGACTTTGCAATGTGTTCATTCCTTATTCCTTCATTTTAATGATATGTGTATCTTCTAAAGGCAATAAAATACTTGTTTTGTGGCTATTATTCTACTAGCTAAATTAGTGTTTCATTACATTTCTTTTCCTTTTCATCTACTTGTAGGTATGTTGTGTGTTTTTATTAACTTTTAAGGGTTTACTTCTATTGTGTATTGTGTTAAAATGGAATTTTGAATGTTTCTTTGTCTTGTGGCTCTCAAATCTAGTATCCCCTCCTTCATTTTATTCCATTTTCCCACATTTGAGAGTGTTTTTCCCTTGTTCTTGGTGGTATCACTTCCTTATAGTTTAGGATTTTAGTTTTATGCATCTCCTTCTCACAATGGTCACTTGGAATCATAGAGTAGAGTTAGATAGATGCATTTCCCTTATAAGGAGTAGCTTTAGTAGTAAGAATAAGTAGAGGAAGTCAACCTTCTCTTGAGGTTTGTCTTAGTGAAATTTCTACAACATGGAGATAATTCCATGTTGTCTCAAATCCCCAAATCATTCTAATTTGGGATGGGTGTAATTTTGAGCTCCAACAAGTAACTCCTCATTTCATCATGGGAGTATGACATGTCTAGGCATGGGAGTTACATAATAATCCCCATATGTACTTTCTCCTTTTGATCTCTAAGTAGGAGTAGACCCTTTATTTTTGCATGATCAATTTTCTTATGGTTAATTTATTTTCTAATTACTTGGAGTATTATTTGATTTCCATTCAAGTGCAACAACCTTGATGTGTATACATTCCATTGACCATCATGTTTCAAACTCTCATATGGTATGAGATCAATTTTTTTTGGTAAATGTGTTACTTGATACAGCCTAGAATTTACCAGATAACACCCTAGTCACACTAGCACATCACTTAGCCTGATCGAGCTCTCACCCAAAGTGTGCAAGGTACCAGGTCCCTCTTTAGGGTTATTGTAGTAGGATGTTAGCAAGATGAAGGAAGAAACATATAGATTCATAACTAATCCATCATTCTATAATGCATGCTACACTCAGATCTATGAAAGGATAAGCTTAAACAACAATAACGATTGAATTAATAACATGCACTACGCAACTTGATATAGAATGACATTAGATTCAACCAATATCTTCCATCTATTAATAAATACAGAATCTCCTTACAGTAATGTCAATCTATACCGATGCGTGTATGGAATTGATACAGATAATTCAATCATATGCATATATATCTTTACCACACATTCATACACACACTTTGTATACTCTCTGTTACACACACACAAACTGTATATTCTCTGTTACACACACACACACCTTACTATGTACCTAACATCATATATATAGGGTGGGGACTTTCCCTTCACCACTTATCTATTCCAGAAATAGGTCACATGCTATTGATAGCCACATGCCATTTTTAGGCATAGCCCCACATGCAAGTGTGCTATCTATCGACCTCTTGTAGTTAACTAAAGTTTCAATTTTCTTCTTAGATCGTCTCCATGCAAAAACACTTCGATCTTCTCCTCTAAAGATAGATAATGCATGGTATGCACATCTCTGCATCGTTTGTGTGTTCCGCATGCCATCTTCTAGAAATAGGTATCCATGCTCAAAATCAGCTAAGTCCTAAAAGCTAAACTTGCCTTCCACGTGCGGGTCCTTCCCGTCCTTCTCGCGCCTTGATCCTAGATTTCTCTCACATATAGAATCCTTATGTGTTCTCTAACAAGTATTCTCGATAAACATTACTCATCTGCTTTTTTAATAATTAATCTAAATTTCATAGTTTATTAGCTCTTTGTACAAGTTTCTTAAATCTATATCTATTTTATGCATGTTGATATTAATGTAGGCTAATCTCATTTTTGGATTTTGCTAATGTTTGTATAGATAGGTGTTTTATAGCTAAATATGGATATCAATGTTAAACTTGGTGGAAGGCTATTTTTCGAGATATATTCTCTTTGGTATTGTTTTTGGTTTATTTTCTCCACCTAGCTTAGACCTAGGCTCCTTGGTTCCTGTCAAAATATTATTTTCATGTTTACCTCCCTACCCCTATTCACTGTATCATTATCAATATCATTTCCTTACTCTTGGCTCTCACTAATCCATGCTCAACTCAACCAAGATACCTTGGTCTTGGTCTTATCCTCTACACCTCATCCCACCTATCGAGATCTATATTATACCACAAGATCACTTTATGTTTCTTGGGATTGGCCCATGTTGCATGCCTTAACCTCACCATTGAGCTTGACCTTGTTTTACGTACTCAAGAACCTTGCATTCATTCATACAATCCTTATTTACCCATAGAGCTTATTGCTTGGTCATTGGTATTCTCATTGTCATCCCCGTAACATCCATCAAGTTCATGTTTCAGTTGGTACCCTATTTGATCTTGTTCGTAGTATTTGTAGCTCATCATCCTACCCCGCAATAGGTAGCACAATCCTTGATCATCCACCTAGCTGATTTTCTCTTCCTTGAGCTCTTGAATGCTTGATTTGGCCTCTTCATTAGGGTTAAACATATGTGATGGTACCACACATACCCACATTTCCTTGTCATTGCTTTGATCCCACTTGTATTTTTCTGTCTCATCCTCCTTGTTCTTGTCTCTACCTTAGCTCAATATCCTCCTTCAAAAATGCCTCTACCCGTCTATCCCAATCACGTGAGTTGGGAAACCATTTACCTTCCTTGATCCCTCTTCTTGTACCACTTTTCATAATCCTTAACCATTTTTAATTTTGAAAAATCCCTTCCCTCTTTTTAAAATTAAGCACGTAGTTTTTAAAAATTGTATAAGGTTTTTTTTTTAAACCTAGCTTTGGTTTTTTAAAACTATGGTGTAAATTTTACTGAGCAAAAAAATTGTAATTAAATTGGTCACTATTATTGCAAGGGTAAACCTGATTATTAATTTTTGAGTGATATGGAGTGGGACTGGGAGCGAGAGTAGAATTTTCTAGAAATTTAAAACAAAGGTTTTGAGTGGGAATCTTCAGTGGGTCGAAGAGAAAGCAGTGAATAGTCTCGACACCAGGTTAATGATCACGTGATTTCTGCTCCCAAGGACAATAAGGAAAAGGATGGGGCTTTGAGCACATGGGCTGAACATTTGGTCGGAAAAATATTAGACAAGGTGATTTTGGAGGGGCTGGAACTATCTAAGGAGAAAGGTAACTTATCCCTTAAAATCCCTGAGACTCTTTTGGTAAGAACAAAAGCCTCCATGGAAATGCTATCTTTGCAAAATGCCTTGGCTCTAGACCAAATATTGACTACTTTAGGGGTTGGGTCAAGAGACGTTGGGTGTCCAATGGAAATGTTGAGGTTTCCACTTATGCAAATGGTTTCTTCCTTGTTTCTTTACCTAGCAAAGATCAAGTGGCAAAGATTCTTTCTGGAGGTCCCTAGTTTATTGGAAAATATCATGTGGTTGTTCAGAAATGGGAACCGGATTTTAACCCATTTGTGATATCTGTCTCTGAGTTCCCTATTTGGGTCAACCTTTCAGGCTTACCCCTGGAGTTTTGGGAGCCGAAAGTCCTTATTGGCATTGCTTAAAATCTGGGAAAGCCAATAGCTTTAGATCCGGTCACTAAGGCTAAATCTAGATTAACCCACGCCAAATTCTATGTCAATATGGGTCAAGATGCTCCCTTAGAAAGTAATATCAAACTCTTGACTTCTGTAGGGGTTTGGTTGTAGAGATTTGATTATGATTCATCCCCCTTTTCCTATAGAAAATGTAAATAGGTGGGTCACGATCACAGGAATTGTTCTCTTCATAAGAAAAAAATTGATCCCATTGTCATCCACAAAAGACAAATAATAAGGAGGCAAAGGAATGGAGGCTGATTGGAAAAAATGGAAAAGTTGTAGAGATAAAGGATCCTCTTAACATCCAGAAGGTGGTCAAAGAAGTCATTCCCTCGAGTCATCATAACACCCCCTGCAAGGAACTGGTGGTCTCCGGTTTCCTTGAAGCCAATAAATTTGAAGCTGAAGATGAGAATGAGAATGAAAATGAAAACCTAGACTTTGAGGAGGGGATTCTGAATCAGGGGAAGGGGCAAGCCAAGCTTCGGAAGGTAACACTCTTGCTCTGCAAGTGGCCTTGTGGACCATTGTTAGATGAATTTTCTTCCATTGGTCAGAGCTCCTTTGGTCAGAGACAAGAAGAACTATTACCCATGTCTAATGGCTTCAGAATTCTTACGGACTATGTTGTTGATACTTATGAACTAGCGGTCTCTCCCAAGACCCCAGTTAGTAAATCTAAACTGGTCACGTGAAGCACCTCTAGAGCTGATGTTGGTAAGGACTCAACTCCTTTGGGTAGGAAAAGTAATAAGGAATTAAGGGAGACTAAATCCAGGAGGGAAGTAGAAGTTGACATTCAGGGTACTCTGGGGAAGTTGCTTCTCCATAATAAGAAATGTTAAATGATCCTCCTCTCTTGGAATATTAGGGGTTTGAATAATCCCAGTAAACACAGAATTGCTAAGGATCTTAGAGTTAAAGCTAAACTGGATATTTTCATGCTCCAAGAAACCAAAATGAACATGGATAGATTTAAAGAGGTGGGGAGAAAAATTTGGAAAGATAGTCACTGGGAAGGTTGTAGTTCCTCTGGAGCCTCAAGAGGTGTTGTTACTATGTGGGATCCTAGTTTGGTGCATGGAGTTCGATCCTTTCCTCCCTTGGCCATGTGGTTATGAGTTTTACAAAAATCATCTCGAAAAAATCTTGGTATGTTTCTAACATTTATGCTCCCAATAAACTTAGTGAAAGATGGAATTTCTGGAAGGATCTCTAGCTTTAGACAACTGTTTAAGGATAAATATTGGATAGTTGGAGGAGAATTCAATACCCCCTTTCCCCTGGTGAAAAGAGAGGGGTTTGATTTCTTATTCTGAAAGTATGGAAGATTTAGCTGACTTCCTAGCCAGTAATAGTTTGTTTGACTTAGATTTGGAGGGATCCAAGTTTACTTGGGTAAACAGAAGGACAGGATCTGAGCTCATTCAGATAAGATTGGATAGATTTTGGTAAGCCATCTTTGTATGATCAATCAAATTTATTCTCTAAAAACTCTTCCCAGAATTGGTTCAGATCATAATCCCATTCTTCTCGATTTGGGAATGAATCATTTAAAAAAGCTAGGCCTTTCAGATTTGAAAAGATGTGGCTAGACCACGGATATTTATAACAAGATTCTAGAATGGTGGGATATCCAAGTTCATGGGGTTGTTAGCTTCAGATTGTGCTTTAAAATGAAGCACATCAAAAGTAATCTTAAAATATGGAACAAGGAAACTTTTGGGAATATTTTCTAGGAAAAAGTAGAATTTGAAGATCTCAGAAATATTGAGGAACTTATGGAGAATGTTGGTCTTAATCCGGTTCTCAAGGATCAAGAAAAAAACTCTGGCTGATTACCATGGAATTTTGGCTAAAGAAGAGGTGTATTGGAGACAAAAATCTAGGGTCAAATGGCTTAAGGAAGGGGATATGAATACTAAATTCTTCCATTTCTCTGCTACTTCTAGAGCCAATATCCTAAAGATTAATGAAATAAGAGGTGAAAATGGGGATTCATTTACGGATAGCAGGGACATCAATGCCTCTATAATAAATTACTTTAAGGATCTCTTCAAACAAAGGCGTGAGGTCGGAGGAGTTGGTTCAGAACAAAGTCTTGGATATTTTAAGAAACCACTCAAAGGAGGAAATTCATTTTGTGATCTTTGATATGGGATCGATAAATCTCAGTGGTCGATGGCTTCCTTTTTCTTTCAAAAATTCGGGAGGTGATTAAACATGAGGTCATTGAAATGGTCCAAGAGTTTTTCAACAATGGTCATCTCTTGAGGAAAATGAATAATACTTTTATTGTCTTGGTGCTGAAAATTGTTGGAGCCAAGGAGGTTAAGGATTTCAGACCTATAAGCCTATGTAACACCAGTTATAAGATTCTGACTAAAATCATAGTAGGGAGGATTCAGATGGTTCTCCCCAACTTCATCTCTGGGAATCAGGGGGATTTTGTTCTTGGAAGGAAAATTACTAATAACATTATTGTGATTCAAGAAGCCATCCACTCCATTGAAAGCTCTGGAAGATTAGCTATGTTTCTTAAGTTGGATATGCATAAAGCCTTTGATAGGATAAATTGGTCTTTCCTCCAGGCCATCTGCTAAAGGTGGGTTTTGATAAATTTTTGGTTAATATGATTATGACATGCATTTCCACCGCTAGTTTCTCGGTACTAGTCAATGGAAAACCGAAAGGTTTTTTCCAAGCTGGTAGAGGGTTGAGACAAGGTGATCCTCTCTCACCTTTCCTCTATGTCATAATGGCTGAATCCTTGAGTAGAATCTGTCAACTTTCCATGGCTTCTAATTGTATCTAGGGTGTTAAAATCTCAAATGGTCTTCCCTCTATCTATCTCAATCAATTTGTGGATGATAATTTTATGATGGGTAAGGCCTCTGTCCACGAGGCCTCAAATTTTAAGGAGGTTCTTAATGATTATGAATAGGTTTCTGGATAGATGGTTAACTTCCATAAAAATGTTGTCTTTTTCATAAATGTGGAGAATCAAGTTCAAGCCAGATTAGCTCACATCTTGGGTTGCAGAATTAAACATTTTCCAGATTCTTATCTGGGTATGCCCCTGATCCATAAGAAGCCTAACCTCATGGTTTGGAATGCTCTGTTGGATAGAGTTAATAGTAAACTCTCATCTTGGAAGGGTCTATTGCTCTCTCAAGATGGTAAGATTCAACTGATCCAAATCTCCCTTCAAGGCATTCCCATTTATGTGATGTCTCTTTTCATGCTCCTTGCTAAAATTAAGGAAGCCTTAGAGAAAATCCAAAAGAGGTTCCTCTGGATGGGAGCTAGTGAGAAGTTCAAATTTCCTCTTATGGCCTAGGATAAAGTTACTAAACCTAAGCTATGTGGAGGTTTGGGGCTAAAAAAATTCTCTTATGAATAAGGCCTTAATTGCCAAGGTTGGCTGGAGGATTGCTAAAGAGGAAGGTCTTTGGGTGTAAATTATAAAGATGAAATATTTGTGGAATATAGGCTAGAATGGAATCCTTTTAAAACCAAAATAACCTCCCTAGAGGGCCTTTTTCTGGAATTCCTTTGTGGCCTCTAAAGAAATCTTATCCAAAGGTATGATTTGGGAAATTGGCAAGGGCTCTAGAATCAATTTTTGGTTTGATAATTGGCTTGAGGATTCCCCCTTAGCTAACTTGTATTTATGGATAGAATTTTCTCAGTACTACAAGGATTTTGGAAAATTTTGGATTCGGGACTTTTGGATCTAGGAAGATTTTATCAGATGGGAAATCATTGAGCCTCCTCCAGATTTTGATGGCAACATCCAACCTTTCTGGGTTCTCAAAAATAAACTTAAGGCTTTCCACATCCCCATGTTCCAAACTAAGGAGGACTCCATCAAATGGAAAGAAGAAGAATCTGGAAATTTCTGTTAAATTAGCCTACATGTCAAATTTCAAGAATGATTTGCACAAGGACTATTGGGGTAAACTCTGGGTGAAGGATCTCACCCCAAAGATTAATATCTTTTTCTGGTTGGCTTTCGAGAATAAAATCCTAACTCTGGAAAATTTCAGAAAAAGGGGAATGAATATTCCCAATACATGTTCTCTCTGTAAGAAAGAGGAGGAAAATTTCAACCATCTCCTCCTTCATTGCTCCTTCTCCCATGTTGTCTTTACTGCTATTCTGGATCTATTTAATATCCGATAGATCCTACCCTTGGCTATGAAGATTGCTTCTTTCGATGGGAGAGCACTTTCCATTTTCCTATCTTGATTTGGGCCTAGAATATTTCCCTCCCTATGTTTTTTGGGGTTTATGGAAATCCAGGAATGATGGTATCTTCCGCGATCAAAAATATCTTCTCTCGAAAGTTAGAAGAAAAATTTGAATTCCATAAAGGAAAACATTAAAATCTTTAAAGGTAAAGTCAAGAAACCCCACCCGATTAGTGAGTAGAAATTCTTGACAAATTCACCCTTGGTCTAGTGGAATTTCTCATTCCTAAAAGAGATCTCCAAATTGAAATAGGCCTGAGGGAAATTTTGTTAAGTTAAATTTTGATGGAGCCGGAAAGGGAATACATGTCCTTCCTAGGGGGAGGGGGAATTATAAGGAAAAATGAAGGAGATTGGTTGTTTGCCTATGTGGGTTCTTTAGGTCACCAAACCAACAACATGGCGAAGATAGAGATATTCTTTGGGGGGTTTTATTGGCTAAAAAAAGGTTTCAAGGACATACAGATTGAATGTGAATTTCTCCTCTTAATTAATTCCCTCAATAATCATGGCTCCATCAATTAGGCTATTAGTAATATCCTCAATGATGTAAAGGAAACTTGTAATTTTTTTGATAGCATTTTTTCTAATCATACCTTACGTCAAGGGAACAAATATGCCAATAAAATGGCCAATTATGGAATCAATTGTAATGATTATAAGATATGGTGTAAATTTTATAAAATTCCTGAGACATTAATGAGATCATTAGTAGAGATAGAGGGCACTAAGTTTTATAATGTTGGCACGAGTGAGTCATGTGGTGGTGATAACTTACTTAATATCTTGTTTTCCAAGATTTTTGCTAGTGCGAAAGAAGGTCTTTTTTTGAATTTTAGTAAACAAAAGAAGCTTAGTCTGGTGAAAATGGGGGTGATAGGATTAGAGTTGAACTTGCTAGCCAAAGCATTGAAGATTTCAATCAGCCTCTATGGAACAAGCTTAGGATTGGGGGTTTTAGTAATTTCATTTCCAAATTACATGGTCATGACCCCTCCCTGTCTAAGGATTTTGGCAAAGCTTGGAAAGAGGATAAGTTTGAAGTCAGAGGGATGGAAATTGAGGTGTTTGAGTCCACCATCACCCTGAAAACGAACATGAAAATGGAAAAGCTTAAAATTTTGAAGGATAGAACCCATAGAGAACAGGAAATTGAGTTATTCTTTGTTGGCAATGAAAGATGTTCTTTCTTTACGGATGGTATTGTTAGGTCATACATTCTAGGTTAATGGAGAGAGGGTTTCCTTCAAATCATGAAGTACATCACTCTAGAGAAAAAATATCAAAAATCTATACTCACCATATGACCCTTCTGAACATGTTCCACCATAAGGTCATGGTGAGCATCCCCTTCTTTCTGTTTATGTATTTAACTAACTCTTTGATGGCTTTCCAACAGGAGAAAGTGGAGATGTCTCTGCATGAAGGGCTCATTCTTTTGATGTTTGAAAACGGGAAACTTGCTCTGTCCTCTTCCTTGAAAGAGCATGCAGATGAGGATGACCTCACTCTTATTGCCTTCCTTACTAAGATGAAGGCTGACAAATGCAAAATTATGGGGGAGGATTTCGGTAAAAATATGGGTGAGGGTCATGGGGAAACTAACACTTCGAGAAAAAGAAATTGGGATGGTAATTTAAAGACTTTCAAGGAATTGAGCAGAAAGGTCCAATACCTAGAATGGGTGATTTAAGCGATGGAAGAAACCAATGCTAGTCAAAGGGAAATAATGATGGATGTCATCAATGCTTCCAAGAAAATTCTCACTGCTTAGGTGAAGTCCAAGTAGAAATTTTTGGAGCTGGAGGACCAGGTCAAAAAGCTGAGCGATAGGCTGAAAGGGATGGAGGAGGGCACTAAAAGAAGGAATTTTAACTTGCACATCAATAGCTCGAGGACAAGATGGAGGAAGATATTAATGAAAAATGTGCTTGAGGGCAATGTGATCAAAGATAGCCATGATGGTAGCAGTGGGGGATCTATAAAAATTAACTTATGGTTCTGGATGTTGGTAGAATTTTGGCAAACTTCTATTGTTTTTCTATTTTGGAGACTATTTCTCCTTCTCTCTAGTTTTCCCACCTTAATACAAAGTCTGGTTCTTAATTGTAAGAGTTAAGCATGTTTAACTCCTTTCTTGGAATTTTACATTTCCTTCTTGCTTGTTGTTTTCTGTTCCTCGTCTTGTAATGGCCCCTAGGAGCCGATCCCTATTTTTTACCGTATCTAATAATTTATTTTGCAAGGGTAAGTTTAATTTAACAACCTTATTGTTTTTGATTCAACTAGATTAATTAAACGTAATCGAGAAAACTCTCAAATAAGCGTTACTAGGCATTTTTCTAAATGTGTTATTGTGAAGGTACTAGGCATGTTTGGAGGCCTTATTTTTGTATTAGAAGGTTACTGGCTCTTTTGGGAGTTGTATTGTAATTATTTGAGATCTTATTATTACTTAAAGGTTAGTGAGCATGTCCATCACAACCTTGTGGTAAGGGATCTCCAAAAGTGACACGAGATGCATTTTCTCACATAGGACTTATTTTTCTCCCTTCTTTCTTATTTTGACATTATTTTTTGTGCTTGTTATGGTGACATTTCATCACAAAAGTTGGAAAATTATTGTGGTATCCACACTTGCGTGATATTTTCCATTGATTATAAGATGAGTGATTTGTTTTTTCTCATCACACAAACTTTTCTGATTGTAATCAACATAATAAACTATAAATTTATGTAAATATGGGGTAAAAATATTGTTTTGGGGTGTGTGTGGATTTCCTTTATTTCGAATTCTTTCTTTCTCTCTCCTCACGATGGATTCTAGTGTTGTTACTTTTCTCAAAACCTTTAAATTATTTGAATGGAAAGCCAATATTATAATAAAACGAAGGGTTAAATGGTTGTATTACATCACTATGGGAGTGGAAACTGAACCTAATGATGAACCTAATAAATCCAAGTGGTTCAACCAATGTGAAAAATCCTTAATTCTTATGTGTGTGTCTATTTATCCGACTTGGTCTTCCATAATGAGTCTTTCAAACACCGATTAATCTTGGAAAAATTGGTGTGCTTGGAAAAAAGATGACATAAGATATTGTGAGTTGGAGAATGAACTCCTAGGATTAACTCATAGTAACTTTGATAACCTATAGGAATTCTTCTCCAAATTTATCCACATGAGATTGTTTTTAAAATAATGTGGATTCTTTACAAAGGATTCCCAATTGATCTTATCCAATCTATCTAAGATTTTCCTGAATACTCTATCATCATTTCTACCTTTCACACCATGAAAGAAGATTTAGGTAATTCTTGGAAGATGCCCTCATTTGAAATTTTTTCATCCCAACTCATTTGAGAACAAGACAAGTTGATTCAAATGGGAGCAATCAAGTCCAAGTCACATTCCCTAGTAGAAAGTAATGGTAAATGAAAGGAGAAGAAACAAGAGAAGAAAAATTATAAAATGGAAAACCTAAGAAATAATCTAAGACCACCCAAACTAAACCCAACACAAACACTTCTACTTCTAAGCATAAACCAAAGAAGGAAAAGTGTAAGTGTTCTTATTGCAAGAAGTCAAGACATGAAGAGCATCAATGCATGAGAAAAAAATTGACCACCTAACTCATTTACTTGAGAAAATAATATAGGTGTTCCTAATTCTATCAAGTAAAATTCTCCAAAACTTGAGTCTTCTAAGGAAAAGGAATCCAAATTTGAGAATAAGAAAGGAAAAGCCCCTGCAGTAAGATTTAATTCATCATCAAGGTGGGTTATAGATTCTAGTGCTCCGTACCACATGGATTTTTCACATATCTAGTTTTCTGACATTAAACTATGTGGTATGTTCCAAATCACTTTGGGTGATTACACATCCATGTTGGTTGCTGGTGGTGGATTGGTAGAAGTAGATGGTGGAACCTTTAACAATATTCTAAGTGTTCCTAATCTCTCTACCAATCTTCTATTAGTTTACAAAATCAATCATATTGGTGAAGTAATACAAGAGGTATTTAAACGTAACTTGGTGATCATCAGAGAGACTACAGTGGCTGAGGAAAACGACAATAACCAGTCACAATTCTACATCTTTTCTAACTTTTCTTCTAAATATTCTCCCACTTCCTTGCTTACTCATGAAGATGAGGTTAGTAAGCTACATAATGAGTGTTTTGGCCATTAAACTATATTTACCCCGAGTAATTGAGCCAACATGAAATGTTCAATGGGCTTCCTCAGGTCATATTTTCAAAGGGTATTTGTGAGGGTTGTGCCCTTGAGAAGCACCCTAAAGAAAAATTTGGCAAGGGAAAACAATGAAGAGATTCTCATCCATTGGATATTGTTCATAATGAAATTTATAGCTCCTTTCTGTCTCCTTAATTTAGTAGGGATCTTTATAAAATTACCTTCATTGATGAATTTTCACGTTATACATGGGTTTACTTTCTCAAAATAAATCTAAAATTTTTGATCACTTTTGAGACTTTAAGGCTCTCCCCGAGAAATAATCCAAAAGGTCTATCAAGGTTCTTAAAATTGAAAATGGAGGTAATTAGGTGAGAAATATATTTGATGATTTCTACATATATGAAGGGATTTATTTGTAGCATATAGTTTCTTACAACCCTTTGCAAAATAGAGTTGCAAAAAAAAAGAACCAAACACTTAAGGAGATTGCCAATTACATGGGTCATTCTAAATCCCTATCTACGCAGTATTGGGATGAAACAATGAATTGTGATTGTTCCATTCAAAACCATATTCCACACCAAACGGTAAAATGGATGACACCCTTTGAGGCGTGGTATAGATGTAAACATGATGTTGAGAACTTTCACGTCCTTGGATCAATCTCCATGGTTCAAATACCCAAAAATAAACACAAGGCATTAGAACCAAAATCCAAATCTTGTATATTTATTGGGTATCTCAAAGGTGTGAAGGTATATAGAATTTTGAACCCCACCACTCATCAAGTTTATATTGAGAGAAGTGTGAAGTTTGATGAGTCATCCTCTACTTCCACTTCTCCATCCACTAAGTCCCTTCTTCCCCTCTCTAACTCTGATTTATACTCTTGATGATGATATTGTTTAGCTTCCCACTCATTATCCTCATGCTTCTCCCACTCGACATCTAAAAATTATGAAACTAGTGATGAATAGGACTATGTCCCTTCTCACTCGAGAGATGATTCAATTTTTTTAACTTTCCTCTCCTCTTGGTCCTTACTAGGATAGGTAGACCATGGAGACTACTGGATATTGGATAGGGGATCCTTCAAATGAGAGACGAATGCATTCATAGTTCGCATGATCCCATACCTTCTTCACCTCCACTTCCAACATCAAGTATTTTTGGGAGGCTACTAGGATTCCTGAGTGGGATTCTGCTATGGAAGAGGAATATTCCTCTCTCATGAAGAATCATACTTGGGATCTCACCCCTCTTCCTAAGGGAAGAAAAATGGTTTGGTGTAGGTGGATATATCGAACCAAGTATGGTGCCAATGGGAATATCAAAAATTATAAATCATAACTCGTAGCTAAGGGGTTATCCTAGGCTTTTAGGGTTGAATATTCATGACATTTTATGCTATTGTGAAGATGAATTATATTCAACTAACCCTAGCCACATCTACCACTAATAGATGGGATGTCCATACAATGGACATGAAGAGTTATTTCCTTCATGGGGACCTATGGAATAGATATATATGGCACAACCTTTGGGTTATGTTAGATATTTCTCCCTCATTTACAAAGTCAAGAAGTCTATCTATGGCCTCAAAAATTTCCTCGAGATTGGTATGCTAAGATGGAATCCTTTCTTCTCGAATCAAGGTTCTTTAGGTGTCACTTTGACCCAAATGTTTACATATTATGGCAAGACAAGTCCATGTTTATCTTAGTTTTGTATGTTGATGACTTGTTTATTACAGGTAGTTCTTCCTTGGTCATTGATTTCGTGAAGAATTCCTTAGCCAAAAAGTTATCCATGACTGACTTGGGTTTGCTTCATTACTTCCTTGGGATTCAGATTACCCAATATGACTTGGGAATTATCATTTCTCAACACAAGTATTCCCTTCATTTTCCTACTATGTTAAACATATCTGATTGTAAGCCATATCCCACTCCCTTCCTTTCTAGATTCAAGTTAGTATTCAATTCCTCCACTCCCTTAGTCAACAATACCCTTTATCGCCAATTAGTGGGGATCTTGATCTACCTAACTCATAATAGGATGCATATTTCATTTTTGTTGGCATCATGTCTAGATTCATGTAGGAGCCTCAAGAGATGTATTGGAAAGAAAAAAAGTGGATTATTAAATATGTTAGAGGAACTTATACCGATGGAATTTATTTTTAGAAGGGAAAAATATTTATTTAGTTGGAATCATAGATTGTGATTGGGTTTGTGATCTCGATCATCAAAAGTATACATATGGATATAAATTTTCTATTGATTTAGGTCTTGTTAGTTAGTCCAAAAATAAGCATAACATGATTTCTCTATCTTCTACAAAGGAAGAATTTAGGAGAGAAGTCAATGCTTCCATGAAATGTATTTGGCTACATGGGATTTAGATAGAGTTTGGTATTCAATTTCAACGGCCTATCATCATATATTTTGATAAACTTCACAAAGCACATTGAGATACACATGCACTTCATTCAGGAGTTGATTCATGGAGACATCATTGATTTCCATTATTTTTAGACTTCAAATTAAGTGGTAGACATATTTACCAAACCCTTCACTAAAGAAAAGTTTATTGACTTGCACTCTCTTCTTGGGTGACATCTATTTCAGCTTCTCATCTTTTGAGCCTTCTAGTACTCTTCTCCTTCTCTTGATCTTCTTCTAAAAATATTTCTATTTATATATGGGTACCTCATTAGGCCTTTATTTTTGGGACCCATATGACACATCTTTATTAGTTGTGTAGGAGAGTTATCTTTATCTTTGTTACTTTCCATGCCTCTACCCGAGTTTTGATTAACGGGGTGTTGTTGTGAGGATATTTTTGAATTTTAATAGTATATTGGGAATTTTCCACCTTGCACATAGTGAGTTATCTCACTTAGTTGAGTCATGGATCTATTAGGGAGTTATATGACATGAAATATTCCTTCATAGAATATGCCATACTTATCATATGTGTTATTGTTATATGGGAGTTACATGTTATTCTAGCATTGTAACTCCTCACTCGATCTTGTGAGTATGACATGTCGAGCTATGAGAGTTATACAAAACTCAACATATATACTTTCTCCTTTTAATATATGAGTATGAATAGACCCTTTATTTTTTCATGATTAATTTTTGGTGGTTAATTTGTTTGTTGATTACATGGACCATTCTCACATTTCCATTCAAGTGTAACAACCTTGATGTGCATTCATTCCATTAATTATCATGTTTCACACTCTCATATCTAGTATATCTCTAATTATATACAAAAATACACACACAAAATTATTGAGCCTTCCCCATTGTGCTCAAATATTTAGGTCTAGGGAGCAATAATGAGAGAGTAAAAATCTATTCTTCCTGTAATTTATAATTTCTAAGTTACACCTCCATGGAAGGATAATGGTCTACAAAAATATTTTAATTTGAGGATTAAAATTTCTAACCTATTCATATTTTTATGATCATGTATTTTATCCATATATATCAACCAATACTATTAAACCCTAGACATAATGGAAAGAAAATGATCTTCAAGTTTCACTACAGTATAGACTATAGATTTTATTAGCTATATTAAATGAATCAAAATGGAATGTAGGAACATTACTATATTAAGAACATACATTCACATTTCAAAATCTAGGATGAATTTATTCAATGATAAAATGTGAGATGTTTCCACATAAACCATACAATAAAACTACTATTTAATTATTAGAGATTGTTGGACAAGAAACTTACTCACCGATCAAACAAATGAACTAACGATAAAAGAAACTAGAAACTAAAAAATTCTAGAGGGTTTATGTTACCTCGAATGTGTGATGAGATGAGTACGAGTGTAAAAGGGGCAATTCTCATTTGCAACTTGATAGACATACAAAAATATAATGAATATGGATTAGATACATACATGCGGGGGTTTCTCGACAATGCGGTAACAAGAAGTGATTAGCTTCCTTTCAAGGATGTAAACATCCATTTTTTTAGAAATAGAGATGTAAGGACTGTAGAAGAAGATATCATGTAAAAAAACAATGTTATTGAAACTATAAAATGACCTGGGATTGATTTAAAAATCAGATTAGATTGAAATAATTCTAAATTGACTATTACCCGGTCTCTATCAAATACGACCCAGAGTGTGCACACGAAGGATGAAAATGACTTGTGAAGGAAGATCTAGATTGTAGGATAAATATGGATACTTATAGAGTATGAATCCCAACTGGAGGATGTTAGGGATCTGTGTATGATGTGAATAGTTTACATGGAGAGACCATGAGAATAAAACTCCAAGAAATGGATGGAAACATTAGCAAAAGAATTTTAAATGACAAATTGGGCTTGGGTCTATGGAAATCGATAGGGTTGGTGGTGACCTGCAGCAGGATTGGATAAAGCCCCTTAAGGATGAATGGATGAGAAGGAAAACCTGCAAGTAAATGGCTAGAAAATAAGTTTGCTACACAAGCTATGAGTATTACTTGAGATTTATATGAACATGCAAAATATTAGATATGAGTACTACAGAGATAATTTGAAAAAATAAATATATATATATATATATATATATATATATATATATATATATATATATACTAATAAGTCTCACAATAGATGATCGTGAGCGATGCAAGCACACTAAAATGATGTCCAGGATATCTGTGATTGTTGCGAAGTGTTTAGGCAAGAGAGCTAGTTCATAGATCACAAGAGAGAATAGATGTTTTACATGCATTTGATTATGATTGAAAATTATAAAGGAAGGATTCAATTTTATAGGGTTGACGGTGGACTGGGATGGGTCACCATTGATTACGAGGAAAGTTTCCTCAATGGGCAATATTTTTGACTTTGTCATGATTTCATCTTTTTAAGGATTGGCCAAATGAATTAAAGCATGTAGGTGGGATTATATTTCTTGGGGATGAATTTAAGGTAGTTTGGGCATAAAAATATATGAGAGAAAAGATTAGAAAATAAAAGGGATGAATTCAGCATAAAAGCATCACGAATAGCAAGTTGGTTAGGGAAAGATGAAGGGTATTAATTAATTAATAGGGATTAATTAATTAATAGGAATAAATATTAATATGGATGGAATAATTGGGCATGTAAGATATTAAATGATTAATTAATTAATTAATTTGGCACAATAAATTCATGGGGATTGGATGTAAATTTAATTAGATGAAGGGGATGAATAAATATGCGCATGTGGGTGATCAAGGGTATAGATACTTAATTTAGGTGTCTACATTTTCCCTTTTTTTTGAGTGGTTTGAGCTAGAAAGCAATGAGACAAAAATGATGAGATTTGGATGAGGATTGATGATAATATCCCCTCAAACAAGGGATCAATGAAATCAAGGGAAATCGATGATGTGTTTGAAAAAGGTAGATGAAAAAGGATGGGTGGGTGAAGAAAATATGGGTGACAACATAACCAAGGAAAGATGCCCCTAGAAACAAGGATTACAATATGAATAAGAAAAATGGCATTGACTCCAATATCACATCAGTAGAGGAGAATTGTGGTCTCAATGGAGATGGGATACAATGTTCTACGGATTAGTGAGTGGGTAGAGATCATTGAAGTGTGGATGCAAGCTAGGATGAATAACAGATCATTGGACAGTCATCAAAGTATGTGCAACTATATGTGAAATGTATGTAAAATCCTTCGTACATGAGGAATAAAGAAAAAAGGTATGCATCCACAAGGGATGAGGTTGAATGATATGATGTCCAATGGGACACTAAATTTGGTCGAGAAGATGAAATGAAAAAGTGAGTGATGAAATAACATGTCCCAAGGGGAAAGTATGACTATGAAGGAAACAAAAGGAAATAAAATATGCCCTAAGTGGGGAAAGGTATGGCCGTGAAGCTAAAAACAAAATAAAATATGGCCCAAGTGGGGAAAATTATGGCCCTCAAGGAAAAAAAAGGAAAAAAAAATGCCCCAAGTGGGAAAAGGTATGCTCGTGAAGGAAAAAAAGGAAATAAAATATGCCCCAAGTGGGGAAAGGTATGGCCAAAAATGTGGACTTGATATGATGAATATGGTGCCCCTAAAACGGGCATGAATATGACCACAAGAGTGGACTTTATATGATGAATGTAATGCCCAAAAGGGGAAGATGATTATGGCCTCAAAGAAGGAATTCATGTGCAGATTAGATAGGATCGTGGACTAAAAGAATGCCAAAAAGAGGAGTGATTATTTCCACAAAAGGTGGATTTTGAGAGTATAATAGGATTAAAATTGCCAAAGGAACAATAGATATCGCCACGGGTGTGGACTTAAAGAGTATGTATGCCCAAAGGAAGAAATAGTTTGAATGTTGGATCAAAAATGCCGGAGGGAAAATAAAGATGGCCATAAATGTGGAATTAATGGTCAACAATAGATGATGTCCTAGGAAAGGATGCAAGGCAAGGGAAAAAAGCCCAAAATAATTACTATTAAGGGGAGTCGAAGATGACTAGAGCTAATTGATGGCAACCAAAGGTGGTGAAAATGACCTGAAGTTGGTGGCTATATAATCCCGGGTCGGTGAACGATGATATTTTTCACACATGAAGTTGTGAAAGATCAGATTGATTAAAGAGAGAACTGAGAGATGGAATCCTGGAGCTACGAAGAAGCACTAGATGGTATGGATAATTGTAAGTAATGAAAACCTCTACACGGGTTTTAATTGAATTTAATGTTTTATTTATTTCTTTTTACATTTTTTGTAAAAAATGGAATATGTAAGGGGAAGTTTGTGGTGACGCAGGTGGGTCGATGTCAATTGGACACTCAGGTGTGTCGATTGATCCCAAAAACACGTCAACCCAACCAATGTGAGTGTCAATCAGGGTTAGATAAGATAGATTAGGGTTTATATTGAAATTTGGATGAAACATAATGGATTAGGATCAGGTTTTTGGATTTTTGATCAATTTTAATGGATCATTATTAGATTTTGTATGGTCAATCTAATATATGTATGTTTTGTCTGTGATCAAAGGCCAAAGAGACCTTGTATTTGAGGGATAGAGTGCCTCCTTTGAATGAACAGATCAGAGGAGATATTGCAGATGCCGAGTGGGATCACTTAGTTATAATGGGGTTGGGTGGATTCAAGTACTATTAGAGGATCCCATGGGATGTGGGGATCATGATTTATTTTGTGGAGATGGGATTAGTAGACAGAAATTTTTGTTTAGGACAAGGGAGATGACAGTCACCCTAGAGGATGTGTATCAGATTATGATATTGTTGATATAGGGGAGAATGTAGTTCTCATTACCAAAGTGAGGAGAGATTAACAATATTGACATGGCTATTTGGATCTGATGTGCCCCACATCATAATTTCTTCATGGCATTTTGTATATGAGTTGAGATATGAGGTTGGGGTACCACACATCCATTTGATATGCATAGTGATGATGAACATGTCATGTTATGATTTTCTGAGAATATGACGGGGATCAATATTAATGGGAATTAATAGGTGTGGTGGTAGATATTATAGACCACCTGACAATGTTTTTATCTGGGACCACTTTGTTGGCTTAGGTTTATCATGAGATTTCCATGTATATAGTAGTCAGGAGGTTAGGATTAGATGTGGGTTTATTATTGCATTTTGGGCGTATGAGCATATAGCAGTGATTTGGCCACTAGGGATTCTATGGGTCATATGAGACCACATTCGGTTGGAGGTAGGATTTATGAGATGGATGTTTGATTAAGCCTTCAAAGACATAAATGAGAGGAGGGTGGACTGGTATATAAATCATCTTGTGGATTTAGATGGTGGTCGATTAGGTGGAGGTTGTATATGGATTTTCCCTCATGGGATGGTGTAGACATAGAGTTTACATGGAAGAAGAGGACAAAGTGGATGCATGGGAGATGAACAAAGATGATAGGGTGAGATGACACTTTGAATTCATCCAGCAGGTACCCCCTAGAATCCTATTTTGTATGAGATGGGAGGAGATAGATAGGGATTTGTTGAGCCCTATCATGGATGATCCAGGAGGATGAGGAAGAGCCATGGGATGAGGAAAATGACATTGGAGTTGAGGCCAATTTTGGTGATTAGATGGATGTTATCCGGGAAGCTAGGGTTTTTAGAGAGAGGAGATGAGGAGGACGGGGAGATAAAAGATATGGAGATTGATCTAGATGCGGCTCCTGGAGGAGGTGAGATAGTGGAGAAGGGGACTCTATAGAGGTGACATACTTGCATGTTGAGATATGTCGATGAGAGTGGAGCAATACATAACTCTATAATAGTGGGATGCGGTCATTCGAGAGAGTGTACCGAGTTATTTAGGAGAGATGCCACTACAGGAAATAAAGGGAGGCCTATAGGGCCCGTTTGTGATCTATTCACTATTTTTTATGACAGAGTAGGTGAGTGGTTCCCAGGAAATTCCACAGGGGGTCAAGATAGGTATCACCTCTCGACATTATTTTTATGGATAGAAATAGATCACTCGTAGTAGAGGCTAGATATTACGAGGGTATCTTGTTTGAGAAGCTTATGAAGATGTTGCACTATTGGGAGCACCTATAAAGGATAACATCATGAGGAACACATTATTGTAAGAGAATGAAGAGTGTGGCACAACAAAATGAGAAAAGGGAGGCCAAGAGAGGCGGCGGAGATGCGCATGGACCAGGTGTTGTGCATGCCCCAGAGATGAGGACATGAAATCCTTAGATATACAATTCATAGATTTTGATAGCATTTCTGATTTGAGAGAGCCCGTTAGAGGGCCGTGATGTATTGATACATTTTTTGATATATGCTATATGGTTTTGTAAATTGCCGATTATCATGTGTTCATTATATGATGTGATGATGATTTTATATTCTATGTCATGATAATGGATTTTAGATTAGATGTGATGATGATGGTTGCTTTAGAATGCATGTTTTTTTATATTTGATGATGATCGTGAAATAAGTGTATGATTATATGGTATTTTATATTGGTATGTGTATGAATAAAATAATGATATAAATATGTGATGAGGATTAGGGCTATATGTTTTGTGTTTAAATTTGATCACAATGATTAGAATGTATATGGTTAAGATGATATGAAAACAAATTAAGAATGTATGTGATTAATGATGGACGTAAGTAAGAATAAATGTGTTATAAGATAGATAGATAGCATATAGGTGATTGAGATGAAGAAAGATGTCTTTGAAAGATGTATGTGAAATAATTAGGATAAAAATTCCTCACAACAATTGTGACCTATAGATGAAAAAAACACTACATTATAATGAGGAACATAAAAGGAAAATGTTCCTCCAATCGCATTAGAGGTAAACAAAAGTGGATCTAGGCAACACAAGGCACATGTGATCAAAACAAATGTTAGTAAATAACTAATGACAGTTAGTCATTTTAAAAATCATGAGGAAATAATGGATGAAATGATCTCATAAACCTAATGTCAACATGAAAAAGAGGTTTGATATGTAAATATACAAGGGAAGAGGGTTCTACAAAAGTGGTGTTTCCTAAAACTATGCTCCAACTCGGGAAGGAGAAAGAGATAATTGATCAACGAGGGAAGATTTCTTAGGATGCTAATAAAATGGAAGCATGATAAATGTAAGAATCCTTCAAGTGCCATAAGGAGTAGCCATCCTTGAGGGGTATGGTATACTTTATATAATATATGGATGGAAAGATTAACATATGATAGCCATCCTTCGAGGGATCGGTCTATTTATTTGATTTTGATTTCATGATTTTAATTTTATTTTTTTTCATGAACAAATATTCTTCGAGGGATCAGTATTTTTGATAACTTTAATTTTTGACAAGAGAATCCATGAATTTTGATTTTTCATGGGGAGAGCTAGGAATATCTAAGTAGACAACTCGAGGAGGGGAAAATGAATGTATGAGAGACACCCTTGGACCCTTTGTATGGTTTCAATAAGTGAATAAGAGGTTTATGGATTTAATGGTCATGAAGTTCTTAACAAAGGGGAGAACCTATTCATAAGGAATATGCTATGGGTAGAACCATGGTGCCCATATTTAATGCCACATCTAGGAAGTTATGGAAGACCACATAGTTTCCAAATCATTACAATGAGAGATGGAAGTGGTTGAGATGGAGGAATGATCTAAGGATATGACTGAGGTCACATTGGTAAATGTGTTAATAGTAGAATGGTCACAAGTGTAATGTGTTAAGTGGTTCCAATTCTAGTTTACCATATGGTCTGATCCAGTTAGGGGAAAAATTTCCACGTTAGATCCTTTCTAGAGTAGTGACATTCTGATAAATTTATGAGGCCACCAACGTTAACGTCATGTTGGAAAGATGGGATGAGGTGAACAAGTAAAAATAAGGATAAGCGCTGCTCATTAAGGAAGAAAAGACATACGTCTAAGACGAATAAATGTTCCTCCTAGAGATAAACTAGGACTAGATGAAATGAATAAAGATTGTGAAATATGTGGCTTAATGATAGATTTAGACAAAGCCATGGTGCTTCCGAAGGGAAACCAAAATATGGCCATGAAAGTAGTCATATGAGGAGGAGACGAAAGGTACAATCAGATAAACTAAGCTAGATGATATAGTATGATTCTGAATGTGGAGAGAAACTAATCTATGAACATAAAATTCCTAGAAATAAGTCCCCTAACATGGGAGGACGAATCGATGAAGATGAGAAGAAGAATACTAAAAGATCAATAACACGGGGAAGATGTTCCCCTAGAGAAAGGGATGTGGATAAGATAGTGTATGTTGGAGGATATGAAATGGATTTCAGGAGGATGATGTAACATAATCAATGAATAAAGCAGGACCCTCATCGGGAGGAATGATATGTGGAAGAGGGTATGAGAAGATGATGTGGGCGAGATGAAGAGGTTGGATGGAAGGAGATGTGGTAAAAGGATTATGATGGGTTATGGATGAGGTAGTAGAGGGAGAAGGAGACTTGTTAAGGAGGTCATCTCACTCAATAAGATCATCAATGATAGTTTAAAGGGAATTACGATGCTCAGTGTCATGAATCAAAGCATGATGATAGCCATAGATACTTTGGGAATCAAACCATGAGAGATTTGGATGGTTTGGGTCAAAGGCTATGATTGGTGGGAGTGTGATGGTGGAAGTCTTAAGTATATGGTTGAGGACCTTAACATATGATTCAATGTATTCACCAGGAGCGGTCCTATTAGATGGTTTGGATGGCGAGGATGTGTTGGGAATTTGACCTTTGTGAAATCTTGCTATGATTTGACAACAAAAAAATTCATACACGAAGATCTAAACAATTCCCCAAAATCTACAGCAGTGGAAGTATGAACTAGAATAATATAAATCAAGACAAAGTACACACACATAACACAACATGTACCATGGTTCACCCAATGTGGGAAATGTCCACCAAAGATAGAGATCTCATATATATATAATACAAAAAGAGTACAATACATCTCTTCAATAGTATCTCCTCTCCTCCAGATCTCTAAACAGATCTCCATGAGTGCACTACAACTGTGCCTCTAAACACCACTAGAAGATCTCACATAACCAGAACTACTGCATCTCTGAACTACTACCAAGTTCACTATGGATCTGCAAACAAGACCTCTTGCATGGGTCTACCAATGTGTAACCATGACTGTGCACCAAGAAGTAAGTCTGTCTCTTCATCACTACATGCATAACCTGTGAAAATATGAAGACAACCTCCTCTACAATATCTAGAGCTACATAGATCTATAATACAAGATCTCACCAACATGTGGATCTACAAGAAGAAACTCTATGTGCTTTGCATACCATGCAAGACATTATAATAAGACAATAACTATACAAAGCAAATACATTAGAAGACATTACCCTCTTCTCACCTTTCAGATGTACCTATTATTTCCTTCTATCCAAATCCTCTCCATGTGGACTCTATCTTCATGTAACCTATTCTTTCTTTCTCTTCTTCTTCATCATCCTCTCAATCTAGGAGAATTAAGGATCTAATTCAATCCTTCTCTTAATTCTCTTCTAAACCCTATCTTTTATGCTTATATAGTCATTTATAAACTTAGAGCACTTATCCATGCAATTACAATCAATAGATACACTTTAATGCTAAAAATAGATCTAATTCCCGAGAGTTAATTAAAACACTCCCACACAGTAATCTGATGCCAATTCACCTAACCGATGGCGGTTCATCCGCTTGACTAATGGGGGTTCTTATCTTTGATTGATGGTGGTTCTTATCTTTGACCGATGGTAGTTCTTATGCTGACCAACGATGGTTACACCCCGACCGACACCTGAGTTCTTGTCGTAACAAGTAACATGTAAAACATGTTATGTTTGAAGAAATTCAGCTTCACAACCTAACAATCTCCCACTTAGAGATAAATTGCTGAACCTTTGTACTCGTACATCAATGTCCTCTACACACCATGAAGACCATATTTTCTTTCCTTCAACAATTCTCTCAAAAATAAAACCAGGAAGATCAAACCATCTTCTCAAACCAAGATAAAAACATGACTTACCAAACCACCACAAAGCTATAACTGATCCATGATAATCAAGCTATCCATACATCAAGCTCCCATTGAATCATAACACCAAGCCTCTCATGCAACCAAGCCATCATGACTAACACACTTGTAAGATATCCCACTCAAACTAAAGTACTAAGCTTCAATTGTAACCATAGCCATACCTATAAAACCAACCATGTTCTCCATCCATCTATCCATGTCTTCATACGCAACCACCAATGCAAATTTACAAAGACAAGTCAAAGTAGAATATGCAAAAGAAAAACAATAGCCTGTAAAAATAGCCCCTGAATGAGTTCTACATGCATGCGGTGGGTGATCAATCCACAAAAATATTCATAACTCAAAGAAATCCAAACACTGCAATCTACAAATCCAACCCTACATAAACAACTAACATGTCCAAGACAATCATATGTAGATAACATACCTATCAAGGAGTAACATAGTAATCAAGAGGAAATAAAAATATCCCCTAATCATGCTCAAGGAAACTGAACCATGCTCATAGGCATCCACATGTAAATCAAACATCTGCATCATCATAGAATCACAAAATTGAATCTATCCACATGTATAAACTCACCTATACATCCATCCATATCATCAGGCTCTCTAGAAGCTCCAAGTATCTCACTAACTTACGCCAAAGCCATATATGAATCTTGTGCTCATCAATGTCAATAAAAACAACCATGCTAAACCATGCAACTAATAAATAGTGCAAATACCAGAAAACATTTCATCAACATACTCTGCACAATCAACCAAGATGAAAGCAAAACAAGGGCACCATCTAAAAATGGTAAATAAAAACTTTTTTCAAACTTGTGACCAAACCGACCCCAATCAATCATCGCTTGGTGACCACGGTTAACCCTAACCAACACCGGTCTCTGTAATAGTAAGATTTTCTCCTTTAGCCCTTAAAACCTGAAATATTTCTCTATCATCTTCACCCAGCTAAATCTAACCATCAACTGTAATCCCATAGGGATATCCAGGTACACAAAATAAACTAGAATTGACATCATAAAGAAATAAACTCAATATACCTACAAATCTATGAATTCCATCCAAAACTAGCTAGTGCCTCTGTGCCACTCGAATAATAGTAGCAATCTCCTCCCACTCTGCATGTGCATCATGTATCCAATCTTACAACTCCAACAACCATGGCTTTCTCCCAATGAACACGAAATCCCTTGCATTGCCTCTAAAACCAATCTCAAAAGCTAATATGTCAGTGAGAAATAAAACCGAATGAAAGAAAATGATTCCCTTCTTATCAAAGAATACCCCTACATCATTGAAATTTGGACTTCTTGTGAAGTAGGTGAATCAAATTTTTTTCATCCTATGTACTCAACATCTTTAATTAACTGCAACTATGTCTAACCATGAATTTTCATTGAGGATCTCATCCTTAGACTAGATATCCTTGTCTTCAATATTCCACACAATTGGGAAATAAAAGTCAAAAACACTAAAAACATGGTGTAAATCTATGCACACTATCCAAACATAATATCAGTTACTCTAAAAGAAATAAATAAAACATGAACCATATAGAGATACCTGACCCAAAGTCTCACTAGACTAACCAAGCCAAATATGTCCTCTTTCTGATCCAAACATTGAAGTGATCAACACTGTTTCTACCTATACACATTGTGCAAGATACAAGATCATCCAAAATAGGACACTGAACCATCCATGCCCTCTTCTACTGTAATAAACCATGTGCAAACTCGTTGTCACAGAGATGTACTATTATTCGCCGACTAGTACCTGTTACCCTGTGACCGATGTTAGTTCCCTGATTGACATCGATCTGCTGGAACTAATAAAACTCCAAAAATTGGCATAGGTCACCAAACCAGTGCCTATTTTGACCAAATCCGATAGTTTTGTTGAGCTATTCATTTCAAGAAGCTCCTAAATCTTGCACAAAAACTTAACAACAATAATACATGCAATAAAAGTTGTACCAAGATGAAATACATCACCTTACCAGCACCAAGATACTCAACCACATCTTTAACTAAAGAACATGCTTCTCTGATGGAAACCCCATCTTCATTCTGTGCTACTATATTCAGCTTCTCTAACAAATCTCATGCATCTAATTGCACCAAGGATACATAACTACTCCTCTTCTCTCATTCTGAGATCTAGATCTGCAATCCCAAACATGCATGTGCAACCAAAATAATATAATCACTACAATACCAAGATAAAACCATACCTCAATAACTAGATCTGCAATCTGACCAACATGCTTGTGCCTCCAAGAACTAGGGACACCTCAACAACCAAGATACATTCCATGCATCTTTCCATTTCTTCAGATATGTGATTTTCTGTTTAAAACTAGGCTGCCCAATAACCGACCATGGCCACCCTATAACCGACCACGGTTACCTTCTCTCGATACCAGTTGTTGGGAATTTAGGACTGTAGAATAGTGCTATGATTTAATAACAAACAAAATCATGCACACATGATCTAAACAATTCCCAAAATCTACAAAAGAGTGTGCAAGTATGAACTAGAATAATCCAAATCAAGACAAAGTACACACACATAACACAATATGTATCATGGTTCACCCAATGTGGGCTATGTCCACCAAAGATAGATATCTCATATATATAATACAACAAGAGTACAAACTAACTCTTCAATATAAGAGTACACTACATCTCTCCAAGAGTATCTCCTCTCCTCTAGATCTCTAAATAGATCTCCATGAATTCACTACAACTATGCCTCCAAACACCACTAGTAGATCTCACATAACTAGAAACTACTGCATCTTTGAATTGATACCAAGTTCTCTATGGATATGAAAACAATAGCTCTTGCATGGGTCTACCAATGTGCAACCATGAATGTGCACCAATAATTAAGTCTGTCTCTTCATCACTGCGCATGCATAAGTCAGTGCAAACATGAAGACAACCTCCTATACAATATCTAGATCTACATGGATCTATAATATAACATCCCACCAACATGTGAATCTACAATAAGAAACTATATGTGATTTGCATACCATGCAAGTCATTACAATAAGACAATAACTATACAAAGAAAATATAGTAGAAGACATTACCCTCTTCTCACCATTGAGATGTACCTACTATTTCCTTCCTGTCTCAGGCTCCCTCCATGGAGACTGTCTTCATGTAACCTGTTCTTTCTTTCTCTTCTTCTTCTTCATGCCCTCAATCTAGGATAATCAAGGATCTAATTCAATAATTCTCTTAATTCTCTCCTAAACCCTAGATTTCATGCTTATATAGTCATTTATAAACTTAGGGCACTTAGCCATGCATGCAATTGCAATCAATATATATACTTTAATGCTAAAAATATATCTAATTCCCAAGACTTAATTAAAAAAATCCCACACAAGTAACCGACGTCATTTTTCCCTAACCGACGGTGGTTAATCTACTGATCGATGGTGGTTCTTATGCTAACCGATGGTGGTTCTTATGCCGACCAATGACGGTTTACACCGACTAACACCGGTTCTTATCCGAACTAGTAACATATAAAACATGCTATCTTTGAAGCAATTCAGCTCCACAACCTAACAAGATGATGGTGGATTTTTTCAGGGTCTAGGTGGTCTAGAAGAAGACACGGTGGTGGATGATTTAGGTTTGGATGGCTGGATAGGTAGAGGTTTTTTTGATGATGGAAGTGGTCTGGAGGGTATCAAACTATTTGGATTTGGATTGGCTGATTGGGTACGATGAAGGAGGGGATCCTAAGATAGAGGGATGTGGCCCTAGGATGGAGGATGTCGATTTTCTATTGAGGATGATCAAGATATTGATGTTGAAGAATGCCAAGGTTTTGGATTCAGATTGTTGATGAGTACCATTGATAGGGATGAGAATGATTTCAATAGGAGGATCAAAAGGTTGAGTTGTGGTGGATGGTAGGAGTAATTTTTAATGTTTTTTTTCTAAGGAGGATGGGGATTGGTTCGATGTGGGAATGTCTTGTCATGTGGATGAGATGGGAGGATCACCTATGGTGGCTGAAATTTTAAGTGCTTTCCAATATTTCCAAAATGATGTAGGTTGTGTGGAAGAAGAAGGAGATCATGGGGATGTGGTCATGATGGTTGACATGGTAGGTGCTGGTAGAAGAATGGAAAGAGGAACTAGTATAGGCTCTAGAGACAGTATGAATGAAAAAGGTGGAATATATGTGGATGGAGGATTAGAGTTGACTAAGTTAGAAGGGGTAGATGCATGTGTGGAATATATAATAGGACTAGGCATGGCTATAGAGATATAAAGGGGTTTTTAGATGATTTGATTTATGAGGTCTATGTGAGAAGGAGGTGATATATATGGTGGATGAATGGGCGTAGAAATGAGGGGCTCTGTAGTAGAGGTATGAATGCCTTATGTGTTTATCTTAAGAGGCATTGTGGATGTAGATGTGGATTGAGAAGATGTGATGGGGGATGTAGATGTGGGGATAGTAGGTGTAGAATATTTGGATGAAATGGATGATGTAGGCATGTGAAAGGAAATATGTGACAAGGATGTCAAGGTATATCTAGGTGGATTTTCGGATGTAGCATATATAAGGGTAGTGATGGGTGCTCGGAAGAGACATGTTTAATGGTTTAGGTAAGATAGGTATGTATAGAGAGGTGGGTGTAGTAAAGGATGATGTGGATGTGGTCAGAGTAGGACTATAGTATTTTATTTTACCAAACAACCCAATGTGTACTGACACATCATCAACAAGTCAGATTCAGATGGATTTCAGGATCAAGGATCAAAACCAGAAGGTGGTTGTGCTTTGGAGGTATCCAGAGGGTTAAAGGAGGTCATGTCATTGATCTCTCTAGGGGAAGTAGAACTGAAAGTTTCCAAAGAAATTAAAATGGTGGAAGTAGGATCTTTGGATTTGGAAGAAATTTGCTATATAATGGGTAATTGGACACTAAGATGTAAATTTATTGGAATGCGTCCTTTGAAGGATGAGCTCTGGAACTAGATTGATAAGAATTGGGATTTTTGTGAGTGCCCTGGCATAAGATTTTTGACCAAAGGGTTTTTCCAAGTATGTTTTAGTAGTCTTGAAGAAAGGGACATGATATTTTCGGTAGTCCCTAGTTTTTCAAAAATGTGGGACTCTATCTGAGGCCATGGTCCCCTCTCTTCAACCCAGAAGAGGAACTGGTCCGAAAATTCATATTGTGGGTAAGATTTTACAAGCTCCCTTAAGAATTATAAGGTTTGGAGACTTTAAGAGTGGTTGCAGATGCCCTAGGTCATCCAATTGGCTTGGGAAAAGAGACGAAATCAGCAAACTTTTCTTCTTATGCTCGAATTTGTATTAAAATTGATCTCTCCAAACCCTTGGTTTAGGCTATAAGAATTAAAAATACTATAGGCATTTGGTTTCAGTCAATCGAGTATGAATTCCTATTGTTCAAGTGTTTTAGATGTATAGAAATTGGTCATAAAATGAATAAGTTCCATTATATGGCTAATAAGAAGGTGAATTTTTCTTTGATAAAGGATCCCTCCAAATATTGTTGATGAGATAAAGTGGTGGTGGTTCGGTTTCATAAGAGATGGATGATAATGTTGTGAAGGATATTCTTAAGTATGGGGATCTGCATGGTAAGGAGGAGATGGCTTCCCACCAGGAAGGCTTGACTCTAGAAAGTGAAGGTGAGAAATTGAGGAAAAGATGAGGTTGACTCTATCTTCAATCAAGGAAAGGAAGTCCCTATGGATGGAACCTTGGAGCGGGAGTACTTGGAAATTTTAATGAAATACTTTGATTGTACAAGCAATTAGATTTTTAAGTCTACACGTAATCAAGAGTTGAGTATGCCGAATAAGGGTAATCTGATGCATGCTAATAATAAGGAGAATGGGTGATCTTTGAGTGAGATCAAGTCAGTTCTAGAATCAATTTTGAAAGAGGTTGACATGAATAAGAAGGGTTCAATGGTTTCGGTTTGGATTCCCTCTTGATGGTAACAATAAGAGAGTT
Organism: Taxus wallichiana var. yunnanensis; assembly: GCA_018340775.1. NCBI lineage: Eukaryota > Viridiplantae > Streptophyta > Pinopsida > Cupressales > Taxaceae > Taxus > Taxus wallichiana. Next base: position 222,367,205 of record CM031235.1, read on the forward strand.
AGGAATGGACTTCTATAAGCATCTACTTGATAGAGGAATAAGTTGATGGCCAATTAGAGGAAGAAGCACTACTTTCCAATATTCCCAAGGTTTTGAAGGAGAAGCATACGTCTAGTTTAATGAATTTGTTTTCTCAAGATGGAGTTCATGAGGAGGTATTTTTCCTAGGGGCTGATAAAGCACCAAGTCTTGATGGGTTTTAGATGGTTTTTTTAATTATGACATATTTTAGGTTCGGATGTTTGGGCTACGGTGGAAGAATGTAGGAAGAAGAGAGCTATTTTAAAAGAATGGAACTCCACCTTCTTAGCCCTCATTCCAAAGAAAGAGGATGCTAAATATTTTGATTCCTTTTGGCATATTGCTTTATGCAAAGGTATCTACAATATTTTCTCAAAATTTATGGCAATAAGACTAAAGATATTTTTGTGCTCGGTCATATTAGACATTCATAATGGTTTTGTTGAAGGTAAGAAGATTCTTGATGGCATAGTGGTGGCTCATGAAGCTATTCACTCTCTCTCCCACAAGAAGAATCTTGGAATGATAATAAAGTTAGATATGATGAAGGCCTATGATAGAGTAAATTGGATATATATTGAAGTGGTCTGTGTAGGTTTGGATTCCATCTTGATTGGATTTAATTAATTAGGAACTACTTCTCTATTCCTAGATTCTCGGTGTTGATAAATAGTGTCTGTCATGGATAGTTCGCTACCTCCCCTAGTCTCAGGTAGGGGGATCTGATTTCCCATTTTCTTTTTATAATTATGGCTGAAATTATTTTTGAGAGATATCCAGGGGGAGTTGAAAAAAAGGAGATAAAAGGTATAAAAATCTCTTCACGGCTTGATCCCAACTCAAATTATTAGTTTTTTGATGATACAACACAATTTAGTGAAGCCTCGGTGGATGAATTGAAGAAATTTTAGGATATTCTCACACAGTATGAGAAGGTAGTGGGTTAAAAGGTGAGTGTTCCCAAATCAGTAATTTTATTCATTAAGTTTGATCCAAAGTTACAAAGGAGGATTGACTGTTTATTAGGTTAAAAATTTGAATTGCTTCCCAACACCTATCTGGGCAAGCCTTTAATTAGGGGTGTGGTTGGTAAAGAATGGTGGAAACTTGTAGTGGATAAGATCTAGTCAAAATTAGCATCCTAGAAAGGTAAGTGGTTATCTTTGGCAGGAAGAGTTGAATTGATAAGGTCATTTCTATAGGCTATTCCCTCATATTTCATGTTGTTTTTAAGATGCCTAAAAATTTGGCAAAATGTTTTGTGGGTCTGTAAATAATTTTTTTATGGAGTGGCTCTGAGGTTAAGAAGAAGTTCTTTCTGGTGGCATGGGATGATGTATGCCATCCCAAGAAGGAAGGTGGCCTTGGATTTAGAAATTGTTTGCTTATGAATAAAGCTCTTGGGGGCAAGCTTATGTGGAGAGTGTATGAAGATAGAGAGCATCTATCGAGCATAATCTTGGTTGCTAAATATTTGGAATCACAAGACCCTATAGACATTTTTTCCAACAAATGATTTCTTTTGGTTCTAATGTTTGGAATTTTATTAAACGTTATCACAATTTTGTGGTTTCTAATCTAAATTGCAACCCCACAAGGGTAGTAGGGTCAACCTGTGGGAATATTTTTGGCTTCCTTCTAACCCCTTAAAAGAGGTCAATTAGGTGAAAAGGTTTAAAGATGAAGCTATCTCAATTTGGGGACCCAAAGTGGATGGCTAAATTAGTGAGTCTGATGGTGTTAAATGTTGGATTACTCCCAATTTGGATGAAATTGAGAATGTGGATAGTGTTTTATCTCTCTTCATAAATCTTAACTTCTCTCCTTGCTCGACGGGTTATTAGAAGATTGCCTAGTTTGGTCTGGATCAAGTTCGAGTGGTCTGTGTGAGATAAGGACTTGTACTACAAGATCTTGGTTAGATCAAGATTTCATAAAGCTTAGAGGTATTTCTCGTATTCCTATGTTTGGATTAAGGAGGGCATACTAAAGGTGAACTATTTTGTGTTGTTCACATTGCTTGGTAGATGTTTTTCTTATGATAACCTAATGAAGAGATGTTTTCATTGCCCAAATTTCTATTTTTCTGTGTGAGGAAGGGGAAGAAATAGGTAATTATATCTTCATTCATTGTTCCTTTACTCTCCAAATTTGGTCCTTTGCATGGAGACAATGGAATATAGGCTGGTTTCTTACCTTTTTGGTGTTCGATCTCGTTTCACAATGGAAAAGGAAAGTAGCTCATAAAGGCCTTCTTCTCCTTTGGAGTTTGACTCCGCAATGACGGTTATTTGGAGTCTCTCGGCTAGAAATAAATAGAATATTTTTCAAGGAATCAAGCTTTTAGTGCATCAAATTTGGAATGTAATTGAAGCTCTTCTTCCGAGCTAATGGGTACTTAGTGAAAGGATTTAGAATACAGATTTAGAGAAATTAGAATCCTTTACGAAAAGTGGACTTCTATTCTTGTGGAAGTATGATGAAATCCATCCTAATACAGGGAGTAAGGGAAATAAGATGGTAAGGTGGATACCTCCTTCAGAGGGATGGATCAAGCTAAATTTTGATGGAGCTTCCAAAGGAAATCCAGTAATGCAGGGTGTGGATGTATCTTCAGGAACTCCGATTTCCAGCCTATTTTGGCCCTGGCCTTTGATTGTGGCATTTCTTCTAATAACTTTGTGGAAGGTATGGCTCTTCTCTTTGGCTTGCTAGAAGAAAAGAAGAGGAATTGGAATCACATCTGGATTGAAGGGGATTCTAAGGCTATCATTGATATGGCTCATGTGCATTGTCCAAAGGTCGACGTTTGAAGTCTATTTGTTTGAATATTAAGGTAATTTTTCCTTCCTTTTGGTAGTATTTTTTTCGCACATTGAGGGAAGGCAATAGGGTGGTGGATGGTTTAACAAATACGGGGTTGGTCTATGGGAAAATCTTCAATTAAATTTTCCAATCTCGGGAGTTGGGCTTCCCAAATGATATTCAGAACTTTTGGCAAGGATGCACATTTGGCATTTGTTGAAGGGGGTATATGGTTGTGAAGGCCACCTTATAATTATTTCCTTCTCTACGAGTGGTGTCAATTGAGTTGAAATATTTTAGCAAAGTGATTTACTTGATTTAACACGTGTGAAGTTTTTATGGTTTTGGGGGAGGTGTGTGTATTGAAGGTGGCCAATGGTGAGGTGATGTTCATCCCTTACATCTTATTCATGCCTTGTTTTCTAGTTCTTCTTATATTTGGTTTGGATTGGACTCCTTTTTGTCTTCATGGTGTCAGAGGAAGGTTTGGCAAAGAGGGCCTAGTTAGAAGAGGCACCAAGCTCAAACTAGGGAGTCTTTGGGGATTCCTATGCGGGATGGATCTGAAAGAAAATAAAAAATGTTGTGATGCATTGGTGGTTAGAGAAAGTCTAGATGGTGGCAGAGAGTTTGGAGGAAAATGATGAAGAGGGTGATATTTGCAATAAGATGCGAAAGCTCATGCTAGATCTTGGCCAATCGTGCAAGGTTTGAGCGCAGTGAATATTCTATCAAATTCATCATGATAATTCATTTTGCATAAGGAGATTTTGGATTTGGAGGAAAGGTTGGTTAGTATATAATACCATATTCATGTCATGGCTCGTAGGATTTAGGCTCTTTCTTGTGGTTTAGAGGTCATAGCTGAAAATTAGGGTTTGAGGCTTCTTGTGAAAGCCAAAGCTAAGATTCATGAGTGTTGTTTTGCTCGCTCTCCCTCCTCCTCACTACCCCATAGAGATTCCGAGGTTTAAATTCTCATTGAGCAGCCACCCTGTGCTAACATGGAGTTGTGAGCTTTGATGGAGGTTTTTGTATGTTGTGGTGGGTTTCTTACTTTTTATGTCTCGGTCTACTTGGCTCCAAGTTTTTACAAATTTTTGGGGAATTGATGTATATAGTAGTTAACTAGATATGTATTAATCTATATTTTGTTATGTAGATACACAATAATGTGCCTATAATTTTTCTCGAGTCCATAGATGATTATCTATATTATGGTGCAGTTTGGAAAGTTTTTTAGTAGGCTAGGGCCTTCTCCCTAGGGATCATCATAAAAATAAATATAATTATATTGTTTACATATTTTTATAATTAACTTTATGGATATTTCACATATAATATTGTGTTATCTAATGTTCATTTTGAACTCAAGTATCAAATAATTTCAATTTCCCTAAATAAGTATCTTTCTTTCTCTAATATGTTTAATAAATGTGCATTAATTTTTGGTAGTGTTGTTTTTTTAGAGTTAATCTATCTATCAAATATATTGAAATTACAATTATTAAATGTTATAAACAAACCAATCAACTATAATGTATTTTATATGAATTGATAACTAATTAATGCACACTACACATTAATAAAATTATTTATAATTTATTTTTTTAATATATTTTTTCCTTAAAAATAATCCTACCACAAATAACATTTTAATATTGATGCAAAAATGAAAAAATTGTCTTTTGAAAAACTCAAAAAGGTGAGAGTTGAGAAATTCAAAATTTATAATATTAAAAGATGATGCAAAAATTTGATGAAAGTATGTCATGTAATTTAGCCAAATAATATGTCAAATCAATAGCTAAAATATTTATTCTTAATGTTAGAACTCCTAACATAAATAAGTAAAATATTTTTTTCTACATTAAACCCAAATAAATCATGTTACTTTGTCGATGTTAACATTTCCACAACGAAAATTGTGGGGCTATACAAAAATATACTAGTGAAATGATTAGAATTTTAGGATGGAAGTAAGCGCAAGAGATGAAGAATCAATGTATGAAGAGGAATTTGATGGGTGGTGGAAGGTTGCATGCATGTAGCTAGAGGAGAAGCAACACATAAAGGACAAGGGATGCAAACACAATGTTTCAATAAGTGATGGTGTTAATAGAAGGATTAATGTTGGGTTCACCAAAATTTAGATATGGAAAGTGGTTTTACATTAACAATGCACTTCTACAAACCACATGGATTGCAAATTAAATCGTATAAACATATATAGTCAATTAATTCATACCTAATAGTAAATTCTAATTAAATAGTAATAAATGAAAAAGAGGTTCATAATCTTATTTATCTTGGTTTACTTAATCTTCATTTCTCAATTATTCATTGATTTTGTTTTATAATGCAATCTCTTGGATGTACCACCTAAAGATGGCTAATTCTCATGGAAAAATAAAAGTTTATTTATGTAATTTTTTAATCTTGGAATATTTTTCTAATAGATGCATGGTTGATGGAATCACAATAATTAATGCATATATTTCTAATCATTATATTAATATGGATGCGTGTGGGTTGTGGGACTCAAATCTCATTTAAGTTTTAGAATGCATGGCTTTGTAACCTAGACTTCCCAAAACTAGTAGAAGGTTAGTGAAAGAGTTTATCAAAACTAGTTGGCTCAAAATCCTTTTGGATAATGAATACTCTTAAATATTTGAAAATATTGATAAAGGGATAGATCAAAATGTAATTTTAGGAACACTTAAAGAGGAAATTGAATTTAAGAATTTAGAATTACATTTTTATAGATTAACATACTCATTATTCGAGAGGAAAACATGTTATTCATCCTCCTCCATGAAGGGAAGAGATATACTACGGGGAAAATTAAAGGGAAACCTAGCCTGAGAAAAGATAGAAGAATATGTGATTGCACACAAGAAAATAAATAAGATAAGAAAAATATATTATCTTGAAATTTTTAGCTAGAAATAGTTAAGAAAGTTCACACAAGAGATAAGAACTACTTTGAAACTTTTTGAATCTAAAAGGGGAGGCCTCTACTATGGAAATAAATGAATTTTTCTAAGACATTACAAAACTATTTATTCTAAATATGGATGAGGTATTATGGATCTCTTTCCTATGGAATAATTTAAGGTGATTATGATTGTAATGGATGGTGATAAAGCACCACAACCTGACTAGTTTCCAACATATTTCTACCAAACATTTTGGGATAGAAGGGAAAGTCATAATAGTTATAATCGAAGAAAGATGCTCAATAAAGATCCTCAAGGACATTTATTACAAATTAATTACCCTCATCCCTTAACAATAATCAATAAAGTTATTCTTATATTTACCTTATTTTCAAAACTCTTTACAAAATACTCACAAAAATGTTGAAGGGAGATTATAATAAATCCTACTAGATCTTAGATCGTATGAACATGGTGGTATTTTGGAAAGGAATTATATCTTGAATGATGTGATCTCGGCACATGAATTAATGTACTCACTTATGATTACCAAAAATAAATTAATTATTATCAAACTAGATGATGCATATGTGGTTAGGGTGTTCAATGAAGAGCTACATTAGACTACACAATTCCGTCATAATCTAGTGAAGAAAATATACACGAGATCACCTAGATTTGAATTCAATATAAGAAAACATAGCAACAAGATTTATTAATATACTTAGAGGTAACACACACACACACACACACACACACACACACACACACACACACACACACACACACACACACACACACACACACACACACACACACACACACACACACACACACACACACACACACACACACACACACACACACACACACACACACACACACACACACACACACACACACACACACAGAGATGCGCACGTGCACACACACAAATCAAAAACTATACATATGTGTCAAGTTAGATCATTCTAATCAAATTTCTTAAACATTCGTTACTCTACTTTGAACCTTAAGCTCACATTACACTTCTATCTATGATTGGCACTAAGTTCCTCAAAATAACAATATTATTTATTAAAGAAATTGGAATTTTTTTATATAGGCATACAAGACACCTCATGCAATATTGAAATTAGTAAAAATATAACAAATTAAGGAGCAATACGAAGTTAATGCCCAAAGGACCCAACATAAGACTTTGTCACTTTTTCCACAATTTTCACAAACTTTGAACAAAATCTTTAAGTGATTCATGTCTCCTAATTTTTTTGCAGTATTACACACCTACATAAATTACTTCATGTCATCAAGAAAAATGTTTTAGTGTTTGATAGCTTCATATTTTTTTATTTTTTTCTTCAAGACAAACTTTTAGTGTTACATGACTTCTCATAGGATTATGTGGATTTTTAGTATTTTGTCGCGTCAAAAACCCTTTGCAACTTTAGTACTATTGCACAACTTCAACTAGTACTCAAAATATGTCATCAACACAAATGAGTCATGATCATATGGGGTCACTTATGATTTTTCCCAAAACATGTGAGACGATGAGATTATAAATATTACCATTAATTTTTAGTATATATCACTATATACTTCCATTATTGGGACCCCATTTTACAATAATAAGTTAATTTATACCAATATAATGATAAAAAATATCTAAATAAAAATTACCCCATGTGTGATTGCGTGTGTTATATACCACCTTATCATAACCCTCCATATTGACAATGCGACCTCCAAATAATATAAAAGATAAGTAAATAAAAAATTGACTCCATCGGAATGAACTAGGTTTTTGGTTGATAGAGGATAACCTATGAAATCAGAAGCTCTTTCATCACTATACATTAGTAAGGCTTATGAATATTTTAACTATTCGTTTTCATCTTCTTCTATTTCTACCAACTCCTTGTTGGTTACATGACTTGGATTTTTAATCAATACTAATTTTCACTTCATCTTCCTATCTATATATATGTAAATATGAGAATATTCCATTCATTTACCAAATATCAACCTATTGGGATATTCATTTCATTATCATCTTACATATATACAACTTCATTAAGTTTATCACTATCACCTTTTTCAACATCATCTTCTTCAAAATAAAATTCACCAAGCTAATCATCAAGATCTCGAAATTCGGTAGCTTGATCAATATGATGATCATTTTGATTATCGGCAGATAAATATTCATTACTAGAGTCATGTTCATAACATATATTAACAATATCACTTGTTTACCGTAATTCTCATGTTTCAACATTGTTGTCATCAACAACATGTCTCATGCTTAGCTCATAATATAATACAAACAACCAATTAATTTCTCTCTCTATATATTAGGATAAAAGAAGGTCTACATAAATATAGTTCATAAAAGTTAGTTCATTAAAAATTGAACCTACATATAGAAGTTGTGTACATGAAAAAGAGAAAACATACATATGAAAATTTACAAAAATTAATACCTTATCACAATTTTGAGTAAGCACATATGGATTTTTCCCCTTAGGTAATTCTCTACCAAATTCAATTGATTAGAATCAAAATTCATCATCTATTTTAAAAAAATGTTATCAATAAAAGGCTACTAAACATTTTAAATCGAAAACTTTAAAACTAAGCTATTTCTTTAATCTTTCCACTATAATCAAATTTCCCTTAGGCCAAATTCCTATAGTTGGAAATAGCTTAGTTTTCCTACTCAAAAATTCAAAACTTCTATAATCAAGTTTTTTTTTCTTCTATCTTTCCAACATAATCCAATTTCTCTTAGAATAAGTTCTTATCATTGGCAATACTTCAATTGGTCTGTTCAAAATGAAAAATAACTCTACAATACCAAGTGACTCTTCTCTTAATAATAATTTCCACACATAAATATTTTCCATCTAACCAAATTTCCAAATGTTTACTTACCTTCAATATGACATATCATTTAATCTAGTATTTATAGAGTTACAAAATTTATAAAACACTTATGTATGAAAAAGTGTTAAGATAACTAACCAATATTTTACATCCTCACACTATGTCCAATGCTTCTTGTGTCACTTCCCTTTAATTGATGACATGAAGATTATCTAAATATGAACTCATCCATTCAAGAGTATGTTAGTTTGGTAATGGTATTTTTAGATCGAGTGGGGCTGGTTTAAACGGATGTTTCCATATCCAATCAATCCTTTGGCTCTCATGTCTAGTATTTTCATCTTCACATTTTTGAAGCCACAATCGTCTCTAGAGTATTTAATAACATGAAATTATTAATGATATATTTTACAAAAGGCCCTGTAAATAAAACATATAGATATTTAATTACTGGCTACACACATAATGATCATGCATGTAATATATGTTTGATATGGATTTTAACACACACCAAGTTTCACAAATTTAATTTCCCTAAGAAGGTCCTCCTCCAATTTTTCATTCCATATTCAACATCCTAAATGCATGGAGTTTATGGAAATTAATCCCTAAGATATTTTGAATTGTATAAAATGTTTTCCTAGATAATTCATTTTTACGTCATACAGACCTCTAAACATGATAAATGCTTTATAAATTCCCTTAGGGTATTCATGTACCTCTCTTGCTATAACATACATCACATTCTTACTACACCTGCTATTTTAATATCATTAAAGAAATGTAGGAATAGATGAGTGAGATTCCATCAAAGAGGTAGGAAATTACTTTTCCAATTTGAAAATAACATCTACAATATTTTATTTCTCTTGATCAATCCTTGGTTCCAATATCTCTTTTGAAGATAACTACGCATTTTACTAACAATGGTAGTTATGCAAATAATTATATTAAAGTTCTTCTTACAAATGGATGAGTTGTATTTGAAAACAAAATTCATATTACCTCAAAAAATTGAAAGTCAATATATTAAATTAAGTAGGTCAAGTTGAGGATTACAAAATTACACCCTTAATACTAAGGGAAATATATGCAACATAAATAAATTAAAAATTAAAAAATATGAAGAGAAAAAATTGCTACATAATTTAAGACAACAAACACATGAATGGAATTCAATATATTATATCTGTAGACACCTAAAACATGCTTACACTTAGCATTTCATCCAATTCAATCGATTGACGACACTTTGTTAATTCCCCATTCTTTGCTCCATTCTCGGATGCCCAATCACAACTCTCTTTTGTTCGTATTCCTCCTAAAATCAAATTATTTGGCTAATATATCTCTTATTAGCTAAGCATTCCTCCTTTTGACCATTCAAAACCTCCCTAGTTCTCTCTAGACCACTTCTATTGGCTTCGTAGGCTATCTATCATTCACAATTGATTATCCAGACCCCTCCCAACTCTCACTAAGTCTCTAATCACTTGATAATCAAATTTAACTAGCCTAAAACCTAGTTAACTAGCCTAAACCAAGCTTAACTAAGCCTAAAAATGTTTATCCTAATCTAATCTAAAAGCTTTAGTCCCCTATGCACCCAAATTCCAAACTCTTCCAAATCAGAAACTATAAATACAAGCCAAAGGCTTTACTTTCAAATGGTCCTTCTCTCTCAAGAACTTTGGAAAGGCATTAGAAATCATTTGTGATAGCTTTAAGCTATAGAACATTTGGATCTTGGCCATACTCCATTGTTAAGAGCTCCTCCATCTTACATCCATCCATTCCAAATATATTTAGTAAGGGAAGATCTAAAGCTTGGCCATGTAGCCAACTTGGAGAGATCTCTTCACTATGTTTGGGAGTAAACAACACACAATTTGATTGCTAGGATCTTCATAGGTTCAATGTTTTATAGCTTTCAAAAGAGTAGAGAGTAGCTTTAACATGTTAGTTTTTGATGTTTTTTTCAAATTTATAATGCTTTCATGTTAGTTTCCCTTGTTTATCTCTTATCTCATGGTGCATAGTTGAGTTAGAAAAGCGTGAGGTTGTTTAACCTCATTCTATAGCTTTTGTGACTTTCCATTGCATACATTTTGGTACGACCGGTGGGACATGAAGTCCATCCTCCATTAATGGAGTCTTTTCAAGCTATTTATTTTAAGTTTTCTAACCATTTTCATGCTTTTTAGGATAAATAGTTTGTTGTTTAAATGATTTCATTTTTTAAGTAGGCTAAATCATCATTGATCATGTATATTTTGTGGGTTTGAGCTAAAAATAGGCTTCTTTGGCTAACCTTTAACCTGTTTACTTTTGAAAATTTTCAAATTTCATGATTTTTACAGATTTTACAGGGGGTACACATAGGTGTCATTCTAGCCGCATCTGCGTTGAAACAGTGCACACATGTCGAAGAAAGGGGTGCGTCTGCATCGAACTACATTCACCACCAATCTTCTAGAGGCCATAACGTTTTCTCCCAAGCTCGAAACGACTTTGTTTTTGTTGCGTTGGAAAGGTATTGAAGAGAACTACACAATGGAATCATAAAATTAGGATTTTGAAATACAAAAATTTATGGTTTAAATTATTAGGTAAATAGTCATTTTCTAATGTATCTTAAAGTCTAAAAACTTGTTTTCTTGACCATTCTAACACTTTGAAAGGTTTTGTGACACTAATAGTGATTTGTAGGTTGATTTTCCATTGTATTTTTGTGCTAACTTAGTTGAGTGTTCACGTTTTTCATTTGTAGGGGTCCTTTGAAACGTGTATGCTCTTCCCTCGCACCTTTTAGGTGATCTTGGGAATCAAAATGTTTCAAAAACCTTCTATTTTGCTTCCAAAACACTTCAATTTAAGCTTTAAAATGGATTAAAATTCAAAGTTGGCTAAAAAGAGTTTCCTTCTACAAAACACTTAAGGTATTTTCCATATATTGTTTTAGTTGGGTTTCCGCATTGTGTATGCTCTTCCTTCACACTTTTTTGGTGATCTTAGGAATCAAAAGCAACACGAAAACTCTCTTTTGATATCATGATATTTTGTGGAAAACTACTAATCTTGGTATGTAGGACCAAAATCGCATGTCAAAGAAGGGTGTCAAAACAAACAAACACAAAAATTCTAATACACGTGTTCTTGCAGGTTGCCAAATGGTGTGCCACTTAAAACCACATTTAAGTTAAAAAGATAAAAAACACACCATATTCAAAACATTGTATTACAGGTTTTAGAAAAAGATACATCCCTCTCTGCTTAACTAGAACATAAGCGCTTTGACATAATGCCTTAATCTATAACAATGGGGGTGGTACCAGGAACCCTAAAGTAGTCCACTGTTGTGTAACCTCGTGGATGAAACAGGAAGTGTCTCACTTACCCACTTGACTAGTTTTCCTTATGAGTTAGCATTACAAAGTTGTCTGTATCGTGACCTTGGAAAGAGTACACGATGGATGCAATTAGTACCCACTTTGTACTTGAAGGGAGTGAAGTTGAGATACTCTCAAATTAGTTAGTGTTACTTTTTGGGTAAATCATGCCCAATCTTAGACAACTTTGTAACACCTAGTTGAGAGATCTTATTAAGGAGGCCATTTTGTCTTGAGGCCCACTTTACTAGTCCTTTGTTGCGTCTTGGCCATCACGAAGTGATAACTTGTTTGGATTCAAAGCCTTGTTTTTCAAACATGGTAATGAATCCATTTAAGTTATATCTAAGTGTATCTCATCACGGAGTTTACAACGTGTTACTTATCTTGGTTTCTTTCTCGCCTTTGGACGAGGTGAAACTATGCCCAAGTAACACTTAGTTTATTTCCATATTTTTATCTACACCTTTGAATTCTTGTTTCCCATTTGGGGAAACAAGAGCATCTTTCGGGAGTGTTGTCATAGATAGTGTTTACCACTTTTTCATCCATTTACACTCATCCATGTTTGTGGCTGAGTTGTTAAACATCTAAAGTGCATGGATGTGTCCTTATATCTTTGATGGCCACTTGATCTTGATTTCAAGATCATCATCATAGTTAGGATTGATTCATCATTTGATATCCCTTTGACGTGTTACCTTGTTCACATTGTCTCGACATAATTAAGATACTTATGTCATGTTTTTCATAAACATGATCTAAGTATTCACATTGTTACGCTCTGCACATTTTAACACATCCTTAGTATAATTTGACTTGGTTTTACTTCAAACATTGTCCAAAATCTTGAAGAGTGTCGCTTACTTTGTTTGTGTCATTTTGATACCACTTTGACACTAATATCTCATCTCTTCGTGAAGATTGATTAACGTTTCCAATTGGTGTGGTTACATGGCTTACATTTGTAAACCTCATCCTTTAGCATTTTGGCCTTGTTGGTTGTTAAACGCGTCATTGTATCCTTTGATTTGGAGTCACATATACCCTTTGTTAAAATTTACGCCTTGTTCATTTTGAGCTTGATATAAATATTGACATTGTTTTGATCATCTTTACATCAAATTATCACTTTGCATACGCATTTGCATAGGGTGTATTTCCTTGTTGATTGGATTTGTGTTTCACACTTGCATGATTGTTCCTTGTGATTATTCATCTGGAAAAAATGTTTTCTAGGACAATCATTTTCAATCTCATCGAGATTACGTCATCACAATGTCTATTTTCCTTAGACCTTCTTCGAGAAAACCATGCAAACATCTCCATAATTATTAAATGTCTATTTGGTTTCCCTTATGCTACCCAAATTGACATGTCACTTCCTTCCCTTTGAATGAGTTCCATCACACTATCTAGAGATAGACGTTTTTCCTTAAACGATGCCAACAATGATTGACTATCGCAGTTTCTCACACTTACTACAATACAGAACCTAGGTTTAAAATTCGAATAAAAATATTCCCATTACAACTAAACCTCGTTTGGTTCTTCATACTAAAGGCTCCACTTAGGTACCCTATTCCCCACCTTCAACTCATAGTCGGTAGTATGGTTTGGATGCTTCTATTCTAAATTATTATTCAGGTTCCCCCACTCTTCTTATTATGATTCAGATCCAAACTACCATTTGGATCCTAACTATTGTTCAGATACTCCTATATCAAATCTCAAATCACGTTCCTCCCTTCCTTCGCAGGACCTTTATTCCAACTCACCTCAATGACATATTCCTCCTTTGAAGACTCGTGTGACTCCAAGTTCCGTCGATCAAACATCTAATTTGGTTCTTGAGTCATGATCCTCCCTTTCTTTGTAGGACCTCCTTCATCGGTCGTCTCGATGACCTCTTCCTCTTTCGAAGAGTTCCACGACTCGGATTCCCTTGATCAATCATCTAATTCGACTCATATGTCACAACTTAACGAATGGCTACATGATCCTACTTTCCAACCTACATTACATCGTCTTCTAGAAAAATGACATAGGTCAAAATCTAAATCGTCCATTCATGAGATGTTTTCCTCCAATCCTACTTCCTCTCTTGAGTCATCTTCTTCTGTCAATCAATCTTCCCCACTCATCAGACCTATTTCTTCTATTCAGCCTTCTATGGCCAAAGAAACACAACCTCTACTAATTGATTTCTCTCAGAATGAAGGAACAATTAGACTACATGATGATATCCCTTTAGAGGATTGCAAACAAGGATTCTTTCTAGAACTCGATACACTCACGTATTGGGAAAATAAATTGATCCTTTTCAATAGAACGTAGAGGAAGTGCTTAAGGTCATAGAACTTGATTCTTCTTCTATTCCATATTCACCTTCTTCTGAGCATGATGAGATGTCAAGGTCTAGAATTGAGCCATGGCCTATCTTCTCATTACCAAATCATTCATTATCTATCACCATTCCTCAATCAAAATATCTCCTTGGGTCACCATTGGGTAGCCCATCATCTTCTTCTATCCTGGGGCCACATCCTAGTATCCCTCCATTTTCTACTTGTGGGTCACCTCCTAGTAGCCCATTCCCTTCTATTCTTGGGCCACATCCTAGTATCCCTTCATCCTCTTCTATCTATGGGATACCTCCAAGTAGTCCCTCCTTGTCTATACTTAGGCCACACCCTAGCAGCCCTTCGTCATATTCTTCTATTCTTGGGCCATGTCCTCATAGCCCAACTTCTTCCATCTTAGGGCCATATTCTAGTAGCCCTTCGTCATCTTCTATCAGTGGCTCACCTCCTCATAGCCCATCCTCTTCAATTCTTGGACCGTATCCTCTCCATCCCTCTACCAATGACCGGGGAAATCCCACTATCATTTCTTTTGTTCCTATCAATCATTAGGGTCAATCATTATAAACATCCACATTCTAGCCATAAAACCGTACACATTCATGAAATTCCACAAACTACGAAATGTTGTATTTAGAGTGAGAATACATATCATTTTAAAAAAAAAAAAATTGCAAAAAAAAAGGTCTTTTTCTTAATTTTATTCATACGTTGTTTCTTATGTTATAAAAGAGGAATGACTGTCCTCGAGTGGTTTTTTTGAATGAAAATTTATTTTTTCACCATGAAATTTTAGATATATGTTCAAGATTTGAATTTTGAGGTGCTATCAAATTTTCATATTTTTTGGACTTATATTTTTTTTTATAATTATTTAGTAAAAATATTTTCAAATAAATGGCGTACAAATGTTTATACCAATAAATTTTAAGATTTATATCGAAATTGAATTTTTTTTCACAGGTAAGAAGAAGACTTCAATAAATAGTAATTTTAATTTTTTCAAATTTTTTGATATTTTTGCTATTTTTCAAATTGGGTTGATTGTGTACGATCAATTGTCCTAAAATACCATATGTTAGCAAAATATAAAAATAAATAGTAAAACATATTTTTAAAAATGAAAATTATATTTTTAGAAAGCTAATAAAATTCTGTATTTTGTGTTAAAATTTTGTAATTTTATTCATTCGTTAACCCTAATTACGTGGCACCTAAATGGCACATTTTGGCATAAAATTATCCTCCAAATGGATTTGGCGCCAAAATGTGCCACATAAGTGCCACATAGGGGGCTAGCAAGGGGGTTCGCGTGAAGGGGGTTCGCGTGAACCCCCCTTCGCCCAAACCCCCCTGAACCCTAAATCCCGCCCAAAACTATATAAATATCTATATATAACTCTTTGCCGCCAAAATTATTTGAATTCGAGGGGTTCGCGCGAACTAGTTTCTTCATTCTACGTGGCGCGTTGCGAAGGGGTTCACGCGAAAGGGTGCTCGCACGAACCCTCGATTTCCGATCCGCCCAACTTGTTATCGCGTTTTTGGGACATGAAGTGGGACACAACATTTGCTTTGACGATCCACATTCTCTTTCTCTTCTACTTATTGAGATCAAACAAGTGACACGTGGGCCAACTTATAAGAAACCCAAACAGTTTCTTAATCAAGCTCAGGTCAAAACTTCCAAGAGCTTGAAAGCCCCCAACAACTCGAACAATCTCAAAATTGTAAATCAAGCGCGATTCAAGAATGCACATCAATGTAACCATCAAGTATGGCAAAGTGCATAAACCTCTAGATAGGGAACTCAAGATCCCACATACGAAATCCATGTTTCAGGATAAATCACAGTCATTTGTTGAGTACGAGCTCACCATGATCATCGAGATTGGGGATAACATAACTCTTGATAAACAAATGCACCTAGTCTCCCTTATCAAGGAAGTCATGCAAACATCGTTGTTGGATCCTATCACATGGAGTGACATTTTTGGTCCCAACTTTCCAAAACTATCAAAAATCTAAAAACAAAAACAAATGCAAAAATACAAAAAACATGAGAAAAAATAAGAAAAATTAAAGGTATAAAGATCAAACATTGCAATTAGGTCTTGTGTACAAATGGATGTTTATTTATTCTCTTCCTTGTTATTTTGTAAGTCTTCCGCCATTTTCATCCCTTCGTTGATATTTTGGTTAGCTTGTTTGCACGCATTTTATGACATTTATCTCTATGGTATCCATTTGACACGGTATTTTATCACCTTGGTAAATTAAAGAACAGTGGCCTCTTAGAGATCCTATCACATTCAACATCTAATAATATTATTACGAAGAAATTTTGGACATATTTGTTGACACTAGCTAATGTCTTCATCGCAATCACCTCTACCTCCTTTCATCAAACCATCGGTGATTCTTAAACCCTTATCAAACAAGAGAGCTGAAATAAATTTTTAGAAATAACAAGAATCAAAATCAATCAAATAAATCAAAAGCTAAAAGGTAAAAGAAAAAGAAAATTGATATATAACTCTCTCTTGGGGTATTTCCAATAATATCTATTGGGGCTATGGACACCTGATTGGCGCAGAGAGTAATGTTGTGATTAGAATAAAATGCATCTCCATCGAGGATATGGACGTCTGGGCAGCGGGCGTGGAGCAATGTAAGACTATCATTCCACCCTTCATTCACAAAATCACCTTTCAAAATCAATCATTCCTAAACATTGGCTAGGGTGTTTTCACTTGTTTTCTATTAAATCTTCCCTTCAAGAGGTAATAAATTCCACATGCACACATTGGATCTCTATGAGTAAATAGGATTAGTATGTTACCAAATGTCTTTTTTTTGGACCTTATTCAGACACTTACTCTAGTCCATACATCGTCTCACAATTTGTGCCTTTAGCTAATCACTTCTTCTTCATGCGAGGCTTCTAAGCTACATTAATATCATTCAAATTGTTCTTCTACTTCATTTAGATCATCCATGTGTATAAGATTACCTTTTCTCCATGTTTTCGGATACCTTTGTCCCCTTTCACAAAAACAATCTTCTCCTTCCTTTCTATCATGTGCTTTTAGGCCAACTTACGCTGGGTGAATCCTTGCTTCTTCCTAGCATTTCATTGGTTTATGTTCGTCATCATGTTGAACCTATCCATAATGGCCTTGGGTCCTGCTTCTACCCATGAAGAGTTTGCATTTGAATAATCCCACCTAATCATTGGGGAATTTTTTCATCTTCACCTTTCTCATACACACGTGGCCTTATGCCCTTCTACATCCCATCTATCGCTAGGGGCATCCAAACTTCCTCATCTTCCTATACATAGTTTCAAAAAACTTTTAAAATGAACAAAAACATTCAAATATGTCATAAAAATAAAAACATTCAAATTTTTTAAAGAAAACTTTGAAAAATTGAAAATCATCCTACAAAACATTGCTCTTTAGTTCTCACATGTTCATATGCGTGACTCGCAGATCATCTTGATCTACCTCCATCAAACAAAAGCTAGGCTACTTACTTCCTCTGTACTCTAGGGCACAACGAGTTACCCGGCACTGTTTCATAGTGCACATTTCCTTTTCATTGGACCCAAGTGTTCTCCGCTATTCCCCTTGCATGTATCCTTTCTCGGGAACCATTACAACCCTTATCGTTAATTTGCATAGTCGGAACTAAAGATCGATAACAAAAACATTACATCTTATTTCTTTGTTAGGTTAAATTTTTTAACTTCTCGTATTGCATTACATTTTGTATGTTGCATGGAGTTAGGAATATTTTACTTTTTCATATTTCATTGTATTTTGTATGTTGCATGGAGTTAGTTCTTTTAACAATGGACATTTGTTCGTATATGGATTTTCATGTCATACTACACTTTTATTCATTCTTTTTAATAAGGACCAACGATGAAGATCACTAGTAATATGATGAAAAATAAAATTGTTTAAAAGGCCTTTGGATGGATGTTAGCTCATTCCCTCTTCCTCATATTCCTTTTTCTTCTATATCCCCTTTCTTCTCCACACTATTCTTTCTTTGGTTCTCTTTTTGTCATCTTTTCGATCGTCAATCAAGTTCTTCCATCACCCCATTGACAATTGAGGGGGCATCCTCCATTCTACTCATTTTTTTCTTCTATCCCTTCAAAAATTCTTACTTGTTTATGTTTTTCTACTTTATTTGAAGTGACCTCACTTACGCCACCTCAAAAAGGGGCAAATGTAGACACCTAAAACATGCTTACACTTAGCATTTCATCCAATTCAACCAATTGATGACACTTTGTTAATTCCCCATTCTTCTCTCCATTCTCGGATTCCTATTCATGACACTCTTTCGGTTGTATTCCTCCTATAATCATCTTATTTGGCTAATATCTCTCTTATTAGCTAATCATTCCTCCTTTCGACCATTCAAAACCCCCTATTTCTCTCTAGACCACTTCTATTGGCTTTGAGGCTATATATCAGATTACAATTGATTATCTAGACCCCTCCCAACTCTCGGTGAGTCTCTAATCACTTGATAATCAAGTTTAACTAGCCTAAACCCTAGTTAACTAGCTTAAACCCTAGTTAACTAGCCTAAACCCTAGTTAAATAGCCTAAACCAAGCTTAACTAAGACTAAATCATGTTTATCCTAATCTAATCTAAAATCTTTAGTCCCACATGCACCCAAATTCCAAACTCTTCCAAACCAAAAATATAAATACAAGCCTAAGGATTTCCTTTCAAATGGTCCTTCTCTCTCTAGAACTTTGGAAAGGCATCATAATCATTTGTGATAGCTTTAAGCTATAGAACATTTGGATCTTGGCCATACTACATTGTTGAGAGCTCCTCCATTTTGAATCCATCCATTCCAAATATATTTAGTACGAGAATATCTAAAGCTTGGCCATGTAGCCAACTTGAGAGATCTCTTCACTATGTTTGGGAGTAAACACCACACATTATTATTCTAGGATCTTCATAGGTTCAATGTTTTATAGCTTTCAAAAGAGTAGAGAGTAGCTTTAACATGTTAGTTTTTGATGTTTTTGTCAAATTTATAATGCTTTCATGTTAGTTTCCCTTGTTTATCTCTTATCTCATGGTGCATAGTTGAGTTAGCAAAGCTTTGAGGTTCTTTAACCTCATTTCATATCTTTTGCAACTTTCCATTGCATACAATATCATCATGTGTTTTGAGGCCTATGATGTACCATTCAATAGTAAATGAATTCTTCCTAGAGGACCTATATACTTTCAATGTGCAAATATCTCACATTGTTTAATTCACCAAATTAAATTGCTCTTTACATAATATTTGTGGAACCCCTTTTTTTTTTTTTAAGACACTTCTTATTCCAACTGAATTCATGTTGGCTTTATAACTTGGAGTCTCTTTCTCTTTTCTAGATATGTGATTCCATAAAGAAACTGTTGCATTCTTAAATATATACATTAGTTTCAAAATATGCCTAGCTAATTAATTATTCCTTGAAACGAGAGATCGTATAATATAGATAATTCTTCATTCCTATGGGTATTTCAATTATGTGGCTAATTTTAAATAGCCACAAACAATGTTTACACCAATATTGAGGAATATATATATTTTGGAATTATGTTTTGAAGGATTTAGACCAATCCCCATGTGACATAAGTTTAGGAGGATTTCTAATATTTGTTTTTTTATTAGAATTAATATCCTTTTCAACATGGTACTCATGCTTCATTAGCAAGAAACTTTGATGGAATTTGTATACAACCTTTTTGAGATCTATAGACGACCTTCCACATAGTTGATTACCGCACCTTGGAAAAAAAAATAGTTTTCTTTTGTTGAGAGACCTACACATAGGAGTGATTAAAAAAATTAGTGTATAATGAAAATAAAGATACAAAACACACACGCACAGACACATTTTTTTCAAAAAAATATGATTAATACTTTACCAAATACCCATCCCAAGAAGATCATGAATAGTCAAGGATAAGATACCATAACATGTAAACTATCGCTAAAAAAGGGTTTTAAAAGGTCATACATTATAATTGGATTTGACAATGCTTAAAAATGATCAATTAAAGGTTCAAGGTAGACATCCATATTTTTTAATTGTGTTTACTAGGAACTAATAATTACAACATTATATTCTTCTTTGGAATCAGAATAATATTATAGTTTATCAATAATAATATTCAGATAAAGTAGTTAGTCAACATACGAGAAAAGGGGACAACACCATCCATCTATAAACAATTCTTCCGATGCCAATGCATTAACTCTACAAGTGACTTCCAATGGAAAAGAAACATGACCCTAGGAATAACATTCAATCATTTGTTCAAAAATCATTATTGAAATAGAAAACCCATAAATTTGATAAATATTTTTTTACCTATCTAAATGATGAGGAAAGTGTATTCATTTTCGAAAAAAAAATATTTTTGAGTAGGCTCAATAAAAACAAACACGAAGGAAAATCAAATATAGTGTAAAACATATAGGAAATATATATCAAATGTAAAATATATAATTATGAAAATCTTACCTAACCCCAATTAATAATTCACACTTATGTTTTACCAACTAAACCTATATATCAAGTCTATAAACACTAATATAGCACTCAAAAATGATGTTCTAGACTCTCCCAAAGGTGTACAAAATGAATTTGATCAAATTTAAAAATCATCCTCCCTTGTTCCCGGATTTGAAAAACACCGTGATCTCCCACATATTTGGAATACTTTTTTGAGGTGGTGAAGGTGTCTTGTTGTTTTCTTGGAAAACACCATGATGTCATCAAGATACACAAGTACTATCTTATTTAAAAGCCCTTTAAATTCCATGTCCATAGCTATTTGAAATGTGGCTTTGGCGTTTGATAATCCGAATGACATATTCCTATAACTGTAAGTTCACCATTTTGTGGTGAAGGCTATTTTAAATTGGTCTTCCTCTTTCAACATAATTTGATTGTAGCTCGAGTATCCATCTAGAATGAAAATCTCTCCGAACCAACCACTACTTGCAATATTTTATCCATGGAATGAAGTGGATAGTGATCCTTAAGAGAGGCCATATTCAAGTCTCAAAATTCAACACACAATCCGGTTTCTCTGTTTCTTTTCCTAAATGAAACTAGATTAACAACCCATAAAGAGTGCTTGATAGGAAATATTATGCTTGCTTCAATCAATTTTTTCAATTCCCTCTTCATTAAGGGTTCAATGAGAGGGTTCATCGGCCTTTTATTTTTCTTGATGGGCTTATATTCTAGATTCAACTCAATAGTGTGTTGTACCAACCTTAGATTAAATCCCCTTAAGTCCTCATAGCTCCAAGCAAAGACATCTAGAAATTGTTGAAAAAGTTGTATGAAATCAAATTTTTCTTAATCAATAATCACCTTGCCAATTTGGAGTACTTTACCCTCTCCAACCGAAATGGGCTTTGAATCTCTCTCATTTACTTGAATGTTTTCATTTTCTTTGGGAATTGATCATTGGGGTTAAAGATTGACTCTAGAGTCACTAGGCCTTTGGGAGCTTGTTCATTCTCAGCTGAACCACTTGGTCACCATACTCTTTGCTCCAATGTGTCTTAGTTCTTGCTAGAGAACTCAGCTTCTTATTTAAGGAAATTAATGATTTAATGATCATTTTCAAACACTTATCAACTTGTGTTGTTATTCGAACTTATGATATCGTAACAACTTTGATATGAGGTGAGCTTGGTCATTCTTGATACTTTGAACGACATTAATTTTTGCTCCATTGTTGTAAGCTTGTCTCGTAGCTTCATTCTTCTTCCTTGGGATGGAAAAAATGTTGAAAGATTTAAATTCCTCAATGAGGTCCCATACCTAGTTCTTATAGCTCCTCATAAGATCATTTTTAGAAGCATTAAGCCCTCTAAATTGATTTACAATGAGCTCACTATCCCCCAAACTTGCAAGTTCTTGATGCCTCTTTTCTTTCCCAATGTAACCCATGGATTAATGCTTCATACCTAGTTGAATGATTTGAGAAACAAAATTGAAATATGAAAGTGGAGTAATATTTTATACCTTTAGATGACATCATCATTGCTCCTCCAGCTACATTTTTCTCGCTCCTTAAACCATCAAAAAACATTTGCCAAAATCCATTGTCATCTTCATCATTGGGTTTGGAAACACTAGGAGAAGGTGTATTTTCTTCATGTAGACAATAGATGCCTAGTTCAGATTCTTACATCTACTTATAAGGATCAAAACCATGCCTCTTTTTTTCCCATTCATCTAATGTCAAATCTGGAATGCCTCCAACTTTAGTATCTTCCTCTTGAGTGCTTGGGAAATTTTCTTAATTAAAGGATGAATAGTTGACATTTATTAGACTTGGCATGTGAGGCTTAATGTGATAATTGGAAATTTGCTCAGATCTCATTGTATCCTTAGATCCATACCTTTTCCTAATAATCATGTGGGACCAATCAACAAATAGGCACTCATCAATTTTAGTCATGAAGTCCCTTGATAAGCACAAAGTAAAGAGTGGGGGAAAATCAATCACTGATAAATCTTGCTGAATTCTAAAATTTGGGCATGTATGAAGTGTTTGACTTAGATCCCTAACAATTCCAATTGTTCCCACTAATGTCCCATCCAATTGTACTACTCCATTTGAAATGGGTTCATACTTGAGATCCAACTAATCTGTAATGTTTTTAGGCATCACTGAGTGCTTACTCTTGAGTCAATCATGCAGTTGTGTACCAGGTTGTTCCCAATAATCAAGGATACATAAAATGGTGGAGGATTCATATTTCTACTTGGTTGACCCTCCTTTTACTGCACTACATTGGTGAGGACCTTCTCTTGATCCTTAGGTGACTCATTTGAGATGGGCAAGTTAGTTATGGTTGCTTGCAAAAGGTCCCTTTGTCCTAGAATTTTCAAATATTCCCACATAGAGATGCTTACATTTTTTTTCTTCATGTGGTCAATGATGTTGAATGGATATGGGTTGTCTTTTTGCTTCCCTTTTCTTGGCACTACCTTCTCTTGCACATGAGTTGCTACAACAGGTACTCTAGGCTAATTTTGTGAGCTTGGGACTGGATTTGAACTACCAACTCCTTAAAGTGTGATAGAAGGTTGAGAAACACCCTCATTTGATGATATTCCTACCTCTATATTTCCTTTCTTAAACCTTTTGTTGGTTAATTCCCCGAGAAGGATCCTGGTTCATCTGAAAAATCTTGAACTTGCAGGTTCATAAGTGAGGTCTCGCTTAGAGGTGTCTCTTGAGTAGCTGATTTCTACTGATTTTCCTCCTTTATTTTCGAGGTCACATTCGATACCTGTGCCATTAATTCCAGATTAAAATAACCATTTAAGAATGTTTCCTGATTGTGAGGTTGATTACATGGGAAGCACCATTCATACTCCTGTGCAATGTTGTTTTGAGTTAGAACCAAGGCCCTGGATGTTCAAGGTGTATTAGGATGTATGGTTGAAATGGTCTAAAATCTGCGGGTTGTCCTTGATTTTTTTTGTAACTTGAATGGGAGTTCTATTAGGTTTATATGGAGGCCTATTTGGTTTGGATTGACACTAATAAGGTCTAAAGTTTTTGCATCTTTCATTTTGAGGATCACCAACTCATTTCCTACATTATGTAATTGCTTCATAACTTCTTGAAGCTCGGTTTAGGTACTAGAAGAAGATGTAGAAGCCTCATTAGAGCTTTGATTTATAGGGGCTAAATTAGGTGTCTTACTAGAACAAGGATTCCCCATTTTTTGATAAAAAGGCATAGGTTTCCTAGGTGTAAGTTTTGACTTGAATTAGGAAATTCTTAGCCCTTATGACTATGGCATAAGCTCCTGGTAAGGTTATCCCTCTTATATATTGTATCATTACAGATATATAATAATTTAGAGCTTTAGAGAAATAGAGAAATGTACCTTCAGTAGCTGGTCTCACTGCAATTAGAATCCTATCCCATGTTCTTTGAAATCTAAAATTGAAGTCAGCCATCTGTTCATTTGGTGCTCTTTTGATTATAGTCAGCTACTCCAAAAGGGATATATTATCTTCCCTTTCAATGAACTGGTTGGAAAGTCCTAAGCATAGTTCATTCCAATTCTGAATTGACCCTGATGCTAAGCTTCTGAACCACTGCAAGGATTTTCCTTTGAGAGAAGAGACAAGAAGTTTGATAGCCACATCCATATCAACAATTTCATGAATGGCACATACATTTGTAATGTCCTGGATTTGATGATTCGATTTATGTGATTCTCTCCAGTGAAATATGGGATGTTATTCAATTGTGCTATTGGAGTTGGATTATGACCATTCATATTAAGTGGAATACTTCTTGTGAAATTAACAAATGGATTTTGTGGTGGTTTTGTAGTCATTCTCGATTGGTCCGAGAACTCTAGTTGATTGAAGAAATAGCCTAACAGTGGAGGTGTCGAAAGAGTACATTTCGGTAGAGATGGAGATCTCTGAACTTACCTTCCTCTTCTTCCTCTTCCTAGAGATAGCTGCAAGTATTCAAATATTACTTCTTCTCTAGTCCTATAACTTGTTTAAATCCTTCTCATGAACTTGAACCACCACCACTACTAAAACTAGTTGATTTTATGATTGGAGTCAGCGGTTGTGCTACCGCAAAGCCTCCAAAGGATGAAATCTCATCAAGACATACACCTAATCTTGATAAAATGGAATTATTGACTTTTAGTCCCACTTGGCATGCCAAAATTGTTGTGTCAAAAGTAGCACCTTAGGATTTGCACATTACAAAACCCTACTTTTGAATAACATGGGATTGTTTCAAGGTGTGGGACCATTGCAAATGAGACAAATCTACCGGGTATTCCTAATGCTAAAATCTATTCCTAGAAATGGAAGTGCAACTATTCGACACTAACCTAGAATTCCAAGGACCAAAGAAGAGAAAGATGCATAAAATGAAAATCCTAAACTAAGGGAGGAAATAGTACCAAGAACAAGGAAAGTGGAGATATTATAAGTGAGTGAAAATGGAGAGAAAATAGAGTGGGAGGGGGAAGATAAAAGTGCGAGTCCGAAACAACATTTATATCCTTATCCTCGTGAGGCACAACAATCGGAGGTCTCTGCAAAGAATGCAGTATGCACAATATGCCTGGAAATGTAATGAAAGGAAAAGAAGGAAATACAACTTGAGATAGGACAAGAAAAGCTAGAAAACACCAATTTTATTACTTAAAATGATGCACAATCCATTACAATATAGGCACAAGGCAAGAATAATTTAAAAAATTCCCAAATTCGAGGCCTATAACTCACAATAGCTCTGGAACAATTTTGGTAGAGTTCCTTTACATTACAAAATGTTTCCCCTCAAAATGAGGAAAATTTTACTATATATAGAAGAAGCTTCTCAAAATTGCCTCACCAACCAACATATTTCATTAAAGAGGTATGTGAGGCCATATAAATCTGCTACATTTATTACACAGAAGTCATTGGAACCATACCTCATTAAATTGTAGTGAACAACTTTGTACAAATTCCATTAATTTTTGGTTTGTTTCTACACACTCGGTCGGTTGCATAAATGCAACCATCTAGTAACATGCCCGCAAGGAAACTTTCATAATGACGGGAATCTCCTTTTCTACTACTCGACCGGTAGCATAAAATCTGTTGTCACCCAGTAACATCTATATGAATGCCATTGGCACCCTTGTTGTCACTTGATTGCTCCCTTGTGCAATTAGTTGGTAGCACTAAAAATTCTACCTGGACGGTAACATTTGAAACTTATTCCGAACCGTCCTTTGTTTCACTATCACCGGTAATATCCATACATGCTACTAACCGGTAGAATTTTGAGTGCTACTAGCTAGTAACATCTAATGATGCTACCAACACCTTTGTGCGCTTTACCTTCCGCAAATTTCCGATCTTCTTTACCCTCCAAAGAAGCATAAAAATGCTACCGGTTGGTAGCATTCAAACTCTACCATTCAATAGCATATAAAATGCTACCGATAGGTAGAATCTAAAAATGCTACCAACATATTTTTATTTTCCCCCTTTTCCCACCAATCAGCTTGGACGTTCGCGCGGTGAGCCATCTCATCGTGAAAGAATACCAACTTGTGTGTGCTACCCTGTAAATCCCAAAGTGTTGTATCCATCAAAACCAACACTCGAGAATGGTTAAGTTTTCCATTTTGTAGGGGTGCAAGAAATTGATAACACTATTTTTAGGGAGGTAGATCTTAATAAATATGAATAACTTAGATCTACCAAACTATTCCTTTGTAGAGGTGATGATGTAAACTTCCAAATGAATACATAGTATCTATAAAATAATAAACGCTTGTTTAAATAGTTATAGGTCTACGCAAAAATAATATTTCTATTTTTCTATTCAAATAAATTATAATCTTTGGAAAAACATAGTCTTGAATAAATTATGTAAAACAATAAATTTCTCACCTTATTGTCCTAACATTAACCCCGCACTTTTAACTCGAATTTTAGTAGTATAGTTTCTTAGGAAAAATGTAAAGTGTAATAGAAAGAAAAAATGAGTTTTCTACATACCCTAATTTCTTATTATTATGTTAAAGATACCCTAAATTTGTACTATGATATTTTACACAAATGAAATATTGTGATGCACCCTAATTTTGTATTAAATACACAAGGGATTGGAAGTTACTATATTCGCTTATGGAGAAAATGTCATGCCACCTTTGCTTTAAAAATTAGCAACATTATTGTGTTACTTTTCAGAAAAACAAAAAGAAAATGACACGTATTCAACCTAAATTATGACATTATTTGTGCTATATAGTAATGACATATTGCTAAAAATCTAGAATATATTCTTCATCTTTTTTGTGATCTAATATGTTATTTTCGTCCTTACATTTTCTCTCCTTAAGAACCACCCGTTCATATACATACACATTTTGTGGGGTTATAACAAAACATGTTATTGGGTTGATAAAAGTGGAAAGGTTCCAAGAGCTATTATTAGTACATAATTTTGACCAAACCTACAACTCATGCCGTAAGAAATGTTATTATAAGTATCCCTAAAATTAAGAGTGAGTAAATTCCCTACTCTATTGTTTTTCTTGTGTCAAAACTTGTAACAACATATATATTTATGTAATGCTCCTAGAACAAGAGAGGAAGTTGAATTGAGTAGTGACAAAGATTA
This sequence comes from Taxus wallichiana var. yunnanensis, assembly GCA_018340775.1. NCBI lineage: Eukaryota > Viridiplantae > Streptophyta > Pinopsida > Cupressales > Taxaceae > Taxus > Taxus wallichiana. The sequence continues at coordinate 222,394,854 of CM031235.1, forward strand.
AAAAGTCATGAATGAATTTATAAAATATGTATAAAAATGTTCTCGAAGTTCGTTTATTGTAAATGAATATATCATCAATTTTGAAAACTAATGTATCTTCCTAGTCAATATGCTTTTATTTTTCATATACAAAGATAGTTATCGAATGGCTACAATGAGTAATGTTTGTACGAAAAGTATATGGTTCTTTTATGTCTCTTAAATCCTTCTAACTTGTGTAAATTTTATATTAATCTCTATAATTAAATTACTTATATTGTTTCCCCCTTAATTCTCTATGCAAGAATTTATTTAGAAATATTACAATGAAATTAAAAACAAGTTAGACTACAACATAAACATGTCTTGATGAGAAAATATAGTGAATGATGTCATCTTCTAGATCTTGGGTATCTTAAAATCATTCCATTATGGATATATATTCATTATATATAGTTAAAAATGTCTCAATATGAAATTTAAAAGGAACTCACATAGTTGGCTAAAAATCACTGTAATTAAAAACCACAATTTGTGTAAATTGGTCATTTTTTCCTCTACCAAAAATGTTAATTTCACCCTTTGGGTTTTCATATAATTAAAACCTCTTGCATATAGTATATTTAAGGAGAATTTGACCAAAATCAATGCTTATTATCTTGTTTAATCACCTTAAACACACAAAATAATATCATGAAGTCGTACAAACAATCACACATAATATTAACTCATGTTTTTGGTTGAGATAATATTCTCATGGACTCAAATGTTATTCCATCACACTTGGGATATTGCTCATTTTTATATTCCTGCAAATGCAACCATATAAACAAAACCCATTTATATAATTGTTATATAAGGAAATATGCTATATTTCAATTCCGATTTAATCATCGAGAAATGATTTAACAACTTATCAAATATATGTAGAAGGTTGAACCCATTATTATGAGCTTCTAAAACAAAGGTGACTTGTGAGGCCATCTTGGAACTCATAGATAGTCTAATGTTTAAAGGTGTCGAGAGGGGTTTCATAATATCTGATTGATTACATCTTTGATTCACTCTTTTTAATAAAAACCCAACCTTGCAAGGCATATTAATAGGTCAAAAACAAGATATTGAGTCTTTCATGCCATGTCTCCCAACATGAGGAATATATGCATACTTATACACAATTTCAAGGAGTCATGATTGACCATCAAAGTGGATGGATTAATAACTTTGTACATGGAGAGAAGAGGCATATTAGTTAAAATATTTACATTACCCTTTGAGAGAGGAAACTATTTCCTCTACCATCTCCCACATAAGATTGACATAATCCCTAATATCGATAATGCCCCATCTTCTTAGGTATTGGCCTCCAATAATAAAAATATTTGGCCAAGGTATTTAGAGAAATAAATTCAACCATCGCCTTTAAATTAGACATATTTGAAATGATATGAAAAATGTCCCAAACTATCTTGAGCTCCTTTGGAGTTAGAAAAATTGTAAGAAGGAGCACCATAGTTACAAGAAATTGAGAGGAGTAAAATGAAAGAGGTTTTGTATCAATTTATGAAAAAGTCCTTCTATTGGAGTAATAAGTTCATTTCACAACAAAGGATACTTCCCTACTCAATCATAAGATACTTACCAAAATCCTCACACAGTCCCCTGTTAATTTGAAAGAACATAACCTATTTTATGAAATAACACCACTAAAGGAATACACTTGAAAGAGAGGAACCAACATTACCAATTGCATCAACCTCAGTAAAAATAAATTAAGAGAAGAGAAGACAAATCAAAATAGACAAACACAAAAATAAATTGAAAGCATGGGAAATAAATGATGTTGGGGGAAAGAGAGTGATGAAAATATTGGATTAATAGTTGGATTGATCACCACATCTGAAAATATGTGTTGAAGTAGGTGCACATCCTATGGGAGTTCATGTGAATGAGAAGCCACATTCCCACTTCCGAATATAATTGAGAGTTCTAAAATATAATTTTTCCACCAATAAATTGATCAAAAAAATTAATATTCACATTGTAAGAAGGTACACATATTTCTTTTTGACTAAAGCATTGTATTCACGATTTCCTTTACTTTTTCTCTAAATGTCTTTCTTTGGCATTAATCCCAAAAAAATTCATGCTTGGTAGTAGAAAATGTTGAATTACTCCTTAGTGTCTAATTTTTCACATTGTTGTTTACCAACTTCTCTAAACCCAATTATTTTTTAAAAAAGTAATTCAATTTTTAGAATACACAAAAGTTAAATCATATTGACAAGAAAACCAACCATGCAACTAACTTCATGAAGACAACTTTAAAAGGAAATTCATTTGAAGAAAAAACTTTAACTATAAAAGTGGGAGAATAACATAAAAATTCTAATTAAAACTACTCTCATTAGTTATTATTATATTCTATTAAAACTCTAAACTCAAATTCTTATCAAGACCACCTAAAAAAGGGATAAAACTCTAAACTAAAATTCTTATTAAGACCATATAAAAAGGGGAGAAAAAAGAAAACAATCCATTTAAGTTACTCACCAAAATCGAGAGCCACCCACTTTATGAGTGAAAGATCTATGCCTTAAGACACTAACTTTGCTTTTACCTTACCTTTACAATAATTATTTGTACTTAAAAGCTTTCACTTTCGAAGTATCCATTTCAAAAGTAATTATGTTGAATATGGTTCATTATCTATATCCAACCATATCGAATCCACTTTACTACAGCTATATTTATTTAAGATTTTCAAGATGCATATTTGTTGAATATACATTAGTACCTACTCCAAGCATCTATTTGTGTTCAACAAATTATTTCAAAGTATATGATGTGACTCCCACTTGGCAAGACTTCCACCGAGATTGAGATTGAGAGTTTGAATATAGGATTTTGAATATACCTTTGAAATTCACGTATGATAAAGTGGACTTAAATTTAACCCCACATTTAAAAAAAGACATTTATTAAATATATATTTGGATTAAGAAATTGAATGTGTTTATGATAAATAATAATATGAATTTATTTGAGACATAAATAATTGATATTTCATTTTGTTTCGTTTTAGATTTTTAGAATTTTAATTTATTTATATATTATTTTGATTTGTTTATAATTAAGTAATTTTTTTATTTTAAATAAAAATAAAAATTATGTTTTATGAAAGGAATTCAAAATGAATTATATTATTTATACACTTTATTATATTAAGAGTTATTATCATTATAATTGTTGAATATTGTTTTTTCAGTTATAATAACAAATACATTCTTCAAGAGATTTTTGATGGGAAATTATTCAAATGTTTATGATACAATAAAACCCATATTATATTACAAAAAGTCCACAACAACAAATGTATTAGATATTTTAGTGAAAAATCTATGTTTATGAAAAATATTCAAAATGAGTTACTAATGGCGGTGATGGACGACTATTATACATATATAAAAGTATGTGATAAATGCAAATAATATAATAGCTTTTAATTTGTTTATAATTTATTATCGGTATTTTAATGCATTTTTATTCTCAAGAGTTCAAAATTTATTTTTCTAGTTATAGTAAGTAATGCATTCTTTAAGATATTTTTTGTGATAGGAAACTACTCGAACATATATGACACAATAAAACCCATATTACATTACAAGAAGTCCATAATAATGTGTATTAGATATTTCGGTGGAAAATTAATTATTACATAAACTAGTCAAAAACAATTTTTTTTTTAGAAAATGATGAAACAAAATTACTATACATATGTCAAAGTGTGTAATAAATGAAAAATATATAATAACCACAATCACATCCATCACAAAAATTATAACCTATTTTTTTCTATAACCATATTTTTTATATATTCCAAATTATTTCAAAATATATAGATGTGACCCCACTTCCCAAGACTTCTACCAAGAATGAGATAGTGATTGAGATTGAGTTTTTAATATATGATTATTTATGTGCTTTTAATATATTCTTATTTATATGTATCCTTGTGAGTTTCATGTATGATAAAGTGGACTTAAATTTAACCAAATAATTTTAAAGAATAGTTATTTAATAAATATTTGGAAATCTAAAGAATTTTGGGTAAGCAATTGAATGTTTTTTATGAGAAATAATAATATTGTGAGTATAATTTGAAAATACTTATAATATAAGTGAATTTTTTTGAGGCACATATAGTTAATATTTTATTTTAGAATTTGATTTACTTATATTATATTATTTTGATTCTTTTGTAATTAATTATTTTTTATTATGAATTTTTATTCGAAGAGTTCAAGAATTATGAAGAAGGCTCTTTAATTACAAAAAAATATATAAAAATTAAAAGTATAAATAATTTTTGTAAATGGAATTTAATAAAAAAGCCTTATTTACACACTTTATTACATTAAGATCCATCATCATTATAATTTTTAAAAATAATATTTTTCTAGTTTTATTAATAAATGCACTCTTGAAGAGAATTTTAAAGAGGAATAGCTCTTCAAATGTTTAAGACACAATGAAACCCATACTATATTAGAAAAAGTATATAAAAAATAGTGTATTAAATATTTTAGTGGAAAATCTATGTTTATACAAAATATTCAAATCGTCTTATAATTGGAAGACAATGGAACAAAAATACTTTGCATATGCCATTTTGAAGTGTGTGATAAATGCCACATATATAATAGAATTACTCACACCCATCACAAGAATTATAACCTTTTATTTTCCCAAGGCCATATTTTGAATGGGGGTTGGACCAAGTCTAAAGAATTAATCCAACATCTTAGAAGGTCACAAGTTTATTATCACAACAACATAATATTATATAAAATGTGTTGAAGTTGCCACTCTTGAGTCCATAACAAGCGAGGATGTTTGCAAATTTCTCATGAAACATATTCTCACCAAATTTATATTACCACACTTTATCATTAGTGATAATGATTTATCATTTAAAAATTAAAAAAAACTTTTTTATTTATAAATACAAGATCGAGATACATTATAAACATGATAACCCATAAGGGAGCGATAAAGTAGAACCATGCAACAATATTGTTATCTTGATATCTTATCCAATATGTAAATTATTACCATAATCGGATACATTACACCTTATGGCCCATGGGCATTACTATGTATAAGTGTACATACTACTATGATGGAAATGCCTTATTCACTACTTTATAGGAAAATGTATTATTCCCCTTGAGCTATAAATTCCTTCCTTATGAGTATTATTGAATGTTATATAGAAATGAGACTCAAGTCATTACATAATTTTGTGGCATGCTTTATGTTGGCAGTATGTTGTCATTGATTTCTAAGGTATCATGATGTTAAATAAACTAAGAATCATGAAATTTGATTGGCGTGTCTTATTGAGATTGCTTGGTCAAGTTAAGTTGCTTGGTTTTGGTGATGTTTTATGGTGTCTTGTAGAGGTATGAAAGTGGTAAGATGATGTTTTAATTGCTTCATGAAGTATGTTTAACATTTTGAAGATTAGAAATAGTGGAAAAGTGACGAGGAGGTGATCGTGGAAGAAGAAAAAATGTTTAAGAGGCCTAATTAGGTGGCCGAGTCAACAGGCATGGTATGGTATGATGGATCATACATGTATGTATGAGTTGGTTAAGCATGGAAAAATCATGGGGATCATATGGATGAGGTTTTGAGAAAATCATAAGAGTCTTAGAGTGTTGGTTAACTATTTGGACTGTTTCCTATGTCTACACTAGACATATTCTCAATCCCTATATGACCAAATGAGATTGGTTGGAGAGATTTCAACATGGAGATTTAAAGGTGAGCCTTGTGGAAGGTGAATTAGGTTGTTATTGAGGTGTTGTACAAATTTTTAGTTCTTAAGATTCATTTTTAAGAAATATATTTCATTTCTACCTCTACCAAATTTTTGAAAGTGAAAATCAGTATGGTTGTCCAAGATATTCATGGTAGTTGGGGAAGGGTCCTAATATTTCATTCCAATAATTATTTCATATTTTAAGGGGCATATATTTATGAACAATCATTAAGAAGCTAAGGTGGTCTTAAACCCTCCTTAAACCCTAGTTCAAAAGCAATGGAGAAGATATTCCTTGTAGTCAGTTATAAAGGATTTTTTGATCAAGGATGATAATTTGAGGTTATATAGGAATCTTATAGCTTTATCCTGGTGTAATTAAGGTGTCATGGTTATGTGTGGACCCCACAAAAGGTACATGTTTTTGAAAAAAATATGTTTGATCACAAGTGCTGCATTAGACCTATTGACTAATTTTTTGTCGATGAATTATAGAGGCTATACTTCATGTATAGGGTAGTTTTAGATAATGGTTGATAATTTAGGAGATATGTTGAAGTCCATTTTGCAAGACTTGATTTTGGGGCTAAAATGGCAGTTTTAAGTCATCTAGTTGCAAAAGGGTTTTTAGGCTTCTACAGTCTAAGTGATGGTGTTGTGAGAATTTGGTAATGAACTTGAGGTCATGATATTTCTAATGATATATAATGTAATTTCATGGTTGAGGTGATTTATAACTGATTTGAGTCTCATCTTTTAAGGATTGGTTTTGTAGGTCATAGACCTAGTGAAGATGGTTGCTCCAAATGGTAGTGTCATTTCTTGAGATGATAGTGTAGAGGTGTAGAAGTGTTTTGGAGGTTTTTATTAAAATTAGAAAAAAATATAAGTGTATTTGAGTTTTTAATGGTATTATTGGCTCAAGTAACTTGAATTTGGCAAGAGGGTAGTTTGGGTGCTTTAGGGATTTTGTGACCTAATGGAGATTTGAAGGTTCTAGATGATATTTCCGACCTAAGTGGTCTTATGAATGTTATTTTAAGAATTTTTTAAAGTTTAATTTATGATGTGTCCTATGATGGCCTACCTAGTTTAATTATAAGCATAAGTCATGTTTATAAGAAAAGTGAAGAAGGCTTATTTGGTGGTAGAAAGGGAATGGGAAAGTGTGAGCTAGAGGGCTATTTGAAGGAGTGATGAAGGTGTGTGACCATCAAGAGAGGGAAGAGAAGATGATATGATGTTATAGAGAGTGATAATATGTTGGAGAGATAGTTCATTAGGCATAATTATCTTGGTAGAGAAGTGCTTGAGTGATTCACCCTAAAGAGTAGAATTGAGGAAGGTAGAGAGAAAGAGAGATTCATAATGTCATCATGAGTTTTTAGTCAAATATTTCAGAGGTTACAATCAAATCATGTGGATTTAGTTTTTCTTAGTCATCTAGGGATTGGCGCCACCTTTTAGGGTTGGTGCTCTACTAAATCTAGGGTTTTTGCTCCTTGTGGGGTTGGTGCCTCACTAAATCTAGGGGTTGGTGCTCCTTGTTGGGTTCTTACTTAACTATATTTAAATAAATACTATAATAAAGATATATTTTAATGGGTTTTGTTACCCTTGATATTTTCCCATTAAAATCTTGTGTACTTGTGTTATTGTGTTCTCATGGTGCATACTCATGTGTTTGATTAATCATTTCTTAATCTATATGTTGATGAATATTTGGTGAATGCGTTGAATAGTTGATGAATGTTAATTCTTAAGTAAATGAAACTTTTATTGCCCACTAATTCACCCTCATTGGTTGTGCTTTCAAAAATTTGTATCGAGCAAGGCCTCTAAGGAATGCTTATGAAGCTTGAGGTGATTTGTTGAAGTGCAAGGATGGGAAAGCTATGGATTTTCATGGCCAATTTTTTCAATGAGCATATAGGTGTCTCAAAAAGTGTCATGAGTAAAGAATGCAATGAATTTTTAAGTAGTACAAGTTATGTACATTTATTTAATGGATATTTATTTTCATGCAATGGGTTATTTTATAGATCTTTGGATTGCAGTCATCATTCCTCATGGAGAAATAGTGAAAGCATCGTATTAAAAGGAACTAAGAAGGATATAAAATATTAGGTTGAAGGTTTTATAGTTGATCTCAAGTCGAGGAAGAAGCCATAAAGACTAAAGAGAATGATTGTATCAAGAATGAATTAGAAATGAGGTCAATGAATGCATAGTTAATGTAAGTATCCAACGGGTTTAAAACCTTTGAGAGGTTTAAGAAGATATATGTGGCTCTAGATGATGTTTTTAGTAGCTAGAAAGTTTTAGGTGATAGAACATGCCTAGGTTTCAAGGAGACCTAAAAGATGATGGCACAATACAAGAATATGTTGTTCAAATTAAGGAGGATGCTAGCATGAATAAAAAGAGATTTAAACCTATTATACATCCTAATGTAATGTGGTATGAGAATTATTTCAACGCATGGTGTTGTGTCCCACTTGTTGTCCCGAAAATGCGAGTAGGGATGGTAAATGGGTGGTATCCAAGGTGGGTTCACGCGAACACGTTTCGGGTGAAGAGACACGCAGGCCATTATCTTGCCGCATGTCGCATTTGATTAGGTTCGCGCGAACCACCCATTCGCACAAACCCCTTTACACGAAGGTTGTTCGCGTGAACCCCCTGTTTATATAGTGGAGGCACTGCGAGAGGAAATCATTTTCCTCCGCCCCGCCTCCTTCGTGCACCTCCTTCGCGTGAAGTTTGTGCCCATGACCGACCAGAGCCGAGAGCCCACCACACCAGACCCACCACACTGCGAGCCCACCACACCAACCGAGAGCCCACCACACCAGCGAGCCCACCAGCGACGAAGCCCAGCAACGATGCCCACCAACGACGAGCCCAGGTATGTTAGCCATTTTGATATTACAGTGGGTGAAAAAAATTGAAACCCATTTTTTAGCAAAATTGTAGCCATTAAAATACCATTTTTTGCAAAACCCTGGCTCATTTTTTTGGTAAAACCCCATTTAAAATCTTAGCAAAACCCTAGCTCATTTGAAGAACCCTAGCTCGTTTGATTTGCTGGTGTAATGTTTTATTAAATTTAAAATATACCTTCTGTAGAATAATGGTGCTCTGAAGACTGTAATTTCTGCTCTAATGATATATTAAATTTAAAATATACCTTCTGTAGAATAATGGTGCTCTGAAGACTGTAATTTCTGCTTGTATTAAAAACGGATATATTTGTAATGTACTCTATTTTTTTCCTTTTAGTCATTGATCCAATACTGTGGAGTTTGTCTCAGTCTGTGTATCTTCATGAAGACTTGTATAGTGTGATTGCAAAGCTTACTTTGAGAGTTGATTGTGATTATTCTTTTTGATAACATGAGGAGGACCCAGAGAAATGATTCATTTGCATTTGTGGGGGGATTTAAGTCATTGTTTTGAAGTGTGGATAATTAAAAATTGTGGTATCCACGTAGTGAATTCTTCGTATCTGTACCCATCCGAAACATATCGGCTACTTAATCTAGACGTAGAGCTAGACCTTCTCACCAATCAGTAAGTCATGAGAGGTCGCTAATGCTACTCATTTTATTTATGTTGTTGGCATGGAAGCATCTAGTGAACTTGCTGAATGTGCTATAAAATCCTCCTACCTACTCGGATACTTTTGTCTGAGTAAGGGTCTCTGATACTGATGGTGTGCAGAGCACTACGTTTAAGGTATGTTCCAGAAATAGGCTTGAATGTGTACTTTTTGTAGGAAAATCTTGTCTCGATGAGCACAAATAGACCACCTGAAATGAATTGAAAACGTTGAGGCTTCTTGTCAAAAACCTCGGGCTGCAAGCAATAGTGAACTACCAGCAACATCAGAAAAAATAAAAATAAAATTTAGATGCAGAAAAACATAAAATAAACATGATTTCATATTTAATTAATGCATCGCACATTAGTGTAGAGATGCAAATGGTTAGTAACAGTTGATACACTAATTGTAATGCTTCTTGCTATAGATATTGAACTAAGAGGAATGAGAAGAGCTGACTGTGCTAGACTATCCCTAGTCTAGGGGTAGGACAAAAATAATCAAGATTCTTGCTTCTGAATATGGTGCCATGCTCACAGTGCAATGGATATTAACTGTTGTTGCAATGAATGGAAGCTGGATCTAATTATATTATTAACACATACATTCATTTAAATATCATTAGAGAATTGCACATAATGCTACAAATTGTTCTAATATGTTTTTCAAGAAGTGACTAAGAAGTTGGAGGGGACCTTAAGCCTAGCCGGAGTCTCTATCGGTAAAATTCTCAAGGAATGATGTAAGCGACAAAAGTCACATAAAGGAAGATTTAGATACAATGCCTATAAAATATGATATGAGATCATTGAGATGAGATGACATTTAAATATAGTCAGTAGGAGATGTGGCTACAGGTATGGCTTGAGTTACTATGGTTTTCTGCAATGCATAGTTGTTCTTTACAATGTTTAGTTGTGTGATGTGATGAATAAATAAAAATACAAGATGTTTACCATTCTCTTGATTCAAAAGATCTCTACAGAGTTTCAATAGTCAGATTTCAAGGAGAATGAAATTTCAAATTCCGATACCAAGTTCTAGATCATCATTCTTGCACCAAAGGGATCCAATAACTTTTTTTAATACATTTCAGACATAGAAACAATCAACTGCAATGCTTACATGCCAATTGTTCAATATTTTTCAGGTAACCAAACAGCGTAAAGAACAGTGGCTTACATTCAAATGCGCTTGAACTTCAATAGAAGACCCCTGTGTCAATGTATCTTCTTTGAAATAGGCCAAGGGTTCCCCAAATGGGTCACTGCGTAGATGCTTGTGACCTGATTTGATCTCTTGAGAAATTGCAAACCCATTTTTACAGGATGAGACATGATTTCCAAAGGATGGAGTATCCCATTTCAATTTCTTGGCCAACCAATTTAACTGTATAAACCAACCGTACCTACTTAGAGACCTGTTACATAGTATTATATCATTCCATGAATGTGATCAATGTTTTCCAGCCGGCTCAAATACATCTATGTGATGCCTCAATTTCTTCAAGTGTTTTTCCCTTAGTTTCAGGCACACAAAGTACTACAAATGTTAAGGTAAGAGCACTAAACAGAGCATACATCATAAATGTTCCTGCAGGGGACAAAGCTTAAATTTTAGTTTGGAATCCTATACACATTTTATGCAAAAAAAAAAAATCGTAAATGAAATCCATCCTAGGTGCCCAAACAGAGTTTATGACCTGGATACAAACATACCTGTAGAGCTCCACTCTAAGAGTAAATTCATTGTCATTGTCACTACCTAGGAAAGCAACCAACTAGCCAAAGTTGCTAGACTACCAGCAATGCCCTTGACATTAATAGGAAGTATCTGTAGTAGAGTACAGTAGAGTAGGTATTTAATGGTTGAGGGTATATAAGACCACAAATCACATCAAAATGAAGGGCATTTCTCATGATTATATGTCTAATATGGAGGGAAATTGGACCTAGGTAGTCAACATGATATTAAGATCAAAGTTTCACAATATTACAGAAGCTTGATCTTTTAAGTTACCAGGTACACCAAAGCCATTAGATTCCACGTAGTGTGATTCCTTGTGAAAAAGAAGTCATGCTCACTGATTGGCAAATACCCCCACTTTACCACTAGCCCATGGTTTTTTCCTCAAAAACTACAAAAAATTACCCCCACAGTCCCCAATCCTTTCCAAATCTTTCGCAAATGAAGTTGGAGAAGTCACATTACCTCGAGACATAATAATCCATGGGATGGCCCCCATTCCCAGAGAGTAGGAGATAATGTAAGTCTGTTGTGAAAGATAACCATTCAGTTGAATGATCAATAAGTGTCACTATGACAGAAGTGAACAATTGTAGTGAAAGCATAAAACTTGGTAGGCAACTTGGATCCCGAGCTTACCAATAAACCAATTAAAGCCAAAATACTAGCAAAATGAGAAGCTTCTGTCATATAGTTCTGCAAGATGCCATGAAGCAATGACAACACACTTAGATACTTAGCAATAAGAACTTGGTTTTTGTCCTGTCCATCCAAAAACAAATGAACCGAGTAATTTCTGTGCATATCATGCACCTGCTAAAATAGGATTTCTGCAGATGTTGAGAGGACTACCTTTAAGTAGAATGCAAGCCCTATGAGAAAAAGACTTGTAGCTATTCCTGCAGATGAGATCTGTCAAAATGAAAGTAATAACATGTAATTCTCTTATAAGGCTTGAATTGATTCCATTGTGATCTTCCAATGTGGTAGTTGAGTATCCATAGAACTAGCTTATTTACTTACCATGAGGAGAAGACGTCTACCAGCTTTGTCCATTAGCCATGCAATGAATCCAGTCATCAAAACCTATATAACATCATGACATGAGATCAAGACTACTAGTTGTATTGAAAATAATGATAGTGTATTTACAAACCATTTATTAGGCAATTAGCAGACATGATTCAAGTTTAGGAATCAACAACTACCTCTACTCCAGCCAGTCCAAGGGATGCAGCCTTGGGATCTGAGATTCCTGTTGGATTTATTACAAATGAGTTGCAATTTCATTCTGGATTCTATAGATCTCATGTAGACATCTCTAACCAGATACCATCTTTGTCTCAAAAAGTTCACTAGGCTAAAATCCAATAACGCAACTGCACTTTGGTTTTCTTGTCCAGACTTAAACAAGTTGGTCTATTCAACTTTGTGTACTTTGTTCATGATATGCAATGCACCGATTCTGACAAGGTGTAGCCTTTGTGTATACTATGGACCACTATAAATTGGTAGAAAAATTAAGGCAGCCTTAATGAAATAACTCACCTGCAGATATGAGCTACCCCTTTACTTTAGTTCCTTCTATGTAATTTGCTTGTGCAACACTTTTCTCAACAACTTGGGAAATATGAATGCACATACCCATAAATCCTCTACCTCTTCTTCATCAAAAGTATCATCTTCCTCTATAAGAATATACCCTACCCCTAAGTGCAGTATTCTCAATCTGAGAATTGTTGGCTTCTTCGTGATGGATATGTTTTTCTCTACCAACATTAGTTTGTCCTCTCCTTCAGAAGAATCTTCCTCTTCTTTGATGTTGTTACATTAACTTCTAGTTCACTTTTCTTTCACCTTCAAAGCCCATTGATAAGCTTCATCTATCAAATGCAAACTTATAATCCAAACTCGTCTTGAATGGAAATATGCAAACCTTTCACCTAGCTTTATTTCTTCTCTTCACCATCTTCAACATGGCTACTTATAATGGTGACCTTGTATATAACTCGTTGATGCAATATTTCACATTCATTAGTTCTGCACTTTCTCGAATAAACCCATTTGATAATTTGTAGGTAAGAACCTACCTTTCAACTTCCTAATCATTATGTAGTAAGATTTGATCTTATATTTGTTTCTTCTTGATCTCCACATGCTCTCACCACAAGTATGAATTTCCTTTTAGGTTTGATGCATGTGAACATTTCTTGAATTCCTCCATTTTCTCAATATCAAAAAAATTCTAACTGACCGATCCATTCAATGAACTCTTCAAGACACAAACTCCATGAGTAACTCGGAGTGTCCAATCTAAACTTACTTTCCATTCTAGTAATGGCCCTTTAAAAATCTATCTTCTAGTCCATATCAAAATTCTTCTACCTGAAACTCAGGTGCTACATCTCCATATTCACTTACATCTGCAACAATTCCATGACACATTGTGTAGTCTCCATACCCTCCAACCAGACCTAGATTTCTCTTAACATCTCTATCAAATCTACAACTCTTGGGGCTCTCCCTCGTCATTTCTCCTTGCGACTGGATATATATACAATTTCAATGACTTCGCTTCAAAAATCCATTGTGAACTGTATATATATTTGTCTTTTGCGGATGATTATTCATAGCATTTGGCCTTGAAAATGCGAATAAAGCAGACGTGTCTACACCAGGCAGCTTTGTAATAGTTGTTCTTCCTTACACAATTGTAAACATGAATACAAAGTTCAGTTTGTGCCCTATCAGGGCTTCCTCAAACTATTTCACTCCCCCGTACCCTTCAAGGGCTTCCTCGGGCTCTGATACCAAAGTTAGCAGAAGAAAACTAAGAAAGAAATAAGAAGAGAAAATCTGCACACTTCCAGAATGGACGTGACAGGGAATTTTTTTATGAAGAGGTGGTTACAAACAGTTTTCAGTTTTCATATAGTTAGAGACAGTTCCCAACTGTTTAACTGTTGATTATTAGTATAAATATTCAACAGTGGATGCTGGAAATCTATCTGAGGTGAAGTGCTTTCTTTAGGATGACTCTTGAGTCCTGTGTAAGAGAGATATTAATGTTACAATTTTCCATTCTTTACCACATCTTTTTATTATTATTATTCTTGCAACATGTCATTGCCTTTGCTGATGAATATATCAAAAACATTGCAGGAAGCTCTCAAGCAAATACTTGTGCCACCCTTTTTTAGTTTGTTGTTTGGAGCGAGGTGTGGGAAGGGGCATGTCATTAGTTAGTTCTTGCATAGAAACAATTTCTAGTACTTCTGGGTGGATAAGATGGGAGGCTTACTTCAGCCTGTTGATGAGATCCTTCCGATACATGATTTCCAAGCATGACACTAACAAAATCCTTAAACGGCTAATTCACTCTTTATTGGACAATTTTTTCTTTGTTGATTGAAATTCATCTCTTAGTGAGAATTAGAAGAGCATGACCTTCAAACAGAGCACGAAGAAATAGTAAGGGATGGAGGAGAGATGGATTCAAGCAAGAGCTGTGATAAAAAAATTGTTGATTCCCTGGAATAAAAGGATGTCCATAAAGTGTGTGCTTCCTGAGATGAATAATATCATAAATTCTAACTCAGATCGGTAAATCTTTCAGTCAACCTTGCTCCATAGTAAGTTTGTTGAAACTTTTGCTTAAGAATAGAATGAAATCAGCAAATTACTTCCAATATGAAAGAGACAAAGAATAACAACTCTTATGAGAGTTTGCAACTGATTGCTCAAAATATTACATTCCATAGACATGATGATGCATTGCGTAGATCTGTTTGGCACAATCTTCAAAGAATTCATGATCCAAAACAAAAAATTGAAGTTGAAGTTGTGTCATGCTATTTATCTTCTGGTCTTCAGTCTAAGATCTTTAGGTCCACAAGATTTGATTGTTTTTGTTTAAGGTTTGTTTGAGGATGGTTTGGATGGAGAAAAGATTGGTAGGAAGACTGATTTTAATACTAAGGGCTAGAATCCTTAAGATCATCTGTCTCTTATAAAAATTGAATGAAGGTTCAAGTTGATGATAATACAGATGGATCCAATAGGTATATAATTATAGTTTTCACACTGAGACTTCTTGAAAACTAGGTAGCAGATATGGTATGTAGGTATGACATTTTTTTGAGGGGCTTAGGTACAACTACGAACTTGCAGATAAAGTGTCTGTACAGGCATACCTGCTAAGGTAGCTTGAAAACCATATGAAATAACTAAAAGTAGATAGGAATGGTCACCACCTATGTTTCAGGAAACGGAAATGGGTTCGAAACGTGGAAACACCCATTTTCAAAGGAGCAGTAATACACTGAGTCAAAACTTGCTTTCTAGCTTGGCATTTCTTGGTTTCTACTAGATTCTTCCTACTTTCTTTGGATTACTATTCTGACCCAAACTATCTTTAGGATTTTTAATGTGCCTCCTTGTTAGTATAGTTTTAATGTTATAAGAATCTATAGCTGAGCACACTGTAACTTAAACCTGGGTTTGGAAAAAAATTTGAGCAGAAATATAGGCTATATTTGAAAAGATTAAGTGGAGTGACACAACAACAAACTGGAATAAACTCCTTCTTATAATATGTAAGACGCGAAATGTCCTGAAAACTTCTTGGAAATGCCGGAAACTTCCCGAAAATGCCAGAAACGTCCTGGATGTTTCTAGAAACTTCCAGATGTTTTGGGACATTTCAAGCGTTTTTACCCATCCATTTCGTACCCATTTCCGTACCGGAAACATTTTAGGGTGGATACGAGGGCATTTCTTGGCAACAAAGGTCACCACATAATAATAAATATCCATGTTAGATTCTTTTTTGGAACTCCAACAACTCTATGTGAATTATAAGTATGGAGTTATATCATATTCTATGAAATGTTTGGATTATCCGTTGAGATTTCACCTGCAAGCCATTGTTATTTTTGTGGGAATATTACCTCCTTGGATTTTGATATGATTCAAACTTCAGAGATCAGGGAAGATTGATAACCCTTTGATCCATTCTTCCATCAATTTACTTATTGTGCTTCGAGACATGCAAATACCATCATATCAGGTGATCAATTAAAGATGCTTCTACATTTCTAAATATTTATTGATTTGGAGAGTAGTTCAAATACAACTGCATTTTCACTTATAAAGGCAATTCTTGGGTGGAACCTCATAGTTCCAGATTTCTCTAATTTAATCACTAAAGTTGCATATTCGATGGTTGTTAGTCAAGCTTGACTTTTTCGAAAGTAATGTAGCCAAATTATTTTAAAGTTTGTCCTTGATCATCCTCTTGGTGACGAGCATTTATAGTAACATATAGATTTTTTAGTTGCAAACCTCACGTAAGGTGTCGATAATTTGTGCTATAAATTTTACCTTCATTTGTTAAGCTAAAAAATGAGGAATTTTGTATTATTGATAAAATTTATCATTTGATTCTTTTGACAACATCTACTGTAGCTATGAGCATACTTGTGGCCGAGAAGCTATGGTGTAAATATTACATGTACATTTTTAATTGTTAAGAAATTTCTGACTAATGCGCTGGATGAACAAGCAGAGACATATTTTCCCCCATTAGTGACACACTTGATTAATGACAGTGATAGTGATAGTGAGCTTTGGGCTATGATAGGATATATGTCTTGAAGGAGGTGATTGGATGTGTGAGCCAACGGTCATTTCAACAGAAGCTAAAATTCAGTCTCTTGTGGTCTAAGTGTGAGAAAAACAGCTATGATGTCCTGCTGCATAGGTATGTTCTATTCTCCATGTTGTAAAAGCCTTTGATTTCACAAAGAATTTTAGGTATAAACTACATGCGGATATGTGTGAATCTTGATTTAGGTAAACCTAAATCTGGGAGGGATAGAATGAGAACAAACCATTGACTATTAAATTGTCACGAGCAAGGTCATTGAGTCTTCCTTTTCAATTGATTTGTGTAGAGTAGTTATCACAGTTTTTATTCTGTCTTGCAATCTCAAAGATCATTTATGGAGAACATGGGAGTGTATGACTGGATCTGCAGTAACATTTCACTTGAATTTACTAAGGGCTTGCAATTCCATGTTGTCAAAGCATGTGTGTGACCACATAAACTTTGCAAGACACTTTATGACCTGACGTTTTAACTTCTAAGTGCAGTTGGTGACTTCTTGGACTATTCTTGGGTGAGCAAAACTTATCTTCCATTTTTAGTACTCCCTTTTAATTTCCAATTTCCCCCGTGTTCCAAGGTGAACTTTACCGCTTTTATAATGTTCGAACTTGACATAGTGATACTTCCTGATTAAATAGGTTGAGAGGATGCGCCAACCACAACGATAAAGACTACCATTTAGATCCGAAGATTGACAAAGATCCGAGGATTTCATGACCTCATACTTATTTTTTAATAAATAACGGTAGACTATCTTGAAGAACAATGTTAATTTCTATGTGTTGGAAATTGCAGGTTATCCAACAGCTTCTTTCCATTGAAACAACTTCTATTTGTGCATTATCTTGAGAGAATCCAATCATTGTTCCTTGCATTGCCAGAGTGTGAGCTAAAGCTTAAATCCAAATGTTTTGGGGCATCAAAAGGTATTGTTTTACCTTTACAACTGGGCTTCAATTTTGCATTACAACTACATTGAGTCTCATTTTTTTTTTTTGAAAGAGAATAGAAATCAACGTTTTTGTGAGTCTTCTTTGAGATACGTCATCGGTTTTGAATAGTCCATTCTCCATTCACACAGTTTTTCCAATCAGCATAGTCAGCGGGCCTTATGTTCTCTTTAAACATCCTCGGAGAACTTAACGACCTTTGGATTAGACTATCTGCTTATCTACCAAGCATAGTCATTCCAAGATGTGGCCTTGAACTGATTAAGCCCACATGGTTATCCATTTCTGATACCAAATCAACTATAGGCTCAATGAGGTTTTTTTGAAATGTTTATCAATGCTTGGATTTACTGATTCAAACTTCTATTTGAGAACATTATTAAAAATATTAATATGGTTTTGAGCGGTGTAATTACATTCTAACCAAGTAAGAGTGAGTTGGTAGATATGTTCTGTATTAGCAGATATATTTCAAAGATGCTCTTGGTTCTGCACTTCAGTTGAGACTACCAGTAATATTATGGTCTTGTATTATTGATCCCCAGTTCTCCCCTGATGGCACCACAACAGCTTTTGTAATAGATAGGAAAACAGGGCAGGTTAGGCAAGGTACAGTTTGTTTCTTGGTATTCTTCGCGGCAGAGTTTGAAGGAGTCCAATTATTGACTGCCTCGTCATCTAGAATCATCACTCTTAGTTTTCATCCAATTGGCCTCAAATATTTAAGCATGAATTCCTGCTGCTACAGATATTCATATGTTAAGCCATGTTTTTTTAATTATTATTGGCAAATAGTTTTTGAAAGGGACTATACCCTTGACATGATATTTAAGCCATGTTATTGCATATTTCATTGACATGATATTGTTGTTCATTCAACTTTTATGTGTTGTACCCATAACCAGCTGTTCATAATTGCATTTTAAGAGTGAATCAAATTAATATCTGGCTATTAAATTCGGATGATAGAAGGCTATGCTCAAGTAAAAGTGTGAATACTGTTAGTGTGAAGATATTTGCTTTTGGCTTTGTGCTTGATTTCATATTCTGTCCTGTTAATACAATTTCTAGCATGCATAAGTGGTCAACTTGTACATGTGGAGATATAGTTGCATTAGACATGTCTTTTACCGATGTGTTTTGTTGTTTAAAATTGGATTGGTGTTCTATTTGATTGTGCTAATTCTGTATCATATGCACAAAAATTGTGTTCCAGGGAAAGGTGAATCCCACTCAATGTGAGGCTTTGATAATGGTTTGTGCCCAGGTAAACTTACATTCTCTTCTAGAAACATTACTTTGACTTTAAGATCATCTAAATGTATTCCAAACTTTTCATTTCTGAACTCTGCAACATCACTTGGTATATTTTGTTATCATTGTGAATACGAGCCTATGACATGTAAAACGCTAGCACCACATCAATGATGTTAACACTATTGTAGTTATTGTAGATAAACTATAGGGCTGCTTAGAATTTTATAGAATCCAAAATTAGACTACATGCTGGTCTATGCTGGATTTTTAACCATCCAAGTATCTAAATAAGAATGCTTTCATTTAAGGTACAAATATTGTTACGGATGCAGGTGATTGTTTCTATGGTTTTTACAGAGAACTTTGACATTATTCAAAATTTTGAAAACATAGCATCTTTGATTTGTTTTAGAGAAAACATAGCATCTTTGATTTGTTTTAGAGAAAACACACATGCAATACACTCTAGAGTATTTTTAGAACCATCTGAAGCCAAAGATGAAAGCAGAGGTATTGAACTAACACTTAAAATGTATTGAAGACTTCCAAGTTACTTGGCACTTTGTTCTTTAGATGGGAATGCCTGATTGGGCTCCACTAGATCTCGATGTTGTTTGTATTCTGAGACGAATGTTCACTTCTTCAATCTGTCAACATTTCTATTGATTGGCTTCCTCTATTCAAGTACTGCTTGCATGACCCTTCTCGCTTTCTTCCCTTCAAGGGTAGAGAGGATATTTACCTGTTGTATATCCAGGTCACTTGGACTTCGTAATTGCATTTTAAGAGTGGTTTTGTTGGTTGTTTGAGAAATACATTTTGGCTCTGTCGTTGAGAAATTCTCAAATTTTGATTTATATCCAAGTTCTGCTGTATTGAATTAGACTCATCCTGTTATTCACTAAAGTGCACAAAATATACAATACTGTAAATAGGAGGGTGTGTACTTGATTATATTACAGAATGAGAGTTTGTCTTATTACTGTCTACAACCAATAATTACAATCATTGTTAAGTCTGTCTGAATTTGGCCTTACAATAACTACTTTCATTATTAACTTTGTTCTATGTAATTATCCTTTTAGCCTTTGGGCTTGTTTGGCTGATGTCAAAAATTCTGAATAACTTTTGATTTGTTGCTTAGTCAATTGATGTTTCTACTTCATGAATGAAATATTTAGATTCATTCTATTTAACCCTAAAAATTTAGAACATTTAGACGAGCCTGAGAAAACAATGTTGTAAACAATTCTATATAATTTGCAGTATAGATCTATGCTAATCATATTTTTTCCCATAATTTGCAGTATAGATCTATGCTAATCTATGTTGTACCCATAACCAGTTGTTGGCCTGGTAAACATGACTTCTATCTCTTGTGATAGTGGGATTCAAGTACAACTCTTCCAGGTCAATAGACTTCTCTTAGAGGCACCCTTCCCACGAACCCTTTTGTCTTGCTTCCAATTCTAAGTGATTTTCCTTTCTCTGTTATGTTCTCGATCCAATGCTGAATCTTTGTGTCTTACAGGCTCTCCTGCAAGTGCTGTCCAAATTTAGCTTCAAAATTGTCAGCAAATAATTTGAACTTTTTGCCTTTGTCCCTTCTTTCCTCTTCATTCAGGCTCGTAACTCCTAGCTTTGGCTGACTTCGGTTCCAAACATGGATTTCTGGTTCTTTTTCATATCTTTCACTCGCGTGACTAAGTTCTCATAGCTTATTTTGTCGATGTGACCTTGATGTTCAATCAACTGTATTATGTTATCTCCATAACTGGTCATAAAATTGTGGACTCCTCATGTTATAGCTACATTGAACATGTAAACACAACATCTCGCCTCATGCTAGTGGGATCCAAGTATGACTCTTCAAGGTCAATAGGCTCCTCCCAAAGGTGCCATTCCCATTCATAACTTTGTAAAGTAGTTTCATTCAAAGTTTATAGAGAATATTCTTGTATACAATTTAGCTCATTGAATCTAATCCTACATGAAAATTTTGGTCTAGGTATTCCTAAGTTGATATATGATATCATAGCCTTTAGGTTATTATGTAGTTTCCTAATTACGTGCACCAAAATTTATTGTGTGATGTTGTGTAGGAACTCAATGATATGTGCAATATGTTTCTTGCATTTGATTAGATGGGAAATTTTGTAATTTATGTGATTTGTAATTTATGTAATTTATTTGATTTTGTAATTTATTTTCTATATTAGTTGCATTGAAGCTTGAAAATTTCATATTTCTGTTTTCATTAATATAGGAGAATATCTTAGGAATTTTTAAAATTAAAATTACTATTAATTAGAATTTTACTTTCATTTTTTTATAGTCATGGCTTCTTCTGGAACTCCTAATTTGTTTGAGAGGACCGATTTAGAGATTGCAAAATTGCAATCTATTCTCGAAAATCCAACTACAGTTGGGCAGTATAAAGCCCATTGTGAAAAAATACTGGTTGATCTTCGTAGAATAGAGACAAGTTTGAAAACATATAATCCATTTGATTTTGAATCAATAAAAAATTTATGGATTCACTAAAATCAAGTGTCTCAGGAGATGTAGGTTATAATGAGATTACATCATGACTTTCCGATAAGGAAGTCATTAAGAGGTCTTGTTGGAGTTTTTATGCAGACAAATGGAAAATAAGGGCATATTATGTAAACAAATGTTCATGTCCCCTATGTGCCCCTTTGATTTATCCTAGATTTGTGGCCTCTCAAGGCCAATTTCCAAATAATGACCAATTACCATTATACTTCATAATGATGCTACATGTCGAGGTTCACTTAAACCTAAAGGTGAACTATTTAGACATCCCTAGTTATTTAGAGAGGGGCGTGGCCGTATTAGCCATAGGCAGGCATATAGAAAGGAGGGAGCTCTTGTAGTTGTTGACGCGTGATAGCTTGTACCAAGGCCACAACCATTCTTATCAGGCTTTCAGGATGTCGCAACACTTTCGTTATGACTGCACATGAGGCTGCTATCGAGGGTCTTGCTGGCATTGCTCGCGAGACCCAATTGATCTCTTTTGACCATGTGGGTCAGTACCTTCAAAGACGTGATACTAGCAGTGGAGGTGTTAGTAGCACCAGTGATGCACGCAACGAGGTATACGCTCGTGCATCTTTGATTTCCCCAGATGACTTTGAGCTAGTTATAGATCCCACTCAGGCACGTCGGCTAGGACACATCATGGTTGCTAACTTGTTGCGTGCGTATGAGGTGATTTCATGGCATTGCAACATTCCACTATCGGGGTTTTAGATTTTATAGAGCAGAGTGGGAGTGTATCTTCTAGTCAGGGTACTACTGCCACTACTACAGATAGACTTCCTGTTGTTGGGATCGTCACACTTGATGTTCAACACATTTTTGTTCTGGTGTGTGAAAATTAAACCTTTAATATAATTAAAATTTATTTTAATTGATCATTACTTTACAATTTATTAATATTAAAATTAAACATGTACTTTTGTGTTTAGGCTTCGCTTTCAGTGTGTGGAGCTTCATAGCCCACACCATCTACCCGTGTCACATACACACAACTCTTGACTGAGCACAACATGGATCTCGATGTTCCAGTCTGAGTCAACTTGGCTTAGTTGGTGACATATTTTCTGGTGTTGAGGTCATGGATGACAATCCCATACATTTGGAGACGTGTTCCGCAGAGGTATAAATACATGTGTTTTAATAGAATTAATATTTAATCTAAATTGAAATGTTAGAAATTAATGAACTTTATTCAAAAAAATTATTTATCAACTTCTTACATTTTATTTATTTTGTTTCACAGGATCTACGATGACAGAGATATGTACACATAGCATAGATATCCCAACATTTGCCAGGGGACGAATCGAGGTAATCAATTGTACATATCTGTTATATGATGTATTGAATTAATCAAGATTCAAAAAACTTATTTATCAACTTCTTACATTTTATTTATTTTGTTTCACAGGGATCTATGGGATAGAGATCTACACATAGCGTAGATACTCCCAACATCCGCCCAGGGACAGATACTGAGGTAATCAATTGTACATATCTATTATATGATGTATTGAATTAATCAAGAAATTGTTGTAGAATTTTGCTTATATATTTTAATATATGGTACATGTTATATATAGTTTATGACGTGTATATTCCTTTTTTTTAACATGCAGGGTGCAACAGAGCGTAGTGAGGGGTCTGGCACTCGCCCTAGTGCATGGAGGAGACTTCAGTGATATTTTATAGATTTCAGACATTTTAGACATACTTTTAGAGATTTTAGACATGTATATATATTCATACTCATTCTAGACATTATTATTATATTTTGATATATGTCTTAGACACGTGTATTTACAATTATGGATGTGAATATAAGACACCCCCTTATCTTTCATTTTTGTCTCTTGATGATATCATAATAGGTATATAATGATAGATAAGATATTAAATGCCCTTCATTTTTGTGATATAACATTGTAAACTTCGTTAAAATTCTATATTGAATTATTTTCAATGCTTAGACCTAATTTAGTAATACTTTATGTTACATTAAACATTCCATGGTATAATGGCTTATGTTACTATTTGAATCATATATGATGAAAGTTTAAGTTCAATAGATCATTCAATTAACAACTTGAAATAAGACTCATAATGACCATAGATTGTAATAGATCATTTTTGGGGGTTATTTTGGGCAATAGATCATTTTTTACACATCCTTTCTATTTTAAAGTCATCTCACACCCATTTTGGACACATGCAATTATGAATAAATCTACATATATTTTTGTTTATGTAGGAATAAAATGTCATATAGGTCATGTGAACCACTTAGAGTCTTGCAAACAAATAATACAACATCACGAATTGCATTTTACATTAAAATATATTCCAAATCATATAATATCTTTGCAATTGGAAGGATTTTGTTTCTTAGAAACTTAGAAAAGAGAAATTCATCCATTTTCTCCTTAGAGAGTTCCATTTAAATTTTCTTCGTAATTGATCCTTGTATCAAAACCTTCCATATTAATTACATTCTCTCTTTCTCCTCCTCTCTTTCTAAGGTAGCTAACTCTATGTCTTCTTGCAACTCTTCTTACACATAAAAGGTGTCGTGCCTCAAATTTTATACCTAAGATGATATATATTTCTGAACTTCAACCAACATAGTAGGCATTGCTAATAATATACATTCTTATGAAATAAGATGGGTAAAATTTGAAATCATTCTCAAATAATCTTCACACTTTTTGCAATCTTGTGCATACTAATCCATAGTTCTCACATATTTTAAAAACACCATTAATCTCGCTCATTACATCTATAACCTATACTATACATTCATCCACTTTCTTTACAACACTCACACATCCTTAGTCCATACAAGCATGTCTCTTGGTCAAATTACGCCTTCTTGCAATCTCATGCAAGACTTACACTTGAAAATTTTATGGACCTTCTTTTGTTTTATCATAAAACTAGAAAAACAATTTGTTCTACCCATAGCCTTTAAAGCCTCACACCATCATTGACATATTGCACCCTTATGAAAAAAATTCGTTGTTCACCATTGTTATTCTTTAGTGCCAAGATGCACCATTGTAAAAATGTGAAGCACTTAACTCCTCCAAAATACCTCATGCTAAGCACACATAATCATACCACTCTTGTGTGCTTCCAAAACACCTTGAAACATGCCACACATTTTCTAGACATGTGATTCAAAATCCATGTGGAGACTCTCGGTTTCTATGCATCTTTCAAAGTGACATCTTCCTAGTTCCACATCACATGGTATGAATATCTTGGTCTAACTATTAGCACCATGTCCATATAGAGGAATTTCAACGATCACTCGGCTTGGTAGATGAAATAAATTCTAACCATTATTCTTTATAGTCAATCTTTTATAGCTAAATTTTTCTAACTATAAATATTGTAAGGCATTTGAGAGAAAATAAGGGAGTTAAGAGATTTTATTTCCCCTTTCTTAATCAACTATACCCAGAAAGACTAATACTATCATGTTTCACATTTCTTGTATTATTTAACCATGTCTCCCACATGTTAGCATGCTCTACATATATACCATAAAAATGGTAACTTCCTTGTTTAGGATTTTTTTTAGGATACATTCCCCCTACCTGATTGTAGGAGATTTCTCTCCTTGTATTTCTAGTTACTCACAATCTATGTTCCATTACATATTCTACAATCTATTTCCCTCCTATCTCATTCTCTATGACATAATGAATCCTTAATGAATCAACACAATTCCAAGCATATTGAAATATGATAAACTTGTACAGTGATAAGGGTACTCCATATACAACCTTTTGGTTCACAACTAAACAAATAACATATATCAAAAACTATGTACATCTGAATTCCCAACTAACATTTCCACATTAAAAATAATAATGCAACATACATCCACATCATAAATCATGTTTATACCATACATACTTCCATGTAACAACCATATCACAATACTTAAAGTAAACCATAAACCATCTCACAACAAGTAAGAATCACAAGTATTAAACAACTTTATTGTATAGTGGTCTCCATAGTCCCTTCAAGTAGAAAATACAATGCTATCTAGCTTAATAGTTTATTACCAACAAGGTTTAGTAATTTATTCCATGTCCTTCTATATAATACCAAGTGGCTCTGCTCGTTGTTCAATGACTTGTAAAAGTTTTTCATGGTCTTCTACATCTAGTCTCCATTTTTTGCGTTTACTATTTGTAGTCTTCACCTGCTGCAATTGTAACCCTGTAGCAATTATGTGATGGGTGTAATGATACACCTTTTTGTCTAGTTTGTAATCAACAAAGTGAATCCCACTTTGGAGGGCTTTCACTTGTTGTAAGTATGTTCCTTGCACTACAACCGAGCTAGTAAAAATGTTGTCACTTCACTTGTTATTTCACATGTTAGCTTTGTTCTCTCTGTGCAACACAACAAGTAGTACTCCACTTTCTCAATATTGGCTTCTTCAACAATGACTGCAAATACATCTCCTACAAAAAAATGCAAAGAAACATTCAATGATCGGATGTATAGTATAAATTATATACATATATATTTAATTATCAAATTATACTTGATCCTTTCAAATAAAACATACCTTGTTTAACCAACCCAGATATGTGGTCATAATCAGTTGAAATTAATGGCACATCTTCAAAACTATCATCATGATCTGATCCATATGTGTCATCCACAACTAAAGGAACTTGCTTCCACTCACCTACATACCCATGTTTTTGACTATTGCACTCTGAATATGATTTGTTCATGCATTCATAACAAAAACAAGAATAATCTCTTGTACAGATTGTCCAGTTATTACTATCCATAGTCATCAAAGAGTGCAAAGACCTAGAATTGGGAATCCTTTCACATCCATACTTTTTCCTTGATCAATACCTTCATTTAATCATGCTCAAAAGATCAATAAAGTTTAAAACAAACAACAAAAATCAGAATAAAAAATTTAAAGTTAGTAACTTGTAGTTCACTTAATAAATCACATCAAGATCTACATATCTATGTTTTAAATGTGCATGTACCTGTTATCTCCCAAAACACTCTATGTGGGGTTGAAGCCTGTGGGGTTGAAGCGTGTGATGTTGAAGCTTGTGAGGTTGAAGCCTGTGAGGTTGAAACCTAAACTGTAAAATGTTTCTTACACCATTCAACAATGGTGTGGGCATCAATCAATCGATCTCCCTCATAATCAAAGCTTTGTTTCTTTAGAGCATGTTTGATGCATGCACCCGCACCATCGTGTTCTCCCTTCCCATGACCACTCTAAAAAAAAAACTCCATAAATGAGGAATTTTGTGATGATGATGATAACGACTGAGTGCAAAGAAAGGGTGAGAGGATTTGAATTGTGATGCGCAACCATCTGACCAAACAAAATGTTGATCTATTTGTATTCCTCGCTGATGAAGATATTGAAAGAACAAACCAAAACAATGTTGCACAAAGTGGGTGTCATGTTCCTTGTCATCACTTATATAGAAGTGATACTCCTTCTTGATCATTCGCTTCACATATGTACTTTCAACCCCATCCAAATCCAATTGTGCATGCCTATAAAATACTTGAACCATGATAGTAACCTGGTCAGTATGATAATACTGTGTTTGAATTTATTTTTGATGAGAAAATGAGTAATTCTCAGCAAAATCAACCACGGAAAATATGGAACCAATAGGGAATGTGTCCCTATTAGTCTTGAATTGTGTAGCCTGCCACTTTGAATAGTGAGAATGTTTGATGTACGGACTAATTAAACTTCGGAAACTTTGCATGAATGTAGCAATGGGGATTTCCTCTTCTACCAAATCCAACCTGGTTGCATATTTTCCAAGCCTTGTTGAATATTTTATGTATTTGAACCTACAAAATCAATTCATAACATGGACAAATTGTCATGTATTCATTTGCAAAGAAAATAAAAATCAAAATAAAATCTAACATCCAAATTTAAAAACATAAATTTATATATATCACCTCTTGCAAGCAACCAGGTTAACTGTGTCCAAATCTTCATTTGTTTTTGGCAATAATTTCAAGTCCCCACACTTGTCACAGACACCTTTGATGCAAGTCATACGATCATCGACATGATCATCGGATACGTTGCAAAGAATTGAAGTTATGAATTCACTGACACGTGTAGGTGGGGCAATTTCTTCTCGTAACTTTCTATACACCTGAAAAAAACATAGATTTTGAAATACATTAATTTTAAATCACATCTCAAAAAATGATATTTAAACAAATTTCAAATATATAGATATAAATGAAAGCACGCCTCAAAATATATATACATTCAATCTATAAATTTTTTTGTACCTGATAGTGATAATCAAACTCAACGTGATAGTGACAACAACATGTGTCAAGGACTTTATCAGCTCGCACATACCAAGGCTTCAAATTTTCAAACATTCGTTGTCCAATCTTAACATCTGGATTTTCTTCTGTAAACTTTATGTACATCTCATGTTGAGTTATTTCAAGCCAATGTTTTATATGTTCATCATAGTTATTGTGAGTTATCCTATGTTTTAAAACATCCCTCACATTCGAGAGAAGGACGAGTCCTCTCAGTCCAAAAATCAGAAACTATCTTCACAATATTATCCTCTATTTTATCAGAACGTGGATTTCTACACATTAGTGCCCAATTTCCTTCCATAGTAGAGTCATCCAATGTCTTCCTCCTTTGCATACTTGCTAACCGTCTTTCTAGATAAACCCAATGCCTTGGAAAAGGCGGTAACATGACGATTATTTGTTGTATCTTCACTTACAACTGAAGTTAATATTGCTCTATGAGAAATACTCTTATCAACAGACCTAGTTTTTGTACCCAAAGAACTTATTCCTTTAAAAACATTCCCAACAAATTCTTCTTCTACACGTTTTGAATTTTTCCATCCAAAATCAACACCCAACAATTCTAATGTTTCCCTCATATCAACATGATTCAAGAATGTAACCAACAAATGTGCTCTAGCAACTGTAGTCAAATTAACAAATTCACCATATACTATCTCTACACTTTTTTCTGTTTTTCTTTCGTGATAGTGGTTCTTGTTGGGAAAATTCTTTTAATTTTTGTAAATCCATCTTCACCAAGTGTTTCACATTTTTCTTGGGAAGTAATTCCATAACTTTTGTTATCACTTCAGCATAATGTTGCGCATCATGATCTGTGTCCATAAACATACACATGGGATCCTATCAAAACCCTTGCCTTTACCCAATCTAAAAAACATAAATTATCATATTTAAACCTTAGAACTAAAAAAAAAAATTAGGATCTATCAAGGGTTTCTATACATATGTACCAATTTTTGCAGCGTTGTCTTTCACTTGTTGTCTCTCTCTCTCTCTCTCTCTCTCTCTCTCTCTTTGTGCCCTCCTACGAACAGATCTTCTAGCATTCTTCTCTGCATTCTCTTCCTCGGTATATTTTCGTTTCTCATTCTTTGCATTTCCCATGATTCATCCACTTCAATAATTTTCACCTGCACACATAAATCGTGATAGATCTGAATGTCTAAGAGTAAACTCGATACAAAACTATATGTGCATGCAACTCTATTTATATACAAATCTCAGTAGAAATTAGGTTATTTTTAATTTTAGTTTTCTATAACTTTAAAACAACTTTTCTAATTTTAATAGAATTTATATTTAATATGTAAAACAACTTTTCTAATTTAATATTACATATTTTTGGTTAAAAACAATTAAAAAAAAAACAAACTTAGTTTAAAACACAAAAATATGTAAAAAACTAAATTTAAAACATAAAAAGCGAACAATATTAAATAAGTAACTTGTAAAACATTAAATTTAGAAGGGGAGACGCAATTGCGAAACATTAAATTTAGAAGGAGACGTTTTGGCGGTGCTTTGGTGGTGTAGAGGGGTTCGCACGAATGGGGGTTTGATGAACCACATTTCACACGACGAACCGTGTTCGCAAACCCACATTCGTGCGAACCCCTCTGAGTGGCAGTGACGTGGCACCTGAGTGGCACATTTTGGCTCCAAATCCTTTTGGGGGACAATTGTGAGCCAAAATATGCCACTCGGGTGCCACGTAATTAGGGTAAACGAACTAGTTAAATTACAAAATTTTGACACAAAATTCATATTTTTATTAGCTTTCTAAAAATGTAATTTTCATTTTTAAAAATTGTTTTGCTATTTATTTTTTAATTTTTACTAACATACGGTATTTTAGGACAATCAATAGTACACAATCAACCAAATTTGAAAAATAGTAGAATATATCAAAAAAATTTGAAAAAATATACTTAGTATTTGTTGAATTCTTCTTCTTACCTATGAAAAAAAAAAAAATTTCGATATAAATATTAAAAGTTATTGGCATAGAAATATGGACACCATTTATTTTAAAATATAGTTACTAAATAATTAATTAAAAAAAATATATAAGTCAAAAAAATATGAAAATTTGACAGCACGTCAAAATTATAATCTTGAACATATATCTAAAATTTCATAGTGAAAAGATAAGTTTTCATTTAAAAAAACCACCGGGGGACAGTCATTCCTCTTTAATAACATAAGAAACAACATATGAATAAAATTAAGAAAAAGACCATATTTTTGCCAATTTTTTTTTTTAAAAAAAAATATACATGTATTCTACACTCTAAACACAACATTTCGTTAGTTTGTGGAATTTCATGAATGTGTACGGTTTTGTGGCTATTACCTTTAGAAAATCAATTAAACTGAAAATTCATGTTTACTAAGGTACAAACCATACCAAAAAGTGGGACATTTTATTGTGCTACCAAAAATTGAGAAACACTGTTGGAGGTTCTACATGATGAATAGCATGGCATGTTTATGAAATATGAGTTGGATCAAGCTCATTTAGGCCTAGCTCAAGAATTTAGTGCAAGCTTGGATGTATGTATGAAGAAAAACAAGCCATAGCAGGCCATCCCAAGAAAGATAATTGTGTAAGGAAATTGTATAAATGTCTTATAAGATGTTACAATTCATACCTCATCTATTGGAGGCATGTTTGAGGTCTTCTTCTTGATTTTCCTTGAGGATAAACAAGATTAACACATACAAACCATGATGGTTAAGGAAGTAGAGGTCTATTTATGAGAAAAAAAGTCTTTCAACATGTGAAAAGGGATACTCTAGTGTTGTGGACCAAATTTAATACAAATGCAAAGAAAAATTTGAAGCTATGAAGTGTTTAGTGCTACCTAGATCCCAGAATGCTCTTACCTAGCTTGAAGGTCAAATTTGAAGAGCTCATTGGTATGTAAAAACTTTGCATAGTGTCTAGATCTTTCTAGATCTTTCATCGAGCAAGGCATGTAATCAAGATCATTCTAGAGTTAGAATGAGGAAGATTAAAGGACTATCATTTATGAACGATCCTTAATAGTGTAATTCATTCCAAACACTCACAAAACCCTCCCTTTAGAGAGATGGAGGAGAATTTAATATTTTGGGAATGAAATAATTCAGGAAATCTGATTTAGTGTCTTGGGCATGTAGATGACTCCAATTAATTCATTTTGTTGGTATTTTTAGCTCCAAGTCATTTGGTAAGGTACAATTTTAGCTATGTTTTGTAAATATTTTATAGTATAGTCTTGCACAAAAGGATTCATGTTTAAAATTTTGATGTGCTAGAAATCTTGGGATGATCCCCAACTACTCATGAAAATAAATATGTAGGTACAACGCAAATTTTTGATGAACAAGTTAAATCTAGGTGGTCTATTTCTAAAGGATTAAACATGCAAAACTAGATATGTAGATTTGAAGATGTCTTGATGAAAAGGCATAATGTTGAGGTGAAATATGGTCATTGACAGTTGATACAAGTCCCAAACATCATGTTTGAGCCAAATACTTGTTTGGTTGAAGTGGTTTTGTGTACTAGGCCTTGTGGTCCATAAATGCCTTTTTAGGACAAATCAAGAACGTATGTGAAATGGGCATAAAAACATCGATTTATCCATATAAATCATGCATATGAATGTTTTTAGATGGAATAAAGGTGGAATATGAAGTTTTCAATGCATTGGTTCATCATGAAAGTGAATTTTTTAGTGTTTGAAGCCATGCAAACCAAGACTAGTTTTTGTGTCTTAAAAACCAGAGTTAGCAGTCCCAAAGATGCAAGTACATTCTAGCTAAAAACCTTGAAATGATGCAAAATATGGACCTGATGAGATGCCCAAGGATTTTTTTCCTTAGATAAAATTGGAATATGATCCATGAACAAGAGTTTTTATGAATATCTTTCTCATTAGGTGAAGACTGGTTTTTGAATGCATACAAAGCCATCAAGACCTTACTCAAATAAGTGATGTATGACGTGAATGATGAATGATAGAAATATTTCAAGTGCATGGTGTGGTTATAGAAATATTTAAGTATTATCCATCTTGATATTGGTGCATGAAATGAATTTAAAATTTGTTAATTCAACAAGTTGAAGATTTTGTTGTAACTCTCATACTTCTAGGTGTGCATGTAATCTCTAATAGAGTCTTAAGGAGAAATGGCGAGTTGCATGGATCGTCAAGTATGTAGAGGAAAAGGAGAGGAGTTTTGTAAATCATGAAAAAATTCATGACACTTATTACCTTGCATAGTGTGCTAGAAGACAAGAAGTAGTACATTGAAGATGAAGACAAACTTGCATGGGAGTTTTAAATGAAGAATGCAGATCTCAAATGTCGTAAGTTTGTAAGAAGATCATTTTTAGTTATGCAGCAAGTTCAGTTGTATGTTGGTGATCAAAAATATTCTATAACTTCCATGAAATTTATTTTAAGTCTGCAGTTGTAATTCTCTCCATTTTAGATGTATTTTTAGATAAATACAACTTTTCCGATGTCATCATCCTCCTTGCATGATTTGAAGGAAAAGGAAATGAAGATTATTTGGAATTTGAATATTAAGAGATTTTAATGTTCATGTATTTTAATTATTGAGAGTTTAAGTGAAATTTTTGTTGATGAATATGGTCTTGAAGTTGTGTAAAGACATAAAATACGAGAAAAATTAAGGTGCATGTATAAAGATCTTATGACTGCAATTTTGCAGTAGTATGAATGCTTGAGAGAGGAGAGGTTTGAATGAGTCATCCAAGGTCGGAAGAATGATAAAAATTTTATGTGTAAGTTCTTTGAGTAATTTACTCGTAGGAGCATGAACAAGGAAAATGTTAGTGGTGGATATTCATTAATTCATGAATATTCTAGTTTTTAAAATTTGAATTTTGTGGGAAGGGAGTAACCCTAG
The DNA here is from genome assembly GCA_018340775.1 of Taxus wallichiana var. yunnanensis. NCBI lineage: Eukaryota > Viridiplantae > Streptophyta > Pinopsida > Cupressales > Taxaceae > Taxus > Taxus wallichiana. The sequence goes on from CM031235.1 coordinate 222,427,754, forward strand.
TTCGCTAAATTTTTTGGGTACAAGTTAATTTTAGGGGTTATTTTCCATCCATGCAAAAGATAAATTTACAACATTCACCTTAATATTTTTGTTAGGTGGAATATTTTATGTTACGGGTGGACAACATATATTATGTTGTCGTTTGGTAAAATACAAAATAGTTACCGTCTGCAGTAGCAATAGACAAATTTATATAAAAAGTAAGATATTTATTTTTTCTTACGCCATATTTTTGGAGGAAAAATTTCTCATTCGAAAATAATTTTAATCGCTAACAAATAAAATATTTCAAACAAAAATCCCATACAAAATTAGCAAAATTTGTATTTTTCCACAAAAAATCACTTTTTGATTTTTTTGTTTTCACAATTTTTTGAGGAAAAATTTCTCGTCGAACCAATTATTTTTGATAGATTTTTCATAAAAAATTTACATGTATGTTTGGATGACATCATAATATATGTTGTCGATTGGTAGCATAAAAATTGCTACCGGTCAACAACATATTAGTGTGAAAGTAATTTTTCTACATTTGTCATTAGCGTGAAAGTCAATTTTCCTAGATTCGCCAATGAATTTTTTCAAATTCTTTTTTGGGGGGGGGTCATAAAATTTTCAGTGAGCATGAATTGAGTAAAAGAGAGGTGAAATAGGAGAGGTGAAGATTAGAAATATAAGAGATGATTTAGAGGTTACAATTTTTTGAGTGAGAAAACTATATGAGAGTGTTAAAAACCTTGTTATAAGTCTAAGTTGTTGCTTAGAAAATAGGGAGTTGAAGCTCCCTTGTAAGTTGTGTAATTTAGAAGGTTATTTGGCACTTGATTGAATTTTGGGAGTTGGATCTTCCATGCAAGTAGGAGATTGCTAAACATCAAGTGGGCACTTGGATAAAGTTTGGAGTTGTAGCTTCAAGTTTAGTGGATGCTCAACAGTTGTAATATTTGTAAACTTTATAGGACAATTTGTTCAAGCTAGTGCATTGATTTCAGTGGTTTTCTCACTTAAAGGATTTCCCACATTTAAACTTGTGTTTATATGTGTTTTATTACTCTTTTCTCATGTTTTAAAGTCATTAGTCTCTCCTGTGTAATGGTAATCTAGATTGAATAACTTATTGGGTTTATTAAGATTTTTCAAAGTTTTGAGAAGCATTGATTCACCCCTAAACTTTGAGTGCTTTTTTTTTCCAACAAAACTATGATCCTGTAAAGTAACTAAAATTTGTGTCAAGGTCAACAAAAAGACAGTCGATGTAGACAAGACTAAGAAGGAGGAAATTAAGACATTCAAGCCTATTTATGATCTCGTACAAGAAAAGAAGGTATGTTTTCCATAATTGAGAATAAGATAATGTTATAAGAGAATCATGTGTATTTGAAATCTATGCAAACAAAAGGAGGAGGAGAAGGATAAGATGGACATCAATTTTAAAGTTCCTAAGAACTAGGAGGTTATTAAATTCATTCAATATGTCTCATGGTTGCAAGTTTGATTACAAGAAGATGGATATTTGAGAATCTCCTTAGTTTATGGTATGTTAGTTCCCTAAGTGATGTGAGATGTCTTCTCTAAGCTTGTTGAAGGAACTCATCTCTTAAGATACGAGATAAGGTATGAAACATGTTGAGATAATGTTGAAAGAGGTTTCTAGTTATGAAGAAATGTATGTTTGATTTTTTTTTCACTTGTTCATGAAGTTTTATTGTTAGTTTTCATGTTTCAAGAAAATAAGGGATTCAAGAAGGTTGGGTAGTAGTATTGTTTAGAAGAATTATGAAGCCTTGACAGAGTTAGAGTCGTTTAGGATTCAATCTTGTTATGTAAGGAATGTTATGTTGCTTCAAGAGTTATATGTTGATTTTATGATATTTAAGTTGATTTAAAGGCATATAAGAAAGTAATAGACTACTTTTGAGGTGCTTCCAAAGGTTTGTATATACATTGAAGGTGAGTAGATAGTTTGAAGATATGATGATAGATGATGTGATTCAAGAAGGTATGATTGTATCTTGATTTGATCAATATCATTCACAAGGTTTTGTCACATGATCTTGGTGTCATCTTTGGAAGGTTAGAAGTTATGCTATGAGTGATATATGCTCTTTAGGCCTGTAATGTTTTTAATTTAGTGAGACTATTCAAACAATGTAATAAGGTCCTTGAAGTAATTTTCTAAGGCTCTGCAAGAAGATAGAGTATGATGTACTTACTTGAGATTTGAAAGAATTATGTGTATGACAACTTGTGTATTGAGGCATTAAATAAGTATTCAATGAGCATAAAGGCTTGAAAATGACATGATAGGACTATTTGAGATGTTTGATACTCATATTTGAGCATATTCATGGAGTTGTAGCCAAAATTAAAACGATGTTGCAGATACAATCATGAATATAATTAAAGGCATAATGAATGTTTATGAGTAGTGTTGAATCTCGTGATTAGGATGATAGGACATGGTCGATCGGGTATGTGTACAAAGTGATTTCAAACCTAGTTCATAGGGATTAATAAGGTTGTACCATGATGAGTTATGAAACATGAAGGAAAAATTATTTGTAGTAATACATGGCATGGATATTCTCTATTCTTTCATGAAGATCCAATATCCTTGGTTAAAGTTCACCTGGTTATTCTTAGAGGATATGATGAATTATTTAAAGTTATTTTAATTAGTTATGAAGGAGTGTATGACTCAAGGAAGGTTAGTCAAATTTTTAAAGGTGAGTAGATTGGTTGAAATGAGAAAATCATGGTATTAGGGGAGCTTGTTGTCTCTATCGCTTAAAGTTCAAGTCATGGAATTATATCCTATCAAGAAGGTATTTGGATATTTATATGATTATGTAGTATACATGCATGAAGCATTAGGTTACTACATAGCCGAGGAGGAATATAAAGGTGAGTTACATTGGAAGGTTATAAAGATAATAGAGATATGTTCTAGAGAGGCAAAGTAATGTAAGAAATGGGTTATGATATTGGTGTCTAGGTTTGAGGGGGACATGAGTAATGATCTATCATCCAATTAGGTGTATGAAAGGTGTCAAAAATTTATAAGGAGATGTGTAGGTAAATAAAACTCCATGAGCATGTTAGAAGGACTTCGATGGTATATAGGGTCTTGAAAAAAGTATGAAGACTTGTTGGCACCTAGTGACAAACCTAGAGGAGTTGGTGGTGTTTAAAAAAAAGGTGATAAGATCTGTTGGAGGGATTTCCATGATGAAATATATGATTCAGGGGGATTCATCCATGTGTGTTCTCAACTCATTGACATGTATAAATCTTAGTGAAAACATGTTTGAAGTCAACACACGGTCATGAGATGCATGATGAGTTCAATTTATCTACATAAGCAAGGTAAGCACCCAATTATGTAATTTAGATATTGGTAGTATTTATGTGTTGAGAAGTGTTATTGAAAGGTCCGAGATAGCTTTTAAGGTATGAAAGTTTCTCATTTTTATAGCAGTCATGAAGGATTAAGAAGATAGGGGAAGAAGAGGTCAAACAAACCTTATTTTGTTTGGTTGATGTTACCAACCAAGTGGTTTGCCTAATTTTTTGTAAAAATGAGAACTTGCAGGTATGTGTCTTTGTCATTAAAGTTAAAAAGGGGAGAATGAGTTGATGGCATGAAAATTACCTTAGGGGGATATTGAGCTATTTGTGTTTACAATCAATGGGCTTTCCATCAAGTAAAAAGGGGAGATTTTTGGAAATATTTTGTCATTGACATTAAAAGAGTGATGATGTAGGTGTTCTAATTGATTTATGGGTATCATTGATGTCAAATAGAGTAAGAAACATGAAGGTTGTTTGGTAGTTTCTTGTTGAGATTTTTGGTCAAGTTTAGTTACTTGGTCTTGGTGATGTTTTATGGTGTCTTGAGTAATGTGGCATCTTGTAAAGGTATGGTAGTGGTAGGATTATGTTGTAATGGGTTCAGGAACTATGTTGAAGGTTCTAGTAGACTAGAAAGAGTGGAAAAGTGAGTATGATTCATGAGCATCGTGTAGAGTATTCATTTGTTACAAAATTTCATCTTGAGTATGTTGAGGAAGTGTTCGTAAGGTCTTGGGTGGTCTCGATGAGTGATTCGGGAGCATAATCTAGAGTACCTCAACTTCACACATTTTCATCAAGGGAATACTTGGAAGGTTAGGAGAGATCATTTTGAGAAGTTTGAACAATTTGAAACATCACCTAATTTTAATTTTTGTCTATCTTATATTTCCTCCAAACAAAGTTAGAACCACTCTAACATAGGTTCTATAGTAAATATTCCAAATCCAAAGGTCCTCAAAGCCAAGTCAAGAAAACGCAAGTGAAGCCTTTACAAAACATTATAAATTGTTTGGGTTATCAAATATAGTTTCATCCATATAATAAAATATCACTATGTTGAGGACTATGTGTCGTTTGAGGCCTATTTGGAGTGGTTCCAGTGGATTTGGTATACATATTATACCTCAACCCAAACAATAACATTTTATAGGCATTTTTACCCATGATTATGGTTTTGGAACATTTCAATTGATTATAGAGGGTTTCACACATTTGTGAGACCTAATATCTTACAACAATGCATATTCCAATCATTTTAAGATGGATATAAATTTGTATAGATCTCTTAGCATCTTAGATGAAACAACTAGATAGGGACTAAAATTTCAAATGGTCCATGCCAAAATAAACAATTTATTCCCAAAACACTATGCACTCCAAAAATTAGATACAAAGTATTTGCAAGACATATCTAAATACTCTATTTATCTATCACACTCAAATCAACTTCAAGACTAGTAAAATAAATAAGTGCACTCTTTCTTTCTCTCACATGCTTTACTCTATTTAACACATTTTATAATTAATATATCTTATAATTGCTATATATAAATTTATATTTTGATTTGATTTTTAATTTTTAATTCATAGTTTGAATAAAAATCTTTCTTCTAACCCTAATATGGAGTTAAGTAAGTGAAGGAAGTTCTTCCTTTTCCCTAGGCTTATTTTTTGGAAGTTGGATCTTTTAGTGAATCTTCTTAAACATCAAATACTTAACCTATTTTGGTCTAGGTTTCCTACACTCATTATTATTTTTTCAACAAACCTTTAGCTTCCAAAGGGATACTATTTACTACTTGGTGGGTGATTCCTATCCTAATTATAGGGTTTTTTAATCCTTTGTGCTATCATGTCTTCCCATCTATAGTGTAACTCTTTTATGGAACTTAATTGAGGTTTTGATCTCTTCTCCTTCAAGATGGTTTGGGATATCATCAATTTAACCAATTCAATTCTTTTCCTCATCTCGAGGGAAATGAGATATATATCTTCACTAAAATATATATCTATAATAATTTTGTAAAGTCTCAATCCATTCCTACTTGTATCAATTTTCATTTTGAGGTCATCCTCGTTACCACTTAATGCCAAAGTTCTTGCATGTAACATTTTGTTCCGTTTTATCTTCATTGTTAATATTCTTCTATCTACCACCCTACCCACAATATTTTTATAATATTATATTCAGGTCCCAATCCATACAATCAATATAAAATGAGGAAGGAAACTGGCGATTGGGGAAATCAACCTATTCCTCTAACACATTGTACTTTTTCTTCTATACCGAGTACCCCATCAAAGGATTTCGACATATTAGATCAATTGAAAAATATACTGCTAAGATATCCATTTTGGAATTACTCAAGTGATCACCTACTCAAAAATAAATTTAATATGAAGAATTATAGTCAAATAATCTCCTTACAAATACACAACCCTCTTCCATTGCTTCTATCATGAACATATTCAAAAGCATGGAGAGTTTTGTTTCTTTTTCTCTAAAAAAGTAACCTCTTAAGCATATAAGGATCAATGTATACACCTTCTCATTATCACATGGATTATTAGGTTTCCATTCAAGAGGGTACCAATTCATAATGTGAATGATTGCTTAGCTCCTTGTTCTAACAAGTGGGTTTATTCATGAGTGTTATTGATAATACTAATATTGTTGTTAAAGGATTTAATAATATATTTTAACTCTAATTCATTACATCACTTGGGATGCACCATTAGGCCCTATAATGTTTCCTATCACATTTTTCATTATATAAAACAAATAACACATAAAATATATTTTTTTGTCGAATTTGATTAATTATGTTCAAATATGAGAATAGTCATAATTTGTATAACATTATAGATAAAATAGGGGAGAGAGTGACCTCGATCAATTAAGTGAAATGGAAAGGGGAAGGAGAAAAAAAAAATAGATTAGGCCATGGATCCTAGGCACCGGAGTTCACAACATGGAGAGTCTACATATAATCAAGAGGAGAAAAATTTGGTAATTTTTTATTAATATTTGAACATAAATATTATTTTATTTTATATATTTAATTTTTTTCTATTTTATTTTTCATTTGTTTAATAAATTAAAATATAAAACATACTTTTATTTTTGATAAAAAAGCTCTTAACCCTCTTCAACTTAGAGAGATACTTTAGTAAAAATGATAATAGAAAATGGATAGTGTTTATTTTTATGAAAAATATCTTATATAATATTAAATGGAACATGATACAAGATTCTCTCAACAAAAATTCGGGAGGTATGAGAGCACACCCCAAAGAAACAAAACCAAGCTAAGGAAAGTAATAAAACAACCACAAACAACTAAAAACAAAACCATTCAAAGGAACATAAGGCCCAAGAGAACCGAAGGACCCTCGAGAGATAAGGGAAACAAAGCACCCCTTCTTCTCCTTATATTTCATGAAAAATGTCCATGGAGCCTACAGAGGATCCAATCCAGCAGAGGGACCAGTGAGGGCTATCTCGGACACGGGTTTGAAGTAGAAGAATTAGAGACATGCGCCCGTTTGGTACCACCGCCAACCGAGGAAGTCTCAACACTCGTATTATCAAAATGTTTGGGGGGAATCACTAAATTTTGAATTTCTCCACCGTGAAAAGGAACATTGGGGGCTGTATTTTAGAATCCTTTCCCTAATTTCTCGGAAGATGACGCTTCTTGGTCCTTATAATGCTCCTCATTACTTTCCATCTACGGAAAAATATTTCTCCATCCTCCCTTATTCGATGAATTCCTTTCACATAATCTCATTACCTTTAGGGAAATCTGCTTGTAAGTGCTCTAGAAGTCAACATGCCCGACATCTAAACTTTTATTTTTGTAATATAGAATCTGGACATGTTGATGGTCCTACGCATAGGAGGATATTATCGTGTAGCCCTTTCCTAAGGTCAATTTCTGTAACAGTAATTGGGTGTATGTTTTAAATCCTTCCTCATCCCTAAATATATCCTTTTTAGGAATCTTACTAGAGCATTCCCTATACCCTCTAGAGAACTCAAAAAATGCAGTGGTAGGTTTGGGAGATGCACCCACACTAGAATCGTAATGACAATATGAGTATTTGGGTCGAACATCGATCCCATGATGTGAGGAATAAACCGGTGTTTCCCAAAACCAGGGACCATCCGATAGACATTTTCTCGTAGTCCTTGAAATAAACCACAAATAGTCCCTTTGAGCAAAAAGAAATAGCACATTTGTTTGACAAGTTATCGGAGATCCACTATGTGAGGGTCGAAGAAGTAGGCCACATTCCCTTAAATCTTACTATCATTTCTAACTAGGCTAGAGAGAGGAGATGGGCATGAACCTCTAGCATGTTCAGACTAAGCCGAGGCATTTCTTCGACCTGATCCACAATATATGCCTCCGTCTGTCTAGTCGTTTGTGTTAAGAAATCATGTAGTGAGAGGAAAGAGGGCATAAATAACTTCCATATTATTTATTATTTACCTCTTCTGACCTCCTCTTCTCAGTTATCCACCCTCCCCAACTTTTATCCTTGCCCAAAATGTGCTTTTTATTCTTATACAATATGGAGAGAATGTTGATTTGGTTTGCCAATGAGGGGGATGTTTGAAAAGTATAACATTGATATATTTTTGAGTCATCTTCATTAAGTGATTAAACACCTAACCAAATCAAATTAATCAACCCACCTTGATTGGATCTAATTATCTAAAGGAAAAAATTGCATTGTGGTTATTGGCGTAAATTTTATGGTCCAAACTTGGTTGATTAAAGAATAAGTTTCATATACTAGATGCCTTAGGGAAATTATAAAAAAATAAAAACGTATTAAGGAGTGATGGCTGAATTGGTATATTTCATTTATATAATTTTGATTTTTTTGAATAATTTAATCTTAGTTTATTAAGTTTCAATTATTGTTCATGAATAACTAATACATTTTGATTTAGATGTTTTTTTAGCATAGAGTGTTTAAACGTTGACCAACTAATGATGAAATTTAATACCTATAAATCCATAGCCTTTAGGAATATTTTTTCTCAACATATATAATTTAATACACTAATTTCATATAGAATTATTCACATGTTAATTATTTATGATTTTTTTATGTAGCTAATTATATATAAATCTAATTTTAGTATATTTAATTACTTTTACTTTTTAGTAAACCAACTATCATGTCCCACCACCATTTGCTGATCACATAAATGTGACACTTTGGAGGAAGATTGGGAAACAATCCCAAGACAGATCAACATTGTAAAATTCATCTAGGTAAATATAAATTCAGCTTATTTTCCAAAACAATTAGGTATTAAAATCAATATCTAATATTATGTTATATTATAACTTAATGGGTTCATGAGTTAAAAATTACAAGGTACTATTTTTTAACATAGTAATTTAAATATATCTATTATTATATTATGTAAGGAACATTAGGTGCCTCTTATGTATGTTATTTATAAATATAATCCCATTTACAATTACTATTTTTAATTCTTTAAGTACAATTTATTTGTTTTGTAGGAAAGAATACATACACATGGTGATGACATTTAGGAGGAGCATGAGGATAATGTGGAGGAGGATGATAGGTACTGAAAATCTTAGTCATTTAAAAAAATTCTTATTAAAGGGATATATAAATAAAAGATATATGAATTATTGCATTTCAATAATTATATTGTTTACATATTTTTATAGTGAAATTTATGGATATTTCACACATAATATAGTGTTATCTAATCTTCATTTTGAATTCAAGTTTAAAATAATTTCAAGTTCCCTAAATAAGTATTTTTCTTTCTCTAATATGTTTAATAGATATGCATTAATTTTTGGTAGTGTTGTTTATTTAGAGTTAATCTATCTATCAAATACATCGAAAGTACAATTATTAAATGTTATAAACAAACCAATCAACTAAAATATGTTTATATATGTATTGATAACTAAATAATGCACACTACACATTAATAAAATAATTTATAATTTATTTGTTTTATATATTTTTAAATTTTTTTCCCTTAAAAATAATCCTACCTCATATAGGAATTTTAATCTTGATGCAAAAATGTCTTTTGAAAAAACCAATAAATATGTGAGAGTCTAGATATTCAAAGTTTATAATATTAAAGGATGATGCAAAAATTTGACGTAAAGTACGTTATGCAATTTATCCAAATAATTTTTCAAATCAATAGCTAAAATATTTCCCATTAGTGTTAGAACTCCTAACATAAATAAGTAAAAAAATCTACATCAAACCAAAAAGGTCTTCTTCCTTTCATCAATTTTATCATTTCCACAACGTAAATTGTGATACTATACAAAAATCTACTAGTGAAAGGATGAGAATTTGTGGATGGAAGTAAGCGTAGGATAAGAAGAATCAATGTATGAAGAGGAATTTGATGGGTGGTGGGAGGTTTCATGCATGTAGCTACAGGAGAAGGAACACTTAAAGGACAAGGGATGAAAACACCATGTTTTAATAAGTGATGGTGTGAATAGAAGGATTAATGTTGGGTTCACCAAAATTTAGATATGGAAAGTGGTTTTACATTAACAATGCACTACAACTAACCACATGGATTGCAAATTACATCATATAAACATATATAGTCAATAAATTCTTACCTAATAGTAAATTCTAATTCAATAGTAATAAATCAAAAAGAGGGTCACAATCTTATTTATCTTGGTGTAATTGATCTTCCTTTTTCAATTATTCATTGATTTTTTTTTATAATGCAATCTCTTGGATGTACCACCTAAAGAAGGATCCTTCTCATGGAAAAATAAATGTTTATTTCTGTAATTATTTAATCTTGGAATATTTTTCTAATAGATGCATGGTTGATGGAATGAAAATCCTTAATGTATCTAGTTCTAATAATTATCTTAATATGGGGGTGTGGTTTGTGGGATTCAAATATCATTCAATTTTGAGAATATGTGGCTTTGTAACCTAGACTTCCCAAAAACTAGTAGAAGGTTGGTGGAAGATCTTCTCAAACTTAGTAGGCTTAAAATCCTTTTGGATCATCAATACTCTTAAATATTTGAAAATTTTCATCAAAGGATAAATCAAAATGTAATTTTAGGAACGTTTAAGGAGGAATGCATCTAACAACTTAGAATTACATTTTTTTATAGATTGACATAGTCATTACTCGAGAGGAAAAATGTTATTAATCCTCGTCCATGAAATAATGAAAGGGAAGAGATATACTAGAGAAAAAATTAGAGGGAAATCTAGATTGAGAAAAGATAAAAAAATATGCAATTGCACACAAGAAAATCAATAAGATAAGAATACATATTATTTTGGAAAATTTTAGCTAGAAACACTTAAGAAAGTTCGCACAAGAGCTAAGAACTACTTTGAAACTTTTTTGAATCTAAAAGGGGAGGCATTTACTATAGAAATAAATGAATTTTTCTAAGACATTGCAAAATTATTTATTCCAAATATGGATAAGAGATGATTGGATCTCTTCCGTATGGAAGAATTTAAGGTGTTGATGATCGTAATGGATGATGATAAAGAACAAAAACGTGACTAGTTTCCAACATCTTTCTACCAAACATTTTGGGATAGGAGGGAAAGTCATAATAGTTATAAATGAAGAAAGATACTTAATGAAGATCCTAGAGGTCATTTATTACAAATTCATTATCCTCATCCCTTTAAAAGAATCTATCACTTTATTATTCTATTTACTTGATTTGCAGTACTCTTTACAAAATAGTCACAAAAATGTTGCAAGGAGATTATAATAAATCCTACTAGATCTTATATCCTATGAAAATGGTAGTATTTTGGAAGGGAATTATATACTAAATGACATGATCTTAGCACATGAATTAATGTACTCACTTATGATTACCAAAAATATATTAAATATTATCAAACTAGATGATGCATATGTGGTTATGGTGCTCAAAGTGAGGAGACACATTAGGCGCAGAACCCTCATAATATAGTGAAGAAAATATACACGTATAACCTATATTTTAATTGAATAGAAGAAAAGATGTCAACAAGATTTATTAATATACTTAGAGGAAACAAACACACACACACACACACACACACACACACACACACACACACACACACACACACACACACACACACACACACACACACACACACACACACACACACACACACATGATACATATGGTTCAAGCTAGATCATTATAATCAAATTTCTTAAAAATTCATTGCTTCTACTTTGAAAATTAAGCTCACATTACACTTCTATCTATGATTGGCGCTAAGTTACTCAACATGAAAATTTTCTTTCTTAAATAAATTGGGATATTTTTATATAGTTATACAAGAAACCAAATGCAACATTGAAATTAGTAAAAGAAATATAAAAATTAAGGAGAAATACGAAGTTAAGGCCCAAAGGATCCAACATAATACTTTTTCATCCTTTTCACAGCTTTTCCCAAACTTCAAATAAAATCTTTAAGTGATTCATGACATCCAAACAAATTTGCAGTATTACACACTTTTATAAATTACTTTATGGCATCAAGAAAAAATGTTTTAGTGTTTGATGGCATCATATTTTAATTTGTGTCTTCAAGACAAAATATTAGTATTACATGTGACTTCTCATAGGATTATGTGGCTTTTCCGGTATTTTGTCACCTCAAATAACCTTTTTGCAACTTTAGTAGTGTTGCACAACTTCAACTAGTACTCAAAAATCCATCAACAATACAAATGCTTCATAATCACATGGGGTCACTTATGATTTTTTTCCAAAACATGTGAGATTATGAGATTCTAAATATTACCCTAATTTTTAGTATATATCACTATATACTCCCATTATTGGAACCCTTCTTTACAATAATAATTTCATTTATACCAATATATTGATACAAAATTTCTATATAAAAATTACCCCATGTATGATTGCATGTGTTATATACCACCTTATCATAACCCCCATATGACAATGCAATCAAAAATATAAAAGATAACTAAATAAAAACTTATTCCATCGAATGAACTAGGTTTTTGGTTGATAGAGGATAAGCTATCGGGGAAAATTTTAAGGAATCCACTTGAAAAAAGTATAGAGATCATGGTGAATATGGTTAGAACCAGATTTTCCAGGTTGATGAATTATATATAATCAATGTTCGTGGCATTGGTGAAATACAATATTTGTTTGAAGGATATTGTAAATGGAGTTACAAATTAAGGATAATTCATTGGCACATGAATGATATTTCTTTAACAAAATGTATTTTAAGTCCAAATCGAGGTCCTGTCACATGTTCCCCAAATTGTCACTCTACTTTGCCTAATGGCGAACCTAAAATAATATAGAATCGGTTTGTTCTGTGGGTTGGGAGTCCAAAAAAATCCTTTTCCTTAAGGATTCCTAGAATCTTACCACATATCCACCCGATATAAAATTATTGTTATTGGGGCCCCTTTTGCATACCTTTATGCCCGTGTTCCCGAGAATGGGTGACACTTTTCCACTCCTCATGTGCCGAGGATTATCAAAAGTTTTAGCAGCTTCCTACGTAGTTAGCAGAGTCTTTTAAATTTTGCAGGTATTTTAAAGGTTTAACAACTTACAATCTAGATCTGTGTGTGTGTGTGTGTGTATGAAAAATTTAATCAATTTCAAAAAAATATTAAACATGTCAATGAATTAGATGAAATTAATAGGAAGTTTCCATAGATTTCTTAGTGTTCCAAGTATGTTTTACAACCATGACCCATCTATTACGTGACAATTCAATAAAAAGTATATGTTGGGATTGGATATCCACCGGATTTTCACATGGGAAAAAAATTATGGAATTTTTGGGCAAAATGTGGTCATTTTCATGGTCATAAAAATAGCCAAATTCATATTCTACAATTACTACTTTTAGCGAAATTATGAATATTAGCCACTAAAATTCTCCCCGTAACCTATGAAATCATATGCTCTTGCATCATTATACATTAGTAAGGCTTATGAATATTTTAACTATTCATTTTCATCTGCTTCTATTTCTACCAGCTCCTTATTGGTTACATGACTTGGATTTGTAATCAAAACTAATTTTCCCTTCATCTTCATATATATATATCTCTGTGTGTGTGTGTGTGTGTGTGTGTGTGTGTGTGTGTGTGTGTGTGTGTGTGTGTGTGTAAATATGGGAATATTCCATTCATTTACCAAATATCTACCCATTTGGATATTCATTTCATTTTCATCTTCCATGTATACAACTTCGTGAAGTTTATCACTATCACCTTTCACAACATCATCATCTTCAAAATTAAATTCACCAAGTTAATCTTCATGATCTCAAAATTCAGTAGCTTGATCAATATGATGATCATATTCATCATCGACAGGAAATCTTCATCACTAGATTCATGTTCATAACCTATATTAACAAAGCACTTCTTTACCATAATTCTCATGTTTCAACATTACTTTCATAAACAACATGTCTCGTGATTGTCTCATAATATAATACAAACTACCAATTACCTTCTCTCTCTATATTAGGATAGAATAAGATCTACATAAACATGGTTTAAAAAATTTGATTCATAAAAATAAATCCTACATATAGAAGCTGTGTGTATGAAAAAGGAGAAAAATACATATGAAAATTTACACAAATTAATACCTTATCACAATTTTTAGTAAGCACATATAGCTCTTTTCCATTAAGTAATTCTCTACCAAATTCAATTGATTATAATCCAACTTCATCATCCATTTAAAAATATATATCAATAAAAGGGTATAAAACATTTAAAAATGAAAACTTTAAAACTTCTATAATCAATTTTTTTAATTTCTTTTATCTTTCCAACATTATCCAATTGCTCTTAGGCCAAATTCCTATAATTTGAAATAGCTTAGTTTTCCTACTCAAAAAATTCAAAAATTTGATAATTGAGTTTGGTTTTCTTCTATTTTTCCAACATAATCCAATTTCCTTTAGACCAAGTTCTTACCATTTACAATACCTCAATTGGATTGCTCAAAATGAAAAATAACTCCACAATACCAAGTGACCCTTGTCTTTTTAATATTTTCCACACATAAATATTTTCCATCTAACCATATTTCCAAATGTTTACTCACCTTCAATATTCCATATCATTTAAGATAGTATTTATAGAGTTAAAACAATTTTTAAAACAATTATGTATGAAAAAGTGTTACAATAACTAACCAATTCTTCACATCCTCGCACTATGTCCATTACTTCTTGTGTCATTTCCTTTTCTTTGATGGCATGATGATTATATAAATATGAACTCATCCCTTTAAGAGTAGGTTATTTTGGTAATGGTATTTGTAGATTGAGTGGGATTTGTTTACATGGATGTTTCCATCTCCAATCAATCCTTTAGCTCTCCCGTATAGTATTTTCATTTTCACATTTTTTAAGCAACAACCATCTCTCGAATTATTGAATAACATGAAATTATAAATGACATATTTTTCAAAAGGCCCTGTAAATAAAACATGTAAATATTTAGTTATTGGCTACAAACACACAATGATCATGCACATCGTATATGTTTGATATGGATTTCAACACACCAAGTTTCACAAATGTCATTTCTCTAAGAAGGTCTTCCTCCATTTTTAAATTTCCATGTTCAACATCCTAAATGCATGGAATTTGTGGAAATTAATCCCAAAGATACTATGACATGTATAAATTTTTTTCCTATATAATTCATCCTTCGTCATAGAGACCTCTAAACATGATAAATGATTTACAAATTCCTTTAGGGTATTCATGTACCTCTCTTTCCAATACATCCATCACTTTCTTACTACACCTACCATTTTAATATCATCAACAGAATGCGGTAATAGATGAGTGAGATTCCATCAAAGACATAGAAAATTCCTTTTCCAATTTGAAAATAATATCTAAAATATTTTATTTCTCTCGGATCAATCCTTGGTTCCAATATCTCTTTTGAAGATAACCACCTATTTTACAAATAATGGTAGTCATGAAAATCATTCTAATAATGTTTTTCATATAAATGGTTGTCTTGTATTTGAAAATAAAATTCATATTACCTCAATAATTTTGAAATTCAATATAATGAGTTTATTAGGTCAAGTGGAATATTACAAAATGACACTATTAATACTAAGGGAAATATATGCTACATAAATAAATTAAACAATAAAAAATGAAGAGAAAAAATAGTTGCATAATTTAAGACAAAAAAACATATGAATGGACTTCAATATGTTATATCCTCGTGTGTTTTTAGGCCTATGATGTTCCCTTCAATATTAAATGCATGCTTTCAGAGGACCTATATACACTCGATGTGCAAATATCTCCCATTGTTTGATTCACCAAATTAAATTGCTGCTACATATATAATATCGTGGAACGCCTTCCTCTTTTTTAAGACACTTTTTATTCCAATAGAATTCATGTTGGCTCTAGAACTTGGAGTCTCTTTCTCTTTGCTAGATATGTGATTCCATAAAGAAACTGCTACACTCTTAAATATATGCATTAGTTCCATAATATTCCTAGATAATAAATTTCGCCTTGATATGAGAGACTATATAATATAGATAGTTCTTCATTCATTTGGGCATTTCAATTATGTGGCTAATTTCAGATAGCCACACACAATATCTACAAAAATATGGAGGAATATCTATATTTTTGCATGATTTTGTGAAGGATTTAGACCAATCCCTAGGTCAAAATTTTTTTATGAGGGTTTCTAATATTAGGTTTTCCATCAAAATTATTATTTTTTTCACCATGATACTTGTGCTCCATTAACAAGAAAATTTTATGGAATTTGTATACAACCTTTCCGAGCTCTTTGGACGACTTTCCAAATACTTGATCTGTAGATTAGAAAATAATAACTTTATTTCGGTGAGAGACATACACATATGAGTGATTAAAAAATTAGTGTATAATGAAAATAAACACACACACACACACACACACATTGTTTTTCAAAATTTAACACATGATAAATACTTTAACAAATATCCATCCCAAGAAGATTATGAATAGTCAAGCATAAGATAGCATAATGGTAAACTGTCTCTCGACAAATGGGTTTGGAAAGGTCATACATTATAATGTCCATCAAGAATGCTTACAAACGATCAATTAAAGGTTCAAGGTAGACATACATATCTTTTAATTTTGTTTACTAGGCACTAATAATTACAACATTATATTCTCCTTTGGAATCATCAACCATGGAAGAATATTATACATTTTCAATAATACTATTAAAAAGAGTAGCTAGTTAACATACGAGAAAAGGGGACAACACCATCCATTTCCAAAATATTCTTCTGATGCCAATGCATTAAATCTACAAGTGACTTGCAATGGAAAACACACATGACCATAGGAATTAATAGAAAAATTTCACAATACCTTATTTGGAATGGTGAGGCATCTCTCTCCTTTTTGAAATTGTGGTGCCCCAAAATTGGGACAACTAACCTAATTCTCACAATCCTTCCTAAATAGAATGTAATCATTTGTTCATACATCCTAATTGAAATATAAACCCCATAAATTTTATAACTATTTTGTACCTCTTTAATGATGAGGTAAGTGTGTTCATTTCAGAAACAAATTGTTTTTGAGTAGGCTACAACAAAAACACACATAAGGAAAATCAAATATAGTGTAAAAGATACGTGAAATTATATCAAATGTAAAATATATAATTATGAAAATCTTTTCTAACCCCAATAAATAATTCCCACTAATTTTTTACCAACCAAACCTTTATATCAAGTCCATAAACATTAATATAGCACTCAAAAATGATGTTTTAGACTCTCACGGTGTAAAAAAGACTTTAACCAAATTTAAAAATCATCCTCCCTTGTTCTTGATCCTAGTATTCATCATCATCATCCTATTGTTCATCATTATTTAATAATGATCATAATAAGCATGATCATGTTCATCGGGATAAAATAAATTTAAAACCATGTTTTGAATCCCAATGCCCTCATACATTGATACATCTTCATCATAAGTCCTAGAAAAGGTATTTTCTTCACCTAACACCTCATCATTTGCTTTGAGTAAAGTATCTTCAAATGATATCTATGAGACCTTATGATGTTTTAAGGATGAATTATATTTTTAGGATAACACAATGGGAAGATGTACTTTATATTTTCCTTTCATGGAACCCATTTAATATCAGAGTCACTATTTGAATTTTTAGTGTCAAATGTCTAAATATTAATTTAATATTAGTGAAATATCCATATGAAATGCATCATTATTATGATGGATTCATTTGAATGAAACATATAAAAAATTATTTTCACCTCAAAGAAATAACTTTGTTGTTCCATAATCCTCTCGCTAATACACCCCTCATCTTTCCACTTTTTCTATTTTTACCACGAGGTCAGAATGAATATCCCTGTGTGTGTGTGTGTGTGTGTTGAAAGCATGAAAAGAATTAAAATAATTTAGATTAACATAAAATTAAAATTTTGTATGTAGAATAAAGATTACTTGCTGTTGGGCCACTAAAATATTGGCTAAGTACAAAAGGCGCATAGGCACACAAGACCTAGTTGAAGAAAGGCACGCAAGGATAAAGTGCGTAGGGCAAGGTTTAAGGAAGGCTTTAAGGAAACCTATGGCATGCCCGCGGACAGAACCAAGGGTTTATGACTTAGCCATATTGGGAATTTTGGGAAAACACGTGAAAATCATGACCCAATTGCACGTGCGGAATGGATAAGGTGCTAGCCTGGCGATAGGTTTGCCAGAAGGAGCATGCCTATGGTAGAAGCTTCTAGAAGCACATCATGGTAAAAAGTGGAAAGCTCAGGCCTAGAGGAGCATGCTCACATGGAGGACCACATTCAGACACTTGGCATCGGATCTGAGGCCACTGGAGGATGAGTTGGCAGTCTAGAAATCCTATATATACAAGCCTACTAAGTAAAGATAGAGAGAAATAGATAGAGGGTGGAGCTCTATAGAAATACTACAAGAACTCTGTTAGTTTGGGTAATTATGCTTAGGAAAGGATGTATCAAGGGTATGGGGATTATAAAATTATTTTAATAGCCTAGCCATATGAGTCCAAATATAATGCATGACTACGGTCTCGCTTTCTCTCGTGACATCTCGTAATGGCTCCATGAATGTAATAAGGTTTCCACTTAAATGAATATGAACATTGATGGTTCTAATGCATACATATTTCTCATAGTTCTTTTCATTTATGTTTATGATTAAGTATGGATGCTTGTACAACTTCTTTCTGTTTTGGTATAAGTCATAAAATCGTTAAGCTATTTTCGTTTGAAATGACTACATGGATCTAAAACCTGTTTTGAAACTCTATGATGCTTGTATGTTTTACTTCCTTTCAAATCTCTTAAACATGGATCATAGATGATGTTTCCCACTAAACTCACATAAAAGAGAGACTTGGCACCCGCACATGCCTCGGGTGAGCACCCAACACCCTCTGGGTGATAGGTCGATGTGCATGGGTTTCCTTTCTTTTGTAATAGGGGTAACAATGACTACATCTCGGTTCCGTTGTTGGGACCTCTTTCAAGTTGTAGTGGGAAATGACATACATCATGATCTTGTGTAATGAGTAATGACATAATGTTTAACTTTGGAAAGTGTTGAATCATGGTTCAAGAGCATGGAGGATGAATTTTTTCTCAGAGATTCAAAGATTGGACCCGAGTTTGATGCATGTAGATGCGTAGAAGAGAACCTCTACCATGATTCGTATGAAACTTTTTTCTACCGCTTCCTAGTAGAAATTTATGAATGCCTCTCAATATATGCATCTAGATCAAGCTGGTATTCTAGATTGCATACATGGACCCAAGAAGAATACCATAGGCTGCAGGATGCAAATCTGACATGGACTTGTGTTGTGGATCATTGGTGGGAGGGTGTGTTAGCTAGCTAGCACACGGAGTACACTATTTCCGCATATTATTTCCTAGAAGTTGTTGAGTTTGAATTTTTGTTGGAGCCCAGAGGATAATTTATATGTGTTATCCCTATGTTAATGAATATCTTGATTATTACTTTGATTTTATCAACATTTCCAATAGCCGGCTAAACCATTCTAAGAGTTGGGCGAGGGACCTAGGGTGGAGGAAGATGGAAGATATTATGATGGAGAAGGAAGGGGAGGAGAGATAGCTCAAGTATAGTGAAGAACGTGAAAAGGAGATTTCTAGATGATGTGAAGTCGTAAGTGTGATGGATCTATGGAGGCGGATATTGCAGAAGGAGTTGAGATTCACACGGAGGACATGGAACCTAAGGAGTCTGTGCTACCCCATCTTGTAAAGTGTGTAAGAGAGACCCCTTCAACTTTCGATGAAATTTCATTACACAGAGAGAAAAGAGTCATTGACACGTATCTAAACCCACCCAAAGTGACCACACCTCGGCACTTTGGTTTCTAGATCAAGGAAGGAGTATCATTGACCCAGCTTGGTATAAGTGAAGTGACTGAAATGTGCCTAGGAAGTATAATTTTTCAGTTCCCACTTCTATGACTACACATATTCCAGTATTCAGATGAGTATTTAGACAAGGAGAAAGTATACAAGCCTTTGGTCTCGCATCCGGGAGTGGTGTGGGATATAATAGTGGTAGTGGGGCATTATCACAGTCGCCGCAAAGGTGCACGTTCTGGAACCTTGGGGACACTTGGCATGACTACTACAGGACCTAGTGGTTCTAGTGGATCTGGTGGGTCAGGAGGGACAGGACCTAGTGGACATGGTGGTTTTGATGGATTTGGTAGCTCAGAGGTACAGGACTTGGTGCACTTGGTGGATCTAGTGGTGGAGGAAACACGAGAGGAAACCAAGGCTCGGCTTAGAGCACAAGGGCCCCACCACCCCTCAAGTCTTATTTGATATGTATTTACATTTGCCAAATTACAAAGGTATTGAATATGTTACAGAACATGTTCACAAGTGTGAGCTGCTATGACATGCAAAGGGGATCGCAACCTGGAGTAGAAGGTTAGTCAATTTGCAACAATGTTGCAAGGGTGTGCACATAGCTAGCATAGGAAATATGACCCTCATCAAATGGTGGTGGATTATAATACTTTAAAGAACACCTTCTTGGTAGAATTCCACATCCCTGAGTTTAAACAAAAGAGCATCAGCAGACTCAAGGAGATTCAATGGGGATAGAAGAGAATGTGTGGGAGTATGATGCACACTTTAAACCTCTCTTTCTCGTTATCATATGATATTCACCCTTCACAACATGCTCAGTGGTTTTTTGGAGGATTGATCACACCTTTGAGAAGGGCCTTATCTCATAAAACTTTTACAAACCCACGCGAGGCGTTGGAATCTACTCTACATGCCGAGGTTGTTGGTAGTGTTGATACTGGTGTTAGCCCATTTATGGAAGCTCAAATTACTATTATGGCTAAGCAGCTGGATAAGTTTTCTATGAACTCAGCCCATGAGACTCACAGTGGTTTATGGTGTACAGAGTGTGAGGTGGAGGGGCATTCCAAAGATATTTTCAATAGTACACACCGTGATAGTAGACTGTGAAATTTTTCATGGGGACCATGATGCAAGTAGATGCCCCTTGTTACAAAGTGTGCAATTTAGAAGAATGTGTCTTGCTACTATAAGATCTTCACCTCTACAACCCATGATATTAAGGATTGTAGGCTCATCAATCAGATCCATGAGGACATTGATCATGGGGTGTGCCAAACCAGCATTGTTACATAGCTTCTAAAGGTGATGATCACCGTTATGAAGAGTGCACACAGATGGAGATGCATGCGTGGAAGGGGATTTCGTGGAGGATTCCATGGTCATGGTAACCATGGAGGAGGAAGAAGTGAGTTCCCACATGGAACTTGTTTTAATTGTGGGTCTACAGAACATTACAAATGAGAGTGCCTAGACTTATTGTAGTGCTCATGGTGTGGGAAGAAACACAAGTATGAGGAGTGCCCTGAGTTATTTGAGCACATGAAATAGCAGCACCGAAAGACAAGGGTGCTGTAATGGTAAGCATTAAGAAGATAGACACATAAAGGATGTCGCAGGTGACACGTGATACATGCTTGGAACCTATTTTAGTAACGACAAGAGAAGAGGTGAGCGCAAAGGAAATACCAAGGCAGAGGACCCTGGTTTCAAGAGAGGAAGTGGTTCATGTGAAGTACCCAGACCCCGCACATCAAAAGGAAGTGAATCAAGATACCATGGATGTCATTTAGAGTTTACAAGGAGAAATCTAGTGTCTAAAGGAGCAGATACGATGGAGGAGCAAAGGAGAAAAGTCAATGCACCAAGAGATGACCTAGATGAGGTCAGAAAGTATGTAAAATTCTAAGGCAAGAGAATGTTATTCCCTTGGTAGGGGCATGGTTGAGGAGAAGGTACCAATTACCGAGAGGAGAGCATGAGAGACATGTCTTGCATGTAAACCTTCCCCACACATGCCTTCACTATGACATAGAGATCACTTTGGATGCAATCGTAGATGGATGGCTCCTTAGTAATATCCTCATTGACACAAGTGTAGAAGTCAATGTTCTAACTTTAGATGTATGGCATCAGATGGGGAGACCTGCATTACAGCCATCCTCGAATGTGGCTTTGTATATGACAAACAAGATGAAGGCAATGTCCATTGGTGTATTAAAGGATGCAGCTATCACTATCTAGGGAGATAAGTTTATTTGGGACTTCAAGTCTTGGCACTCACCGAGGGCACAATTTCCCAAAGACTACTTGGGTGCCCATGGTGTTATAAGAACAATGCGGGCCTTCGGTTCAACAAGGGGTACATTATCTTTGAAAATAAGGAGGAACATGTCATTATACCCCTAGTTGATGGGAAGTCAACACCCTATACTGAACCTTTGGGGGAAGAGGTCTTGGATAGGATATATGTGCACTCAATTAGGGATCCAAAGATAATCCATCCTATCGATGGAGTTATCCAGTTTGAGGATGCTCAGTCAGTAAGTGACACCACCAGCCTAGCATGTGATAATTAGGCACATGGGACTTATGAATTGATCAGATGGTAGTTGAGAGGATCAGTAACAAAAGTAACAAAGGTGCGTACAGTCTGGCACCTAGGAGGAAAAGAGCTACCTAAGTATTTAGGAGGGGCCTTCCCTGAGATATTTTTACAGGAGATGGAAGCTCAGTGGAAGGAGGAGAAGGAACGGAGGGGGATGTTAAGTTATGTCTTGCTTGGCACAGCGACACGGTGGTGGGCTACACATCAAGAGAGCCTTTTGGAATGGTGCGAGGTGAGAATTTCTCTCTCTGTCAAGTTTTCTAGAAGAAACGTGCCCACCACCATCAAGGACTACCATGCGAAGGAGTCCACCTCTTTCCATATCTAGGATTGTGAGAGGCTCTAGAGAGAAGGCACATAAGATTTTCCATTGTCCCTCTAGGTACACAAGCTATAGTCTACACTACAGGGTTGTGCGCATGTATGGTACATACATTCTAAGACACGCCGCCAAATAGGAAATTGGTAAGAGCTAGCAGCTGACCTCATTCAAATGTTTGAGTACCAAAGTACCAAGCCATTAGTTGATAAGGAATTGCAGGTTGTTAAGCACCTTACCATGGGGGATAGTGCCATGGTAGAAGATAGGTTGTTGGAACTGCTAGGTGGACCAGGTTTGGAGGCATACTTTGAAGAAGAGAGGAAGAAGCATAAGAGATCCAGCTTGAGTGCGCATGCTTGGAAAAGGAGAAAGGGAAATTAGTATATGTTATTGATGGGGAGGAAGCAGAGAGCTTGGATGTTAACCATTCTGTAGGATGCGCGAGGTAGTGGATAGTGTTGATGCTTGTGCGCGTACCTACCATGAGCCCTTAAAGACAAAGAAGGTTAACATCAGCTCAGGAGAAGAACCTAAGGAAGCTATTATTGGAGATTACTAGTCAGAGAAGGAGGTCTCTAAGATCATTGATCTTTTGCATGAATTTGAGGATTTATTCCTATGTGGGTACCATGAGCTCAAAGGCGTCCACCATTCCTTGGGGGAGATGAAGATAAAGCTGAAGGATGGTGCGCACTGGTTAGGAAGAGACCCTACTGGATGAATCCCAATTTGCGTGTAAAGGTAAAGGAAGAGATAGACAAAATGATAGCTTCAGGATCATTAAAGCTGTGGAAGAATCGAGAATGGATAAGTCCGATGGTAATAAGCATCAAGAAGGATGGGAAGATTAGGATCTATGTGGATTATAGGGAGCTGAATGCAAGCAGTGTGTCATTGATCCTTTTCTAACCCCCTTCACTAAAGAAATTTTGGAGGGAGTCATTGGGCGTGAAATCTATTCCTTTACGGATGGATTTTTGGGGTACCACCAAGTCCGGATTGCAAAGGAAGACCAGAGAAGAAAACTTTTGCCACTGAATGGGGAAGTTTTGTATACATGTTCATGCCCTTTGGGTTGAAGAATGCACCTGCTATTTTCTCGCACATAGTGGTACAGGTGTTCCAAGACTTCATCCACAAATTTCTTTAGGTCTATCTGGATGATTGGACAATGTATGGGCTAGTGAAAGACCATTGTGATAATTTGAGGCTGATGTTTGAGAGGTGTCGGCGAGCTAAGGATATCCTCAACATTAAATAGTGTGTATTTTCTAAATTATTTAAATTAAATTAATTCATTACCCTCACTATATTTATTATTTAAATCTCCTAATTTAGATAATGCCCACATATCCACCTCACCTAGACACCTCATCAAGCCACCTCACCCTAAGACCTATTCTTAGTAAGTTGCCATAACTAACTAAGACTTACCCAAACCCTAAAAATCAATGCCTACATTCCCTCTAACCACATTCCCGCATGCTTAAAGGAAGCTTCCAGTCTAATCCATGGATTAATGACACGAGATCCTAGAAAATCAAGGGGATCTGCCTAGTTTAGTAAACCTAGGAAATCCCACCCTAACCGATGCCGGTTACCCTTAACCACCACCGGTTAAGCTGGAACCACCATCGGTCACCTTTTAACCCCCAAAACAACCTTATTTTTGGAGGTTGGAAAAAGTTGGCAGATTCTAGAGAGATAACACATCTTTTGAGAACAAGTTTCAATGAGAACACACATGCAAGGAAGGAGATCAAGCATTTTCTCTTGCACAGACATCCAACATTCACCCAGCAACCATCCAACACAGATTTGATCCAATCAAGCAAGAAGGAGAGCACATGCAGCCCATGCAAGAGCTCCCAAAATTTGTGATCCTCTACAACATTCAACCTCTTATCAACACCTTCATTCCTCACTCATAGACATCCAGAACTAGATTCCAAGTAAGTAGAACATTTTACTCCTCTGGTTCATTCATTTAATCATTGTATCTTCATCCTTTGTTCTCCTAGCCACCCATTGACCTCCTTCAATACTCACCCCTCCATATCCCCATTAAAACCTCACCAAATCCCATCCAAATGACCTAATACCTCATTTCGACCAGCCTAGTCCTTTGTGTAATCATAAGGGAGATCCAAAGCTCATTCTGTGACATTCCCAGTATTCCACAATAACCGGCACCGGTTCTCCCCAACGGCATTGGTCACCCTTAACCGGCATTGGTCTCTGTATTTACCAATACAACCTAGAACAATGACCTACCCACCTATTCTCACATCACCCTTAATCACCTGTGACCTACCTAAGACCTCTATGTTAGACCTGCAGAGACCCAAAACTAGTTACTTGACCTTCGGATCTTATTTTAACCTAGCCTGTTAGATTAGATCTTTCTTATTGTGTTTTAAATGAGATACCTAAATCATTTTAATTACAATAGGATTTACTTCATTACCAACATTAAATTGTTTTAAACAGTGGATTGACAACCATCTAGGAAGTATCACACTTCCCGGATCTAGCACACGCTAGGTAGTTCACTGCACATATTGTTTAACTTTTTTTGGTGGTCTTGTGTTCCATTTCAAGTAGTTCCTCCTAGCCAAAAGGAAGCTCTCATGATCAGTCTGTGGATTTTGAGGTCATACGCATGCAACAACCTATCAACCATCATTTCAATAGGTATTCCTCCTACACCCATTACCCTATCTATTTTGTCACTTTCAAAGAAATGTCTAAGAATCAGTGAAACATTTTGGCACACCGGTGGGACCCATCGGGGTTCCTTGCATTTTATTCATTCCTAGGAAAATTTGTGTGTTTTTTTCCTTCTTCAAAAGCATACACATTAATTTTCTTCCTTGGTAACCTTCTTTTTCTTTCTATTTGCTCTAAAAGAAACCTTTCTTTTGGTGTACTTAAAAAGAACCATTTCTTCTTGTTTTCTACATTTTAGTGAAAGAGCATCCCTCTTCCTCTTCATCTATTTGTGTCATCGAATTCATATTTTGATTTGGGCTTAAAATCATTGCATTTCATTCTGATTTTATCGCATTAGCTCACATTAATTGAGGGCAACCTATACGCTGGAAGTCATTCCCAACTGATGGTTGAAAAATGAATCATAGAAAGCACATCTCTCTCTCTCTCGAGTCTTACCAAATTACACAAATTCAAAACAAATACATATTCTTAAACAACATCTTTCCTGGGAATGCCTATCAATGATCACACTGATATGAGGATTGGCAGGTACTCCCCAACTTGTTGCTCTATCGAGTCATACTTTAGAGTGAAGCCCACCCCACCATAACATACCTGAAACCTCACCTTTTAGATCTCCTTCTTTGTAGGAAGCCATCCTCACCAAAAAAATTCTATTCTATAGTTCATGAGTCAGTCCTTAAATAGCTTAAGCTAAACAAACATAATAGAAAAGGCACTCTTAGGATCACATTTTTCTTAGTGTTTCTACTTGGCTTGCATTTTGAGGTGAGAGGTCACGTTCTTCATTTTTCTTGTTTCTCCTCACATGCTCCTCATCATAGTTGGTGTATTTTGGCTTCTTCTGAGTGTGCCTGGACCATATTCTCATCATTCTTAATTTGGGTTTGATTCCACATCAAATTTTAATTCACAACCACTTTTCTTTCATCACTATTTCAATTTCATAGTGACTAGTGTCGGTCCAATGACCATCATCGGTTACCCTTTGACCATCATCGGTTATACCCAACCAAGGCATCGGTTCCAAGTCCTTTTGGTTAACCTATCCAAAAGGACATTTATTCACCTTCTTCAACTATTTAGAGTCCCTATCACTACTATCATTCCCATTGACCTTGTAAATCTCATCAAGTATTTGGCATACCTATCAGATTTGGCCTTACACCTTATTTTTTTGACTCACTATCCATTTCCCATAGTGACCGGCAGCATGGTTACCCCTAACCGGCGTTGTCGTTTACCCTGACCAACATCGGTTATCCTGTGCCACTTTCCAGCTAACATTTGGTACCTAATCCACTTATTACCACCTGTTCTTCCTATTCCTATTTTTATTTGTGTCATTTACAGAAAGGTAGCCCAACCTGATCAGTACCTATTCACATGGTACTGACGACATCGACAAGCTAGTGCCCTCGTATTCCATGCCAGTTGTCAACCACTCCCACCTAGCCCTTCACCACCTTCCATTTTATCACCCACCATGGATCCTATCCAACCTATCACTATCGCTACTAGAGATGAGGAGTTCACATGACTCCTTGACCAAAACCCTCGCCTTAGTTTTACCTTTCCCACTCATCCACTCGAGATGCCTCGGGTCAGTTGATATACGACATGCCCATATCTATCCCCCCGACTCTCACTCCCACTCCTGCATCAGCCCCATCTGGCTCCGTGCTTCCCGCATCTACCTTACCCCCAATCATTTCACAGTAGCTAGGTCCTATACCCCTACTATGACCGCACACATCTCTACTACATCCATTGCACCCGCCACATCCACCATACCTTTGACAACCACTCAAAACACAACCTCATCCACCCCTATTGTCTCACATATACCCATAGCTACACAACCACCTCCTGTGTTGGTGACCCCTACCCCTTTCAAAATGTGGTCCTTTCTATTCCACAATCATTAGCCCCCATTGCCACTAGGGTCACCATGACCCTTCCACCTCCATATACGTATTATCAGCAACCTCCTGTTTCATCTCATTATTCATTTTGGGTACGTACCCCTATTTCACTACCTCCTTCTCAATCTACCTACATGGCACCACCATATACTGGAATGCCACCCTCGTCATATGCCCAACATCAACCCTCTTACGCTACTACAGAGGCACCCAACCATCACAACCTACCAACGACCTAATCAAATTAATGATGGACAAGATGCAGACATGGAGGCAGGCATCTTTTGGCTCCCACAACACTCTCACCTATGATGAGATTTGTAATGAGCCTATCCACCCATCCATTCCTATCCACCCATACCCCATACATTGGGAAATGCCTAAATTCAACCATTTCAATAGCAAGGAAGACCACAACAACATTTGTGGTCATTCAAACATGGGTGCTACCTAATCACCCACGATGATGCTTTGCTCTTGAGGACCTTTCCCATGTCTCTGACTAGACTGTGTTAGATTGGTATAGTGGGTTACCTAGACACTCTATATTTTCATTTAATTAGGTAGCCCAAGCCTTCTTGGATCACTTCTCCATCAATATCATCAAGAAGGTTACCATGACTGACCTATACTCCACGCACGTCAGTATGATGATGAATCTATCATAGATTTTGTCACTCATCTAGTGTAGCTTGATCAATCAACTCACCTTCCAACTACCACAAATAGAACTCATGAGCTCTTCACGTGGGCTTGTGCTAGACATATCTCACCAACCCTATAGGTCCAAATTTCCAAACATTGATGAAGCATTCACCATGGCACGAAAGTTAGAGATTCGGGCCATCGAAGAGAAGAAAATCCAATTACGCAATAAGAATTTGGCATTCAAGTCGAATGATACCTCCTCTTCTTCCAAACCACAAGAACAATTATTCAAAGGCCAAGGGCACCACTAAATGCATAGTGGTACTCAAGGCTGGCCTAGCTCATCCATCAAATCAAGCTAGCCCTCATCTAATCTCTCACCCATTTAGACTTTTCAATTTAGATGAGAACAATGGAAATACACCCCAATTGGGGAACCTTATTCTTCTGTCTTAGAAAAAGCTCATCAAAGCATGGGGCCATCACCCTTCCACCTATAAAACCACACATTGGTTTTGACCCCTCACCCCACACCCACATGGTATAAAGAACATGACTTCTATAACTATCATCGAGTAAAGGGTCATAGTGATGGCAATTGCATCACTTTCAAAAACATTGTCCAAGAAATGCTCGAGAAAGGTGAGTTAACCATGGATAATCCTAATGCACCTACCAATCAAAACCTACACATATTTCAAGAAACCCTTTCCCAATCATGCCCCTTCATCTGATCAAACCGGTGAGACCTCAACTCATGATAGCCATACCCGTGAGGTCCATGCTATTTTTAGTGATGCACCTGTTGCTTCCCAATTACCCCATATTCCTTCCATAGAGGAAATTCTAGCTCAAAATCCTCCTTCTGCATTGGAACCCACCTCACCTATTCCTCCACCCATAGAGGAACACCTTTCACCTCCTTCCTCACCCGTGGAGGAGCCTTTCACTAATATCGAGACCATTTCACCTTTGGCTTCTCCACCTAGGGAACCATCACCCACAATACTTCTTCAGTCCATGGAGGATACTTGTTTTCTTCAATACCCATGGAGGAGCACCTTGTTTATCTCCTCCACCCACAGAGGAGCACCCATCATCTCCTCCACCTATAGAGGAACACCCATTTTCTCCTCCACCTATCAAGGATCTAGTAGAGATACCTTTTCCTCTAGGTGAACATTCTCCATCAGCTACCCAAGATCCCATAGACCTACTTTTTGGCTCTCTTACCCATGGAAGCCGAAGCCAACAAATTCCCCATCTCTAAGACACATTTTATGGGAATAGCCATTAGGTCCTCATCAACTTCACCTACAGACATGTCATTCTCATGTTTGGCCGATCACTTAGATTATGTGGACAGAGCCTTATTGTGGGGGTGTCTTCTGCTTCTCTGTCTCTCAACAAATGTAGATGTCACTTGCTGATACTTCCACTATCTACCCAAAAATATTTTGACCAATCAAACCAAACACAACCACCTCTATCACAACTTCTTCCACACACCCATCATAGCTCAACACACACCCTTACCCATAACCCAACATACATCTAAATCCAAACCCACACCTACAACATCTTCCTCGACTAAACCTATTACTACCTTAGGGGTCACCCAACCACCTAGCCTTACTCATCCACCTATCAAACTAGATTTAGCTACATCCTCCAAAGTCAACACCACACCTACTCTCAACACCAAACAGAAGAACCAAACCCATAGAACTCATACCCCTTTGCACCAATCATACCTACATCACCTTCACCCTTTCCATCCATTTTAGGACCTCAACCTCCCAACATGGTCAAGAAACCTCCACCCATCAATAAACCAAAAACACAACAGCCCATTCCTTCCTCGCAAACCTCTAACATACCCAAGCCCGACATGACTTACACCCACACTGCAACATCTTTACCACCCATACCTCCAATACCCTCAACAACTTCTTCACTACCCACTACACTTCAGTCTCTATCCCTCACACCCCCTACACGACCCACATCATCTACCTTCACAACACCTCCGTTATCCCCATGGGTAACTCACCCTCTTCCCCATCCACTTTTCCTTCTAGATCTCATACACCCATATCACCTTTACCCAAGAAGGTGCAACCCAAAGAAAAAATCGCTACCCTCCAATAAGGTAGTCAAAACAACCATACTTCCTCCCCCATTCATCTACCATACCCCTACCCAAACAAACACGACCAACACCCAAGACCACTCCAGCACCCAAAACCATGGCTCAACCCACTCCCCCTCCTGCAAGGACCATTCCTCAACAATCAGACACACCTACACCCAAACCCACTTTCACTTCCCATTGTGATCCACTAGCAGGGTCCTATGCCAAAATTTTAACCAACCTCCTTGAGACTTTTGTCATCACATTACCACCACTCAGACCTTATGACCCCCTCAAACCCAAGCCAAAAGGGTTTGATGACACTAAAATTTGTGCCTACCATCATGTGTAGGGCATGATGTGGAGAACTGCAAGGCTTTAAAAACCATCCTTATCTAGTTGTGTCCTCCTGAAGCCAACTTTGATGATGATGACCTTCTTGATGAGGACCCTACTTCACCAACACCCATTCCCATAGTCCTTCCCTCACTACCTACTCAACAACCATGACCTCCACCCCCTACACTCTTAGAGCCACCCCCAAGATTTGAAATTAACATGGTTCGCATCAGAGAACTTGCCACACCATTACCTAAATGTCATTGCACCCAGCTCACCTCACAAGGTTTTTCTCCTCCAGTAGGTTTTTTCCCATCATGTCATTATACCACTCACCCTACACCTTCTCCATTTTCCAACTCCCCTCAAATCAACATGATCCACGTCACTACCCATGCTCAGAAAGACAAAGGCAAGGAAAAGGCAACTGACCCACCAACCAATCCTATACCCAACATACCATCTACACCCACACCTAAAATCACTATCTCATGGCCCCACATACCCTATTTCTAATGGGGTCACACATCGCACCATGCTCAAACAATTACACCAAATCCCCTCAAAATGTCCTTATATGACCTCATCCAAACCTCAGAATCCCATCGTCAAGCTCTCATGGAGGTTCTTCAATCTATTGAGGTTTTACCCAATGACCCTACACCCGTAGCCTCCATTATCACACCCCATCATGTAGCCTCTCTCACCAAATTTCCACCTTTATCCACACCTCACCCTACTCACCAAATAGCCTCCCTTAGCTTCTCAGAGGAAGAGATCACACCACACCAAACCGATGACCCAGACCCAACCCTCTTCATCTCTATCCACATCGATGATATATGTATGATGTGTAATGATCGATGGGGGTGCTAGCATTAATATCATTTCATCCCATGCATTCACTCAAATGTGCATACCTGACAATTACATGCATAAACATCCTATCATGTTGCATTCATTCAATGATGCTATCACCTCTACACTAGGCACCATCATCCTCCACATTCACGTGGGCCCCCACTATTCCTAGAGCTATTTTACATCTTGGAGGGGGAATTTCAATATAACCTATTTGCTTGGCAGACCTGGATTTGTGTCATGGGTTGTGTTCCTTCCACTTTGCATCATTGTGTAAAGTTTGAACATGAAGGACACACCTATACTATTCCAGCTGATCCATCACCTTTTAAAACATGCAACATGCTCTACCAACCCAATGATGTGCTCATACCCATTAAGGCATCTACCTCTACGACCACTACCACTTCACCTACACCTCCACTTACCAAGATAGCTACCTCTACCTCAACCGCACATCCTCCTCCATTCCTACTACTGCCACAACCTCCACGGCTGACCCATCAGCCTCCCAATCCATTAGCTCCACCTCCACATCGACCACCGACACATCATCTATTCTAGCTACCCACATACCAACCACCGATCCCTTGGAAGGCATTTTTCAATGCCTCACTCTGGGAGAATATCACTTATATAGTGTCAACACATTCCTTACTCCACAAGAGTATGGAAGTCTTCACCAACACCCTCGCTATGATCACCACATAGGAGAACACCTCCTTTATGGTCCTCCTCATCTCATACTAGTCTCACCTATGGGGGACTTGATACTACCACTTACACACCCGAACCACCATCACAAACCCACCCATTTTCCACTGACTTCCAGTCTCTCACCAATCATCATTTCACCCACACCTTCCTGCACCGATGTGTGGAAGGGTTTTGGTTTTGGATTTTATGAACAAGGCTGCCATACTATCATTCCATGTACCACCCACAAACATAATGACCGTAGTGGTATCGGCTTTCCTGAACCACCTACCAAACAAAAGCCCACATTGAACCCATCAAGAACATCAACCCTTCTCCACCTTCTTCACCACTCCACCTTCATCACCACCTTCACCGACGGAGTCGATGGATCCTGAATCTATCCCTCCTAATTTTTTTTTTTTTTCATAAACACCATTTCCTTGGGGCCTTTGACTTATCAATGCGAGGGCGAGGCCCCTTCCTCTCTTCCCTTCCTGTATCCTGAAATGATCGATGATGATACACCTTCAATTAACATCATTCAATGTCAGGATGATGAATCTATACTCACCTACCTTGGTGTGAAGACTCATATATTCATCGGTCGTTACCCTCTGAGACACAAACCATGTTGAATGAATGACTATCGAGATCAACATTCATACTCAGGATGACCCGCACATCCTAAAGATCGGTCAATCTTTAGATGCTTGTTGAAAAGAAGCCATCACTTCTTTTCTCAAAGATCATAACCATGCTTTCACTTGGTCTTATGCAGACATGCCTAGTATTGACCCCACCATAGTGGTCCACAATATCATAATCATAACCATTCCCGATGCCAAACCCATCAAACAAAAGTTGAGGAAAATGCACCTCGCATTCCATTCCTTCTCAGTCAAAGAATAACTTCAGCGTGCCTTCTTTTTGCATTTCCTTCATATTACCCATTGATTATCCGTTGGATTTCTAACATTGTCCCTATCACTAAGGTGATAGGGGGACTCCACATTTGCATGGACTTCCATGACCTCAACCTCACCTACCCAAAAGATGACTTCCCTCTACCTAGCATTGACCAACTGGTTGACCTTACCACTGGTCACGAGATGCTATCACTCATGGATGGCTTCTCGGGTTATAACCAAATCTTGCTTGCCCCAGAGGATCAACACAAAACCGTGTTCATCACCCCTTGGGGAACCTTCTACTACCGAGTCATGCCTTTTGGCCTTAAAAATGTTGGTGCCACATATCATCATGGGCTATGACTTATATCTTCCATGATATCATGCATCGTATATTGGAAGATTATGTGGATGATCTCCTCAGCCAAATCTAAATGCCACTCCGAGCACCTTGCCATCCTCAAAACCATTTTTGACCACCTCATTAAATATTAGTGTTCACCTTCAGCCCAAGAAGTGTGTCTTCATGGTTCTCTCAGGAAAGCTCCTGGGATTTATCATTTCCTACGTGGTATAGAAGTTGACCCTACTAAAGTCAAGGCCATTCTGAAATGCCTCCACCCACTAACCTTAGACAACTCGTAGCCTGCAAGGTAAGTTGTAGTCTATTCACCATTTCATTTCACAATTATCTGATCGGTGTCAACCATTTCATCATCTACTCAAGAAGGATGTCTCCTTTAAATGGGATGATGACTAACAAAGATTTTGAGGCCTTAAAACAATACCTTCTCCAACCACCCATACTCATTCCACCTAAAGATGATCAACCTTTCTACCTATACATCTAGCTACCGATCATTCCTTGGGAGCCATGCTCGCTCATCATGATGAACAACATAGGGAGCAAGTGGTTTATTACATAAGCCATACTCTTTTGGACTATGAAACCCGATACACCCATCCCGAAAAATTTTTCTTAGCCTTAGTTTTCATTGCCACAAAACTCCGCCATTACCTACTCAACCACAAAAACCTATGTTGTGACCAACACCGACCCCTTACACTTCATGTATGCCAAACCTTATCAAAATCAGCATGCCGCATGATGGCTTATGCTTTTAGCTGACCTCGACCTCAAATTCATTCATCAAAATTCCATCAAGGGCCAAGCTATCACCGACCAATTGGCCGATGCACCTATTTTGGGGATCAACCCTCTAATTTTGACTTTCCAGATGAGTCCATTGCTACCCTTTCCTTGGATGAACCCGCTTATCAAATGACACTCTTCTTCGATGGTTCCAAGTGTCAGCATGGGGGTGGGGCTGGTGTTATCCTCATTCCTCTTGATGGTGAACCCATGCCTTTGTCTTTCAAACTAGATTTTGATTGTACAAACAATATTGCCAAATACGAAGCACTCGTATTAGGTCTCCAAGCCACCTATGCCCTAGATGTCAAATCAATCAACATCTTTGGTGATTCCCAATTGGTTATAAACCAAGTCAATGGTATATACCAATGTCGTAATGAGATACTTCAAAAGTATAAACATCATGTAGACATACTTTTGACCACCTTTGACCATTATGACCTTCAAACCATCCCCCGTTCAACCAATAAATTTATAGATACCATGGCCTGCTTGGCTTCTCAAATACCCACTTCACCCACCGATTCTAAAATATTTGTCACCATACAATGACTCCAATCACCTTCTTATTTACCTCATGAAGTTTACTCCATCGAACCACTACCCCCGACCCGAGTGACCTTTGGTATAAACAATACTCCAACTATCTTTCTCTCTCCATCTTACCTCCTGATCTCACCCGTAATGGACAATGTGCCTTCCTTAAAAAGGTCTCTCATTACGTCATCATGGGGGCCTCTCTATAAGTGTGGCTTTGATGGTATTCTCTTACGATGCCTCATGAGTTCTGAAATTCCTTATACCATTAAGGAAGTTCATGATGGCATATGTGGAGGTCACTTCAATGGCCTTGCTATTGCTAAGCGTATTCTTCACCTAGGCTATTACTGGCTGACCCTTAACCATGATTGTTGTGATTATGTCAAATGTTGTGTAAAATGCCAACAACATGCCAACCTTCATCATACACCCAATCATGCCTTATAGGTCACCCGTGACCTTTGGCCCTTCTCTCAATGGGGTTTGGATCTTGTCGGAGAGATCAACCCCCATTCTTCCCAATGACATCAATGGATCATCACCACTACCGAATACTACACAAAATGGGTTGAGGCCATACCACTCATCTCCACGAAAGATGAGAAAATATGTGAGTTCATCAATCATCACATCATTTTTCACTTTGGTGTTCCTCATCACCTCATCACTGATAATGGAAAACAATTCAAAAACAAAACATTACAAAAACTTTGATGACCTTCGGCATTAGCTAAGTTTCTCATCACCTTATTACCCACAAACCAATGGCCAAGCCAAATCCACTAACAAAACCTTAAACAAAATTCTCATGAAAGTGGTTAACGATACTGGGAAGGATTGGCATACACACATTCCTTTTTCCCCTATGGGCATACCGCACTAGTATCCATACTTCCACTGTTGCCACACCATTTTCTCTGGTCTATGGTACAGAGGTTGTTCTACCTCTCGAAGTCCAGATTCCCTCACTCCACATTTCTCTCCATGACATGCTCAATGATGATGACTTTTCATCAAGACCATTTAGCACAACTTGAGTTATTAGATGAATGTCATCTTAACGCTCTTGACCACCTTCAAGTTTACCAAAAATGTATCAAACGTGCCTATGAAAAAATGTGTCCATGAACGAACCTTCCAAGTCGGTGACCTT
Organism: Taxus wallichiana var. yunnanensis; assembly: GCA_018340775.1. NCBI lineage: Eukaryota > Viridiplantae > Streptophyta > Pinopsida > Cupressales > Taxaceae > Taxus > Taxus wallichiana. The sequence goes on from CM031235.1 coordinate 222,463,665, forward strand.
GTCCGAAAGAAAATCAACATGTAACCAAAACAAAAAAAAGTAAACGGGGAAAATTTTCTCCTAATTGGCTTGGACCATACATCGTGACTCATACCTATGGATCAGGTGCTTATCATTTATCTTCACTCGATGGTAAACTAAAAACCTTGAGCCCCTTAATGCCTTGCATCTTTGACCATTCTATTGTTGAATTTTAGTCCTACATCACTTTTTTCCTCTTTCCATGCTCATCCCTTGAGCTCTCCACTTCTTACACCTCACCAATGATTAAACAAGAATCATGTGAGTACCCATCACTTGTTATCTTTCTTGAATATGTGTACCATGGTGCGCACACATAGCATGATTCTCATGGATACTTTTCATCTACCTTTAGATGAGATCCCATGGTCATTTCACCCTACTTTCTGAACAAGAATCCTATTCTTCACCTTGGTCTTGTCCATGACTTCAAAGCCCTCACATGGGACCCAACTCCTTGAGTCAAACTTCTAATAAAAAGATGACTCCCTCAAAAGGACATCTTCCTCTCAATAATCGCTGCTATAAATAGACTGCTCCCTCAAAGGACAGCTATGTAAAGCTCTTTCAAAAAAAAAAAATGAGAGAAATTGAAGCTTCCCGCATCGATCAGCTTCACGAAGACCTCAAGGAGTTAATTTCTCATCCCATATAGACTTCCCACATCGATCAGTCTATCTCAAATACAAGTCAAAACAAAAACTTTTAGTCATGGACTTGCCCATTGTGACCTCGGATCTCTTGCCCAAAGAGCATGCTACCTCATACCATATAAAACTTACCCACCTTTCACCCTCTCACCATTCGCACTCCCATTTTCCTACTACCTCAAGGGACCTCTTGGAACCAAGACATTTGGTGATCATGTGACTACTTTTCACCCTTAGAACAATCAATCATGCAATGTCTTTAGGGTCTTACATTCATCACCTCCTCCAAGGTATGACCTACTCGGTATGATCCTAACCAATCAGGTGGCTTTATTGCCCCCTCTTATCTTTTAAACCATCTTTATTTACGTTTTGATTACCTTATATGACTTGGTCCTCGATGCGTACCTTTGGGGTAATTTTCTTCTTCCACCACAATCGACATCACCTATACTAATTTTCCTATAACCCACTCACACCTAATAGACCTAAACCCAAATCATGCCTAAAACCTACCAACTCATTTTCATACCTCCTCATATTCTTCCCTAGCTTATGGGAGAACTACATCGGCCTGAGGTCCCTTTTCACGGGACTATGTAGGTAGCACTCCGAGGGCATGGGGCCCTTGGAGGTTAGCTCAGCCACTCTCTACCCTAACCAATTCATCTTTCATTTTCCTCAAATTACATTCTACCCTACTTAGTTTCCTTTTTATATCTAAAATTGGAAATTAAACCAAACAAACAACAAGTTGCTTAACATTTTTATCATCATCACAACATACATTTATTATGACTACCATTTCTCTATCATCATCATGCATATATTATAAAACATCTTAAACATGACCCATATCATCATTCATTACACAAATTAATGAATCACAACTTCAAATCAATTTAAAATCAACAACCATGCCAACCATGCCTAACCACAAAAACTAAACCAAACTAACCTAAACCATGCCAAAAACCTAACTAACCATGCCTAAACTGACTCAATCCATGCCTAAACAAACCTGACTCGATCCATGCCTAAACCAAAACCGACTCTCCATGCCTAAAAAAACTCATGACCCTAATCCATGCCTCCAAACAAACCTCCATGCCTAAGACTCGATCCATGCCTAAACCAAACTCTGACTCGATCCATGCCTAAACCAACCTGACTCCATCATGCCTAACTCACCTAGTTTTCATCCATATCACAACAAAAAAATTAAAATTCTCATAAAACACCAACAAATCAAGCATCTCATGTATCTCATCATATAAATAAATATGTGTGTCTCAATACAATATACATGGATATCCCATCATGTCTATCTCAAAAAAATCATTGGCACGCAGGTCGATACTCAATACAAAATGTCATCGGCACGCAGTTGGTCTCATATACAATAAAATAATAAAACAATACAAAAATCTCTTTGCACGCAGGCCGGTATATGCTCAAAATATACAAAAACTCTCATACATCCTCACTATCTTTGGCATGCAGGCTGGTATATATCAAAAATGACTACAATACATCAAAATCAAGAGCCATATATCAGGCATCTCGGTGGACATCCTCCATATCTATATCACATGTATCACCTGTACCCTCTGCCTCCTCGGCCCCTGTCTGACTGCTAACATCTCCCCACCCATCATAGGTGGTGGCTGGGTCCCTACTGGTGCATCACCTGGAGCTAGTCTCCGTGAGCTGGTGGCCTCTCCCGATCTAGCCTCGAGCTCGATGGCCCCCTATGCTCTCTACACTGTGAGTGTGGATCTCATCCTCTCACTCGAGGCCTACTGTGCCCTGTACTCTCCATAGGATAGAAAATCTATCCCAGCCACCATCAACTGATCCTGGTAGTATCTGGCCTCACCTAGGGCATCCCGTAACCTAGATATGGGCATGGTCTGTGGTGGCCCCATAGGCCTCGGCCCCTATACCTATCCTGTGGGACCCTATCCCCCCCGCCTATGAATTGGGACCCTGTCCCAGTGCCTGTGGTGGTGCCATCGGCCCCTACCCTATGTGCATGTATCTGGGCCTGTAAAGCCCCAATCTGTGCCTGTGTTGTGGCCACTAGCCCTGCAACCCTGTCACCTATGCTGTAAGGGCAGCCACCCGACCATCATCCCCATCTCCATCTCCATCCCCACCCTGGGCCATCTGGGCCTAAAGACTAGCCACTGTACATGTAACTCCGCTACCTCCGCCTCTGAGCTGGCAAGCTGTGTCTGCACCATACCCAACTAGGTAATCAGCAGTCACCACCTACCCCTGTAGGGCATCCCTCTACACCGTGATGGTGGCTAGATCTGACTACTACCTCGACCTGGGTGGTACTGGCTCATAAATGAGCCACCCACCACTATCTATATCTATCTGTGACCCCGACATCATCAATCCACCGGTCCACTACCTGCTCCTCCTACCCTGTGGGCACTGTCAGGCTGTGGTAGAGGTAAGGGCCTCTCCACATCATCTCTCTATACTATGGGAAGGGTGGAGGTATGTCCTATAGCAGCCCAAACTACCACCTCACTCTGTCAACGGGATCATCTCGTGCTCCCCGACATGGTGACCCTAGTATCCATCTCAATAGCTACAGCTCAGCTAGCTCATCACGCATATGCCTATATGATGGGAAGCCCACATATGGCCTCCATATGATGTCCACCCTAGACAACCCCTCCAATAGTCACTGAAATAGGCCACATCATGTGTGGGCCTGTCTGATCTCCACTCTCCAATAACATGCACCCATCACCTATACCCCACTCATACATAGCTAAGAAAGGCATCGCCTGGGCACCCACTGGATGCACACAGATAATGTGCTCATATGCCCAATAGTGAAGTAAAAAGGTACAACACAGGTTGAACCTACATGCCACCCATATGCCCATAACTCCTCTATATAGCTACACCAGAATGTTGGTGCCCAGGAAAAGTGGGTCTGGTCTATCATCATGTCATGTAATACCCCCATCAACGATCGGGGAAACCACCCACCCTCTACATCTAGTGCAAAAGTGCAAAGCAAACACACTACCTCCATCAATAGAACTACTAGCCTCATCTCCTAGATGGGCTAGGTACATCTCTCCATAATGAATGCGGCACTATGGAATGTCAGCTCGGCCATCCCCTCTCCAAACACCATCAGCATCAACTCCTCCGAGGCCTCAGAGGAGATCGAATAGACCTATGTACCCAATATGGGTAGCCACAGAATCCTAAACACATCCTCCAGGGTGACTGTGATCTCACCCATCGGTAGGTGGAATGTGTTGGTCATGGAATCCCATCTATCGATGAGAGTGACCATCAAACTCAGGCTGCTACGGACTACATGCTCAGTAGCATCGGACCCCACTCAGCCCACCTCCTCCACATGCGCAGCTCCTCAGGGGTCACTACATGCCATGAACTATCACGAGCAGGGGTGGAACCCTATCCCACATGCATGTAGCTGATCTCTCCCTACATCCAATACAAACAAACACATTAATCTACATTTATCACACCCATACTCACCCACTATCATTTTCCCACACCCTATTTTACCCCTACCCATCTCAACCACCCAACCTGTGGCACTTTTGGCCCCTTGCTCTCCCAAAACCCGACCGGTTTCTCTCTAACCGACCCGGTCACCCTTAAACCGGCATCGGTCACCTATTTTCATGACCGATACCGGTTTAACTCCTACGACGATGCGGCTAAACCCGACCGACCGCCAGTCACATCGTGGTGAAAACCCATGACCCCAAACCCCCCTTCTCAAAATTTTTTACCCCTGACACTTCTACCCACCTAAAATCACCTACACCTCCCCCTCCACCTCATCCCCTCCCCTCTTCTCCACTTATCTCTCTCCCCACTCCTATTTTACCCAATTTACCCTCCCATTTCCAAATTTTATTTTCCCCCACCCAAAAAAAAAAAAACCCAATTTGACAAATCACCTAATCTATCTAAAAAATACAAACAAGAGTTGGATGCTTACCTCATCATGTTTTCATTGTCATGGTGGCATGTCTGGCCACTACACCGGTGGCCCACCCGATCCCTCTCGGCCTCTGCCATCACCAAATCGCTACCCGTGACTCCAACCAATCAAATCACCCACACCGATCCCATGGACCCACCTCTCACCAACCAATCACCCACCATTTGGCTCACCAACTCAACTCTCCATTCCATCTAGACACTTTTCCCTTTTTTTCTCTCTCTTGTGTCATTTTCTCAATTCACTAAATGACAAATGAATAACAAAAACATAGATTTTTTTGTTTTTATAACAAACCCACCTAACCGATGCCGGTTTTACCTTCACCGCAGCATCGGTCACGTGCCCTACCTTACCATGGTCAGTTACACTCTACCACATGGTTACCCTTGACCAAGCATCGGTCACCCTCTCTTGCACATTGCCCTAAATTTTACCCTATTACCTGCCCATCACTCCTTTTTTCCACACCTACCCTTTACCCTGATCATTTACCCCACCCCACCTTTACCCAAAACCATTTACCTCACCCTCCTGACCTCATCATTTACTACCTAATCTTTCCTCCTTTGGGGACTCATTATTTTACCCATACCTCGGCCCTACCCATGTCGTGACCTAGATTCTTGGACCTGGAACATCGCTAGTGACCTTTGACCTCATGTGTTCGCTATACCTTGTGCACTATTACCTGTGTTGATTGACCTAATGACCTTACCTTGCCTCTTGCCATGACCATTTATCCTGACCCTACCTTTGGTGTACCAAACACACCTAAACATTCCTACACCTGACCTATGTTGTGTTTCCTGACCATATCCTATACCTTGGATACCGGAATCACTTCAACCTTGTTTGGATAAACCTATCGACCTTAGACAATGTAGAGTTTTCCTTGCTCTTCAACCTAGTAGCATGTTGTAGTTTATACGTGTGTGTGCATTTGACTATTACTACCTTTGACCCTGACCCATTACCTAGATTACCCGAGTAGACCTTACTCCTTTTTCCCTGTTACCCACCTTCCTTTTCATCACATTTACCTTTTATCAAACCACTCACCGATTCTACCTTCTGCCTCATCAGTTCCTTGGTTTGAGGGGGATCACCTCCATCCACACATGGGGCAACCACATCTTATTTTTTCAACGTCACTTACCAATACAAGCTACACAACAAAAAGGGGAAAAATGTAGACACCAAAATTAGGTCACACTCCCTTTGGTCCCTCGACAAATAAACACCTTCAACACATCCACCTAGCCATGGCCCCCTTCACCTCACTATAATATTAATTTAATTATTTAAATTAAATTAATTCATTATCCTCACTATATTTATTATTTAAATATCCTAATTTAGATAATGCCCACATATCCACCTCACCTAGACACCTCATCAAGCCACCTCACCCTAAGACCTATTCTTAGTAAGTTGCCATAACTAACTAAGACTTACCCAAACCCTAAAAATCAATGCCTACATTCCCTCTAACCACATTCCCACATGCTTAAAGAAGCTTCCATCCTAATCCATGAGTTAATGACACGAGATCCTAGAAAATCAAGGGGATCTACCTAGTTTAGTAAACCTAGGAAATCCCACCCTAACCGACGCCGGTTACCCTTAACCACCACCGTTAAGCCAAAACCATCATCGGTCACCTTTTAACCCCCAAAACAACCTTATTTTGGAGGTTGGAAAAAGGTTGGTAGATTCCTGAGAGATATCACATCTTTTGAGAACAAGTTTCAATGAGAACACACATGCAAGGAAGGAGATCAAGCATTTTCTCTTACACAGACATCCAACATTCATCCAACAACCACCCAACATAGATTTGATCCAATCAGAAAGAAGGAGAGCACATGCAGCCCATGCAAGAGCTCCCAATGTTTGGTGATCCTCTGCAAGCATTCAACCTCTTATCAACACCTTCATTCCTCACTCACAGATGTCCAGAAACTAGATTCCAAGTAAGTAGAACATTTTACTCTCTCTGGTTCATTCATTTAATCATTGTATCTTCATCCTTTGTTCTCCTAGCCACCCATTGACCTCCTTCAATACTCACCCCTCCATATCCCCATTAAACCTCACCAAATCCCATCCAAAACTTAATACCTCATTTCAACCAGCCTAGTCCTTTGTGCAATCATAAGGGAGATCAAAGCTCATTTTGTGACATTCCCAGATTCCACAATAAGAATCGCACCGGTTCTCCCCAACCGGCGTTGGTCACCCTTAACCGCATCGGTCTCTGTATTTACCAATACAACCTAAAACAATGAACCTACCCACCTATTCTCACATCACCCTTAATCACCTGTGACCTACCTAAGACCTCTGTCAGACCTGCAGAGACCCATAACTAGTTACTTGACCTTCGGATCTTATTTTAACCTAGCCTGTTAGATTAGATCTTTCTTATTGTGTTTTAAATGAGATACCTAAATCATTTTAATTACAATAGGATTTACTTCATTACCAGCATTAAATAGGATGCATAGAGTATTGAAGAGACTATGCCAGAAGCACAACTATTTAGGTTACAACACGCACCCTCAGATTTGGAGGAGATTGCAGTATTCCTAAAGGAAGGTGTGGCGCTGGAAGGGATGAAGGCATTAGAAAGAAAGCAACTAGCCATACGTGCCACACCCTACATGTTGATCTAGTGGGGACTTATACAAGTTAGGGTGTGATGAAGTTTTACGCAGGTGTGTACTAGAGCATGAGTGCCTCGCCATCATAGAGGAAGCACATGGAGGAAGTGCGGGTGGACATTATGTAGGTGATGCCACCACACGTAAAATTTTAATGGCAGGATTGTGGTGGGAAACTCTGTATAAGGATTGCAAGGACTATTGTAAAGTGTGTGACCATTGTCAATGCATTGGTAAACCAAGAAAGAGAGATGAAATTCCTTTGTGCCCTATCCTAAGACTGAACCTTTTGAGAAATGGGAAATAGATGTTTTAGGCCCTATTGCACTGTCGACACTAAAATTTTCCTCCGTAATTTCTATTTCATTAATGTATGTATTAGGAATAGGATGTTGTTAAGTGTAATTAGTAGTAGCATCGATAGAAGATAACGGCGCAGTCAGTATGGTGCCGCCAATAATGTAGAGTACGGTAACAATCAAAGTACAATAGGAATGTTGTAAAAAGTAAATATTTGTCGTAAGTGGTCCGGTAATGTTAAAATGTCAAGTTGGGATAAGTAGAGAAGTAGGGTCTACATGATTAGGAATTAGAAATATTATATTTGTAATAAGGACAAAGAGTGATGTCATAAATATTTTGTGTATTTTATTTGTGGAAAAGTCTAAAAAGGTGGAACCCATGTGAGATGATAAGGTTTATCTTATCTTAGAAGATAAGCCTACATGTAAAGGCAAGAGTTTAGGCATGAAATATGATTGGCCGGAAGATATTTCCTATCCTATCTTAGAGATAAGATGGATAAGCTTAAATTCCTATAAATAAAGAGGCCACCCCCCTCATTTAGCATAGAAGGAAGTAGTGAGAAATATTGTATGAGTAAGTGTGTAAAGGAAGCCATCATTTTGAAGGTGTGTTAAAGAAGCCATTAAGAAGTGTAATTGTGAAGTTTCTCCCATAGTTATTGTTGGAAGGCAAGTGAAGTCAATAACACTTGAAGTACCTCATGGGTGAGATTGAAACAATTTCATGTTGATATTATAATTTACACTTATATTTCAGATTTATCGTCATTCCTTCTTATCATAGTCTATGGTATTCTTGTGTTATGGTTGTTGTTGTGTTTCCGCATTCCATCCACCAAACTAAAAGTCATGGCATTAGTAAATAATTATAGCACGAGGAGTTCCCGGTGAAGAATTATCATAGTGTCGGATTGGTGATGACAGACCATTAACGTGTAGGACTGGATCATGCTATGTAATCACTTACATTGACTATTTAACAAGGTGGGTAGAGGAAAACCCAACTAAAGATCGCAAAGCAGCCACAATGGCAAGATTTTTGTGGGAGAACATTATCACGAGGTACATGGATGTCCTTTAACTTTAACAAGTGATAGGGTACACATTTCTTGAATGATACCATGAGGATCTTTTAGTAGAATTCATGGTAGCTCATAACAAGAATACTCCTTATCACCCACAAATAAATGGAACCGCAGAAGCATTTAACAAAATACCGAGTCACAACCTCGACCAAAATTTGTGATGTTGGAACACAAGATAGGGATGACAAGGTATCAGCCGTATTATGGGCTTACAGACAATTTATAAAAGGATGAATAAAGCCACACCATTTCAATTGGTGTTTGGCATGGAAGCAATTTTTAGGGTGAATTCATGTTACCTTCTATGCGAATAGTGCGCAGGGGAGGGTTGGCTGATGAGCAAGTGTTGGAAGAGAGAATTGATGAAATAATGAAGTTAGATGAAATAAAATCACTCACTAGGTGGAGCCAAACAATAGAAAAGAAAAGTAAAAAGCATGGCATGATCGCCACATCAGAAACAAGAAGTTTGAGGTTCAGCAGATGGCCTTACTATATGATTCTAAGTTTTTGCACCATCCTGGTAAGTTTAATGTCCATTGGTTAGGTCCCTATAAAATCTCATACATATTTGATTCGGTGTGTGCGATTTATAAGTCTTTGGATGGAACGAAATTGCCTAGACACTTCAATGGGAGTAAGCTAAAGCCCTACTATAAATAAGTCTTCTTGGTGTTTGTAAATAAGATAGTTTTTCCAGTTAATTTAGAATTTTCTTTATGCATTTCTTTTCTTGTGTTTCCTTTCGCGTTGTTTTTTTGTTTTACGCCTTGGGTGCCAAAGAACCTTATTACTTTGAGGATTTTTGAGTGCGTAGAGGACCGTGCATCATTTTAGTTTGGGATGGAGTGATGTGAAGGAGAGCATGGGTAAAGTGCCAAGGAAGTTTGTGTTGAAAATCCTAGTTGAATGGTCCTGTTGAAAGAGGTGCATGGAAAGAAAAGATGGAAAAGGATGGTTGGTGTCAAGATAAGGCTACTTTCAGATCCCACGTAAAAAGAGGAAAAAGTGCATAAGCAACATGAGGTAGGTGAGAGAAAAATGAGGACGGAAGAAGTTCCTTCGCCGGTGACACACACACAAAATTCTCCTATCTAGATGGATTGTCGCACGCCAAAAGTTTGAAATATTGTCTACGTAGGTTTGGGTGCATGAGTTAAAGTGCTAAAGTTGGACTTTATTTGAAAAGACACATTAAACGTGAAAATTATGATGGTAGGAGAGATGGACCTAGGTTAATAAGCGATGGTTGCATGTTTGCAAGAAAATTTCAAAGGGCACCATTTATAACTTGTGTGTATTTTTCGCAGATGAGATTGTCAGTGCACAAAGGAAGTCGACAGGATCCTTTCCGGTAATGTCCTACTAACCATTGTGTTTTCAGAGATTGGAGTACCTGATGCATTAGAAAATTCATGTGGGAGTACCCTACTGAGGACCCTTCACCCACAAAGAGATTTGAAAAATACGCCTGTGACACTATGATGACCATGCACAAGGCGTGCTGGAGAAATGGTATACACACCGAGAAACATGTTTTGGGCGGAATGGAGGATTCCGAACAACGCCGCTGCCACCAAAGGAGAAGCTAAATTTCCTATGTACCAAAGATTTATGCCCGGCAGATTTAGACTAATGGATGAGACATGGATCCCATGGTGCAAGCTCCCCTTTTCCTTCATAGCTCAATACTTCCAAGCGGGAGTAAATAGGTTCAAATAATCCAAGAAGTTGAGGTTGGACCTTGGTAATCTGGACTGGGACCATAGGGAATTGTGCAAAGGGTTTGTATACCGCGGCAAGCACGCGTACATAGAGAGGTACGTGTCACATGAAGTTCAAATTATAAGGCCCATGACTTTTCCCATTGTAGGAGGATCCACATCACATGTATAGCTCCGCATAAGACCCAAATTTGAAAAGGGCATGTATCTGGAGAACGAGGTGCCTATACCGAGGACCCAACCGACAGAAGAGACCCGCACCTAAGTAGAAGGAAAAATAGCCAGAGAAGAAAATACCATGTGTGGTGGATACATGTGTAATAGGTTCCCCGGGACAAACGCCATAACAAGTATGTATTCATGCATGAAGAGGCCCATAGTCAAAGAAAAGAATTTTGCACTAGAAAATATGTCGACAAGGATTCCTTGGGAGAAGAATAAATAGAGTCACCTACACCAGAATCCCTAGTTAGGAAGAAGCAGACGATAGAAGAGGAGACGCCTCGGAAGAGACTAGGATTTTGAGAAATACATAGGTGAAGAAGATGACAGTGAAGATGATATTAACCTTGCATATAATAAATCAATAAATTGTAGAAGATAATAAAACACAAGATATATGGGGGCCAAGATGCCCAAATAATCAATATATGCAGAATAATACCCTTAAGGTAGGGCAACACCATACAATTCTCCTTAAGGAAGGAGTAACTCCACAATCTCCCAAGATGGGAATCCATTTCGAGGGGGACACCTCCAATATACATCTACTAAGTAGAAGACTCAACTCATACATCCATGACCTACTCATAATGATACTCACATCCTTTAAATAGGATGGGTAACACCTAATCCCAATGTAGGCCGACCCATTACCCAATTCCTATGTGAGCCCATATAACTAAGGGGATGTGTGCCACATGTCAAAGCATCTCTATCCACCCATATACATTATAATATTATATCTCATGTGAACCCATACATATAACTAAGGGGAAGTGTGCCACATGTTAGCATCTCCATCAACCCATATATATTATATTATCATACCCCAAGGTACATAGCATTGCCTCCCTCTTTGACATGTTTCATCCCCGAAACATAAGAAGAAGCCATATAATGAGTGCACTTTAAATTATTGCACACTTGTCGCCATGCTTGATCATCCAACCACCCATATGAAATCCTAGTGGGTGATGCTACTCCAAAACTGATTCCATATTCCATTGTGCTCATCTGGTTCCATACTGGTCCATATGTGTTCCTTCTCGGCATCCATGCATATCCATAATTATTATTCCTGTGATTCCATGTCATATAATTATTGTTGCATTGATTCCATGTATAGCTAAAAGTATTCCTGTGATTCCCTATATATCCATATGGATTTCTATCCTCATGTGTCCCAACATGTCTCCATGATTTTTTCCTCTCATGATGGTGTGGGTGTCGATATGGCACCACCTTCGTATACTCAACCTTATATACCTTTTCCTCAACTTTCTTGTCCTCTTCGAACTTGTTTGTTACTTATTTTTTCTCTTGAGTAGAGAAATTATTTGTGCCTTTATGTTCTTCATCCTATCCTTCTAATTCATCCTTATTCCTTTTGTCACCATCTTCAAATTCATTTTCATGATCCAATTTTACATTACTTTTTTCTTTTGCTAAGTGTGATATCTTGCAATGTAATTTTCTTTTCTTGTACCATAATTTCATGAATTTATTTTGCACATTAAGATTAATTGTTCCCAAGCTCTCTAACCAAGGATATCTAAGAACAATATCCATACCATCCATATCTAAAGCATAAAAATCTGAATGTAAAACATATTTATCCATAGAGAGCTTTAAATCTTCAAAAAATTGAATATGCTTACCATCCACTTGAGCTTCCTTAATATGTTTTGCTTGTACATGTAGATTTTGAGCTACATCCATATTGATGAAGTTATATTTTCTGCTAGGGTTTATGGAAACAATTACCTTTTTCCTTTGAATACAACCTTCAAACTGAAATATTGAAGCTTCCTTCTTTGGAGATGCACCTTCTTGTGTAACAACTTCATCATCAACATTTTATTCTTCTTCTTCTTCTTCTTCTTCTTCTTCTTCTTCTTCTTCTTCTTCTTCTTCTTCTTCTTCTTCTTCTTCTTCTTCTTCTTCTTCTATTTCCTCTTCCTCACTATTATCATTAAATTCTTCTTTTGTTTCCCATCTGTCCATGAAAACTTGTTCCAATTCCTCCAAGGACCAATTAGACTTTTCCTTTTCTAACTCAGAAAACCAAATCTGTGCAGGGCCACTAATCCATAATTTGAAGACCCAAATATCTAATGGTTGAGAGAATTTATGCCTAAATTTGTTCCACCATTCTCTAGCATCAATCCTGCCATCTCCAAAAAAAGTTACCATCCCCATGATCCACAAAACTAGGGTTTTAGGAATAGACCCTTTTGATCAAAACTTGTTCTAACCCTTTCGGCTAAAATTTGGCCAAAAATAAGAAATCACAGAACACAAACCCAAATTTAATTTTTGAGAGGTTTTTGAAAATGTAAGAAATTCAGGAAAATTCCTCAAATTGCGGCCTGTGGAGCAAAATAGTGAAAAACAATAAAAATGAAATAAATCTGACAAAATAGATCCAAAAATTCTAAAATTTTAGTGGTATCACCTTTGAATATATTACCATCAACCCAAAAAACCAATTTCCTAATTCGTCATTATTCAGAAGATATAGACTAAACCATAGAATTAGGGTTTCAACCCTAAAACAAACACAACTTTTGCAAAACAACTCCAAAAATCTGAAATTTGGAGGGAAGATCACTTGAACTATGTATCCACTTCCCAAAAAAAATATCTAAAAATTCCAAGTCAATCTCCAGATATATATGAATCACCAACATTAGGGTTTCATCCCACAAATTGCCTAGATCACTGCTCTGATACCACTTGATATGAACCTTGCACATAATAAGTCAATAAATTGCATAAGATAATAAAACACAAGATATATGGGGGCCAAGATGCCCAAATAATCAATATATTCAAAATAATACCCTTAAGGTAGGGCAACACCATACAATGCTCCTTAAGGAAGGAGTAACTCTACAATCTCCCAAGATGGGAATCCACTTCGAGGGGCACACCTCCAATATACCTCTACCAAGTAGAAGAATCAAATCATACATCCATGACCTGATCATAATGATAATCACATAATTTAAATAGGATGGGTAACACCTAATCCCAATGTAGGCCGACCCATTACCCAATTCCTATGTGAGCCCATATAACTAACTAAGGGGATGTGTGCCACATGTCGGCATCTCCATCCACCCATATACATTATAATATTATATCCCATGTGAACCCATACATATAACTAAGGGGATGTGTGCCACATGTTGGCATCTCCATCAACCCATATATATTATATTATCATACCCCAAGGTACATAGCAGAAGAAGATGTTAGTAGGGAAGAAGAACCTGAAAAAGATCAAGAGACACCTGTTCTTAATGTGCATGATTCGGAAGAAGAAGGCGGAGAATAGAACAGGGGTTCCTTTTCATGTGGTGCAAGGATAGCTAGGAAGGGGAAGGCACCCAGGACATGGGAAGTGAGGAGGTTGGCACGTAGAAATAGAAGGCCCAAGCCTTACGCTGGAACAAATAACCAAGGTGGAAGAGAGAGAAGAAATAAAGAACATTGAGACCTTGGTGGAGGAGAAGTTGGAACGCAATGCTGAGCCGGTGTTGAACAAGGATAAGGAGGAGAGTACAGAAAGGGACCACAGTAGTACTGGAGGCCCCATTTTAACTATAAGTATTCCTAAGGGCATGCACACAGGAGGAAGGCACGCAGGGGAGGAGAGGCCAAGGATGGGTTATATTGATGACCCCAACAAAGTGTTTCATGCACGGTTCCAAAGCACGATTCCAGTAGAGGAGCTCATAGAAATGTCATCTTTTGATAAGGAGGCTGCATAACCATAGAAAAGGAAGATGCTCTCATGGGCAATTGAGTCCCATCTTGATGAGCCAAAATTTGAAGTAAGCCATGGGGCAATAATAACATTACCAAGACCAAGAGAAGATAACCCAGTGGTGAATGCTCAGCAGCTCTTGGATGAACAATTGTGCAACGTGCTCAATAAGGTCTCGTTGAGGTCAAAGCTAGACTCTTTGGGTGGAATGATAGAATCAAAGATATGGAGGAGGACCTGAAGAAGAAAGAGGAAGAGCTAGCTATAAGGGAAAAGGAGCTAAGTCAAGAGAAACTAATCAGCACCCAGTTGCAGCGTGAGTTAAAAGATGAGAAGGCTAAAGTATGCGTAGTATACAAAAAGGTGGAGTCCATTAATAATGCTATAGTGTTGAAGCATCTATACCTAGTGCCTCCCACGAAGTATGGATCTGCCTTAGGATGCCTGGAGGATTTAACAAGAGTCCTCACCATGGAGAGGTAGTCATTAGCCTTGGAGTCTGCAAAAGAAGTGGCCCCGCATTTGGAAAAAGAAGATAAATTGAAAGTCGTGGCATTCGTAGTTGAGTATAGAAAGGTTCTTGCTGATATAAAAATGCTTCCTAGATCTTTGAGGCCACATACAACACTTTCCCAGCACATAGACAAAGTGGCAGGCATCTTGGTCACCACTCATGAAGTAGAACTCAAGGAGTTTCAAGAAAAGAATAAGGGAAATAAGGTAGAAAGGGACAAAATCCTTACTGAGGTCGAAAGAAAATCTAAAGCCATTGAAACCTTAAGGGGTTCAATAGAAAACTAGTTGAAGGAACTATACCTATAAATAACATGAAGAATAGATGCATTGGATGATGTAGGCAAAGAGTTAGATAAAAATTTTAACACCATAAGCACACAAGGAAATGGACTAATTTTTGAGAAGGTGAGCACCCTAGTCGGTGACCTTTTTCAAACAAAGTGTACAACAAAGTCGATTCTGGAACAAGTTGGAGGCTGACTTGCAATTTAAGGATTTTCCTATCTTATTGCAGTGCTTCCATCACTTCCCCATTCTTTCTTCTTTCCCTGTTCTTTCATCCCCTTATTTTGTTCCCAAGGTGTAAGTCTCTGTATTAATTATTTTTACTAGAAAATTGTTCCCATGGACGAGAGAACAGGCGTAGTGTGGGGTGATGTTCGGCCCCTAAAATATTGGCTAAGTAAAAAAAGGTGCATATGCGCGCAAGGCCTAGTCAAGAAAGGCGCGCAAAGATATAGCACACGGGGAAGGGTTTAAGGAAGGATTTAAGGAAACCTATGGCGTGCTCTTGGCTAGAACCAAGGGTTAAGGACTTAGCCATATTGGGTGTTTTGGACAGAACACATGAAAATCATGACCCGATTGTGCATGTAGAGTGGATAACGTTCCAGCCTGGTGATAGGTTGGCCCAGGAAGGAGCATGCCTGTGATAGAAGCTTCTATAAGCACATCATGGTAAAAAGTGGAAAGCTCAGCCTAGAAGACCACATTCGAGACACTTGGCATCAGATTTTAGGCCGTTGGAGGATGAGTTAGCACTCCAAAAATCCTATATATACAAGCGCATGCTGAAGTAAAGATAGAGAGAAATACATAGAGGGTGGAGCTCTGTAGAAATACTGCAAGAACTCTATTATTTTGGGTAATTGTGCTTACGAAAGGATGTATCAAGGGTATGCAAATTATAATTTTTTTAATAGCCTAAATTTATATGAGTCCAGATATAATGCATGATTGTGGTCTGCTTCTCTGTGACATTCTATAATGGCTCCATGAATGTAATGAGGTTACCAACTTACATGAATATGAACATTGATGATTCTGATGCATACATCTTTCTCATAGTTCTTTTTCATTTATGTTTATGATTAAGTATGGATGCTTGTACAACTTCTTTCTGTTTTGGTATAAGTTATAAAATTTGTTAATCTCTTTCTGTCTGAAATGACTGCAAGGATCTAGAAGTTGTTTTGAAGCTCTATGGTGCTTGTATGTTTTACTTCCTTTCAAATATCTTAAACATGGATCATAGATGATGTTTCCCACTAAAATCACATAAAATAGAGACTTGACACCTGCGCATGCCTCGGGTGAGCGCCTAATGCCCACTGGGAGATAGGCCAGTGTGCATGGGTTTCCTTTCTTTTGTCATAGGGGTAAAAATGACTACACTTACTAAGTCATATGCTACATACATACAAACCGATGAAGAGCTATGTTCATGGGAGGTAGATCTCAATACATATGACTAACTTATATCTACCAAAGTATTCCTTTATAGAGCGGATGATGTAAACCTACCAAATGAATACATATATTAATTTGTATAAGTAAATTATTTATCTTTTTCTCCCTTAATTCTCTATGCAAGAATTTATTTAGAAATATTGCAAAGAAATTAAAAAAATTTAGACTACAACATAAACACGTCTTCTTGAGAAAATATAGTGAATGTTTCCATCTTCTAGCTCTTGGGTATATTGAAATGATTGCATTAAGGATATATTCATTAATATCTATAGTTAAAAATGTCTAAATGTGAAATTTAAAAGGACCTCACATAACTGTTGGCTCAAATAATCCACAATTAAAATCACAATTTGTGTAAATTGGTCATTTTTTCCTCTACCAAAAATGTCAATTTGACCATTTGTTTTTTCATATGATTAAAACCTCTTGTATAGTATATTTATGGAGTGTTAGACCTCAATGGATGTTTCTTAGCTTGTCTAATCACCTTCAACACAAAAAAATAATATCATGAATTCGTTAAAAACTCACACATAATGCTAACTTATGTTTTTGTTTGATATGATATTCTTATGGGCTCAAATGTTATTCCATCACATTGGGATATTACTCATTTTTATATTTATACATATGACAACATATAAATAAAACCCATCTGGATAATTATTATACAAGGTAAATATGCTATATTTCAATTCCCATTTAATAATCGAGGAAGGATTTAAAAATTCGTCAAATCTATGTAGGAGTTTGAACACATTTTTTCGAGCTTCCAAAACAAAGGTGACTTGTGAGGCAGTCTTGGATGTCATAGATAGGATAATGTTTGAATGTTTTGAGAGGGGTTTCATAATTAACAGATTGTTTACATCCTTGGTTCTCTCTTTTTAATAAAAACCAACCTTGCAAGCCATATCACTACATCGAAACATGATATTGATTTGTTCATGCCATGTTTCCCAACATGAGGAATATATGCATACTTATAAGCTGCAATTTCAAATATTTTTCATTGACCGTCAAAGTGGATGGATTAAGAACCTATACATGGAGAGAATAGGCATAATAGTGAAAATATTTGCATTACTCTTTAAGAGAGGAAATTGTTTCCTCTAGCATCTCCCACATAGGATTGACATAATCCCCTAATATCGATAATTCCCCATCTTCTTAGGCATTAGCCTCCAATAATAAAATTATTTGGCGAAGGTATTTAGAGAAATAAATTTAAACTTCACCTTTAAATTAGACATGTTTGAAATGATATGAAAAATGTCCCAAACTATTTTGATCTCCTTTGGAGTCGAAACATTGTAAGAGTCACCATATTTGCAAGAAATTGAGAGGAGTAAAATGAAAGAGTTTTGGTATCCAATTTATGAAAAATTCCTCCTACTGGAGTAATGCGTCCATTTCACACCAAAGAATACCTCCTAAGCCTCTCATTCATAAAATGGTTAACAAAATCCTCATACATTCCTCTCGCTAATTTGAAAGCACATAACCTATTTTATGAAATAACACCACCGAAGGAATACACTTGAAAGAGAGGTACCAAGATTACCAATTGCATCAACCTCAATAAAAATAAATTAAGAGAAGAGAAGAAAAATCAAAACATACAAACATAAAAAATGAATTGAAATCATGGGAAATAAATGATGTTCGGGGAAGGAGAGTGATGAAAATATTGAATTAGTAGTTGAATTGATCTCCACATTTGAAAATACGTCTTTGAAGTAGGTGCACATCCTATGGGATTTTGAGTGAATAAGAAGCCACATTCCCACTTGTGAATATAATTGAGGATTTCAAAATATATTTTTACACAATAAATTGAGAAAAAAATTAATATTCTCATTCTAAGACGATAGACATATTCCTTTTTTACTAAAGCGTAGTGATGTAGGAGCATAACTTGCGAAGACCATAACTTTTGATCCAACCGTTGGATCATCTTGAAATTTTACAAGGTGTTAGATATACATTAGTAATATGATAATATGATTTATTTATTTTTGCAATGTTGTGGCCATTTGGGCACATTTTTGGGCTCGGATTCCTTCATTTAGTGGCCTAAAATTGGCTCCAAATGTTTTTTTCGTTTTGAATAGGTCTTAGAACTTTAATATCTTTTTTTGTACTTGTTAAAAAAATTCAAAATTTCGCATGAAACTTAATTTTAAAAGGAATATTCAGCATGAAAATTTTGGGCTCCATCCGAAATTGTTTTGCTAGTAGGAAACTTTTGGCATTTTAGGGTTTTTAGAGTTGACGTGAAATAAAAGGAGGATTGTAATGATGTAAAAGATTAGTGTGGATTCCAAAATGAGAATAAAGATATTTTAAAATCCTAGTTTTTATTTTCAAAGATTTTTATGTGTGTTTTGGAGGTATTTCAACCTTTTGCAATCGCATTTATAACAATTGGTATCGAGCGGATTTTGATCTTGCGAGAAATAGTTAAGGTAAGATATTACATTTTTCTATGTAATATTTTCCTCTATTTTATATAATCATGGCTAGAAGCAGGCGGGGAGGTTATTCCTAGATGAATAAGAATATACAGAGGTATAGAGACAGTTCGATCTCACAAGAGAAGTTACCCACCTTAGAAGGAGACATGCAAATGGGGATGTAGACCCAAAAGTGATATCTTGAAGAAGTACCTTCATTAATGAATGAAGGAGGAGATGAAGAATAAAATGAGAGAGATGAAGAAACATTTAATGAGATACCATTTGAGGAGAGATTGATCCAGGATTTAGAGGGAAAGAATGATGACATCAAGATTAATGTTCATGATTATGGTGGAGGGTTACGACGAGGAGGAGTTAATTGGTGGTTCAATCACATGGGAAAATTATTAGAGTGGAAAAAAATTCAGAGGAGAAGAATGTTAAATTTTCATGCACTAATTTGGATGGACATGCATTGATCGGGTGGGATCACCTACAAAATTAAAGACAAAGGAATGGAATTGGAAAGATCCAAAACTAGAATAAAATTGTAAAAAGGAGCTAAAAGAAAAATTTCTTTCTATAGATTATTCTCGAGACACTCTTTCAAAGGTTCCAAAACCTACGATAGAAGGATCTCAACATTGAGGAGTATACCAACAAATTTTACAAGTTGTCAATCGGGTTGAACATAGAGAGTCCGAAGATCATAAGGCTACAAGTATATAAATGGATTGAGTTACACCATACAAGATGAGCTGAGTATGCTCCAGATCCATAACTGGATGATTCTTATCAACTCACTTTAAAGGAAAAATAAAATAACAAGAGGAATAATTTTAGAAGAGGTGTGAAAAGAGGGTCATCATCATCTCTAATGAGAGACAGGGGTAGATTTGAATCTATAAAAGGTGAATCCTCTAATGCAAAAGGGCATGAAGATTCTGGTCAAAGTCGTGGTAACTACCAAAGAGGTAGGGGGTTTCAAAGGGAAGAGGTTATAATGGAGGATGTGGTTGGAATAGACCCAAAAGGTAATATACATGTTACAGATTTGGTGAAGATTATCAGAGAGCCTTTGAGTGTCCACACTAGCCTACACAAGATAGATGATGAGGAGAACAACCATGAGTAAATCTGGTTGAATTTGAAGAGGAAGAAGAAATGGAGGTTGTTTCAGACTTGGGTGAAACCCTCAAGATAAGGAGGGAAATGATTGTCCCAAGGAAGGAGAAAGAACATGATGTTGTTGGTGCTAATTCGTGGTTGTGAACAAATATATTTCAAATAAGATGCACCTCTAGAGGAAAGGTATGTAAAATTATTATTGATGGTGGTAGTTGTGAAAATATGGTTTTGAGTGTGATGGTTGATAAAATCAATCTGAAATGTGAGAAGCACCCATATCCCTATTATATATCATGGTTAAAGAAAGGGAATGAGGTAACCATAGATAAAAGATCCCTTATAAAGTTTTTGATTGGGAATACCTACAAGGATGAGGTGTGGTGTGATGTTATCCCAATGGATGCATGCCATATATTATTGGGGAGGCCTTGGCAATACGATAAGAAGGTTACACATGATGGAGGAAAAAATACATATACCTTTTGGAAGGATGGTGTAAAGGTGGTCTTGTTACCCTTCAAGGAAGAAGAGAAGAGTGAGGGCTTATTGGCTATAAAAGAGTTTGTTACGGAAATGGAAGAAGTTGGTTGGTGTTATGCACTGATGTCAAAGAAGGTGGAAATAGAGGAATTTAATATACATGTTGTTATGGAAAAGGTATTAAAAGAATACAAAGATGTCATACCAGATGAGCTACCAAATGGGTTACCTCTGAAGTGATATATTCAACACCATATTGATTTGATCCCAGGATCGGCCCTTCCAAACCAGGTAGCCTATTGGATAAGTCTAACATAGAGTGAAGATTTGAATAGACAAGTGACAGATCTAATACAGAAAGGATTAGTGAGAGAAAGCATGAGTCCATGTGAAGCTCTAGCTCTATTGACTCCAAAAAGTAGATATCTTAGAGAATGTGTGTAGACGGTAGGGTCATAAATAAGATCACAATTAAGTATCGGTTCCCAATTCCAATATTAGATGATATGATGGATGTGCTACATGGATCCTGATATTTTAGCAAGATTGACCTGTGGAGTGGGTACTACCAGATCCAGATCAGTGAAGGGGATGAATAGAAAACGTATTTCAAAACAAAAGAAAGGTTATACGAATGGATGATGATGCCATTTGGGCTATCTAATGTACCCAGTAAATTCATGAGGCTAATGAACAGAGTACTCCAAGAGTACAATGGTAATTTTTTTGTTGTCTATTTTGATGATATTCTGATATTCAGTAAGACAGTGGAAGAACACTTGTTACATATGAAATTGGTGTTAGAATTTTTACATAAAGAGAGTCTCTATGAAAACTTAAAGAAGTGTAAATTTCTTCAAAAAAGTAATTTTTTTGGGGTTTGTGATATTAGAGGATGGAGTGAGGATGGATGAGGAAAAAGTAAAGGCAATTTTAGAATGGCCTATTCCAAGGAATGTGACAGAGGTTTGTAGTTTTCATGGATTGGAAAAATTTTATAGGAAGTTCATCAAGAATTTCAATAGCATTATTGCACCCATAATAGAGTGTACAAAAGGGAGGGAGTATGTATGGACTAAGGCAGCAACAGATAGTTTTGAATTTTTGAAGAAGAAAGTGTCAGAAGCACCTGTTTTGGTATTGCTAGATTTTAGCAAGGTCTTGAGGTTGACTATGATGCCTCACATGTCGGGATTGGAGTTATACTGAGTCAAGAAGGATGACCTGTAGCATTCTTCAGTGAAAAGCTAAATGAAGTTAGGAGGAAATATTCTACTTATGATGTGGAATTTTATGCTATTGTTTAGGCATTAAGGCACTAGAGACATTACTTGGTAGCAAAGGAATTTGTACTCTTCACTGACCATGAAGCATTGAGGTATGTAAACACATAGAAGAAACTAAATAGTAGGCATGAAAAATGGGTTTCATTTTTGTAAGAATATACTTTTGTCTTAAATCATAAGTCAAGTAAGAAGAATCAAGTTGTTGATGCCTTGAGTCGGCGTGTAGAACTTTTGACAACAATGGAAAATGAAGTAGTAGGGTTTGAGGCAGTTAAGGAATTGTATGAAGGTGATCCAAATTTTGGTGATGTTGTGAGCCAACTTAAGGATCCTACAAGTAGGTAGTGGTTCTTCTGATTATTTGATGCAGGATAGTTATTTATTTAGGAGGAAAAATTGTACATCCTGCTAGTTCAATGAGAGAAAATATTATAAGAGAATTGCATAATGGGGGGTTGGCCGGACCCTTTGGTATAAGTAAAACAATTGCTCTTGTCGTAGAAAAGTATTATTGGCCAAAGGTAAAGAGGGATATAAGTAGGATTGTAGCAAGATGTAGAGTGCACTAATGGCTAAGGGCCATGCACAAAATCTTGGGTTGTATATGCTTATTACCTGTCCCTACAGGGGCCATGGGTTGATTTGAGTATGGATTTCGTGTTAGGACTTCCTAATACACAGCGAGGAATGATTCTATCTTTTTGTGGTTGATATGTTTTCTAAGATGACACATTTTATTTCTTGTAATACAACTAATGATGTTTACATAGTTGCATAAATGTTTTTTTAAGATGTGGTTAGATTGCATGGAGTTCCAAGAATGATCGCTTAAGCTCGGGACACAAATTTTTTGAGTCACTTTTGGAAGACTCTATGGAGGAAACTAGGGACATAGCTATAGTTTAGTAGTGCATACAGCCCCTAGATTGATGGGCAAACAAAAGTAGTGAACAAAAGCTTGGGAAATCTCCTACGTTGCATAGTTGGAGAAAAGCCAAAACAATGGGACTTAGCTTTACCACAAGTTGAGTTTGCATATAATAGCTCGGTAAACAAGTCAACAAGGAGGTCTCCTTTCCATATTGTATATGGTAGGAATCCCAAGGGGGTCCTAGATCTGATTGTGCTACCCGGTGAAGATAAAACTAGTGATGATGCGAAGCATTTGTAGAACACATTCTATAGCTACAGGATGAAGTGAGGGAAAACCTAAAAGTGAGTAATGCACAATATAAAGCAGATGCAAATTCAATAAGAGAGTAAGTATATTTGAAGAATAAGATATGGTGATGGTTCATCTTAGAAAGGAGAGGTTTCCAAAGGGACATATAATAAACTCAAGTATAAGAAGATTGGGTCATGTAGGATTTTGAAGAAAATGAGCGATAATGCCTACAAGGTGGAGCTACCGGAAAAATTTGTTATCTCGCCATTTTTAATGTTTCGACTTATATAATATTTCATTTCATGATCAAAATGTTGTAGAGGAGGAATAAATAAACTGGGAGCAACAGATGCTGAAGAAGAAAAAGGAAAGGGTAATGCGTGTCTTGAACCAAAAGTTAGTCACTACTAGACATGGGAGCTACAACAGATATTTGGTACATTGGAAATGTTTGCAGCAAGAATATAATACTTGTATTCCTCGGTAGGAATTGAAGAATATTTACAGTGCAAAATTAGATGAATTTCATCAATCGAATTTCCAAGAGCTGAATTCTTTTTTTCAACGGTGACAATGATGGAGGAGCATAACTTGCGGAGACCATAACTTTTGATTTGACCGTTGGATCATCTTGAAATTTTACAGGGTGGTAGATATACATTAGTACTATGTTGGGGTCCTTCATCTAGTGGCCTAAAATTGTTTCGAATGTTTTTTTCCTTTTGACTAGGTCTTAGAACTTTAATAACTTTTGTTGTACTTGTTAGAATAAGTCAAAATTTCATGTGAGCCTTAATTTATGAAGGCATATTTGGCACACAAATTTTGGGGCCCATCCGAGTTTGTTTTTCTAGTAGGAATTTTTGGCATTTTAGGGTTTTTAGAGTAGACGTGAAATAAAAGGAGGATTATAATGATGTAAAAGATTAGTGTGGATTCTAGAATGAGAAGAAATCTATTTTGAAACTCTTGGTTTTTATTTGCAAAGATTTTTATGTGTTTTGGAGGTATTTCAACCTCTTGCAACTGGATTCACATCACGTAATATTCACGATTTCCTTTACTTTTTCTCTAAATGCCTTTCTTTTCCATTAATCCAAAGCAAATTCATGCTACTACTAGTAGAAAATGTTGAATTACTCCTTAGTGTCTAATCTTTTCATATTATTGTTTACCAACTCCTCTAAAACCAATTAATTTTTTAAAAGTAATTCAATTTTTTAGAATACACAAAAGTTAAATCATATTTGCAAGAAATCCAACCATACGACTAGCTTTATGAAAAAAATTAAAAGGAAATTCGTTTAACAAAAACTTTAACTATAAAAGTGGGAAAAAAACATTAAAAAAAAATTCTAATTAAAATGACTACCATTAGTTATTATATTAATGACCAATATTGAATTATCTTCCCAATAATCCAACTCATAAATTTTAACAAGGTCTTATATTAAAACTCTAAACTAAAATTCTTATCAAGACCATATAAAAAAGGCGAGAAAAAGAAAACAATCCATTTAAGTTACTCATCAAAATCGAGAGCCACCCACTTTATGAGTGAAAGATCTATGCCTTAAGACTCCCATTAAAGAGAAATTAACTTTACTTTTACCTTACCTTTACAATAATTATTTGTACTTAAAAGCTTTCACTTTCGAAGCATCCATTTCAAAACTAATTATGTTGAATATGCTTCATTATCTATATCCAACCATATCGAATCCACTTTATTACAACAGCTATATTTATTTAAGATTTTCAAGATGCATATTTGTTGAATATACATTAGTATTCCAAGCATCTATTTGTGTTCAACAAATTATTTCAAAGTATATGATGTGACTCCCACTTGGCAAGACTTCCACCGAGATTGAGATTGAGAGTTTGAATATAGGATTTTGAATATACCTTTGAAATTCACGTATGATAAAGTGGACTTAAATTTAACCCCACATTTTAAAAAGACATTTACTAAGTATATATTTGGATTAAGAAATTGAATGTGTTTATGATAAATAATAATATGAATTTATTTGAGACATAAATAATTGATATTTTATTTTGTTTCGTTTTAGATTTTTTGAATTTTAATTTATTTATATATTATTTTGATTTGTTTATAATTAAGTAATTTTTTTAATGTATTTTTAAATAAAAAATATAAATTATGTCTTATGAAAGGAATTCAAAATGAATTATATTATTTATACACTTTATGATATTAAGAGTTATTATCATTATAATTGTTGAATATTGTTTTTTCTAGTTATAATAACAAATACATTCTTCAAGAGATTTTTGATGGGAAATTATTCAAATGTTTAGGATACAATAAAATCCATATTATATTACAAAAAGTCCACAACAACAAATGTACTAGATATTTTAGTGAAAAATCTATGTTTATGCAAAATATTCAAAATGAGTTACTATTGGTAGCTGATGGATGACTATTATACATATATAAAAGTATGTGATAAATGCAAATAATATAATAGTTTTTAATTTGTTTATAATTTATTATTAGTATTTTAATGCATTTTTATTCTCAAGAGTTCAAAATGTATTAAAATGAAATTTCACTTTAAAAATCTATAAAATTATAATATAAATTATGTTTTTTTATAAAGACTTCAAAATAAATTATATGATTTACATAGTTAAGTATATTAAGAGCTGCCATCATTATAATTATTAAATATATTTTTTTCTAGTTATAGTAAGCAATGCATTCTTTAAGATATTTTTTTGTGATAAGAAACTACTCAAACATCTATGACACAATGAAATCCATATTACATTACAAGAAGTCCACAATAATGTGTATTAGATATTTTAGTGGAAAATTAATTATTACATAAACTAGTCAAAAACAAATTAGTTTTAGAAAATGATGAAACAAAATTATTATACATATGTCAAAGTGTGTGATAAATGACAAATATATAATAACCTTAATCACGTCCATCACAAAAATTATAACCATATTTTTAGAACCATATTTTTAATAACCATAATTTTTCTATATATTCCAAATTATTTAAAAATATATAGATGTGACCCCCACTTCCCAAGACTTCCACCAAGAATGAGATAGTGATTGAGATTGAGTTTTTAATATATGATTATTTATGTTCTTTTAATATATGTTTATTTATATGTATCCTTTGAGTTTCATGTATGATAAAGTGGACTTAAATTTAACCAAACAATTTTTAAGAATAGTTATTTAATAAATTTTGGAAATCTAAAGAATTTTGGGTAAGCAATTGAATGTTTTTATGAGAAATAATAATATTGTGAGTATAATTTGAAAATACTTATAATATAAGCGAATTTATTTGAGACACATATAGTTAATATTTTATTTTAGATTTTGATTTACTTATATTATATTATTTTGATTCTTTTGTAATTAATTATTTTTATTATGAATTTTTATCATGAAGAGTTCAAGAATTATGAAGAAGGCTCTTTAATTACAAATAATATATAAAAATTATAAGTATAAATAATTTTTGTAAATGGAATTTAGAAAAAAACCTTATTTACACAATTCATCACATTAAGATCCA
This sequence comes from Taxus wallichiana var. yunnanensis, assembly GCA_018340775.1. Classification (NCBI taxonomy): domain Eukaryota; kingdom Viridiplantae; phylum Streptophyta; class Pinopsida; order Cupressales; family Taxaceae; genus Taxus; species Taxus wallichiana. Next base: position 222,490,486 of record CM031235.1, read on the forward strand.
TCATCATTATAATTTTTAAAAATAACATTTTTCTATTTATATTTATAAATGCACTCTCGAAGAGAATTTTTAACGAAATAGCTCTTCAAATGTTTAAGACATGATGAAACCCATACTATATTAGAAAAAGTATATAAAAAATAGTGTATTAGATATTTTAGTGGAAAATCTATGTTTATACAAAATATTCAAATCGTCTTATAATTGGAAGACAATGGAACAAGAATACTATGTATATGCCATTTTGAAGTGTGTGATAAATGCCACATATATAATAGACTTACTCACACCCATCACAAGAATTATAACCTTTTATTTTCCCAAGGCCATATTTTGAATGGGGATTCGACCAAGTCTAAAGAATTAATCCAACATCCTAGAAGGTCACAAGTTTATTATCACAACAACATAATATTATATAAAATGTGTTGAAGTTGCACCTCTTGAGTCCATAACAAGTGAGGATGTTTGCAAATTTCTCATGAAACATATTCTCACCAAATTTATACTACCACGCTTTATCATTAGTGATAATGATTTATCATTTAAAAATAAAATAATCTTTTTTTTTTTTTATAAATACAAGATCGAGATACATTATAAACATGATAACCCATAAGGGAACGATAAAGCAAAACCATGCAACATTATTATTATCTTGATATCTTATCCAATATGTAAATTATTAGCATAACCGAATACATTACACCTCATGGGCATTACTATGTATAAGTGTACATACTACTACGATGGAAATGCCTTATTCACTACTTTATAGGGAAAATATATTATTCCCCTTGAACTATAAATTCCTTCCTTAAGAGTATTATTGAATGTTATATAGAAATGAGACTCAAGTCATTACATAATTTTGTGGCATGGTTTATGTTGGCAGTATGTTGTCATTGATTTCTAAGGTATCATTGATGTTAAATAAACTAAGAATCATGAAATTTGATTGGCGTGTCTTATTGAGATTGCTTGGTCAAGTTGAGTTGCTTGGTTTTGGTGATGTTTTATGGTGTCTTGTAGAGGTATGAAAGTGGTAGGATGATGTTTTAATGGCTTCATGAAGTATTTTTAACATTTTTGTAGATTGGAAATAATGGAAAAGTGACGAGGAGGTCATCATGGAACAAGAAAAAATGTTTAAGAGGCCTAATTAGGTGGTAGAGTCAGCAGGCATGGTATGGTATCATGGATCGTACATGTATGTATGAGTTGGTTAAGCATGGAAAAATGATGGGGATCATATGGATGAGGTTTTGAGAAACTCATAAGTGTCTAAGAGTGTTGGTTAAGCTGTTTGGACTGTTTCCAATGTCTACACTAGACATATTCTCAATCCCTAGGTGACCAAATGAGATTGGTTGGAAATATTTCAACATGGAGATTGAAAGGTGTGCCTTATGGAAGGAAAATTAGGTAGTTATTGAGGTGTTGTACAATTCTCAATTCTTAAGGTTCATGTTTAAGAAGTATATTTCATTTCTACCTCTACCAAATTTTTGAAAGTGAGAAACCAAGGTCGACATGGACTATTTGATGCTCATTGGCACGTGTAAAATTTGTATGGTGGTCCAAGATATTCATGGTAGTTTGGGAATGGTCCTAATATTTCATTCCAATAATTATTTCAGATTTTAAGGGGCATACATTTATGAACAATCGTTAAGAAGCTAAGGTGGTCTTAAACCCTCCTTAAACCCTAGTTCAAAATCAATGGAGAATATATTCCTTGTAGTCAGTCAGAAAGGATTTTTGATCAAGGATGATAATTTGAGGTTGTAGAGGAATCTTATAGCTTTATCCTGGTGTAATTAAGGTGTCATGGTTATGTGTGGACCCCACAAAAGGTACATGTTTTTGAAAAAATTATGTTTTATCACAAGTGTTGCATTAGACCTATTGACTAATTTTTGTCGATGAATTATAGAGGCTATACTTCATGTATAGGGTAGTTTTAGATCATGGTTGATACTTTAGGAGGTATGTTGAAGTCCATTTTGCAAGATTTGTTTTTGGGGCTAAAATGGCGGTTTTAAGTCATTTAGTTGCAAATGTGTTTCTAGGCTTCTACTGGTCCAAGTGATGGTGTTGTGAGAATTTGGTAATGAACTTGAGGTCATGATATTTCTATTGATATATAATGTAATTTCATGGTTGAGGTGATTTGTAACTGATTTGAGTCTCACCTTTGAGGATTGGTTTTATAGGTCATAGACCTAGTGAAGATGATTGCTCCAAATGGTAGTGTCATTTCTTGAGATGATAGTGTAGAGGTGTAGAAGCGTTTTGGAGGTTTTTATTAGAATTAGAAAAAAATTATAACTGTATTTGATTTTTTAAGGTATTATTGGCTCAAGTAACTTGAATTTGGTGAGAGGGTAGTTTGGGTGCTTTAGGGCTTTTTGTGACCTAATAAAGATTTGAAGGTTCTAGATGATATTTCGACATAAGTGGTCTTATAAATGTTATTTTAAAGATTTTTAAATTTTTATTTATGATATGTGTCCTATGATGGCTACCCTAGATGAATTAGAAGCATAAGTCATGTTTATAAGAAAAGTGAAGAAGGCTTATTTGGTGGTAGAAAGAGAATGAGAAAGTGCGAGCTAGAGGGCTATTTGAAGGAGTGATGAAGGTTTTTGTGACCATCAAGAGAGAGAATAGAAGATGATATGATGTTATAGAGAGTGATAAGATGTTTGAAATATAGTTCATTAGGCATAATTATCTTGGTAGAGAATTGCTTTAGCGATTTAGCCTAAAGAGTAGAATTGAGGAAGGTAGAGAGAAAAGAGATTCATAATGTCATCATGAGTTTTCAGTGAAATATTTAAGAGGTTACAAAAAAATCTTGTGGATTTAGTTTTTTCCGAGTCATCTAGGGATTGGTGCCACCTTTTAGGGTTGGTTCTCTACTAAATCTAGGGTTTTGTGCTCGTTGTGGGGTTGGCGCCTCACTAAATCTAGGGGTTGGTTCTCCTTATTGGGTTCTTACTTAACTAGATTTAAATAAATACTATAATAAATATTTATTTGAATGGTTTTTCTTACCCTTGATATTTTCCCATTGAAATCTTGTGTACTTGTGTTATTTTGTTCTCATGGTGCATGCTCATGTGTTATGATTAATCATTTCTTAAGCTATATGTTGATGAATATTTGGTGAATGTGTTGAATAGTTGATGAATGTTAATTCTTAAGTAAATGAAAATTTTATTGTCCACATATTCACCCTCGGTGGTTGTTCTTTCAACAATTTGTATCAGAAAGCGTGGCCTCTAAGGAATGCTTATCGGGTTTGAGGTGATTTTTGAAGTGCAAGGATGGGAAAGCTATGGATTTTGTGGCCAAATTTTTCAATGAGCATATATGTGTCTCAAAAAGTGTCATGAGTAAAGAACGAAATGAATTTTTAAGTAGTATAAGTTATGTAAGTTCATTCAATGGATATTTATTTTCATACAATGGGTTTTTTTAATAGATCTTTACATTGTAGTCATCATTCCACATGGAGAAATAGTGCAAGAATCATATTAAAAGGAGCTAAGAAGGATATAAAATATTAGGTTGAAGTTTTTATAGTTGATCTCAAGTCAAAGGAAGAAGCCATAAAGACTAAAGAGAACGATTGTATCAAAAATGAATTTGAAATGAGGTTGATGAATGCATAGTTAAAGCAAGTATCCAATGATTTAAAACCTTTGAGAGGTTTAAGAAGATATATGTGGCTCTAGATTATGTTTTTAGTAGTCGAAAGTTTTAGGTGATAGAACATGCCTAGGTTGTCAGGGAGACCTAAAAGATGATGACATAATACAAGAATGTGTTGTTCAAATTAAGAAGGATGCTACAATGAAAATAAGAGATTTAAACATATTATACATCCTAATGCAATGTGGTATGAGAAGTATTGCAATGGATATTGTTATTCCGACTATTAGTTTGGTCATAGGGCTAGAGAATGTAGAAGGTTATTTAAAAGTAAGTTTTCATGGGATTATGCTAAGAGTCACATCTCATATCAGTCAAGAGGTAAGAGGGTTATTTGTTATAACTATCATAAAAGAGGTAATATTTTAGGTTTTTTATTTTGATTCATCAAGGAAAGTCAACAAAGTTAAAGCTACCAAATTAAAGAAGGTTGAAATCCTAAGTTAGTAAAAGAGTCTTATCATGAAAATGAGGCTCGAAGGAAAAATTAAAGGATGTGGAGCATTATATGAAGTTTTTGGCATGTGAATGGTGATTTCCCATTGATGTAAAATACGCATTAATTGAAAAGTAGAATGAAGGAGATAAATAGGAAACTTGGAGTGAATGTGACAAGGCATGACATGAGAACACTTGGTTGAGATTCAAATTCTTGAGAAGCTAGTGACTAGTATAGGCACAATGGTTATATAAGATCATGTCATATGATGTCGTAATCGGTTTAATAGGTATGTGATAAGGAAATACAGTCAACATGATGATTACAAGGGTGTATGAGTAGAATAAATGTGACTAGATCAGTATAGTAGGCCTAATCCTTAGGCCTAGTCAAAGCAAGATGACCTAAATTGGTGGATCTTGAAGGTAGGAGGGTGATAGATAAGCATGGTAGAGGTATGGGAAAATTTTGGAGGTTCTACATGATGAATAACATGACATGTTTATGAAATATGATTTCGATCAAGCTCATTTAGGCCTAGCTCAAGAATTTAGTGCAAGATTTGATGGATGTATGAAGAAAAACAAGCCATAATAGACCATCCCAAGAAAGATAATTGTGTAAGGACAATTTATAAATTTCTTATAAGATGTTACAATTCATACCTCATCTATTGGAGGCATGTTTGAGGTCCTATTCATGATTTTCCTTGAGGATAAACAAGATTAACATGTATAAACCATGATGGTTAAGGAAGTAGAGGTCTATTTATGAGAAAAATAGTCTTTCAACATGTGAAAAGGGATACTCCAGTGTTGTGGACCAAATTTTATACAAATGTGAAGAAAAAAATTGAAGCTATGAAGTTTTTAGTGCTACCTAGCTCCTAGAATGCTCTTACCTAGCTTGAAGGTCAACTTTGAAGAGCTCATTGGTATGTAAATTTTTTCAAAGTTTCCTAGATCTTTCATCAGAGCCAAGGCATGTAATCAAGATCATTCTAGAGTTAGAATGAGGAATATTAAAGGACTATCATTTATGAATGATCCTTAACTGTGTAAGTCATTCCAAACACTCACAAAACTCTCCCTTTAGAGAGATGGAGGAGAATTTAATATTTTGGGAATGAAATAATTCAAGAAATCTGATTTAGTGTCTTGGGAATGTATATGACTCCAATTAATTCATGTTGTTAGTATTTTTAGTTCCAAGTCAAGTGGTAAGGTACAATTTCAGCTCTGTTTTGTAAATATTTTATGGTATAGTCTTGCATAGTAGGATTCATGTTTAAAAATTTGATGTGATAGAATCATGGGATGATCCCCAACTAATCATGAAAATAAATATGTATGTACAACACCAATTTTTAATGAACAAGTTAAATCTAGGTGGTCTATTTCTAAAGGATTAAACATGCAAAACTAGACATGTACATTTGAAGATGTCTTGATGAAAAGGCATAATGTTGAGGTGAAATATGGTCATCGATAGTTGATACAAGTCCCATACAACATGTTTGAGAAAAAAATTGTTTGGTTGAAGTGGTTTTCTGTACTAGGCCTAATGGTCCACAAATATCTTTTTAGGACAATCAAGAACGTATGTGAAATGGACATGAAAACATTGATTTATCCATATAATTCATGCATATGAATGTTTTTAGATATAAATAAAGGTGGCATATGAAGTTTTCAATGCATTGGTTCATCTTGAAAGTGAATTTTTAGTCTTTGAAGCCATGCAAACAAGACTAGTTTTTGTGTCTTAAAAACCAAATTTAGGAGCCCTAGAGATGCAAGTACATTCTAGATAAAAACTTGAAATGATGTAAAATATAGACCTGATGAGATGCCCAAGGATTTTTTCCTTAGAGAAAACTGGAATATGATCCATGAATAAGAGTTTTTATGAATATCTTTCTCATTAGGTGAGACTGTTTTTGAATGCATACAAAGCCATCAAGACCTTATTCCAATAAGTGATGTATGATGTGAATGATGAATGATAGTGATACCCCAAGTGCATGGTGTTGTTGTAGACATATTTAAGTATTATATATCTTGATATTGGTGCATGACATGAATCTAAAAGTTTGTTGATTCAAAAAATTGAAGATTGTGTTGTAAAGCTCATACTTCTAGGTGTGCATGCAAGCTCTAATGGAGTCTTAAGGAGAAATGGTGAGTTTCATGGATTTTCAATTGTGTAGAGGAAAAGGAGAGGATTTTTGTAACTCATGAAAACCTTCATGACACTTGTTACCTTGCATGGTGTGCTAGAAGACAAGAAATAGTACGTTGAAGATGAAGACAAAAATTTCATTGCAGTTTTAAATGAAGAATGCAGATCTCAAATGTCGAGTAAGGTTGTAAGAAGATAAATTTTAGTTGTGCAGCAAGTTCAGATGTATGTTGGTGATCCAAAAAGATTCTATAACTTCCATGAAATTTATTTTAATGTCTGTAGTTGTAATTGTCTCCATTTTAGATGTATTTATTGGATAAAGACAAATTTTTGATGTCATCATCCTCCTTGCATGATTTGAAGGAAAAGGAAATGATGATTTTTGGAATTTGAATATTAAGAGCTTATAATATTCATGTATTTTAATTCTTGAATGTGTAAGTGAAGTTTTCGTTGATGACTATGGTCTTGAATGTGTGTAAACACATAAAATACGAGAAAAATTAACGTGCATGTATGAAGATCTTATGGCTGCAATTTTGCAGTAGTATGAATGCTTGAGAGAGGAGAGGTTTGAATGAGTCATCCAAGGTGAGAAGCATCATAAAAAATTTATGTGAAAGTGCTTTGAGTAATTTACTCGTAGGAGCATGAATAGGGAAAATGTTAGTGGTGAATATTCGTTAATTCATGAATATTCTAGTTTATTAAATTTTAATTTTGTGAATTTTGTGAGAGGGAGTAACCCCTGGTTTGCCAAAATTTTTTGGGTAAAAGTTAATTTTAGGGGTTATTTTCCATTCATGTGAAAGAGAAACTTACAAAATTCACCTTAATATTGTTGTTAGGTAGAATATGTTATGTTACTAGTGGTAACATAAACTAACAACATATATTATGTTGTTTTCCAGTAAAATACAAAATAGTTACCGTCTAGTAGAAAGAATAGACAAATTTATAAAAAAGTATGAGATTTATTTTTTCTTGGGCCATATTTTTGGAGGACAAATTTCTCATTCGAAAATCATTTTAACTACTAGCAATAAAAATTTCAAACAAAAATACCATACAAAATTAACAAAATTTGTATTTTTCCACAAAAATCACTTTTTTGTTTTTTTTTGTTTTCACCATTGTTTTTAGGAAAAATTTCTCCTCGAGCCGATTATTTTTGATAGATTTATCTTAAAAAAATTTACATGTATTTTGGATGACATCATACTATATATGTTGTCGATTGGTAGCATACAAATTGCTACAAGTCGACAACATATTAGTGTGAAAGTAAATTTTTCTACATTCGTCATTAGCGCGAAAGTCAATTTTCCTAGATTCGCCAATGAATTTTTACAAATTTTTTTTTGGGGGGTCATAAAATTTTTCAAAGTGAGCATGAATTGAGTAAAAGAGAGGTGAAATAGGAGAGGTGAAGAGTAGAATGATAACAGATGATTTAGAGGTTACACTTTTTTGAGTGAGAAAACTATATGAGAGTGTTAAAACCTTGTTATAAGTCTAAGTTGTTGCTTAGCAAATAGGGAGTTGAAGCTTCCTTGTAAGTTGTATCTTATAGAAGGTTAGTGGGTGCTTGATTGAATTTTTGGGAGTTGGATCTTCCATGCAAGTAGGAGATTGCTAAATATCAAGCGGGTGCTTGGTTAAAGTTTGGAGTTGTAGCTTCAAGTTTAGTGGATGCTCAACAGTTGAAATATTTGTAAACTTTATAGGACAATTTGTTCAAGCTAGTGCATTGATTTCAGTGGGTTTTCTCCTTAAAGGATTTCCCACATTAAAACTTGTGTTTATATGTGTTTTATGCTTAACATTGAAATATTTGTAAACTTTATAGACAATTTGTTCAAGCTAGTGCATTGATTTCAAAGTGGGTTTTCTCACTTAAAGGATTTCCCACATTTAAACTTGTGTTTATATGTGTTTTATTACTCTTTTCTCATGTTTTAAATTCATTAGTCTCTCATGTGTAATGGTAATCTAGATTGAATAACTTATTGGGTTTATTAAGATTTTTCAAAGTTTTGAGAAGCATTGATTCACCCCTAAACTTTGAGTGCTTGTTTTTTCCAACAAAACTATGATCCCGTAAAGTAACTAAAATTTGTATCAAGGTCAACAAAAAGACAGATTTGATGTAGACAAGACGAAGAAGGAGGAAATTAAGACATTCAAGCCTATTTATGATCTCTGTCAGACAATAAAAGAAGGTATGTTTTCCATAATTGAGAATAAGATAATGTTATAAGAGAATCATGTGTATTTGAAATCTATGCAAACAAAAGGAGGAGGAGAAGGATAAGATGGACATCAATTTTAAAGTTCCTAAGAACTAGGAGGTTATTAAAGTCATTCAATATGTCTCATGGTTGCAAGTTTGATTACAAGAAGATGGATATTTGAGAATCTCCTTAGTTTATGGTATTTTAGTTCCCTAAGTGATGTGAGGTGTCTCTCTAAGCTTGTTGAAGGAACTCATCTCTTAAGATAAGAGATAAGGTATGAAACATGTTGAGATAATGTTGAAAGAGGTTTCTAGTTATGAAGAAATGTATGTTTGATTTTTTTTTCACTTGTTCATGAAGTTTTATTGTTAGTTTTCATGTTTCAAGAAAATAAGGGATTCAAGAAGGTTGGGTAGTAGTATTTTTAGAAGAATAATGAAGGCTTTGTGAGTTAGAGTCGTTTAGGATTCAATCTTGTTATGTAAGGACTGTTAGGTTTCTTCAAGAGTTATATGTTGATTTTATGATATTTAAGTTGATTTAAAGGCATATAAGAAAGTAATAGACTACTTTTGAGGTGCTTCCAAAGGTTTGTATATACATTGAAGGTGAGTAGATAGTTTGAAGATATGATGATAGATGATGTGATTCAAGAAGGTATGATTGTATCTTTATTTGATCAATATCATTCACGAGGTTTTTTCATAGTCTTGGTGTCATGATGAAATGTTAGAAGTTATGCTATGAGTGATATATGCTCTTCCGGCCTGTAATGTTTTTAATTTAGTGAGACTATTCAAATAATGTAATAAGGTCCTTGAAGTAATTTTCTATGGCTCTGCAAGAAGATAGCGTATGATGTACTTACCTGAGATTTGAAAGAATTATGTGTATGACAACTTGTGTATTGAGGCATTAAATAAGTATTCAATGAGCATAAAGGCTTGAAAATGACATGATAAGACTATTTGAGAGGTTTGATACTCATATTTGAGCATATTCATGAAGTTGTAGCCAAAATGAAAAAAATGTTGCGGATACAATCATGAATATAATTAAAGGCATAATGAATGTTTATGAGTAGTGTTGAATCTCATGATTAGGATGATAGAACATGGTTAGATATGCGTATGTGTACACAATGATTTCAAACCTAGTTCATAGGGTTTAATAAGGTTGTACCATGATGAGTTATGAAACATGAAGGAAAAATGATTTGTAGTAATGCATGGCATGGATGTTCTCTATTCGGCATGAAGATCCAATATCCTCGTTAAAGTTCACCTAGTTTTTCTTAGACGATATGATGAAGTCTTTAAAGTTATTTGTATTAGTTATGAAGGAGTGTATGACTCAAGGAAGGTTAGTAAAATTTTTGAAGGTGAGCAGATTGGTTGAAATGAGAAAATCATGGTATTAGGGTAGCTTATTGGCTTTATCATTTGAAGTTCAAGTCATGGAATTATATCCCATCAAGAAGGTATTTGGATATTTCTATGATTATGTAGTATACATGCATGAAGCATTAGGTTACTTCATAGTTGAGGAGGACTATGAAGGTGAGTTACATTGGAAGGTTATAAAGATAATAGAGATATGTTCTAGAGAGGCGATTAACGTAAGAAATGGGTTATGATATTGGTGTCTAGGTTTGAGGGGGAGATGAGTAGTGATCCATCAGCCAATGAGGTGTATGACAGTTGTCAAAAAGTTAGAAGGATATGTGTAGGTAAATAAAACTCCATGAGCATGTTAGAAGGACTTCGATGGTATGTAGGGTCTTGAAAACAAGTATGAAGACTTGTTGGTACCTCGTGATAAACCTAGAGGAGTTGATGGTGTTATAAACATGGTGATAGTATTGTTGGAGTGCTTTCCATGATGAAATATATGATTCAGGGGGAGTCATCCAGTGTGTCCCCAACTCATTGATAGGTATAAATCTTAGTGAAAACATGTTTGAAGTCAACACGGTCATGAGATGCATGATGAGTTCAATTTATCTACATAAGCAAGGTAAGCACCCAATTATGTCATTTATCTATTGGTAGTATATATGTGTTGAGAAGTGTTATTGAAAGGTCCGAGATAAATTTTAAGGTATGAAAGTTTCTCACTTTTCTAAAGATCATGAAGGAATAAGAAAATAGGGAAGAAGAGGTCAAACGAATGTTAGTTTGTTTTGTTGATGTTACGAACCAAGTGGTTCACCTATTGTTTTGTCAAAATAAGAACTTGCAAGTATGTGTCTTTGTCATTAAAGTTTAAAAGGGGAGAATGAGTTGATGGCATGCAAATTACCTTAGGGGATATTGAGCTATTTGTGTTTACAATCAATGGTTTTCCATCAAACAAAGGGCGAGATTTTTGTTAATATTTTATCATTGAAATTAAAAGAGTGATTATGTAGGTGTTATAATTGATGTATGGGTATCATTGATGTCAAATAGAGTAAGAAACATGAAGGTTGTTTGGTAGTTTCTTGTTGATATTTTTGGTCAAGTTTAGTTACTTGGTCTTGGTGATGTTTTATGGAGTCTTGTAAAGGTATGGTAGTTGTAGGATTATGTTGTAATGGGTTAATGAACTATGTTGAAGGTTCTAGTAGACTAAAAAGAGTGGAAAAGTTTTGATGATTTATGAACATCATGTAGAGTGTTCGTTTGCTACGAAATTTCATATTGAGTATGTTGAGGAAGTGTTCATAAGGTCTTGGGTGGTCTGATGAGTGATTTGGGAGCATCATCTAGAGTATCTCAAATTCACACATTTTCATCAAGGGAATACTTGGAAGGTTAGGAGAGATCATTTTGAGAAGTTTGAACAATTTGAAACATCACCTAATTTTAATTTTTTTCTATCTTATGTTTTCCCTCCAAACAAAGTTAGAACCACTCTAACATCTAGGTTCTATAGTAAATATTCCCAATCCAAAGGTCATAAAAGCCAAGTCAAGAAAATGCAAGTGAAGCCTTTACAAAATATTATAAATTGTTTGGGTTATCAAATATAGTTTCATCCATATAATAAAATATCACTAGGTTGAGGACTATGTGTCGTTTGAGGCCTATTTGGAGTGGTTCTAGTGTATTTGGTATACACATTATACCTCAACCCAAACAATAACATTTTATAGGCATTTTTACCCATGAATGGTTTTGGAACATTTCAATTGATTATAGAGGGTTTCACACATTTGTGAGACCTAATATCTTAGAAAAATGCATATTCCAATCATTTTAAGATGGATATAAATTTGTATAGATCTCTTAGCATCTTAGATGAAACAACTAGATAGGGACTAAAATTTCAAATGGTCCACGTGAAAATAAACAATTTATTCCCAAAACACTATGCACTCCAAAATTAGATACAAAGTATTTGAAAGACATATATAGATACTCTATTTATCTATCACACTTAAATCAACTTCAAGACTAATAAAATAAATAAGTGCACTCTTTATTTCTCTCACATGCTTTACTCTATTTAACACATTTTATAATTAATATATCTTATAATTGCTATATAAATGTATATTTTGATTTGATTTTTAATTCTTAATTCATAGTTTGAATAAAAATCTTTCTTCTAACCCTAATGTGGAATTAAGTAAGTGAAGGAAGTTCTTCCTTTTCCGTAGGCTTTTTTTTTGGAAGTTCGATATTTTAGTGAATCTTCTTATACATCAAATACTTAACCTATTTTTGTCTAGTTTTCCTACACTAATTAGGATTTTTTACCAAACCTTTAGCTTCCAAAGGGATACTATTTTCTACTTGGTGGGTGATTCCATCCTAATTATAGGGTTTTTTAATCCTTTGTGCTATCATTTCTTTCTCATCTATAGTGTAACTCTTTTATGGAACTTAATTGAGGTTTTTATCTCTTCTCCCTCAAGCTGGTTTGGGATAGCATCACTTTAACCAATTCGATTCCTTTCCTCATCTTGAGGGAAATGAGATATATCTCTTCACTAAAATATCTATCTATAATAATTTTGTAAAGCCTCAATCCATTCCTACTTGTATCAATTTTCAATATTAGGTCATCCTCGTTACCACTTAATGCCAAAGTTCTTACATATAACATTTTGTCTCCTTTTCTCCTTGTTGTTAATATTGTTCTATCTACCACCCTTCCCACAATATTTTTGTAAGATTATATTCAGGTCCCAGTCCATACAATAAATATAAAATGAGGAAGGAAACCGACGGGGAAATCAATCTATTCCTCTATCACATTCTACTTTTTCTTCTATACCGAGTACCCCATCAAAGGATTTCGACATATTAGATCAATTGAGAAAATATATTGCTAATATATCCATTTTGGAATTACTCAAGTGATCACCTACTCAAAAATAAATTTAATATGAAGAATTATAGTCAAATAATCTCCCTACAAATACACAACCCTCTTCCAAAGTGCTTCTATCATGAACATATTCAAAAGCATGGATAGTTTTGTTTCTTTTTCTCCAAAAAAGTAACCTCTTAAGCATATAAGGATCAATGTATACACCTTCTCATTACCACATGGATTATTAGGTTTCCATTCAAGAGGGTACCAATTCATAATGTGAATGATTGCTTAGCTCCTTGTTCTCACAAGTGGGTATTTTCATGAGTGTTATTGATAATACTACTATTGTTGTTAAAGGATTTAATAATATATTTTGAACTCTAATTCATTACATCACTTGGGATGCACCATTAGGCCCTATAATGTTTCCTATCACATTTTTCATTATATAAAACAAATAACACATAAAATATATTTTTGTTTAAATTTTATTAATTATGTTCAAATATGAGTATAGTCATAATTTGTATAACATTATAGATAAAATAGGTGGAGAGAGTGACCTAGATAAATTAATTAAAATGGAAAGGGAAGGAGAAAAAATAAATAGATTAGGCCATGGATCCTAGGCACCGGGTTCAAAACATTAGAGAGTCTACATCTAATCAAGAGGAGAAAAATTTGATAAGTTTTTATTAATATTTGAACATAAATATTATTTTATTTTGTATCTTTTTTTTTCTTTTTTTTTTTTCATTTGTTTAATAAATTCAAATAGGAAACACACTTTGCTTTTTGAAAAAAATCTCTTAACCCTCTTCAAATTAGAGAGATACTTTAATAAAAATGATAATAGAAAAAGGATAGTGTTTATTTTTATGAAAAGATATTATATAATATTAAATGGATCATGATACAAGATTCTCTCAACAAAAAAATTAGGCGGTATGAGAGCAAATACCAAAGAAACAAAACTAAGATAAGAAAAGTAATAAAACAACCACAAACAACTAAAAACAAAAACATTCGAAGGAACATAAAACCCAAGAGAATCGAAGGACCCCGAGAGGTAAGGAAACAAAGCACCCCTTCTTCTCCTTATACTTCATGACAAATGTCCACGGAGCTTGCAGAGGATCCAATGCAAGTAGAGGGACCGGGTGAGGGCTATCTAGACCTAGGTTTGAAGTAGAAGACTCAGAGACATGTGACCACTTGGTATCACCGATAGCCGGGAAGTCTCAACACTCGTATTATAAAAAATTTTGGGGGAATCAGTAACTTTTGAATTTCTCCACCGTGTAAAGGAACATTGGGGGCTATATTTTGGAACCCTTTCCTAATTTATCGGAAGATGGTGCTTCTTGGTCCTTATAATGCTCCTCATTACTTTCCATATACGGAAAAGGACTTCTCCGTCCTCCCTTATTCGATGAATTCCTTTCACATATAATCTCATTCCCTTTAGGAAATCTACTTGTAAGTTCCTGGAAGTCAACATGGCCGACATCCAAACTTTTTGTTTTTGTAATATAGAATTTAGACATGTTGATGGTCTCTCGTGCATAGGAGGATATTATTAGGTATCCCTTCACTAAGGTCGATTTCAACAGAATTAGGTGTATGTTTTAAGTCCTTCCTCATCCCTATACCCTCCGAGCACTCAACAAATGCGGTGGTAGGTTTGGGAGACACACCCACACTAGAATCATAATGACAATATGAGTAATTGGGTTGAACATCAGATCCCATGATGTGAGGAATAAACCGGTGTTTCCCCAAAACTAGGGATCATCCGACAGACATTTTCTGCAATCCTCAAAATAAACCACAAATAATCCCTCTGAGAAAAAAGAAATAACACATTTGTTTGACAAGTTATCGGAGACCCACTGAGTGAGGGTTGAAGAAGTAGGCCACATTCCCTTAAATCTTACTATCATTGCTAACTAGGCCGAGAGAGGAGATGGGCGTGAATGTCCGGCATGCTCGAGACTAAGCTAAGGCATTTCTTCGACCAGATCCACAATATATGCCTCTGTTCGTCCGGTTGTTTGTGTTAAGAAATCATGTAGTGAGAGGAAAGAGGGCATAAATAACTTCCATATTATTTATTATTTACCTCTTCTGACCTCCTCGTCTCGATTATCCACCCTCCCCAACTTTTATCCATGCCCAAAATGTGATTTTTATTCTTATACGGTATGGAAAGAATGTTGATTTGGTTTGTCAATGAGGGGATGTTTGAAAAGTATAATACTTGATATATTTTTGAGTCATCTTCATTAAGTGATTAAACACCTAACAAAATCAAATTAATCAACCCATTGATTGGATCTAATTATCTAAAGGAAAAAATTGCATTGTGGTTATTGGTGAAATATTATGGACCAAACTTGGTTGATTAAAGAATAATTTCAATATTCTAGATGCCTTAGGAAATTATATAAAACAAAAATGTATTAAGGAGTGATGGCTGAATTGGTATATTTAATTTATATAATTTTGATTCTTTTGAATAATTTAATCTTAGTTTATTAAGTATCAATTATTGTTCATGAATAACTAATATATTTTGATTTAGATGTGTTTTTTTAGCATAGAGTGTTTAAACGTTGACCAACTAATGATGAAATTCAATACCTATAAATCCATAGCCTTTAGGAATATTTTTCTCAACATATATAATTTAATAAACTAATTTTATATAGAATTATTCACATGTTAATTATTTATGATTATTTTTTTATGTAGCTAATTATGTATAAATCTAATTTTAGTATATTTAATTACTTTTACTTTTCAAGTAAACCAACTATCATGTCCCACCATTTGATGATCACATAAGTGTGACACTTTGGAGGAAGGTTGGGAAACAATCCTAAGACACAACAAAATTTTAAAATTCATCTAAGTAAATATAAATTCAGCTTATTTTCCAAAACAAGTAGGTATTAAAATCAATATCTAATATTATGTTATATTATAACTTAATGGGTTCATGAGTTAAAAATTACAAGGTACTATTTTCTAACATAGTAATTTAAATATATTTATTATTATCTTATGTAAGTAACATTAGGTGCCTCTTATGTATGTTATTTATAAATATAATCCCATTTACAATTACTATTTTTAATTCTTTAAGACACTATACAATTTATTTGTTTTGTAGGAAAGAATAGATACACATGGTGATAATATTGAGGAGGAGCATGAGGATAATGTGGAGAAGGATGATAGGTATTGAAAATCTTAGTCATTTAAAAAAATCTCATTAAAGGGATATATAAATAAAAGGATATATGAATTATTGCATTTCAATAATTATATTGTTTACATATTTTTATAATGATTTTTTGGATATTTCACACATAATACGGTGTTATCTAATGTTGATTTTGAATTCAAGTTTCAAAAAATTCAAGTTCCCTAAATAAGTATTTTTCTTTCTCTAATATGTTTAATATATGTGCATTAATTTTTGGTAGTGTTGTTTATTTAGAGTTAATCTATCTATCAAATACATTGAAAGTACAATTATTAAATGTTATAAACAAACCAATCAACTAAAATGTATTTATATATGTATTGAAAACTAAATAATGCACTCTACACATTAATAAAATAATTTATAATTTATTTTTTAATATATTTTTAAAAAATTTCCCTTAAAAATAATCCTACCTCATATAGAATTTTAATCTTGAAGAAAAAAACATCTTTTGAAAAAACCAAAAAGATGTCACGATCCAGATATTCAAAAATTCTAATATTAAAGGATGATGCAAAAATTTGACGTAAAGTATGTCATGCAATTTATCCAAATAATTTTGCAGATCAATAGCTAAAATATTTCCCATTAGTGTTAGAACTCCTAACATAAACAAGTAAAAAAATCTACATCAAACCAAAAAAGATCTTCTTCCTTTATCGATGTTATCATTTCCACAACGCAAATTGTGATGCTATACAAAAATCTACAAGTGAAAGGATGAGAATTTGCAGATGGAAGTAAGCGTAGGATAAGAAGAATCAATGTATGAAGAGGAAATTGATGGGTGGTGGTAGGTTTCATATGAGCATGTAGCTACGGGGAGAAGGAACACTTAAAGGACAAGGGATGAAAACACCATGTTTTAATAAGTGATGGTGTGAATAGAATTATTAATGTTGGGTTCACCAAAATTTAGATATGGAAAGTGGTTTTACATTAACAATGCACTACAACTAACCACATGGATTGCAAATTAAATCCTATAAACATATATAGTCAATAAATTCTTACCTAATAGTAAATTCTAATTCAATAGTAATAAATCAGTCATAATCTTATTTATCTTGGTGTAATTGATCTTCCTTTTTCAATTATTCATTTTTTTTTTATAATGCTATCTCTTGGATGTACCACCTAAGGAAGGATCCTTCTCATGGAAAAATAAATGTTTATTTCAGTAATTTTTAATCTTCGAATATTTTTCTAATAGATGCATGGTTGATGGAATGAAAATCCTTAATGCATCTAGTTCTAATAATTATCTTAATATGGGGGTGTGGGTTGTGGGATTCAAATATCATTCAAGTTTGAGAATATGTGGCTTTGTAACCTAGACTTCCCAAAACTAGTAGAAGGTTGGTGGAAGATCTTCTCAAAATTAGTAGGCTCAAAATCCTTTTGGATCATCAATACTCTTAAATATTTGAAAATTTTCATCAAAGGATAAATCAAAATGTAATTTTAGGAACGTTTAAGGAGGAATGCATTTAACAACTTAGAATTACATTTTTATAGATTGACATAGTCATTACTCGAGAGGAAAAAATGTTATTAATCCTCCTCCATGAAATAATGAAAGGGAAGAGATATACTAGAGGAAAAATTAGAGGGAAACCTAGCTTGAGAAAAGATACAAAAATATGACATTGCACACAAGAAAATCAATAAGATAAGAATACATATTATCTTTAAAATTTTTAGCTAGAAACACTTAAGAAAGTTCGCACAAGAGCTAAGAACTACTTTGAAAATTTTTTGAATCTAAAAGGGAGGCATTTACTATAGAAATAAATGAATTTTTCTAAGACATTGCAAAATTATTTATTCTAAATATGGATTAGAGATTATATTATCTCTTCCATATGGAAGAAGTTAAGGTGTTGATGATTGCAATGGATGGTGACAAAGAACCAAAACGTGACTAGTTTCCAACATCTTTCTACAAAACATTTTGGGATAGGAGGGAAAGTCATAATAGTTATAAATGAAGAAAGATACTTAATGAAGATCCTAGAGATCATTTATTACAAATTCATTATCCTCATCCCTTTAAAAGAATCAATTTCTTTATTATTATATTTACCTGATTTGTAATACTCTTTATAAAAATACTCACCAAAAATGTTGTAGGAGATTATAATAAATCATACTACATCTTATATCCTATGAAAATGGTGGTATTTTGGAAGGGAATCATATACTAAATGACGTGATCTTAGCACATAAATTAATGTACTCACTTATGATTACCAAAAATATATTAAATATTATCAAACTAGATGATGCATATGTGGTTAGGATGCTCAATGAGGAGACACATTAGAATACAAAAGCCTCATAATCTAGTGAAGAAAATATACACTGAGATAACCTATATTTGAATTCAATAAAAGAAAAGATGTCAACAAGATTTATTAATATACTTAGAGGAAACACACACACACACACACAAGCGTGTGTGCACATGTGCACACTCACACAAATCATAAACTATACATATGGTTCAAGCTATATCATTGCTCTACTTTGAAACTCAAGCTCACGTTACGAGTTCTATCTATGATTGGCGCTAAGTTCCTCAACATGAAAATATTATTTCTTAAATAAATTGGGATATTTTTATATACTTATACAAGACACCAAATGCAACATTGAAATTAGTTAAAAAAATATAAAAATTAAGGAGAAATAAGAAGTTAAGTCCCAAAGGACCCAACATAAGACTTTTTCACCTTTTCCACAATTTTCACACTTCAAATAAAAGCTTTAAGTGATTCATGGAATCCAAAAAAATTGCAGTATTACACACTTGTATAAATTACTTTATGGCATCAAGAAAACATGTTTTAGTGTTTGATGGCATCATATTTTAATTTTTGTCTTCAAGACAAAATATTAGTATTACACGGCTTCTCATGGGATTATGTGGCTTTTGTGATATTTTTAACCTAAAATAACCTTTGCAACTTTAGTAGTGTTGCACAACTTCAACTAGTACTCAAAAAATATGTCAACAATAAAAATGCTTCATAATCATGTGGGGTCACTTATGATTTTTTTCCAAAACATGTGAGATTATGAGATTCTAAATATTTCCCCTAATGTTTAGTATATATCACTATATAATCCCATTATTGGGAGCCTTTTTTGCAATAATAATTTCATTTATATCAATATATTGATACAAAATATCTATATAAAAATACCCCATGTATGATTGCATGTGTTATATACCACCTTATCATAACCCCCATATTGACAATGCAACCTGTAAATAATATAAAAGATAACTAAATAAAAAAATTATTCCATTCGAATGAACTAGGTTTTGGTTGATACAGGATAACCTATCGAGAGAAAATTTTAAGGAATCCACACTGAAAAAAGTATAGAGATCGTGGCAAATATGGTTAGAACTAGATTTTTCGGGTTGGTGAATTATATATAATCAATGTTTGTGGCATTGGTGAAATATAATATTTGTTTAAAGGATATTGTATGTGGAGTTGCGAATCAAGGATAATTCATTGGCACATGAATGATATTTCTTTCACAAAATGTATTTTAAGTCCAAATGAAGGTCTGTCACATGTTCCCCTAACTGTCACTCTACCTTTCCTAACGGCGAACCTAAAATAATATAGAATTGGTTCGTTCTATGGGTTGGGAGTCCAAAAATTCCTTTTCCTTGAGGATTCCTATAATCTTACCACATATCCATCCGATATCAAATTATCATTATTGGGGCCCATTTGCATACCTTTATGCCTAGGTTCCCGGAATGGGTGACACTTTTCGCTCCTCATGTGTTGAGGATTATCAAAAGTTTTAGCAACTTCCTAGGTAGTTAGCGGAGTCTTTTAAATTTGGTGGGTATTTTAAAGGTTTAACAACTTATAATCTAGATCTATGTGTGTGTGTGTCTATATATATATATGAAAAATTTAATCAAATTTCAAAAAAATACTAAACATGTCAATGAATGAGACAAAATGAATAGGAAGTTTCCATATATTTCTCGAAGTGTTCCAAGTATGTTTTAAAATCCCAACCCATCTATTACGTGACAATTCAATAAAAGTATATTTTGGGGTTGAATATCCATTGGATTTTCACATGGGAATTTTTTTATGGAATTTTGGGCAAAATGTGGTCACTTCCATGGTCGTAAAAATAGCCAAATTCATATTCTACAATTACAACTTTTATCCAAATTACGAATATATTGAATTTATTAGGTCAAGTGGAATATTAAAAAATCACACCGTTAATGCTAAGGGAAATGTATGCTACAAAAATAAATTAAATAATAAAAAATGAAGAAAAAAAAAAATAGCTGCATAATTTAAGACAAAAAACACATGAATGGACTTCAATATGTTATATCCTCATGTGTTTTTATGCCTATGATGTACCCTTCAATATTAAATGCATGCTTCTAGAGGACCTATATACATTCGATGTGCAAATATCTCACATTGTTTGATTCAACAAATTAAATTGCTCTTTAAATAATATACGTGGAATGCCTTCCTCTTTTTTAAGACGCTTTTTATTCCAATTGAATTAATGTTGGCTCTAGAACTTGGAGTCTCTTTCTCTTTGCTAGATATGTGATTCCATAAAGAAAGCTGCTACACTCTTAAATATATGCATTAGTTCCATAATATTCCTAGATAATAAATTCGCCTTGATATGAGAGACTATAGAATATAGATAGTTCTTCATTCCTTTGGGCATTTCAATTATGTGGCTAATTTCAGATAGCCACACACAATCTCTACAAAAATATGGAGGAATATCTATATTTTTGCATGATTATGTGAAGGATTTAGACCAATCCCTAGGTGAATTTTTTTATGAGGGTTTCTAATATTGGGTTTTCTATCACAATTAATTTTCTTTTCACCATGGTACTTGTGCTCCATTAGCAAGAAAATTTTATGGAATTTGTATACAACCTTTCCGAGCTCTTTGGATGACCTTCCACATACTTGATCTTTGTACCTTGGAAAATAATAACTTTATTTCGGTGAGAGACCTACACATATGAGTGATTAAAAATTTTAGTGTATAATGCAAATAAGCACACACACACACACACATATTGTTTTTCAAAATTTAACACATGATAAATAATTTAACAAATATCCATCCCAAGAAGATCATGAATAGTCAAGCATAAGATACCATAACAAGTAAACTATCTCGACAAATGGGTTTTGAAAGGTCATACATTATAATGTCATTCAAGAATGCTTACAAATGATCAATTAAAGGTTCAAGGTATACATACATATATTTTAGTTGTGTTTACTAGGAACTAATAATTACAATATTATATTCTCCTTTGGAATCATCAACCATGGAGGAATATTATACTTTTCAAGTAATACTATTAAAAAAGAGTAGCTAGTTAACATACGAGAAAAGGGGACAACACAATACATTTCCAAAATATTCTTGTGATGCCAATGCATTAACTCTATAAGTGACTTGCAATGGAAAATACACATGACCATAGGAATTAATGGAAAATTTTCACAATACCTTATTTGGAATGGTGAGGCATCGACTCCTTTTTGAAATTGTGGTGCCCCAAAATTGGGACAACTAACCTAATTCTCACAATCCTTCCTAATAGAATGCAATCATTTATTCATACATTCTAATTGAAATATAAACCCCATAAATTTTATAACTATTTTTGTACCTCTTTAAATGATGAGGTAAGTGTGTTCATTTCTAGAAACAAATTATTTTTGAGTAGGTTACAAGAAAAACACACATAAGGAAAATCCAATATAGTGTAAAAGATACATGAAATATATATCAAATGTAAAATATATAATTACAAAAATATTTTCTAACCCCAGTAAATAATTCACACTAATTTTTTACCAACCAAACCTTTTATCAAGTCCATAAACATTAATATAGCACTCAAAAATGATGTTTTAAACTCTCACGGTGTAAAACAAGACTTTAACCAAATTAAAAAGTAATCCTTCCTTGTTCTTGATCCTAGTATTCATCATCATCATCCTATTGTTAATCATTATAATAATGATCATAACAAGCATGATCATGATCATCGGGATAAAATAAATGACTACATCTTGGTTTTGTTGTTGAGACCTCTTTTCGAAGTTGTAGTGGGAAATGACATACATCATGATCTGTATAATGAGTAATGACAAAATGTTTAACTTTGGAAAGTGTTGAATCATGGTTCAAGAGCACAGAGGATGAATTTGCTTAGAGATTCAGCACTAGACCTAAGTTTGATGCACGTAGATGGGTAGAAGAGAACCTCTACCATGATTTGTATGAAACTTTTTTCTACTGCTTCCTAGTAGAACTATATGAATGGCTCTCAACATATGCATCTAGATCAAGCTGGTATTCTAGATCGTGCGCATGGACCCAAGAAGAATACCAAAGGCTACAGGATGCAGATCTGACGTGGACTCATGTTGTGGATCATTGGTGGGAGGGTGTGTTAGCTAGCTACACTCTGGAGTATGCTATTTCCACATATTATTTCCTGAAAGTTGCTGAGTTTGAATTTCTGTGGGAGCCCAGAGGATCATTTCTACGTGTTATCCCTCTAGCAATGAAGATCTTGATTGTTACTTTGAGTTTAGAGGCATTTCCAATGGCCGGCTAAACCATTCTAAGCATTGGGTGAGGGAGCTAGGGTGGAGGAAGATGGCAGATATTATGACGAGAGAAGGAAAGGGAGGAGAGACAGCTCAAGTATAGTGAAGCACGTGAAAGGGAGATTGCTAGATGACATGAAGCTGCAAGTGTGATGGATCTATGGAGGCAGACGTTGCGTGAAGGAGTTGAGGTTCACGCAGAGGATGTGGAACCTAAGAAGTCTGTGCTACCCCATCTTGGCGTAAGAGAGACCCCTTCAAATTATGATGAGAGTTTTTTGAACAAAGAGAGAAGAGTCAATGGCATATATTTGAACCCACCTGATGTTGAACCACAGGGCTTTGTTTTCCAGATCAAGGAAGGAGTATCATTTACCCCGGTTGGTATCGGTGGAAGTGACAAATTTGCACAGGAAGTACAATATGATAGTTCCCACTTCCATGGCTACACATATTCTAGTATTTGGAGGATTATTTTGAAAAAGATCAAGTATACAAGCCTTTGGTCTCACGTCCGGGAGTGGTGCGAGGTATAATAGTGGTAGTGGAGCATTATCACGAGACTCTCGGGACACGATTCGGTGGAACCTTGGGGACACTTGGCACGAATACTAAAGGACCTAGTGGTTACGGTGGATCTCTTTGGGTCGGGAGCGATAGGACCTAGTGGACATAGTGGTTACGGTGGATCACGGTAGCTCGGGAGGCACAACACTTGGTGGACTGGTGGATCTTGTGGCGGAGGAAACACTTTGGAGGAAACCAAGTCTTTGGCTAAGGAGGACAAGGGCCCCACCACCCCCTCAAGTATTCTTTGAGATGTATTTACATTTTCCAGATTATAGAGGTATTGAAGATGCTGCAGAACATGTTCACAAGTGTGAGCTGCTATGGCGCACAAAGGGGATCAAAACCTCGGAGCGGAAGGCTAGTCAATTTGCAACAATGTTGCAGGGGTGCACACATAGCTGGTATAGGAAATATGACCCTCATCAAATGGTGGTGGATTATATTGCTTTAAAGAACAACTTCTTGGTAGAATTCACATCCCTGAGTTTGAATAGAAGAGCATCAACACCCTGAAGGAGATTCAATAGGGAATGACAGAGAATGTGCGGGAGTATGATGTATGCTTTAAAACTCTCTTGTCTAAGTTATCATATGATATTCACCCTTCACAGCATGCTCAGTGGTTTTTTGGAGGATTGATCACACCTTTTAGAAGGGCCTTATCTTATAGAACTTTTATAGACCCATGCTAGGTGTTGGAATCTACTCTATGTGCCAAGGTTCTTAGTAGTGTTGATACTTGGTGTTAGCCCATTTACTGGAGGCTCAAATTGCTGCTATGGCTAGCGGTGGTGAAGTTATCTGTGAACTCAGCCCATGAGACTCGTAGTGGTTTATGGTGTACAGATTGTGAGGTGGAGGGGCATGCCAAGGATAGTTTCCCCTAGAGGATAGTATGTGCCGTGACAGTAGACTGTGAAATTTGTCATGGGGACCATGATGCAAGTAGATGCCCCTTGTTACAGTGCACAATTCGGAAGAATGTTTCTTACTACTATAAGATCTGCACCTCTACAACCCATGATACTAAGGATTGTAGGCTCATCGATCAGATCCATGAGGCCATTGATCATGGGGTGCGCCAAACTAGCATTGTCAGTAGTTCTACGAGGTGATGATCACCATTATGAAGAGCGCGCAGATGGAGGCACGCGCGGAAGGGGATTTCACGAGAGGATTACGTGTGGTAACTAACTGAGAGGAGGAAGAATTGATTTCCTATGTGGAACCTATTTTAGCGGGTCTACATAACATTACAAATGAGAGTGCCACGACCTATTACGGTGCTCATGGTGTGGGAAGAAACACAAGTACGAGGAGTTCCCTGAGTTATTTGAGCACATTAATCAGCAACACCAAAAATACAAGGGCACTGCAATGGTAAGCATTAAGAAGATAGACACACAATGGATGTCATAGGTGACATGTGATGTAGGCTTGGAACTGTTTTAAGTAACAAAGAGCAGAGGCCGCACGTTCAAAGGAAATACCAAGGAAGATGACCTTGGTTTCAAGAGAGGAAGTAGTTCATGGGAAGTACCCAGACCTGCGCATCAAAAGGAAGTGTATCAAGATACCATGGATGTCATTCGGAGTTTACAAGGATAAATCTAGTGTCTAAAGGAGTAGTCCAGGAGGGAGGAGCAAAGGAGGAAGGTTGAGGCACCAAGAGATGACATGGATGAGGTTAGGGAAGTATATAAAATGCTAAGGCAAGAGAATGATATTCCCTTGCTAGGGGAATGGTTGAGGGAGAAAGTACCATGCACTGTGAGGAGAGAACAAGAGGAAGGTTTTCATGCAAACCTTCCCCCTCACAACCTTGACTATGACAAAGAGATCACATTGGATGCAGTCGTAGATGGATGGCTCCTTAGTAATATCCTCATTGACATAGGTGCGGGAGTCAATGTTCTATCTTTGTATGCATGGCATCAGATGGGGAGACCTGCATTATAGCCATCCTCAAATGTGATGTATATGGCAAAAATATGAATGAAATGCCCATCGGTGTCTTAAAGGATGTAACTATCACTATCCAAGGAGCTAAGTTTACTAGGGACTTTGAAGTCTTGGCGCTCACCGAGGAAGACAATTTCCTAGCACTACTTGGGTGCCCATGGTGTTACAAGAACAATGCAGACCTTCGGTTCAACAAGGGGTACATTAGCTTTGAAAATAAGGAGGAATGGGTCATTATACCTCTAGGCTGATGGGAATTCAACACCCTATACTGAAACTTTGGGGGAAGAGGTCCTGGATAGGATATATGTGTGCTCAATCAAGGATCTAGAGATAATCCATCCTATTGATGGATTTATCTAGTTTGAGGATGCTCAGTCAGTAAGTGACACCACCAATCTAGCATGTGATAATTGGGTGCATAGGACTTATGAATTGATTGGATGATAGTTGAGAGGATCAGTAACAAAAGTAACAAAGGCACGTATAGTCTAGTGCCTAGGAGGAAAAGATCTACCTAAGTATTCAGGAGGGGCCTTTCATGAGATCTTTTTGCAGGATATGGAAACTCAGTGGAAGGAGGAGAAGGAACGAAGGGGGATGTTAACTTATGTCCTTCTCAAAGACAAAGGGCACGGTGGTAGGCTACACATGAGGAGATCCTTTAAGAATGGTGTGAGATGATAATTTCTCTCTCTGTCAAGTTTTCTAGAAAAACGTGCCCACCACCATCAAGGACTACCATGGGAAGGAGTCTACCTCTTTCCATATCCGAGGATTGTGGCAGAGGTCTGCGGAGAGAAAGCACGGAATTTTTGCCACCATCCCTTTTGGTACACAAGTTGTATTCTACACTGTAGGGTTACACACATGCATGGTACATACATTCTGAGACATGCCGCCAAATAAGAAATTGGCAAGAGCTAGCAACTGACCTCATTCAAACATTTGAGTACCGAAGTACCAATCCATCAATTGATAAGGCATTACAGGTTGTTAAGCACCTTACCATGGGGGATAGTGCCATGGCAGAAGATAGGCTGTTGGAACTGCTAGGTGGACCAGGTTTGGAGGTGCACTTTGAAGAAGAGGAAGAAGAAGCAAGAAGAGATCTAGCTTGAGCGCGCATGCTTGGAAAAGGAGAAAGGGAAATTAGTATATGTTATTGATGTGGAGGAATTAGAGAGCTTGGATGTTAACCATTCCGTAGGGATGCACGAGGTAGTGGATAGTGTTGATGCTTGTATGCACCTACCATTATCCCTTAAAGACAAAGAAGGTTAACATCGGCTCAGGAGAAGAACCTAAGGAAGCTATTATTAGAGATTACTGGTCAGAGAAGGAGGTCTCTAAGATCATTGATCTTTTACATGAATTTGAGGATTTATTCCCGCATGGGTACCATGAGCTCAAAGGCGTCCACCATTCCTTGGGGGAGATGAGGATAAAGCTGAAGGACTGTACACACCCAGTCAGGAAGAGACCCTACCAGATGAATCCCAATTTGTGCATAAAGGTAAAGGAAGAGATAGACAAAATGATAGATTCTAGGATCATTGAAGTTGTTGAAGAATCAGAATGGATAAGTCTGATGGTAATAAGCATTAAGAAGGATGGGCGGAATAGGATCTGTGTAGATTATAGGGAGCTAAATGCAATGTGTGTCATCGATCCTTTTCCAACCCCCTTCACTAGAGAAATTTTTGAGGGAGTTGTTTGGGCATGAAATCTATTCCTTTACGGATGGATTATCGGGGTACCTCCAAGTCCGGATTGTAAAGGAAGACCAAGAGAAGAAAAATTTCGCCACTGAATGGGGAATTTTTGCATACACGGTCATGCCCTTTGGTTGAAGAATGCACCTGCTATTTTCTTACACATAGTGTTACAGGCGTTCAGGACTTCATCCACAAATTTCTTGGTCTATTTGGATGATTGGACAGTGTATGGGCTAGTGAAAGACCATTGTGATATCTTGAGGCTGATGTTTGAGAGGTGTCGACGAGTTAAGGATATCCCTCAACAATAAAAATGTTTATTTGCTACACCCTTTAGGACTTTATTTGAGCATATCATATGTAAGGAGGGCTTACCAGTAGATCTTGCCAAAGTTGCAGTTATTGTGGGATTGGGGGAGCCTACTAGCCAGAGCGTAGTGCGTGGATTTCTTGGGCATATGGGTTATTACAAGAAATTCATCAAGGGGTATGCCAAGATCTCGCACCTCTAGAATAATTTCTCAGACATAAAAGTGCCTTCCATTGGGGAGAGGCGCAGTGAAGGCATTTGACACATTAAAGGATAGGCTTGTCACCGTGCCTATATTACGTTTTCCCTCTTGGGACAAGCCCTTCCATGTTCATGTAGATGCCTCAGGAACCACCATTGGAGCAGTGCTTGCATAGCCAGGTGAAGGAATTTTTGATCATCCTCTGTGTTTTGCAAGTAGGAAGTTGACACCAACAGAGTAGAATTACACTACGACTAAGCATGAAGCATTGTCAATGATCTACGTGCTTTTCAAGTTTAGATAGTATCTGCTGGCAACACCCTTTGTATTTTACACCGACCACATGGCATTAAAGTACTTGGTGAACAAGCTATTCTATAAGGGCACATATGTCGGTGGGTGCTATTATTTCAAGAGTTTGAGTTTACGGTAGTTGTGAAGCCTAGAAAGAGTAATTGTGGACCTGATCATCTATCAAGAATTGATTTAGGGGAGGATGCATAGAGTATTGAAGAGACTATGCCAGATGCATAATTGTTTAGGTTGCAGTGTGCACCCTCATATTTGGAGGAGATTACAGTATTCCTAAAGGAAGGTGTGGCGCTGGAAGGGATGAAGGCATTATATGCGATATGCACTACATGTTGATCAGTGGGGACTTATACAAGTTAGGGCATGATGAATTTTTACACAGTGTGTACTAGAGCATGAGTGCCTCACCATCATAGAGGAAGCACACGAAGGAAGTGTGGGTGGACATTATACAAGTGACACCACCGCGCGTAAAATTCTAATGGCAGGATTATGGTGGGGAAACTCTGTATAAGGATTGCAAGGACTATTGTAAAGCGTGTGAGCATTGTCAACCCATTGGCAAACCAGAAAGAGAGATGAAATGCCTTTTTGAGCTATCCCTAGCGCTAAAACTTTTGAGAAATGGACAATAGACTTTGTAAGCCCTATTGCACCATCAGTGTGTAGGACCGGATCATGCTATGTAATCACTTGCATGGACTATTTGACAAGGTGGGCAAAGGCAGCCCCAACTAAAGACTACACAATAGCCACATCAACAAGATTTTTGTGGGAGAAAATTATCATTAGGTATGGATGTCCTTTAATTTTAACCAGTGATAGGAGTACACATTTCTTAAATGAGATCGTGAGGATCCTGTTAGTAGAGTTCATGGTAGCTCATCACAAGACTACCCCTTATCACCCATAAGCAAATGGAACATGGAAGCATTTAACAAAATAGTGAGTCACACCCTGACCAAAATTTGTGATGTCATAACACAATATTAAGATGACAAGGTATCAGCCATATTATGGGCTTACAAGACAATTTATAAAAGGTTGAACAAAGTCACACGTTTCAATTTGTGTTTGACACGGAAGTGGTTTTTTCGGTTGAATTCATGTTACCTTCTCTAAGAATATTACGCATAGGAGGGTTGGCTAATGAGAAAGTTCTGGAAGAGATAATTAATTAACTAATGAAGTTGGATGAAAGAAGATCACTCGCCAGGTGGAGCCAAACAATAGAAAAAACAAAGAAAAAATCATGGCATGATCGCCACATTAGAAACAAGAAGTTTGAGGTTTGATAGATGTTCTTACTGTATGATTCTATGTTTTTGTGCCATCCTAGGAAGTTGAAGGTCCATTGGTTAGGTCCCTATAAAATCTTGTACATCCTTGATTGAGTGCGTGCTAGTTACAAGTGCTGGATGGAACGAAATTGCCTGGACACTTCAATGGGAGTAGGTGAAGCCCTACTATAAATAAGTCTTCTTGGTGTTTATAAATAAGGTAGTTTTTCCAGTTAATTTAGAATTTCCTTTATGAATTTATTTTCTTGTGTTTCCCTTTCATGTTGTTGTTTTGTTTTGCACCTTGGGCGCTGGTAACCTTATTAATTTGAGGATTTTTGTGTGCAAAGGACCATGCATTCATTTTAGTGTGGGGTGGAGTGATGTGAAGGAGAGCATGGGTAAAGTGCCAAGGAATTTTGTGTTGAAAATCCTAGTTGAATGGCCCTATTGAAGGAGGTGCATGGAAAGAAAAGATGGAAAAGGATGGTTGGTGTCAAGATAAGGCTACTTTCAGATCCCATGTACAAAGGAGGAAAAAGCACATAAGCAACATGAGGTAGGCGAGAAAAATTAGGACAGAAGAAGTGCCTCAATGCCGGTGATGCATGCATAAGATTCTCCTATCTAGATGGATTGGTTGTATTCTAGAAGGTTGGAAGATTGCCTGCATAGGTTTGGGCGCGTGAGTTAAAGTGCTAAAGTCAGACTTTGTTTGAAAAATCTGCATTAAACGTGAAAAGTACGGTGGTAGGTGAAGTAGCATTTAATGCTTAAAATAGAAAAAACTATAAATAAAGGGTCAAGGCATTTCATTATTCACTTTACGTATAAGGAGAAATAAGAAATTTTTGCATCTTTGCAAACTAGGGCATCCAAAACCGATTCATGTAAAGGAAAATTTGAAGAGATTGAGTGTGAGTAACTAGTTTAGATCTGTGAACCGAAGGAAGGGATTTCATGGGCGTAAGAGAAGTGGTGAGAAGGTGTCATCTTGTGAAGGGATTATCCCAGCTAGGGTTTGAAGAACTAGGGCACGAGTTTAAGGAGTTTTCTTCACAAATTCGAGATCTAAGGTGGGAAAGAGTGGAAGAACAGAGTTACAAGAAGTGATTGAAGTAAGAAGAGGACCTAGACAATGGCACCCAAGAAACCAGTTAGCACACCTAAGAAGGGAAAGGGCAAGGGAAAGGGAAAACAACAAGAAACTAATGCACATATAAATGAAGAGTGGTATGCAGAAATATAGTACCCAGATGGAGTGTTCTTTGGGGAAGGAGTGGGAGCCCCATCTACGAAACATTTCGTAGAATGACTACAATCATTGTACAAGCACAATTCGAAGGAGATGGTGCTGGAGTTAGTGCGCCCATCAAATAAAAGGACATTGGAGGGTTGCCCATCTATAACGATGATGTGAAGGTCAAGTTGGAAAAGGAAGGGTTATTACAACTCTTTGAGTTGCCCTACTATGGGAATCATGGCGCCTATATCAACGGCTGATGTTGCACGTGCATGAAGAAAACTTCCACTTCACAGGGCGCAAGATGCGCATTACCCCTCAGCTCATTTCACATTTCACAGGCCTCATATATGAAGGAGATGGTTTGGAGGATGACTTAAGCGACAAAGAGGCAATTAAGGAGACTATCGCCGCCTACACATACAAAAAGGGGTCAAGGTACTATGATATCACATACATCAAGGACCCAATAATGAAGATGGCTGCACACCTAGTGACAAAGTTAAATGGCCAAGAGAGATGGACCTAGGTCAATAAGCCATGGTTGCATGTTTAAGAAAATTTCAAAGGGCACCATCTACAACTTGTCTGCATTCATCGCGGATGAGATTTTCAGCTGCGCAAAGGAAGGTGACAAGATCCTTTTCGGTAATGTCCTGCTAACCATTGTGTTTTCAGAGATTGGAGTACCTGATGCATCGAAAAATTCATGTGGGAGTACCTGCTGAGGACCCTTCACTGTAAAGAGATTTGAAAAATACGCCTATGACACTATGATGACCATGCACAAGGCACACCTGGAGAAATGGTATATGTGCTTGAGGAACGCGTTCAAGGTGGAATGGAGGATTCTCGAACAACTGCTAGTGGCCACCAAAGGAGAAGTTGAATTTCTGTGTACCAGCATTTCTACCTAGGAAGATTCAGACTAATGGATGAGACATGGAGCCCATGGTGCAAGCTCCCCTTTTCCTTCACAACTCAATACTTCTAAGAGGAAGTAAACAGGTTCAAATAATCCAAGAAGTTGAGGTAGGACCTTGGTAATCTGGACCGGGACCATAGGGAATTGTGCAAAGGGTTGGTCTACCCGAAAGCACGCATACATGGAGAGGTACATGTGCATGAAGTTCAAATGATAAGGCCCATGACTTTTCCCATTGCAGAGGATCCACGGTGCGCGTATACCTCCGCATAAGACCCAAATCTAAAAAGGGCATGTATCTGGAGAACGAGGTGCCTATACCCGAGGATCCAATGGGGGAAGGACCCGCACCCAAACGAGAGGAAAAAGAGCCAGAGAAGACAATACCAAATGTGGTGGATACACATGTAATAGTTACCCCTAGGACAAGTGTCATAACAAGTATGTATTCACGCATGAAGAGGCCCATAGTCAAAGACAAGACCGAAGCCAAAAAGTCATTGAAAAGGAGTCCCTCGGGAGAATAAGAAATAGAGTCACCTACACCGGAATCCCCAGTTAGGAAGAAGCAGAGGATAGAAGAGGAGACTAACTCGAAAGAAACTAGGAGTTTGGAGAAATACATAGGTGAAGAAGATGTTAGTAGGGAAGAAGAACTTGAAAAAGATCAAGAGCCACCTGTTTTCAACGTGCATGATTCAAAAGAAGAAGGCGGAGAAGAGGAACAGGGGTTCCTTTTCATGTGGCACAAGGATAGCCAGGAAGGGGAAGGCACCCAGGACATGGGAAGTGAGGAGGTTGGCACATAGAAACATAAATCCCCAAGCCTTACGCTGGAACAAATAACCAAGGTGGAAGAGAGAGAAGAAACAAAGAACATTGAGACCTTGGTGGAGGAGACGTTGGAACACAAAGACCGAGCTGGTCTTGAAAAAGGATAATGAGGAGAGCATAGAAATGGACCACGCAACACCTGGAGGCCCCATTTTAACTATAAGTATTCCTAAGGGCACACGCATAGGAGGAAGGCATGCATGGAGGAGAGGCTATGGATGGGTTATATTGATGACCCCATTAAAGTGTTTCACGTGTAGTTCCAAAGCATGATTTCAGCAGAGGAGCTCGTGGAAATGTCATCTTTTGATAAGGAGGCTGCATACCCGTGGACAAGGAAGACGCTCTCATCCGAAATTGAGTCCCATCTTGATGAGATAGAATTTGAAGTAAGCCACAGGGCAATAATAACATTACTAGGACCAAGAGAAGATAACCCAAAGTGGTGAATGCTCAAAGCAGCTCTCTCAGATGAACAATTGTGCAATGCGCTCAACAAGGTCTCTGTTGAAGTAGAAGCTAGACTCTTCAAAGCGGAATGATAGAATCAAAGATTTGTAGGAGGACGTGAAGAATAAATAGGAAGAGCTAATTTGTAAGGGAAAAGGAGCTAAGTCAAGAGAAACGATCAACACCTATTTCGCAGCGTGAGTTAAAATACTAAAAGGCTAAAGTATGTGCAATATACAAAAAGGACAAGTCCATTAATAATGTTAGTGTTGAAGCATCCAAACCTAGCGCCTCCCATGTAGAAGTATGATTTTCCTTGGGTTGCCTGGAGGATTTAACAAAAGTCCTCACCATGGAGAGGCATTTGTTAGCCATGGAGTCTACAAAATAAGTGGCCACATGCTTGGAGAAAGAAGATAAATTGAAATTTGTGGCATTCGTAGTTGAGTACAACAAGGTTCTTGCTGATATAAAAGTTTCTTCCCAGACTACTGAGGCCACATACGACTGCGCGGATAGAGACAAAGTGGCAGGAATCTTGGTCACCACTCATGAAGCAGAACTCAAGGAGTTTCAAGAAAATAATAAGGGAAATAGGGTAGAAAGGGACATAATCCTTGCCGAGGTTGAAATAAAATATGAAGCCATTGAAACCTTAAGGGGTTTAATCAAAAATTGGTTGAAGGAACTATACCCGTAGATTACACGAAGAATGGATGCACTGGATGATGTAGGCAAAGAGTTAGAGGAAACATCTAACACCATAAGCACATAAGGTAATGGACTAATTTTTGAGAAGTTGAGGACCTGGTCGGCAACCTCGTCGAGAGCATAGAACAAAGTCGATTCCTGGAACAATTTAGAGGCCAACATGCAAAAGAATTTTCCTAGCTTATTGCGATTACTTTCATCACTTCCCCATTCTTTCTTCTTTCCCTATTCTTTCATCCCCTTATTTTTTTCCCAAGGCATAATCTACTTGTATTATTTATTTTCACCGGAGAAGTGTTCATGCGGAAAAAGGCCATGCGTAGTGTGGGGTGATTTTGGGCACCTAAAATATTGGCTAAGTACAAAAAGGTGCATAGGTGCGCAAGGATAAAGCACGTAGGGAAGGGTTTAAGGAAGGATTTAAGGAAACCCATGGTGCGCTCATGGCCAAAACCAAGGGTTCAGGACTTAGCCATATTGGGAGTTTTGGGTAGAACACGTGAAAAGCATGACCCGACTATGCATGCAGAGTGGATAAGGTGCCAGCCTGACGATAGGTTGGCCCAAGAAGGAGCATGCCTACGGTAGAAGCTTCTAGAAGCACATCATTGTAAAAAGTGGAAAGATCAGGCCTAGAGGAGCATGCTCACATGGAGGACCACATTCAGACACTTGGCATCAGATCTGAGGCTGCTGGAGGATGAGTTGGTAGTCCAAAAAGCCTATATATATACAAGCACTTGCAGAAGTAAAGATAGAGAGAAATAGATAGAGGGCGGAGCTCTGCATAAATACTACAAGAACTTTGTTAGTTTGGGTAATTGTGCTTAGGAAAGGATGTATCAAGGGTATGGGGATTATAAAATTCTTTTAATAACCTAGCCATATGAGTCCAGATATAATGCATGACTGCGGTCTGCTTCTCTGTGACATTCTGTAATGGCTCCATGAATGTAATGAGGTTACCACTTACATGAATATGAACATTGATGATTCTGATGCATACATCTTTCTCATAGTTCTTTTTCATTTATGTTTATGATTAAGTATGGATGCTTGTACAACTTCTTTCTGTTTTGGTATAAGTTATAAAATTTGTTAAGCTCTTTCTGTCTGAAATGATTGCAAGGATAT
Organism: Taxus wallichiana var. yunnanensis; assembly: GCA_018340775.1. NCBI lineage: Eukaryota > Viridiplantae > Streptophyta > Pinopsida > Cupressales > Taxaceae > Taxus > Taxus wallichiana. The sequence goes on from CM031235.1 coordinate 222,524,961, forward strand.
AGAAGCCGTTTTGAAGCTCTATGGTGCTTGTATGTTTTACTTCCTTTCAAATCTCTTAAACATGGATCATAGATGATGTTTCCCACTAAACTTGCATAAAGAGACTCCTCGGCACCAGCGTGTGCCTCGGTGAGCGCCAACACCCACTAGGTGATAGGCTGGTATGCATGGGGTTCCTTTCTTTTGTAATAGGGGTAAAAATGACTACACTTACTAAGTCATATGCTACATACATACAGACCGATGAAGAGCTATGTTCATGGGAGGTATATCTCAATACATATGACTAACTTATATCTACCAAAGTATTCCTCTATAGAGTGGATGATGTAAACCTACTAAATGAATACATATATTAATTTGTATAAGTAAATTATTTATCTTTTTTCTCCCTTAATTCTCTATGCAAGAATTTATTTAGAAATATTGCAAAGAAATGAGAAAAAGTTAGACTACGACATAAACACGTCTTCTTGAGAAAATATAGTGAATGTTGCCATCTTCTATCTCTTGGGTATCTTGAAATGATTGCATTAAGGATATATATTCATTATATATAGTTAAAATTGTCTAAATGTGAATTTTAAAAGGACCTCACATAACTTTTGACTCAAATAATCCACAATTAAAAATCACAATTTGTGTAAATTGGTCATTTTTTCCTCTACCAAAAGTGTCAATTTGACCTTTTGTTTTTTCATATGATTAAAACGTCTTGCATAGTATATTTATGGAGTGTTAGACCTCAATGGACATTTCTTATCTTGTCTAATAACCTTCAACACAAAAATAATATCATGAATTCGTAAAAACACTCACAGATAATGCTAACTTATGTTTTGGTTGATATGATATTCTTATGGGCTCAAATGTTATTACATCACATTGGGATATTACTCATTTTTTAATTTCTACATATGACACCATATAAAAAAACCCATCTAGATAATTATTATACAAGGTAAATATGCTATATTTCAATTCACATTTAATCATCAAGGAAGGATTTAAAAATTCATCAAATCTATGCTGAATTTTGAACACATTATTCTAAGCTTCCAAAACAAAGGTGACTTGTGAGGCCATCTTGGATGTCATAGATAGGATAATGTTTGAATGTGTTGAGAGGGTTTCATAATATACATATTGTTTACATCCTTGGTTCACTCTTTTTTAATAAAAAATCATCCTTGCAAGCCATATCACTAGGTCGAAACATGATATTGAGTTGTGCATGCAATGTTACCCAACATGAGGAATATATGCATACTTATAAGCTGCAATTTCAAATATTTTTCATTGACCATCAAAGTGGATGGATTAAGAACCTATACATGGAGAGAATATGCATAATAGTGAAAATATTTTCATTGCTATTTAAGAGAGGAAATTGTTTCCTCTAGCATCTCCCACATAGGATTGACATAATCCCCTAATATCGATAATTCCCCATCTTCTTAAGAATTAGCCTCCAATAATAAAATTATTTGGTGAAGGTATTTAGAGAAATAAATTCAACCTTCACCTTTAAATTATACATGCTTGAAATGATATGAAAAATGTCTCAAACTATCTTGATCTCCTTTGGAGTCGAAAAATTATAAGAGTCACCATATTTGCAAGAAATTGAGAGGAGTAAAATGAAAGAGTTTTGGTATCCAATTTATGAAAAATTCCTCCTATTGGAGTAATACGTCCATTTCACACCAAATGATACCTCCTAAGCCTCTTGTCCATAAAATGGTTAACAAAATCCTCATACATTCCCCTGCTAATTCAAAAGCACATAACCTATTTTATGAAATAACACCACTGAAGGAGTACACTAGAAAGAGAGGTACCAACATTACCAATTGCATCAACCTCGGTAAAAATAAATTAAGAGAAGAGAAGAGAAATCAAAACATAAAAAAATAAAAATGAATTGAAAGCATGGGAAATAAATGATGTTGGGCAAAGGAGAGTGATGAAAATATTGAATTAATAGTTGAATTGATCTCCACATTTCAAGATACATATGAAGTAGGTGCACATCCTATTGGATTTTGTGTGAATAAGAAGCCACATTCCCAATTCTGAATATAATAGAGGATTCCAAAATATAATTTTTCCACTAATAAATTGATCAAAAATTTAATATTCACATTGTAAGAAGATAGACATATTTCATTTTGACTAAAGCGTAGTGATGCAGAGCATAACTTATGGAGACCATAACTTTATATCTGACCGTTGGATCATCTTGAAATTTTACAGGTGTTAGTTATACATTAGTAATATGCTATTATGAATTTTTTTGCATTTTTGTGGCCATTTGGGCACATTTTTGGGCCCGGATTCCTTCATTTAGTGGCCTAAAATTGGCTGCAAATGTTTTTTTCGCTTTTGACTAGGTCTTAGAACTTTAATAACTTTTGTTGTACGTGTTTTAAAAATTCAAAATTTTCCGTGAGCCCTAATTTATAAAGGAATATTTGGCACGACAATTTTGGGGTTCGTGCGAGTTGTTTTGCTAGTAGGCAACTTTTGGCATTTTAGGGTTTTTAGAGTAGCTATGAAATAAAGGGAGGATTGTAATGATGTAAAAGATTAGTGTGGATTTCAAAATGAGAATAAAGATATTTTTAAACTCATGTTTTTATTTTAAAATATTTTTATCGTATTTTGGAGGTACTTCAACCTCTTGTATCTGGATTCACAACAATTGGTATCGAGCCGGATTTTGATCCTACGTGAGAAATAGTTAAGGTAACATATTACATTTTTTGTGTATTTTTTTCCTCTATTTTATATAATCATGGCTAGACATGGGAGGGGAGATTATGCCCAGATGAATAAGCATATGTAGGAGCTACAGAGACGGGTTCCCGATCTCACAGGATAAGTTATCCGCCTTAGAAGGATACATGCAAATGAGGATGTAGACCCAGATAGTGATACTAAAGAAGTACCTCCATTAATGAATGAAGGAGGAGATGAAGAATAAAATGAAAGAGATGAAGAAACGTTGAATGAGATACCATTTGAGGAGAGATTGATCCAGGATTTAGAGGGAAAGAATGACGACATCAAGATTAATGTTCATGATTATGGTGGAGGGTTATGACCAGAGGAGTTGATTGACTGGTTGAATCGCATAGGAAAATTATTTGAGTGGAAAACCCTTTCAGAGGAGAAGAATGTTAAGTTTTCATGCACTAATTTGGATGGACATGCATTGATCTGGTGGGATCACCTACAAAATGAAAGACAAAGGAATGGAAAGGGAAAGATCTGAAACTTGAATCAAAATTGTAAAGAAGTTGAAAGAAAAATTTCATTCGTAGATTATTATCGGACACTCTTTCGAAGGTTCCAAAACATAAGACAGAAGGATCTCAAAATTGAGGAGTATACCAATGAATTTTACAAGTTGTCAATCAGGGTTGAATAGGGAGAGTTTGAAGAACAGAAGGCTACATGGTATATAAATGGATTGAGTTACACCATACAAGATGAACTGAGTATGCTCCGAATCCATAGCGGGATGATTCTTATCAACTCACTTTAAAGGAAAAAGAAAATAACGAGAGGAATAAGTTTAGAAGAGGTGTAAAAAGAGGGTCATTATCATCTCTAGTGAGAGGTAGGGGTAGATTTGAATCTATAAAAGGTGGATCCTCTAATGCAGAAGGGCATGAAGATTCTGGTCAAATTCGTGGTAACTACCAAAGAGGTAGGGGGTTTTAGAGGGGAAGAGGTTATAATGGAGGATGCTCCTAGAATAGACTTGAAAGGTAATATACATGTTACATATGTGGTGAAGATTGTCATAGAGCCTTTGAGTGTTCGCACTATCCTACATAAGATAGATGGCAAGGAGAGAAACCACGAGTAAATCAGTTGAAGTTTAAGAGGAAGAAGAAATGGAGGTTGTTTCGAGACTTGGATGAAACCCTCAAGATAAGGAGGGAAATGATTGTCCCGAGGAAGGAGAAATAACATGATGTTGTTGGTGTTGATTCGTGGTTACGAACAAATATATTTCGAACAAGATGCACCTCTGGAGGAAAGGTATGTAAAATTATTATTGATGGTGTTAGTTGTGAAAATATGGTTTTGAGTGTGATGGTTAATAAACACAATCTGAAATGTGAGAAGCACCCATATCCCTATTGTATATCATGGTTAAAGAAATGGAAAGATGTAACCATAGATAAAAGATCCCTTATAAAGTTTTGATGGGAATACCTACTACAAGGATCGGGTGTGGTGTGATGTTATCCCAATGGATGCATGTCATATGTTGTTGGGGAGGCCTTTGCAATATGATAGGAAGGTTACACATGATGGAGGAAAAAATAGATATACCTTTTGGAAGGACGGTGTAAAGGTGGTCTGTTATCCTTCAAGGAAGAAGAGGAGAGTGAGGTATTATTGGCTATAAAGAGTTTGTTATGGAAATGGATGAAGTTGGTGTTGTTATGCATCGATGTCAAAGAAGGTGGAAATAGAGTAATTTAATATATCTTTTTTTATGGAAAATTTATTAAAAGAATACAAAGATTTCATACTGAGATGAGCTACTAAATGGGTTACCTTTAAAGGTATATATTCAACACCATATTGATTTGATCCCAAGATCGACCCTTCCAAACCAGGTAGCCTATCAGATGAGTCTAACATAGAGTGAAGAGTTGAATAGACAAGTGATAGATCTAATACAGAAAGGATTAGTGAGAGAAAGCATGAGTCCATGTGAAACACTATCTCTATTGACTCTAAAAAAATGGATACTAGAGAATGTGTGTAGACAGTAGGGCCATAAATAAGATCACAATTAAGTATCGGTTCCCAATTCCAATATTGGATGATATGATGGATGTGCTAGCTGGAGCCTAATATTTTAGCAAGATTGACCTATAGAGTGGGTACTACCAGATCCAGATCCGTGAAGGGGATGAATAGAAAACACCTTTCAAAACAAAAGAATGGTTGTACAAGTGGATGATGACGCCATTTGGGCTATCTAATGCACCCAATAAATTCATAAGGATGATGAACAGAGTACTCCAAGAGTACAATGGTAAGTTTGTTGTTGTCTACTTTGATGATATTCGATATTGATAAGACGGTGGAAGAACACTTGTTACATACGAAATTGGTGTTAGACTTGTTACGTAAAGAGAGTCTATATACAAACTTAAATAAGTGTAGATTTATTCAAAAAAGTCTTGTTTTTTTAGGGTTTGTGATATCAGAGGATGGATGAGGAAAAAGTAAAGGCAATTTTCGAATGGCCTATTCTAAGGAATGTGACAGAGTTTTGTAGTTTTCATGGATTGGAAATTTTTATAGGAAGTTCATTAGGAATTTTAGTAGTATTACTGCACCCATAATAGAGTGTACAAAAGGGAGGGAGTATGTATGGTCTAAGTCAAAAAAAAATAGTTTTGAATTTTTGAAGAAGAAAGTGTCAGAAGCACCTGTTTTGGTATTGCCAGATTTTAGCAAGGTCTTCGAGGTTGACTATGATGCCTCACATGTCGGGATTGGAGCTATACTGAGTCAAGAAGGATGACCTATAACATTCTTCAAAGTGAAGCAGATTAAATGAAGTCGGGAGGAAATATTCTACTTATGATGTGGAATTTTATGCTATTGTTTAGGCATTAAGGCATTGGAGACATTACTTGGTAGCAAAGGAATTTGTACTCTTCACTAACCATGAAGCATTGAGGTATGTAAACACATAGAAGAAACTAAATAGTAGGCATGCAAAATGGGTTTCATTTTTGTAAGAATATAATTTTGTCTTAAAGCATAAGTCGGGTAAGTAGAATCAAGTTGTTGATGCCTTGAGTAAGCATGTAGCACTTTTGACAACAATGGAAAATGAAGTAGTAGGGTTTGAGGCAGTTAAGGAATTGTATGAAGGTGATCCAAATTTTGGTGATGTTGTGAGACAACTTAAGGATCCTACTAAGTAGGTAGTGGTTCTTCTAATTATTTGATGTAGGATAGTTATTTATTTAGGGAAAAAATTGTACATCCTTGTTGGTTCAATGAGAGAAAATATTATAAGAGAATTGCATAGTGGGGGTTGGTGGACCCTTTGGTATAAGTAAGACAATTACAATTGTTGTAGAAAAGTATTATTGGCCAAAGGTAAAGAGGGACATAAGTAGGATTGTAGAAAGATGTAGAGTGTGCTAATGGCTAAGGGCCATGCACAGAATACTGGGTTGTATATGCCATTACCTATCCCTACAGGGCCATGGGTTGATTTGAGTATGGATTTCATGTTAGGACTTCCTAACACATAGCGAGGGAATGATTCTATCTTTGTTGTGGTTGATATATTCTCTAAGATGGCACATTTTATTTATTGTAATACAACTAATGATGTTTGAATAGTTGCATATATGTTTTTTTAAGATGTGGTTAGATTGCATGGAGTTCTAAGAATGATCACTTCAGATCGGGACATGAATTTTTGAGTCACTTTTAGAAGACTCTGTGGAGGAAACTGGGGACATAGCTATAGTTCAGTAGTGCATATCACCCCTAGAATGATGGGAAAATAGAAGTAGTGAACAAAATCTTGGGAAATCTCCTATGTTGCATAGTTGGAGAAAAGCCAAAACAATGGGACTTAGCTTTACCACAAGTTGAGTTTGCATATAATAGCTTAGTAAACAAGTCAACAAGGAGGTCTCCTTTCTAGATTGTATATGGTAGGAATCCAAAGGGGTTCCTAGATCTGATTGTGCTACCCAATGAAGATAAAACTAGTGATGATGCTAGAAGAATTTGTAGAACACATTCTATAGCTATAGGATGAAGTGAGGGAAAATCTAAAAGTGAGTAATGCACAATATAAAGCAAATTGTAGATGCCAGTAGGAGAGTAAGTATATTCGATGAAGAAGATATGGTGATTGTTCATCTTAGAAAGGAGAGGTTTCTAAAAGGGACATATAATAAACTCAAGTATAAGAAGATTGGGCCATGTAGGATTCTGAAGAAAATGAGTGATAATGCCTACAAGGTGGAGCTACCAGAAAAATTTGTTATCTCACCAGTTTTTAATGTTTCTGACTTATATAAGATTCCAGGTCATGATCAAAATGTTGTGGAGGAGGAATAAATAAACTGGGAGCAGTAGATGCTGAAGAAGAAAAAGGAAAGGGTAATGCGTGTCTTGGACCAAAAAGTCACTACTAGACATGGGAGCTACAACAAATATTTGGTACAGTGGGAATGTTTGCAAAGAAGAAGAAAATACTTGGATTCCCGAGTAGGAATTGAAGAAGATTGATAGTGCAAAATTAGATGAATTTCATCAATTGAATTCGCAGGAGCTGAATTCTTTTTCAATTAGGGGAGAATGATGCATGAGCATAACATGCAGAGACCATAACTTTTGATCCGACCGTTGGATCATCTTGAAATTTTACAGGATTGTAGATATGCATTAATATTATGTTGGGGTCCTTCATCTAGTGGCCTAAAATTATTTTCGAATGTTTTTTTTGCTTTTGACTAGGTCTTAGAAATTTAATAACTTTTGTTGTACTTGTTAGAATAAGTCAAAATTTCATGCGATCCTTAATTTATGAAGGCATATTTGGCACAAAAATTTTGGGGCCCATTCGAGTTGTTTTGCTAGTAGGTAATTTTTGGCATTTTAGGTTTTTAGAGTAGACGTGAAATAAAAGGAGGATTGTAATGATGTAAAATATTAGTGTGGATTCCAGAATGAGAAGAAAGCTATTTTAAAACTCCTAGTTTTTATTTGCAAAGATTTTTATGTGTGTTTTGGAGGTATTTCAACCTCTTGCAGCTAGATTCACATCACGTAGTACATTCATGATTTCCTTTACTTTTCTCTAAATGTCTTTCTTTCCCATTAATCCAAAGCAAATTCATGCTACTAGTAGTAGAAAATGTTGAATTACTCCTTAATGTCTAATCTTTTCACATTATTCTTTACCAACTCCTCTAAAACCAATTAAATTTTTAAAAGTAATTCAATTTTTTTTAGAATACACAAAGGTTAAATCATATTTACAAGAAAGCCAACCATACAAGTACCTTCATAAAAACAAATTTAAAAGGAAATTCATTTAAAAAGAAACTTTAACTGTAAAAGTGGGGAAAAAACATTAAAAAAAAAATCTAATTAAAATGACTACCATTAGTTATTATATTAATGACCAATATTGAATTATCTTCCCAACAATCCAACTCATAAATTTTAACAATTTGTAGGTCTTATATTAAAATTCTAAACTAAAATTCTTATCAAGACCATATAAGAACGGGGAGGAAAAAGAAAAATTCCTTTTAAGTTACTCACCGAAATCGAAAGCCACCCACTTCATGAGTGAACGATCTATGCCTTAAGACTCCCTTAAGGAGAAACTAACTTTACTTTTACCTTACCTTTATAATAATTATTTGTACTTAAAAGCTTTCACTTTCGAAGCATCCATTTCAAAAGTAATTATGTTGAATATGCTTCATTATCTATATCCAACCATATCAAATCCACTTTACTACAACAGCTATATTTATTTAAGATTTTCAAGATGCATATTTGTTGAATATACATTAGTACCTACTCAAGCATCTATTTGTGTTCCACAAATTATTTCAAAGTATATGATTTGACTCCCACTTGGCAAGACTTCCACCGAGATTGAGATTGAGAGTTTGAATATAGGATTTTGAATATACCTTTGAAATTCACGAATGATAAAAAATTTAACCCCACATTTTAAAAAGACATTTATTAAATATATATTTGGATTAAGAAATTGAATGTGTTTATAATAAATAATAATAATTTAAATAATATTATTAATAAAATTTAGAAATATTTTATAAAGTAAATGAGACATAGATAATTGATTTTTCATTTTAGATTTTTAGAACTTTTATTTATTTAAATATTATTTTAATTTTTAATAATTAAATAATTTTTTGTTATGTATTTTCAAATAAAAATATAAATTATGTTTTATGAAATGAATTCAAAATAAATTACATTATTTATACACCTTATTATATTAAGAGTTATTATCATTATATCTAGGAAGAAGGAGGAGGAGGTGGATATTGATAACGGCCAGATTGATGATATCTACAAGAAGTGAACTCCTTAGACTCCGCGTTTAGGGAAGGCCAAAACTTCGCCATGATTACAATATGGCCATCTTTAGGCGATTGAGGAGTTCATTGAGCAACATGTCAAAAGTGTCTCCAACCTCAACGGAGTTCCGCAACACTTTGGGGAAATGATAAGGAAAGCAAAAGGACCATTGAGCGGTTGGATAAACCGCGCGCCCACATGACAACTTTGGGTATGTTCCATTCCTGGAAGAATATCAAGACAAAGCATAGACAAAGCTGCCAAAAAGTAGTTGTAGATGCTTTAATTTGTTCTTGTCTTTTTTATGTTGTTTTTTTGCCGTCTCTCTACTACTATTTTGCAGTGTTTTTGTTGTTTTGTCTTGTTTGGGTAGTTGTTTTTGGTTACTTTGGGCTTCATTGTCACATTTGAATTCCCGATCCTTTTCTCTCCGGTTTTCATTCATATTCGGCTCCTAGGCCATCTTTTTGTACTCAAGGGTATAGTCCCTTTCAAAAACTATTTGCCAATAATAAAAAAAGAGTTATTATCATTATAATTGTTCAATATTGATTTTTTCTAGTTATAATAATAAACGCATTCTTCAAGAGATTTTTGATAGAAAATTATTCAATTGTTTATGATACAATTAAACTCATATTATATTACAAGAAGTCCACAACAACAAATGTACTAGATATTTTAGTGAAAAATCTATGTTTATACAAAATATTAAAAATGAGTTACTATTAGAGCCAATAGGAAATGATATTATACATATGTCGAGTGTGTGATAAATGCTAAAAATATAATTGTTTTTAATTTGTTTATAATTTTTTATTAGTATTTTTAATGCATTTTTATTTTCAAGAGTTCAAAATTTGTTAAAAATAAACTTTAATTTAAAAAATTTACAAAATTGTAATATAAATTATGTTTTTAGAAAAGACTTTAAAATGAGTTATATTACTTACATACTTAAGTATATTAAGAGATGCCATAATTATAATTATTACACATTTCTTTTTTCTAGTTATAGTAAGAAATGCATTCTTCAAGAGATTTTTTTATAGGAAACTACTCAAATGTCTATGACACAATGAAACCCATATTACATTACATGAAGTCTATAATAATGCGTATTATATATTTTAGTGGAAAAATAATTTTTATATAAATTAGTCAAAACAAATTATTATAGAAAATGATGAAACAAAATTACTATACATATGTCGAATATAATAAATAACAAAAATATAATAATAAATGACAAATATATAATAATCTTACTCACATCCATCACAAAAATTATAACCTTTTTTTTTCTATGACCATATTTTTTTATATATTCCAAATTATTTGAAGTATATAGATGTGATCCCCACTTTCCAACACTTCCACCAAGATTGAGATGGTGATTAAGATTGAGTTTTTAATATATGATTATTTACGTGCTTTTAATATATGTTTATTTATTTGTATCCTTTTGAATTTCATGTATGATATAGTTGACTTAAATTTAACCAAACAATTTTAAAGGATAGTTATTTAATATATATCGGAAATTTAAAGAATTTTGGGTAAGAAATCAAATGTTTTTATGAGAAATAATAATTATTTTAATAATATTGTGAGTATAATTTGAAAATAATTATAACATCAATGAATTTATTTGAAACACATATAGTTAATATTTTATTTTAGTTTTTATTTATTTATATTATGTTATTTTGATTCTTTTGTAATTAATTATTTTTATTATGTATTTTTATTATGAAGAGTTCAAGAATTATGAAGAAGGATCTTTCATTACAAAAATAAAATAAAATTATAAGTGTTAATAATTTTTTAAATGAAATTAAAAAAATTATTTACACACTTTATCATATTAAGAGCCATCATCATTATAATTTTTAAATATTATATTTTTCTAGTTATACTAAGAAATGCACTCTTCAAGAGACTTTTTGATAAGAATAACTCCTCAAATGTTTAAGACAAAACAAAACCCATACTATATTAGAAAAAGTCTATAACAAATAGTGTATTAGATGTTTTAGTGGAAAATCTATGTTTGTCCAAACTATTCAAAGTGAGTTATAATTGGAATATAATGAAGCAAGACTATTATATATGTGCCATTTTGAAGTGTGTGATAAATGCCACATATATAATAGCCTTACTCACACCCATCGAAAAATTATAATCTTTTATTCTCCCAATTCCATATTTTGAGCGGGGGTTAGACCAAGTCCAAAGAATTAATCCAACATCCTAGAAGGTCACAATTTTATTATCATAACAACATAATATTATATAAAATGTGTTGAAGTTGCACCTCTAGAGTCCACCACAAGTGAGGAATTTTGCTAATTTCTCATGAAACATAGTCTCACCAAATTTATATTACCACACTTTATCATTAGTGATAATGATTCATTATTAAAAAAACACTCATTTTCTATAAATATAAGATCAAAATACATTATCAACATGATAACCCATAAGGGAACAATAAATCAAAACCATGCAACAATATAATTATCTTGATATCTTATCCAATATGTGAATTATTAGCATAATCGGATACATTACACCTTATGGACATTACTATGTACAAGTGTACATACTAGAACAATGGAAATCCCTTATTCACTACTTTAAAGGGAAAATGTATTATGCCCATTGAGCTATAAATTCCTTCCTTAAGAGTATCATTGAATGTTATATAGAAATGAGACTCAAGTCATTACATAATTTTGTGGCATGATTTATGTTGTGTATGTTGTGATTTATGTAAAACAGGACGGAAACCCGTATAATTTTATTAATAATCAATCAATCCTTTACATAGATGTAGGATACAATATATACGTATTAGACAGCGGATACATATATATTCCTTAAGGTTCATGGATACAAACAATAAATATGTTGCACAGTCCAACAATATTGAATATTACTTAATACACAAGCTTCCAAAATACATCCGGGAGGCAACAATAATTAAGTACAAACATATAAGTTGCAACTATGCAAAAAATAGTCCTACGAGATAATAATCCAAATTCAATTTTCAAGTTGTGATTCAGAGTTGAATGACTGACAACAAATTTTTAGTCAACCTAGGGACATATAGTACATCTAATAATCTCTGATTGCATGAACTAAGGGGTAGAGAAATGTTTCCAATCCCCTAAATTGTGTATGAAGAATCATCACCTATGAAACCGGGTTTTCGAAGGCGTGTCCCTCATTGAAGTAACCCAGTCTGTGGCAGTCATGTGTCGAGTGGCTCCCGAATCAACATACCAGACATCACTAGATGACGTGGAAGGTTCACTTGATTGAGCAGTGTACAAGTAGTCTTCATTATCTGAATGTTCTTCTTGCTCAAAGCAATATTTCCTTGTTGATAGGGTTTTCTTTTCTAGTTCCCCTTTTTCGCCCTTGATTGTATTTTTGTCCCTTGTGAGATTGTTGGTGTTGAGGTTCGAATTACTTGATGAACCTTTCTTGTATGTATTATACCAACAATATTTTAATTCATGTCCTCTTTTGTAGATTGGACATTGCTTCTTTTGTTGTTTGTCTCCTTGTTGATCCTGATTCTGATTTTGGGACTTTTGATAGGAATTAGGTTTTCCTTTCCCTTTTCCTTTCCATTTTTGATGAGAATATGCCTGCTTCTTCTTCATCATACTTATTATGATTGGCTTCCTCTTATTGCATTATGTTTACCATTTTGTGAAAACTAATTGTCATATCTACCAAGTTTAGTGTTGTTACAAAAATGTGGTAAGAAGAAGGGAGAGATCTCAGAACAATGGGAATGAGAGATTCATCTGTGACCACTTCTCCCAGGGCTAGAAGTGAAGCCCTCAACTCTGCAACTCTTCTCAAGAAAGCTTCGATTTTTTCATTTTTCTTGAACTTCAGTGCATGTAATTGACTCTACAAATTTAGTATGACATGCTTGTTTTTGGCCTCGTATACCGTGCTCAACTTATCCCACTCTTCTTTGGCTATTTTGGCATCTCGAATGTGGGGTTACACATCATCGAAACTCTAAACAAGATGATTAGCTTGGCCTTCTGATCTGATCAATCAAATTATCATTGTTGTGTTGTATCAGGACTTGATCTGGTCAGAGTACCATTAACAACAATCTAGATCTCTTCAAACTCAAACTATGTCTTGATTTTTGTCTTCCATGAAGTATAGTTGTTTCATCTGAGTAGTTGTGAATCTAGAAGAAATACATTTGGGGAATTGGTGCCCATTTTGTAGAATTCATTGAAAGGGTTAGGCTCTTATCACTCCAAGTATAAGGTCTCCCAATCTATATACCGTTAGTCCGATATACCAAACCTTTCTATATATGCACCCTTCCGATATAATTGTCAAGTATGTGGAAGAAGCTCGCCCTTTCTATATAATCGGTGGTACATGAAAGAGGCATTAACGTATGTGAAAGAATTTGATACGTGGTACCAAGATAGTACTGAAAGGGGTTTATGTGATTATTGACACCAGCTCAAAGAAATATCCTCATTAAATTTGCTATATAATTAGATAATTTCTCACCCGCATTTAAGTTGTACAATTGTTCAAAGACGGATGGGATGGCTCATAGTTTTTACATTGTGTCCTTATTACTCCCGTTGATTTAAAGGGTCGATGCCTAGATGATGTTATTTACAACTATATTAGGCGTTAAGTGTGTGTAGTAGTCACTACGACTTTTTACCCGTAAGCGCTTCCTAGAGGAACTCTTTATACCGAATGCTGCGCAAATGAGATCTACGATCTCGTGAGTGTTTTACAACCAAATTTAACTATTTTTTTATTACAATTCTCTGCCAATTTTTTAGTAGTTATAATGTTTGCGGTTGACTATGAAAACCTATAAATTAGTACAATATGATGAAGTATGCAATTATATTCAAAAATTTAGAAAAATTGAATGGCAATTTTTTTTGTTTTTCGGGGTCATGGTGGCCTCCGTAGCCTAATAGAGCTTGCATTGAGCAAAAGAACATAAAAAAATTGGCTCAAAATGAATTTTTGCAACACCACTCCTTAGGCAAATGTTGTCTCAAATTAAAAAAATAAGCCAATTATGATAGAAAAACAAGTTGGCCCTAATTAGGGTTTTTCTTGCTAAATTTTGTTAATTCAACTAAATTTGAATTTACCACTAAAGTTAATGTACTCCACTAAATTTCTTGCCAAATTTGGTAGTGGGTGAGGGGGATTTGACCCCTTGACATCTCTTTATGGGAAGTGTCTTATAACAGTTATGCTAGCCACTTGGGTGGCTGAGCTAAACAAGTATATATGAAGAGAAAATTGTAATTAAACACTTCCAAACGATACAACCATGTATCTTTAAAAAACCATAGCTTGGAAAAGGTGGTTTTGAACAAAAATTCTAGTAAAGAGAAAAATGATAGGTGGTTTTGACGAGAATGAAGGCGGTTTTGAGTGTGTATGGCGCCTTAAATCAATTTTTCTTCCTTCCTTTGAGCTTGTAATCCCTTCTTGGTGTATTTTATCATCCTCAACCCTAATTGCAATGAATAAAGGTGGTTTTGATGAATTTGATGGTGGTTTTGAGGAATTTGATGATGGTATTGCTAGGGGATGGAGTGGGAAGTTACAGAGGTAACTCTAGCTCTCCTTCTTCGGCACAAGCTTCTCCAATGCTCCTCAAACTCTGCTGCAATCCTCCAATATCCTTCAACCTTCTCTAAAACCAAATGTAAAACAGGACGAAATTCTATAAAATTTTATTAATAATCAATCAATCCTTTACACAAGTGCGAGGTGCTATGTGTGTGTGTGTGTGTGTGTGTGTGTGTGTGTGTGTGTGTGTGTGTGTGTGTGTGTTGGACGGTCGGATACAAACAATAAAGATGTTGCACATGTCCAACAATATTCCTTAATACACAAGCTTCCAAAATACATCTAGGAAGCAACAATAATTAAGTACAAACAAATAAGTTGCAACTATGCAACAAACAGTCCTACGAGATAATAATCCAAATATAATGGTTATAAAAACATAACCAAATAATAATAACCATATGTGACTTAATAAGTCAAATAATATGGTTTTAACAATATAATAAGTTATCACAAATTATTACCTATGAAAATACAATGCATAATTATTATCACGAAAATTTATGTCAAAAGAGTAATGATGTAGGTGTTGGCATTGGTTTTCTGCGGTATCATTGATGTCAAATAGAGTAAGAATAATGAAGGTTGGTAGTGTCTTGAACCTTAAAGGTTGGTAGTTGATTGGTAGTTTCTTGTTGAGATTGCTTGGTCAAGTTGTGTTGTTTTGTTTTGGTGATGTTTTATGGTGTCTTGTAGAGGTATGACACTTTGGTAGGATGATGATGTAATGGTTTCATGAAGTATGTTTAAGGTTCTTGTAGATTGGAAAGAGTGGAAAACTGATGAGGAGGTCAGCATGGAAAAAAAAGCATGTTTAAGAGGCCTAATTAAGTGGCCCGGTTAAAAAGTATGGTATGGCATGATGGCTCATATAGGTATGTATGAGTTGGTTAAGCATGGAAAGAGCATGGGGAGAATGTGGATGAGGTTTTGAGACACTCATAAGTTTGTTAACTTTTGGACATGTTTCCTAGGTCTACACTAGACATGTTCTTAATCCCTATGTGACCTAATGAGATTGGTTAGAGAGATTTCAACACGGATATCAAAAGGTGAGCCTTGTTTAAGGTGAATAATGTTTCTTTTGAGGTGTTGTAAAAATTTTAGGTCTTAAGTTGGATGTTTGAGCAATATATTTCATTTCTACATGTATTGAGTTTTTAAAGTGAGAAGTCAAAGTCGATATGGACTATTTGATGCTCATTGGCACTTGTAAACTCTACATGGTGGTCTAATATATTCATGGTAGTTGGGGAAGGGTCCTAAAGTTTCAATCCAATAATTATTTTATAGTTTAAGGGGCATATATTTATAAACAATCGTTAAGAATCTAAGGTTGTCTTAAACCCACCTATAACCCTAGTTCAAAAGAGATGGAGAAGATATTCCTTGTAGTGGCTCAGAATGGATTTGTTGATAAATTATGATGATTTTAGGTTGTATAGTACTCCTACAGATGTATCAAGTATAATTAATGTGTCATGGTTGTATGTGGACCCCAAAAAAAGTACTTTTTTTTTTAAGAAGGTTTATTTTTTCACAAGTGTTTCATTAGACCTATTGACTAAATTGGTGTTTGAGGAAGTAAGGATGATATAATTCATTAAAAGGGTGTATTTATATCATTATTGAGCCTTTAGGAAGTCTATTCAAGTCCATTTTGTAACACTTGTTTTTGGGGCAAAAATGGCAGTTTTAGTTTGATCTGGTTGTATAGGTGTTTCTAGGCTTCTACAGTCCAAGTGATGGTGTTGTGAGCATTTGCTAATGACGTTGATATCATGATATTTCCATTGATATATCACACTTGAATGGTTTAGGTGATTTGGTCTTGGATTGAGTCTCATCTTTGAGGACTGGATTTATAGGTCATAGACCTAGTGAAGATGGTTTCTCCAAATGGTAGTGACATTGCTTGAGATGATAGTGTAGAGTTGTAGAAGCTTTTTGAGGTTTCTAGTGGACTTAGAAAAAATGTTTAAGTAGATGATGAGGTTTGGTGATGTTAATATTGGCTCAAGTGACTTGGCTATGGTGAGACGGCGGTTTGGTTGCTTTAGGAATTTTTATGACCTAATGGAGATTTGAAGGTTCTAGATGATATTACCAAACTAAGTTATCTTCTGAATTTTATTTTAAGGATTTTTAAGTTATATTTATGATATTTTTCCTATTAATGTTAGCCTAGATGAATCAGAAGAATAAGGCATGTATATAAGAAAAGTGAAGAAGGCTTATTTGGTGGTTTAAAGGGAATGAAAAAGTGTGAGCTAGAGGGTTTTTGGAGTGAAGGAGGTATTTGTGCCATCAAGAGAGGGAAGAGAAGATGTTATGATGTTATATTGAGTGATCATATGTTTGAGATATAGGTCATTAGGAATAATAAGCTTGGTGGAGAATATCTTGAGTGATTTTGCTTAGAGAGTAGAATTGAGGAAGATAGAGAGAAGGAGAGCTTCATAGTGTCATCATAAGTTAATAGTGAAAAATTTCAGAGGTTACATGTAAATCATGTGGATTTAGTTTGTTTTGATTCATCTAGGGGCTTGGTTCCTCTTTGTAGGTTTGGTACTCTACTAAATCTAGGGGTTCGTGTTCCTTGTGAGGTTGGTGCCTCACTACATCTAGGGTTGTGCTCCTTTTTGGTTGGTGCTAAACTAAATTTTAATCAATGCTATATAATAAAAAAATTCAATGGGTTTTATTACCCTTGATATTTTCCCACTTAAATCTTGTGTACTTGTGTTATTGTTTTCTCATGGTGCATGCTCATGTGTTTTTATTAAGCATTTCTTAATCTATATGATGATGAATCTTTGGTGAATATGTAAAGACATTAAGAAAATGAATCAATATTTTATGAAAAATGTGGGATACAAGATTATGAGGTAAGATTGTCTTTGGGCCTCGAATTCATAAAGCCAAGTATATTTTTATATTAGGGACCAATTTTCCTTTTTCAAGTATAGATTTTCTTTTTAAAGGGTCTTGTGTTTGGAATGGATTGGGTAAATGCAAGTCTCTTCTTCTTAAAGGTTATAAATGGGAAATTGGAGATGGATCCAAAATAAAGGTTTGGGAAGACTTTTAGTTCAAGGATTCTCCTATTATTTTTTATCATTCATGGTCTTTGTTGGATACTTTATTTAAAAAAATCTATTTGGAATGTCCTGAAAGATTACTCGACCAAGGAACCATTTGGCTAGTCTTGGAAGCATTTATACATTCAAGAGGATAATGTTGATTTTCAGGAATCTCTATCTTATATAAACTCTAATCTCCAAGGTCTTCATATTCCCTCCTTCCCTATGGAGGATTACTTGGTTTGGGCTTGGTCCAAAATGGATATTTCTCAATCAAATATTCTTATCTTTGGCGAAGAATATTCCTCCAATCAGTTCCTTCTTGAAAGGGGTGTGGGATAAAATCTTGGTTCCGAAATTTAACCTCTTTCTTTGGTATGTGCTAAGAAACAAGACTTTTACTATTCATAATCTCTATTCTAGAGGTATGATAGTTCCCAATAGATGTATTTTCTACAAAAAGTATAATGAATTAATAGTTCATCTCTTCAAATACTTTCCTTTCTCTAAAAAAAAAATTAGTTGTATTTTTTGGAGCCTTTAACATAGCTTGGATCTATCCGGGGTATTTTATCGACTTCTTTATTCAATGGGTGACCATTCTCTTCTCAATGTATTTCAAAAGATTGAAATTAGGTTTTCCCCATTTCTTTTGGGGGTTTGGATGGAAAGAAATAATAGGATCTTTAAGGACAAAAACAATCAGCTAAAAGAGTTGGATATGTGATTATATGGGCGAGTTAGTAATAACTTATATGTTGCTAAGTTCAAGGAACATAGGGGTGTCTTAGCCCATGAAAATATTTTAATTGAATCTTTTGGATTTTTAACACTATTAAGATTCACAAATGTGGGAAGGAAAGAAACCATCAATCAATAAAATAGGAGAAGCCTCCTTTGAGTTGTGCTAAACTCAACTTTGAGGGCTTCTAAAGACAACCCTAAGCGATTCTAGGTTTGGTGGAATCATAAGAGACATCTCCGATTCATTAATTGTTGCTTATGTTGGACCATTAGGAGTGAAAATAAGTAATTATGTAGAAGCCTATTCTATGTTAACGAGATTAATTATTATTAAATTCCTTATTATTAATAAAATCCAAATTGAGGAAGATTCCCTCTACATTGTTCAAGCTATGAAAATGGAGGTTAAAGTCATCAATAATATTAGTAATATCATGGAATATATTTACGAATTCTTCCTAATTTCAAAAATTCAAAAATTGTGCACACTTATCGGGAGGGAAAACAATGTGTTGATAGGTTTGCAAGTATTGGTGTGCGTGTCTTGGCCAAGTAATCATGGAGAAGTGAGTTAGCCCTCCCAGATGGAATCCAAAGTGTATTAAATGAGGAAAGATAAGTTTTATTGGGTGTGTGTAGGAGAGATTAGGAAAATTTGTTTCATACCCTAATGTTAAAACATGGTACCCAATTTATGTCAATGCCATGATTGGGTATTTGAATTTTTGATACTTTTCTAGTTTTTCTTTCTGTTTGAAGTATATAACCAAAGCTCAACCATGGGTGGAGTTATGGTTAGAGTGGAACTAGTGTCCTTCATCAATATGTAAAAAGATACTATGATACGGGAGATATTAAAAAGGGAGGGATTACTTAGATTTTTCTTAAAATAAAGGGGCTTGATTCAATGATCTTCTCTAATTTTACAATAGCTTGAGTACAATGGTATGGTAATGGTCTAGTAATTTTTTGTAATATGGTTTTATGTTCTTCATTGGGGATTTTCGTGAGTCAATATCTTTTTAACTCTTTTCATGCTACTATTTGTTTTTTGATCTTTGTGATCCTCATGGTATATATTTTGTAATGGCCCTTGGAGCCTATCCAACAATTACCAATAAAAAAGTGTGGTGAATATGTTGAATAGTTGATGAATGTTAATGCTTAAGTAAATGAAATTTTTATCATCCACTAATTTAACCCCCTCAATGGTTGTGCTTTCAAAATTTGGTATTAAAATAGAGCTTTTGAAGCAATCTTAACAAGATTGAGGTGATATTTTTAAGCACAAGGATGGGAAATCTATGGGATTTTGTGGCCAAAGTTTTCAAGGAGCATATAGGTGTCTCAAAGAGTGTCATGACCAAAGAAGGAAATGAATTTCTAAGTAGTACAAGGTATGTAAGTTCATTCAATGGATATTATTTTCATGCAATGGGTTTGGTCATAGAGTTGTGGACTACAGTCATCATTCCTCATGGAGAAATAGTGCAAGCATCATGTTCAAAGGAGATAAGAAGGATATGAAATCTCAGGTTAAACATTTGAGACTTGATCTCAAGTCATAGAAAGTATCCCTAAAGGATAAAGAGAATGATTGTATCAAGAATGAATTAAACTCGAGGTCCTTGAATGCATATTTAGAGAAGGTATCTAGCATGTTGAAAAAAATAGAGGTTTAAGAAGAGATTTGTAGCTCTAGATGATATTTTGATCAGTTAGAAGGTTTTAGGTGATAAAACATGCCTAGGTTTCAAGGGAGACCTAAAATATGATGGAATAATAAAAGAAGATGTTGTTCAAATCAAGGATAATTCTAGCAAGAAAAAAAGAGATTTAAACATATTTTACATGCTAATGAAATGAGGTATGAGAAGTATCTCAATGGCTACCGTTATGCTTTTGCAATTAGTTTGGTCATAGGGCAAGAGAATTTAGTAGGTTATTTAAAAGTAAGTTTTATGGGATTATGGAAAGAGTCACATCTCATATCAGTCAAGAAGTAAGAGTGTTATTTTCTATGATTTTCATGAAAGAGGTTACATTGATAGGTTTTTTAATTTTAAGTCATCAAGGAAATTCAAATGAGTTGAAGGTTCCAAATTCCTAAGTGTGGAATCCTAAGTTAGCCAAAGATTCGATCATGAAAATGAGGATAAGAAGGATAAATAAAAGGATGTGGAGCATAAAATTAAGTTGTTGGCATGTAAATGGTTTTTTCCATTAATGTAAAAGGCACATTAATGAAAAATTAGAATGAAGGAGAGAAAGGGGAATCTTGGAGTGAATGTCACAAGGCATGTCATGAGAAAACTTGGTTGAGACTCAAATTTTTGAGTAGCTAGTGACTGGTAGAGGAAAAATGGTGATGTGTGATCATATTAGATGATTTCATAGTAGGTTTATCATGTATTTGAAAAATAAATAAATTCAACATGATGATTACAAGGGTACATTAGTGGAATTAATGTGACAAGATCAGTCTAGTAGGCCTAGTCATAAAGATGACCTTCATTGGTGGATTGAAGGTAGGTGGATGATAGAGAAGCATGGTAGAGTGATGAGAAATATGTTGGAGGTTCTACATGATGAACAAAAGGGCATATTTATGAACTCGAGTTGGATCAATCTCATTTAGGCCTAGTTCAAGGACTTAGTGCAAGCTTGAATGGATGTATGAAGTAAAAATAGCCATGTTATGCCAACCCAAGAAATATAATTATGTAGGGAAATTTTGAAAAGTATCGAGATGATGTTACACGTCATACCTTAGTTATTGGAAGTATGTTTGAGGTCTTATTCGTGACTGTCCTTGAAGACAAACAAGATTATCATGCACAAACCATGGTGGTTAAGTAAGTACAGGTCTATTTATGAGAAAAAAATTCTTAGAACATGTTAACATGGATACTCTAGTGCCGTGGACCAAATTTCATGCAAATGTGAAGAAGAATTTTGAAGTTATGAAGTTTTTAGTGCTACCGAGCTCCCAGAATGCTCTTTCTTAGCTCGAGGGTCAACTTTGAAGAGCTCATTGGTACATAAAACCTTTGCATGGTGTCCTATATATTTCATCATAGTTAGGGCATGGAATCAAGATCATTCTAGAGTTGGAATGAGGAAGAATGAAGGCATATCATTTATGAATGATCCTTAATAATGTAAGTCACTCCAAACCCTCATAAAACCCTCCCTTTAGAGTGATGGAGGAGAAGTTAAGTTTTTGGGCATGAAATCATCTAGGAAATATTATTTAGTTTCCTAGGCATGTATAGGAATCCAATTACTTCATTTTGGGGTATTTTGTAGCTCCAAGTCAACTGGTAAGGTATAATTTTATATCTATTTTACTAAGATTTGATGATAAAATCTTACATAGAAGGATTCATGTTTGAAGGTTTGATGTGAGATAAATATTTGGATGTTCCCAACAACCCATTAAAACTAAACAGTAGGTATAGTGTAAAATTTTGATGAACAAGGGAAATCTAGTTGGTCTACTTCAAAAGGACTAAACATGCAAAAGCGACACATGTAGATTTGAAGATGTATTTATGAAAAGGCATAGTGTTGAGGTGAAACATGGTCATGGAAAGTTGATAAAAATCCCATATAACATGCTTAAGAAAAAAATTGTTGTGGTGAAGTGGTTTTGTGTACAATGCCTAATGGTTCAAAAATGTCTTTTTAGGATAGTCAAGAAGATGTGTGAAATGGGATTGAAAACATGAATTTATCCATATAACTCATGCATATGAATATTTTTATATGGAATGCAAGTTCCATATGAACTATTTAATACATTGGTTCATCATGAAAGTGAATTTTTTAGTGTTTGAAGCCATGCAAACAGAAACTTGTTTTTGTGTCTTAAAAACCAAAGTTAGAAGTCTAAGAGATGTAAGTACATTCTAGCTAAAAATCTCAAAATGATGCAAAATATGGACCTGATGAGATGCAAAAGTATTTTTAGCTTCCATAAAAGTGGAATATGATCCATGAAGAACAATTTGTATGAATATATTTTTCATTAGGTGAACATTGGTATTTGAATGCATACAAAGCCATCAAGACCTTACTCCAATCAGTGATGTATGATGTGAATGATGAATGATAGTGCTACCCTAGGTGCATGGTGTTGTTGTATATACATTTAATTATTATCCATCCATATATTACTACGTAACATGAATCTAAAAGTGTTTTTCTCCACCAAGTTGAATATTGTGTTGTAAAGATCATACTTTTAGGTGTGCATGCAAGCTCTAATGGAGTCTTAAGGAGAAATGGTGAGTTGTATGGATTATCCAGTGTGTAGAGGAAAAGGATAGTTGTGTAACTCATGAAAACCTTCATGAAACTTGTTACTTTACATTGTGTTCTATATGAAAAGAAAGAGTGTGTTGAAGAAGAAGACAAAAAATTGCATAACAGTTACAAATAAAGAATGTAGATGTCAAATGTCAGTTCGGGTTGTAAGAAGAGCATTTCAGCTATGCGGTGATTTCAATGTATGTTAGTGATCCAAAAAGATTATGTAACTTAATTTATAGGTCTTTTAAGGTCTAAAGTTGTAATTGTCACCATTTTAGATGTATTTATTGCATAAAGACAATTTTTTTGATGTCATCATCCTCCTTGTATGATTTGAAGGGAAAAGGAAATGAAGAGTATTTGGAATTTAAATATGAAGAGTTTGTAATGTTCATGTATTTTAATTCTTAAGAGTGTAAGTTAATTTTTTATGACTATAGTGTTGGAGGTGTGTGAAGACATAAAATACAAGAAAAATTAAATTTAATGCATGAATATCTAATGACCTGCAATTTTGCAACAATATGAATTCTTGAGAGAGGAGAGGTTTGAATGAGTCATCCTAGGTGAGAATCATGATAAAATGTGTATGTGAAATAATCTTTGAGTAATGTACTTTCAGGAGCATGAATTGATGAGAAGAGAGGTGAAATAACATAGGTGAAGAGTAGAAAGATAAGAGCTGATTTAGAGGTCACAATTTTTATGTGAGACAACTATATGAGAGTGATAAAAACATTGTTATAAGTCTAAGTTGTTGCTTAGACAATATGGAGTTGAATCTTCCTTGTAATTTGTAGCTTGTAGAAGGTCAGTGGGTACTTGACTGAATTTTTAGGAGTTGGAGCTTCCATGCAAGTATGAGCTTGCTAATGAACAAGTGGATGCTTGGTTAAATTTTGGATTTGTAGCTTCAAGTAGAGTGGATGCTCAGCAACTGAATATTTATAAATTTTACAATTTATTCAAGCTAGTGCATTGATTTCTATGGTTTTTTATCCCTTAAAGGTTTTCTCGCATTAAACCTTGTGTTTATATGTGTTTTCATACTCTTTTCTCATGTTTTAATTTCATTAGACTCTCATCTATAATGGTAATCTAGATGAATAGATTAATGAGTGTATGAAGACTTTTAAAATTTTATAGAAGCATTGATTTTCCCCTCCCCTCTTAGTGCTTCTGTTTTCCAACATAATTATTATCCTATAAAGAAATTTAAAGTGGCATCAAGTTCAACTACGAAGCAAGATGGTGTAGACAAGGCTAAGAAGGAGACAATTAAGACAAGAATCGTATTTCGATTTATATACAATAAAAGAAGGTATATTTTACATAATTGAGAATAAGATAATGTTCCAAGAGAATCATGTGTGTTTAAAATCTATAAAAACAAAGGAGGATAAGAAGGATAAGATGGAAATCAATTTTGAAGTGCCTAAGAATAACAGGAGGTTACTAAAGTCGGTCAATATGTCTCATGGTTGCAAGTTGGATTAGAAGAAGACAAAGATTTTGGAATCTACTGAATTCATGGTATTTTAGTGCCCTAGGTGATGTGAGGTGTCTTCTCTAAGATTATTGAAGGCACTCATCTCTCAAGAGAAGAAATAAGGTATGAAACATGTTGAGAAAGTTGTGAAATTGGTTTTTAGATATGAAGCAAAGTATGTTTGATATGTTCTATCACTTTTCATGAAGTTGTATTGTTAGTTTTCATGTTGCAATAAAAGAAGGGCTTCAAGAAGGCTATATACCTGCATTTTTTAATAATAATTATGAAGGATTGATAGAGTTAGAGTAATGTTGGACTCAATGTTTTTGTGTAAGGACTGTTAGGTTTCTTCAAGAGTTATTTGTTGTTTTTACGAGCTTTAAGATGATTTAAAGGCCTTTGAGAAAGTAATATATTGTTTTTGAGGTGCTTCTAAAGGTTTGTATAGACCTTGAATGTGAGTAGATAGTTTGAAGATACGATGATAGATTATATGCTTCAATAAGGTATGCTTGTATCTTGATTTAATCAATATCATTCATGAGGTTTTTTCATAATCTTAGTATCATGTTGGAAGGTCAGAAGTTATGTTATGAGTTGTATATGCTCTTAAGGCTTGTAATGTTTTACATTTAGTGAGACCATTCAAAGAATGTAATAATCTCCTTGAAGTTATTTTCTAAGGTTTTGCAATAAGATAGAATATGATGTACTTACTTGATATTTGAAAGAAGTATGTGTATGATGCCTTTTGTATTAAGCCATTAATTAATTAGTAAATGATCATGAAGGCTTGAAAAAGACATGATAAGAATATTTGAGAGGTTTGATACTCATATTTGAGCATATTCATGGAGTTATTGGCATAAAAATTGTTCATGGAAGAAAAAATTAGTAGTCAAAATGAAAAATATGTTGCAGATACCATCAAGAAGATAATTGAAGGCATAAAGAATCTTTATGAGAGGCGTTGAAGATTATGATCATAATGATAAGACACTCGTTAAATTTGGGTATGTTTACATAGTGATTTCAAACCTAATTGATAGGGCTTAATGAGGCTATACCATGATGGGTTATGAAACATGAAGGAAAAATGATTTGTAGTAATGCAGTGTATGGATGTTCTTTATTCGTGCATGAAGATCCAATATCATTTTTGAAGTTCACTTACTTATTCATAAAGGCTATGATGAATTATGTAAGGTCCTTTATATTATTTATGAAGGAGTGTATAACTTAGGGAAGGTTGGTTATATTTTTAAGGAGAGAATATTCATTAAAATGAGGAAAGAATGGTATTAGGGGATCTTGTTATCACTATGAGTTGAAGTTCAAGTCATGGAATTATATCCCACCAAGGTATTTTGATATTTATATGATTAAGTAGTATACATGCATGAAGCATTAGGATATGTCACAATTGAGGATTACTATGAAGGTTTGTTACATTGGAAGGTTATCGGGATAACAAAGATTTGGTCTAAAGAGGTAGGGTAATGTAAGAAATGAGTCATGATATTGGTATCTAGGTTTGAGGGGGAGAGGAGAAGTGATCCATGAGAAAATTAGTTGTATAAAAGGTGTCAAAAATTCAGAAGGAGATGTGTAGGTGCATCTAAATCCATGAGCGGGTTAGAAGGACTTAGATGGTATGTAAGGTCTTGAAAATAAGTATGAAGACTTGTTTTTGTCTATTGAAAGACCTAATGGAGCTGATGGTGTTTGAAAGATGGTGATAATACAGTTGGAGTGATTTCCATGATGAAATGTATGATTTAAGGAGTCATCCAGGTTTACTCTCAACTCATTGACATATATAAAGCTTAGTGAAAACATGTTTTAAGTCAACACAGTCATAAGATGCATGATGAGTTCAAGTTGTCTACATAAGAAAGGTAAGATCCAAATTGTGTCATTTAGATATTTTTATCGGTTATGTGTTGAGAAGAGTTATTGAAAAGTCTGAGTCATCTTTTAAAGTATAAAATTTTCTCATTTTTCTAGCAGTCATGAAGGATTAAGAAGATAGGGGAGAAGAGGTCAAATGGACCTTATTTCATTTGGTTGATGTTTCCAACCAAGTGGAGAGCCTATTTTGTTGTACAAAGAAGAATTTGTAGGTATGTGTCTTTTTCATTAATGTCAAAATGATTTGATGGCATGTGAAGTGCCTTAGGGGGAGTCTGATCTATTTGTGTTTTTAATCAATGGGTTTTCCATAAATGACAAAGGGAATATTGTTGGCAATATATTGTCATTGATGTTAAAATATTGATGATTTATGTTTTTTCATTGATGTATGAGGTATAAATGATTTCAAATAGAGTAAGAAACATGAAGGTTGACTAGTAGTGTCTTGTTGAGATTTCTTGGTCAATTTTAGTTACTTGGTCTTGGTGATGTTTTATAGTGTCTTGTGTAGTGTGGTGTCTTGCAAAGGTACAAAACTGGTAGGATGATGATGTAATGGGTTCATGAAGTATGTTGAAGGTTCTTGTATGGAAATAGTAGAAAAGTGATGAAGATGCATGAGCATCATCAGAGTTCCCATTTGCTACAAAATTTTATCTTGAGAATGTTGAGGAAGTGTTTGTAAGGTCTTGGGTGGTCTGATGAGTGATGTAGGAGCTTCATCTAGAGTACCTCAACTTCACACATTTTCATCAAGGGATAATTTTAAGGTTAGGAGAGATCATTTGGAGAAGTTTCCAGAATTTGAAACATCACCAAATTTGAATTTTGGTCTATCTTATGTTTTCCCTCCAAAATGGGAATTTAAATTTGTAAAGCTTAAAATTGAGAAAAATGGATAGTTAAGTGGATAAAGGAGGTTTATATGGTTTGTGAGAATGTATAAGGAGCTTAAGAATGTGGAAGTAAGTCTTAGGTCTTAGTTAAAGTCAATAAATGCTTCATTATGTTGTGAATGGGCATCTTGAGAGTTTTGAGAGTTAGTTAGGGTTTGAATGATGAGATGAAAAGGATGGAGATTTGATTGAAGGAGTTAGTTATCCTCATATAGTATGTAAATATATGATTATAGATAATTAATTTAGGTTTCGGGAAGAAAAAGAAGGAAAAATCATGGTTTCGTAAGAGAATACGAGTCTAATATACAAAGAGCTCCTTTTTGTATAGATATTTTGTCTTTGTCATTAATGATTTTGAGTTTTGTGGATTAATAACTAGTGATATATATTTATCATTTCATGGAAAATATATTTTGAATCATTTCATAAGGATTATTAAAGGTTTTAGTTGTGAATTCCCTATCTCCGACAAGATAACTAATGCCTAGTATTGTGTTAAACAATGAAACTATATTTTTACAAGGTTTCTTTAACACTTTTGAATTGTGATCTTGGTAGTGAAATTATTTAAATTTTATTCACATGGTATTAGTGGATGGTTGAGCTATTTCAAAAATCTGAGGTTGAATCCTATGTTGTTTAAATTACATGCTTCAAACCCTTAAGGAAAACTTAATTGTTTCTTTTAATGATGTTTGTCTTTCTTCGAAGTGAAATGTATGTATAAAATTCTTCAAGAAGTGAGAGGAGGATCATGTTAAAGAGTATGTCAACCTTGTTGTAAGGATTATCAAACATATATATGCATGAAATACCAATCTTGGTACATTGGTGTATTTGCACATATGTACTCTTTCACCTACAGTCAGAAAGGAAGGATCAAATTTAATTCAACCTTAAAGTCCATTTTTGCATCCATTGCTAGCATATAAGTGTGGGAAGTTATATTTTGGTCCATAAAGGTTAAGTTTCAGTGTTTGAACATGTGAACAATAAATTTCATAAGGATTGGAGGTCTCTCGGGTAATCATAGAGGTTGACCTAGGGTTAGGTAGAGAAACTTAAGTTGAAACCCTTATATTTGGAGTTGTGACTCAAAAATTGATACAAGTCATCTTGATAACATATTAATTCATATTTGAAAAGTATAAGGGTTGAAGTGGATCTATAGTCCATGAATATTTGACAATAAGTGGACCTAATTGAAAGCTCGAATCAATAAGAAAAGTAGTTTATGGTTGTCCTATGACTTGGTAACTTTGGGGATAGTGAAAACACGAGAATTGGTATCCAAAATTTATTTTAATGTGTCTTGAAACCTTCTATAAGAAAATTTATGCCTTAAAATGCATGGTGGCAGTGGCTAGTAGAAGTTGTATCTAGAAGAGTTCAAGAAGTGATTGGGAGAGAAGTATAAATAATTGAACCATAAAATTTAACCCACACCTCAAGAGGCTTAATGGGTCCTTGGAATAGGTGGAAATGATGAGAGGAGATAGAGATGACCAAAAGAGTGGATTTATTTTTATTTTAAGCATATTTTTGAAGAGATAATGAAGGAAACTAGGGAGAAGGTAATATTAGTTGAGTTTTCTTGTGTTATTGATCATTTGTAGAGTGAATTAGTAGGGTATAGTGATTTACAAGGCAAGTTATTGTGTAATGGTCAATTTTTGTATATTTGAGCCATTCTAAGTCTACTTGAGAAGATCCTCTAAGAAGAGTATTTGGTATAGCTTGGTGTGTGGTCTTTCATGACTTTTTGAGTGTATTGATTTGAGATATATCCCTGTATCATTTGGTATCAAAGTGGATTTAGATCAAAAAATAAATTTTGATTATTCTAATAAGAAAGTGTGTGAGTTATTAATGAGGTGTGTGATAGGTGGTTGTGAAAGAAAAGAGGAAAATCAATAGATAAGAGATAGTGAAAGAGTTGACGGTGTTTCTAAGACACAAAAAGAAGAAATATGAGAGAGAAATAAAGGAGAAAGAATCCAAAAAGAATTAGGATATAGAGATTTTAGGAAGGATATAGAGAATCTTGGAGAATTGATGAGAGATTAGAGAATGATAAAAGAAAGCAATGAAATTGGATTTGTGATGAGAAGAAAGGTTAAATGGCCTATAAATCTACTTATGAATAATAAATAGATATTTCAGTTGAGAGAGGTAATCAAAGAAGAGGAGAAGAAGCTAAGGCAAATGAGGAAGCATGTAAGCAAGAAAAAGGAAGAGGTCATCAAAGAGATGAGTGAAAGGAAGAGCCATGTGAAGCTCTCAAAACCAGTCAAGGATCATGGATATGTAATGCCTAAATGACTTCAGAAAACATAATTAGAGAGAGAGGATATCAAGCAAAAGTAAGTGGTAATGAATATGATTGAAAGCTCAAGTGGACAAGAACAAAACAAGAAGGAAAAATTACGCCTTTTGAGGAAAAGGGCAATGGAGAAGGAACCAAAATGATTTGGCAAAGGAAGAATACAAGTGTGGTACAAGAAAGAGAGAATGGAATGATGAAAGAGGATGAAGAACTCTTGAAAAATAAGTAGGTACAAGAGGTTGAAGAAGAGATGCATGCATGGGATGATGGCAAGGTATGCAAATTTCATTCAAAACTCACTTGTTAGATATCTAATATTGATGTTTCTTTAGGTAAATTCCTTGAAATTGTACAAAATGAATCACTTAGTGCATTCGAGAAGTGAAAAGAGACTAAGACAAGTAAGGTTGAGTAGAATTAAGAGCATGGTGAAGGAGAAAGTTATGATGATCAGTTTTTCATAGGTGAAGAGGATGATATTTTGCAATATTTGTTGTGTGTGATGGATCAAAAAGATGTTAATGAAGGTAAAGCTGAGAGAACAATGATTTATTGGGAAAGTAAAAACTAAGTAAGGGAAAATAAGGTATAGTAACACTTCTAAAACAAGTTGATATGATGATAAACATGAAGGAGCAAGCAATAAAACAAGGAAATGAATAATATGGATAGTTTTCAGTCCACTTAAGAAAGGACAATATTGAGAACAAGTTTGGAAAGAGATATATAGAGATGAAGAACATCATGAACCATGAAGAAGAGTTGTTTTTTGTTGTTATGTTTGTTTGTTCAAGAACAACTAATAGAAGATTGAGGATAGAGAAGATGAAGATGAAACTCAAGAATAAGAGAAGAAAATTCAAAGAAAATGTAAGAATGAAGAACAATATATGGGATCCAGGTGGTCATGAGGTAAGCAAGGGCAGTTGGAGTGAAGAAATAAGAGCAAGAACATGCAAGGATGCTGAAGATTTATATGGTGACACCGCTATACAAATTAATTACATGGTTTATTTTCTCCACCTTGGAAGTATGATGCGGGAGCATCATATAGAATACCTAAACTTCACACATTTTATTCAAGGGCATACTTGTAAGGGTAGGAGAGATAATTTGGAGAATTTTTAAGACTTTCAAACATCACCTAAGTTGAATTTTTGTTGATATTATGTTTTCCCTTCAAAAAGGAATTTAAATTTGTAAATCTTGAAAATGAGGAAATTCACTAGTTAAGTGGATAAAAGAGGTTTAGATGGTTTGTGAGAATGTATAATAAGTCTAACCATGTGGAAGTAAGTTCTAGGTCTTAGTTAAAGTCAATAAATGCTTTAAAGTTGTAAAAATGCTTCATTATGTTGTGAATGGGCATCTTGAGAGTTTTTAGAGTTAGTTATAGTTTGAATGATGAGATAAAAATGATGGAGATTCAAGTGAAGGAATTAGTTATCATCCTAGAGTATATAAGGAGAGGATGAGAGAGAGTTCCTTGAGTTTTGAGGAAGTAAAATAAGGAAAAATTGTGGCTTTGTAAGAAAATGCAAAGTGTTATATATAGAGAGTTTTATTTTTGTATAGATATTTTGTCTTTGTCATTGATGATTGTGAGTTTTGTGGCTTAAGAACTAGTGAATTCTATTTATGAGTTCATGCAAAATCTATTTGAAATCATTTTAGGAGGATTATTATAGGTTTGAGTTGTGAATTACCCGTGTTTGATAATAAAAGTAATGCCTAGGACTCGTGTTAAACATCGAGACTATATTTTTACAAGGTTTCGTGACACTTTTGAATTGTGATCTTGATTGTGACACTTTTGAATAGTATTCAAGTGGTATAAGTGGATGGTTGAGCTATTTCAAATATATTAGGTTGGATCATCTATTGTTTCAATTAAATTCTTCAAACCCTTAAGGAAAATTTAACTATGACTATTAATGATGTTTTTCTTTCTTTGAAGTGAAATGTATGTTTAGAATTCTTCAAAAATTGAGAGGAGGATAATGTTCAAGAGTATGTCAACCTTATTGTTAGGATTATAAAACATATTTATACATGCAAGATCAGTTTTGGTATAGTGGAGTCTTTGCATATTTGTACTACTGTAACCTACAGGTTAGTGAAGGAAGGATCAAATTTAATTTAATCTTGAAGTCCATTTTTGCATCCATTGCTAGCATAGAAGTGTGGGAAGGTATATTTGATCCTTACAGTTGAAACTTTGGTGTTTGAAGTTGTGAGAAATATATTTCATAAGGATTAGAGGTCTCTCAGGTAAGCACAGAGGTTAACCTCGGGTTTGGTAGAGAAACTTAAGTTGGAACCCTTATACTTGTATTCATGACTCAAAAATTGATAGAAGTCATGTTGATAACATAGTCATTCATATTTGAAAAGTATAAGGTTTCAAGTGGATCTATTCTCCCTCAATCTTTGAGAGTAGGTAGAGATCGTAGTTTGCTATATTAACTAGGCCTAATTGAAGGCTAGAATAAATAAGAAAATTGGTTTATGGTTGTCCCGTGACTTGGAAACTTTGGGAACAGTGAAAACAAGCAAATGGGTATTCAAAACTGATTTGAATGTGTCTTGAAACCTCTTATAGGAAAATTTATGCCTTAATTGCATGGTGGTAAGGCTATAGAAGTTGGAGAATTAGAAGACTTTGAGAAGTGATTAGGAGAGGAGTATAAACAATTTATGCATAAATTTTAACCCACACCTCATGAGGCTTAAAGAGTCCTTGGATTAGGTGGCAATGATGGGAGGAGATAGAAATGACCAAAAGAGTAGAAATTTTCTTATATTAACCATACTCTTGAAGAGACAATGCGGGAAGTTGAGGAGAAGGTAAGACTAATTGATTTTTCTTGTGTTTTTGATCATTTGTAAAGGTTGAATTGGCATTGAATAGAGTGAATGAGAAGGGTATAGTGATTGTAGAGGAAAGTTATTGCATAATGGTAATTGTTTGCATATTTGAGCCATTACGAGGCTACTTGAGAAGATCCTCTATGTAGAGTATTTTGTATAGTTTGGTGTGTGGTATTTCATGACTTGATGAGTGTATTGATTTTATATATAGCTTTGAATCAATGAGTCTTCAAGTTCTCTTAGAATTCAAATTCTTGATCTCTTGTGCTTTCTCACGTTTTTCAAATTCAAACTTCTTAAGCTTGTAAAAGAGGAATTGTGACTTCTCGAAGAGTGGAAACGATGTTTTGATGGATGGAAGTGTATTTAGATGTTTAAACATGTTGTAAATAAGTCCTAAGGGTTATGTTTGCATCAATAAATGTTCAAGAATATGTTAAATGCCTTTTTGTTATGTATGGGTTTCTAGAGTCATGTAAAAGTTATGGTTTTGGTAATGTTATGTAAATGAGAGAAGAAATTCATGAAAAGGAGCCATTGGTGAGAGTATTCTCACGTGGAAGAACTTAGGTAATAGAGAATATATAAATAACAATATGTTTTTATAGAGAGAGGTATTTAATTATGGGGAAACTAAACAAGAAGGATGAATTTGTACTAAAGGTCTATAAGTTTTTGAGTGTAAGATTGATTTTTCTGTTTCCTTGTGACTATTCGAGTATGTATGGATAATTTATGGATATTTTCCATGTTAGATAAATTAGTGAATTGATATTTTTATATGGTGTTGTTAAAAATAAGAAGAAATATCTTGTTTTTCCATTGTAGACTATTTTCTTGTGAGGAACATCTAGTAAAAAGTCTTGTGAAAGTTTAATGTGATATCTTTTACATTAAATTGTACATGTATGATGAATGAAGCTGGATACATATGTTTTGTTCAAGAAGAAGGCTATTCTTTTTTTTCTTGTTTAAATTTGACTCAAGCATGTACCCCTGTCAACATAGACCAAAATAGATAAGAAAATAAGTAGAAATGTAATAATAGACCAAGTGTGTAGAGGAGTATTAAAGGTTTTCTTAGATGAAGTGCAGAGTTTGAATTTGTGAGGAATTAATTTATGATACTTTGAGTATGCACGAGTGTAGCAAAAAGCCTACCTAGGGTTTATAACTAGTTCACATTTAGAGGCTTGAATGACTAGATCGAACCTAAATCTTTGAAGAAGCCATCTTTGCAATCTTATCTAACACATTATTAAAGAGTTAGGGTTTGATCATACATTGAACTTATTTATTCTTGATAGTTTTTGTCTAGGTGACTGTACAATCCTTAAGGCTTGATTAGAAAACCAGAATTTTGAGTTTTGGATGACTTTTCCTCAAGTAAAGTTCCTTGAAACTTACCATGGAGACTAAATGGCCAAATGGGTGTTGGGAACACCTCTCGATTAGGCTTGAAAGTTCCTAAATAAAGAGTTATGCAATACAAATTTTAAATGCATGGCTACTAGGTGAGGAGGCTACTTGGGAAGAAGAAGGTGAAGGAAAAGTGACTTACATTAGGAGTTAGAGAAAAATATTTCGTACAAAGCTCAAGGGGCCTAATGGGTACCCAAATCAAGTCTATGTTTTTTTGTTCTACATATATTATTCCCAATAATTTTTAGGGATGTTATTATTCTTAATGGACAATTAGGACAATTTTGAAAGGGTAAAAGTAATTTGAAGTTTTTCTTGTTACTTGATCATCTTGAAGGTTAATTTTGCATTGAATTTGGTGTAAGAAGCAAGAAAATTGATAGTGGAATCCAAGTTAGGACTAGAAGACCAAAATTTCTTTTTTTTAGCCAAGTTCATTAAGAAGCTAGTGAAGGGTAGTTCGGAAATAAATAAAGGTATTTGAAGTTCTATTTGTTTTCTATCATTGGTAAGGTTATAATAGCTCAAAATTGAATTTGTAAACCTGGGTACATTGGTTGTGGAAGCCATCTAAGGCTAAATATACAAATTTTTGCATGTTTGGGCCCTTTTAAGGCCATAGTGATAAGGTCCTCAAAGAAAAGAAGTGGTGAAGTTTTGGTGAGTGATCCTGGATAAATTATTGTTTGCATATGTTTCTCATTATCTCTGCATAATTTAGTATACGAGCTTGGAAAGGAATTAATAAGGATAATTTTTGTTTATTCTAACAAGAAATTGTGCAAGGTGTTTGTGAAGTGTTTGTGAGGTGATTGTGAGGAAGAAAAAGTTAAAAGGAGGATAAGATAGTATTAACCTCAATGTTAGGAAGTGATAAGAGGAGGAAGAGAGTTACTCTTGGTGATTCCAAGTAGAGAGAAAGAAAATTTAACAAGAAGAGCTCATTGAAAGCTCTAAATAAAGAAGACTCCAAGGTGAAAGAGACTTATAAACGAACAAGGTGCAAGAGACTTGTTTAGTGAAAGAAAACATATAAGAGTAAGATAAAGAAAGACAAAATGGCCATTTTTATGAAACAAGATTAATTGGAAGTGATGATGAAGTTGTTGAAAGATATGGATGAGATAATAGACAATGATGAAAAAAGAAAAGACGGGACAAGAAGTGATACCTAGGGAAGATCTTGCGAGAATGAGGTAGATATAGAGGCAGCTATGGAAGAAGAAAATGTAGATGAAGAGGCCACCTTAGAAGTAGATGATGAATGGGAAAATGAAGAAGAGTTTAATGATGAAGAGGTAGTCTATTGCTACCCTGAAGAATGAGAAATACTTGAACAAATGGATGAGTTAGTTGAAGTTGAAGAAGAAAAAATAGGTATACTAGTAGGTCAATTTGTTAAGGAGGTATATGAACAAAGTCATATAAAAAAGAAAATTTTTTATTTGAGGATTTACAAGGTAAAACCTAAATCACATATGAGGGACCAATTATCTCTCGAAAGTGCACCCTTGTTGAGAGATTACTACAAGGGTTCTAAGATTTCACTAGATATCTCACTTTCGTAGATACAATGGAAACACCTCAGGTCTATGGGTATACATATTATTGAGGTGAGTCTTTGGTATCAAGGTCGGTTCCTTTTGATGTATCCTAAACTAATTTTTAGGGGTTTTGAGGGTAAAAAGAGGATTGTAAATGAATTTAAAATGCGGTGATACACCAAAATTGTTGAGTTATTTAACTGATTACATGGACAATCAATTTGTGAATGAATTTTGGATGCACAAACCAATAGTTTTCAGTAGAATATTAAGGAAAAACACCTTGTGTATTGAGGGAATGAATCATAATAACACAATAAGATAAACATCCACACTAATATTATGCACAAATTACTAAATTTATAACAAGGTAAGTTGATTAATCAAGGAATTTAACATTCAAAAGAACTAATGAGATATACACACCACATGCAAATAATTGGAATGGAAGAAATCAATTCTCATTCAAGGGGAAAAAGCGGCAAAATTTTCTTCAACACTTCTATGTAAAATAAGTCATCCTTTGCACCTTGCATCGATTGCACATAATATATAGCAATATTTTTCACCCAACCCATCCTAAAAATAGACTAAACTTTGCACTCGCACATGCATCGTACTTTTATCCTTTTATCATAAATAATAAAAGAGATAAAAATAAGCATGTTGATTACAATGAGGCAATTAAAAGCTTGTCTTCCAAAAAACATTTCAGTGAAACTGTAGTTGAATGATCTATTTTTAATAAAGTAGGATGAATAATTTGGCTAATAATATCCCTTTCTTATTGTGTAAGTCTCCTCCAATGTGCATGCAATCTATGTCTTGTACTTCCTGATGTGATAATTACAACTTCATCCACTTGCAATGATATTCTAGGAATTCTTTAATTCTGCCCCTTAATGCACATGCAAAAATTTAATCTCCTTGTGTGAGAAAAAATAATTCTTTTACTTGTAATACTTTACAAAATATTCACCCATGTATTTCATCTACTATGGGGACCACTGCAAGTTTTGATGTTGACATTTGTTTGTCACCTTTCTTGACACATGCAATACATTATTCTCCTGTAAGTATAATACCTTTGCTTTGTCTTCAATTTCCATGTGGGGGCCACCTTTGATGTGCACATGTCCTCCATGATGTGATTCTCTTTTTGAATTTGGCATATATGACCTATTTTAATCAAGATGGAAACCTCTTGATTATTCTGATATAGACTAAGGTTTTATTTACCCATGTCACTTCCTTTGAATAAATTTGCACTTTTGTGAAAATATAGGTCATGGGACCCTTTACATAATCATGTGATAAACATTATGTTGACCCCATTTTGAATCACAAGGTACATACATAGTCGATAAGGTTCTCCTTTGTTTCTGTTGACCATGGCATTAATCAATCAAATATTAATGATTTGATTTCTCAACATATATTTGGTTTTTGGCCATTCTTGACTTCGTTGACTATGACAATATTATTTAATCATTGGTTACTATAGAAATGGGTAATATTGCAAAATTTTGCAAAGTTTATGTAATGATAATTTTAATAGGAGCTTGTCCCCTCCTCACGATAGCTTGACCCTTTCGATGGTTATGTCGGTGAAGTTGCTAACCTTGAGTTAGCTAGATTTTTCTATAGCTTGACACATTGTTGCATCTATGAACTCTGGTTTAGTTATGAGCAACTATGGTGGAGTTTGCATTGAATTTGTTGTCAAATTGATATCAATTTGTCGATTGAAGTACCTGTAAGGTCCGAATCTGTTGATTCTCTTAGAATTTGAGTTTGAATTGATTGTGGGCTTCTTCGATTCAACAACTGATTCTTGGCCATTTAATTATGGTACTTTGATGATCTAGAACCATTGATCTGTTAACTCTAGTCGAAAATGAAGTTGTTATTAGGTTAGCATCCGACATCATTGATTGTTGTACTACGAGATCTCATCCATCAATCCTTAACTCTTGATGAGTTAGGTTGAGTGAAAAGGCTCATCGAGATTATCATTTGTCATTTACATTTTCTCTCCTGAGTGGCAAAGCCCTACAAAATTTTATTTCATTACCATTATTAATATCTGGAAGCTCAATTTTCTATGTGAAACTATAATATGAGACTCTGAAAATCATCATTTTCAATTTTTTTTGAGCTTTTGAGCTAAACTTAGCACAAGTGGTTGTGATTTATTGTAAGTTAGGGCTCTTTTGGATCTACGTAACGTTACTCTTCTAGTTCTTGTGGTTAATTTCACTAGCATGTGAAAGGAATGAGATATGGCTTCTATTCTATTCGGTTGTTGTCATTGATATAAGCTTTTATGCTCGACATTTTCACTACTATCTATTTCTACTTTTTCTAGCTTGTTGTGGATCACCATTTTTGGGGTAAGACTCGTATATCAATTAATTACACTTGCACACTTCCATTTTGTTCTATTCATCGATCATCAAGAGAAAAAATTGAAAATATCATACTTCTAGAATGTGTTTGTGTATATTACGAGCTCGAATGTGTTCTAGTTGGTGTCATGTTTGCTCAAAGCATTCTACTCGATTTAAGGGTTCCAACAATATCGTTATCGATTTAGTGAGTTTCTTTCTCTATTTCTTGAATCCTTTATAGTCGTAGCTATAGAAGTATAATTTTTTTGATTTCGTGAAACTTATCCTTTCGACCTTGTGGATTTAAAATGCTTATCTTCGAGATAACCCAAAATGGGTATTACTCCTTTGTCATTTTGGAAAAAAATTTGTCCTTTCCTTTACTCGGGCTCTGAAGACTTTGTTCTTTTCTACATTATTTTTGTGCTTAAAGAGCTCGACCTATACTATCTCTAGTAACTAATATTTCTGATGACACCAACTCAAAAATATGATATCGTAAATGTGTACATCATATTTTAACTAGGACTTTATGTTCTTATATATTCCCTTTTATTCTTTGTTTTTGCTCATAAGAGAAGTTTGAGTTTCTACATTGGTATTATCTCCCTTTCCCAAGGTTGCACTCCTTTGAACATTCAGATGTTTGTTAATGAAATTTAAGTCTTCTCTTGATAATAAAGTTTAAAATATAACGGAACTCCCTAGTTCTTCCGAAAAGAATGAACGGCCTAAGATTGGGTTCAAACATGTACGTACATTATCTTCTCTTAGATATTTACTTCCCTTTCTCGAGTTAATCTGATTGTATATTATCCTTGAAATTATTATCATTGAACTAGTTCTAATTTTTATCCTTGCATCTCGTATGAGATATTCAATAACTTGTTTATTGTGACTGGAACCTAATGTATATGATGTGCTTAGTTATTTGCATATGTTTAAGACTGAATCGGGTTTCATTTTTCTTTCTTGATACCCAAACTCTCTATAACATTTCCTTTCATTGTACTTGTACATGCTCTATTCTATTGTATTTTTTGAAGAGTTTGTTATTGTAGATCTTGATTCAACCCTTCGATTCAATAGTACTTCATCATCTAATTCTGATTCAACCTGTACTTGATCATTTGCTTCTTGATTCAATTGTACTTGATCATCTGTTTGATTTTGTGGAGTATGTGTCTACAACTTAGAATTATGTATGTTGAGGAGTAACTTACTTTTTGAAGAAATATAGGCTCTAATTACATTTTGATCAATATGGCTCATCTTGGTCCTTCTCTATAAATCTTTTTTGTTCCTGTTTTATTGTGATTTATACAAAATGGTGGTTCTTATGATGCTCAAACTATGCTAGTAAATCATGATGGCTCAAACACTATTCTACAAATTTTCTTAGGATTATTGTAGATGTCATTAAGGAGTCCAAAAAACTAGATGTTTTTCTTATTCTTCTATGAAACAAATACATCTTGAAAGTTTCCTTACTCCACCCTGTGGAAGTTTGCAAAATTCCTTCAATTTCATGAATCTAATGATCTCCATTGATAATCCTATACCACTTCTCTTATCTACTCTGAGTTGTATATTTTTTTTGATGCAAGTTGATTCTTCCCTTAGCTAGAGTCCTATGTTAATCATATTTGAGAAAACTTTGTAATTGAATACTGAAATTTTCTTTCTAATCTGGAACCTTGTTGCATCTATTACCTTTTGAAGCACTTGGTGATCTTTTGATATTCTCTAATGATGTAGCATCTTGGTTTGGAATGAATACCTTCCTAATTGATTTTGAAATTTGATAATGGAATTTTAATGGGGAAATATCTTATTATGAAAGCTTGAGGTTTTTCTATCCCATTCAGTCATGATACTTGATTACTCTTTAAGGAAATTTGTAACTTTGTGAAAATACTTTGTTGCTCTAATATTCCATTCACTTGTGTATTGAAACTAGAAGCACTTTCTTGAGTTGAATTCTTGAAGCCTTGTAGCCTAAAATGATCACTTGAATACTTGTATCTTTATCATTTTGCTTAACTACAAGTAATGACGCTTTCTGATATGATAACACTTGACTTATTTTAATGAGTGTATACTTCCTCATTTACTTTTTTGTATTTGTACTTGTAACTTTTGAAGAATGTACTTTTCTTGTTTTATTTAATTCTGAAACAGGCCTTTGAAATCTTCTTTATAGTTGTCTACTCATATTTTGTGTATTTTTTCTTCATGACTTCTCCAATCTTAGAAATTATATTTAATGGTTTTGTTCAAAAGAATGTGCCCCCTTGGAATTTACACACTTGTACTTTACTTCTGTGTCATAATGTTGATGGTGTCTTCGATTTGCATCTTTGACTTACGCAAACGTACAATCTTCCTTTTCTCCAAGTTATTCTAATGCTAAATTTATGAAGTTAGATCAACATCATTATTTTCTCTTTCGTATGTATTTCATTTGTTAGAATCTGCAATATTGAACTTATATCTCTTATATGGATTGGAACAACTATATCTTGATATATTTATCATTCATTTTGAGTTGAAATAAATGCACTTATTTGATTCAACTTGTTGAATGCAATACTTTTGATATGAAAACACAACAGTTGGTGTTTATTTCCTTCTTCTTACATTGTACTGCGCATTTAGACAAACTAGTTAGAGAACACTACGATTTTTGGTCTCTCTTATGTTCCATAGTTTTCTTTTCTCTTTCTTTCCTAAAATGATTCTATGGATCATATGTGGTGATGTAGAATACTGTTCTTATCGGTTGTGTATACGTATATAATGTACCTTATGCTTCTCTTTTAGAAATCCATCTGCATGTAGTTAGATAGTGCATGGGTACATATCAAACCCTTAGCTCAAATTTGATGCATTCTCTTTTTCATTTTTAGGTATATTGTGATGTTGGAAAATCTGGATGAAAGATGGAGTTGGAGCTAAAGTGAAGGAGACACAAAATAAAATCCCAAGGCAATGATGGGTTTCTTCTATACTCTTTTAATTTTAACTTCATGCCCATGTACTTCTTTCTTCAGTAGTTATGAGTTACATCCCACGGCTTGTGTGGGAAACATTGTACTTCTTCATGAATAAATAACATTAAATTTATGTACTTGAGTTGTATACTTATTTTTTTCATCTTTATGACATGGATATCTGGTTTTATAATGAAATAAAAAAATCAATCGCATAATTAAATGTATTTAACATGCAGAAATAATGAGATTTAATGTACCTGTAACTTAAAATGAATCTTCTTTATTCATTTCATTTTTCATTTTTCGGTACACTCATTCACGCGGAGGAAGAGCTAAATGAAAGATGGAGATGGAGCTAAAGTGAAGGAAACTCAAAATAAAATCCCAAGCGAATGATGGGTTTCTTCTCTACTCTTTTACTTTTAAATTCATGCCCATGTAATTCATTCTTCAAGTAGTAATGAGTTACATTCCACGGCTTGTGTGGGAAACATTGTACTTCATGAATAAATAAAATTAAATTTATGTACTTGAGTTGTATACTTCTTTTTTATTTTCATCTTTATGGCATGGACACTTTGGTTGTATAATGAAATAAACAACTCAATCACATAATTAAATGTATTTAACATGAAACAATAATGAGATTTAATGTACATGTTGTTGGTATCCAAATTTGTTCTCCTTTTCAAGATGAGCAACATCACAGATTCGACATGGAGCTTAGAGATAGATAGATCATAATGTGTGTCATTTTATAGCCGGGGATGAGATCTAACTGGCCCTTTGTCACTCAGATTTGTGGAGATATGGATAACACCTTCAAGAGGATTTGACCTATCCTCACTACTTTAGGTTGTGCCTCTTTAACCAGGGTGAGAGGACCGTAGTGTAACCTCTGTTTGATGAAAGAGATGGAGATATCCTTCTTTTGCATAAATTTTATGAAGAAAACCTTGGGAAAGTATGATCAATACTCCATAATTTAACTCTCAAGAGTTGTCACTTCTAAAAGATGGAGATACTTTCAAAACAAGGCTAAGGTTACTGAAGACATTATGGAATCTGATTGTTCTACATATTTTAGTAAATAGATTTTGTTCCTTTGTTGATATACAGGGAAAACAGGGGTGGTTCAGGATGGATTCATGGTTTTGAATAATTTTGGTGGGAGATTAAGAAGGATAAAATTGATTATACCAGATCTTTGAGAGACTTCACAACAAATTAGAAAGCTAAATGACAGAAAGCTTCGGAATAGCTAAAATATTCCTTCAACCAGAAGGTGTGCATCAATGGAGGCCTAGATCAACACATTTTCACACAATCTTTGAGAATCTAACACAAAGGATTGAGGTAAAGACTCAATAAAACATCAAATACCCCTAGTTCCTCATGCCTAAGATACACTCGAAGGATTACAGACAATATTTATCAACAAATGATAGTGAAGTGATTTTAAATTGTTTATCTCATCACAGGATGAAATCTCTTCTTGAAATGAAATTGCAAATGCCCTAAACTATCACAGGATAAGATCTGTGTGATTCGGAGGGACTTTAACACAAGATTACAATAGGAATAAGAAAAACTACTTGCAGACATTCTAAAATAAAGCGAAATAAATTGTTCCAAAATTTACACAAATTAACTTGAAATTGATTAAATTCATCAATAGGGAAATTTTCTTAGAAAATTCTTAGATCTTGTCAATGGTTGTACACTCGCATGACCAATTTGACATGATAGAAAATCTAACACAAAAGAAATAAAATAGGTATCTCAGATTGGTCTCTCAAGAAGACAAGCTCTCTCAAATTTTCTCATAAGGATTCAACCCCCTGACCATTTGCAAGAATATTCTCATTGCATTTATACATTTCACTCACTAAATTTCCCCCCCAAAAGAGAAGAATATTTTAGGGACCTTTTCTTGTTAACAATTTGCCTTAGAAAGTGACATTTAACAAATTCACATCTAAAATTTGCCAGGTGGACCAATTATGAATTGATCATGTTTCTTAAGCCCTGGACTAATGACTAGGATGCCATGCCACAACCTTTTTGGCAGTCCTTCTAATTGTTTTGATTTTTTCATCCGATAAATCTCCACTTTAATCATTTTTCGGAGGCTGCATGTCAACTAGATCGACAGTAATCCTTTTCTCCCTCGAGGAAACACCTTTTTCATCTTTTGTGCTTGCAACCTTCATTATTTCATCCTTTTCCCTCTCTTTCCTCTGTAATTCTGCCCCACATCCATCTCCTCTGGTAATTCCCATTTTTGCAAGTGCCCAAGAAATTCCAACTTTAAAATATCAACCTTAATAATCCTCGGACTCACAAATTAAGTTCTGAATCCATTTAATGGCACTTTGTAGAAAAAAAAACAAGGAATTTCATCAAAAATGATGAAAAATAGTGTGTATTGGCATCTCCAGGAGTCTTGGAGCAAAAATAGTGGAAAAATAGGTGAAATGCACAACTATTGATTATGCCCCTTCTCTACTTTATATTATAGCCATCCACGTGTTTCTATTGGTGTGTGTTATTTTGCACATCATTAGGTGAGTCATCTCACTTAGGTGAGATCATAGGTCCATGAGTCATCTAGGGCTCATTATGATATTTTCTTACACGTCGCACGTCGCATGTCGATGCGTTAGTGTGTCAATGCGTCGAGTGCATCATATGCGTCATTGGGAGTTACACTTCTATTCTGGGAATGTAACTCCCCCTCTCTACTCAAGTTGTCATGATTGTAGCACTGGGGGTTACTC
This sequence comes from Taxus wallichiana var. yunnanensis, assembly GCA_018340775.1. Lineage (NCBI taxonomy): Eukaryota > Viridiplantae > Streptophyta > Pinopsida > Cupressales > Taxaceae > Taxus > Taxus wallichiana. The sequence goes on from CM031235.1 coordinate 222,568,538, forward strand.
ACCACCTCTTTTATTTTCAACCCATTCGATCTATGAGATAGAGGAGAGTTTTATGGCTTAACCGAGTTCTCGCCCATGTTTCAAATCTTTGCATATACATTCGATTGATGCTTGCTCCTCTCGAGATCTCTTCACGCTGCCATTCAAACGTCTCATTGATGTGTATGTCATCCCTCGTGATCTTGCTTATGGGTTTCAAACCCTCTTTCATGGTATCAGAGTGGATTTTGTGGATCCATGCACTCATCAAAGCATTTACGTGTGTGTTTTTCGACTTTCGAGTGTGATATCCAGTTCTCGTTGCGTGTGTCATAATGGAAATTCCAACCATGCTCTACTTGCACTGATTCGGGCTTCATACCTTTTCAGGTGTTCATGGCTTCGTTTTTGGGGTTTAACGGTTTTACATCCTTGCATGTAGTTTTGGAGTGTTTACAGTTTCAGATCTGAGCTCTAGAAGTGTTGGTTTTACTGGGTTTATAGTGGTGTTGGGCTTGGACTCCGTAGCTTCGTGCTTTGTTTGGGTTTTGGATAGTCTTCGACCACTCGGCATCTTGCTTCTTTGGTGTTTCTTGCTCACTATTCATATTGTTGTGACCCTTGCATGGTCTTCATGGTTCCTTGCTGCCTCTTGCTCCCTATCGTGCTCCCACGTAATCTCTCTAGCACATGGATCACCTCCTACTCAGCACTCCAACATTTGCTTCTGCACAGCCATCATCTCCAGTTCAACTCATATTTTTATTTGGTTATTCGTGGTTGAAAAGAAAAGGGAATAGTGTTAACTTTGTGTTGTTCTTGGTTCACAAGGCTTCATTTTCAGATCCATGTGTTTGTTGTTATTTACACGTAGAATCTGGTTCAGACTCTTGCTTAGGCGAGCCAACAACTCCAACGGCTCCCTTGACCTCCACGTGGAGCTCTCACTGCCTGCAGCACCTCCCACCTGCGAAGACTTCTAGGCACGTGGCCTTGGGTGTTTTCAACCTCTATGACCTGTAGCACCAGCTCCACCTCCCTCCAGCTCCTCCACATGTGGATTTCCTTTGCTGCAACCAACAGACCTGCTGCTCCACGTGGGCTCCACAACACGCATTCCCAGCATCTTCAGTTTGGTCAAAGAGTATCTCCATGTGGGCCCTCCTATCACCTTCTTTTTAATGTTTTAGGGTGATTAAAAACAAAACATTTCATTCATGGCATGTAATAAGTTTTAGACTATTGTTTTTGGCTTATTTAATTCCTTCCTTCGAGTGACGAAGATGGAGGGCGAGGTCCAGGGTTGGCAGGAGGCTAATCCCCCCTCGCAGTCAAAACAAACCCCTACTAAAATTCCATGCCGTTTCCAACGAGTACCCACATGACACCCTTTGCACCCATTTCGGGCATTTTTTTAATGTGTTTGCAGCATTTATTGCATTTTCTCATCAGTTGCGGGAATTTTTTTTTGCTATAACTTTTGACTCGTTGCTCGGATCTAAGCACTTCTTTAGTCAAAGTTACATGTTTTTTCACATTCTACATGATGGGATTATCAGTTTTGTAAATGCACTACTTTATAAAGTGCCACATTCTGGGGTTTGATTGTACTCTTGGGCTTTCACATGCAGACGCATTATCGGCCGAGTCTAACGTCTTGCTTTTGTGCATCTTGCATTTTGCATCATGGAGAGTGTTATTTCAAGACTTGAGCATCGTAGGATTTCTTTACAACCTCCACCACTTCTCACCGGGAGAGGGGACTATTCAACTTGGCATGCTTCCATAGAACGTTACTTCACCCATGAGGGTCTTTTACCCTTCTTGCTTGGCCCAGTTCCTGCACTTGCTGATCATCATCATCTAGAGGACTTCCTCGACACTTGTGACCACATATTTGGTCACATGATGATGCATGTCTCTAGATCTCTCTAGTTTCACGTGGCACACTCAGATCCACTATCGACATTAAAATTTTCCTCCGTAATTTCTATTTTATTAATGTATGTATTAGGAATAGGATGTTGTTAAGTATAATTAGTAGTGGCATCCAATAGAAGATAACGACACCGTCAGTACAGTGCCGCCAATAATGTAGAGTATGGTAATAGTCAAAGTACAATAGGAATGTTGTAAAAAGTAAATATTTGTCGTAAGTGGTCGGTAATGTTAAAATGTCAAAGTTGGGATAAGTAGAGAAGTAGGGTCTACATGATTAGGAATTAGAAATATTATATTTGTAATAAAGACAAAGAGTGATGTCATAAATATTTTGTGTATTTTATTTGTAGAAATTCTAAAAAGGTGGAACCCATGTGAGATGATAAGGTTTATCTTATCTTAGAAGATAAGCCTACATGTAAAGGCAAGAGTTTAGGCATGGAATATGATTGGCCGGAAGAGATTTCCTATCATATCTTAGAGATAGGGTGGATAATCTTGAATTCCTATAAACAAAGAGGTGACCTTCCCTCATATAGCATAGAAGGAAGTAGTGAGAAATATTGTATGAGTAAGCCATCATTTTGAAGGTGTGTTAAAGAAGCCATTAAGAGGTGTAATTGTGAAGTTTCTCCCATAGTTATTGTTGGAAGGCAAGTGAAGTCAGTAACACTTGAAGTACCTCATGGGTGAGATTGTAACAATTTCATGTTGATATTATAATTTACACCTATATTTTCATATTTTTCATCATTCCTTCGTATCATAGTCTATGGTATTATTGTGTTATGTTTTTTGTTGTGTTTCCAGATTACATCCACCAAACTAAAGGTTGTGTGCATTAGTAAATAATCATAGCACGAGGAGTTCCGGTGGTGAATTATCATAGTGTCGGATGGGTGATGACATTTTGGTTACGTTGGCGGGACCATTCCTCGTTGGTGGATTTTCTACGGAGAGATATTCCCACTTAGTCGAAATCATTTGGAGGGTAACCTTTTTTTTTGTGCATAGGAGTTACCATAGTAAAGTCACTTTTCGTGTGAATAGTATTTACCCCAATAACTTCATTTTTAACATGAATAGTGTTTACCACAGTAAAGTGAGTTTTACCATAGTTTACCGTGGTCATTTCTATTTTCTTGTAGAAAGGTGTAAAGTCATTTTCTATTATAGTGATTCATATTATTTGTGCACATAAGTCTTGTTGATTGTACTTGTGGGTTGGTATTTCACTTTGGGGTTACTTTTGAAAATGGGGAAGATTCCTATTTTTTCAGCCCAATCTAATGAATATGCTTCCTCTTTCATTCAAGAGTTTAAACGATCTTGTATTGTAATGGCCTTATAAGAAGGGAACAATGGACTGGGTTTTTTCCTACCTTTTTGGATGGTTTAACACTTAGGTGGTTTGAAACACTAGGTGATAATGTGAAAAACTCATGGGATTTATTAAGCGAAAGTTTTCTTGAAGAATTTGGTGAACAAAAGAAATATACGAGATCTCATGATCAATATCACAAAAATATCCTAAGGAGAGAAGGAGAAGATAAGGGATTGTCATGCTTGTGTTCTAGAGCTAAGGAGGAAGCTCGATGCCCAGATCTGGAAGGAAGGATTAGCGGATGGGTTGATGAATGGCATAGATAATCTCCTCTATAAGAACTTCATTCTTGGGATGAAGCTAGAGATCAGAAAGTGAGTGAAGTATGACCACCCAACTACCATTGAATAAGCAAAGAAGATTGTAAGAAGGCAAGAAGAAAGAATGGAAGAGGAGCCCAAAGAAATTGTTGCTAAAGTAGCGCCTACACCACCACCTTTGGTCCAAAATCCACAACCACTCTCGGTGAGCACAAACCTTTCTCCTAGTACATCTAATGAGTATGAAGATCTACTTAAGAAGATGGTTCGATTAACTATTAATCTTCTTCAAGGAAAGGAATTTAGTTCTCGGGGAGGAGATAGAGGTCCAAACAGAAATATTTCGAAGTTGTATGCTATGGTTGTTATAAAAGGGTCATTATAAGTATAATTGTCTAGATAGAGCTTCACATCAGTACAAAAGATAATGATAAAGGAAAAGAACCTTTGAATTCTTTTGATGTAGTAGATAAGAGCATAAATAATGAAGTAGATGTTTTGTAACAAAAATAAAGAAGGAAAAATATAACCAAGATGGAAATGATCCTAAGAAGATGAAAGGAGAAACTAGTAAGAAACATAGGAGAAGAAAGTTGGGTGTGCAAGATTTTCTGATTTCACAGGGACAAGGACCATACTCCATCTTAGAAGATCTATTTAAAAGGCCTATAAATATTACATATGGTCAACTCTTGGCTATGTCTTCGAGAGAAGAGGTGGGAGCTGTGAAGTGGACTCAATGCTCGACAAAGGAAGGAGGTTGACATCCCTGTTTTAGAGGAAGAGGCGGATCCCTACGCTCCACAAGATGAGGTATTATGTAATGGTATTTCAATTCATGATGTCTTAGTTGATGGAGGTGCTGCAGTTAATGTAATGACCAAGTCTGTAATGAATATGTTGGGTTTAAAAATTGATCACCCCTCAACACTTATGTTAAGGTCATTAAATAAGGGAAAAAATAAACCAAAAGGTGTTGTTTCAAATGTGGCAATATCTGTTATGGGTGTTGTATGTGTGGTAGACTTTTAGGTGATGAAAAATGGTATTATTGCATACCCAATGTTGTTGGGAAGACCATGGCTAAAGAGAGTTCATGCAAGAAACTACTGAAATGAAGGCTTCATGATGCTTAGACATGGTAGAGAGAGGGTGAAGATAAATGTGATCCTCGGCATCATAAGGCGAGAACTGTGGATTCAAATGATGAAAGCGATGATTAGACATCCTCTCGATTACTCTAGTACTAGTGTAGTGGACAACGAAGATGAAGAAAGTGAGGTTGATGTTTCGGTCATGGATATCCTTCCATCACACCGACTCATGACCCCATAAAATTATCTCGAAAAATAAATTGATGATCGTCTCCAACAAATAAAGATTGGTGATGATGTGATGGAGAGTGAGAAGGAATGCTACCTCTAGCTCTTTCAAAGGTACATACACATATACACTTTTGATTAAAAGGAACTCCATCAAGTAAGTTGGGTAGAACGTTCTATTGAGCTAGTAGATGGTGCTAAGACCATAAAGAAAATGCCATATAGAATGAATCCTAATTTTCCCAAGACTGTAAAAGAAGAAATAGATACATTACTTGATGTAGGATTCATATTTGCTATGGAGAATTGAGAATGGATTTCTCCCATTGTGATTTCAATAAAAATAATGGGAAACTACACATTTGTGTTGATTATAGGAAGCTCAACAAGGCAATAAAGAAGGATTATTACCCTCTTCCATTCTCGGATTAGATCTTGGATGAAGTAGCTGGCTAGGAGTGCTATAGTTTTACTGATGGATATAACGGATACAACCAAGTTCTTATAGTAGAGAAAGATCAGCTGAAGACCATGTTCACCACTCCTTGGTGAACAATTTCTTATAGAGTCATGCCTTTTAGGTTGTGTAATGCTTTGGCAACATTTTAGCACTTGATGAATAGGGTGTTTGAACCCTACATTGGGAACTTCATCATAGTATTTCTAGATGATTTTTGCATCTATGGGAGCAAGATGGACCACCTGCACCAGATGGGAACAACATTTCAAAGGTTAGATGAAGTAAAAGCCTCACTAAACCCTACAAAGTGTGTCTTTGGATGTTCTAAAGGTGTTTTGTTAGGGCATGTTGTATCCAAAGATGGTATTGGTACTGATCCTGATAAAGTTTCAAAAATCAAAGAGTTACTATTTCCTATGAATAGAAGTAAGTTGAGATCATTTTTAGGCCATGTGGGTTACTATAGAAGGTTCATCAAGAATTTCTCAAAGATTACATAGCCACTAACCCAATTCTTGAAGAAGGATGTTACTTATGAACTAGGAAATAAGGCACATGAAGCTTTTGAACAACTAAAGGAAGCCCTAGTGTCTTCACCTATTTTAAAGAATCCAGATTGGAGCAAGCCATTCATTGTGTATATTGATGCCTTAGATGCAACACTAGGAAGTACTCTGAGCCAAAATGATGAAAATGGGAATGATCATCCAGTTTACTTTGAGAGCAGACAAATGAGTAGTGCTGAGGTAAATTATACTAAAACTGAAAAAGAGGCTCTAGCTATCATTTTTGCTATAAAGAAATTTAGAAATTACTTGCTAGGGAAAAAATGTATAGTTGTAACAGATCATCAGGCTCTAAAATATATTGTCAATAATCCTAACCCATTAGGGAGGATAACAAGATGGATAATTTTGTTACAAGAATTTGAATTTGATATCATAGATAGGCCAGGAAAGAAGCATGTCAATGTAGATGCACTCTCTCGAGCCTATGATGGTTTAGGTTCATCTTGTGATGATGATGATTTCCCAGATGCAACATTGTTATCCCTTGACACAATCCCTAGTGAATACATAGATATTTGGAATTATCTAAATGAATTCAAGTTTCCTGATGGTGCCAATGCAAATACTAAGAGAAAGATTACTCAAGCTAGTCATCCATATTCTATTCTACATGGAGTATTATTTCGAATAAGACCTAATGGACAATACAAGAGAGTAGTTGGATGTGATCAAGGGAAGGAGCTGATAGAAGAATTCCAAAATGGTACATGTGGAGGACACTTCTCTAGACAAATTACAACAAGAAGGATCTTGGATGCAGTTATCACCGCCCACTCTTTTTAGAGATTGTTATAATTATTGTAAGACATGTGATATTTTTAAAACACATGGTAATCGTAAGACTTCATCAGCTCCATTATGCCATATTCTTCCACTTGGTCCCTTTGAAAAGTGGGGAATAGACATTTTAGATCCACTTCCAACTACCCCACACCAAAATAAGTATATTGTAGTTGCCATGCATTATTTAACCAAGTGGGTTGAAGCTAGGCCATTGAAAATGACTTCCATGGATGAAGTGAAAAGATTCATATATGAACGCATTGTCACCAGATTTGGTTGCCCATTAGAAATTGTAACAGATCAAGGAAGTCGCTTCATTAATGAGGTGGTAGAAGTGCTATTCAACAAGTTTTCTATTAAGCACAAGAAGGAAACAACATACAAGCCAAGTACAAATGGATAGGTGGAATGAACAAATTTTGTGTTGTGTCAAATTCTAGCAAAAGATGCGGCCTTGCGGTACATAAGTGGGATAAAAGGATTCATGCAACATTGTGGGGATATAGGGCAACATCAAAGTCAGCAACAGGATACTCCCCATTTTAGTTGGCTTATGGCATTGATCTAGTTCTTCCTATTGAGTTTGATATTCCCACTGTGAGAGTTATGAAAAAGGAAAGGATGTATGAAAGTGATTCAGTAAAAGAAAGGTTGGTGCATCTTCATTTTCTTGAGGAAATGAGGGAAATACTGAGGGATACAAGCTATAAGAAAAAAATGAAGAAGAAGGAATACTTTGATCAAAAGATCCGTTGGTCTCCATTTCATGTGAATGACTTGGTTCTAGTATATGATTCTAGATACAAAAAAAGAAGGCAGAGAAAATTTCTTCCCAAATGGATGGGGCCCTACAAAATAGCAGTTGTGCATGAAAATGGTACATATCGACTAGAGGAATTGGATGGTACTCCCATTATGAAATGGGTCAACCATGACAAGTTAAATATTTTCTAGGCACCAGCTTCAAAATGTCCATAAGAGTCTACTCCAAGGACGGAGTAGAAGCTAGGAAGGGGGAAAATGTCGACATTAAAATTTTCCTCTGTAATTTCTATTTTATTAATGTATGTATTAGGAATAGGATGTTGTTAAGTATAATTAGTAGTGGCGTCCAATAGAAGATAACGACGCCATCAGTACGGTGCCGCCAATAATGTAGAGTATGGTAACAGTCAAAGTATAATAGGAATGTTGTAAAAAGTAAATATTTGTCGTAAGTGGTCCGGTAATGTAAAAATGTCAAAGTTAGGATAAGTAGAGAAGTCGGGTCTACATGATTAGGAATTAGAAATATTATATTTGTAATAAAGACAAAGAGTGATGTCATAAATATTTTTTGTATTTTATTTGTAGAAAAGTCTAAAAAGGTGGAACCCATGTGAGATGATAAGGTTTATCTTATCTTAGAAGATACGCCTACATGTAAATGCAAGAGTTTAGGCATGGAATATGATTGGCTAGAAGAGATTTCCTATCCTATCTTAGAGATAGGTTGGATAAACCTGAATTCCTATAAATAAAGAGGTCACCTTCCCATCATTTTGAAGGTGTGTTAAAGAAGCCATTAAGAGGTGTAATTGTGAAGTTTATCCCATAGTTATTGTTGGAAGGAAAGTGAAGTCTGTAACACTTGAAGTACCTCATGGGTGAGATTATAATGATTTCATGTTGATATTATAATTTACACCTATATTTTAAGATTTTTCATCATTCCTTCATATCATAGTCTATGGTATTCTTGTGTTATGTTTGTTGTTGTGTTTCCAGATTACATCCACCAAACTAAAGGTTGTGTATTAGTAAATAATCATAGCATGAGGAGTTCCCGGTGGTGAATTATCATAGTGCCGGATGGGTGATGACACTACCTCACCATGTCTAGAGCATTCTTTAGTCCCTCTATGGAGAACATTCACATTGTGTCACCGTTATCGCTTGTTGATTCAATTATCTCCTTTATTTCTGTGTGATGATAGTTCCATTGACACAGGCTCGTTTGGTTCTACTTCTGATGATGAGGATTGTGCACCTAGTTCTGATGTAGAGAGCATTATAGAGGACTTCTCTCCTCTTTCTCTCACTATTCCAAACATGGTTTTCACTCCTCCCATCTCATCAAATATCAAGTAGTCTCATACTTAGTATCAAACCATCATTACACCAGCCTCCTTTCCACTTCACTCCTCTACCTTCATTGGATGACTCATAACTATCTAACATCGCTCTTGTTTTGAGCCCCCTCATTGGGACGAGTATCTACCTGACTTTACTCGTATTTTTGTAGAGTACACTTGTGATGCACTACAGATCCCTCATCCATCTACAGGTGTTTCAGAGGATTTCATCATCTCTCTTGTTGGGAGTGCCACTTGGGAATCATGTCACTTCCACATTCCCAGAGACCTTAATTGATCCACCCCATTGTGGATCCCTTTTCTATTGTGGAGGATGTTTTTTTCCCTTCACATCACTTGGACATCCTTTCTGTAGGTGTTCCTCTTGTTCACTTTGATATTTCTATGCACGTGGTATTACCTTCGATTCCTTGGCACTCACTTGGTAGACCTATGTCACACTTCTGTGCACCAAACTCAGAGTTCTTCATGTTGCTGCCTTTAGTTTCCTTTCTGGAGTGGGAAAACTTCCAACATGAAACTTTTGTCCTTCCTAAGGATAGGCACACAGTTCATTATGGGTGGTTATTCTTCAGTCCAGAGGTAGAAGATCTCATGATCGACATTCTTCTGGGAGACCTCCTGGAGCTGTAGAGTTCAGATCTGTCCATGGCATCTTCTACATTCCTCTCATCTCCCTCTTCTTCTCTCTTCTTCTTCTTTCCGAGAGATTTTCTCCTTGTAAATTGGTACCCTTTTAGGCTCATCTATGGCCAGGACCCATCTTTGGCATCTTTCTTATATTAGAGAGTGTTTTGTTCTCTTGTGGCGGATTTTTTTCCCACTAGGTTTTCCTTCACTGCTTAGGACTTCTTTTTTTGTACATGGGTATCTCATCAGGCTTTATGCCGAAACCCATTTCTCATTTCTTACTTGCCGCCTCATCCTAAGTTATGATGAAGGGGTGTTGGTGTGTGTTATTTTCCACATCATTAGGTGAGTCATCTCACTTAGGTGAGATCGTAGGTCCACGTGTCATTTAGGGGTCATTATGAGATTCTCTTATGCGTCAGTGCATCATATGCATCATTGGGAGTTACACTTCTATTCTAGGAATGTAACTCCCCTCTCTACTCGAGTTGTCATGATTGTAGCACTGGGGGTTACTCAAGACCTCCTATATGTACACCCCATTTGATCTATGAGATAGAGGAGAGTTTTATGGCTTAACCAGGTTCTGCCCATGTTTCAAATCTTTGCATGCACATTCGGTTGATGCTCGCTCCTCCCGAGATCTCTTCACGCTACCGTTCGCATGTTCATTGATGTGCATGTTGTCCCTCGTGATCCTCGCTTGCGGGTTTTAAACCCTCTTTCAATTTTCTTGGTGTAACTACAAAGGAGAAGTACAGGGCAAGTTTCCAAACAAGCGCGGGCCTTCCATGTGCCCTAGGCCCAAGAAAAATGCCTTTTGGCCTTTGAAAAATCTCAAGTATAAAAGGAGCCAGCGGAATCCTCCACATGTCTCAATGGTGCACTTTGAGATGGTCCCCAAAAGTAGAGACCCCAAGCAAAGCGCGAGCTCATCATGTGTCTTATTCCGATGATTTGTTTGAAAAAGTTGAAGGACCAGTGGAAGGCACCATGTGTCTAAGGTCCAAGACAATTTTCTTTGGTCGTTGAAAAGTCCAAGTAAGGGAAAAGTGAGTGGAAGCCTCCAAGTGTCCTCTTATCACTTCTTCAAAATAAAATTTAGGGGCTGGTCCCCAAACAGGCATGGTCCCTCCATGTGTCGAAGGCTTAGAAAATTTCTTTGAAAAGTTAAAGTATAGAGTGGGGCCTAGTGGAAGCCTCCATGTGTCTCCCGATGTAACTATTAAGGTGGGATCTTGAGGCTGATCCTCAAATGAGTGCTAGCCCTCCACGTGTACATGGTCTACAAAATTTGTACCAGCCGCATGAATTTTTTTTCTAATTCTGAGCATGGTAGCAGAAATGTCCATGTGTCTCCCCAGCGCAACTCTAAGGTCAAACCAAAAGGAAAATTTTCAGATGAGCTTTGGCCCTCCACGTGGCCAAGTTTTGAGTTGAAGAGAGCCTTAGAGTTTTCAAAGTTCCCTGTCGAGCCGCATCCAACTAGAAAGGGCCACGTTTCTACATATACTGAGATGTAAATTTGACGGGGAAAAACACACCCATCAAACCATAAAATGTAGGAAAAACACCATTTAATCCCGGAAATGAATCTTTCTTTCAAGATAGAGAATTTGGAAATGATATAAGGCCCAAATATGATCTTGAGCCACATCCAATCACGTTTCCACAAATATTGGGACAAAAATGATAGGGAAAACAAAACATGATTGTGGAAAACAAACAGAAGCGAAAAAACCTAAGTTTTCGCCCAAGTTACAAATATTTTCACATGGACAGAGGAACAAAAAAATTCCATATTTTAAGTGATCCTCGACCAAAGGAAGGGACTGATCATGGAAATAAAATGAAGGAAAACATTTCATGCATCAATATGGGGAGATAGAAAACATGACAGAGCCCACAAACTAAATAATTTCAAGGACAAATGGGGTGAGACCAAATTGAGCACCAACATCAGCTCGACTCGGGGATGGGCACTCCCTATGAGTGCCACAAGAACAAATAGCAGACCATGTGCCAAAAATAATCCACTATGAAATGGAGTCAAATAATAAGCTTGCAGAGCGGAACAATAATAACCAACTCCCCAAGGATGAACCAAGAAACCAACAAAATGGCTGCCAAGGACTAGGACAAACAAAAATAGAAAAAAACGAAAGTAGAAAGAAACCAAAGGACTATACACTGTAAAAATGGAGTATACCTTGATTCTGATAAATCAATCAAGGAAATGTTTCAAATGCTTGCCATTAATAGGAAATTCAAGTAGTTCCCCATCTAAGTCTTTTAGGAAGAAGGTATTTTCACTAATTCGAATGTCAATTGAATAAGGGCCCATCCACAATGCATCAAATTTACCATGCTTTCCCTTATCTTCATGCCTGTTATCCCATAATAGCACAAGATCCCCAATGTTGAAAGCTCTTGGAGTCACCTTCTTGTCAAATAAATTCTTCAAATTTTCTCTGAATTTCACATCTTCGATGGGATGCCCTTCTTTCTTCATCTAACTCAATAATATAATTGATTCAAGCATCATATGGACTAGCTTCTTGATCTTCAAATTGTTGAATAAACGGAAATGAAGACAATTGTAAATGAAAGGGCAGCAAAGCTTGAGTTCTATATACCAACTCAAATGGGCTTTTACTAGTAGCTCTTTTGACAGTGATTCTATTAGCCCAAACAACAAACTTTAGTTTCTCACCTCACTTCCTTTTGTTTAGCTCTAAGGTTCTTCTAATGATCTTCAACAAGTTTTTATTACTAGACTTAGCTTGTCCATTTCCTTGGGGATTTTAGTTAGAAGCACATGTCAAATTGATTCCTTACTCTTTGCACATTGCCACCAAAGGTTTGGCTCGAAACTCATGACATTATCTCGCAATAATCTTAGCTATCACTCTAAATCTGCATATGATTTGATTTAACATGAATTCCATGATAACTTAGTGTGTTGCTTTCTTGGTGGGGATTGCTTCCACCCACTTAGTGAAATAATCAGTGGCTACAAGAATCCATTTATGACCAAAGAATAAAAGGATCTGAAATTTCACCAATGAAATCCATTCCCCATTGCTTAAATGGGGCTTCAATTGACACAAGCTACAAAGGAAGGGATCCTGAAGCTTTCATTCTTCCAGAAAAATGCTTGGCAACTTTCACATTTCCTAACCAATAGAGTTGTATCTTTGAAGAGAGTTGGCCACCAATAACCATCCCTCAAGATTTTATGTGTTATAACTCTTCTAGCAAAATGTCCCCCACAAACTCCTCCATGGAGATCAGCAATTACCTTTGGGGCTTCATCCTCAGCAATGCATCTTAAGAGAACTCCCTCCGGGTTCTTCCAAGCTAACCCAAAATCAGTAATGACATATTTTGAGAGGCCAACTTAAGATCTCTTTTCTAGTTTTTACTCAAATGTTTAGGGAAACATAGATGTCTAAGATAAAAGATTATATCTTTGTACCATTCAGAGCTTACCAAATTTTCAAGGACATCCACCCTTTCTCCTTCTACTTCATTCACCTTAATAGTTTACAAGTTTCTCTCAGCCATAATCTTAGCTAGGCCCAAACCTCTTATCAATTTCATGGTTTGGATATCCATGTCATATTCCTGTAACTTGTTTACCCATCTGCATCTTTTTCTTGGGACCTCCATCTCTGATAAGAAATATTTCACCATGGTGTGAGGAACATAAGCAACAACTTTAGAGCTCAAGATGTAAGGTCTGAAAACCTTTGTTGCTTTCACCAGGGAAAATGCTTTGTTCTCCATGATGGTGTACTTCAACTCAGCTCCTTGCAATGCCTTACTGAAAAAGGCAATTAGTCTCTCAGCCCCTTCATCATCCTTCTACAACAAAATAGATGCAATGGTGTTTTTTAAGTAAAAGAAAACATTTGAAAAGGCTTCTTCTAATTTGGAGCTGCTAAAATAGGGGCATGCTTTAATGCTTCTTTGATCTCATTGAAAGTTTGAATGGAATATTCTTCCCATTTGATAACTTGTTCTTTCTTGATATGTTAGTAATGGGGATGGTTAGCTTAGCAAAGTTAGACACAAATATTCTAATAAATTTTATTTGTCCAAAGAAGGATTCAACTCCCTTCTTAGTTCTTCAAATTGGAACCTTGTTGATGGCTTCCACTCTCTCGGGATCAATCATGACCCCCTCTTTTCATACAATGTGACTAAGAAACTTTGCCTTTTGCACACCAGAATGGCACTTCTTGCGATTCAATGATATGCCATACTCTCTACACCTTAACAACATTCTCTCCAAGTGTTGCAAGTGATCATTTATTTTTCATAAAACACAGTTACATCATCTTGATAAACAACAATGAAATCATTAATATAACCAGCAAACGCTACATCCATTGCTCTTTGGAAAGTTTCTCCAGCATTCATTAAGCCAAAAGGAATCCTGACATAGACATAAGTTCCCAAGGAGTGGTAAAGTCATTCTTTATTCTTTTTGACTCCTTCACAACAACTTGATTATAGCCAGAGAAACCATCCAAAGTGGATAACAATTTAGAACTAGTTACCAATTGTAGCATATTCTCCATGTTTGGCAAAGGGTAATTATCTTTCAATGATGCTTTATTCAAGTTCCTAAAGTCTACGCACAACCTTATATCACCATTATTTTTTTTGACATGTACTAAATTTGCAACCCAAGATGAGTACCTTGTGGGCTAAATGATCCCTCCATCCCTCAACTTCTTCAATTCTTCTTGCATCTTCAAAGAAAGGAGCAGATTGATCAGAATTTTTTTTCTTGAAATGCTTGGCATTAGATTCAAGAGGAATTTCATGTTGGAACAAATCTTCCCTATATGCCTTTAACTCAGAGTAAGACCAAGCTAGGTAGTCTTGATATTTCTTCAACAATTAAACATAGGATTGCTTCTCTTCCTTGCTCAGATTGCTTCCTAACCATATTTTACATGGTTTTTCCTTTATGCCAGGTCATGCTCTTCCACATCTCTTGAAACCAACATACTTCTATTAATAATGCAATCAACATTATCAAATTTTGATTCAAGTGCCACCAAACCTCTGGGAATCATGTTTGTCTTAGTTGGATGATGTCTTTTCCAAATAAAGTTTCCTTTCCTTTAGTAGCACACACCATTGGTTCCTAATCTATATTTTGGTTAGAAAACTCACCTTGGTTCTGTAAAAACCATTTCACCTAGGCATCATCATTGAACACTTGCCAATTTTTAATTTTAGGGACAAATGGCCTTGTTAGTATTTCAACATCATACTCACAAAATGGAGATATTGTACAATTTCCAAATTTGGATCCTAGCACTACTAACTTTTCTACAACAACATTAAACTTTCTATCATGGTGCACAATATTAAATGATTCAAACATTTCAATCAAATCCCATACTGCATGCTTGTATTGTTTCATTCTTTGATTTTTAGTAGCATACAGTTTTCTAATCTGCTTGACAATCAGTTCTGAATATCCTTTGACAATGATATCCTTTACACCATATTTCCATGCAATTCTCAAACCCAATAACAATGCTTCATATTCAGCAATGTTGTTAGTGCATTCAAAGTTGAGTTTGAAAAAAAAAAAAACTCTTCTTGGCCTGGAGAAATCAGAACAATACCAACACCATTTCCAAACTTGGAACAATCTCCATCGAATAAAAAGGTCCAAGGAAAACCTACTTGTTCAAGACATTTACATTGATCAATCTTGTGCTCTTTGCCATCAGCAAATCTAACAAATTTATCAGCATCTACATCAGCATACAACACTTCATAAGAAGCATTATTGGGATCTTTAATGAGGTGCAACATCTTCTTCTCTCCATACAACTTTACAAGGATGCCTTCAATTGGAATGGTGGAAAAATACATATCCATCTGAACACTTCCACCAAAACTTGCAGCCCACTTTCTTGATAACAACATGCCCCATTTGGTAGGGCAATCAACAATAACAACATCAAGTTTCAAGTTCTTACCGGATAAGCTACAAGTTGTACCACCAAACCTTTTACACACCCTACAACTGACACCTCTCTAGAATCCATTGTAGTACACTTGCCATAAGCTATTGTCACTTTAATGTTCAATTCATTCATGACTTCTAGAGGCATAACATTGCATGATGCTCTAGAATCAAACATACAATTGTGCAACAATCTGTCCTTAATAATCAGCATTGTAAAAAATGGATCAACATTTAATTGAGACTCAACCAAATATGTTCCCAAGTAAACTTCAGGTGGTTCACCCATCTCCTCCAATGCTAGTGGTTTTTCTAGGTTTGTAATGGTTGGAGGAGGAGTGTTTACATTATTTATATTTCTACCTTGGGTACTCCTATCTTCTTCCAATCCCAAATACTCAAAGGCCCTCTTCTTGTGCTTAGGAATCCTAAGTTCAACAATTGGAACAAAATCTTGATTTGACTCAAGACTTGGGAAATGTCATAAGGAATGTATTTGGGTAAAGCAACATTTGGAGAAAGATTGACAAACTCATCATATGGCACAAGATTTTTCACATTTTGGGCATGGGTGGGAACACCATTTCTACTTGAGACAACAAGGCCTTTTCCAGATGCATCTTTCTTTAGATTTTCTTTTGGGATATTGGTGAGAACTGGGTTTTTGGTTTGGCTTGAGGCCCTGCCCCTTTGACAACTTTACTTCTTGTGTTATACTCTTTTTCTTGGGCAACAACAACATTCATTAACAAATTGTCTATCCTCTTCTGATGGGATTCCTCCATCATACTTCTTAATCATTAGAGATCTTAGGTACTCAAAATCATTATTAGGAAGTTCAAAATCTTATACCATATCTATTTCTAAAGTATGAGAGGGAGGAAGAAGAGGTACCTAGTGAATGCAATCCCAAAACTTGCAGTAGTTCTTGCACTTATTACTTCAGTTGAAGTTTCTCCTTGTTGTGATCTTGTAGAGCAATCCACCATGCATGCATCATCATCAATTTCATCATCATCATCATCAGCTTCTTCAACTTGCTGATCTACTTCACATGGCGGTGGGGTAAGAAACATTTGTCACACCAATCAATTTCATTTGTCTCTTCAACAACAACAACTCGGCATTTAGAGGATTAGGCACTACTCTATTTTCCCTAGCTTGGGGTTTTCTAGCTCCCATGGGTCCTTTACCTCTGTCATCAGATCTCTGATCATTTCTAGGATGATTTGCAAATATGTCTTGTCCTTGTTGCCTATGTTGACCTTGAGAACCTTGTCCAATTCCTTTCTCTGCCTTGGCTAGCTTGTAAGAGATTTATTTGATAGCTCGGCCAAAGTCTTTACAACTTCCTCAAGATCCACAACCTTACTTGATTGAGGCTTCTTTGGGTTGATCAGTTTAACACCCTCCCTCTTAGGAGGTTTTCCAACTGCTTTAATGTTGTTCTCAATTTGTAGAGCCATGGTAAAGGCCTGCCTCAAAGTTGTTGGGTTCTTATCCCTCAAATAGTAAGAAACTTTCTTATCAAATGCATCTGAATACTTTATCAGACATGATTCATCACATGGCCTCAAATTAACAGTAGTCTTCTCAATGTTTTGTTAAATCTTGTATTGAAATCATGCACTGATTCATTAGGATTCTTTTTTATATTTTCAAATTCTGATAAAAGAAACCTAGGGTCTGTTTTATCTCCATATTGCATTCTAAAAGCATTCTTCATCTCTATCCAAGAATCAATGGAATTATCTGGAAAATATTTATACTAGTCCCTTGCATCTTCTTCTAGAGTATGGATAAACAATTTAATGTACACATCCTCAAATTCTATTTCAAAGTCCTCCATCATATTGACAAAGAGATTCAAGTGTTGATCACTAGTGATTGCATTATTTCCTTGAAACTTAGGAAATCTATTTCTTACATCTTGTGGCACAACATTTGGATAGCCAGCCATACCTCTAAAATTGATGGGACCAAAAGTATTAACAAAAATGGAGGTCTAGGTGGAGGCTGAGCCATATTATTTTGAGGAGGTGACCTTGGAGGAGATGCAAAATGATGAGGAGTGAGAATTCTGTGTGGTACAGGGATGCAATTCTCAGAATGACTACCCTCTAAAGGCTCTGTTTCTTGGAAAACTCTATCAGATTTGGAAAATACAAGGGAAGATTGAGAAGTAAAATTTTTCAAATACAAAAGAAGGACCCTCTCTCAGATGGAGAATTCAATTCAACAAAGAGACTACCTGATTTAGAAGCACTTGAGGAAGTATTGCAATCTTTAATCATAGGCTGATCAGTTTCACCAATGGAGATCTCTTTCTTGATGTTTGATCTCCAAAAACCTTCCAAATTCTTCTTCCTTCTAAATTAGACTTTCCCAACTCTGAAACAACCTTCTACTAGGGTCCTTGGCAAAGAAAGATCTTCTTCCTTCCAACTTTGTAGAGATTAATGACAAATCTTACTTGATATATGTTAAGACACTGGTATTTATTAAGAATTTAAACAACACGGAGTCGCCACTAAGGATTTTCACCTTAGTTTGTGCAAATGCACTATGAAAGACCTATCAAATGTTTATCAATACCAGATTCATGCAAAGCTTACAAGATCTTCTCTTCTTCTACCCAAATTTGTCAATGATGATACAAAATTTAGTGCAATAACTGTATAAGCTAGAAATATTACACTCAGAACTTACAACTTTGAACAATTCTTATAGATCTGAATAGAGAATGATGTTTCAAAATGTATTTGCACTTTAAAATTTGTAAGAAGCATTACCAGGGTCTATATGCGTTGTTGATGCTATTTAAACTTTGCACACAACTTCATGTCCCGAAAACGGCACCACGAGTGTTTTTGCCACACAAATAGATATTGGAGCTCAAATAATCCCTGAAAACAGTGCCATGAGTGTTGTTAAAGGGACAAATGAATATGAACTGGAAATAAAACAAATTATCCCTAATAACGGTGCCACGAGTGTTGTTTCCACACAAATAGATCCCGGAGCTCAAATAATCCCCAAAACGGCGCCATGAGTGTTGATGATGGGAAAAATGGATATGAACTAGAAAAAATCAACAAATTATCCCTGGCAATGGTGCCACTCTAGTGTTTTTGCCACACAAATAAATATCGGAGCTCAAATAATCCCCGAAAATGGTGCCACAAGTGTTGGTATCCAAATTTGTTCTCCTTTTCAAGTTGAGTAGCATCATAGATTTCGACATGGAGCTTAGAGACAAATAGATCATAATGTGTGTCATTTTGTAGCTGGGGATGAGATCTAACTGGCCCTTTGTCACTCATATTTGTGGAGAGATGGATAACACCTTCAAGAGGATTTGACCTATCCTCACTACTTTAGGTTATGCCTTTAACCAGGGTGAGAGGACCCGTAGTGTAACCTCTGTTTGATGAAGGAGATGGAGATATCCTTCTTTTGCACAAATTTTATGAAGAAAACCTTGGGAAAGTATGATCAATACTCCATAATTTAACTCTCAAGAGTTGTCACTTCTAAAAGATGGAGATACTTTCAAAACAAGGCTAAGGTTACTGAAGACATTATGGAATCCTGATTGTTCTGCATATTTTAGTAAATAGATTTTGTTCCTTTATTGATATATAGGGAAAAAAGGGTAGTTTAGGATGGATTCATGGTTTTGAATAATTTTGGTGGGAGATTAAGCAGGATAAAATTTGATTATACTAGATCTTTGAGAGACTTCACAACAATTGGAAAGCTAAATGATAGAAAGCTTCGGAATAGCTAAAATATTCCTTCAACCAGAAGGTGTGCATCAATGGAGGCCCAGATCAACATGTTTTCACACAATCTTTGAGAATCTAACATGAAGGCTGAGGTAAAGACTCAATAAAACATCAAATACCCCTAGTTCCTCACATGCCTAAGATACACTCGAAGGCTTATAGATAATCTTTATCAACAAATGATAGTGAAGTGATTTTAAATTGTTTATCTCATCACAAGATGAAATCTTCTTGAAATGAAATTGCAAATGCCACTAAACTATCATAGGGATGAGATCCTATGTGATTCGGAGGGACTTTAACACAAGATTGCAATAGGAATAAGAAAAACTACTTGCATAGACATTCTGAAATAAAGTAGACATAAATTGCTCCAAGATTGACACAAATTAACTTTAAATTGATTAAATTCATTAGCAAGGGAAAGTTTCTTAGAAAAATCTCAGAGCTTGTCAATGGCTATACACTGCAACCAACTTGACATGATAGAAAATCTAACACAGAAGAAATTAACAGGTATCTCGGATTGGTCTCTCAAGAAGAGAGATCTCTCAAATTTTCTCTTAAGAATTCAACCCCGACCATTTGCAAGAGTATTCTCATTGCATTTATACATTTCACTCACTCACTCATCCCAAATTTTCCCCCAAAAAAAGAAGAATATTGAGGGACCTTTGCTTGTTACCAATTTTCCTTAGAAAGTGATGTTTAACAAATTCACATCTAAAAGTTTCCAAGTGGACCAATTATGAACTGATCACATTTCTTAGGCCCTCGACTAATGACTAGGATGCCATGCCACAACCTTTTTGGTAGTCCTTCTAATCATTTTGATTTGTCATGTGAGAAATCCCCATTTTAATCATTTTCCAGAGGCTCTGTATAGCTAGATCTGATAGGTAATCCTTTTCTCCTCGAGGCAACACCTTTTTCATATTTTTACACTGCAACCTTCATCATTTCATCCTTTTCCCTCTCTTTCCTTTGCAATTCTACCCCGCATCCATCTTCTCTGGTAATTCCCATTTTTGTGCAAGTGCCGAGCAATTCCAACTTCAAAATATTGACCTTAACAATCCTCGACTCACAAATTAAGTTATGAATCCATTCAATGGCACTTTATAGAGACAAAAAATGACAAGGAATTTCATCAAAAATGATGAAAAATAATGTGTATTCACATCTCGAGTCTTGGAGAAAAAATGGAAAAAAAATAGGTGAAATGCATAGCAACCATTTGATTTTTCCCCTTCTCTACTTTATATTATAATCTTCCACGTGTTTCCTTAGCACAACTAAAAGAGAAGTATAGGGGAAAGTTTCAAACAAGCGAGGGCCTTCCATGTGCCCTAGGCCCAAGAAAAATTCTTTTTGCCTTTGAAAAATCTCAATATAAAAAGGAGCCAACGGAAGCCTCCATGTGTCTCAATGGCACACTTTGAGATGGTCCCCAAAAGTGGAGAGCCCCAAACAAGCATGGGCTCACCACATGTCTTAGTCCTGGAGTATTTCTTTGAAAATTTTGAAGGATCAGTGGAAGGCGCCATGTGTCTAGGGTCCGAGACATTTTTCCTTGGCCATTGAAAAGTCCAAGTAAGGGTAGAGTGAGAGAAAACCTCCAAGTGTCCTCTTGGCACTTCTTCAAAATAAAATTTAGGGCTGGTCCCAAAATAGGCGTGGTCCCTCCACATGTCCCAGGCCTTAGAAAATTTCTTTGAAAATTTTAAGTATAGAGCGAGGCCGGCTGAAGCCTCCACGTGTATCCCCGACACAACTATTAAGGTGGGACCCTGAGGCTTATCCTCAAATGAGCATTGTCCCTCCACGTGTCCATGGTATGTCAAAGTTGTACCGCCACATGAAAAAATTTCTAAGTCTAGGAAAGGTAGCGGAAACCTCCACGTGTCTCCTCGGTGCAACTCCAAGGTCAAACCAAAGGTGAATTTTCAGATGAGTGTTGGCCCTCCATGTGGAAAATTTTTGAGTTGAAGCAAGCCTTAGAGTTTTCAAAGTTCCCCACCAAGCCACATCCAACCAGAAAGGGCCATGTTTCCATAGATGCTGAGATGTAAATTTGATGGGAAAAACACACCATCAAACCGTAAAATGTAGGAAAATCACCATTTGAGAGCCGGAAATGAATCTTTCTTTCAAGACAAAGAATTTGGAAATGATATAAGGCCCAAATATGATCTTCTAAGCCATATCCAATCACATTTCCATAGATTTGGGACAAAAATGACAGGGAAAACAAAACATGACTATGGAAAATGGACAGAAGGGAAAAAACCTGAGTTTTTGCCCAAGTTACAAATCTTTTCACATGGACAAAGGAATGAAAAAAAAAATATGGATTTTAAGTGATCCTCGACCAAAGGAAGGGACTGATCATGGAAATCAAATAAAGGAAAAATCTTTCATGCATCAATACGAGGAGATAGAAAACAAGATAGATCCCACAAATCGAAGAATTAACATACATAGATGCAAATTACATGTAATTAATCAATTGTTGCAATGAAAACATAATAAAACCGTAATACATCCTCGTAGTTAGGTCCACTTCATCAATTCCATCCATTGTAAAAAAGTTTCGAGTTGCCCATTTTTTCATAAGTGCAAAAATTGTCATCATTTATGAGGATCGTGTGGGGAAAGTTTCTTGCTAGCTTTTAGAATAGTGCTTGCTCTCATCCATTGGGCATGGAGTTAAAACATATAACCAAAACTTATTTTTGAAGAAAAAAAAACTAAAGTGGGAAAGGATTTGGAAACTAGATCACATACACGAATGCACTTTATTGAATTAAAAACATTACAATGTGCATGAATTCACTTATTTAAAGGCAAATCCTAATCTAACCAAACACGTAGGATTTTGAATAATAGTGTTCTAGAAACATACCATTCACAGAATGGGAAGTTCCTCTTCATTCAGCCTTGAAAGTAGAAATGCTTAATGTTCTTTACAAGCTGAAATCATGTAAGGATCACTCTGAATTGTATCAAACTTCATGAGGTTTCCTGTATTTACACGATCATCATCCCATTTTAACACAATGTCTCCTTCATTGAAGACTATGAACTTGGCCTTATTATTAAATGTTTTCTTTATCTATTTTTTTATTATTTTCCATGCTTAGATGAACTTGATGTCTCGAGATCCTATAACTCCATTAATTATACATAACGGACTTGCAATAGTTCATTCTCAAGTAATTCCATCTCGTGCAACAAATCTAATACAAGAAACTCAACTGAGATTGACATTCTTGCCTCTCTTCCATACACAAGCTTGTACGGTGAATTACCAACTGATCTTTTAGGATTCACTATGTCAACCCATAGTTCTAAATTCAACATCAGATGCCAAGCTCTTTGGTTGTCCCTGACTATTCTTTTAATGATATTCAAAATATTTTTGTTAGTACTTTCAACTAATCCATTACCTTACGGGTCATAATTAGATGATGTACTTAAATAAATTCCATGCTTAATAGCCCAATCTGTTACCTTTGCACTAAGAAAATGAAAGACATTATATAAAATGATAGTTTCTCAAACACTAAATCTACAAACTATACCTTTGTAAAAGGATATAATTGAAGTTTTGTTAGCTTATTTCAAGGCTATTGCTTCAGTCCAGCATGTAAACTAATTTATATCAGTCAATATCGACTTGTTTCCTTATGATGAAGGTGGATTTATCATGTCAATGAAGTCAAGACTCCATTTCATGAATGGTTGATCTCTTGAAATAGGTTGCGGGGAAACAAAGCTAAATGTTATTTTCCAAAAAGGAAATCACATATCTTACACTTTTCGATCCACTCAAAGCAGTCTTTGAATATGCTAGGCCAATAGTAACTGACTTTCATAATTTTTAAGGCTGTAGTACATCCTGAAAAAGTGACCTCCTATAGGTCCTTCATGAAATTCAAATAATAGTTGTTGAATTCTATCATAATAAATACATCACAACAAAATTCCATTTATATCACTTTAAATAACACACCATCAATGAAAATGTAAGGTACAACTTGTAACCTGAAATATCTTCATTTATTTCTTTCCAACTTCTCGGATAAGTATCGTGTTGTAAGTATTTTAGCAAATCAGTCATCCATCTTGATTCCTGAACTTCTTGACTGAGTTTGGGTTGCTGATTTTCTAGTTGTACCATGATATTTGACTATTGATACATAACTTCAACATGTTGTTCTGGATCTTATGATTATGTAGCCTGTTGTTTTTACATATTAGCAATTATATGTTCACACAAAAATTTTCCTCGAACTATTTTAGTAACACGAATGTCAACATCATATTCCATAACCTTCACGATCTAGCCTGCTCTCTTTTCATTCAGCTCTTTTTTCAACAAGAATGATTAACACTTGGATGAGAGACTAAAACATGTATCTTATTATTGGAAAGCATGTACTTAAAGTTATTCAATCCTCTAACTACTAAAAGTACTTGTTTCTCAAGAAAGGTTTACCTTGTCTCGTAGTCATGCAAACTCTATCCAAAGAAAGAAATTGCTTACTCAGTGTTTTCATCATTAATCTAAGTTAATATAGCTAAAATAGTCTCAGCTCCTACAAGTGCATACATTATAAAATATTTATCAAAATTTAGATTTGCAAGAGTAGGAGCTTGTGAAATGGCTGACTTGATGGCCTCAAATCCTTTTCTCCCTTCATTGGTCCAAGAGAAAGTCTTATCTTTCTTTAACATGGTTGTTAATGGATTGACTAATGCTGCAAAATATGGAACAAATCTTCTAACAAAGTTTATTTTTTTGAGAAAACTTTGTAGTGCTTTCTTATGATGAGGCAAGGATAACTATGAAATAGCTTCGATTCTAAAAGGATCAATAGCTAAACCTTGTTTATAAATAATATGACCAAGAAATTTACCTTGATGTACTGAAAAATGGACTTTTTGGGATTCAAAGATATTCCAAACTGTCTACAAAGATGAAAAGTATGCCTCAAATGCATTAGATGTTCATCAAAATTATTTGAAAATATGGTGACATCATCTAAATAAACCAATATGCATTTATTTAATAAGATATGAAAATCCATGTCCATTGCACGTTGAAACGTTGCATCGACATTTGAAAGTCCAAAAGGCATTCTTTTATAAGCATAAGTACCCCACTTTATGGTGAAGGTTGTTTTGTATTTGTCTTCTTCACACACAAGGATTTGATTGTATTCACTATAACCATCCAAAAGAGACAATTTGTCTAAACCAGAAACTATTCTTAGAATCTGATCCATATTGGGCATCGGATAATGATATTTTAATGAAGCTTTTTTAAGATCTCTAAAATCCACACAACCAAATTTATCCATTCTTTTTTTTAACAAGAACGTGATTAACTACCCAATGTGAATGCTTAACTAGAAAGATAATACTTTATTCGATTAGTTTAGATAACTCTTTTCTCATTAATGGCTCAATATTTGGATTTGTAGGCCTTTACTTCTACCTAATCGACTTGTAATTTTATTTTAACTCTATTGTATGCTGAGCTAAAATGGTATCAAACCTCTCAGATCTTGGTATTTCCAAGAAAAAACATCTCTAATTCTTTACATAAATTGATAAATGATTATTTTTAGCTAAGGAACATACCTTTTTATGATAAATAGTTTCTTTTCATCATCCACCAAGATCTCCTCATAGTTATCTGTGTGAGTTGAAATATTGCCTTTTTCTTTTCTTAACTGATCATCAGAACTGAAAATGTCTTCTAGTGTGACCAATCCTTGAGGCAACTTGTTTGTCTTCAACTGAACAATCTGGTCACCATAGAAGTGTTTCGTTTTTCCTTATTTACTACAGAAAATTTAGCTTCTTGCTGCAAAAATCTATAGATTTGTTCATCATCTTCAAAAACTTGCCAATTTTCTTCATTATCAGGTATTGAAGGTCTGATAATTAGCTTTATATGTGGTTATACTTTGTTGTTTTTGGTCTATTATAATATATCAAAGATAACACCAACTACATCAAGTTGGTCTACATGTTTTTTTTCATCTCTTGGGATAGATTATATGTTAATAACATCAAAATCATCCATTAAGTCTAAAACTCTATGTTTGTAAGATTTCAACAATGAATTCTTACACACATTAAAGTTTTTCACTTGATTAATAACTAATTTTGAATCACCAAAAACTTGTAAAGTACTGATACCTCTTTTCGGCCCATTGCAAGCCATGAATTAATGCTTCATATTCAACTACATTACAAGTACAAGAGAACTACAAACTTAAAGCTGAAAAGTACCTTTCATTTGAAGGGGAAGTAAGCATTAAACTTGCACCTTGTCCTTTCTTATTTTTAGCTCCATCGAAGTGAAGCTTCCATAACCCTTCTATTGTTTTTCTATTTTGGACAGAAGGAATTGGTGCATTTTCTTCATGCAAGCAATAAACACCAAACAAATCTTCTTCTTCTTCTTTGAAAGGATCATAAGCATGTTCTTCTTGAGTCTTTTCATCCATAAAAAAATTAGAAACATCGTCTAGTGTAAAAACATGTGTTGTAACATCAAAATCAGATTGATCTAAAATTGTATAATTTGCTACAGCATTTGAAGCATGAGGCTTAATATGAAATATAGCAGAGGCTTTGAATTTATGATAAATTTAGTTCCATACCTTGTAGTAAATAACAAAAATGACCAATCTGAAGAAAGATAACCTCCTATTTTTGTTGTAAAATCTCTTGATAAACATAAGGAAAAGTAGGGAGGTAAATCTACAACATAACATCTTGTAAATAGTAACATTGGGACAAACATGTAAGGTTACCTCCATATTTTGATAATGTCAATTGTGTTGGTTGTTGTACCATCTACCTGTAACAAAATTTTCTTTGTAGGCTCATACTGTAAGCCCAATTTTTCTACAATTGCTTTTGGCATAACTGTGTTACTTGCACCATTGTCAACCATGCAAGTTATGAACTAAATGATCTCCAATAATCAGAGATAGATAAAATGGTGGTGGCTTCTTGATATCATGAGCATTTAAGACCTTTTGAACCATCCATTTAACCTCTTTAATGTGGTCTTGCTCCATTGTTCCAAGGACCATGTCTGCTTTCTGGGCTTCTTTTTTCTAGTTTTGATGAAATCTGTAGCTTAGCAAGCTCATGAGAAAGTAACTCTTGTTTTCATGGAATACTTAGAGCATCCCACAATGAAATATTAATATTATGCTTCTTCATTACCTCAACAATATTAAAATAAGCAACCATTTTTGAAACAACTTCTACCATTTTAGCATAAGCTTTAGAAAAAAATGACTCTACTTCAATAACTTTTGAAATCTGAGGTATGAAGAGTCTTCTAGATCAGTGTAATTGTTTTTGTTGTCCTTTTGATCTGAACTGCTTGTTTTTTTTGAGGAACAATAGAATTGTTAGTTTTTTTTGACCTGCACTTGTTGTTTTATCAGTGAATGTGGGCAGAATAGGTTTGTTTTGCTTATTTTTCTCTCTCTTGAGCCTTTTCCTGAGACCTAGTTGTGACTACAATAAAATCTTCCTCTCCAAAGATGACTAGATTTTGTTTTGGTGGTTTCTAACTATGAGCTTATTTCTATCCACCCTCCATTTGAGGCATGAATAATGCTTCAGTTGAGGTTGTGCAACAAGGCTTATATTCAGGAATGCATTTGGACAAATGGCTAATGAATGAGGTTGATTACAAGGTTGACACCATTCTTCTGAAACCATGTTAACTGGAACAAGAGCACTAGATGAACTAGGAGCCTTTGGGTCAAACTGTCTTGGCTGATATGGATGTTTATAATTCTGATTTTGATGATAAGGTTGCATATTCTATTGATTTTGTTGATTTTGTTGATAAGGATCTTGATAAGGCCTACTAGGCTAACCTAATTTGTTTTCAATTGATGTTAATTTATTACCCATAGTTTATATAATTTGAATACATCATCTGATGGAGCTAAAATAGGAGGTTCTATAATGGTAATAGGTTGTAGAATATATAATAAATCTATTATAATAATTATTGAAGGCCTTGGTGCAAATTTCCTATTTTGAATAAGGTTGTTTTCAGCCCTAATAGCAATGTCGTACAAGTTGGGAGAGTCTCTACTCCCATAAATGAATCATAGTTGAAATATCATTGTTTAAGGCTCTGAGATAATATAGAAAAGCATGGTTAGCTTGAGTCTTAACACTAGCTGGAATTCTTTCCCAAGTTTTAGCAAAACGGATGTTGAAACTGGCCATAAATTCATGAGGGGATATTTTAATTGTAGACAATTGCTCTATGAGGGATAAATGATCTAGAATGATCTTGAAATTTCTTAAGTAATTTCTTCCCTAACTCATCCCAAGTTCTTATGCTCCCAATTTCTAAGGTTCTATACCATTGCAAGGTTTTCCTTTAAAGGATGCAACTAGAAGTATTAAGGCTACATCTTCATGAGTTATATTATGGACAACACAAAGGGTTGCAACATATTTGATGTGCTCTATGGGAGTAATCTAATTTTCACTAGTGAATGAAGGTAAAATTTTCATGGTAGCATTGGGAATATCATGATAAACTGGAATTACTAAAGGGCTTCCATTAGTAAAGGTCACAAAATTCCTAGGTGGTTGAATAGCCATTGGAATAACTAGAATTTGAACAAAAAGATTAATACGTGGTGAAGGAAGATTAGGAGGAGGGTTTCCAAAACAAGGCCTATTATAAGGTAAGGTATTGCCAACTCTTCTTCTTCTTGTAGAATTCAAAGGTAAAGAAATAAACTCAAAGGAATTCCTCTTACTGATGATCTTGTAGTCACTTTAGGCATGGAACATGTAAAACTGGTCTAAAATCAGCCTTACAGAGTCACCAAATAAATATTTTGATCTTTAGAATAAATTTCTGCAGCTTGTTGCTCCAAAAGTGACTTTTTTCATTGTAAATATGTTGTAAATTGTTGTAATGTCGTAGATCTGATTTGTGGTCCCACCATGTCCCAAAACTGTTATCTCTGAAAGTGCACCCTTGTTGAGATATGATTGTAGGGGTTCTAAGATTTCTCTGGATCTCTCACTTTCATAGATACAATGGAAACACCTCACATTTGTGGGTATACCTATTGTGGAGGTGAGTCTTTAGTATCAAGGTCGGTTCATTTTTATGTATCCTAAACTAATTTTTAGGGGTTTTAGGGTAAAAAGATGTTTGTAAATGAATTGAAAATGGGGTGATACACCAAACGTGTTGAGGGATTTGAGTGAGTACATGCACAATCAATTTTAGAATGAATTTTAGATGCACAAACCAATAGTTTTAAGAAGAATATTAAGGAAAAACACTTTGTGTATTGAGGGAATGAATCACAACAACACAATAAGATAAACATGCACACTAATATTATGTAGAAATTACTAAATTTGTAGCAAGGTAAGATGATTAATTAGGTAATTTGACATTCACAAGAATTAATGAGATATATACACCACTGTAAATAATTGGAAAGGTAGAAATCAATTCTCATTCAAGGGGAAAAACTGGAAAAAAATTTTCTTTAGCACTCCTATGTCCAAAAAGTCCTCTTTGTGCCTTGCAATTTCACACAATATATAGCAAGATTATTCACCCAACCCATCCTAAAAATAGACTAAAATTTACACTCACCCATGCATCCTATTTTTATCCTTTTATCATAAATAATAAAAGAGATAAAAATAAGCATGTTGATTACAATGAGGCAATTAAAATCCTGAGTTACAAAAATACATTTTAGTCAATCTATAGTTGACTGATCTATTTTTAATAAAGTAGGATGAATAGTTTTGCTAATAATAGCCCTTTCTTATTGTGTAAGTCTCCTCCAATGTGTATGCAATCTTTATCTTGTAGTGTTTGATGTGACACTTGCAACTTGATCCACTTGCAATGATATTTTAGGAATTCTTTAATTCTTCCCCATAATGCACATGCAAAAATCTAATGTCCCTGTGTGAGCAAAAATAATTATTTTACTTGTAATATTTTACAAAAATATTCACCCATGTATTTCATCTATGTGTTGATGACCACCTACAAGTTGATTTTGATGTTTACATATTTTTGTCACGTTTCTTAACACATGTAATACATTATTCTCCTGCAAGTATAATAGCTTTACATTGTCTTCAACTAAATTTCCATGTGGGGCCCACCTTTGATGTGCACATGTCCTCCATGATGTGATTATCTTTTGAATTTGGCATAGATGACCTATTTTAATCAAGATGGCAACCTCTTGCATTATTCCTTTGGCATATCATATACGGTTTTATTTACCCATGTCACTTCCTTTGAATAAAATTATACACGGATCTCGTAACATTTCTCTTTTGATTTGTGGTTCCTTTCACTAGCTTTGGTGAAAGTAATGAGATATGGCTTCACATTCTATTTTGGATGTTGTCATCGATAGGAGCTTTTTTGTGCTCGATTTTTCATCTATCTATTTCCACTTGTTCTATATTGTTGTGGCTCACCAATATTTATGGGGTTAATATTTTGTGTATCAATTATGCACTTGTCAAACCTCCATTGTTGTTTTTTCATCAATCTATTCAATGGAAATGAATTTGAAAATATCATGCTTCTAAAATGTGTTTGTGTATATTCTAAGATTGAATGGGTTCTAGTTTGTGTCATGTGTTCTGGTTGGTGTCTACTCAATTTGAGGGTTCCAACAATATCGTTATGGATATTTAGTGAGTTTCTTTCTCTATTTCTTGAATCCTTTGTAGTTGTAAGCCATAGAAGTATAGTTTTTTAGATCGATTTGTGAAACCTATCCTTTCGAACTTGTGGATTTAAAATGCTTATCTTTGGATAACCCAAAATGGGTGTTACTCCTTTGTCATTTTGGAAATTTTGTTTGTCCTTGCCTTTATTCGGGATCCGAACACTTCATTATTTTATGCATTATTTATTTATTTCTACTAGGAGAGGTCTAAGCTATACTATCTCTATTACGTATTATGTATTGATGACATCAACTCTAGAAAATGATATCATAAATTTGTACATCAGATTTTCTTTAGGACTTCATGTTCTTATATATTCCCTTTTCTTCTTTTCTTTTTCTCATAAGAAAAGTTTTAGTTTCTACATTGGAATTATTTCCCTTTCCCGAGGTTGAACTTGATCGAACATTAAGATGCTTGTTAATGAAATTTAAGCCTTTCTCTTCAATAATAAAGTTTAAAATATTTGAACTCCCTAGTTCTTTGAGATGAATGAACAGACTAAGCTTGGGTTATGAAACATTATGCACATTATCTTCTTTGAGATCATTACTTCCATTTCTTGTGCTAATATGATTTATATTTGATCCTTATTTATTATTATTATTAGACTGGTTCTATTTTTGCATCTTTCCATTTGTATGATATATTCAATAGCTTGATTTTTGATTTTTATTACTATTGGAACCTAAATGTATATTTTGTGCTTAGTTATTTACATTTGTTTCAGATGAAGTTGGTTTTCATTTTACTTTCTTGATACCCAAACTCTCTATAACATTTCATTTCATTGTATTTGTACATATTATGTTTTGTTGTATTTTTATGAAGAGTTTTTTATTGTAGAACTTGATTCAACCCTTCCTAAAATTTATTTGATCATTACTTCTGATTCAACTATACTTGGTCATATTCCTCCTAATTCAAAACTATACTTGATCATGTGTTTGAATTTTTGGAGTATGTGTCTATAAAGCGTAGAATTATGTATGCTGAGGAGTAACTTACTTTTTGAAAATATAGGCTCTAATTACTTTTTGATCAATTATGGCGTAGCTCATATTCTTTCTCTATAAATCTTTGTTGTTCTTATTTTCTCTTTGATGCTACAAACTGATAGTTCTTATGATGCTAAAATTGTGCTAGTAAATCACGATGGATCAAACACATTATATTCTGCAATTTTTTTCTCAAGACTGATATTATATAGATGTCCTTAAGGAGTCCAAAAACTAGATTTTTTTCTTATTCTACTCTAAAACAAAACATCTTGATAGTTTCCTTACTCCTGTGGAAGTGTGCAAAAGTCATTCAATTTTTATGACCCCAATGATCTCCATTGAACCTTAATCCTATACCACTTCTCTTCTCTACTCTTGAGTTGTAATATTTTTTGATGCAAGTTTATCTATCTCTCAACTAGAGTCCTATGTTAATCATAGTTGAGAAAAGTTTGTAATTGAATACTAAAATTTTCTTTCTAATATGGAACCTTGTTGCATCTATTATTTTGAAGCACTTGGTGATCTTTTGATTTATCTAATAATGTATCATCTTGGTTTGGAATGAATACCTTCTGATTGATTTTGAAACTTGATACTTGAATATCGGGGAAATATCTTATTCACAAAGCTTGATATTTTTTCTATCCCATTCTAATCATTATACATGATTACTCTTTAATGCAATTAGTAAGTTTGTGAAAATACTTTGTGATGCTCTGTGATACTCCATTCACTTTGTATTAAAATGTGAAGTACCTACTTGAGCTGAATTCTTGATGGCTTATAGCTTGAAATGATCACTTGAATACTTATATCTTTATAATTTTTTCTTAACTACATGTTATGAATGAATTTCCGATATGATAACACTTGACTTATTTTATGATTCCATACCTCCTCATTTACTTTTGTTGTATTTTCACTTGTAAATTTTAAAGAATGTACTTTCCTTGTTTTATTTAATTCTGAAATAGGCCTTTGAAATCTTCTTTATAGTTTTATACTTTTCATATCTTGTCTATTTGTTCTTCATGAATTCTCCAATCTTGAAATTGTATTTAATGGTTTTTTCTAAAGATTTTTGTGCCCTCAAGAAATTTGAACAATTTGTAGTTAATCATACTGTGTCATAATGTTGATGGTGTTTTTTATTTACATCCTTGACAAGTATGCAAATGTACAATATTACTTTTCTCCAAGTTATTCTAATGTTTGAAGTTCGAAATTTGGATCGACATCATTATTTGATCTTTACTGTATTCATTTCATTTGTTAAAATCTGTAGTATTGAACTTATATCTCTTTTATGGATGGGTAATTATAGCTTTATATATTTATCTTCATTCTAAAGTTGAAAGAAATGCACTTCTTTGATTCAACTTGTAGAATGCAATACTTTTGATATGCAAACACAATAGCTATGTTTATTTCCTTCTTCTTACCTATACTGCACATTTAGACAAACTAGTTAGAAAACATTAGGCTTTTGGCCTCTCTTATGTTCCATATTTTTTTTTCTCTTTCTTTCTGAAATGATTCTAGGAATCATATGTGTTGATGTAGAATATTGCTCTTATCAATTGTGTATATGTATATGATGTACCTTATGCTTATTATTTTAGAAATCCATCTGCATGTAGTTAGATAGTACATGGGTATAGATCAAACCCTGAGCTCAATTTGATGCATTTTCTTTTTTTTTTTAGGTACATTGATTGCTAGGAGAATGGATGAAAGATGGAGCTGGAGCTGAAGTGAAGGAGACTCAGAAGAAAATCCCAAGGCAATGATGGGTTTATTCTATACTCTTTTAATTTTAACTTCATGCACATGTACTTATTTCTTCAGTAGTTATGAGTTACATCCCATGCTTGTGTGGGAAACATTGTACTTCTTCATGAATAAATAACATTTAATTTTTGTACTTGAGTTGTATACTTCTTTCTACTTTCATATTATGACATGGATATTGATTGTATAATGAAATAAACAACTCAATCACATAATTAAATGTATTGAACATGTAGAAATAATGAGATTTAATGTACCTATAACTTAAAATGAATTTTTTTGCATAAAAATGCAACTTTGCTTGTTGTTACTAAGTTTAATCTCTCATGTAAACTACAATTCCCACCTTCATCAAGGAAGTGCATTGGTCCTTTGTGGATTTTGTGTTTCTTTTTGAATATGAACATGGAATGGGAGTCTATGTAAGGTGTTACATTTTGTAACAACATACATAGTTGCATATTACATGTAGTTAATCAATATTTGTAACTGAAAACATAATAAAACTATAATGCATCCCCCTAGTTAGGTCCACTTCATCAATTCCATCCATACTAACAAAGTTTTGAGTTACCCATTTTTACACAAGTGCAAAAATTGTCGACATGACCTATATATGATGAATATGAAAGAGAAGTGAGTAAATTCATGTTGAAAGAACTGAAATTTCTTGAAGAGTTATTTAATCCACTTTTCGAAGAGAAGTAAATCAGTTTAAGAATGATGATGAAAGATGAAAAAGAGATATTACAAAAGGAGCAAGAGTATGAAGAGAATACATAGGCAATGGATGATGGCAAGGTAGAAAAATATGATTCTAAACTTACTTTTTGTTTTCTTATATTGATTCTTCTTTAGGTGAATTGCTTGAAATTTTAAGAAATAACTCATTTAGTGCACATGAGAAGCAAAAAGAGAATGTGATAAACAAGGTTGAGTTGAATGATGAGCATGGTGAAGAAGAAATGTATATTGATCAAATTCACCTACATGAATTTTAAGTTATTTTACAAGATTTGATAGATATCATGAATCTAAAAGAGGTTAATAAAGGTACAACTGAGTTTTCAACATTTTCCTTGGAAAGGACTGATATGAGTTGTGGTAAAATTATCCAAAAAGAGTTAAGAAATGAGAAAATACAAGTTAACAATGTTTTGAGTACAAAAGAGAACACAAGTTAAGCAAGGTGTTTAAGGTAAAAAATAGTCTATAATATTCTAAAACAAAGACAATAATGATAAAATCAAAGAGGAATATAGTACACGTAAAGAGAAGATAAGTTTTCTTGAACAATAACATGTTTTTGTTGTTATGTTTCTTTATTTTGTAGGTATAGTTGGACAATGTATGAAGATGAAAATAGTTTAAAATGAAAAAAAAGAACAAAAGATATATACTTAAAGAAAATGCAAGGATAAAATAAAAGTTATGGGATCTAGGAGGTCATCATGAAGAAAGAAACATAAGATGGATAAAAGAAGAAAAAGAAAGAATAGTCAAAGAATTTGAAGAATCATCCGGAGGAGTAGTCATAAAATCATACAAACAAAATTATATAGATTGTTTTCAAAACCTTGGGAGTATTATGTAAGAGCATCACCTAGATTTCTCATTTCTTTGCAACATTTAATCTTGAGAATGTTGAGGAATTTTTCGTAAGGTGTTGGGTAGTATGATGAGCCTTCAAGAGCTCTTAGAATTCAAATTCTTAAAATCTTGTACTTCTCCTTCCATTTTCAAATTCAAATTTCCTAACTTGTAAAAGAGGAATTATGACTTTTCAAAGAGTTAAAAGGAGGTTTTTATTGATGGAAATATGTGTATATGTTTAAAAAAAAATTAAATAGGTCCTAAGGGTTAAGTTTGAGTTAATAAATGTTCAAGAAGATGTTAAATGCATTTTTTTATGTATGGGAATCTAGAGTCATGTAAAAACTAGTTAGGGTTTTGGTAATGCTATGTAAATGAGAAAAGTCATTCATTAAAAGAAGTAATTCGTGAGAGTATTATCACTTGGAATAACTTAGGTAATAGAGAATGTATGAAGAATAATATGTTTTTATAGAGAAAGGTCTCAGTAATCATGAGAAAAAGAAACAAAAAGATGAATTTGGATGAGAGATCTCTAAGTTTTTGAGTGCAAGATTTTTTTGTCTCCTTGTATCTATTCAAGTATGTATGGAGAATTTATGGATGGTTTACACGTTAAAGAACTATGTGGATTGATATTTTATATGGTGATGTTAAAAATAAGAATAAATACCTTGTTTTTCCATTATAGACTACTTTCTTGTGAGGAACATATAGCCAAAAGTCTTGTGAAAGTTTATTGTTCTAGATTTTACATTAAGATTCTTGCATATAATGAATGAAGTTGGATACATAGGTTTTTTTGCAAGAATAAGGTTATGCTTTTTTTTTCTTGTTTGAAGTTCCCTCAAGCCTATATCGTGTCAACACCGACCGAGAGAAGATATGAAAATATGTAGAAATGTAAGTATTAGAAAGAATGTTGCTTCATTGTTTACCTAGGTGTATAGAGGAGTATAAAAAAATTTCTTAGATGAATTTGCAAAGTTTTAAGTTGTGAGGAATTCATTTTATAATAATTTTAGTATACTTGGGTGTAGCAAAAACCCTACCTAGGGTTTAGAACTAATTCACATTTAAAGGCTTGAATGACCTAGAATCGAACCTAAATCTTTGAAGAATCCATATTTGCAAGGTTCTCTAAAAATTCTTGAAGAGTTAGGGTTTAATCATACCTTGATACTTAGTTATTATTGTCAGTCTTGTGTCTAGGTGATTGATACGGTCCTACAAACCTAATTAGAAACCCGAATAGTGAGTTTTAGATGAATTTTCTTTAAGTAAAGTTCCTTAAAACCTTCCATGGAGAAAAAATGGTCACATGGGTGCTAAGAACACCTTGCATGTAGGATTAAAAGTTCCTAAATAAAGAGCTATGCTAGAAAAATAGTAAATATAGGGCTACTTAGGTGAGGAGGCTACTAGGGAAGAAGAAGGTGAAGGAAAAGTGACTTACATTGTGAGTTAGAGAAAAATATTTGGTAAAAATCTCATGGGTCCTAATGGGTACCCAAATAAAGTTATATTTTGTCTTGGGGATTTTTTAATTTCTTCCAAACAGTTTCATCCATCACCATTGCTCTTAAGAAGCCTACAAGGTAAGTTTTGGTAAATAAATAAAGTTTAGGGTAATTGATTTTGGGAATCATTTTATTGGTTGATCTTTCTATGATCGGGGTATAAAAATGGTTCATTGATTTAAAGTGTCACTTAAGGCCATAATAACCATATTTTCATGATTTGAACCATTTTGGGAAATAGTCTTCATTATTTATTTGATTGCATAAGTTTACATGTAGTGATGCATCGGATAAAGAGATTAGCATGGAAGAAGTGAACATGTTCAAAAGGCTTAATTAGGTGGCCTAGCCAGTAGGTATGGTATGAAATGATGGATTACATGTATGTATGAAGATTTTTAAGCATGGAAAGAGTATGTGGAGCATGTGGATGATTTGTTGAGACACTCACAAGTTTCTTAGAGTGTTGGTTCAGTGGATGGACATGTTTCCAGGTCCGCATTAGACCTATTCTCAAGTCCTGGGTGACCTAATGAGATTGTTCAAAGACATTTCAAAATTTATATGGAAATTTGATCATTTTGGAAGATGAAGAATGATGTTCTTGAGGTGTGGTCCAAGTTCTAGGTCCTGAGTTACATGCTTGAGCACGATATTACATTTTTACCTCTATCGAGTTTTAGAAAGTGATAAACCAAGGTTTATATGGATTATTTGATGCTCATTGGAATGTGTAAACTATTCACAGTGGTCCAAGATATTCATGGTAGTTTGGTAAGGGTCATAAAATGAAATTCCTAACATTATTTTAAAGGTTAAAGTGAGCTTTATGAACAATTGTTAAGAAGCGAAGTATGGTGATCTAAAACTCTCCTTAAAATCTAGTTCAAAAGTGATGGAGAAGATACTATTTGTACTGTCCCATAATGGATTTTTATTCAATTATGATGATTGGAGGTTGTAGAGTACTCCTCTAAATTTTTCCAGGTGTAATTTAGGTGTCATGGCTATGTGTGGACCCCACACAAAAGTGCATGTTTTTGAAGTTATTTTTTCTCACAAGTGTTGCATCCAACATATTGATTAAATTAGTGTTTGAGGAATTATGGAAGCTATAATTCATGTCTGTGATGGTTTTAGATCATGGTTGAGCCTTTTGGAGTTTTTTCAAAGTCCATTTTGTAGCACTAGTTTTGGGGAAAATGGTAGTTTTAGGTGATTTGGTGCATAAAGGTGTTTTTGGGATTCTATTGTTTAAGTGGTGCTGGTTTTGGCATTGGTTGATGACCTTGAGGTCATTATATTTACATTTATATATAAAAAAATCATGATTGAGGTGATTTGGTACTATTTTGAGTCTCATGTTTGAGGACTAATTTTGTAGGTCATAGACCTAGTGAAGATGGTTGCTCCAAATTGTGGTGTCATTGTTTGAGATGATGATGTATAGGTGAAGAATCTTGTTGGAGGTTTATAATTGACTTAAAAAACATGTCTAAGTGAATTCTAAGGTTTGGTAACTATCATATTGGCTCAAGTGACTTGGCTTTGGCAAGAGGGAGTCTAGGTACTTTAGGGCTTTTTGTGACCTAATGGAGATTTGAAGGTTATAGATGATATTTCCAACCTTAATGGTCTTATTAATGTTATTTTAAGGATGTTTTTAATTTTTATTTATGATATTTTTCCTATGATGGCTGAGATGAACTAGAATCATAAGTCATGTATATAAGCAAAGTGAAGAAGGCTTATTTTGCAGTTAAAAGGGAATGAGAAAGTGTGAAATAGAGGGATATTTGAAGTGACCATCAAGAAAGGGAAGAGAATATGATATAATGTTCTAGAGAGTTATCAGATGTTGGAGAGATAGTTCATTAGGCCTAATCATTTTGGTAAAGAAGTGCTTGAGCAAGTTATAGAGAGTAGTTTTTAGAAAGATAGAGAGAAGCATAGCTTCATAGTGTCATCGTCAGTTGTTGGTGCAGAATTTCATAGGTAAAAAAAAATCAAGTGTGATGCAGTGGTCATATGACATTTAAAGCACAATCAATCATTTATAAAGACAATAATAATTGTTTTCTCTTTATACCATGTTTCGAGAGATCTTGATATTGGTCTCATACATGCAAAAAGTGGACTTAGTTCACCTAAAAGGTATTCACCATTCACATATACCCTCTCTCAACATTTTATTCAATGTCAAATTAATTATTAGGATGACCAATTTTTTATAAAAACATCCATTTGTTTTGTCTAACCTCCTTTTCCTCTTACTAGCTTCTTGCGATCTTGCTCCAAACAAAGAAAATCTTGGTCTTTTACACCTTAAATAGAATTCAACACCTTGTCCCCTATTCCATGCACCCATTCCAATTAAAAATAACTATTAATGAAATGATCTAATGAATTCAAACTTTAAACCTTTTTATCTTCTCCCAAAAATGGCTTTTATTGCTCTAAAAACAATCACTCTAATGTCTTCATGGTTAGAAGAAATGGTGTATAGCTAAAACAATGTATTTACATTTTCCAGTACCCTTTTTATTTTGATGATGTGTGGTGAATTTTCTAATCCAATTCCTTAATCTCTTCTCATAATACCACTTTCATTGTTCTTGGCTTATTAACCCCTACTAGCCCTACCTCAATGGTTTCTTGAGCATAACTTATGATCTTCGAGGTATGTTGGCACAAAATAACTATTTTTGACCACCCATTTTCATGATTGTTCTATTTCCAAAGTTTCATTGACTCTCTTGGAATATAAACCCTACTTCCTTGATAAAGTGACCTTGCCAAATTAGGCCTTTGATCTGTGCATGCAACTTTCTCATAGACTATCATCAATTCCTATTGATTGAGCCATAAATTTACAAAACATATTATTTTTTTCAGCTAAGGAAATTTTGAAAATAGTTTGTTTCAAGTTTTAGATTCTAAAAATGAATTCAAGGTTCTCAAATTTCTCTTTGTCAATAAACCCTAGTTGTGACTCTTGTGTATCCCTAGAGAGGAAAATACTTATAAAATGATATATGCCTAGTTTCAAGACCTAATGTTTAGTTTCAATCCTTGTTGGGACCTCCTCTATAGTCATGTACTACTAGTGATATGTGAACAATGAGAATAATAACAAAAACATCAAAAATATTATCTCGCATGCACGTGGAGTAGGGTATATGAAACCTTCAAATCTTATATTTAAGTGATTATAAAATTATTTGAATAAATATTTATTATTTTTCCTTATCACCACTCACATATGATATTAATGAAGAATACATGTATTCCATGTCCTTTCATGATGATAATTAACTTAAGAATTAGTTAACCATGAAGGCACAATCATAGTCTCTCGTATTTCTTAGGGTTTTCCATGCATGCACTCAAAGTAAAAATTATTAAACCTCCAAAACTTGAATATACCATAGTTTATTCCATTCGTGGATGCAGATCCAAAGGATTTATTAGCAATATTATAATCAATAATTCACCAAGAATCTTCTAAGTACTCATTCATTGTTATATATAGTCAAAGCACAACCTCGTGCCAAAAACAAAGTATGCAACAAAAACATTTCATAGAATGTTAAAGAGAATTTCACCCACTCTCTAATTGATCTCCGAAGAGTAAACATTGAATGCACAAAAATAAAAATACCACTGAATGCACAAAATACAAATACCATGTAAAAAGTTCTTAACAAAGAACACAACACTTCATTCCCTTCAAGACATGGTTTTATCATATATTTAAGTAAAATATATGAAATTTCATGCTTCATTTTCAGTCCTTCTCTCCTCAGTCCTCAAGGAATAATCCACTCTTCCCTCTAACTCAAATATTTATCTCACCTCTTGTCCTTTTATCAACCCTAACTAACTTTTTAGCTCATTCGATGACTCCTATGAATCTTCTTATGCCAATACTCACATAATGAGACATTTTTACAAACTTTAAGAATTTATTAACTTATAATTGACCTAGGACATATGACCACATGTCAAGACACTAAAAATTCCATTTTAAACATTAAAAATACTTTAATCCACTTTACAATCCAAATTACACTTTTTCAAGCTTTGTAAATTTGAATTGCATTATGGAGGGAAAGTTACAACATGGAGAAACTCAACTTTCTACACCTTCTCAATTTCTTATAATGACTCATATTGCCCTATTAAGACATCTAGAGCTTTCCAATAGATCAAAATCATGACTAGAAGGAGAATTGACCACATGATGCTTCTCATTCCCTGCTGCTCCTGCATCATACTTCCAAAGTGGAGAAATGGAGCCATATACTACAAATTTTCTTTTATTAACGATTCTTTATCTTCATTAGGTGTTATTTACCTTATAGTTCTACTAAATTTTCTTGTCTCACAACCACATAGATCCCATATAGTATTCTTCATCCTTGCATTTGGCTTGAATTTGTTTATCTTCTTATTGACTTCCATCCTAATCTTCTTCAACTTTAGTCTCCCATCAGCTGTACCTACACAAGTAAACACAAAAACAACAAAAATATAATCTTCTTCATGTGTCTTCATGTCTTTCATTGTTTTCCCATGTTTTCATCATTTGTGTTTCTTGAAAGGACTAAATTTTTCCCTTTCTCTTGATTTTATTTCTTGCATGATTTTTCATTCATGTTTATCATCATCTCAACTTACTTTAGACATGTACTTGTACCTTCATTGTCCTAATTTTCATCTTCATTTACCCAAGAACTTTTCATTCTCTCAGTTGTACATGCATTCTTCTTTCCTTCATCCATTATACACACCAAATCTTGCAAAAGATCATCCAATTCATTTATGAAAAACTTATCATTAATCCACTCAATATTACTTATCACTCTCTCTTCTTTCTCTCTAAATTCCCTACTAGAATCATAGTTTACAATTTTTAGAAATTCACCCAAAGAAACATCCATTTTAGTCATCAAATAAGAAATTTTTAAGTCATTTTTGTTTACCTTGTCTTCCTCATATGGATCTATGTGCTTATTGTACTTGATGTTCCAAATCCTCTTCACGTGGACTCGACTCATTACAACTATTTCCTTTCCTTTCCACAGTGAAAACAAATCAATAAGAAATTTCAATTCTTCTTTTAACTTAAACACATCCATTTCTTTGTTATCTTCATCATATTTAGGACTATAAAATCTGATTTCTTCTAATTTTTGTGTATTTACAAATAAGAAAACTCCTATAGGAACACAAATTGATTCACATACCTCATCACCATGTTGATCTGCTGATACTACATCTTCTTTGTCTTAATTTTCCTCTACTATTGGAACATAACAACTAAGTGGGCTGGACACCACTTAATAATATGGGTCCATCACTATTATATAGGTTACAGAATATAATTTAGGTTAAATATATAATATTATGAAATGATTATATTTCTAATATTAAATATTATAAACCTAGGTGTATGTGTCAACCCTTTTAGGTTGAAAAGGTGGGTCAGAGACATACCCGATCACCTTGTATAAAAAGGACATTAAGGTCCTCATTTGATATATTTGTGAAATATATCAAAGGTGAAAATTATTTACCCTTGTGATTAGGGTTTGAAGGAGGAGGTGGAAAATACTAGATGTAACTTTGGTTCTCTAATAGTAAAAGGTTATTTCAAGTGGTTTTTACCCTATTGGGGTTTTCCACTATACATATTGTGTCACCTATGTATTTATCTTTGGTATGTATTTACTTGTTTCATTATGTAATGTTTATTTTATTATATGGCATAATGTATTAATGTTTAGTATGTATGAATTAAACCATGTAATTGGTGTATCCTCAATTTCTAACATGGTACCAAGCTTGGTTTAAATTAAATAGGTTAGATCTAAGGTAAAGTATTTAATCTATTTAATTTTTATGGGTTTTCCAACCAACCCGAAAGGCTATTTAATATGTTTAGCCCCCTTCCTTTTTTGTGCAACCTAAGTTTTTTGTGTGAAGAATTTATGTGGATGCATAGGTGAAAATTTGGGAAGAATATTACCTCCCGTGAATACTTGCATGAAAAACCTAGTAAGGGTTAAATATTATATGAAATATTTTCCTATGTTTCTTTAAGTTTTAATGTGTGTAGGCCAGGTTAAATTCAGGGTAAACATGTAAAAATTCAAAGGGAGACATTCTTCCTCGAGAATAGGAATTTGATTTTTCCTATTGGCTCGGTTAAAGAATCTTGGAATGGGGAAAAATAATATTGTTACCAAATACTCTGGTTTGAATTTTATTTTCTTAATTTAGTATCATCTATTTTTCAATGGGATCCCTTTAATAGGGTTATTTCTAATTTTTTTTAATAAATTTATACTATAGTCTTAAACTATAGTAATTCTTTATTTTAATAAAGAAAAATTATATTGATGTTTTTTGATATAATTTATACTCTGGTCCCTTCAGAATCTATACAACAATAAAAACTGGAACAAAAGGAAAATCAAAATCAAAATTTTAAAAAATGTTGATAGTTTAGGAATCGTAGGTGATTTCATAAATTGCCGGTGATTTTTGTCATTTTTGGCAATTTACTAGCTAAAAACCCAAATTTGAAAAATATAACCATTTTTTGATTTAGTTAAAATTTTGAGATCAAATTGCCAACGATGATTGACCCAATCATTAATTCACCCTAGAATCATGGGTGATTCATTGAATCACTAGTGATTATTATAGTTTGTTCAAATTTGGCATTTTATATAATTTACTTCTGTATATCTGGTTCTATTATGATTTTTCTTTAAATATATTTGATAAAAGAATATAATATGGATATTATCATTTTTTTCAATAAAAATGCATCTAACTTTGTGTGGTGCATTTTATATTATAATGGGGTGTTTTTACAGGTTCAGGAAGACAATGGCATCTAGTTATTTCTACCTCGATAAATCTAGATCTTGAATGAGCCAATTACAAAATTTGGAAGATCAAGGTAAAATCGGAACTTATGGTGAGGAAACTCTGGATGATTGTTTCAAGAACTGAGATTGCACCCACCAGTCGAAAACAATCAAGATAATATAAATGCATTCTCTCGATACGTAGGAAGCCCTTTCCATGATTTTATGCAATGTGAATGATGAATACCTTCTACACATTGGTAATATGAACATCTAAAAGAGGTATGGATACAATTAGAATCCATGCATGAAGGTACATGCCTATCTAAGATCATTAAGCTTGTTTTAGAATTGCTTATGACTCTTATGAAAGGAGATGAAAAAGTAGTTAATTTCTTGGCCAAAATTAAAAATATTAAAGCACAATTAGATGGATGCAATTGTGATTTAATTGGTGAAAAATTAATCTACTTTATTGTTTAGTTAAATATACATGAAATATTTAGGAATTTTATTTCTATCTTAAACTCAAAATATCAGAATGAAGATGAATTTCCTGATTTGAATACTCTAAGCTCTCTTTTGATTTAGGAAGAGCAAGTGATGATGAACTTTGACTCTAAGGAGAATGCCTCTCAAGAACTTCTTGCTCAGAATTCAAATTTCAAGCCTCACAAGCCCTTCTCTGATCAGAAGTATAAATCTAAATCTTCTTTTGTTGATAAGAAAAGTTTTTCTTCTAAACAATTATGTAAGATTTAATGGTAAATATCACAAATGTGGTAAATTTGGGCATAAAAGGAAGATTGTAAATCTAAGAAACCTATCCATAAAAATTAGAAAATAGATTGTTTCATCTAGATATAATTTAAGGAAAAAGGATAGTTCTAATGATGCTCCTAAAATTGTTTCTTTATACATTGCTTTATACTCTTCCTCTAATTCTGAATGGATTCTAGATTCAGGTGCATCAAACCATATGAATGGTGTTTCAAATTATTTATTTGATGTTGTGAAAATAAATGAACATGTATATCTTGGTGATAACTCATCCTTAGAAGCAATAGAAAAAGGAAAAGTAAAATTTTCAAATGGTGTTTTGAATAATGTTTTATTTGTTCCTAAACTTAAAAAGAATCATTATCATGTTCGCAACTAACTCATGATGGTTTATCTATTCAAATTTTGAAGGATACTTGGTACATCAAGGATAGTGATGATAATATAATTGTTGAAGGAATTCAAAGAAATGGTCTATATATTTTTGATGATTTCTCTTCTGCATCATGTTTTGTATCTCAAAGTTTGAATAATTCAAAACTATGGCATGAAAGGTTAGGACATGTTAATTATCGAATCTTATATGAAATGTCTAGATATAATCTAGTAAAAGGTTTTCCTATGTTGTCTTCTTCTCATGATGCATGTGAAGGGTGCTTACACTCGAAACAAAGTGTTAAACCCTTTCACTCACATCCTAAGGAGAGTTCCTCTTCTCCTCTAGATCTTATTCATAGTGATGTTAGAGGACCTCTTGAAGTAGCTTCATTAAATGGTTCTTTATATGTTTGACTTTTATTGATGATTTCACCAAGATGATTTGGACATATTTTCTTAAAAATAAATCTAATGTATTTGGAAAATTTAAGGAATTTAAAGCATTTGTTGAAAACTCATCAAATTATAAAATTAAGAGACTTAGAATAGATAATGGGGGTGAATATGTTAGCAAGACATTTAAATTTTTTTGTATTGATTGTGGTATTAAAAGGGAATTAACTTCTCCTCATTCTCCCCAATCTAATGGTGTTTAGAAAAAGAAAAATAGGACTATTTTAGATATGGCTCACACTATGCTTCATTTTGTTGGTCTTCCCAAATTTATATGGGTAGAAGCAATGAACACAATAGTCTACATTCTAAATAGGGTTCCTACCAAAGTCTATTCACCTTTCGACTCCCTTAGAAAAATGGTCAAAACAAAAACCTGATATCTCTCATTTAAAATTTTTTGGTAGTCTTCTTTATACATTCCTAAAAATAAAAGAAAGAAACTTGATATGACTTATTTTTCTTGTGTTTCATTGGATATGGTATTAACACTGTAGGTCTAAGGATTTATGACCATGTAAAAAGG
Organism: Taxus wallichiana var. yunnanensis; assembly: GCA_018340775.1. Lineage (NCBI taxonomy): Eukaryota > Viridiplantae > Streptophyta > Pinopsida > Cupressales > Taxaceae > Taxus > Taxus wallichiana. The sequence continues at coordinate 222,613,510 of CM031235.1, forward strand.
GAAGTAATGGAAAACCACAATGTGGTTGTGTTGGAAAATGTTTCTGTTCATATGATAATGGTTATGATGTTCCTAACTCTGTCAATATTTCTAATGATGGTTCTGATAATGAAAATATAGATGGTCATGATGATGTTTCTTGTGTTAATGATATGGATGTTTCTAAATCCCCTATTTCCTAGCTAAGAAACCAAAATGGGCTCAATTTGTGTTAGAAAGTTCTAATCCTATTGACCTTAGGAAAATGACCAGAAGCCATCATACTTACCTTGCATTAATGACCTTGTATGAACCTGAGCCACAAAATTTTGAAGAAGCTTCTCGAGATGAGAAGTGGATCAATGCAATGTAGGCTGAATATAATGCCCTAATTCAAAATCAAACTTGGGAGTTGGTTTCCTCCTAAAAAAGAAGTATTATAGGGTCTAGATGGTTATATAAAGTAAAATATAATGTTGATGGTAGTATTGACAAACATAAAGCTAGACTTGTTGCTAGAGGTTTCACTCAGAAACCTAGTATTGATTATGTTGAGACCTTTTCTCCTGTAGCTAAGATGAGTATTGTTAGGGCCTTGTTTGCTATTGTTGCTTAGTTTGGGTGGGAAATCCACCAAATGGATGTGAAAATTTTTTTGAATGGTGATTTAAAATAATAACTTTACATGTCTCAACCTAAAGGATTTGAAGAAACTAGTAAAGAAAACTATGTTTGTAAGTTGAAAAAATCCTTGTATGGTTTAAAGAAAGCTCCTAGAGCTTGGTATGTGAAAATTAATTCCTTCTTTAAACAGTTAGGTTTTGTTAATTTTCTTCTGACAATGATCTATTCATTAAAAAAGAAGGCTCTCATATTATCATTATTTGTATATATGTTGATGATTTTCTTATGACTGGTGATAGTCCTTCTTTAATTTATAGAATCAAAGAAAAATTGAAACAATACTTTGAAATGAATGATTTAGGTCTCTTACATCATTTTCTTGGCATGGTTGTATTTCAAGATAAACATTATATTGTTGTTTCTCAAGCACAATATGCAACCAATGTACTAAAAATTTTAACATGATTGATTGTAAACCAATTTATACTCCTATGGAAGTTGGAATAAAAATTGATCCTAAACCTACATGTAAAAAAGATGATCCTACTTTATATAGGCAGTTAGTTGGTAGTTTGATTTATCTAACTATAACTAGACCAGATATTTCCTATGCAGTAGGAATTTCTTCAAGGTTTATGTAGGAACCTTATAGAGATCATTAGAATCTTACAAAAATAATTCTTAGATATATTAAGGGAATAATCAATTATGGGTTGCATTATACTAAGAATGAAAATGCTAACTTGTATGGATTTTGTGATTTTGATCATGTTGGTGATGTATTGGATAGAAAATCTACTTCTAGTTATGTGTTTAAATTTGGTGTAGGTGTCATTACTTGGTGTAACAAAAAGCAACCAACTATTTCTATCTCTTCAACTAAAGCTGAGTATAGAAGTGCAATGGAAGCTGCAAAAGAGGCTCTATGGCTGAAGAGGTTGTTTGATGAGATAAAGATGAAGGATCAAGGTAGTGTTCCTTTGTTCTATGACAACTAGAGCACCATAGATCTTGCACATAATCCAGTACAACATTAGAGGATGAAGCACATTGAGATACATATACACTTCATCCTGTGAGAAGGTGTTAAGTGGTGAGATAGATCTCAAGTTCATGCCGACTGAAGAACAAGTTGTTGACATCTTCACAAAGCCCCTGAGTGCTGCAAAGTTTTGTCACTTTCATGAAAAACTTGGATTGTTTTTCATTGAGGGAGTGTGCATGAAAATGTCACCTCCTAATGGAACTTGGTATTTATAAAATAAAAATGCAAATGTAAAAGACCTTCGGGAACATGTATAAAGACCTTCGGGAAAGTGTAAAAAGACCTATGGGCATGTGTATTCCTCTTTGGATTTTGTTTTTAGAAAAAGTGTAGAAATACCTTAAAGGCAGTATTTAGTAAACTCTTTAGTGTTATTGGGTTTACTAGTAAACATCCAGTGCAAGCATATTGTTAAGGAAGTCCTTAGTTATAAAAGGCTCCTATATGCTTGGGTTCAATAACCTTTTATGAGAACTAGTGAGAACATGTAAAACTCACAAATCATACTTAGCCATTGATCATGGGATGATCTTTGGGATTCCAAATCCTTTTTACCAAAAGGTAACTTGAGTATGATGAAGGTGTTATAATTCGTTCACCGTATATGCTAGCCTAAAACCTTTATGGTTTAAGGATTGTAAATCTATAATGTACCATGGGTAGGTAATCTATTGGCATATGTTACCCCACTTAACATTAAGGGGGAGTGTTGGAACATAATGATTAAGTGGGTTGGCCACCCCTTAATAATATGGGTCCATCACTATTATATAGGTTAATATTTAATAATACGAAATATTTATATTTATATTATTAAATATGCTAACCTAGGTATATACTTTAGGTTAAATATTTAATATCATGAAATGACTATATTTCTAATATTAAATATTATAAACCTAGGTGTATGTGTCAAACCTTTTAGGTTGAAAAGGTGGGTTGGGAGACATACCTGATCACCTTGTATAAAAAGAACATTAAGGTCCTCATTTGATATATTGTGAAATATATCAAAGGTGAAAATTATTTACCCTTTTGATTAGGGTTTGAAGGAGGAGGTGGAAAATAATAGATGTAACTTTGGTTCTCTGATAGTAAAAGGTTATTTCAAGTGGTTTTTACCCTATTGGGGTTTTCCACTATAAATATTGTGTCACTGTGTATTTATCTTTGGTATGTATTTATTTATTTCATTATGTAATGTTTATTTTATTATATGGAATAATGTATTTATATTTAGATTGTATGAATTAAACCCATATCTCTTTATTTTCTTCTTTCTCTTTCACTCTTCTTAGCATCATCACTTCACTTCTTCTCAACTCTTCTTTTGTACCTATCAATCTCAATTAAAAAATCACAATAAATTGTTAGCCACACACATTACTCATTATTCATGATCCGATACTAAATGATACAGAGGTCATATGAAATTTAAAGCACAATCAATCATTTACCAAGACAAGAATAACTTGTCTCTTTATATCTTGTTTGATAGATCTTGATCTTGGTCTCATACATGAAAAAACTTGACTTAATTCACCTTAAGGGTCTTCACCATTCACTTATACCCTATCTCAACACTTCATTCAATGTTGAATCAATTATTAGGATGAAAAAATTTCATAAAAACCTCCATTTTTTTGTCTTACCTTCCTTTCCTCCGACTAGCTTCTTGTGATCTTGCTCCAAATCAAGAAAATATTGTATTTTTATACCGTAACTGACATTCACCACCTTATCCCCTATTCCATGCACATATTCTAATGAAAATTAAATATTAATGAAATGATATAATGAAGTAAAACTTTAAACCTTTTCTTTTTCTCCCAAAATAGGATTTTATTGCTCTCAAGAACAATCACTCTAGTGTCTTCATGGTTAGAAGAAATGGTGTATACCCAAATTAACGTATTTACATTTTCATGTACCCTTTTAAATTTTTGTGGTGCATGGTAAATTTTATAATTCAACTCATTAATACCTTCTCATAATCCCACTTTCCTCTTTCTCTACTTACTAACAACTACTAGCCTTCCCTCAATGGTTTCTTGAGCATAACTTTTGATCTTCAATTCCTCTTGGAAAAAAAAAAACTATTTTTTATCACCCATTTTCATGATTGACATATTCCCAAAGTTTCATTGATTTTATTAGAATAGAAACCCTACTTCCTTAAGAAATAGACCTTTCCCAATTAGGCCTTTGATTGTGCATGCAACTTTCTCATAGTCTATCATCAATTCATATTGATTGAGCCATCAATTTAAAAATAATATTATTTCTTCCAACTATGTGTTGGTGTGAGTCAATTTCTACATCATGTAGTGATTAATCTCAATTAGGTGAGTTCATAGGTCTAGGTGTCACATGGGTGTCATAGGGGTCATCATGAGATTCCTTACATGTCATTGCATCATATGTGTCATATGGGAGTTACTTCCCATTCCCATAATGTAAATCCCCTTATCCACTTGATGATTCTTGATTTTAGGGACTATAGGTTACACAATACCCTTTATTTTTACCCTTGTTTTTCAATATTTTGTGCTTCCTACTTCATTTTAGTGAAGACTAAACTAAAAACAAGAAAAACTAAAAAATGAGACAATTTAGGGACCTCTTGATGTGGATGATGATGAATATGGTACAAGAACACAAAAAGGTGGGCCTTCCTTACGTGAATTGATAAGCTACACAAAAACAAAGACTAAACTGAAAAAGGATTAGTGTTATATATGGTGGGTTTCTTGATGAAGTTGGTTCCGAGAAGTGAAAGCTTCCTAGAAAGAATGTCAACCCACGTTTTGACGATAAAATATAATAATAAACAATGATATAGAAGTATGCAAATAAAATAATCTAAAGCATATCTAAAAGGATAGGATAAGCTCAAATGATAAGTGATACCATAAATATAAAAACTCAAACTAAAACTAGAGAGTGTCATGGGAACCCAAGAGGTGATAGAATAAGTGACAACGATAAAAAAGGATGAATTGACTGCGTGTAGGAGTAGATTTGAGAAGATGATGTAGAACCAAAGAGGTGGGTATCAAAATATAGAAAATGGAAAGGTATCTGGGAAAAAATGATCTAAAATAGATGCAATGTTATTCAATGGTGACCTGAAGTAGATAGGCACGGTCGAAGGTGACTTGTATAGGGTATGTAAGAAATATGTAGAAGTAGGGTAAGTATTGGTTTAGAGATGCTGAGATAGGTGACAAACCTATAGAGAAGATGAAGTAGATGCAAAGGAATGGATGGGGTGTAGAACTAAGCAGATAAAAATTCAAAGAGGTGCAAGGTAAGATGTATTTAACAAATAGAGAGGATAGGTCGATAGTGACTAGACCGGGGATAAAATATCAACAAAAGGTATGGGGTGGATGGCTAGCTCTAAATATGGCTGAAAATTACTAGAAGATAACACAAATCTTGAAAAGACCTATAAGAACCTTCAAGACAAAACAAAATCGTTCACAAGAAATATATCGCAATATCCTCTAAACTCCAAGCTTATTTAATGGAATGCAACAAGGATGTCAAGATGATCTATTGATTACAAGAAATCCAGAGATAAGTCACAAAATTTAGTAATCATAGATCATATGAATGATTCAAAAATTTTATCCCATAGAGAAGAGGGGTAAGCATTTTTAAATAATGCATGGATGGGTTTCAGTGACTCTGTTCAATCACCAAATACCGACATAAACAATCTTCCGAGAGATGTTGGAATGATAATGGGGTGGCGAGATTAGATTTTGAAATGGCTAGTGGGATATTTTTATCCCTGCACACATGTAAAGGTTTTTAATGGGTGGAGGGAGGTGTAAGGAATCTTAGGAAGGGGTGGAATGAGTGGGGGGAATCCTAGGAAATGATTAATGAAGGGTAATGATGAGAGGGGATGGGTATCCCATGAGGGTATTAAATGGGAGGATTTATTGATAGGATTAGGATAATTAAGTGATTAAGGATATATTAAGGATTAGGGAAATGAAAAGGATTAATGGGAATAAAAATAAATGGTAAATAAGATGGGATGTGAGGAAAATAGGATAATTAGGAGGGAAATAGGATAATTTCAAAAATAGGAGGGAAACAAGAATGTTAGATGAGGGGGAGAGAGAAATGTGAGGTGGGGCACATGGATGTGCCAAAACTAAGTGTTTACATTGTACCTCTTTTTGTTGAGGGGTTTATACTGGGAAAATGAAAGAAAAAAACAAGAATGGATTGATAAGATGATTGATGAGGGGTTATTGATGAGGTGTTCCCCCTCAAACTAGGGATTAGTGAAATGAAGGGGAGTTGATCACTAGTTTGAAAGAGATAGATGAGAAGGGAGGGTGGGAAAGGATGGGAAGAAAGTGGATATGAGGAATGATGCCTTGGTGTAAGAAGGATTCATGAAAAATATGGTGGTGATTTTAATATTTGCTTGAAGGAAACAAGGTACAACCTCAATGGAGGTGACGGAAATGTCCTACAGACCTGTGAGTTGGAAAAAACCACTTTGAGATGGAGGTAATCCATGGGGATCCACTCAAAAGGATGTACATGTCATGTGACAAACAATTCAAAGGTAGACATCATGCACAAAAAGCGTGAGGAGGAAGTGAGCAAATATGTGTCTCGTAAAAGACAAGGATTGAGGAGGAAATGAGTGTCCTAGAGAGGACCAAAAAGATGGACAAAAAGGTGAAATGATATCAAAAAATCCTTTATATGAGTGAATATAGTCTTTTATAGGTGACAAACTGAAAAAAGGAAAATGAAATGATGGAAAGTGATGAGGACAAGATAAAGAGGTAAGAATTAGGGTTAAGTCAATGTCATACAAAGTGGGTCGATGACGACCAACGTAAAGCAACGGTGACCCTAAAGGAGTCGGTGGTGACTAGGGTTAGTGGGTTATAAAACCCTATAAGCTGGCCAATTAGGCTCATTTGCACATGATCGATTGACAATTGAGGTCTTTGAGTTGAAAATAGAGAGAGATAGAGAGAGAAATGGAGGCTAAGATATTTAGAAGGAAGTGTCGAGGGTTCACAGGATGGTGAGTAGAAAAACCCTATCTTTTTATGTTTATTGATGATTTAATTTAATTTTTGTATTTTTTTAAATTTTTAAGCTTGGTGCCGTGGGGTTGAGGAAGACCGGACATGGTCATCATCGAATTAGCCTAAAAATGCATCGAACCTGACCTAAACATGTCAACCGAGGTGGGTTGGCATTGATTAGGGATGGGAAAGTAGATTTTAGATTTTAGATGAAGGTTGGATGGAATTTGATGATAAGATATCCGATGTTTCCATGATTTACTTGCTTTACTGACCTAAAGAGACCTTATACTTTAGGGATAGATTAATTTTCATTCATAATCAAATCGGGGAGATATAGTTGATGCCGAGTGGGATCAATTAGTAGTAGTGGGATTGGGTGGATTCATATGTTACCAAGTGGATTTCATGACATGTCGATTGATGATTACATTAGCTGACCAATGGGATGTGTGTACATGCACATTTTGGTTGAGTAAAGGTGAGATGAAAGTCACCCTAGAGGATTTATACATAATTTTGAGACTACCTATACATGGATAGTAGGTAGTTCTGATTCAAATGCATAACATATGAGATATTTTGACATGGCTATTTGGAGCTGATGCCCCACATATTATATTTTCTTAAGGGGCATTTTCATATGGATCCAATTGATTTGTTTAGTGATAATTGTGATATCATGTTATGCACTACTAAATTCGGGGGCAAGGTTCCCAAGGACACCGGTAGGGGTTTTGGTGGAGATAGTAGATCACAGGATAGTGTTTTATTTTGGGACAACGTTACTATAACATGTGCACTATGAGTTGTTTATGTATAGGGTGAGGAATAGGAAAAGGCTAGATGTAGGTTCCTAATCCATTGTTGGGCCTATGATCATATACCAAACATTAGGATCCTAGGGTTTTCGTGATGATAGGCTATCACATCTAGATAGAGGTTGGATTCTTGAGGTGGAGATCTAATCGTGCTCGGGGTAAGAGATGCTGATTGGTTGGTGATAGATTTATAGATCGGGTGAGGTGGTGATAATACAATGACCTCCTTGCATGGTCGGGAGTTCAAGTGAAGTTATTGGTTATGAGGAGGGTGAGATGGGTATAGGATCACTAGCTTGATATGATTGAGTCTATTCATTTTTAAAGGGTTCAACGAAATATTGGTGTGGCTAAGAGGAATTTATCTTGTCCATTCATGGTACATCCTTTAGAGGAGGTAGGGGTGCATACGGATGGTGATGATGATGTTATTGTAGGGATAGGATATGCAGAGTGGATGATTGGTACATGGGGAGCTTAAATGGTAGATGAGGGAGCGGATGGAGGAGAGGAAGAAAGGGAGATTCCAGTAGCATGTGTTGATGCAGTTCTAAGGAGTGGTGATAATGATGATGATTCAAAGATTACTCAATTGCATGTAGAGTGTGACTTAGTCTAAGTGGATAGAGACATCACCCGCCAGAGCAAGAAGATTCTAAACAGGAGGTGACAATCCTTTGACAAGAGAGGGATGATGCTAGGTAGAAAAGGGACAAATATAAGAGGAAATGTGAGGCCTACGGGGTGAGGTTTGGAGACCTTGAACCTATATTCTCTACCAATTCATAGAGTGGTACACTCGGTGACATCGCAGGAGCTAGGAAATGGGGCCTCCATGGACTATTCCCTTGCATTTGTATACAACTTTAGCAGAGCTGAGACATGATATTATAAGGAGCTACCGATGCACAATCTACCTCTAATGAGGAGATATGCTAAGAACCTAGCACTACAATGAGAAAGAGTAGGTGGAGGTGGCATTACACATCCAACAAAGCATCTAGGAGTAAAACACGTGTGGCATAGCAATTGCGAGGGGTGGATCATGATGAGGAAAATGGTTTGATAACACATAATGATTGTTAGCTAGTCACACTCATGATTAAGAAAGGAGATATGAAAGGGGGCATCTTATAGACCAACCTGTCGATGTGACAAGAGATTAAGATGTAACATATGCACAGAAACAAGTTCTCCTTAGGTGGGAATTTTTCTTATGGTGGAAAAGCTTATCAATGTGGGAAGCTTTCTTGGGATGGTTTTTACATATGATCAATTGATCAATATAGGAATCCTTACTACCATGACACACCGAGGTATCCATCCTTTGAGGGAGTGTTCTACATTATGATTATTATTTTATTTTTCTTATTTATTTTTCATTTTTCTAATTTTTTTGAGATGGAAAGATACATAATAGTTGTCTTTCAAGGATCAATCTATTTTAATTTAATTGAATAGTTTCCCTTTGAGGAGCAAAGTCTATTTTCATTTACCTAAACAATTTTCCTTTGAGGGAAATAATCTATTATTGAGATAAGATAACTTGAGGAGCATCCTTGACTTTAAATTTTTTTACAAAGAAGCTAGGGATAAGCGAGTAGACCAGTTAGGGAGGAGAAAATAAAGGTGCAAAAGTTATACTAGGATAACCTTTCCATGGTTCCGAAGGAACATAAGAGAGAAATATAAGTAACAATTATAGAGTTCTCACCGAGAAGGAGAATCTATCCATAAGGAACATGTTATGAGAAGATCTATGGTGCCCGTATTTAAGGTCATACATAGGATAGTGACGGTGGACCACATAATTCCAGATCATTACAATGATAAATGGAAGAGATAACTGATGAGAAAATGAGGTCGCTAAGGTCACTAGGATCACATTGGTAAATATGCTAATAGTAGAAAGGTCACAAGTGTACAACATTGAGAGGTTTTGGCTTAGGTTTACCATCAAGAGAGGCTAAACGATAAGCACCATATAGATATTTATCTCGTGATAATGTATTGTACAATCTAGTTGGGAGAAAACAAATTTACGTTGGCTCCTTTCTAGAGTAGTCACATTCTGATTTTCTTTAAGGACGAGGTCACCGATGTTAAATACATGGGGATTAAGATGATTTTTATAAGAACATTTAATTCAATCCTTATAGGCTTAATGATTCTAAGGGGAAATAAAATGATGTTCATCTAACAACTCAAGATATGATATATGTTCTGATGGTATTCCTTGTCAAAAATAAAAGTGTGGAGGGAAACATGTAAGGAAGGAATTTAAACCTCTAGATGAAGGATGGATTTGGAGCCGTAGATGAGAGATAAAGGAGAAACACCTAAAGGGGTGTAGATCCTAGTCTGGTAGGCCTAAAGGGAGAAGGGAATGTGACGATTCCAATCATGGCCCTACTTATCAATATTTTTAGCAAGAATGTTACAAAGGGTCTTGTTGGAAGCTTTAACTTAGCCATTACCCTAGGGATAGTAAGGATAAGATAAGTTAGGATTAATATTAAAGGATTCACAATGTTTTGTCAGGTATTTATTTTTGAAGGAATTTTTGTTGTCCTTGATGATCTTATGAGGGACACCAAAACGAAAAATGATGTGTTGATAGATGAAGTTGATGATTTGATTAGCTTTGGTTAACGTGAGTGGAATAGCTTCTACCCACTTGGTGAAGTATTCGGTAGTGGTGATGATAGAATGATGGCGCTACGAAGAGTGTGGATTGATAGTGCCAATGAGGTTGAGTCCCCATTGTGAAAAGGGCCAGTGGTACTCATTGGGATGTAGAGCTTGGTTAGGGATGTAGATAAGATTGGAATGTTTCTTGAATTTGACACACTTTTTAACATACTCACATCATTCTTAGTTAAGCGTAGGCTAGTAGTATCCCAAGTGAAGGACATGCTTAGTGAAAGCTAAGCCACTAAAGTGTCCACCACAGATGTTTTCATGGACCTATTGAATAGCATGGGTAGATTCAAAATATTTAAGGCAATATAGGAGAATGTAATCAAACCCAAAGTTTTAAAGGATGTTGCAAAGGATAACATAGTGGGTTATTTGTTTAAGGAATTATCTCCTATCGTTCTTAAAAAGTCGAGGATTTTGGATTGAGATAAGTAATCAAACATCTAAGAGTACAAAATATCGGATGGATTGGTATCGATGTGATTGACAATGGGAATCTCATGGATGTGGGATTGTTGATTGAGACGTTGAATAACAATGGGGATTTTAAATTCTAGCTTTTTCCATAGGATGAGGGATGCAAGGAAGCCATCGTGTCAAGAAATGGTTGGATGATTTGTTGGATGGTTTAGATGGTATATGAATCAAATTATTTAAGAAGAAAGATGATGACATCGCTATATTTTGAAGGACGTCATTTTTACATTAATAGGTTCCAATGACTTGATCAACAATGAGATAGGAGTATCCATAGATATCTAGAATTTAAACACGAAGGATCATGGTGGTTTGAAGGCCTAAGATGAGAGCCTCATACTCAGCCATATTGTTGGTGCATTCAAAATCAAGTTTATAAGTGAGGGGAATAGGGGTGCCCCAAGGAGGAATAATGATGATACCAACACCTCCCCCTTGTTGACATTTAGAGCCATCAAAGAAGAGAGTCATTTTGAGAGGAGAATATTCATGTTGGAATTAGAAGACAGATTCATCAGAAGATTATTCACAAGGAGTTGATTAACAAGAAGAGGCACTTCAAAGAAGTTGATTGGAAATATCTTGGCCCATAATGGATTTTTGAGAAATGAAATCTAGGTCAAACTCTGTCATGAGCATGAGCCATCAAGTGATATCACACCGTGATAAAGATTGGAGTGCATGATCTTAATAACGTGGAATCTATTATTAACGAATTTTTTATGATTAAGGAGATAATGATGAATTTTAGAAGTAGCGAAGAAGATAACACAACACGGCTTCAATGTAGTGGGTTTCATAATCAAGAAGGGTGTGACCGATATAATAAACATCCTTCTCCCTATCTTTCTCATTGCGATGCAATAGCATGACACCTACAACATGATAGGAGGTAAAGATATGGAGATAAAAGGATCCCCTTCGCTTAATGGTGTTTGTAAAGGTGGAGAAAGAATATATTGTTTGAGATCATCAAAGGATTTCTAAGCAGTTGGCATCCAAATAAAATTGGTACTTTTTGAAGGAGGTAATGAAATGGTTGGAAACAATCGGAGAGTTTCGACATGAAGCAATGGATCAATTAGAGACAACCTTGAATATCGTGAAGCTGCCTCGTGGTCGAGATGGGGGAGGAATTTTGAGAATATCCTTTATTTTTACGGCATCAATTTCAATACCCCTGATAGAGATGATGAATCCAATGAGTTTACTAGTTAGAACCCCAAATACACACTTAGTGGGATTAATGAAAATAAGGAAGTAGATGATGCATTCAACAATTATTTCAAGGAAAAAAAGGTTGTCACGTCGATGCTTGGATTTACCCAATAGGTCATCGACATAGTCTTCCAAAATTTTATGAATAAGGTCATGATAGATATAAGTCATCTTGCACTAGTAAGTGGCCCTAATGTTTTTCAAACCAAAAGGCATGACGTGATAACATAAATTCCCCCAGGGGGTGATGAAGGAATTATTATGTTGGTCTTATGAAGTGAATGGGAGGTGATTCAATGTCGACATGGGGGAGGAAGAAGTGCATGGAGGAGTAGTGGAGGGATCTTTGTATCCTAAGCCAAATTTCTCACATGGTACACAGGATTGTTAAGTGAAATTTTTTAGATACCTTGTTCATAACATCCTAAACTATATCCCTTCCATGTATAGTGATAAAGGTAACTATGGATAATTGATTTTTAGAGAGGAAGAATATGAAACAATTAGTGTATATTTTGGTGTGATGGTGATCTTTGGAATGAGAGGAAGGGGGATCAAGGATGCCATAGACTAAATTGGATTTGAGGAAAGAGGGACCAAATGATATGACATCCCTAATATTGGATTGATACATAAGGGTCTTGTCCGGATGGCCAAGGATATTTATGGAAGTAAGGGACTTAAGAAAAAGGATTCTATACTCCCTCAAGGCAAGGAACTACATCACATCGTCAAAAGATATATCATGGGGTAGGTTAGATGCGAGCACATAAGAGCTAGTGGATGCTTCGGAAGAAGGGTGCGGTTTAAGGAAAAGAACGTCATTTGGTCGATAATTCATGTGACATGATTTGAAGGGAGGGGAATCAGTAGGGAGAGTATGGATCTTCCCTTTGTGTCCATATTTAATACAATGGAGGAGGGTATACGGGACGTAGCACATGGTGCAGATCCAAGAGCATACAAGGAAAACATTATACTAAAACTCCCCTTCTATGATGTATAAAATTTCATGGAGGATTTTATGGCTGACAAAGATGGAAAGAATCATTTTTCCCAATGCAGGTGACATCATCATTAAATGCACAAAAAACAATAGGGTATTCGGTGAAAATGGTTTTAGGGAGTTTAAGTAGATTGAAGTTATGGGAAGAAATGATGTTAATATTAACACCATTGTCAATCGTGGATCAATGGATGAATGTGCCATTAATGTGAATCATGATGAAGAGAGGAAGATCATGGTATTCGTAAAGAATTTTGGGGATTATATAATCCTAAAAGTATATGTCGGAGGAAGCTACGAGATATCCAATAAGATCTGCAAGGGTTGAGGCTCGTCATATGATACAGAATGTGTTGTAAAGCTTCAATAAGTTCCTTCTTATGATTGGGGGAGCTTTATATGATCTCATAAAGGGAAATCTTTATAGGAGCTTGATGTAACTATTTTATGATGGTATTCTTGATGGAGGTAGGTTTGGGAGTGGCTAGGATAGACACCTTATTCTTAGAAGAAATGGGGGCAAAGGTGATGGATGAGGATAAGGCTCACTTGGAGGAGAAGTGACATTGAACTTGTATTTGGATGAGGTGGATGGTTGGGTCTCATAGAGGTGATACCTAGAGGTAATACAAATGATATCTATATAAATAGGGGGGTCCTCTTTGGAGGAAAGAGAATTCAAGGGTGGAATAGTAGAAAATATGGATTTATAATTCTTGGACTTGGTTGGAAGGTCGATTTAGATGAGGACATGCTAGGGATAAAAGGGTGTCTTCTTCTTCAACAAGGAGATCATCTTATTCCATAACAATATTGAAAAGAATGTGGAGGGCCTTGTAATGCTTGGTAGTGTGGTATGGTACTCAATGGTAGGCACAAATAACATTAAGATCAAACCAGGTGGGTTTTGGATGGTGTCAAGCAAAGGTTTTGATGGATGGAAGGGTGATTGCGGATGCAAGAATAATGTCTTGGAAAACCTTTGTATAAGATTTGATGGGGTTTTTAAAGAATGAAATCTTAAAATAAGTGGATGGGGGTAGAAGAGGGGTCTTATTCTTAAGATTTTTAACCCTAGATTTTGATGTGGGAAGAATGGTGTTTCTTGAGTGATATTGGGATATTTTTAATGATGAGTGCATACATAGAGATTATTTAAATGTAAATTCAGAGGGATGAGTGGTGGATTTTGATTTTAATTGAGGGATAACGGGTGTTTTAGATGAAGGAATAGGTCCTAAAAGAGAAGGAGGGATTCCTAAGATGGATGTTTGGATTCTAGGTATTTGGGATTGAGGATTATTAGGAGAGGAAACTCCAACTTCTTGTGTGGATGGGTAAGTGATATTTGGATAAGTGTACCTAGATTCTTAGATTTACGTTGTGGGTGATTACTCTTGGCGGGGATGGAAATAATCCCTATAGGGGGATGTTTTAAGAGGTGGAAGATGTGGTATTAAATATTGGAGGAAAAAAGGGTTCATGGGAAGATGATGTTGATGTTGATTTGATGGAATATGATTCATATGCGGAGGAAGAGGATGAAATAAGTACATCATTTGGATGAACATATAATGAAGAGGTGGAGGTAAAAGGTAGAGTAATATCATATAGAGACGAAGGAATAGATGTCGATGGGGTTGTCAAGATAGTAGTAGGGTCAGTGGAAGGTATAGAGGAATAATTAGGTGAAGGATCTAGTATAAATGTAAGTATATGTAGAAGGGAAGGCGGTATGATGGGTGTGGGAGGAGTAGGCTTGAATTTGGCAGATGTAGGGATGGTAGATGTAGATGTAATAGGCTCAAGGATAAATGTGGATGAAGCTAATGAATTTCTCAAGGAGGATAATGTAGTAACAAGACTTATGGTACTAATGATATGAGCTTCAAGTTCTCGAGATGTGGAAGGGGTCGCTTGACTATTAGGAGGATGATTGGGAAAGCCTTGTTTAAATTCTTCGATGGTTGATTGGGAGGGGAATTAGGATTACTTAGTTGAAGGTACTGTACGCACCCAAAATTACATGTGCTACATTGTCGAAAATGGTTACAAAAGTCCCCAATGATGATTTAGGTCCTTTCAAGAAGGTGTTCAAGCTCCAATTTCCTTTTGTAGTGTATATTTGTTTCCTAAACATCTTTACTTATCCTTCCTGTGCTTTTTTTAGGTTCATGCCTCTTTCTACACAAGTTTTGGGCTTAAATGCCAGGATTATTGCCCTGCTTGGGTAAAGGTTCTAAAACCACCACCCAAGATAGGGAAACAGTCCTAAAACTACCACCCCGTGCAGGAGGTGGTCCTACCCTCTTTTTCCAGATTCTTCACGTGCATTTTAACATGTAACGGTTCACATAATTTCATTGTTTGCATGCATCTGTGAGTCGAATTGTCTAAAATTAGCTTTCATTTCTTAGTTCTCCTTCCTCCTATTTTTAAATATATTTAATTATTTGGGACTATCCCTTCTTGTGTTGTGCATGAAGGCACCTCCCATCCTACATTCCTAAATATTCCATGCTTGTATTCAAGTAAAAGGGCTTGAGAATTTTGTGTATCTTGTATTGTATTGTTGCCACAATATTGCTAGGAATTGCATATCCAATCTCATATCTCTTGTGATATTTATCTTGTACTTTCATTGCATCCAGATTGCCTTCAACATGCCATTTCTCAAGTGCCATACTCATGTTGTTGTTCTTACATTCCTAATCCCTTGGACAAGTATGAACACTTAGAGATAGAAAGGACAAACCGAGGGGACAAATTACTACACACAAACCTGGATTTACCTTTGTTCTATGAATTCTAGGTTGGATTTTTGTTTGATTTCCTTCATTCTTACAATTTATCATTATTACATCGTATCAAATAGATTAGAAATAAATTTCCTTTCATTTGAAAGTAATTAGTTGATTTCAAGAGGGTTTAAATCATTAATAGTAATCCCCGGTGATGGATCCTTCTCTTCCCTTCCCTGTGGATATGAAGAAGATAATATCTCGTAGGAGGTTGTCTACATATCATAGATCATTTGGAAAAGTTCTTGTTTAAAGTTACTTTTGTTTCCATACACTCAAAGCATGGGTGAATAGCCACATGGGGTTATCTTGCTTGTTTAGTTTTAGTGTAGAAATATTTTAATTATTTAGAATAGAAGTAAATGGTTGTTTGTGATTGTAATATTTCAATTTTGTGATTTTTTAGATTAGTTTCCTTTCAGTAGTAATATAGATTGTTAATTTCATTCAATTGACATGGACACTTCAAACTAGTTTAGTGCTTAGATATAAGTTAGGTAAACAAACCATAGGGAATTCATGCTACCTATTCATAACCTCTAAATCTCCCCTTTTTCAACTCAGCTACTAGGAGATCACACTACCATATCTTAGTCTTTGATCCTCCTATAGTTAGCCATATGTATTTAACATCAACTAATCTAATACAACCTTGGGGGATCAATTGCAGGTTGAAGATAACGTGTTCAATTTCATCTGCACAAATTGGTGAACCCAACGTGAAGGATTAATTCCTTCTTGTTTCCTTTTCTTTCATTTTTATTACCTCACCTCTCCATTTATTCCCTATTTTGGTAGGTATTATATACTTTCTAAAATATTTCGGAAGAGATTTTGGTGGGCCATTTGGCTCGATAGATATTACACCAATGTGCAACCATGAAAAATCCCCTTTTCTTTCAAGGTGGGTTGAAAATTATAAAAGAAACATCCTAACCCCTCTAGTTACACTTCAAACCCCATTAGGTATGTAAGAATGGAGGAGGTTGATCAACTCAAGTTAGACATGTAATCTGATCGACCAACCCAATGCAAACCATGTTGTTATCACAAATAGAATAGGTTCTAACCATAGGGTCTTGTTAAGACCTCACATTACCATGAAATCAACAGAGGATGATCTATTAACACGAATAGGTAATCCTCTTTGTTAGATAGATAAGTATTTGGATAGAATGAAGGCTACAACCTCTAATATTTCGAATACCTATCCCAAGATTCTTACTTCGAGGAAGACAAGAATTATAACACCGAACAATTGTAACAGGTATCACAAGCCTACTCAATCAAACCCTACGCCATAGGCACCCTAACAAGGGACTCAATCCTCTCCCAACAATCTCATTTCTACTTTAGTAGGGAGGATTAGAGAGCTAGAAATTTCCTAGACTTCACAACCAACATATGCAGTAGGGCAGAGCATGGGGTATCCTATTGATAGCAAAGGATACATCCCTTCTAATGAGAAACCAACGTAATATCCTATACACCAAGGTTATCTAGTTCATTTATATCCAAGTGATCTTCTCACAGGGTTAGACACACTAGGGATGGGTCCTCATCCTTCTCAAGCTTATCCTATGTAAGGATTGGCTAGAAGTGCGTTCTTGAATGCTGCCATAATAGGCAATGTGATTTTCCCTAGTTTTACGCCCACTAGTCCATTTCTTGGTATTATCCCACCTTACATGCATATGTATTCAAAAACTCCCCAAATAGACCCATATGCCATTCTTTCTCCCTACATGCCATATCAAGGGACCCCATACGTTCATGTCAACACTTATAATGCATCTTATCCAACTCCTCCTCCACCTCCTCATTAAGGATCTTCGATGGTGGAATCTTACGTAATGGGTACATATGGTGATTAATTAAAGGAGCCTCTTAAATTCACCATATGTGGTGTCATGCTTCCGCGCCCATTACTAGATCTTCCAAAATTTAAGGGAGAAGGAGACTCGAATGCTCATATCAAGGTCTATGCTACTCTTGTTATTAGGAATTGCTTCCTTGGGATGATCTGTAGTTGACTAAGATATTTCTAAAGACTCTTGAAGGAATTGCATGATAGATTGGTATTACCATATTCTAGAATCTTCTATACATTCCTTTCAACAACTTGTTTCCAAGTTCATCAAAACATTTGACATGAACAAGTTGTTGCATACAGGGAATTAGGGATTTCTGCGTATTAGATAGGAGCAAAACGAATCTCCGCCCATTTCATCAAGATATGGCGAAAAGTTCTCTATTCTTCTACAAGTGCACCCAACATGGACCATATGTAACTTTGTGATCTTTTCCTTCACTCACTCAATCAAGACACTGAGTAAGAGGTCCAAAATTTTCCTTCTCGTATTTATGAGGAAGTTTTGGAAGGTGCGCTTCGAATTGACCAAGCCACAATTAAGAATGGGCGTAAGATCTATGGTTCTAATGGGAAATTGGTATGCCCAAATCAAAATAATGCAAATTATCAAAAACAAAGGTACCAACAACCAAGGACTGCCGACACTAAAATTTTCCTCCGTAATTTCTATTTCATTAATGTATATATTAGGAATAGAATGTTGTTAAGTATAATTAGTAGTAGATCTCGATAGAAGATAACGGCGCGTCACAAGACAATGCCGCCAATAATGTGGAGTACGGTAATAGTCAAAGTACAATAGGAATGTTGTAAAAAGTAAATATTTGTCGTAAGGGGTCCGGTAATGTTAAAATGTCAAAGTTTGGGTAATTAGAGAAGTAGGGTCTACATGATTAGGAATTAGAAATATTATATTGGTAATAAAGACAAGGAGTGAGGTCATAAATATTTTGTGTATTTTATTTTAAAAAGTCTAAAAATGTGGAACCCATGTAAAATGATAAGGTTTATCTTATCTTAACAGATAATCTTACATGTACGAGATAAGAGTTAAGGTATGGAATATGATTCGTCAGTGGATTTCTTATCCTATCTTAGAGATAAGATGGATAAGCCTGGAAGTTCTATAACAGAGAGGCCACCCCCTCATTTAGGATAGAAGGAAGTAGTGAGAAATATAGTAGGAAGTGTGTGAAGGAATCCATCGCTTTAAAGGTGTGTCAAGAAGCCATTAAGAGGTGTAATTGTAAAGTTTCTCCCATAGTCTTGGTGAAAGGCAAGTGAAGTCAATAACACTTGAAGTACCTCATGGGTGAGATTGTAACAGTTTCATGTTAATATTATAATTTATTTTGATATTTCAGATTTGTCATCATTCCGTCTTATCATAGTCGATGGTATTCTTGTGTTATGTTGTTGTTTTGTTTCCAGATTACATCCACCAAACTAAAGGCTGTGCATTAGTAAATAATCATAGCACGAGGAGTTCCCGGTGAAGAATTATCATAGTGCCGGATTGGTGATGACATTTTGGTTCCGTTGCCGGGACCATTCCTCATTGGTGGATTTTCTGGAGAGATATTCCCACTTAGTCAAAAATCAATTAGAGGGTAACCTTGTTTTTACTGTGCATAGTAGTTACCATGGTAAAGTCATTTTTGCCATGAATAGTAGTTACCATGGTAAAGTCATTTTTGCTGGAATAGTATTTACCGCAGTAAAGTCACTTTTTACCGTGAATAGTATTTACCGCAGTAACTTCACTTTTTACCGTGAATAGTGTTTACCACAGTAAAGTCAGTTTTTACCGCAGTAAGTCAAGTTTTACCATAGTTTACCGTGGTCATTTCTATTTTACTGTAGAAAGGTGTAAAGTCACTTTCTAGTATAGTGATTCCAATTATTTGTACACATAAGTCTTGTTGATTGTACTTGTGAGTTGGTATTTCATGGTGGTTACTTTTGAAAATGGGAAAGATTCCTATTTTTTCAGCTCAATCTAATGAAGATGCTTCTTCTTTCATTCAAGAGTTTAAACGATCTTGTATTTGTAATGGCCTTATAAGAAGGGAACAATGGACTGAATTTTTTCCTACCTTTTTGGATGGTTCAAAGACTTAGGTGGTTTCAAACACTAGGTGATAATGTGAAAAATTCATGGGATTTATTAACAGAAAGTTTTCTTGAAGAATTTGGTGAACAATAGAAATATGCAGATCTCATGATCGAGATCACAAAGCTATCCCAAGGAGAGAAGGAGAAGATAAGGGATTATCATGCTCGTGTTCTAGAGCTAAGGAGGAAGCTCGATGCCCAGATCCGGAAGGAAGGACTAGCGGATGGGTTGATGAATGGCATGGATAATCTCCTCTGTAAGCACTTCATTCTTGGGATGAAGCCAGAGATCAGACAACGAGTGAAGTATGACCGCCCAGCTACCATTGAACAAGCAAAGGAGATTGCAAGAAGGCAAGAAGAAAGCATGGAAGAGGAGCCCAAAGAAATTGTTGCTAAAGTAGAGCCTACACCAGCACCTTTGGTCCAGAATCCACAACCACTCCCGGTGAGCACAAATATTTCTCCTAGTACATCTACTGAGTATGAAGATCTGCTCAAAAAGATGGGTCAGTTAACTATTAATCTTCTTCAAGGAAAGGAATTTAGTTCTCAGGGAGGAGATAGAGGTCCAAAAAGAAATATTTCTGAAGTTGTTTGTTATGGTTGTTATAAAAAGGGTCATTATAAGTATAATTGTCCAGATAGAGCTTCTACATCTGGTAAAGGAGATAATGATAAAGGAAAAGCACCTGTGAATTCTTTTGATGTAGTAGATAAGAGTAGAAATAATGAAGTAGATGTGTTTGTAACAAAAAGAAAGAAAGAAAAAGATAATCAAGATGGAAATGATCCTAAGAAGATGAAAGAAGAAACTAGTAAGAAACATAGGAGAAGAAAGTTGGGTGTGCAGGATTTTCTGATTTCACAGGGGCAAGGACCATACTCCATCTTGGAAGATCTGTCCAAAAGGCTTGTAAATATTACATATGGTCAACTCTTGGCTATGTCTTCTGAGAAGAGGCGGGAGTTACGAAGTGGACTCAATGCTCAATGAAGGAAGGAGGTTGAGGTCCCTGTTTTGGAGGCAGAGGCAGATCCCTATGCTCCACAAGCTGAGGTATTATGTAATGGTATTTCAATTCATGATGTCTTAGTTGATGGAGGTGCTGCAGTTAATGTAATGACCGAGTCTCAGTAATGAATATGTTGGGTTTAAAATTGATCGCCCTTCAACACTTATGTTAAGGTCATTAAATAAAGGAAAACTAAACCGTAAGGTGTAGTTTCAAATGTGGCAATATCTGATATGGGTGTGGTATGTGTGGTAGACTTTCAGGTGATGAAAAATGGTATTGTTGCGTACCCAATGCTGCTGGGAAGACCATGGCTAAGGAGAGTTCATGCAAGAAACTACTGGAATGAAGGTTTCATGACACTTGGACGTGGTAGAGAGAGGGTGAAGATAAATGTGATCCCTCGACATCATAAGGCAGAACCTGTGGATTCAAGTGATGAAACTGATGATTGGACATCCTCTGATTACTCTAGTACCAGTGAAGTGGACACTGAAGATGAAGAAAGCGAGGTGGATGTTTCAGTCATGGATATCCTTCCAGTCACACCAACTCATGACCCCATAAAATTATCTGAAGAAGAAGTTGATGATCGTCTCCAACAAATAAAGATTGGTGATGTTGTGATGGAGAGTGAGAAGGAATCCTACCTCCAGCTCTTTCGAAGGTACATACACCTATTCACTTTTGATTACAAGGAACTCCATCAAGTAAGTTGGGTAGAACATTGTATTGAGCTGGTAGATGGTGCTAAGCCCATAAAGCAAATGCCATATAGAATGAATCCTAATTTTTCCAAGACTGTAAAAGAAGAAATAGATAAGTTGCTTGATGCAGATTCATATTTTCGTGGAGAATTCGTAATGGGTTTCTCCCATTATGATCTCAATAAAAAGAATGGGAAGCTACGCATTTGTGTTGATTACATGTGAAGCTCAATAAGGCAACAAAGAAGGATCATTACCCTCTTCCATTTTAAGATCGATCTTGGACGAAGTAGCCTGGCCAGAGTGCTATAGTTTTGCCGATGGATATAATGCGGCTACAACCAAGTTCGTATAGTAGAGAAAGATCACCAAGACCACGCTCACCACTCCTTGGGGAACGTTTGCTTATAGAGTTATGCCTTTGGGTTGTGTAATGCTCCAAAGAACATTCCAAAGATTTGATGAATAGGGTGTTCGAACCCTACATCGGGACCTTCATCGAGTATTTTGGATGATTTTTGCATCTATGGGAGCAAGTGGACCACCCGCACCAAATGGAGACAACATTTCAAAGGTTAGATGAAGCACAAGCCTCACTAAACCCTACAAAGTGTGTCTTTGGATGTTCTAAAGGTGTTTTGTTAGGGCATGTCAGATCCAGAGATGGTATTGGTACGATCCCGATAAAGTTTCAAAATCAAAGATTTACCATTTCCTCTTAATAGAAGTAAGTTGAGATCATTTTTAGGCCATGTGGGTTACTATAGAAGGTTCATCAAGAATTTCTCAAAGATTGCACACACCACTAACCCAGCTTCTTGAAGAAGGATGTTACTTATGAACCAGAAATAAGGCGCATGAAGCTTTTGGAAAATCAAGGAAGCCCCGGTGTCTTCACTATTTTGAAGAATCCAGATTGAGCAAGCCATTCATTATGTACACCGATGCCTCGATGCAGCACTAGGAAGTACTTTGAGCCAAAAGGATGAAAATGGGAATGAACATCCAATTTACTTTGGGAGCAGACAAATGAGCAAAGGTATTGAGGTAAATTATATCAGAATCGAAAAAGAGGCTCGCTATCATTTTTTGTCAGTAAAGAAGTTTAGAAATTACTTGCTAGGGCAAAAATTTCTAGTTGTAATGATCATCGTGCTCTAAAATATATTGTAAATAAGCCTAAACCATCAGTGGAGGATAGCAAGATGGATAATTTTGCTACAAGAAGTTTGAATTTGATATTATAGATAGGCCAGAAAGAAGCATGTCAATGCAAATGCACTCTCTCGAGCCTATGATGGTTTAGGATCATCTTGTGATGATGATGATTTCCCGATGCAAAGCATTGTTATCCCTCGACACAATCCCTAGTGAATACATAGATATTTGGAATTATCCGAATGAATTCAAGTTTCGATGGTGCCAATGCAAAGACTAAGAGAAAGATTACTCAAGCCACTCGTCCATATTCTATTCTCGCATGGAGTATTATTTCGAATAGACCTCGATGGACAAAGACAAGAGGGCATGCTGGACGTGATCAAGGGAAGGAACTGCTAGAAGAATTCCACAATGGTACATGTGGAGGGCACTTCTCTGACAACTTACAAAGCAAGAAGGATCTTGGATGCAGGTTATCACTCGCCCACTCTTTTTAAAGATTGTTATAATTATTGTAAGACATGTGATATTTGTCAAACACATGGTAACCATAAGACTTCATCAGCTCCATTATGTCCTATTCTTCCCCTTGGTCCCTTTGAAAAGTGGGGAATAGACATTGTAGGTCCACTTCCAACTACATCACGCCAAAATAAGTATATTGTAGTTGCCACGCATTATTTAACCAAGTGGGTCAAGCTAGGCCATTGAAAACAACTTCCATGGATGAAGTGGCAAGGTTCATGTATGAACGCATTGTCACCGATTTGGTTGCCCATTAGAAATTGTAATGATCAAGGAAGCCACTTCATTAATGAGGTGGTAGAAGCCCTAGTCAATAAGTTTTCTATTAAGCATGGAAGGCAACAACATACAAGCCAAGCACAAATGGACAGAGGAACGAACAAATTTTGTGTTGTGTCAAATTCTAGCAAAAGATGCAGCCCTGCAGTACATAAATGGGATAAAAGGATTCATGCAAAGCATTGTGGGCATATAGGCAACATCAAAGTCAGCAACATGATACTCCCCATTTCAGTTGGCCTATGGCATTGATCCAGTTTCTTCCTATTGAGTTTGATATTCCCACGGTGAGAGTTATGAAAATGAAAGGATGGATGAAAGTGATTCAGTAAAAGAAAGGTTGGTACATCTTCATTTGCTAGAGGAAATGAGAGAAATAGCAAAGGATACAAGCCATAAGAAGAAAATGAAGTAGAAGGAATACTTTGATCAAAAGATCCGTGGTCTCCATTTCATGTGAATGACTTGGTTCTAGTATATGATTCCAGATACAAAAAAAGAAGACAGAGAAAATTTCTTCCAAAATGGATGGGGCCCTACAAAATAAGCTGTGCATGAAAATGGTACGTACCGACTGGAGGAATTGGATGGCACTCCCATTACGAAATGGGTCAACCACGACAAGTTGAAGATTTTCCAAGCACTAGAATAGTCTACTCCGAGGACGGAGTAGAAGCTAGGAAGGGGGAAGATGTCGACACTAAAATTTTCCTCCGTAATTTCTATTTCATTAATGTATGTATTAGGAATAGGATGTTGTTAAGTATAATTAGTAGTAGTAGTGCTCGATAGAAGATAACGGCGCCATCAGTACGGTGCCGCCAATAATGTGGAGTATGGTAACAGTTAAAGTACAATAGGAATGTTGTAAAAATTAAATATTTGTCGTAAGTGGTCCGTAATGTTAAAATGTCAAAGTTTGGGTAATTAGAGAAGTAGGGTCTACATGATTAGGAATTATAAATATTATATTGGTAATAAAGACAAGGAGTGAGGTCATAAATATTTTGTGTATTTTATTTGTAAAAAGTCTAAAAATGTGGAACCCATGTAAAATGATAAGGTTTATCTTATCTTAAAGATAAGCTTACATGTACATGATAAGAGTTAAGGTATGGAATATGATTCTCGAGTGGATTTCTTATCCTATCTTAGAGATAAGATGGATAAGCCTGGAAGTTCTATAAATAGAGAGGCCACCCCCTCATTTAGGATAGAAGGAAGTAGTGAGAAATATTGTAGGAAGTGTGCGAAGGAAGCCATCGTTTAAAGGTGTGTTGAAGAAGCCATTAAGAGGTGTAATTGTAAAGTTTCTCCCATAGTCTTGGTGAAAGGCAAGTGAAGTCAATAACACTTAAGTACCTCATGGGTGAGATTGTAACAATTTCATGTTAATATTATAATTTATTTTGATATTTCAGATTTGTCATCATTCCGTGTTATCATAGTCGATGGTATTCTTGTGTTATGTTGTTGTTTTGTTTCCATATTACATCCACCAAACTAAAGGTTGTGCATTAGTAAATAATCATAAGACGAGGAGTTCCCGTGAAGAATTATCATAGTGCCGGATTGGTGATGACTAAGGGTGTGAATCGTAATCATGGTGCTACCATAAATAGTGCTACTAATCAAGCCAAGAACGTTAGTTTTCCAAACAACGAAACACTAACAATAAAAAAACTTGAGCAATCAAAGAGGCCCTAACACTGTGTCTTCTATTAGCGTGGTCGATGTAAATTGTCCATCGTAAAAACATAATAAAACCCAAGGCCCAAACCTGGTACCAAAACTTTTTCCAAGGGGCAATGAGTCATGGATATAACAATCAATTTCAAAACTAAAGGTCATAATCAACAACAAAAATATGCTTATCAAAGACCAAGATATTACAAACCTAACCTATGTTGCGGTTTCCATAAGGTTCAAGGTCATGGCGATAGGAATTTCCATGATTGAAAAAAAAAATTGTAAAGACTTTCCAAAACAAAAGGTAACTCTTTCTAGACATGTTCCTAGAAAATCTTGAAACAAACTCACAATCTA
Organism: Taxus wallichiana var. yunnanensis; assembly: GCA_018340775.1. Lineage (NCBI taxonomy): Eukaryota > Viridiplantae > Streptophyta > Pinopsida > Cupressales > Taxaceae > Taxus > Taxus wallichiana. The sequence goes on from CM031235.1 coordinate 222,638,975, forward strand.
ACTATACAAGACCTGTAGCTCCTCAGAACACTAATGTGAGCATATTTCAACATTATTTCCCTACACATCCTAAAAATTTCAAGGTGAATTCAAAAAAAAACAAAACAAAGGCATTCCTATAGGAAATAATGACCATGAAGCCTCAACTTCCAATAACTCTTGGGTCGCTCCTAACCTTGGTTCAAATGATAACACAAAAATCTTGGGGTTAGTTGAGCTAGAGGTTGACCATGAAATTAATACAACAACTTAGATGAAGGAGTATGTTTCACAAATCCTTCTTACTCTTTCCTTCCCATAAGATGACGTTCCCAAAATTGCAAAACTAGTAGGAGCCTATGATTTAATATCAGATTTGAACAAGACCTTTTCTCACATTTTGTTTCTAGATTTGCTGAATAATTCACCTGCGCATCATTCTACATTGCTCAATGCACTAGGTATTGATCATCTAATCCATGTTACACCACCTCCTAGCACTCAAATAAACCATATTGACTTTGACATACATCCTCTAGGATAGAATGACTAGTACACTTGGTTTGTCTTTGATATAGAAAAGATACCATCCGACATTGAAATTGCTCAAGATGTGATCCTACATTATTTTTACTAGTCCGGGTTTATAACAAATTGCATTAAGAGATCCATGATTAACAATCAGGGCTGTTGTAAATGTGGTTCCCTTATCTTTCTTGCGAGAAGGTATATGGAGAGACAAATTATTCCTCTACAAGAAACACTTTACGGGAGTACGAAAATCTTAAAGTGACATCGATTGGAACCATTTTTCTTCTAATCATGCTTGGTCCAAAAATAATCTTGATAGAGTTTTACATTATCGACAGGAAACAATTTATAACATGATCCTTGGGAGACCTTGGATTCTTCGAATGAAGGCTATCCCCTCTACCCTGTTCCAGGAGATTAGATTCCTCCATTTGGGGAAGGTATTCATCACTCAAGGGGATCCTAAGCCCTTTGATATACACTTAGAAAACATCAAGAAGAAGAAATTATTCCATATGGAGTATGAACTTCCTGTGAATCAATTGAACAAACCACCTCCATTAAAAGAGTTAGTCCTAGTTACCCCTGACATTCCAAAGGCTAAAGTCATTGACCCAAAAACATTTGAGGTGGAAAAGGTAGATAAAGGTAAATCAATATCTGTGGAAGCAGTATCCACTAAGACCATAATGGAAATTATGAAACTCTTAGAGAGTGATGATCCTATTTTCCTTCCATTTTAACCATAGGGTATCAGTAGCCTTCACGATTTAACATGTCTTCCCTCTGATGACCTAGGTCTAGGTGTAAACATCATAGAATTAACAAACAAACAAGGGTAAATTGAGATTAAAATGATGCCCATCAAAACCATCTCTAAGGGTTTTTCTATTCTAAACCACAGTTTCAACCCATATGCATTTGAAACTAAGATTTTCATATCTATAGGGCAAGGCCTCATCATTCAACAAGTGTCACAAGTAAATACAACACTCTACATAGGAAGAAAGGCCAAGTAACATAGTCATGCTCACCCACACACCATGTCTCAATAATGTGACAAAGAGGTGCACGAATGCCATATATATGATTTTAATGATTATAAATATACACTTCTAGGAAAGGGTTGTAAGTTTAAACCTGTAATGATAGGCCCTTGTCAAGAGAACATAAATTTTAAGCATAATGGTTCTTTGATGTGTACTTTTATGGGTGAAGAATTTGATATTCGTCAAATTTCTTCACCTTCAACATCATCACATGTAGTATCACCTACATTCCCATATGTACATTACTACATCCGCATTGCACTTTCATTGGCCGGTTCATTTTGTAAAATTTGTGATCAAGAGATTTATTCTTATAGCAACTCTTGAAAACTTTTGAAAACATTGGCAAAACATTCAGATCATATCTCTTCAAATCTTCATGGTATCATTAATTGTTTTCAAATCATTTCATCGGTTCAAATAGGATAAGACAAAGTTTTGATAGTAACCATACCAAGGCCCGCATGCTTGGTTCTAGTTATAGGCTCTTTCTAGATTAGGTGTCTTTTCATATAGTACTGTTTTAGAAGCTTCATGTGTCACATCTATAAAAATATCTTTAGAAATAAGAACATAATAAACATTTTGATTATATAAATAGGTCAAATTCAAATCCATAGAATTTTTTTATTTTACAAATTTCTTTTCCTACCAACCTTCGGTGTTGAGCCTACATATCTTAATGGTGATGTAGGGTTGGGAAAGGAGAGAAATTCCTTACTTTTTTATTCCTTGTTTGTGGTGATGAGCCCATGCTTACTTCTAAATTAGCATGGGGAAAGGAGTAGGGAGTCTCTTTGATAAACTTGAAAGTTACAAATAATTCACTCAAATGTTGTGAAATCATAGAACAAAAACAAAGTGAATTAGATGTCCAAAATTCCAAAAGAGTTTTAAACCTCAAAACCAATTTTTTTCAACCAAGTATCCATCTACGGATCTAAGTCTAGATAAATTAGATAGTAAATCACATTCTAAGCTATGAGGTAACCTGGAGTAGGGTGAAGTTATAGTGTCTCAATGTGGCGATGTCAAACCATTTTCTTTCCTCATCATTACCATTCAATAATATTTCTTAACTTGTACCCTTTCCAAATTGTTGGTGTTGAGCCCTCGCATCCCACTGGTTGCATGGAGTTGGGAGTGGGGAAAGTACATTCACTTATCATATTGTTGTATTACCGCATTTTGCCAAGAAAATATGAAGTACCAAAGTTTGCTAAGAGAAACTAAAGTTCAACATCACAATGTGATTGCATTATCATATATCAGTATTAAAAATTAAAAAAAAAAATCATTCTGTTAGCATTCATGTCCGTTGCATGCATTTTTAAAAGCATAGAAAATCAGAAATTCTAAACAGCTAAGAGTGCACATGTGAATCAAATCGTAAATGGAAGTCCACTCTATATAAGGAATAACTGAGCCAAAGCAAAAAATATATATTTGTACATATCATGGTGTGTCATAGTTTTGTATGATGTCATCACACACTGGGTGTGGTCAAAACACTCACAATGACCAAAAATACCAAAACATCATATATGCCTCACAAAATGGAGACTAAGTAATAAAGGCACTCTTCCTATCTGCCCTTTGAGGCCCCTTATGACCGCTCTAGTTACAAATTTCTTAGGATTTCTTCTCAAAATAATTCTTACAATAAAGGGCCAAGCCTAACGCAAAATACCATTCCCAAATCCATTCCAACTCAACCATACTCAAAAATGAAAAAAGGTCACCATGGGCCCAGAGCTCAAAAATCGTGAGGTTGGTATTCACAATGAATTTAAAAATGAGTTTGTTTTGGTGTGTATATGTTGTTTTTACCTCGTTTTGAGTGTATGTGTTCACAGGGCTAGAGCGTTGGCGCATGTATATTTCTATATCCCCGCTCAAATGGTAAGTCCTCTTGTTGTTTTAATTTAGTGTTTATTTTTCGATATTTTATCTATCTACACTTGAGTCTTCTTTTCATTTTATAGGTAGTGGGAGTTTGGAAAACAACATTTTGACACATAGGTGTGTCAGGTATAAATTCTATCTACCCATTTTGGGAATTCCATACTCAAACTCTATGTTTTATGCATTTTCATGGCTAAGATGCTTCTCTAAGGGGGCAATATGTACGCACCCAAAATTACATGTGCTAAATTTTCTAGAAAATGGTTACAAAAGTCCCAAATGATGATTTAGGTCCTTTTAAGAAGGTTTTCAAAATCTAAAACCCATTCCCAGTGTATTTTGTAGCCTAGACATCCTTACTTAGCTTTTCCATGCTTTCTTCCACTTCAAGATTTTTGTGTGCATGTTTTAGCCTTCAATGCCAGGATTGCGCCCGCCTAGGTGGTGGTTCTGAAACCGCCACCCAAAATAGGGTGGTGGTCCTGAAATTTCCACCTTATGGGGTGGCAGTCCTGTCCACTTTTTTAGATTATGCACGTGTTTTTAACATGCAACGGTTCCCTTCATTTCACTTTTGCATGCATCCGTGAGCCGATTGTCTAAAATATGCTTTGATTTCTTGGTTCTCCTTCCTCCTATTTTTAAATAGATTTAATTGGTTAGAACTACACCTTCTTGCCTTTTCATGAAGGAACCCCCATCCTCCATTCCTATATATTATATGCTTGTTTTCAAGAAAAAGGGCTTGAGAATTTTGTGTATCTTGCATTGTATTGCTACCACAATCTTGCTAGGAATTGATATAGCAAAGCCCATATTTCTTATGCTAGCTCTCTTCTACTTGTATTACATCCAGACTACCTTCAAGATACCATTTCTCAAGCTCCATCCTCATGCTGATGTTCTTGCATTCCCAATCCCTTGGACTCATATGAACACTCGAGACAGAAAGGACAAAACCGAGGGAAGAAATTACTACACATCTGGATTTACCTTTGTTCTAAGAATTCCATGTAGGATTTGTTGTTTCATTTCCTTCATTCTTACAATTTATCATTATTACATCATATAAAATAGAGTAGAAATCAATTTCCTTTCATTTGCAAGTAATTAGTTAATTTCAAGAGCATTTAAATCATTAATAGTAATTCCCAGGGACGGATCTTCTTCTTCCCATCCCCGTGGATCTGAAAGGAGAGAATATATGTAGGAGGTTGTCTACATATCATAGATCATTTGGAAAAGTTCTTTTTTAAGTTAGTTTAGTTTCCATACACTCAACACAAGTGAATAACCACACCGGGTTACCTCTCTTGTTTATTTTTAGTGTAGAAATATTTTAATTATTTAGAATAGAAGAAAATTGTTTTTGCAATTGTAATATTTCAGTTTTGGGATTTGTTTAGATTAGTTTCCTTTCAGAAGTAGCATCGATTTTTAATTTCCTTCAGTTTACATGGACACTTAAAATTAGTTTAGTGCTTACATCTAAGTCGAGTAAACAAACCATAGGAATTCACGCTACCCGCTCATAGCCTCTAAATCTCCCCTTTGTCAACTCAGCTACCAGGAGATCACACTACCAGATGTTAGTCACTAATCCTCCTATAGTTAGCCATACACATTAAACATCGACTGCTCTAGGAAGACCTCAGGGGGTTGAGTGCGGTGGAAGATCACATGTTCATTTTCATCTATATAGTACCCTTGGTTGATAAGTCTTTTAAAAATATTCTTAAAGGTATGATACTTTTTGATGTTGTCCTTGCGAACTTGATGATGTTTGCAATAGGTGTCCTCTCCATACCAAGTGTGTTTGGGCCATGATTTTTCTAAAGGTTGAATCAGAGGGAGTTGGATGAAATTGGAAACCATAAGCTTATCAAAGATGGAACTATAGGATTCCCCGAGATGGGTATAGTCTGGGGTAGGACGAGGAGAGAATTATGAGGGCTCGATATGGGAGGTAGAAGTAAAAGGTCACTTAGTGACAATAATACTTTCCGCACTCTTAGATTTTTATTGATGTGAAGAAGAGAAGGACTTGGTGAACTCCATTTTAGGTTTATTATATTTGATTTTAACATGGCATTTCTTAAAGGCACGAAGTTTTAACTTGTGAGCCATGGTAAAAGCTTCTTCAAATATTTGGAAGGATTGAATCTAGAGGGTGGAAGAAATGTTCTTAGCACAAGATTGAGAAAAGAGATCAATGAGCTCGGTTTAAGGAAGGGAAAAGGATAACTAGTTGATGATGCCACACCATCTTATGAAAAAGTTTCAAATTGGTTCATCTTAAACTATTTAATGGCATATAGACAAGTAATAGTGATTTTATGAGCAATGTTGATATAGAAGTGCTCTAGAAATATTTGTGTAGGCTATATAAAAGAGAAGAGGGATTTATGAGGGGTTCCATTATACCAGCCCAATGCGGGGCCAGAAAATGATATGGGGAAGGTTATTTGCATGAGATATTGATCATGAGATATGAGATAACATGCATGTTTGAAGGATCGAAGGTGTTGTTTAGGATCTTATTTTTCATTGAATTTAGAGAACTTAGGAATTTCCCAACAAAGAGGATAGGATTTGATCGGGATAGAGAGATTGATGGACTCATTAAAAAAAATTGTATGTGAATGAGCTCTTGGGACCCAATGTAGTAGGTTCTAGGTTGGTGAGTCTACTCAACAATGTTTGCATGGGGTCATTAGAAGTAGGTGAAAGAGATGTTGAAGGATGAGGTTGTTGGATGTAGGAGGTGGACGAGGTAGATTGAGGCTAGGAATGCAAAGGATATGTAGAAACCTAAGGAGGTTTTTGATAAGGAATATGATAAACATTAGGTTAAGATTGGGCAAAGTTGAGAGATGGGCTGCTGTAATGACGCTTAAGTAGAAGGATAATATTGAGGGATATGTTGATGTATGACAAGGGGGTTGGATTGAGGGTGAGTGTGATGAGGAGGTTAAGATTTCTAGATTATTTTATGATATAATATATGTTGAAAATTAGTATGAGGAAGGTGTTGATGTGTTTCAAGATGACCTAAATGGAATGGTTGTGAAATGGAAAACATTAACATGAATTTGGGATGTGGGGATGGAGACTTAGTTCTGAAGGGGGTGTTTGATCATGAGAGAAGGAAGAGAGGTGGATTCAGGAAGGGGTTGAGTGAGGATAGTAGTAACCATAGTGGATGTTGATGTGATGGGCATAAGGGAGGAAGAATTGGTACTAATACGAGGTAAAATAGATGGGTTGGGGACCACTAAATGAATATAATTGTGTGTGTATGGATTCAAGGATGCATGTTCACATTGGGATATGGCCAACTCATTCATTTATTGAGGGAAAAATACAACAAGATGAGATGTTAAGAATTTGGCAGACTCAGGTTGGGAATGGTAGGCATAGAACTATTTAAGTGGGGGCGCATTAATGGGAAGGTGAGTAGATTTATGCATGAGGTAATCATGGAGGGTGATAGGGTTAACATCTAGGAGTTCTTGGAACTCAATGCATCCATGAGGGATAAGAGGGGGTATGAAGGCTTCAAAAAAGGTGGCTGATGAGGGAGTGGCTAGTCAGGAAGGGATCAAATGGTGAGAAAAGGAGGGATCATTTTCAAAATGTGAATGAGCATGAACCATGGGTGGATCACTAGAAGATATGGTATAAGTGATGGGATGAGTAACCATAGAGGAAGAGACAATAGGAGGAACCGTGTCTCGCACAAAAAGAAGGGTAGAGACGGGAATGTTGGATGAAGAGGCTTGTTCCATTATTATGATTTGTGATCGAGTAAAGATGGGCATGATATAAGAAAATGAAACCTACACTGATTAATTACTACAAGTAAAAAAACACAATTTTTAAATCTTGATTATTTAGAAGAAGTGTGAAAAGAAAACAAGAAGGCTCGTGAGGAACCTAAGAAGCGATCGATTTAAGGTGGTTTTAGGATGTCTAGGGATGGAATCCTTGATATGCCTAAGGGTACGTGAGGCTTGAATCTATGATGTATATTGGTATGGGGCTAGGTATTGTGGCCTTACCCTCACTTCATGGTCTCGGTGTGATAAGGGAGTCAAGGTGCTTAGCCAATATACTAGTAGACAAAAAAATCTATAATGTAACTAGAACACTATGGTGGCTTTCCTACTAGGTGATGAAATTCCAATAGATCCACCCGGGAGAAATTTTTATATGTATGAATTAATGCATTATATTGGGATGTGTGTAGAAAGAATTGTATGTAAGATATTAACCCCTAGTTACACTATGTGAGCAAGAAAATAATTAGGGTTTTATTTTTAAGACCTGAAAATGAAGTGCGGAGATTCGATGAGGACAAAAACTAGAATGTGATGTAATAAAGAAAAGAAAGGAATGGGGAGAAAAAATAAAGAATACCTAGTGTTCATTTTTCCTTTTTATCTGATCTTCAAGATGGGAAATGAGCCAAAGTGAGTCTAAGAAACCCACACACGACACTAATAAGAAAAAATAAACTCTTACTTGCAATGTTAGTAGAAAATGTAGGGGAATAAAGTATGAAATGAGAGAAATGAAAATGTAAAATACCTCACCATAGAAGGTTGGGTCCCACCGGACGTTCCATTTTTTTTTCAATATTTCGTATTGTGTGCTTCATATTAGTGAAGACTAAACTAAAAATCAAGAAAACCTCAGAAAATGATAGTGTTTAGGGACATCCTAATGCATATAATGATGAAGATGGTATGGGAACACAAAAAGGTGGACATTCCTTTCTACAAATTGATAACTTTCACAAAAATGAATACTAAAAAGGAAAAAGGATTAGTGATGGATATGATGGGCTTCTTGATGAAGTCAGTTTCGAGAAGCGAAATCTTCCTAGAAAAGATGTCACCCACATTTGGATAATAAAATTTGATGATCAATGATGGAAAAAAAGTATGTGCATAAAAGAATTTGAATTATATGTAATAAGATAGGATAATCCAAAATGATAACTGATGCTAGAAATATCAAAAGTAAAATTCAAACTAGAGAGGGTTGATTGTGACTTGAGAGAAGATAGAAAAATTGACAAAGTGACCACTAAAAATGATTTGAATCTTTGCAAGAGCATAGTTGAGAAGTTGATGCACAACCACAGAGGTGAGTACCAAAATTTTGAAAATGAGAATTTATTTGGGAAACATAGGATTTGGAATAGATACAAGTGCATGTTGACGGTGACCCGAAGAAAATAGGCACATGATCAATAGTGACTTGTGTAGGGTATGTAAGAAATCAGAGAAGTAGGGTAAGTCTTGGTTTAGAGATGCTGAGATGGATGAAAAATTTGTAGATAAGATGATGGAGATGAAGATGAATGGATGAGGTGCATGACCAAGTGGATAAAAATATAGAGGGGCACAAGGTAAGATGGAGAGTACGAGTTAAAGGAGACTAGACCTAGTCAACTGAGACTAGGCCAGAATAGAATCTCAACAAAAGGGATGGGGTAGATGGATAGATCTAAATATGGTTGAAGATGAATGGAAGATAACATAAATATCAAGGAATACATGCAAAAACCTGTAAGAGAAAAAAAAAAAAACATCCACTAATGATATCTTTGTAATATCCTCTAAATTTGAAGCTTATTCGATGACATGCAACAAGGATGTCAGATGATCTAGCTGATAACAAGATCTCTAGAGATAAGGTACCAAATGTATGAATCAAAGAGCATGAGAATGATAGAAAATTTCCAGTCCCTAGAGAAGAGGGGTAAACATGTTTAAATAATTCAAGGTTGGGTCATTGAAACTGACAAAGATAGTCTACCAAGATATGTTGGAATGACAATGGGGTGGCAAGAGTAGTTTTTGATATGGCTCGTCACCTATTTTTAGCCTTGTACACATGTAAGGGGTTCTTAATGGGTGGAGGGAGGCATAAGGAATATTAGAAAGGGGTGGAATGAGTGGGGGGAATCCTAGGAAAGGATTAATGAAGGGTAATGATGAGAGGGGATGGGTATCCCATGAAGGTATTAAATGGGAGGATTTATTGATAGGATTAGGATAATTAAGGGATTAAGGATGGATTAGGGATTAGGGAAAAAGGGATTAATGGGAATAAAAATAAATGTTAAATAAGATGGGATGGATTGGAAAATAGGATAATTTTAAAAATGGGAGGGAAACAAGAATGCTAGGTGAGGAAGAGAGGTGGATGTAAGATGGGGGCACAAGGAGGTTTAAAAAATAAGTGTCTATAACCCCTTACCATTTTTAGATTATGAGATGGTACATGATGTTTTCCCCTTTTCAAATATTTTCATGTATACTTATGGTTGATTCTTGCTCCACCATGAGATCTAATCACACCGCCGTGAGTGAAACTTAGTTGATGTTCACATTATCCCGCATGATCCTTGTGCTTCACATTTCCACATTCTATGGCATGGTATTAAAGTGCACATTGTTGGAATCTATGTCACTGTTTCGTATTAGTTCCCTACTACTCTTGTCTTTAAGTTCATGATTTTCAGTGTTTCTTGTGCATCCGTCGTAATGGCTATTCCATCCATGCTCTACTTACATTGATTGGTTGTCAATCTTGTTTGGGGTGTTTATTCATGTTTAGAGTGTTTGAGGATTTCAAGCTTTGTATGCAACATTGGAGGTGTTTTAGAGTTTCAAGTTGCCAATTTGAGTGTTTTCCAAGTGTTGGTTTTTTATGGGTTTCAAGTAGTGAAAGGTGTCTCATGTGGCTTTACTTGGCCCTAGATTAACGAGCTAACATCCCTAGATTTCCTTCAACCTTGAGAACTCATCTTACACACATTTCTCATATGCACTATCTTATCTCGTGAATGGTGTTTCCTTGTGGATCTTCAAATTATGTTTTTTTGCCTCTATATCATTGGTTACCTTCTATGCTTTGGCTCATTATTTGATCAAATCTCAACTGTCTTTCTCAAACTCCTCTACATATTTTCTTTCTTCCCGGATCGATATTATGTGTTCCACCTCTAGTTTGTGGGCTTGATTTTTCCTAGCCCAAGTTTTTATGGGTTTGACTCGGCCTTCTACATCCATTGGCTCATTTTGGATCTCAATTTTGTGCTTGGTTTGAATCTCTTAGACCCTGCATCAAGTTGGATTCCTCTAGCTTGAGACCTTCGTTAGTTCAACCTCTTCACATCCTCCGTGGGTCACCATACTTCTAACCTGATTAGCCCCTACCACATCCACTCTATTCTTATCCGGTACCTCTTTGCTCTTTCCCCATTTGTGACTTAACATGAATCTCGCTGACTAACTTAGCCCTTACCGAATCGGTGTAATAATCCATAGCCCACTCACCATTCAAATAGTCATTCCACCTAACTTTGTGCTCAACGTGTTTGACATAGCATTTGTTGTATAACCTAAAAACTCCATGTTGATTTAGACCCTTTGTATAGTGCAACTCCTGAAACCTGGACCCCATTAATTAGTTGCACATGGCCCTTGAACTCTCCACATCGGTGTTGCATGTGGCAATCCCCTAGTCCCTATGAAATCTAACTTCATTCACTTGATCTCGATGACTCACCCTCTCGTACCAACTCAATCACCTCTACAACTACATCAAATCGGTTCCCATACCTTAGCTCATCTCTACCATCTGAGTTTCATCACCCTAACTCACCAGGATGGTCCAACTTATTGGTGCCTCGCAGCTTGCCAGCTCACCCTTCTTCATGCCCACTAACACTCTTCTTCCTTCTTATTTTGATTTTTCCACTTTTTCCCCTTTCTTTCACATTGTTTAAGCAATTTAAAGGGGAAAATAATTAAATTCATCATTTTCATAGGGGGGTATATTTTTTATAGCCTCCTTGTATATGATTATTGGGCTTTCCATACCACTTTTCAGGCTCAAATCCTTATAGTGCTCCTCTTCTTCTATGGCTAGTGAGTGTGTCCACCACAAAATTGTGGCAAGAGATCCTTCTTTATTATAATGTGAGATGCCTTCTCTCAAACTGAGTAGTGTTTGTAACCTTGTTTTTCTTATGCCATTTTTATTCATTATGTTTTGTTCCTCTACTTCCAAAAAGGATTCATTATGACATCCATTCTCATGTGACTCATGGCCTAGTATGAGTTGAGTGGTCAATTGTTTGATGTTACATGAACACACCATATTGTAACCACACACTACTTATAAAGTGCTGCAAACATGGGGGATATCATAGTTTCTCAGGTGTTGTATTGCATGTAGATGTATTCTTGGTTGAGTTTGACATCTTGTATTCTTGCACCCTTCTTCTTGTGTACCTTGAATTTTTCACTTCCTCATCATGGAGGATGCTCTTTCTAGACTTGATCATCTTTGTATCGCTTTATAGATTCTCGCCACTTATTATTGGGAGAGATAATTACATATATTTTTTTTCTTCTTTGGAACTCTATTTTGCCTACAAGGGTCTTATATCCTTTTACATGGGAAAATTCCTACACCCACCGATTCCAGCTTGTCTTGAGGACTTTCTCGACACATGCGACCATGTTGTTGGTCACTTGATGTTGCATGTCACCAGACCTCTCCACATTCATGTGGAAGACTTAGATCCTCCCACACCATCAGGATCATCTTTCAGTACTTATTTGGAGACCCTTCATATACTTATGATGTTGTTGTTAATGATTCAATTGTCTCCTCTTCTAATTCATGTGATGACAATTCTACGAACCAAAATCACTTGGTTCCATATTTGATGATGAGGATTGTGCCTCAAGTTCTGATGATGAGAGTACTACTAAGGATTCCTCTCCTCCTTCTCTCAACTTTCTAGAGTATGTGGACATTACTCCCTTCCAATAAGACAACAAATAGTCTCATTTCTAGCCATATACAGTCATCACATGCAACTCCTCTACCTTTATGTGATGATTCATACTTTCCTACATCTCTTCTATTGGCTAAGCCCCCTTCTTGGGACGAGTATCTTCTAGACCTTGGTCACCTTTTTTTAGTTCTTACTTGTGATGCAGACAAGTTACTCATCCTTCTATAGGTGTTTCAAAGGTTTCCATCATCTCCTTTGTTGAGAGTGCCCCTTTTGGAACTCTTATCACTCCCACTTTTAAGAGATCATCATTGATAAAATTTTTTCTTGTGGATCCTATTTTTGTTGTGGGGGTTGTTATATTTCCTTCACATCACTTGGGCATCTTTTCAATGGATGTTCCTCTTCTTCACTTTAAAAGTTATACACTCGTGGCATTTCGTTTGGTTGTTATGCACTCATTTTCTATACCTATGTCATACTTCCATGGACAAGATTAAAATTTCTTTTTACTTCTTCCTTCGATTCCTTCGTGGACTTGGTGGAATTATAGTACACCATTTGTTTCCTTTCAAAGCGCAGGCACATAGTTCTATGTGGGTGGATCGTCTTCATTCTAGAGGAAGAGGATATCATCCTCAACACTCCATTTAGAGACTTCCTAGAGTTGTAGAGTTCATATCCATCCATGACATCTTTTGTGTTCCTCTCATCTCCTTCTTCTCATCTCTTCTTCTTCTTTTCAAGAGATTTCCCTTTTGTACATGGGTACCTTATTAGGATCCTCGGCTCGAGAGCCATTTTTGGAATCTTTCTTACATTAGAGAGTATTTTTTTCATATCTTGTGGTCGATGTTTTTTCTAGATGGTTTTCCTTCACTTCTTGATATCCTTGTGTGCATGGGTGCCTCATCATGCTTTAGTGTTGGGACCCATTTCTAATTTCGACATTCCATCTCATTCTAAGTTATGATGAAGGGGGGTGTTGGTGTGATTCATTTTCTACATCACATGGTGACTCATCTCACTTAGGTGAGTTCACAGGTCTAGGTGTCACATGGGTGTTATAGGAGTCATCATGAGATACCTAATGCATCGAGTGCATCATACGTGTTAGATGGGAGTTACTTCCAATGCCATGAATGTAGCTTCCCTTCTTCACTTGAGGATTCATGATTATCGGAATTGGGGTTATATATCACCCTCTATTTTTACCCCTTACCTTTTCCAGATCAATGAGATGGTACATGATATTTTATCCTTTTCTAATCCTTTCATGCATGCTTATGGTTGATGCTCACTCCATCATGAGACCTTGTCACATTGCTAGAGTAAAAATTGGTGATGTTTGCATTCTTCCACGTGATCATCCTACTTCACATTTTCACATTCTTTGTCACTAAGGAAACTATGGATATGGTTTGTTCCAAGTTTAATATTCTAAAAATTAGTTCAAGGTGCTGAAGCTTCTCTTTGTCAATAAACCCTAGTTGCGACTCTTATGTAGCCCAAAAGAGGAAAATCCTTATAAAATGATATATGCCTCATTTTAAGACCTAAGATTTGGTTTCAATCCTTGTTATGACCACATCTATAGTCCTTTGCTACCATTGATATGTGAACAATGAGAATTATAACCAAAAAAATAAAAATCTTATTTGCATTCATGTGAAAAATGTATATGAAACCCTTAAATATTAGCTTTAAATGATTAGAAACTAATTTTAAAAAATCGTTATTATTTGTTATTTTCACCACTAACATATGATCTTAATGAATAATACATTCATTCTATGCACCTTTCAATATGATAATCAACTTAAGATTTAATCAACCATTAAGGCACAATCATAGTCTCGTATTTCTAAGGGTTTTCCATGCATGCACTCAAAGTAACAAATTATTCAACCTCCAAAATTTGAATATGCCACAATCCATTCCCTTTCTTCATGTGGATGATGATCCAAAGGATTTATTAGCAATATTATAATTAAAAATTCACCAAGAATCTTCTAATCACTCATTCATTGTCATATACAATCAAAGCACAACCCTAGGCCAAAAATAGATTATGCAACAACAAACTTTCATAGACTCGTTAAAAGGAATTTCACCCACTCTCTAAAGGATATCAAAAGAGTAAACATTGAATGCACAAAAATACAAATACCTATGAATGAAAAAAGAAAAAAATACCATGTACTGAGAGATATTAATTAGTAAAACAACACTTGAATCCCTTCAAGACATGGTTTTATCATATCTTTAAGTAGAATATACAAGATTTCATGCTTACTTTTCAATCCTCCTCTCCTCAATACTCTAGGAATGATCCAATATTCCTTCTCACTCAAATATTTATCTCACCTCTTGTCCTTTCATCAACTCTAACTAACTTGTTAACCCCCTCCATATGACTCCTATTGCTCTTCTTATGTCATTACTCACATAATGACGCATTTTTACAAATTTTAAGCATTTATTAACTTCCACTCAACCTTGGGCCTATGAACACATGTAAATACATCTAACTCATTCCCTTTCAAACATTAAAACCTCCTTTAATCCAATTTATAAGGAAAATTACATCTTTTCAAGATGTAAAAATTTGAATCCCATTTTCGAGGGAAAGTTACAACATGGAGAAACTCAAATTTTGACACCTTCTCAATTTCTTGAAATGAATTCGATTGTCCTATTAATACCTATAAATATTTCCAACAACTAAAAAATAATGACTAGAAGGAGAATTGACCATATGATGCTTATCATTCCCTAATGCTCCCGCATAAAGGTGGCTTTAGTTTGTGTTGCGTCATCTAGGGGTTAGTTCCTCCTTGTAGGGCTGGTGATCTACTAAATCTAGGGTTTAGTGCTCTATGTGGGGTTGGTGCCTTACTAAATATAGGGGTTGGTGCTCCTCATTTGGGTTGTACTCAACTAAATTTTAATCAATAATATAGTTAATATTTGTTTCATTGTTTTTTTCTTCTCATTGATGGTTTCCACATAAATTTGGTGTACTTGTGTTATTGTGTTATCATGGTGCATAATCATGTGTTTCAATTAATCATTTTTTAATCTATAAGTTAATGAATTTTTTTGAATGTGTTGAATTGTCGATGAATGTAAATGCTTAAGTAAATGAAATTTTTATTGTGCACTCATTCACCCCCCTCTTAGTGTTTTCACTTCCAACACTTTAGGTCATTCAAGTGTTAGATTTTATGTTAATAGAGTACAAGGGTTTATGAAAAAAACCCTCCCTACCTAAATGATAGGTCTATATGTAACTATGTGGAAGGAGGGTTCTCGACCATAAATTTTATGGCCATGTAATGATTAATAATTAAACCACCATCCTCACAAGGTAAAATTTATTATAACAAACAAATAATAAATTACAAAATGAATTGAAATTTTACCCATTAAGTCCACCATAGGAAATGATATTTACTTTATCCTCGTGCCAAATGTTATCTCCGTATTTATTATACCTCCCTCTATCACTAGTGATAAGGGTTCATCATTCAATGATAATATGGTCAATGGATTCATTTTAAATACAAGATCAAGCCTCCACTATCAACATCATATTATCTATAATGGAATAATCAAGTAGAAGTATACAACAAGAATATTATAAATATATTATCCAAGATGGTGACTCTTGTCTCTTGAAAGTGCACCCTGTAGAGAGATGATTGCAAGTTTTCTAAGCTTGCACAATTGATCTCTCTCTTTTATAGATACAATGGAAACACCTCAAGTCTGTGGGTATACCTATTTTGAGGTGAGTCTCCGGTATAAGGCCAGTTCCTTATTGGTGTAAGGAAAAATATCCTAAACTGATTTCTAGGGGTTTGAGAGTAAAATATGACTATAAAATGTTTAAAACTAAGGTGATACACCAAATTTGTATGAGGGATTTTACTGAGTATATGCATAACTAATTTGGGAAGGATTCTTGATGCACAAACCAATAGTTTTTCTGTAGAATATCTAAGGGAAAAACACTTGATTATACTAAGGGAGAATAACAACAATACTAATAACTTAACATGCACATTAAAATTAAGTAGAAAAGACTGAATTTATAGCAGGGTAAGGTGATTGATCAGGGAATTTGCATTCACAAGACTAATGGAAACATACACAAGATTGCAAAATAACTTGGAAAGGCGAAAATACTTCACACTTAAAGGGAAAACTCGGGAAAATTTTCTTCATTACTCATATATCCAAAAGTACTCCAAAGCATAGTAATTGTATTTTCTGATTTCAAAATATAGAATTATGACACTTCATGTTTGAAGCTGGATTGGTAAATAAAATGAGACATCATAGTTGTGTTATCTTGATCATAACATGCTTTATTGTTTTTTTGTATCACTTACTTGATTTAAATCATTCCTTTAAGCATGTAGTAGTTTAAAAACAACATGATGGAAAGTTGTAAATGTCCATTTTACATGGCGAAGCCCTGTCAAAATTTTTCCAGAATCTTGTCTTCATTCCTTTCAACTGTGACCTTCTCTTTTAGCCAAACATCAGCTTTCAAATTCTATTTTTTCCTTCTATTGCAAAATGAAACATGTGCTTCTATTGCTAGTCTCTCTTCTACACTGTAACTTCTTCCATTTCAGAATAGTTATTGGAACTTTGAGTTACATTCTTCCTTTTATTGCATGCACTTATGACTTGTCTATTTTTCTCTTTGGCTGCAACTTGTACCTGCACACTTAGGAAAATAGTTAGAAAATAATTAGGATTTTTGGCCTCTCTTATGTCCATGTTTTTCTTCTTTCTTTTCTCCTTCTTCTTTCTGAGTGAATAAAGCATGCATGCAGTTTGTTCTTCAAGTAGAATACATATCCTGTTAGGAGAAGATTCATATGCACAAATTAAGATAGTGTAGGAATATGAATTGATCCCTGAGCTTGTAGTTGACAGTTAACTTTTCTTATTTTTTAGGTACTGGCTTCTATCATGGAGATGAAGGAGAAACAAACGATGGAGATGAATATTCTTCAATCAAAGAACAGTAACCCCAAGGAAATGATGGGTTCACTCATACTCCTTTTCTTTCTCTTTCATGTATGTGTACCTTTCTTTTCAGTAGCTGTACTTTACTTTTTAGTAGCTTTACTTTTCTTTTCAGTTACATCCCATAGCTTGTGTGGGAAACATTTGACTCTCCTTGTGAATAAAACATTGAATTCTAAAAATGAGTTGTGTATTTCCTTGTGCATTCTATCTTTTCTATATGGATTGTATAATGAACTAAACAACTCAATAACATAATTGAATGTCTTAATCATGAAGGAAAGAACATTGATGAGAACTTGTAACATTCAGTAATGAAATCTAATTTTCTGTAATCTACATTTTTGTTTTCTGCTTCAAAACTCAACACTTCACCTAATTTATAATTTTTCATCTTCATCAAGACAACACAGTTGTCCTTAGGCTTTGTGTTCTTTTGCTGAAGATGACATGAAATTGTAGACTATGTGATTTGTTCTGTTTTGAGATAAGCACACATAACTAAAAATTTCATTTAATCTTGTAACTAATTCAACAGTAACAAATAACATAAAAACTTCCTTAGCTTAGGTATACTTCACCCAAGACTTTTCATCATAACGATGAAGTTTCAAGTTGCCCATTTTTGCACAAGTGCAAAAATTGTCAACAATGACCAAAGATAGAATTGATTGGAATAACTAAATACATTACACCTTCTATAAATAGATCATTTAACTACATATGTACAACTATATGGAAACCCCTATTCATTGGTTTATGGGGTAGTACAAACATAACTTATACTAAAGCTAGAAATTTCTTCCTTAAAAGTACCATTGAAAGGTATAATTAGTGATGATAATAATAGAGAAAAGAGAATCACATGGATGTTAAAAAAATTGGCACAATTTATGATATTTACATGTGTTGATTTGATGTTTCAGAGTACTGAGGGTGTAGACACCTAAATTTTACAATTAATCATTTAATAATTTTAGTATCTTATTAATCCCTAAATCATTTCTTGTGCACGTATTATGAGCCTAATTTTTATATTCAAGTAGTCCTATTCCAATAATTTTTCTCCTCATTTCACTTCTCATTCACTAAAATAAAATATCACATTAGTCCACAATAGTATATTAGTTGTGATCCCCATGTTCAAAACTTTACAAAACCTCATCTCCTCATGGAAAAATTAAAATAGAGGAAAACCCACGAAATGGTTTTGTTTGAAATTGGTGATTGAATACAAAGCATTAAAATGCTAGAAATTCAATTTGATATCTTTTATGGGTCTTTATTTCCCTCATGGGTTAGCTTTAATGTTGAAATATACCCAAAAAATCCTATATAAGTAGGTCAAATACAATCATTTACTCAAGTGGCACTTTCAAGAACTCAAGAAAATATCACTCAAAAGGAACTTAAATCAGTCCTAAAATTCCTAAATCAGAAACAAAACTTAGGAGAATCCCCTTAACATGTATGAAGCACTCCAATGTAGGTTCTTAAGTCAAGCTTCCCAAGTCAAAGACCATAAAATTCAATTCAATAACTAAGCAAGTAAGACATTGCACACATTATCAGATGATTTAAGTGTCAAATATTGTTGCATCCATGTAAATTTCACATCTCTAGTTTTTAAATACATAAAGTTTTAAGCCTCTTCATAGTAGTGCTAATTTAGGCATTGTATGGATTCCTCTTCAATCCACAACTAGCCTTTTGTAGGGTTTAAAACTTTTGTTAGGGTTTTTAGTTAATTTAAGAGAGTTTCACATGTTTAGGAGACCTAGTTTACTATAGTGAGACATATAAAAATAAGTTATTAGGGAAAAAAGTTATAGAGTGTCAAAACCTTCCTTAATGGAAGTGATGGTTACAGAAGGAAGTTTCAAATGAAGTGTGATGACTCTGTCAAAGTTTGAAATTTTTTTCCCATTATACACTACATTTCTACAAATATAAATGAAGCATCTGAATGGAATTTCTATCATGTTCATCACTATATCATACCCATATTAGCTTCTAGATAATATGGATATCTAAGTTCACTTTCTCTCTCATGGTTTACTATATTTAAAACATGTTCTAATTGATTGATCTTGAATATGTATGTATGTATGTATGTATGTTCTATTCTAAATTCTTAATTGATAAAATAAATATACAACCTATTTCTAACACTAGTCTGAAAGTGAATTAAGTAACAAGAAGTAACCCCTTTGCTCTTTTCTACACTTAAAATCATTAATCCATAAATAATTTGGTGAATCCACTTTTGATCGAATACTTAATCTATTTGGCCTAGATCACCTTACTTTAAACTAGGATTTCTATTGTTAAACCTTAGGGTATCATTTATTTTATGAATTTCTATTCTTCCACAATGTCTTTATCTTTTACATTTTTCAATACTATAATGATCACATTTGTCGAAATTTCCCAGGGGAATCTTCTCGTTATTTTTCAAATTCTCCTCCTAAAGTATTTTATGAGATCAATGAGAAAAAATTTGCACAATTTATCAAGGTTAATTCTAAAAACATTAGTTCAATGCTCTATATATCTAGGGATGAGAAGAAATGACTCGCTACTTCACAAACTCATATATCTAAAATTCATGAATCTGCGGTGGATTCATATCTTATTTCTACATCTCTTATTGTGATATCCATGGTGTGTATGTCTATGGGGGCATCCAATATCCCTCTTCATAACATTAATTTCTAGACTCGATATGTACTTCTATTCCTACATATCTTATACACACCCATGTAGCTTTACATTCTTCATCTACTACACATGCGCTTGAATAAATGATGTACAAGTAATTTTTTTACAAATAGAGAAAGGTGAATCTAGATATTCTAATATCATAGAATGTATTAAATTATTTAATAATCCACTTGCACCTAAAATGTCCTCTTTTCCTTTATCCCTAGGGTTTGTGTCTTCCAAAGTTATATCTATGAGGGTAAAGGGAATCTTGAGCAATATCTCTTCTCTTTTCACGTAACTTTCTTAGATTATCCTTACAATGAAAAAAATTTACGATGATTTTTCTTAGAAGTATAAAGGATATTTCCTTACAATGGTTCTATGATCTACTTATTAAATATGTAGAGGATTTCAATCCATAGGACAATCAATTTATTTCACATGTCTTCATTAATATTGGTGATAAGATTCCCTTTGTTCAAATGGCTAAAAGCGAATAAACATTTAATGAATCCACATGTGATTGTGTCTTGTGCTATAAAAATGCATACTAAAATGAAAAATATTCTTAAATATAATGAGTTTATAGATATATTTACTCAACATGAATATCTTATGTTTGAACATTTTGACCACTTGGTGAGCCACGTAATACTTTGAAAGAATGAGAGGTCAAGATCCTAACATTGAATAGGCTCAAGTATGTGTCTACCCAACCTAATGTATGTTTGGAAATTAAATATTAATGTTTACATTATAGTTTGTTAGTTAATATTTAATATTGTTATATATTAAATATTAGGTTTGAATGTATATTCTTATAATATATTGTTTCAACAATATATTATTCATAGAGTTTGTTATACCCGTGAATAACATTCCGGGTTAATTATTGTAACTCCTTCCTATTTTATAGGAGGTTTTTTAGTTGTTATGATGGCTATATAATAGCCTAATGTATTGCATGAATATATAGAGAAATAATATAATTATTCTGTGTGTTTTACCTGTGCAAGTCTGATCCAAAATCTATATTTGGTATCAGAGCGAGATGGGGTTCTAAGAGATTTGGAGGGGCAGTGGTTTCACTCTATGTTGTCCCAAATTATGGTTTTCTCAAGGCTATTCCACCATAGTTAATAGTTGTGGTTGCGTATATTTAATACTGTCAAATCTGTGCGTGGCTGTGCATATCGGAGGTCTTCGACACGTCTAAGTTTTCCTTCTAATGTTTTGTGTATGATATATATGTTGTTTGCCATAGTCTTCATTGGATCACGTGCACAACAAAGCATCCAATTTCTGTTAAGACTTCTACAGTGATCAGATCGTGCCATAATAGGCTTGCATGCACCTCGATTGTAGTATATTGGTTCTTCACTTTATTTACCACATAGGATCATACTATTTGATTTCGTATCTCCAAGCACTTGGTGATCTCGATTTGATCCTCATCACATATCAAGCCATCAAGACTTTATGCGTGCAATCAAATTTGGATTATAAGATCATTCTATATACATCAATCAGTTCACTGCATGTTGAAAGCCTGAACCTAGCTCGGCCTTGATGTTTGTCATTGTTTTGGTGCAACGGTTTCAGACTACTATTAGTCCAGATCTGCAAGGGAAAAACTTGAATCATGACTTTGTTAACCTTTGCATTCTATATTGTTTCATTGGCTTCTGCATGCATCAACTTCAATGATGAAGTAATGAGCTTCGCATGAGGTTCTATCATTGGATGGTAGCCACTTGGATCGATCAGTTATCTCTATTTTTTTCTTTAATCTTTTGTCTAACTGATATATGGACAGAGCCATTCCTATCAGTTATAGACCTCTGGAATAAACACAACATCTTCTGAGTGATCATTATAAATCATTAAGTATCAAATCATTTTCACCTGCCCAGCTCGTAGATCTGCATCCAAGTCTTAGTTGTCATGGATCAAGACACAGAGGGAGACGTCATCTACAAACCAAAAGGTCATAAATTAAAAAGAAATAATTTGATTACTTTTTTATTTAGATTGTAATATTTTAAATAGGTTTATGTGTTTAGTGGTGCCGGTGTTTTATTGGTATGTATGTTTCCTTTGGATATTTGGTGTTAAAAGAGTTAGTATTAGAAAAAGTCATCGTGGGTATTTTATTATCTCACAGTCGATTCTGTAATTGAGTCCATTGTCCATTAAAATGTGTCAAAAGTTCACGTTAAAGTGTCTTAACGATATTTTAAAGTATTAATGTCAAGTGTTTTTTTATTATTATTATAGTGTCATTTATAATTATGTTGTATGTTATCATGAAATGTATCGTCATCAAAATTTAGTTGTCTAGTCAAATAGTGTTATTGTCAAGATTTGTAGTCATCATTTTTCAACAAAATATTGTCATAAAGTCATCATTTGTTATGTAGTCCTTGTTGTTTTGTCAGAGTCAAGAGTTAGAGTCGTATAATTGTAAAAAGTATGAAAAATAAAAATAAAAAAATTCCTCACGGACGCATTTTTGGTGTTACTCGACGTCTGGAAAAATAACGTGTTTCACATTGCGAGAGGGAAGAAAAGAATAAGATCAATGTGGAAACAAATGTGCTTCATGTTCACATCTGCTGAGTTAGCAAACACATATTGGAGGATGGAGGCATCGGAGGCTAGAGGTCAGATAGCGACCTCTCGTCAGTCACCAACGATGGGGCCGCACGAAGCTATGGTGGCACATTTTGTGGTGTGAGTGTGCTTTCAGTATTTGATGTCTAGTGTGATTCTTTTTCAGAGTTCCTGTTTTGTGTTGAATAAGTGAAATGTTCACATTGAGGGGGGAACATGATCAACATGATCCAATGTTCCATTTTCAGTTTTTTAGTTGAGTATGTGGCTATTCCTATTTCCCCAAATGCAAAAACATAGTGCAGAACAAATAACACAGTGAAACGCAGCATCATGAGGCTTGATGAGGTAGAACAATTAGATGTGTTCATGTTCGTACCTAGGTTTGTGGTTAGCCTCCTGAAAACCATTGAAGGCTATTCAGATGTGTTCTTGCTTGAGTTCCCACACTGCTAGGTCAGATGTGTTCCCTAGAGTGACTGGTTGATAAGCAGATGATTCTGAGCGTGTTCACATCCTCATCAATCAGATGTGTTCCCGACAGTGCTTGGTCGATAAGAAGTTGATGTGTTCCTTCTTCTACCTTCAGTTTGAGTGTGTGCCAAGATCATGAGCGCGCAGAGGTGGTAGGCTGCAAAGGAAGTGTGAAAGTTCTAATGTTACCATGTAAACATTAAGGGGGGGAATGTTAGGAAATTAAATATTAATGTTTACATTATAGTTTGTTAGTTAATATTTAATATTGTTATATATTAAATATTAGGTTTGAATGTTTATTGTTATAATATATTGTTTCAACAATATATTATTCATAGAGTTTGTTATACCCGTGAATAACATTCCGGGTTAATTATTGTAACTCCTTCCTATTTTCTAGGAGGTTGTTTAGCTGTTATGATGGCTATATAATAGCCTAATGTATTGCACTAAAATATATAGAGAAATAATATAATTATTCTATGTGTTTTACCTGTGCAAGTCTGATCCAAAATCTATAATGTATATACATTCTAATTCCAAGGCAAGTTTAATTATACAAGAAAATCCAATGAGAAAAATGTTCATCATGAAGCTAATGTAATTTTTAATACCATATCTCGATCTACAAATATTCAACTACAAGTAGCACCTAAAAACATAATGTGGTTTCCCTCTCCTCTATATGTGATCTTACAAATTTTCATTGAGTAAAATTGATGTAGAGAAACTATCAACAACACCAATCAATGAGGTTATAACACTCAAATATCCAAAATAGTCCTTTTACAAGAAAAATACTCACTTTGTCAAGCCTAAAACACTTCCTTCCCGAGATAAATTTGACCTTAAACCCATAATTGGGCTTTGGATATTATTTTATCATGTTCTTAGGGTCTATTCCATGTTAACTCCAACTTAAATTGAAGCAATGAAAGCGAATTCATGAAATTACCTAGTTTTAGTCAAAACTGTCGTCTTAAGCTTCTTAAGAGCATTCCAAAGGTGAGTTCATGTTTGGAGTAAACCAAAACTACCTAGAAAAATCACTTTTAAGTACCCTTAGGCCTCTATGGTGTGGGAAAAATTGGTTTTCCAACTCTCAACCTAAATCCACTTTCTATCATCCACCTTACTTCTTCAATTCTAGTTTCTTGTAGCCTTATGAAACTCGTTTTCCAAGTATAATTTTTGATGGAGGAAATTTTCAAGACAAACTAAAATTATTTTGGAATACCATTTTAAACGATTAATCATTGTGTAAAGTTTCACTATGAATTCCTTTACAAAACGTCTTCAAATCTACTCTCCTAGTTGCAAATTAGGTCTCCAATGTGTATTTCGGTTTAGTGAGAAAAGCTGTGATAATTTACTATTAAGTGCGACAATAGCTTGTAATAATTCCTATTGAATATGTTTAGGGGTTTTCTTAAGATGTTTCATACAAGATTTTAAACTCTAAAATCATGTGCAAGTTGTTTAAATGTAGTAACTTCTTAAACCCTACAAGGGTTTCTTGATGAACCCGAGAGAAGATATATTACTATAAAAACACCTATAAACAATTTCAAAATCTAAGATATCTCCCTAAAGTATGTATCAACATTCTCGACAAATATATACTAACAAAGTGAAGTGTCTTCATTCTAAATTCATGAAATTTAAGTTATTCCTACCTATATTGTTCGAGAAAAACAAAGCATATTGGGATTTGAAGCTTGTTAAAGCACTTTCCATACAAAATCTTGTAATCCCTCTTCTTCCAAGGTTTCTATATATTATTTTAGTCCTTTTCAAGTATTAAGTAACTTATTCATACATAAATTTCATTCCTTTGGAAAACTTCTCCCATCAACTTGGAAATATTGACTTCACAGTTTTAATTGAAGTTTTTTTCTAGAGAAATTTACACACAAATAATATCAAACCCTAACTTGAAGAGTTCTTGAAGGTATGTTGTATCCTATTCACATTACATAAAAATCTTATAAAGTTTGAACTTACACTCCTATGATCAATTTTACCCTTCAAGGCATAGAACTTACATTGATCAAACAAAATACACAATTAGTCTCATAATTTATCTCGCTTTATCACAACCAATAGGTTCTCAAAGATTTTGAAATACACCCTTTCAAGAAAAAAAAACGAAGAATTTTTTTTTCACATATATCATGCATCTACTTCCACAAAGAAATGTATTAAGTAAAATGCTAATCAATTATCATACACACAGACTTTGGAATCTGTTACACCTTGTTTGCAAACAAGAAATTATTCTTTCAAAAACTCTTTGAGTTCCTTTCCTCTTCCTCATTCGAATTAATTCCATTAGTTAGTTACATTTTATATCACTCCACTTAGTTGTCAATGGAATAAAATCCCGTAAGAACTGTTGGTAACATGGTTTTACTTTTATTACATCATTACAAGCCTAACTTAGACTAGAATTTAAGGATACCATGACCTAAGTCAAGATTATGACTTCTAGCTCTAAATAAGACTTGTCACAAACTCATCACATCTCTTGAATGGTCTAAGATTTCACCATTAGACTAAATACAAGAAAAATACCCTTTAAAGTTAAAATTTACACTTTTGGAGGGAAAATGCATAATTCAAATTTTGAAAAGACTAGATATATACTAAGAACTCTAGATGACTACGAATGACCCCTAAACCAATAAACACATTGTTAAACAAAAATTGGATGTTGCAAAGAAAAATTTCATGCTAGGAGAGATGCTCTTGCATCATACTCCCAAGGGAATGAGAAAAATTCCTTATAAACTTCTGATTTACAAGCTTGTCTTATTCTTCTTTCTTTGTTTCTAGTTGATGATGATCTTCTTGAGGTGATCTTCGACTGAGTACCATGCCTTCCATGATTTCATTAGGTCATGCTTCTCACATGCTTCCTTTTACTTACATTAATCATATTCTTGAAATAAATGATGGTTCTAGGACTATTTGTGATATTTTTCACCTTATTCTTGAGAATGTACATGCTCCATCTTTATATTAGATGCATCTTCATCATGCATTCCTACTAAACTATTCTTGTTATCTTCCTTTTTTCTTTCTTGGTTCATCTCTTCCTCAAGATTGTAAAATACTATATTTTTTTGCAATGATCACCTTATTTTTATTTTTCTACCTCCATCTTAGTTGTTAAACATATTTCTACATCACTACATAAAATATTAGATTGATAAAAATTTTCCCCATAATTCTTCTTAACCATGTCTTGCTTGTTTTCTTTAATTTACTTGTATTGGATTTGTTCTATGATTTCCAAGTTGTTGTCTTCTTGGACTATTTTTTCACATCTTTCATAACTTTATTCCTTATTCTCAATGTTTAATTTTTGCATGGATTTATCATACTATGAGTTTTTTTCTTGTTGATTTATCTCTTGTGCTTCTAAGAGCTCTTCTTGGTTCTCTCTCCCCAATGTTATCTGTACATCCTTCTTTTTCACTTTCTCTGCTCACTTTTCTTAAAAAAATTCTTAATTTTTTCCTTCTCATTCTATCTTCTTCATGTCTCTGATCAAAAGACTCCTACTTTCATTCAAATCACCTATACCTATACAATCAAAGCTCAAAGAAATGTTAGATTGATAAATAGGAGGCTTAAATGCCTCTTCTACCTTCTTCACGACCTATTACTTCTTGTCTTTACTCATGGATTCTTCATACAACATGTTCTTGTATCTTTCTCTCACTTTTCTTATCACCTCCATCAACTTAATCTTCTAATTAATCATCCAATAGACCTTCCTTTGGGTCAATATGCACTTAACCATCTACTTCTCCACTCTTTCTTTCATCTCTCTCTTGTTTAACTATGATAACTTATTATCTCTTGACATCCTATTGCCTTGAGGCCTTCCCAATCTCTTTACATAAATGATTTTCATCCTCTTCTGCTACTACATCTTTCTTATCACTCATCCCTTTCTTGGACTTCTCTTCGCCTTCCTTCTTATGTTCCTTTTTGTGTACCATACCATCCTTTCTTACATTAAGATGTAGAAACATGTTTAAGGCCTCTTCTAAGACCTCTTCATATTCTTGTTAACTTGTTTTATGACTTTAACTTGGCATTCCCTCTTGCTTATCCTATTTTCTATTAATAATATCAAAGGATTCTATCTTCTCAAGATTTCTTGGGTTTCCACAAAACTAAAAATATTCTTTCACCTTCATACCTACACCATCATCATCAAGATAAATTTTCTAAACATATATATAAGGCTTAAAAGACCTTAAACGTGTTCCTTTGCATGCTTCTTTAGCCTTCATTAATAATTTTCTAGCTAACATCATCATAACCAACCCTTCTTGTGGATCTTGTTCACCTGTTATGGGTAAAAGAGTATGTTTCTCTCCATTTGTCACAATAGTATAAGTATTTTTCTTACCATCATGTAATTATTTCCTATCATATTGTCATGGCTTACCCAACAACACATGACACACATCCATAGGTACCAAATCACACATTACTTTGTCTTTATATCTCCCAATCTGAAATTCTATTTGACATTGTTCCCTAACTAAGACATGATGACCTTTCTGCATCTAAGATACTTGATAAGGATTAGGGTGATTTTTTTTTCATACCAGATTCTTTAACATCTCATAAGAAACTAATTTTTTAGTGCTTCCACTATCTATGATCACATCACAACATTTTCCCTTAGTTTTACACCTAGTTTTGAACAAATTTCTTCTTTGAGTTACAACATGATGTACCTTGCTTGATTTCAATAGAAATATTCTAAACAAAAGATACTTAATTTCACTTGGAAGAATAGGATCCACATATTCTTTAACCTATTTCATCCTTGAATCCATCTTAGGGAATTCATATTCCTTGTGTCTTACAAATCTTTGACATCTATAACACCTTCCTACAAACTCGAACCTTGTTATTTAACCCATTTATTTTCATGAGACTCATCTCTATTCTCATTATTATCTAATTTTCCTCAATACATGTGTTGTCATGTGTTTTTTTAATAGGAAAAATTCACTTGAAAATAGAACAACCATACCCTAGTGTCGAAATGTGTTTTATTCTATACCTTTCCACTCACCCCCTAGGCTAACCTATTCTTCGTATGGGTCATATCCTATCCTTTGAATAGTTCATATGTGTGTTTAATCCTTATTTATAGGTGATTCGGGAAGAAAAAGAGTCAAGCACTTCCGAGGTAGTATCTCTCAAAGTGGATTTTCAAGCAAGCTTAGGAAGGGCTATCATTAGCCTTTCTAAGACAAGTGCATAACCTTTGGAGTTGTGGACGAAGGCCAAAATTCATCAAGGACATGTATTCAAGATCCAAGATCATTTTGCAACTTATTTAGGAATATTATAAAAATATTTGAATGTTTAGGATCCAGTTCATCAAAAGTGGGTTTTTGAGGCCGAAGGAGCTTGCACGTTAAAAGAGCACTTGAGCTTCGAGAGATATTTCGGGAGATTCATAATGATTTAGGATCCAAAAAAATATAAAATGGAAATATTTTTTAGTCCCACACATGGTGGTAAAATTAGATTCATCCTAAACCCCATGCATTTTTCTAGGAAACTCATTCTTTCCGAACATAACTTGTGATCCCGATAAAATATAATATTATTTAGGGTGTTTAGGAAGAATAAATTAGTGATACCCATCCAATACTTCTCGAAATTCCTTGCATATGCAATTTCATATAAAGGAGTGTGAAAAAATATCTAGGAGCTCAAGTTATGGTCATTTCAAGTTGTCACCCAAGGTACATGTTTGATACTTAGCCAAATTTCTTAGGTGTCCTCATTCTCCCTTTACGAGGGGAAAATATGGGAAAAAGTGTTCTTTTTCCCCTTAGGCTTCATGGTCACTCCATGTGACCCCAATGACTCAGTTTAGCCCCTTTGACCTATTTGACTAACCCCCTCACCTTCGCACGCATGAATGAAAAGTGTCACTCTGGGGATGAGGTGAATTTTTGTGCACACATTGTCCCATTCCAAGGGGAAAATGGGAAAAAACTGTTCCCCCTCTTGGATTCCATCAAGTTCCTTATACAACCAAAAGATGGCCCTCAAGTGATTATTTTTAGCCCCCTCCTCTATTTCTCTCAACGATGAATCAACGACAAATATCACCTTGGGCCTAAGACACATTTTGTGCCACAATTATCCGATTCAAATGGGAAAATTGGGACAAGAAATGTGACCCACCCCCTTAAGGTTTCCAACACATATAAATACAATACTTTACCATTTTTTTTCATTCCCCACATTCGTCCATTTACACCCATAACTCTGGAAATTTTTTTCTAGAATTCCTCCACTGTTTTCAATCTCCATCCATTTCATTCATGTTATAATGATCCAATAAAGTTAAAACCATCAAAAAACATGAATTTTTGAAAAATCCAAAACTATTTCTCACCTCAAGAACTCAGTAACCCTGCAAAGTGAAATTTCTCATATCTCAAAACTGGTGCATGAATTAACGCGGGATTTTTTTCATTCATTCACATTTACTAGGTAACTTTAGGATCCAAGAGGAAGCTTTTGCATGCATGGCCAAGATTTTTGAAATTTAATTTCTTCCATTCTGAAGATCAGGTTGAGCCAAAACTTTATAGGTATAACAGAAGCAAAAAACCAATATCAAAAAAATGATTTCATTGAAATCCAAGGTCCATAAAATAATATCTAAAAAAAGTAAGCTGCCTAAACATGAACTTAATATTTTTAGTAAGTCTTCACAAGGAGAAATTTTGGAAAACGAAGTCTGCATAAGGATTATCTAGAAGGACAAATAGAGTGATAAAAATTGAAAAGGGCAGAAAACTACCATTTTCTAAAAATAGTAAACCCCCCTTTTTAGGTACAGGAAAGTGTCTTAGAAGCCATGAAATTAAAATTCACAGGTGTTAAACCAGTCAATGCTCTTTCCTTTGAGTATGTAGAAGTGGGGGACAATGATGTCACCCACATGGACCTTGACAATCTCAAAGTATGCATGCTCGGGTGCAAGGGAATAAATTAAAAA
This sequence comes from Taxus wallichiana var. yunnanensis, assembly GCA_018340775.1. Taxonomy (NCBI): domain Eukaryota; kingdom Viridiplantae; phylum Streptophyta; class Pinopsida; order Cupressales; family Taxaceae; genus Taxus; species Taxus wallichiana. The sequence continues at coordinate 222,669,162 of CM031235.1, forward strand.
CAAGGTGTTATTGAGTGGATTATACGAAGTAGGTGGTTACCCAATATATACATAGAGTATTGAGTTAGTATTGGCATGATCTCACCACTACGAATGTGAGAGAAGAACTATTCGGAAAGATGATGGCTCAGATATTAGCATGCTTACTCCTAAGGCCATTTCCTATTCCATGAAAATACCTACTTGGAGAAACATGTCTATCATCTCGAAGGAAATAGTGGTGAATGAATGGAAAAACACAAATTATTAACTATAAGGTATCACATTAGGATTATGTCTGAAGTTGGGGAGAAATCCCTCTCGAGTGTCGAAGTATCTCTCAAGAAGTGAATTCCATGAGGGATTTTTAGATGCAATCACCCTTCTCATTCGGGTGATGGGAGAAGAGAACATGAGAGATTTCCAGGATTGGATGACACTGTTCATATTGACAATCATTAAAGGGAAGAAAAATATTGATTGGGGCCAGATCATAAGTGATAACCTACACCATCAATTTCTCCATGTCCCAATCTTAAATAAGCTCTTCGTGACTTATTATCGATATATGCTCTTGCAAGCTCAAGGTCATTCAAGGGACTAACACTTGCACAAAACATCTCTCCCAAAGCTCAAACATTTGAGAGATATCCATAGTTGGTGTTGAAGGAAATAAATCGACACTTCACCTAATTGAATGATGCCTTCACCATTTTCATAATCAGGACACTAAAGGGAAACCTTCACTCAAGCATGTCATGGAAAGTGACTTCTTTGATCAAGAGATATGGCTCATTCTTCATCAATTTTTTCACTTTTCATATATTCATTTTTTCTGGTCACAACCATGCACCACTAAGACTACCTCGTTAGCTTAGTCACTAAGACTACCTCGGTAGCTTAGTGATAAGATATCATTGTTTAAGCTATGAGACCACTTATGCATGTGCACAAAGTAAGCTCAAAAACCAAAAAAAGAATACTATATCTTTTCCCATCTCACCGATAATCTTCACCTACAAAAGTATCAATGAAGCATCACACTTAGAAGTGGCCTTCACACCATTGAGTTTTCAGTCATACAATCCAAGGATTGATTTTGACATCCGATTTGATCCAAACAACTTCCATCTCTCGAGCTACATCATGTCCCACATGTTAAAGATTATTGGGAAATTTTTTAGATGAATTCAATGTCGGTGAAACATATTACATGAGGATGACCATCAGATAAATGAATAAGTACATGCTCCATTGTTATGAATAAAGTATTCAAGATGATTGTATAAAGTTGTATGATCCAGTAGTAAAGTGGTGAAGGCTTCTCCTTTGCCGCCACTAAATTGGAGTGTTTGTGAGTCGGGAGACATAGCTAAATAGATAGAGGTTGTGATAAAAATAATTATAGAATGGTTTGAAGTATAAGGTTACTTCCCTTACATTAGGAAGTTTCCCCACATTCCAAATACATGCGTCACATCACTCATCATCAAAGGCTATGGAGGCAACTTCAAGCTCACCTCACTGTGGAGGAATTTTGAATCATTAAATAGTGGATTTGAAAACCTCCTACTACGAAAGATCACACAAAAAATTTAGAACAACAGAGGATCCCGTGGTAGAAGCACAAGTTGAGGAGAATGATCCACTTCATATTTCAGCTCCCAAACTACCCCAAGATGTTTCACCCACGACTATCACTTTGTTGCTTCTCTTGCAGAAGAGGAACCCCTTTCACCAGAGAAAGAGATGATAAACATTCCGAGTTATAGATCCAAAGGCGGGTGCGATGTTTCCTTAAATAAAGGAAATTATTACAAAAGAGATTTGTATCATCCAACAAGTCAGAATCCTTGATCTTTTAATGATAACATCACTAGCAAAAGGGAAGAAGAATAAATTCAATCAAGAAACCTCTTTCTTTTTTAGTGGTGCTATAGGTAATCAGTATGTAGAAGTGGTTAGACCAAAAGTGATCAAGCCAATGGAAGAAATGACACCGGCTACTACATAATGAGCACCACTCCCTTGGGCAAGCCACTCATGAGAGAGATGGACACATGTTTAAGGAGTATTCGACTCGCCTCCTTGTGAGGAGTTGAAAATACAAAGAGAATATTGATCATCTAAAGGATCAAGTACAAACACTCTCCTCATACGTACAACATCTCATGGACCCAAGTGCTTAATCAATCCAAATTTAAAAAGTTTCTCTAATAAGTAGCTTCAACCCAGAGTCCATATGGACAACATAGGAATTTAATGTTCACAGATGAGAAAAAAACAAATTGAGGAGTATGATCATTGAAAAAGGAAAAAAAAACTTCTAGAGGAAATCTCACTATTCAGGTTGCTTGTGCAAAACTACGGATAAGGAACATTGGGACCCAATTCATCCATTGGTGGTGGAGATGGGAGATACTCATTATCAAGTATTGATTAAGTAGGAAAATCTTCAGTGCTCCATTTGAGAACTTCTCCCATGTGTGTGTGAGGAATCTTATGACTAGATATGAAATGATAAATTGGTATATTAGTAAATTAGACTCAAATGAAGAGCATTCCTACAATATGTAAGACCGTGTCAACAATAGAATCCAAAGACTTAGAGTACACATTAACAAAGAAAAAGCTACGAGATAATGGTTTTTTGGGATCGTTTGAGAGTTGTATGTCAAGAAAAAGGATGGAAATCGCTTTCTTTCAATGAATATACTCGGAGTATGTATCGGGTTCGAGCCACCATTTCATTAATTTCAATAAAACATCAGTCATGGTTCATGAATTTTAAGGATATCAATGATGTCTTTAATGGTTGCAAATATTCCCTCAATTGTGTATGCATCCCTTATGTGGATAAGGTTATATCTGCGGTAGCTCGGTTTAGTAAGGAGTTAAAAGGAGTTGAATTTCCATAGTGGAGCTCAATAGAGACAAGTCATGCAGCAAAGCGAAGTCGACATAAGTAACTTCTACATCACCTTAGTTGTATCTCTTCTCTCCCCATTTTATCTCTCTTCCATATTCTATTTATTTTTGGCGGTTACACTTTTTCATTATTTCTTATTTATTTAACAAGTGAATTTATGTTTATATTGTAATAAGTCACCCTTAATTCATAAAAGTGGACTTAATTCTCTCCTAAGAAGACAAAAAGTCATGATTTATGTGAGACATATGAAAGGTCATGTGGGGGGTAGGCAAAGAGTATCCTCTATTTCTATAAATATTAATGACACCCTCATTCTAAAGGATTAAAAATTTTGTGTGCACATGAGAGATTACTACTTGTGAATAAATAAAAAGAGACGGTATTTCTTCTTTTTCTCATCTCTATGTTCTTATTTTTCTCAACATTCCCAAAGCATCAATGAAGGAGGAAGGAGTTTTTTCATTTGTTGATAAGGATGTTATTGAAACTTTGTGTTCTTGATCTCATCTTTTGTTTGCCAATTGCATAATTTTGTTTCTTCTAAATCTATGTGTGTTGAAATATTATGGTCAATAGTTTTAGGAATCTGATTTTATTCCTAAAATGTTAATCTCCCTCTCTTTTTCCCCTCCCTTTGCTACCTCTCCCATAAAATTCCTCCATTACAAGCAATTGCAAGATTTTATCGCAGATTCAAAGTGGAGCATCCCTATTGGATCACTGGCGGTAAAGCCACCACATAGTTCAATTTAACACGTACATAATGATATGGATCTGCACCCTTCAAGTAGAGGGACTTAGACTCCTAGAGCCCATAAATTTTTCCACCTAATTTTTTTGTGACCACATTGGGGTAGAATTGGAAGCATCTACACCCAAAAAATCAAAAGAAAAAACAAATAAATAAAATACCTAAAAATTAAAAAATTGGAAGTTGAAGAGTCACAAGATCCTTATGTCTCATATCCATGGCTATTCCTGGTAACCCTCCTATCCAAAGGCCTAAATTTTTATTCCATATTTAAGAAGAAATTATATTAAACTTGAGGGAATCTGTTCGACACAATGGAGAAAGTTTTCTCATTACTCTATTGCTACCAGAGTGTTAGACATCAAAGAACAATGTGCTAAAGAAGAAGAAGAAGAGAGAGAGAGAGAGAGAGGGAAATAAATTAAAGAACTAAAAAGAAGAGCTTAAATATCAAATATGGAAGATAGCATATATACTAAGTCACAAAGGAAAGGAGGAAATACAAACCCAATATTTGAATAACTTCAATAAAGGAAAGAACTAATCAGAAACTCAAGGCCTCCCCTTTTTCCACAAACTAATCTCATTGGCGGTCAAGCAAGATCAACCCATTAGACGTAGAATTTCAATATCTGAGTTAATATTTTGAAAACTTTACAGATGTGGAGACCGAAGAATAATCTTGAGCAAGAGAAGAAGCTAAAGCAAGATATGAAGCCGAAGTAAGGGCTAAATTCAAAGAAATAGAAATATCTCAAGAGTAGAAGCAAGAGCCATAGATAGGGTGGAAGAAAGGAAAATAATCGAAGTGGAAGTTGAAGACATAATGGGTGAAAAATAAATATTACATCATATTGTACCATGGGGTAATAACACAAGGCCGATCACACTTCTATAACCTCTACATGAGTTACGATGAGGATCAAGGAAAATATTTCCAAAGTGTATAGGAGATGGTTCAAGACTCCTGAAAACCATTCATCATCCTATATAATTGCATGTGGTGTGTTGGGTGTTGAACATAAAGATGCATCTATGAGATTGTTCGTGGAGTCTATAAAAGATAAAGTGGCTAAATAAATTTACCTTCTCTTTGGAAATGTCAATCACTTGCTTTGGGATGATATAATAACCTTCTTTGAAGATAGATTTAAGTCTATAAAATATTGTCAAGATCTATTGGTTCAATAGGTACACATGGATAAAGAGTCAAATGAAGGTATGAGGGATTTTTAATAAGATACAATAAAATGCTTAAGAGGATACCTTTTGAAGCCATTCCCTTCAACAATAATTTTAAAATATTATTTATAAGTTCTCAACTACCTGAGGTTAGGTTTATTCTCAAGAGATATCTACCTAGAACTTGAAATAAGATCAATACTATTCCATCGAGATGGAGGATGATATAATCTTGTCTTGCAAAGTGAAAAACCCCAATGGTAAAGAATAGGGTCAAATTTCTAGCTCGACTCTCACATACTTGATGATTCAAAAATAGAATATGATATGATTGCTATGAAAAATTAACTCTCACAAATTACGATGAGAAACATGCAAAAAAATACCAATCTCCCAAACAATATGATAATAGCGCACCTCCTTGCAGGATTTCCCTCGAGGCACCACCATTCAATGTAACATGCAACACCGAAGAACCATAGGAGGAAGTAGAGGTGAAAGATATAGAAGAGGAAGAATAAAATGGTAATGGAAACATTTTCTAAATCGAAGAGATTGATGGTGATACCCAAAATGGTCTCATTGAATACATCTCAACATGTGAAGATGGGGATGATGAAGAAGTGTCAATATTCTCGTATGTTATGTTCATTCATTCCCAGTCTAAAAAATGATCTTCATCTTTGGTAGTTGTAGTAAAGAATAAAAAGGAGGATCTTCTCAAAATAGTTCCACAGAGCAATACCATCAACAGGTATCTCCACTTCCACCATCGATTGATTCAACCAAGGAGAAACCGAAGCACTAAGCAAGAAATATTTTACCATGTCAAGTAAGTCCTTTGGTACCTCCCCTAGTTCAAAATATGCTTCTAATGAATATCATTCACCTAATATTAGTCCCAAAAAATCCTCTAAGGCTCAAACAAAGTCTAATACTCCCTCCCCTTCTAAATTGATTACCTCATCCACCAAATATACTCAAGCTTCCAAGGTAGCACCATCCTCACAATGAAAAACTTACGTCATCCATGGAACATAAATTCTACTCACCATTTCTCCATTTTATTATGTTGAACATGCAAGAAATATCAAAGTCCATATCACGAAGAGTGAATATTCGCAAACACACCCAACTCGGTTCAATAAATCGGTCGATGTTGTCCAAGGTGGTAGCCCAAAACCTAATACTATAAAGCCAAATTCTAAAGTTCTACTACCTACACCACCTATGATTCCTTCACAGAAAATGCTAGTGCTTAGTGCATATAAAACTAATAAGATATAACCTTTCTATCTTTCCCTTCTAGTCAAAGGCTGCCAACTTAGAAATTGATTTATTGATTTTGGAGCCTCGAGATAATGTTATGCCCATCAAAGTATAAAATTCCTTAGGACTTTCTTTGACACATGCAAATGGATCTTTCTATTCTATGGATTCCAAAGAAGTCTCATTTGTGGGTGGAATCAAAGATGCATAGGTGGCCATGGAAAAATTTCTAGACAAGAAGGTGTTGCTCAAAATTTTGGTGGCGAGACATCCCAAAGTGACCTTCGGTATGCTATTGAGAAGATTTTTTTCAAGGATGTGGGTGGTGAAATTCATATGGATTGGTCCTCCGCAACATTATAGTAAAAGGAGAGATGAAAAATCTATTACATATGTGTAAAAGGAAGTCACGGGGTTCATTAGCTAGGAAATATCCTAGCACATGAGTTCATATTGAGGTAATTAAAATTAATAAAAGTAAATTCAATATACCGGTAGACATGAGGGGGTGAAAGGGTTTAATTTATTAATATTTTGAATCAGGTATTAGGGGTAGGTTAGAGAGGTGGGCCAAAGGAAAGGGAGGTTTAATTTTAATATAAAACTAAAACATTTGAACCCTAGTTTTTAAAACTAAATACCTTAAAATTACAATTTAAGGAGTGTGGTCATAAAGTTAAATTATAATCTCTTTTTGAATAAAGAAATCTCAATTAAGATATTCTTAACCAAGAAATAATAAGATGGTAGAAAACTAGGATTGAGTATGCTTTCAACACAAGTGATATTATTTCACCATCTTAATTATTTAACGAACTATTGATAAATTATTAAAGCTTAAAATTTATAAGGTAATTAGTAACATGACTCTTGAAGGGCTTCAAACTATCTCGAGAGAGAAAATGCATATTAAAAAAATGATTGAGAAATATGATATATTTTATGTTTAATGTATTAGGTTAGATATAAAAAGGGGTAAATAAAATTGTCATGGAAAAATGGGTAAGTAAGGTACATGGAAAAAATAGGGATATTTTCATTCTAATAATATAATGGGAGGAGGAATTTTTAAATTAAATAATTAGAGGTAAAAACTATAATTAAGGGTATTATTTAATACCCTTTGAATGAACGTGCTATACCATACTTTTACTAAGTGAACCTCTCGTGGATGAAGTATACAGTTCAAAATTCAGATGACCCATAAGAAAATATCTTGTTCTAAAATAGCGGGATGGGAAATTATTTCCTCACATATGAAAGGGATGAAAATATACCTTTTCTTACCAAATATGAAGAATAGCAACTATGGGCCATGAAAATCGATGGAATTCACTCAAGCACGGGGTGCGGAGTAGGTGTTGTCTTTACTTCTCCCTCAAGTGAATTCTTCCCATTTGCATATAAGCTACAATTCTAAAATACTAATAAAATTGCAGAATACAAGGATCTCCTCCTCGGGGTGGACGTCACCGAGTATATGAGTATAAAGAAGCTCAACTATCTTGGAGATTCATAAGTGATAGTTAAGCAAGTGAGAGACCAGTATCAAGTTAAAAACCCAAGACTTCAACACTATAGAAATATAGTATGGGACTACATTGAATAGTTTGATGCTTTCTCTATCCAATCCATTCTTAGGGAGTATAATGAAATAGCCGACTCTCTTATTGTTTTAGCTTCATTGGTAACTCCACACCCATCCGTTGATAAAGATAAGGTGACTTGTAGAGATGGTTCTTAGTGCAAGTTTACTAGACAACATTAACCATTGGAAATTATTTAACGATGACAATCAACTCCTAACCTTCTTGGGGTAGAAGGAAAATTTATCCAGTCTCTTGTTTGAGGGAAGTGAAAATCCCCACCAAGAGTTGGTAGTAAAACAAGAAAAGGAAGGAATCGAAAGTGTTGATGAAGAGGGAGTAATCAAACTTAAAGGGAACAAGATTCCAAAAGGCCTAGTTTTTATGTAATATTTGTTTGACAAGTATGATTGATTCATCAAGGATAGAGAAAAGGATTCATTAAGGTTCACAACTAAGTTCGAGAAAGAGAACATTGGCTCTCTATAACAACCCAAAATGGTGAATATCGATAAATTTTTCTCACTCGAGGAGAAAAGAAGATTCATCTCACTATTGAATAAATATTCTAATGTCTTGGCTTATTCCTATGATGAGCTCAAATATTTCCAACTAAAATAAATACATATCTCTATCCCCTTAAATCTCGAAGTTAAGCCTTTCATGGAAAATAAAAGGCCCTATAATACAAAGATAGCAAATACAATCAAGGAGGAGTTACTAAAGATGCTCAACACAATAATAATTTTCCCTATCCACCATTCTACATTGGTATAAAATATCATTCTAGTACGAAATAAGAGTGGGGAAATAAGGATCTGTGTGGACTCTCATAACATAAACCAAGCCTCCCTAAGAGATAACTATCCACTCTCAACCATGGATCATATATTGTAAATATTCATGGGGTTTGAAATGCTCTCATTGCTTGATGGCATCTCATGGTAAAATCAAATTGAAGTAGCGTAAGATGATAGAACCAAGAAAACCTTTACGAAACCTTGAAGTAATCTTACATACAAATGTGAGAATAATTTTGGTCTGATCAATGTGGGAGTAACTTTTCAAAGGGAGATGGACCTTACATTAAAATATCTTAAGCATTGCATTATGATATATCTCGATGACCTCATGGTATTCTCTAAGAAGAAATGATACCATATTTATCATCTAGAACTAATACTCATAAGGTGTAGGAAGCGTGACATATCCTTGAATCCTAAGAAATTTATCTTTGGGGTCATCGAGGGAAAAATCCTTAGGAATATAGTGAAAAAAGAAGGCAAAAAGATAGATATAGAAATAATAAAGGAAATCAAAGAGATTTCATTACCAATGAGCAAAAAGGGAGTACAATCGTTCTTTGGTAAGGTAAATTTCCTTGGGACGCTTTGTCCCAAACTTTGCCAAATTGACCAAGCATATAACCCTCATGATGAAGCCAAAATGTAATTTTAAATGGAACAAATGAGGAAAGATGGCATTCAAGGCAATAAAAGAAGCAATAGAAAAGGCTCATACTTTTGTGTGACCAGATTTTGATAAAGATTTTGTATTATATTGTTATGCTTGTAACACACACAATATCAGCCATCTTGGTGTAGAAGAATGAAGAAGGTCTAGAAGCCCCTATTTCCTTCATGAGCTCACCAATGAATAATCATTTATTGAAATATAATCAATTGGAGAACCATGCTTATGCAATATTCAAAGAGGTGAAGAACGTTTGGTTCTATATTGTCAAGTCACACACTATAGGTGATGGTACCGGGGATCGGCTATCAAATCCATTCTCACTCAACAAGACCCAAGATCAAAAAGACATAACTATGTGGAAAGAATATAGGAGTATGATTTACATATCAAGCCTTATAATTTAGTCAAGGGAATGGTAAGTGCACCAAGTTGGGGGGCCAAAAGGGGATCTTAAGTGGAATTTTTTTCTAAAAATAAAAATCTTCAACTTCTACGAGTTATTTGAAATAGTTACACTCAAAATTTGAAGATGTTATAAGAACATAAATTGTAGCATTTTGAGTCTAATTTCTAAGCTACTATTGTTTATGAAAATGGTTAAGTGTAAGTGGGTTAAATATCTAAAATACCAATAGGTTCTCCTATTTTTGTTAAAAAACATGATAGACAGTTGGTTGTGCCCCCATTTTTAGCACTATTTAGTATTTTTGAAAACCCTTTGGTAGAAAGATAGATAAGAGCATCTAGTTTGTGATAGTATTTTTTTAGATTTTTTAGTGAGTATTTAATTTTTTATGATTTTTCAAGCACAAAGATTTTAAATTTTAAAAATAAGAGATAACCAACCATTCCCCCTCTAACTACCTCAAAAATATCAAAAATTAGATTTTTTTGAATATGTGTAGAATCAGTCCTAGTTTATGACTATATAATTTTTTTCAATTTGGATGAGCGAATCAAAAGATACACAATGAATGATAGACATGTATAAATTCAAAAAAATAGCTATAAAAAGATAGAAAACAATAAGTATGGAAACCTTATACTAATCAGAAAATTTTAAAAATCATATATTTAGAAAGAGCATAGTTTTATTGATGCCATAGGTAATATTTAAAAAAAATGGGTTGATCATTTTAATGGGATTTTTAGTTGAGGAAGACATATTTTAGCATTTTTTGTTGAAAACATGCAGTTTGTTGTTGTTTAGTAGGTTCATGCCTTAGGTATGGGGATCCAAACCTAATCCAAGGAAAGATATATAGGCTATGGAAAATGCAGAAAGGAGACACGAGCGCATTATAATGCACTCAGCTTTCCTTTATTTACACATTCCTTGCCATCCAATTTCCTTTTCCACCTCTTTCACAAGATTTTTTTCCGCACTCTACCTTTTTACATATTCCTATCCTTACCTGCACAAAATTTTAGTATTTGAGGTTGTCCCTTACCCCACTATATAGATTTTTTTTTATCATGGGGGATAAAATTTGACGTAAAGACAATAACAAGACACTAGAGCAATTATAAGAGGATAGAATAAAGAAAGTGAAGTGAATGTGAAAACTTCATTGAGGGTAAGGTACATCTATTATGTGAAATGTACACGATGTTTTAAAAAATGATGACAAAATAAATAATGAAATCAAGGAAAATAATAATTTTGCAATGAGTATTGATGATGAATTGAATGATAATGTTTTGATGGATAAATAATTTGGTATGAATGATAATATTGACCCTATACCTGAGATTCCAAATGTTAATCCTGAAATTTTCATGAAAACACTAAATGAAGAAATTAATCGTATTAATAAATCTTTACCTATAAGAACACCTACTTCAATTTTTCATAGAAAACCCATTCACTTAATTTAAATTGATGAAAACATATTAACACCAATTCCTAAAAAACTTTCTGAAAGAAATGTGAGAAGAAAAGTTATGGAAATTTGGGATAATTACTTTGAAAATTAAAATAATACACAAAGATGTCAATTTTTTTATTACGTTGATGAAATTAATCAAGATGAGACCTACATTGAATACCATAGGGTTAAGAAAATCTAATGTTGATGATCAAAATGTGGAATTTTTGAAAATATACATAAATCATACGATATTGTAGGTGTTGACAAATGCTTCAAAGATAGTAATGTTACACGGTGTGCACTTACTAATTGTATATATGTTGTCTCCTGAAAACCACTTTTCATTTTCAAAGTTAAATTCAAAATTTCAAGCTCTCACCCTCCTAAAGTATTTAAGCCAACTTGAAAGTTAGAAGAAATAGCAAAATCTGTGCCCTAGTGTTGTTTAAGTATTTGTTTTGCTCGTTTTGAGAAATTCTCCATCTCCCGGTCTATGCACGTAATAACCTCTTTAAAATCTCCTTTTTTGATCAAAATTGTTTTCTTGTTCTATGGCCTAGGTCATCAAATCATTTGTCTCCATGACTCCGGCTTATGAAGGAAATTCAAAATTTGGACTCAAAATGATGAAGTTCTCTTCCTTTGTGTATTTTTCCCACAATCGGGAACGGTGGGTATTTTATTCCCCGTCAAATTTTGGCCCCATCATCCATGGGTACATGGACATGCCTAATTGGAAGTGAGTTGGTGGAGAAAATTGTGTTTTGAGCCTCTTTGTAAAATAGATAAAAAGTTAAAAAGTGACCGTAGTCTCGATCGGCTATAAAGGTAAAAGTCAAATTTTGAGCCCGTAGGGAAAAGTCAAAGGTGAAGCCCACTATTGAAAAGTCAAAGTAGACGAGTGGGCCATCGAGGCACTTTTGGAAATTTAACCAAATTCCCAAAAGTGAAGTAAAAGTTATAGAATGCTTCGCAGCTCAACCAAGGTCTCGGGCCCACCGTTGAAAAGTCCAAGCGGGAGAGCGGGTCGAAAGAGGAATTTGGGTTTTGATCCTTTTTCAAAAAGGTTAAAATGTTGAGAAAAGGGATGTGACCCCATTTTAGATAAAAGGATGCCACATGTCAATATTTCAATCGGAGCAACGGGTCGGTGGAGGAATTTGAGTTTTGAGCCTTTTTCCAAAAAAGGTTAAAATGTCGAGAAAAGGGCCACGACCCCATTTCCAATCAGAGGATGCCACATGTCAAGAGTTCAATTAGAGCAACAGGTCGGTGGAGGAATTTGAGTTTTTAACCTTTTTCCCAAAAAGGTTAAAATGTTGAGAAAAGGGTTGCGACCCCATTTCCAATGAAAATATGCCATGTGCCTAAGTTGAAAAGTTGAAGTGGGGGTGTGGGTCAATTTGTTCCAAATTGCCAAATCTCTAAAAATCGCAAAAAACAAAGGGATTTCCCCCGTACCTGCTTTAATCTCTTCCTACCATGTGGATAGCCCGATTTCAAAGTTATAAGAGAAAATCAAATGGTCTGTATTCAAACTGGAAAATCAAATGTAACGTTTGCGTTGCAAGATCTAGTTTTTAACCCACCATGAGCGTTTTCTTTGCAATGGAGGAATTTGAAGAGGTGTAAATGATTTGTAAATTTGTAACCATTTTGGCAAAGGATATAATGGCTCCTTAGAGCCATTCCAAAGGGTTGGCGATTGATTTCAAAAAATACTAGAGTACTTTGTACCTGGAAACGACAAAAATGCCATGCTTCTTCTATTTTACCTTCTCCTTAGATTTTCCTCTATTCTTAAAGCTTTGTACAAACTCTTCTTTAGCTTGATAATAAAAGATGGAATTTTTGCCTCCTTTATTGAGGGATTGATTGGTACCTTGTGTAGACACCAAATTTGTGTCTTACGACCCCCCGTGCCCCGCATCTCATTTTGCAACCTAGCCTCATCACCTAAACCTTACACAATTATTTATTAATTACCTTATAATTAATAAATCCACATCTCCAAACCTACCACCTCATTTCGCCACCTCATCATGACCTAGTCCTAACCCTAAACTAACCTAATTAAGACCTATAACTTGGTCTACATCCACACCCATGACTAATTACTCCTCACCCGCACCAAAATCAACCTAATAATGACTTGACCAAGCCCACAACTAATTCCTCGGGAGAAAAGGAGAGAGAGTTGGCTATTTTACTAAAAATAGCTCACTTTGACTTAACCAATATTGGTTCCTACTCGACCACCGTCTGTCACGTAACCGCCATCGGTTCCTGTAAATGACCTCCCCCAACCAAAAAAAAAAAAAGGATCTAGAACACGGGAATTCATGGAAAGGATCGAGAATTCACTTGTCGAGCAGAGACAAGTGAAGGAAAGAGAGGAGTTTGCAGAGAAGGACATCAAGCCCAAGACTGCAACTGAGTAACCAGAGCCCGGTGACACTCATCCAAGCATTGGGAGCGAAGATAGCTCATCTTGGATTGTCAGATCATCCTACGAATCTCGCCTTCGTCATCACAAGTCCTTGGACCTATATCTTCATCAGGAACTAGTAAGTAGTGTCTTATACGTTCTTTTAATAACATTTCTTGGATTTCTGAATCACTGTAATTACAAGTCTATTCCTAGATCTACTACCCGGTAACACCCTCCATCTAACTATCATTCCTTTACCCCTACACTGCCCCAAGAATAGCTCCCATACCCTCTGAGCCTTCTCCATCACCCCATTACCTATCCCCAATCATTTAATAGCCTTATAAACACCATAGCCACATTATAGCCAACCTTCACTAAAAACCCCTAAACCACTACCGATATCGGTTAGTAGAAAGCGAAATCTTGGTGACGGTGACCCAAAGCATCGGTCACTGTGATTCAAAACCAAAACTAGCCCTTTCCTCTATTGTTTTAACAAGGTAATTAAATTGTAATTTGCAATAATTTTTGTTAATTCATATTAGCAGGGGAATTGACCACCTTCGAAAGGAATTTTAATACTTCTTGGGCCCAAGGAAGTTCCCTCATTTATTGTCTAATTAGAATCTGGTGGTCTTGTATTCTTACTTGCAGATAGTCCTTCCCAGACAAAAAGGAGTTCTTTGCAATCAACCTGATCTTTCTCTATGGTACGCGCACACCCTCTCAACATTCAACAGGTATTCCTCCTAGCCCTAACCCTTATCTATTTCTCAAAGGAATGAAATGATAGAAACAACTCTATTCCAAGAATCGAAGCATTCTCATGCAAAACATTTTGGCACGACTTAGTGGGACCCATTTTGGGTTTATTTATTTCTTGCTTGCTTTCACATAGGTAGCATACTTGCTATTTTCTTCTTCTAAAATATTCACAAGATATTTTGTTATCTTTCGGTAAATTTTTTTTTTTTTCTTGCTTTCACATTTTTGCATTAGTGAAAGTCATCTCCTTTGCTTCATCAAATATAATTTTCGATTTGGGTTTAAAACACGTGCATCACATTCTTGCTTGTTGTTTTCAATTCTAGTAAACATAGATTAAGTAATGTCGTACATGTGGGGGTGATATCCCACGGTATTGACAAGAAATTAATCTTACTTTCACCTGCACAACACATACCGAATCACATCATAATTAACACAACAGCTCAAACATCCCCCCTTTTCTACGGTATTCCTCCGCCCAATTGAGGTAACTTTATAAGCCAAAACAAACTTGACATTTCCCCTAAGTCTTCTATTTAGGATTGACATCATCTTGCGTCTAAGGCATAAGCCCAAAGTGATTAAAACTAATCCTAGGGTTAGTTTGTTAATTTGCTTGTGCATCTTGCTTTTTTTTGTTTGTTTCTTTGTCATACACTATTTTCTGTGATCACTTGAACAGTTTGGTAGGCATACTAAGCATTGTTAACCCCAAATCAGCAACTTCCCTGACTTCTTACACCGGCCCTATTATACCGACATCGGTTAACTTATCGACACTGCACACTGACTGACCGACATCGGTTATCGACCGATATCGGTTATCGACCGATATCGATTCTTGTCTTGAAACAGTTCCCAAAACCAGAAACCCACCAATTCCAACACTTTGTTGTTGCTTCGCATTCTCGATAGATTACATCCCCTGCTTTGTGTACTCTTGTCCATGGTTGTTATCACTGAAACAAGTGCTGCAGCCATGGTTTCACATGCCTGCTCCGTGCCTTTGCCTGAATCACCTCCTTCACATCCTATGGGGAATCCTACGAGACACCAGCGAGGTTCCCAAAATCCCTATAGGAGATAAGGAATTTGTGAAATTTTTGGATGCTAATCCTAGCATTTGTACAATACTATTTGTCTCATGCCCCTGACCGTACACCCAATGGTCAACTCCTTGTTGGTATGCCTATTAGTATAGCCGCTCATTTAGCTCCCTCTCCACCTGATAATTCTACCTTGCCTTCTTCATCCTTAGCCCCGTCACCCAACTCAGTGACTTCAGAGGTTCTTACGGCACAGATTGGCTTTCCTTTTGTTAATCTGGGGCCCCACGTATCATTACCGCCAACTGCTTCTACCTCGTCTCTCTCGCAGACTGCTCCTTTCATAACTTGCTCTCTACCACCTATTCACACAAGCTTTCCTTCTCAAGCTCCGCCCACCTTTTCATTTCCACACACGTATCCGGTGACTTCAACATCTTATATAGGACATCCCTATTCGGTCACCTCAACCTATTCGTCCTCAATACCTTATCAACATTTTACCCCACCATTATCTAGTGGTGGTCCTTGGCCCAATCCGCCTCCGTTTATGGCAACTGCACCATCATCTCATCCAACTACTGATTTAATCAAACAAATGATGGACAAAATGCAAAATCTAGAGGCTTACATTCGGAAGCCGTAGCACCGACATACGAGCAAGTTTGTTGGGATCCTATTCATCCTTCTCGTCCCGCTTCATTCATATCCTCCTCAATGGGAATTACCAAAATTCACTCGTTTTAATGATAAGGAGGATCCTCAACAACATTTGCGATCATTTAGACATGCCTGCTATCTCGATTGCTCATGATGATGCCTTATTACTCCGCACCTTTCCCATGTCCTTATCAAGACCCACCTTGAGAATGGTACGATTGCTTTAACCCAAGACTCAATCTTCTCTTTTAACCAATTAGCCCAATCTTTCTTAGATCATTTCTCCATTAACATTCTAAGAAAGTATCTATCACCGACCTCTATGCCATTCGACAATTTGAAGATGAATCTATCGCAGATTTCATTAGACGATGGCGGGGCCTTATCAACCAACTTACTTATGCCTTGCCTCAAGCCAAACTTATCAAACTCTTTACATGGGCCTGCACTAAGCACATTTCTCCTACCCTCCAAATTCAAACTTTCGCACATTTGACGAGGCCTTTACTATGGCTCGAAAACTAGAAATTCGAGCCTTAGAGGAAGAGAAATTGTGGTTGCGCAACAAAAACCCCAATTTCCGAACCCAAGACTCCACCAACAAACCTAACACCACCAATTCTCACGCATCGACTGCTTCAAAATCAAAAGGAGCTGTCCATGTGGTGATGGTCAAATCCCAAGTACCGTCTAATACCCCACCAAAAACCACCTATAAGTATAAAGCCGAGCCCATCAATTACACTCCCTTGGGAGAAACTTATGGTGTGATATTGGAAAAATTGCTCAAGGCAGGAGCTATTACCTTACCTCCTGTTAAACCTCACTCCGGTTTGATTCCACCCATGCTATACCTTCTTGGTACAAAGAAAATGACTTCTGTAACTTCCACCATGTGAAGGGACACAGTCATGAAAACTGCAAGATGTTGAAAAACATAGTGCAGGAAATGGTTGATGCAGGGGATATAGCCCTCGATAATCCTAATGCCCCTGCTAACCGAAATTTGAAAATCTTCAACAAACCATTCCCGAACCACTCATCTAATAGTAACATAAACCAGGATATCTTAGCCGAGGAGAGTGTTCATGAAATCCATGCAGTCTTCGACTCCCAGCCAAAAGCCTCTATCAAGAAAATTCTGAATCAAGCCTCTTCACTAACACAGGAACCCGAACCCCCTTCACCACCATTAAGACAAGACAAAATCCTTTCCATTCCTTTACCCATAAAGGAATTAACCACCCAGAGTTCTCTTCTCATAGATGAGCCTTCTTACACCGCATCCTTGTAAGACTGTGAGCGGATGTTATCTAACTTATCTATTTCCCAAACATCTCCTTCTACCACTCTTTTCGTACAAGAGGAAGGCTCGCCACTTCTTTTGTCATCCTTAGACGAGAAACCCCTTGAACCGACATCACCAAATTCTTTAATCATGATGGATCCTCTCAAACATGCCCTCCTACCTATTAGTTCTTCATCGCCTAAATCTTTTCAGTGACCGGTTGACCTCTTAACACCCATTGATACAGTACCTCATTTACCCCCTGTATCACACCCACAGTGGACCGGAATCACAACCCACCTTTCTTCCATACAAAAGTTCCTATTTACACGTGAGGATTGTCACCCCTCAGAAGATAGACGAGTCCTATGGGAACATTTGAGTACACCATATTCTACTCAAATGCAGATGACCGATCCAGACGCCTCTACCATATACCCGAAGTGTTTACAAAAGCTTAAAATGCCTATGTCCTCATCTTCACCCCCCTCATCTCTACCAAATACCTCATCCACCTCTATTGACCTAACCAAACCTTCCCCTACGCTTGGGACCTCACCAATACCCAGTCTAACACACCCACCTAAACGGTTAGATTTATCCAAAAGTAAAGCCTTCCATCCACTTAGGAGACAGACCCAATCTCCTCAAATCCAACCTATGTCTCTATCACAACTAAAACCATCACCGTCACACCTACCTTCTATATTGGGACCTCATCCCTCCACCTTGCATCATTACATCATACCGCCTGCGTTTTCTTTAAAACGACCTACACCTTCTCGCATCCATGCAAAGATCCAAGGGTATATCAACACTGTCACCCCAAGTATCTGTCCACCTATCATCCCTAAACAAACTCCATCATCAAAGGATTTGTTTACTGTCACTCCTCTTTCTCTGTGGTTGTTTTCTGCTACCACATCATCTGACCAGCTAAACATAACTTCTACGCCGAAGAAGTCACGTGTAGTTAAATCCAATTATCAAAACCCCTTGGCTAAGCCGCCACCCGTACAAATCAACCATACCCAGTCATTACCGAAACCTACCCAGTCAATAGCCTCATCTTCCTCTGACTTTGACCCGCTCAAAGGGTCTTACACCAAAATTCTTGCTATGTTGGTGGAGAATGTGACCATTTCCCTACCCCCACTTAGACCCTATGATCCATCTAAACCTCAACCTATAGGTTATGATGAGTCTAAAATTTGTGCTTACCACCACACACCAGGACATGATGTAGAGGGATGCAAAGCTTTGAAAGCCATACTTCGTCAGTCACCTCTCTCGGATAAAAAGGTTAAGAAAGACAACTTACAAAGGGAGAGACCTTTAGCTTCAATCCCCTCTCCTATACCACCTGTCCCCGCCTCACCAAGATCTATCATTATTACAACCCCACCGCTCGAAGACCATGACTTATCCCTACCGTCTTCCTCCTCTCGTGTTCACGAGATCAACATGATTAGTGTTGCTACTCGAGGGCAGAAAAACAATGGGAAAGCTAAAGAAAGCACACCTGCGGCCTCTCTTTCTCCATCCACCATCCCGATCGCACCACCACCTAAAGTGGTTATTCATGGACCTGCCTACCCCGTCTCTAATGGAGTTGCCCACTGAACCATGATCAAACAGCTTCACCAATCACCTGTAAAAATGACACTATATGATCTCATTCAGACCTCTGAATCTCATCGCCAAGCGCTTGTTGAAATCCTTCTAGGGATAGAGGTCTTACCTAACGAAACCTTTCCCGTTACCTCCATCTTAACACCCAACCATGTTGCCTCTCTCACCAAACAATCTACCACTTTGTCCCCTGCGTGCAACAAACTCTTTGTCGGTTTCTCCGAAGATGAAATTGTTGACTTTGGTGCAGAAGATCCTGACCCCGCTCTTTTCATCTCAGCTTACGTCCGGGACATTCGGGTGTGTCGTGTTATGATTAACGGGGTGCTAGCCTAAACATCATCTCTTCCAAAGCCTTTCAACAAATGAATATCCCCTCTAGCTACATGTGTGCCAACCCCACCATGCTGCATTCATTCAACGATGCTATTACTTCTACCTTAGGCACTGTGATCCTTAACATTCATGTAGGGCCACGTACCTTACCTGAACTCTTCTATGTCCTTGAGGGATAATTCCAATATAACATGTTGTTAGGCCGCCCTTGGATCCGGGCTATGGGATGCGTTCCCTCCACCTTACATAGATGCATAAAATTTGAGTACGAGGGGAAGTCCTATACCGTAAAAGCTGATCCTCCCCCCTTCAAAACTTGTAATATGTTATATCACCCTAATGATGTGCTTGTACTAGTCAAGACACCCATTCATCCAACCCAACCATCCACTTCAACCACACCTCTACCATCCACCTCAACCACACCTACACCTTCAACCAATGAAACCACCGTCGCAAATACCACTTCCTTTCCCGTGACAACATCCCAACCTCAGACCCTTTAGTAGATGTTTTTCAATGCCTCACGCTGGGGGAGTATCGCCTATATAACGTTAGCTCTTTCCATACCCCACAGGAGTACGGACAGTTACATGCGCATCCTACCTATGACCGTTGTGTGGGGGAGGTAATCTCCTACGGACCACCTAATTTCCGCACCAACCTAATGTATGGGGGTGTCGACACATCCTTTGTTACCCCTGAACCTCCCCTTGTTGTGGTTCCCTTCCAATCTGATTTTCAATACCTGACAAATCATCATTTTGCCGTCACCTTCTTGACTCGCTGTGCTTGGAAAGGTTTTGGTTTTGGTCTTTATGAACAAGGCCGACATACAATCATTCCCATTACTACACGCAAACACAAAGATTGTCATGGTCTTGGATTCTCTGAACCCCCTATACTGAAAACATCACATATTCGTTGTATCCAGGAAGATGACAAAGTCACCCCTTCCGAACCATCATCACCCATTTTTCCATCATCACCCACAGAGTCGATAAACCCTGAATCTATCCCTCCTAACTTTTTTTTCATAAATGCTATCTTCGGGTCCTCTCACTTATCAACGTGATAATGAAGACCCATCTTCTCTTCCCTTCGTATCCGGACATGATCGAAGAGGACTCGCCTTCAATTAATGTTGTTGAGTGCCGGGATGACAACTTCATCCTCACTTACCTTGGTGCGGATGACTCTTATATTCAACGCGCCTTGCCATCTGATACTCAAACCATGTTGAATGAGTTGACTATAGAAATCAACATTCACACCGAGGACGATTCTCACATTGTGAAGATTGGACAATCTCTTACCACATCAGAACAAACTCCCTTCACTACCTTCCTCCATGCCCGCAAACAATCTTTTGCTTGGTCCTACGCTGACATGCCAGGAATTGATCCTGACATTGCTGTCCATAACATTACCCTAAAACTCGATGCCAAACCAAGCAAAACCGAGAAAAATGCATCCACGCATTTCCCTCTTGGTCAAAGAAGAGCTTCAACGACTCCTTTCTGTTTCCTTCATCTTACCTATTGACTATCCTCAATGGATCTCTAACATCGTACCTATTACTAAAGCAACGGGGGGACTTCGGATATGTACGGATTTCCGGGACCTTAACCTTGCTTGCCCGAAGGATGACTTCCCCCTCCCAAGTATTGATCAACTTGTTGATCTCACTGTGGGCCATGAGATGCTTTCTCTCATGGATGGCTTCTCGAGATACAATCAAATTTTGGTAGCCCCGGCCGATCAACATAAAACTACCTTCATAACTCCTTGGGGAACCTTCTATTATCGTGTCATGCCATTTGACCTTAAGAATGCTGGTGTGACCTACCAGCGGGCTATGACTTATATATTTCATGACATTATGCACACTATCCTTGAGGATTATGTCGATGATCTTCTTGAAAAATCTAAACATCGCAGTGAACATCTCGATGTTTTAACCATTATTTTCGATCACCTGTTACAATATTGTGTTCTCCTTCAACCAAAGAAATGTGTCTTTGGTGTCCTTTCGAGAAAACTTCTTGGTTTTATCATCTCTTTGCGTGGCATCGAGGTTGATCCAGCTAAAGTCAAAGCTATCCTAGAAATGCCCCCACCTACTAACCTCAAACAAGTTGCGTAGTTTGCAAGGTAAGCTCCAATCTATCCGGTGTTTCATCTCCCAACTCTCGGATCGATGTCAACCTTTCCATCATCTCCTTAAAAAGGACATTGTCTTTCAATGGAGCGAAGAGTGCCACCAAGCCTTTGAGGCTCTTAAAGCCTATCTCTTGCAACCACCCGTGCTTATCCCACCTCAAGACGATTGCCCTTTTTATCTTTACCTTTCTGCCACCGACCATGTTGTAGGAGCCATGCTCACACATCGTGACTCCAAGCATAAAAAACAAGCCATTTATTACATAAGTCGTACTCTTGTGGATTACGAGACTAGGTATACACATGTAGAAAAGTTGTGCCTAGCCCTATCATTCGTAGCCACCAAACTCGACACTACCTCCTGAATCACAAAATTTTTGTCATCACCAACACGGACCCCATTCATTATATGTACGCCAAACCACATCTAAACCAATGCATCGCCCGATGGCTTATGCTCCTTGCCGACCTTGACCTTGAATTTGTACACCAGAAATCAATAAAAGGACAAACTATTGCAGACCAACTCGCGGAAGCCCCTTTACCTGGGGAACAATTTACCAATTTTAATTTCCCGACGAACTCATCGCCACCCTTTCATTCGGTGAGGAGTCGCATCCAATGACCCTCTTCTTCGATGGATCCAAATGCCAGCGTGGCAGAGGAGCTAGCGTTGTTCTCATTCCTCTTGACGCTGAGCCTATGCCTCTTTCCTTCCGGCTCGATTTCCCCTACACTAATAATACGGTGGAATACGAGGCCCTTGTTTTGGGTCTCCAGGTTGTGTTACACTTAGGTTTCAAATCTATCAATATTTTCGGTGACTCTCAATTGGTAGTCAATCAAGTTATGGGAATCTACCAATGTAAAAATGAGGAACTTCAAAAGTACAAACATTACGTGGATTCACTTTTGACCTTATTTACTCATTATTCTATCCAAACCATTCCCCGCTCCACTAACAAATTTGCGGATACTATGGCTTGCTTAGCCTCGCAAATTCCTGCCTCACCAACTGACTCTGACATATTCGTCTTGGTCCAACAACTCTTTGCCCCATCTTACTCCGCCCCAAATGTTTGTATGATAAATAATGTGTCTGCTAATTCGTAGGATACCTGGTATCACCAATTTCACGACTATCTTACAACCTTTGTTCTCCCACCTGACCTTACTAGTAACGGAAAACGTGCTTTTCTTAAAAGTGTTTCTCGTTATGTCGTCATGGGGGGACTCCTCTATAAACGTGGCTTTGATGGCATCCTCCTTCGATGTCTAACCGGTGCGGAGGTCACCTATACCATCCAACAAGTCCACGATGGTATTTGTGGTGGACATTTTAGTGGCCTTGCCGTGGCCAAACGAATCCTTCACCTAGGCTATTATTGGCCTACTCTTAATAACGACTGCTATGAATATGTTAAGCATTGTGTTATGTGTCAACAACATGCCAACCTTCAACATACTCCTAGCCATCCGCTACAGGTCGCACGAGATCTTTGGCCTTTCTCACAATGGGGTTTAGACCTTATTGGTGAGATTCACCCACCATCTTCACAACGTCACCGTTGGATAATCACAGCAACCGAATATTACACTAAATGGGTGGAAGCCATTCCACTCATTTCAACCAAAAAAGAGAAAATCGTCGAATTCATTAACCATCACATTATCTATCGTTTTGGCATTCCTCATCGCTTGATAACAGATAATGAAAAATCTTTCAAAAATAAGTTGTTACAAGACCTTTGTGACAACTTTGGTATCAAACTTAGCTTCTCATCACCTTACTATCCATAAGCAAATGGTCAAGCCGAATCTTCTAATAAAACCCTAACCAAAATCCTCATGAAAGTTGTTAACGATTCTGGAAGCAATTGGCCTGATCACATCCCCTTTGCCCTTTGGGCTTATCGGACTAGCATTCGCACCTCCACTAATGCCACCCCATTCTCTTTGGTATATGGTACCGAGGCTATCTTGCCTCTCGAAATACAAATACCCTCCCTAAGAATATCTCTTCAGGATATTCTCACCAATGATGATTTCCGCCAAGAGCGGTTAGCCCAATTGGAGCTTCTTGACGAGCGTCATCTTACAGCTCTTGACCATCTTCAAATCTATCAAAAACGCATCAAGCGTGCTTATGATAAGCGACTCCATGAGCGTACCTTTAAGGTTGGTGATCTTGTCCTCAAAGAGAATCAGCATGTAACCAAACTAGAAAAGAGTAAACGTGGAAAATTTTCTCCTAATTGGATTGGGCCCTACATTATCACTCATACTTACGGATCAGGCACTTACCATTTAGCTTCACTTAATGGTAAACCTGAGCCTGAACCCCTTAATGCCTTGCATCTTCGACCATTCTACTGTTGAATTTAGTGTTATATCACTTCTTATCTACCTTGCGCTCATCCCTTGAGCTCATTTACTACCTCATACACTTTTGTTCCATGCATCTCAAAATAGAATCAAGCTCACGTGGTTTGGTCATTACCTCCTCTTAAAAGATGCCTTCCCCTTTTTAGTCTGGTCCATGACTTAAAAGTATCAAAATAACATGTTCTCAATTATACACTTATGGGATATTCTTGAGTCAAACTTCCTACAAAACTAGATGCTTCATGCCAAATGGACATCTAGACCTCTAAGTTATACATAGACTGCTCCCTCGAAGGATAGCTATGTGCAAAGTCACTTCTACTATTATAAATAGTTGCTCCCTGAAGGACATGCTATACACAAAAGCGCATCGCTACTATAAATAGATTTGCTCCTTGAAGGAAACCATACAAAGTCAGCCTTTATCGAAGCTTCTCGTATTGATCAGCTTCATGAAGACCTCAAGAACAAAAAATACATATCCCCTATGGACTTCCCGCATTGATCATTCTATATCTAGAAAAATAAAAGCGAGTTTTCCAAAGCACTTTTGAGTCATGGACTTGTCTATTTAGGTTTGGTTTTCTTTCGTCAGAATAATCACCTTATAATAAGCTCTCTGCACCCCAGCTATACCAGCCACCTCACCTCACCATTCGTCTATGCAACAAAACTCAAGGGACGTGACGTATATCCGATATATTGTGATTATACGACTCTTTTCACCTATCGACTTCTCGCCTATGCAAGGCACCTAGGGATTCAAGCCCATCCTATGTTAATATGTGGTTTGTTTAGCTCTTCTCAACTATGGGACAATTTTGCCTCTTTTACTCGACTCTAGGATTGTGTGTTGACCTTAATTAGGACATGATTCCCTACTACTTGGGTAAGCTAACTTTTGTTTCACCTATACCTACACCAACATCGCGGTCCCTTACCTACACCAACAACGTTACCCTACCAATATCAAAATTTTTACCAGCCGACAAATTGCCTAACTATAACCAAATTACCTGAATTCACCTCTCCCTGGTGCTAAGGGAGAACTACATCGGTCTGAGGCCCCTCCTTGCTTTGTGCAATGGGCTATGTTGGCAGCACTTAGGAGACATGGGGTCTCCCAAGGTTAGCTCGACCATCCCCTACCATAACATATCATGTGTGATATATATAAATCTATTTGTGTATTTCTATTTGCTCACATTCATCTTTATCCTTTTTCAAAACAAAACATTCAAAACACAACCATTCTTATTATTATCTTAACTCAAACCAACATACATATTCAGTTTTATTTAGATGTTAAACAAATACATCTTCTCTATCATCGATGCATAGGTCGGCATCCTTATTTATTCTTATACTTTTATGAAATTCACTTAGACCCTTGCGCCTCCTCCCGAATCAGGTGGTGATCGTGATCGTCGATGCCACTCACTTGGCCTCTCCATCCTCAAAGGTGCCACTACTATTGGTTCCTCCCACTGATCTACCAACATCTCCTGTAACATACGAATACATCCTCTCGCGTGGAGGAATCTTGCCTCTAGTCTCTCCACTCGTGACTCTGCAACCGCTAACAATCCCGTTGTCTCATTCACCCGCGTTTGGAGCTGATGAACTAAACCCTGCAGACGATCTCTCTCCACTGTAATCACAGCTATGTCAGGATGATCACGTACACCTCACAGCTCTGCTACCCACCATAATCTATAGGCCTCTGTCACTCCTGCATCCATTACCCTACGATCGGTTGCTATCTCCTCTGGCCCTTCTGGAGGTGTTGGCCGGGGTGGTGAGAATGCTGCCTCGGCGTCAATCCTCATGTATGGTCTATAAGCCATAGGTATATCCTGAACAAATCTAAATTGTCACCGCACATGATCTAGAGGAATCCTCTCGTACTCACCTGGCCTGTGCCCTGCAATCCACCTCAATCGCTCTACACCCCTCAACTCCTCAGCTATGTGCTCCGTCACCATATACTTCCCGTAAGGTCTCCAACAAATATCTGCAATCGTCACCATCTCCCATACCTCGCATAATACTTAATGTCATCTATCACGGCTGGGATCTCGCCTCTTGTTCTGCCCATCTGGACCCATCGTCTGAATCCCAACCTCTGTACTCCTGTCTCTCCCGACTGGATGGGTCGGCCTATCGGTCGCACACAAACAATGTGCTCATAGGCCCAACAATGTAATAAGTATGAACAATCCGAGTGTCTTCTGTGTTTTGCCTGTGAGCCCATAAACCCCTGTATAACTCCTTGAGATATGCGGGTGCCCATGCGAAAGTCACGCTCCTTTCTATCATTTCCCAAATAACACTCATCAATGCTTTTGGAAATCTTCCCCCTCCCCTCGGTAATGCATAATACCCCACCGCTATCATTAATACCACTGCCAACCTTGTTTCCTCAGGGTGTGTTACATACATTATACCATAAGTGAATGTCAAACCTCACTGTGTCAAATCTCATGCAGCTGAACCAAATACTATTGTTATCGCTCCCGCCCCGCATTAGGCAACGCCTGATACACTGGTCTTCCTGTAATTGGGAGCCTCAAAATTCTAAACACATCTTCCAATGTCACTGTCATCTCCCCTGTTGGCAGATAGAAGGTATTCTTTTCCGGATTCCACCTCTCAATCAATGCCTACAACATAGCATGATTGCATGCGATTCATGAATAATAGCGGATTCCACTTAACCCCACACGGTTTATCAATGCCCATTCAGCTGGTGTTACATCCGCTCGGATTCGTGACAACAAATCTGGCACACTATCATTCATCCTCAACCCTACCTCTGCCTACATACATCAAAACGACACACAACCATTCAATAAATCAAATCCCCAAGTGTTTTTTCTCACATTCTGGAAATTCCTACAGTAACCAGTATCGGTTATAGATAACCGATACCGGTTTACTAACCGATACCGGTTATCTCTAAATGATATTGGTCACTGTCAATCCTATACAGCCTGTTTAAAACCACCACCTACAATAATATTTTTTCTCGTTTACTCCTCTCTATACCTATAAACATATGTGAACATCCTGCTTACCTACCCCATAACACTCACTCTATCCCAAACCCTTGCCTATCACCTTTTTTTGCTCATCTCTACCCTCTTAACTTTTCTCGGCCTATTCATCAAAACATGCAAGAATTAAAATACAACCAAACAGTTTACCTCTCGGGATGCAGCTGCTTGGGGTGGAACTTGTCTTCCCTCTCGTCCCTTCTGCTGGATGTTTCTCCTCGTCCAGCCATATTCATCACCCTCTTCAAATATAACTTGTCTTTCTACCTTCTTAATCTCAGCCCACACTCACTTTACCTATCTCTTTCCTCCTTATCACTTAATTCTTTCATGCAATTACCTGTATCAGTCGTCAAACAGCATCGCATTCGTGTATTTAACTTGTTGCATGACTCTAAAAATAAGAACTCTAAAAATAAGAACTTAAGTTGCCACCCAAGCTTTTCTATTTTTAGAAAATCTCGTTTTGGAATAACCGGTATCGGTTACCTAACCGATATCGGTCCTTAATCTACCGACGTCGGTTACGTAACCGATATCGGTCACATGTCTCATTTTTCTTAAACCTGGGCCTTTTCTTTATTTTTGTAAATTTTTGTGGTGCCCACCTCTGTTTCCTGCATAACAACACCATTATCAATATTTGTCATCAAAATCACATCAATATATCATCACAATTTCATCAACATCATCTATCTACAATAAAACAACCATCAACACAAAATACATACGACATTTCAATATCTACATCAAACCCATCAGTATATACACCATTTGGATCTAACTCATCATCTATACACATTAAATTTCAAAAACCATCGACAAAACACATAAAACATTTTATACACAGCATGTGGATCAAAATCATCATCTCTATATATATCAATATTTCAAATATACAACTTGCCCTGCATGGGGGCCTCTGTGATCTCAAAATAATACAAAGCCGGCACGCAGGCCACTATCACTATCACAATCTCGACTCGGCTCACAGGCCGGTCTCTCATGTCAAAAATATACTCAGCTCGCAGGCCGGTATCAACTATACAACCTGTACTCGGCTCGCAGGCCGGTATATACAACAAGAATGAATAAATGAATCATATGTGGGCACGCAGGCCTCTATATACATACCCGGTTCGCAGACCGGTGTCTATATCCAAAATCCAAAAACCCCTCTCTACTCTAGGGATATCTCAACTCTCCCCACCACCCTCAGCCCCTCTCCTGCTAGCCCTGCTGCTGCTCTCGCCTCCTCCCTGTCACCGACCCACCGCCAGTGTGTTTGTGCCCCCTGGGATCTCTGGCTCGAGAGGTCTCGGCTCGGTGCGCCGCATATGGCTGATAGTCAGCCCCGGTACCATCAAGGACATCCTGATAATACTGGGCCTCCACTCTCACCTCCATATAACGGGCCCGTGCCACCATGGCCAGCTTTCTTGAAATTTGGTCCCCGACTCCTAATAATAGTGGCCCCTATCCTGCCGGTACACCTTGTGCCTGTACCTGTGGTGGTGCCTGTACCTGCGGTGGGGCGGTGTGCATTGTGGTGCCTATGCTGCAGTGAGGCCGGTGCCTATGGTGGTGCCGAGGTGCTCGTGGTGGTGCTGTGGCGTACTGCACACTGTGATCAAGCACCGCCTCTGCCCTGTAATACCCCGATCTGTGCCTGTGCAGCAGCAAGCTGCCCCTGTAATAACTGCACCTATCCTAGGAGGTGGTCCCTCTCTGCTGTAACAGCCACCAAATCTGGCTGTGCGGGCTGTGCTATCCTAGCTGCTCTCTGACCTACCCACCAAACCAAAAAAGCACCTGTCACTCGGCATCATCCACTGTATCATCCGCCGGTCTCTCTGCTACCCAATCTGGGTCCACGGGCTGTGGTGCAGGTAGTGGGGCCTCTACATCATCCCTCCGGTACTGAGGGAAGGGAGGCGGCTCATCCTGTTGCAGCCCCAACTGTCATCGTACCCTCTCTAGGGGTATCCGCTCATGCTCTCCAGGCCTCCGTCCTACTATCCAGAAAGTATACTGGATCCAGCGCATCTGTGCTCGGGCTCCTCCTCAGGCTGGTTGTTGGCCTCTCAGTAGGCCTCCATACAATGTCTAGTGCGGTCAAGCCCTCTAAAGCATATGACGGTAGTAGGCCACATCCCGTCCTACGAGCACCGCTCGTGGCTGGCCCACGACCCCCAACCACCTCTAAAATCCATATCTATATACAATCTGTGGCCCTGGCTGCTGGGGCAGCCCTACTGGTTGTATACATATGATGTGCTCATATGCCCAGCAGTGTAACAAAAATGTAGAGCAAATACCAAATCGCCTCATACGGCGATAACCCCACAACTCTCTGTATAGCTGCACCAGATACACTGGTGCCCAGGCATAGCATGTATGCTCCTCTACCATCTCGTGTAACACTCCCATCAAAGCCCGTGGGAAGCGGCCTCCCTCTGAGTCAGGAGGGCGAAGCAGGTGATACCTATCATCATCAACACGGCAAGCCGTGTCTCCTGTCGGTGTGCATGATACATGTCACCATAGGAAATGCTCACGCTGTGATAGGTCAACAATGGGCTGCATCCCTAAATACATGCAGGATGATGTCCATCATTGTCTCCGCATCCACCTAGAATACTACCTCCCCTACGATCGGTAGTCTCAGGATGCGATATACATCCTCCAGGGTAATAGTCATCTCTCCGGTAGGGAGATGGAAAACATTGGTCGCCGGATCCCATCTCTCGATGAGGGCAACCATAAGGCTGTGGTCCCTATCCACAGCCCTATACCACTGGACTCCACCGAGTCCCACCTCACGCATAATGGCCCACTGTGCTATGGACACATGTGGCCACATCCGTCTCAATAGCGGGGGCATCCGATCCCGCATCGTAAGCTGCTGACGTGCCTGCAAAAACAACCCACTTCATTAGACCTACCCTTTACAAAAACAACTCCTTTAACCCTCTATACCCCCTTTTACCCTCCCGACCACACCCCGACTCTATAACACACATCTACACCCACCTATCTTACCCTAAAACATCTACGATATCCCCTTTCCTTATCTCACACCCTACCAATCACCCAGATCTACTCTCGCCATCTAACTATGCCCCTACCAATTTAACACCTCCTAATTCATACACAACACTTAATCTATCCTAACCGAACCAACCACACAACCACCCCATTTCCCCCATCCCAATCACCTTTCCTATCAACTCTACCCCCTCCCTCTTCACCCTAAACAACAACCAAACAACAAAACACAAACAACCAAACAACAAAACACAAACACCAACAACGAAACAAAACAAAAATAAACCTAACTAATGACCGGTACTGGTCACCCTTGACCGGCACCATTCCCTATACACTGGCACCGGTCGACATACGACCGACGCCGGTCTACCCACAACCCACTTTGCCTAAAAATTTCGTGACCGATGCCGGTCGCCTAGGGACCGACATCGGTCACTGTCCATGGCCGGAGCCAAACCCGACGCGGCCCCCAAAAACCCATTTTTGCCTATTTCTACCCTTTTACCCATTGAAAAACCCTAAAAACCTACCCACCCTGCCACCTTGACCTAACTAACCTACCTACCCACTCCATTTTTCAAATAACTTCAATTTATTCATTATTTTATTCAAAACTTGGATTCCTACCCAAAACCCACATCTAGCTTAAACTCATTAAATTCACAAAGGTAAGAGCTCAGAGCCTACCGGTACGACTACACGTCGTCGTGGTGGGATAGGTGGTGGTGGTCCAGCTGGTCCAGCACCTCCTGCTCCTCCTGGCTGTGCCATGGCTCCAAATCTCCTCAGCTGGGTTCTCCACCAATCAAATTCTGCCTCCTACTCACTGGGGTCTACCAACCACTCACTTCTCCACTCAAATAATGCCACCTCAGCCGAAAAACTCAACAATATCACTAAAACACCTCAGACAACTAAATTTGGTTTTCAAATTGACAATGTGACAATGACAGGCCGTATTTTTATTTTTATAGGTTTTTGACCTATAACCGATATCGGTTATATTGTGCCCTAAAAATACCGATATCGGTCATCTAGCCGATACTGGTCATAGCTAACCGATATCGGTTTAATCCCTATTTTACCAAAATTTCTGCCCTTATTCACTAATCTCCCTTTCTCACCACATCGCCTATACCCTCCTTTGCTAAATAGCCTTTTTGACTTCATTGGCCACATTCACGGCCACACCCAACCATTTGGCCCGACCCAAGGCCGTAACCAACCATTTGGCCCAACCCAAGGCCGCAACCAACCATTTGGCCCGACCCAAGGCCGCAACCAACCATTTGGCCCGACCCAAGGCCGCAACCAACCATTTGGCCCGACCCAAGGCGCAACCAACCATTAGGCCCGACCCAAGGCCACAACCAACCAATCAGGCCCGACCCGAGGCCACAACCAACCATTTGGCCCGACCCAAGGCCACAACCAACCAATCAGGCCCGACCCGAGGCCGCAACCAACCATTCGGCCCAACCCAAGGCCGCAACCAACCATTTGGCCCGACCCAAGGCCGCAACCAACCAATCAGGCCCGACCCATGGCCCTCACTAATCAATCGGCCGACCCAAGGCCGCACCAATTAAATACCTCACCCAAAACCAAAAATTACAATTTTATCCACCCATCATGTAACCTTTTGTTCAATCAAGCTCACCTGTTCGTGTTTTAGCATGATTAGGGTACTTGACTTGATCAGTCGACCAACTTTGCCTAGACCGAGACCGTGACGTTTATCTCAACCAAACCAACCATTTGGTACTGCCGAACATGCCTAAATGTTCCTGTACCTTACCCATTATATCCCCTGGAGCTACTTCCTATGCCTTGGATACCAGGATTATATCACCCTTGTTTGGATAAACTATTGACCTTTGCCTATGAATTGCTTGTTTGCTCTTCAAATCATGTACCCTGGTCGCACTACATCGTATTTCAACGTGCGTCTGCTTCCTTGAACTTACCCCACCATCTTACCATCCTCTCAACACCATTTACCCTTTATCAACCCTATCCCTGATTTCACGTTACCTCAATCTATGATAGATTTGAGGGGGATTACCTATACCCTTAACAAGAGTAACCACTTCTTATTATTGTCAGTGCAACTTTACAAGACAAGCTACATGACAACAAGGGGCTAATGTAGACACCAAATTTGTGTCTTATGACCCCCCGTGCCCCGCATCTCATTTCGCAACCTAGCCTCATCACCTAAACCTTACACAATTATTTATTAATTACCTTATAATTAATAAATCCACATCTCCAAACCTGCCACCTCATTTCGCCACCTCATCATGACCTAGTCCTAACCCTAAACTAACCTAATTAAGACCTATAACTTGGTCTACATCCACACCCATGACTAATTACTCCTCACCCACACCAAAATCAACCTAATAATGACTTGACCAAGCCCACAACTAATTCCTCGGGAGAAAAGGAGGGAAAGTTGGCTATTTTACTAAAAATAGCTCACTTTGACTTAACCGATATCGGTTCCTACTCGACCGCCGTCGGTTATGTAACCACCATCAGTTCCCTGTAAATGACCTCCCCCAACCAAAAACAAAGGATCTGGAACCTGGGAATTCATTGGAAGGATCGGGAATTCACTTGGCCGAGCAGAGACAAGTGAAGGAAAGAGAGGAGTTTGCAGAGAAGGACATCAAGCCCAAGACTGCAACTGAGTAACCAGAGCCCAGTGACACTCATCCAAGCATTGGGAGTGAAGATAGCTCATCTTGGATTGTTAGATCATCCTACCTAAATCCTGCCTTCGTCATCACAGTCCTTGGACCTGTATCTTCATCAGGAACTAGTAAGTAGTGTCTTATACATTCTTTTAATAACATTTCTTAGATTTCTAAATCACAGTAATTACAAGTCTATTCCTAGATCTACTACCCGGTAACACCCTCCATCTAATTATCATTCCTCTACCCCTACACACGCCCCCAAGAATAGCTCTCATACCCTCGAGCCTTCTCCATCACCCCATTACCTATCCCCAATCATTTACTAGCCTTATAAACACCATAGCCACCTTATAGCCAACCTTCACTAAAAACCCCTAAACCGCTTTGCCTGCCTCTATCGATATCGGTTAGTAGAAAGCTGGTACGATAATGTGATGGACAAAGATCGGTCACTATGATTCAAAACCAAAACTAGCCCTTTCCTCTATTGTTTTAACAAGGTAATTAAATTGTAATTTGTAATAATTTGTGTTAATTCATATTAGCAGGGTAGCTGACCACCTTTAAAAGGAAGTTTAATACTTCCTGGGCCCAAGGCAGTTCCCTCATTTATTGTCTAATTAGAATCTGGTGGTCTTGTATTCTTACTTGCAGGTAGTCCTTCCCAGACAAAAAGGAGTTCTTCACAATCGACCTGATCTTTATCTACGGTATGTGCACACCCTCTCAAAATTCAATAGGTATTCCTCTTAGCCCTAACCCTTATCTGCTGTTTCTTAAAGGAATGAAAGGATAGAAACAACTCTATTCCAGAATCAAGCATTTTATGTGAAACACCTTGCGAGAAATGAATTTTGTAGCTTCTCCTGCGGACTTTTTTTTCTTCTAACTATAAATGCATGCAAACAAAATTTCTAATTAATGTGTGTGGGCATCGATATTCTACTCACAACATTAGTTTTCTCCTACCTCCATTTCCACTCCCCTTCCCCTTTTCAAGACAAAGTTTCTTCTCTAGTGAGACATTGCTAGCTTTGCCTCGTGGTCGTGGAGTGCCACTATTGGATCTCTCGGTCGAAAGGACGCCATTGAAATCCATGTTTTTCACGCATGCATACATGGCAGCTACATTGGTTAAGTAGAGGGACTTAGATTCCCAAAGCATTGGCAAGGAATTCATAAATTTTTCCACCCAAAAAAAATTCTTGCCAATAGTTTTTGGTGCCTCCCGTGGGGCAGATTTTGTAGCATCTGCACCTAAAAATGACCTCAGGGTCATAAAATAAAAAAAAATATTCTATAAGAAAAGTTTCTAGAGATTGAATAATCACACAAACTACATGGATGTAAATCATGGCTATTCTAGGAAAATCCTCCTATTGAGAGACCTGATTTAATATTTCACATCCAAGAAGACATTGCTTCTGATATGAGAGAAGCTATTTGGCATAATAGACAAAGTTTCAATCAAACTTCATTGCCATAAGAATTCTGGACCTAGAAGAGGAACGTGTTGTCGAATCAGAAAGGTAGAGAAAAATTCCAGCACCCCAGAGAAGAGCATAAATTTTTAATTTGGTTGATAGAAGATACACCCAACAAATGAGGCAAAGAGGAAAAATTGATCCCACATTTGAGGAGCTTAAAAAGAGAGGCAAGAGCTGAAGAGGAGATAAGGGATCAACTTGAAGAAATAGAAAGACTCCAAACTTAAGCGAAGAAAGAGCAAGCAGCAGGCGAAGTAGCCTTAGTAAGATTAGAGACTAGAAACGAGAATAGAATGGGTGATCATGAGCATGAATTACACACGGGCCTAACATGACATGGGGAAGAAATATTGGTGCACATTCTCTTCCACAACCACTTCATGAGCTCCCAAGAGGCTCAAGAAATAACATTTCAAAATTCAATGGGGATGGTTCTTAGCTCCCGAAGAACATGTAGTAGTATTCATAACTACTTGTGGAGTGTTGGGAGTTGAAAATAAAGATGTTTTAGTTAGGCTCTTTTTGGAGTCACTCCAAGAAAGACCTACTTGAATGGTTCTATATGTGCCCCAAATATTGTCACATGCTAGGAAGATATAAGAAGTGCATTTGAACATAGGTTGAATAACTGAGAAGATTGTTAGGATCTTTCTGGTCCAATTGGTTTAGATGAAGAAGGAGACCTCTGAATCAATGAGATATTTTGTAGCAAGGTATGATAAGTTGACAAGAAGGATCCCAGAAGATGTGGTACCTCTTGAAAACAACTTAAAAAGGTTCTTCATCAGTGCTTTGCCATCAAAAGTTCATTTCTTCCTCGAAGAGCCAAACCAAGAACATTGAGGGAAGTTCAAGACTTTATAATTAAGACTGATGGTGATCAAATTATTTTTGGAGAAGTGAAAGGACCAAATGGGAAGCAAAAAGGTCATAGTTCAAATTCAATCACCACTGATCCAATGTTCAAAAAATGGCAAATTACCTAGTTGCCTTGAAGAAGAAGTTGTCACAAATCACAATGAGGAATGCTCCAATGAGAAAAAATCCTCCTAATAGACCAATAATTGATCCACCTCCTTGTAGGCTTGCTCTTGAAGCACCACCAATCAATACCATCTGTGATACTAGGGAATCAAAAAAAGGAGCAGACATTGAGGAAACTGAAGAAGAAAGCATGGATGGCTATGAAAACTATCTTGAAATTGAAGAGGTTTGCATGCACAATGGCACGATTGAATACGTTGATGATGAGGAGTGAGGTGATGAATAAGCTCCAAGTTTTTCATATTTTTTTCACTCGTGCACAATCCAAGGATGATTTTTAGCCTCACCGGTTGCAATTGAGAGTAGGAAGAACAAAGAAGATATCTCTTCAAAGCCTCCACTAAACAAGATGATCGTAGGGGATCATCATTACCGCCTTCCATAGAATCAGCTAGAGAGAAATCAGATTCACCGAGTTTTCAAGGATCACATTGTTGTGCAAGTAAGTTATCTAATTCTTCTCTTAACTCAAAAGTTGTTAAGAGAAATTCTTTTCTAAATGTTGGTTCTGTAAGAACATCTAAATTTCAATCAAAGGCTACACCCCATCTCCTTCCAATCCAATTTCTACATTTGAAAAGGAGAACCCAACACCAAAATTAACAATGCATCTACCATTTAATTCCTCATCCACTGTTGGAACCTCTTCCTCATCTACCATACATTCATTTCATTTTGTAGAGCATGATAGCAAAACGAAACTTCAGCTCTCTGAAATTGAATAACTACAAACACATTTTGCCCAATTTGATGGATTCATCAAGGCATTTTGGGGTGGTAACTCTACATCCCCAATCTCTAATTCTAAAGGCTTACTTCCCACACCATTCACACCATCTTCTCAAAACATGCTAGCCCTCAGTGCCTCCACCACCAATAGAGTTGAGCCTTTTTACCTGTCACTTCTCATCAAAGGTTTCAAGCTAAACAATTACCTTATAGATTCTAGAGTCTCAGATAATGTGATGCCAATAAAAGTTGCAAATGCCCTTGGCCTCACTTTGACTCGGGTAAATGACACATACTACTCAATGGAATCCAATCAAGTTCCATTGGTAGGAAGGATTAAGGATGCCTAGGTTACACTAGTTGATTACCCAAACAAAAAGATACTCCTGACCATTTTGGTAAGACATCTCGAGTATCTTTTGGTATTTTTTTGAGTAGAAGTTTTTACAGAGATATAAGTGGTGAAATACAAATTTATTAGTCATCTGCAACTATTCCAGGGAAAGGAGAAATGAAGAAGTTTTTGCCAATAAGAAAAATAAAGTTCACATGATAAGGAAGTATGATGATCTAAGAGCTGATATCCTTTTTTCAAGATTGTGGGCTTGGAAATTACCTCCTTACATCATAGAAGGAAGATAACTTACCACTTCTCATGGAGGAAGAAGAAGACCGAATCTAGACAATGGAGTTTGATGGTAGTCATTCTAGATCAGGTTTAAGAGCTGGTGTAGTATTTTACTCTCCCTCCAATGAGGTATATCCTTTCTCCTATAAGCTATAATTTGACAATATAAATAATACAAAAATTATGAAGCATTACTCTTAGTAATGAATACAATAGAGGACATGGGAATAAACAAGTTGAGATGTAAAGGTAATGCGAGAGGTTGTCATAAAGAAGGTCCACCAACAATATCAATTGAAAAACCCAGAGATTGGCACCATAGAAATAGAGTGTGTGACTGCATTGAATCCTTTGATGCATTCTCCATTGAAGCTATCCCTAGGGATTAGAATGAAAAGGTTGATTATCTAGTAGTGTTAGCTTCCTTAGTGACACCTCATCCTTATTTTGGCAAGGACAAAGCTACCATTGAGATGGTATTCGGACCCATCATACAGAAAATGAAAATCACCTGGCGGTCTTCATTGATGACGATAAAATCATATCCTTCTTAGAACAAAGGGATAACTTCAATAATCTTTTCTTTAAAGGAAGTGAAAACCTACACCTTTGTGAATCAGTCCCCAAAAAAGAGGAGGTAATTGATTGATTTGATGAAGACGGAGTAATCAAAGCGAAAGCAAACGAAATCCCCAAAGGCTTAGTTTCTTTGGAAGACCTCTTTGACAAGCATGAAAAGTTCACCCAATAGAAAGAAAAAGTTTCTTCTCGGTGTCTTGATTTTGATCAGAAAAAATTTACACCTCATAGAATCTAGGGATGATTAACATTGGTAAATGCTACTCACGAAGAGAAAATAAAGTTTGTTGCTCTTCTAAAAAGTACTCATATGTCATGGCCTATTCCTATGATGAACTCAAATCCTTTTAGCCAAAGGAAATGCATCACTCCATTCCTTTGAAGCAAGGATCTAAGCCCTTTGGGAAAAAAAAAGGCCTTACAATCAAAATATTTCGATGTTATCAAAGAAGAGGTGACAAAGATGTTCAATTCTAGAATCATCTTCCCCATCCAACATTCAACATGGGTGGCTAACATTGTGCCAGTAAGGAAGAAGAATGGGGAAATAAGGATTTGTGTAGACTTCTGAAATCTGAATCAGGCATCTCTCAAGGACAACTACCCTCTTCCAAACATGGATCATATTTTACAAGCATTCACTTGGATCGAAAATTTTCTCTTTTCTTGATGGATTCTCAGGGTACAACCAAATCAAGGTGGTAGAAGAGGATTGCAACAAAAAAACCTTCACAACACCTTGGGGCACTTTTGCCTACAACAAAATGGATTTTTTCTTCATCAATGTTGGAGCCACTTTCCAGAGAGAAATGGACTTGGCATTCAAAGATTTGAAACATTGCATTGTCATTTACCTTGATGACCTCATGTTTTTGAAAGAGGAGGGAGATCATATCTCGTCATATGGAGAAAGTCCTTGTAAGGTGTAGGAAACATGGCATTTCTCTAAATCCAAAGAAGTGCATTTTTGCAATCCACAGAAGGTAAGTTGTTGGGACACATTGTTAAAAAACGTGGAGCACACATTGATCCTAAGAGGATCAAAGCTATCCAAGCACTAGCCTTACCAACCAAAGCAAGAAGGGAGTTCATTCATTATTTAGAAAGGTAAACTTCCTTCATCGTTTTGTGCCTGATTTTTCTGAACTGACTAAGCATATAACATCCATGATGAAGCCTCAAGCAAGTTTCAAGTGGAATAAGGAAGGAAAAACAACATTTAAGGAGATCAAGAAAGCCATTTCCAAAGCTCCAACTCTGTCATCTCCCGATTTCAACAAGAAGTTCATCATGTATTGTTATGCATCATAACATACACTCTTTGTTGTCCTAGTTCATAAAAATGATGAAGGTTTGGAAGCACCCATTGCTTTAATGAGTTTTCCTTTGAAAAATCATGAGCTAAAGTATAGCCAATTAGAGAAACATGCCTATGTAGTTGTCACAGCTATTAAAAGTTTTAGATTCTACATTCTCAATTCCATACAGTGGTGATGGTCCCTAGAAGTGCAATCAAGTGCTAGCTAATGTTCCCTAGAAATGGTTTGTGTCAGCTGATTGCTAAAGATGAAGCTCCCAAGGCTCAGCAAGGAGAAAAATATGGTGTTTTCTCAACCTGTTCAGGAGACAGTCCACAGGTGCTCTTTTTCACCACTACTGATGAGTGGTATGTTGACATTTCTTACTACCTCACTTATGGAGAATGCCCTCCTCATCTTGATTACAAACAAAGAAGGACACTCAAGCTAAAGGTAGCCAAGTTTGTGATCTAGAATCATGCACTTTACAAGAGAGGCCTAGATGGTTGTTTCCTTAGGTGTGTAGATAAGGAGCAAGCAAGAAAAGTTTCTCAGGGCATATCATGATCAAGCTTGTGGTGGACATTTTTCATCAATGGTCACCACACATAAGACCTTCAAAGGGAGATATTATTTGCCCTCCATCTTTGCAGACACTCAGGATTGGTTTCCAAATGTAAAGCATGCCAACAATTTGCTGGAAATCCACAACTAGTTACATTTCCACTCAGGCATGTGGTGATTGAAGAACCATTTCAGCAATGGGGGCTAGATTTTATTAGTGTTCTAAATCCTCATTCTAGTGCAGGGCATACTTATGTTCTCACTGCAACTGATTACTTCACTAAATGGGTCAAAGTCATCCCAACCAAGTAAGCCAACTCAAAATCAGAACTTCATCAAGGAGAATATAATTGTTCATTTTAGAATACCACAGAAAATTGTTGTAGACAATGCCACCTATTTCTCTTCTAAGGAGCTCACAGAGTTTTGTTATGGATTTGGAATCTCCCTATCTCACTCTTCTAACTACTACCCACAGGGAAATGGGAAAGCTGAGTCAAGCAACAAGAACATTGTGACCATTATTTCAAGCTGGTAGATGAGAATAAAAGGAACTGGCACAAGAAGTTATATGATGCATTGTGGGCCGATAGGATCACTCCTAAGAAGGAAATAGGTATGTCACCTTTCCAAATGTTGTATGGAGTTGAGGAAGATATTCCCCTAATAATTGAGATGCCAACACTCAAGTTTTTGTAAGAAATAGAAGATGGTCAATACAAAGACTCCATTGATAAGAGGATCCTCTACCTGGAGAAGTTGGAAGAAGGCAGATGCCAAGTGGTGGATAGAATTAAGGAGCATCAATTGAAAGTGAATAACATTTTTTAAAGAAGACCAAAGTAAGGAATTTCAAAGTTGGAGATTTTTTCCTGCTATGGGAAAAGAGAAGAGAACCAAAGGGCAGTAATGGAAAGTTTGATTCATTGTGAATGGCCTCATTCCAAATTGATGGATCTTGTGGTGAGAATGTTTTCTCCTCTCATACTTGGATGAAACACCATTGGAATTTCCTCAAGCGGGAAATACTTGAAACTGTATCATAAGTGAAAGTGTGTTGTCCCCCACCTTGTACCATAGGTGATTTCATGGTGTGTTTCCCTTTCCATTGTGTGGTTTTGTTTTCCCTTCTATTGTGTGCCATGTGTTTCCTTCCTTTTGTGAGCTTGTGTGTTTCCTTCTTCTGATCTTTCTTTCTCATAATTGTACATGAATCTGCAAGGCCCAATGGATAAGCCACTAGTAAACGTTATACAGTTTAAAAATTGAGATTCTAGATCCTCATACCATGTCTTCGTCATGCTCAGTCCATGCCATGTCCCCAAGCTAGAGCCAGTTGTTGTCTCCCGAAAACCACTTTTCGTTTTCCAAGTTAAATTCGAAATTTTGAGCTCTTGCCATCCTAAAGTTAGAAGAAATAGCAAAATATGTGCCCTAGTGCTGTTTAAATATTTGTTTTTCTCGTTTTGAGAAATTCTCCATCTCTCGGTCTGTGTACGTAATATCCTCTTTATAATCTCCTTTTTTGATCAAAATTATTCACTTTTTCTATGGTCTAGGTTGTCAAATCATTTTTTTGTCACCATGCCTCCGGCTCGGAAAGGAAATTAAAAATTGGACTCAAAATGATGAAGTTCTCTTCCTCTATCTATTTTTCCCATCCAAGAACGATGGGTGTTTTCTTCACTATCAAATTTTGACCCATTTCCAATCCAATCGAGAGGATGTCATGTGTCAAGAGTTCAATCGAGTAGTGGGTCAATGAAGGAATTTGAGTTTTTGAGCCTTTTTCTAAAAAAGGTTAAAATGTTGAGAAATGTGCCACAACCCCATTTCCAATCAGAGGATGCCACATGTCAAGAGTTCAATATGAGAAGTGGGTCAGCGGAGGAATTTGAGTTTTTGCACCTTTTTCCAAAAAATGTTAAAATGTTGAGAAAAGGGTTGCGACCCCATTTCCAATGAAAACGTGCCACGTGCCTAAGTTGAAAAGTCGAAGCGGGGGTGCGGGCCAATTTGTTCCAAATTGCCAAATCTCTAAAAAATCGTAAAATGCAAAGGGCTTTCCCTTGTACCCACTCCAATCTCTTCCTACCACGTGGATAGCCTAATTTCAAAGTTATAAGATAAAATCAAACGGTATGTATACAAACAAGCAAATCAAATGTAACGTTCACGTTGCAAGATCTGGTTTTTAACCCGCCATGATCGTTTTCTTCGCAATGGAGGAATTTTAAGAGACATAAATGATTTGTAAAGTCTGTAACCATTTTGGCAAAGGATATAATGGCTCCTCGAGTTATTCGAAAGGGTTGGTAATTGATTTCAAAAACACTAGAGTTCTCTGTACACACTGAAAAGACAAAAATGCCATACTTCTTCTAATTTATGTTCTCCTTAGATTTTCCTCTATTCTCAAAGCTTTGTAAAAACTCTACTTTAGCATCAATAATAAAAGAAGGAATTTTTGCCTCATTGATTGAGGGATTG
Source organism: Taxus wallichiana var. yunnanensis (assembly GCA_018340775.1). Taxonomy (NCBI): domain Eukaryota; kingdom Viridiplantae; phylum Streptophyta; class Pinopsida; order Cupressales; family Taxaceae; genus Taxus; species Taxus wallichiana. The sequence continues at coordinate 222,710,551 of CM031235.1, forward strand.
ATTGGTACCTTACGACCAATGAATTTCATTTGGTCTTATCGCTTTTCCTTTGGATTTGTTTTTCTTCTAACTATAAATGCAAGTAAACTAAATTTCTAATTAATGTGTGTGGGCATATGATATTCTACTCACAAAATTATTTTTGTCCTACCTCCATTTCCACTCCCCTTCCCTTTCCAAGAAAAAGTTTCTTCTCTAGTGAGACATTGCTAGCTGTGCCATAGGGTCAGTGGAGTGCCCCTATTGGATCTCTAGTCGAAAGGCCACCATTGAAATCCACACTTTTTCACTCATGCATACACGGAAACTGCATCGGTTAAGTAGAGGGACTTAGATTCTAAGAGCGTTGGCAAGGAATTCACAAATTTTTCCACCTGAAAAATTTTCTCGCCAATAGTTTTTGGCACCCACCGTGGGGCAGATTTTGCAACATCTGCACCTAAAAACTACCGCATGGTCATAAATACAAAAAAAAATTCTAGAAGAAAATTTTCTAGAGATTGAATAATCACACAAACTACATGGATGTAAATCATGGCTATTCGGGAAATCCTCCCGTTGAGAGACCTAATTTACTCTTTTACATCCAAGACAAGATTGCTTATTATCTGAGAGAAGTTATTTGGCATAATAGAAAAAGTTTCAATCAATACTTCATTTCCATAAGGATTCTGGACTTGGAAGAGGAATGTGTTGTCAAATCGAAAGGCAAAGACAAATTCCAGCACCCCAGAGAAGAGCATAAACTTTCAAGTCGGCCGATAGAAGATACACTTGGTAACGAGAGGCAAGGAGGACAAATTGATCCCAAGTTTGAGGAGCTTAAAAGAGAGGAAAGAGATGAAGAAGAGATAACGGGTCAACTAGAAGAAATAGAAAGACTCCAAACTAAATCGAGAAGAAAGAGTAGTAGCAGAAGAAGCCTTAGTAATATTGGAGGCTAGAAATGGGAATAGAATGGGTGATCATGAGCATGAAGTACAAAGGCCTAATGTGACATGGGGAAGAAATATTGGTCCACTTTCTCTTCCACAACCACTTCATGAGCTCCCAAGAGGCTCAAGAAAGAACTTCCCAAAATTCAAAGGGGATGGTTCTCAGCTCCCCGAAGAACATGTAGTAGCATTCATCATTGCTTGTGGAGTGTTGGGAGTTGAAAATGAAGATGTTTCAGTTAGGATCTTTATGGAGTCACTCCAAGAAAGAGCTACTGAATGGTTCTACATGCTGCCCCCAAGATCTGTCACATGCTAGGAAGATATAAGAAGTGCATTTAAACATAGGTTCAAGAGTAGAGAAGATTGTTAGAATCTACTGGTCCAATTTGTTCAGATGAAGAAGGATACCTCTGAATTAATGAGATATTTTGTAGCAAGATACGATAGGTTGAAAAGAAGGATCCTAGAAGATATGGTACCTCCTGAAAACAACTTGAAAAGGATCTTCATCAAGCACTTTTCCATCGAAGTTGGTTTCTTCCTCGTAAGAGCCTAACCAAGAACATTGAGAGAAGTTCAATACATTGCAATTGAGAATAATGATGACCTAATTCTTTCTGGCAAAGTGAAAAGACCAAATGGGAAGTAAAAATTTCAAAGTTCAAATTCAGTCACCACTATTCCAATGTTCCAAAAAATGGCAAATAACCTAGTTGCCTTGAAGAAGTAGATGTCACAAATCACAATGAGGAATGCTCTAAGGATACCAAATCCTCTTGATAGAGAAAGTATTTATCCACCTCCTCGTAGGCTTGCTCTTGAAGCACCGCTACCAATGCCATCCGTGATACTAGTGAACCGAGAAGAAGGAGCAGACATTGAGGAAATTGAAGAAGAAAGCATGGATGAATATGAAAACTATCTTGAAATTGAAGAGGTTGGCATGCACAATGGCCTGATTGAATACGTTGATGATGAGCAGGAAGGTGATGAAGAAGCTCTAAGTTTTTCATGTTTTTTTTTCACTCGTACATAATCCAAGGATGGTGTTTCAGCCTCGGTTTATTGCTGAACCGAGAGTAGGAAGAACAAAGAAGATAAATCTTCAAATCATCCACTAAACAATATCATCAGTAAGGTATCATCATTACCACCTTCCATGGAATCAACTAGAGATAAATCAGATTCACCAGTTTTCGAGGATCACACTGTTGTGCCAAGTAAGTTATCTAATTCTTCTCCCAACTCAAAAGCTATTAAGAGAAATTCTCTTCTAAATGTTGGTTCTGCAAGAACATCTAAATTTCAATCAAAGGCTACACCCCCATCTCCTTCCAATCCAATTTCTACATTTGAAAAGGAGAACCCAACACCAAAAGTAATGATGCATCTTCCATTTAGGTCCTCATCCACTACTGGAACCTCTTTCTCGTCTACCACAACTTCATTTGAATTTTTAGAGTAGGCTAGCAAAACCAAAGTTCAGCTCTATGAAATTAAATACCTATAAACACATCCGCCCAATTTGACAGATTCATCAAGGAAGTCCTGGATGATAACTCTACATCCCCAAACTCTAATTCTAAAGGCTTAATTCCCACACCATCCACACCATCTTCTCAAAACATGCTAGCCCTCGTGCCTCCACCACCAACAGAGTTGATCCTTTTACCTGTCACTTCTCATCAAAGGTTTCCTATTTGAATAATTGCATTATAGATTTTGGAGCCTCGAGATAATGTGATGTCAACAAAATTTACAAATTCTCTTGGCTTTACTTTGACACAGGTAAATGGCACATGCTACTCAATGGAATCCAAGAAAGTTCCATTGGTAGGAAGGATTAAGGATGCTCGGGTTGCGATATCAAATTACCCCGACAAGAATATACTCCTAACCATTTTGGTGGAAAACATCCCAACATCTTTTGGTATGTTGTTGAGTAGAAGTTTTTGTAGAGATCTAGGTGGAGAAATAAAAATGGATTGGTCATCTGTAACTATCCTAGTGAAAGGAGAAATGAAGAAGCTACTGTCAGTTAGAAAAATGAAGTTCACAGTAAGGAAGTATGATGATCCAAGAGCTAATATCCTTTTTCAAGATTGTGGGCTTGGAAATTACCTCCTTACATCATAGAAGGAAGAGGACTTGCCACTTCTCATGGAGGAAGAAGAAGACTGAATCTGGACAATGGAGTTTGATGGCATTCATTCCAAAGTAGGTTTAGGATCTGGTGTAGTATTATACTCTCCCTCCAATGAGGTATATCCTTTTTCCTACAAGCTGCAATTTGACAATGCAAATAATACAACAAAGTATGAAGCATTACTCTTAGGAATGAATACAACAGAGGACATGGGAATCAAGAATTTGAGATGCAAAGGTGATGCAGAGGTTGTGGTAAAGTAGGTCCGCCAACAATATCAGGTGAAAAACCCCAGACTTAGGCACTATAGAAACAAAGTGTGGGACTACATTGAATCCTTTGATGCATTCTCCATTGAAGTTATCCTTAGGGAGCATAATGAAAAGGCTGATTCTCTAGTAGTGTTAGCTTCCTTAGTGACACCTCATCCTTCTTTTGGCAAGGATAAAGTGACCATTGAGATGGTGTTCATACCCAACATACAAGACAATGCAAATCATTGGCAGGTCTTCAATGATGAAAATCAGATCCTATCCTTCTTAGAACAAGGAGATAACTTTAATAATATTTTCTTTGAAGGAAGTGAAAACCTACACCGTGAATTGGTCCCGAAAGAAGAGAAGGAAGGAATTGAGGGAATTGATGAAGAGGGAGTAATCAAACCGAAAGAAAAAAAAAAACAAAGGCTTATTTTCTTTGGAAGACCTCTTTGATAAGCATGACAAGTTCACCCAAGAGAAAGAAAAATATTCTTCTCGGTGTCCATCTAATTTTGATCAAGAAAACATTGGCACCTCAGAGAATCCAAGGATGATTAACATTGGTAAATTTTTCTCACCAGAAGAGAAGAGAAAGTTTGTTGCTCTACTAAAAAGATACTCGGATGTCCTCGGCCTTTTCCTATGATGAACTCAAATCTTTTCAGCCAAAGGAAATACATCACTCCATTCCTTTGAAGCAAGGAGTTAAGCCCTTCAGGAAAAAAATTCCCTACAATCCAAAGATTTATGATGTTATCAAAGAAGAGGTGAAAAATATGCTCAATGCTAGAATCATCTTCCCCATCCACCATTCAACATGGGTGGCTAACATTGTGCCAGTAAGGAAGAAGAATGGGGAAATAAGGATTTTTGTAGATTTCTGAAATCTGAATTAGGCATCTCTCAAGGACAACTACCCTCTTCCAATCATGGATCATATTTTGCAAGTAGTCATTGGATCTGAAATGATCTCTTTGCTTGATGGATTCTCAGGGTACAACCAAATCACAATGGCAGAAGAGGATTGTAACAAAACATCCTTCACAACACCTTGGGTCACTTTTTTCCCGCAATGAATACCTTTTGGCTTGATCAATGCTGGAGCCACTTTAGAGAGCAATGGACTTGGCCTTCAAAGATTTGAAACATTGCATTTTCATTTACCTTGATGACCTCATAGTTTTTTCAAAGAGAAGGGGAGATCATATCTGTCATTTGGAGCAAGTCCTTGTAAGGTGTAGGAAACATGGCATTTCTCTAAATCCAAATAAATGCATTTTTGGAGTCACATAAGGTAAATTGTTGGGACATATTGTGAACAAACATGGAGCACACATTGATCTTGAGAGGATCAAAGCTATCCAAGAACTAGCCTTACCAACTAGTAAGAAGGGAGTTCATTCATTCTTTGGAAAGGTAAACTTCCTTCGTCATTTTGTGCCTGAGTTTTCTGAATTGACTAAGCATATAACTTCCATGATGAAGCCTCAAGTAGGTTTCAAGTGGAATAAGGAAGGAAAAGTAGCATTTAAGGAGATCAAGAAAGCCATCACCAAATCTCCAACTCTTGCATCTCCAGATTTCAACAAGGAGTTCATCATGTATTGTTATGCATCAAAACATACACTCTCTGCTATCCTTGTTTAGAAAAATGATGAAGGTTTGGAAGCACCCATTGCTTTCATGAGCTGTCCTTTGAAAAATCATGAGCTAAAGTACAGCCAATTGGAGAAACATGCCTACGCAAAGTGGTCAAAGCTGTTAAAAGTTTCAGATTCTACATTCTCAATTCTCATACAGTGGTGATGGTCCCTGGAAGTGCAATCAAGTCCATTTTGACTCAACAAGATCCTGGGGCTAAGAGAGGAAGTTGGATTTCAAAGACCCAAGAGTATGACTTGGAGATTAAACCCTCTAATCTGGTACGAGGAAATCATTTGTGCCAGCTGATTGTTTAAGATGAAGCTCTCAAGGCTCAGTAGGAAGAAAAAAATGGTGTTTTCTCAACCTATTCAGTAGATAGTCCACATGCGCTCTTTGTCACCACTACTGATGAGTGGTATGCTAAAATTGATTAATAACTCACTTATGGATAATTCCCTCCTCATCGATTACAATCAAAGAAGGAAAATCAAGCTAAAGGTAGCTAGATTTAGGCACTTTACAAGAGAGGCCTAGATGGTTGTTTCCTCAAGTGTGTAGATAAGGAGCAGCAAGAAAAGTTTCTCAAGGCATATCACGATCAAGCTTGTGGTGGACATTTCTAGAAATGGTCACCACACATAATATCCTAAGAGGGAGACATTATTATATCTCCATATTTGTAAGCACTCAGGATTGGGTTTCCAAATGTAAAGCATGCCAACAATTTATTGGAAAGCCACAACTAGCTACATTGCCACTCAGGCTTGTGGTGATTGAAGAACCATTTCAGCAATGAGGGATATATTTTATTAGTGTTTTGAATCCTCATTCTAGTGTAGGGCATACTTATGTACTCACTGCAACTGATTACTTCACTAAATCGGTGGAAGCCATCCTAACCAAGCAAGCCAGCTCTTAAACAATATGCAACTTCATCAAGGAGAATATCATTGTTCATTTTGGAATACCACAGAAAATTGTTGTAGACAATGCCACCTATTTCTCTTCCAAGGAGCTCACAGAGTTTTGTTATGGATTTGGAATCTCCCTATCTCACTCTTTTAACTACTACCCATAGGAAATGGGCAATCTGAGTCAAGCAATAAGAATAGTGTGACCATTATTCATAAGTTGGTATATGAGAATAAAAGGAACTGGCACAAGAAGTTATATGATGCATTGTGGGCTGATAGGATCACTCCTAAGAAGGAAATAGGTATGTCACCTTTCCAAATGTTGTATGGAGTTGAGGCAGAGATTCCCCTCACAATTGAGATGTCAGCTCTCAAGTTACTGCAAGAAATAGAAGATGGTCAATATAAAGACTCCATTGACAAGAGGATCCTCTTCCTGGAGAAGCTGGAAGAAATCAGATGCCAAGTGGTGGATAGAATTAAGGAGCATCAGTTGAAAGTGAAGAATTTTTTTGACAAGAAGACCAAAGCAAGGAATTTCAAAGTTGGAGATTTTTTCCTACTATGGGACAAGAGAAGAGAACCAAAGGGCAGCCATGGAAAGTTTGATTCATTGTGGTTGGGCCCATTCCAAATTCATGGAGCTTGTGGTGAGAATGTTTTTCTCCTCTCATACTTGGATGGAATGCGATTGGAATTTCCTTAAAGCGGGCAATACTTGAAATTGTATCATAAGTGAAAGTGGGTTATCCCCTACCTTGTACCATAGGTGATTTCATGGTGTGCTTCTCTTTCCGTTGTGTGGTTTTCTTTCCCCTTCTATTGTATCGCGTGTTTTCTTACTTTTGTGAGCTTGTGTTTTTCCTTCTTTTGATCTTTCTTTCTCAATATTGTACATGAATTTGCAAGGCCCAATGGATAAGCCAAAGTGGTCAATGTTATACGGTTTAAAAATTGAGATTCTGGATCCTCATACCATGTCTTCGTCATGCTCAGTCCATGCCATGTCCCCAAGCTAGAGCCAGTTGTTGTCTCCCAAAACAACTTTTCATTTTCCAAGTTAAATTCAAAATTTTAAGCTCTCGCCCTCCTAAAGTATTTAAGCCAAGTTGAAAGTTCGAAGAAATAGCAAAATTTGTGCCCTAGTGTTGTTTAAATATTTGTTTTTCTTGTTTTGAGAAATTCTCCATCTCCGGTCTGTGCACGTAATATCCTCTTTACAATCTCCTTTTTGATCAAAATTATTCACTTGTTCTATGGCTTGGGTCGTCAAATCATTGTTTTGCCTCCATGCCTCTGGCTCACGAAGGAAATTTAAAAATTGGACTCAAAATGATGAATTTCTCATCCTTTGTGTTTTTCCCACAATTGGGAATGATGGGTGTTTTCTTCCCACAAATTTTGGCCCATTTCCAATCCAATCGAGGATGCCACATGTCAAGAGTTCAATCGGAGTAGTGGGTCAACGGAGGAATTTGAGTTTTTATCCTTTTTCTAAAAAAGGTTAAAATGTTGAGAAATGGGCCGCGACCCCATTTCCAATCAGAGGATGCCACATGTCAAGAGTTCAATCAGAGTAGTGGGTCGGCAGAGGAATTTGAGTTTTTGAGCCTTTTTCTAAAAAAGGTTAAAATTTTTAGAAAAGGGTTGTGACCCCATTTCCAATAAAAATGTGCCACATGCCTAAGTTGAAAAGTCGAAGCAGGGGCATGGGCCAATTTGTTCCAAATTGCCAAATCTCTAAAAAATCACAAAACGCAAAGGGCTTTCCCCCAAACCAACTCCAATCTCTTCCTATAATGTGGACGACACAATTTCAAAGTTATAAGATAAAATCAAATGATCTGTATTCAAACTGGAAAATCAAATGTAACGTTCACGTTGCAAGATCTGGTTTTTAACCCGCCATGGTCATTTTCTTCACAATGGAGGAATTCGAAGAGGTGTAAATGATTTGTAAAGTTGTAACCATTTTGGCAAAGGATATAATGGCTCCTCAGAGCCATTCTAAATGGCTGGCGATTGATTTCAAAAAAGACCAGAGTGCTCTGTACCTGGAAAAGACAAAAATGCCATACTTCTTCTATTTTCCCTTTTCCTTAGATTTTCCTCTATTCTCAATGCTTTGTATAAAATCTTCTTTAGCTTCAATAATAAAAGAAGGAATTTTCACCTCCATGATTGAGGGATTGATTAGTACTTGTGACCAATGAATTTCGAGAGAGGGACTTAGATTCCCAAAGAGTTGGCAAGGAATTCACAAATATTTCCACACTGGAATTTTTTCTCACCAATAGTATAGTAAGTAATGAAATATTTAATAAATGATTCATTAGAAAAAAATCCTTGAATATAAACTAAAAATACTAATGAAAGTATGGCATATGAAGAAAGATGGGGGAAGCAGACATAAATAAGGTTTTTTGGCCATTTTTTCCATAACATGCTTATGTTATGGATTAGACGTATTATAACGCGAATGGGAAATTTGGGGCTCGCATTATGGTTTGGATTTTCCAACCCATAATTCACTTACATTATAACACAAATGAGTTATAACGCATTTGCCTTATAACGCACTTGTGTTTCGACTATAATAAAAAAATTCGAAACCCAAGAGCTATTCATTTTCAAAAACAAAAAAAGAAACCAAAGGAAGCTAAATCATGAATGAGGAAAGAAACATTCATGTTTTAGATATTTTGCATCTTCTACACATCGCGCACCTTGAATCAACGATGGCGGAGAGTGAAGAAGGTTGGTCAATGTTGATTTAGGTTTTTTTCTTTGTAAATTTTATTTTTTTAGATAATTGTTGATTTGTTATTTATTTTCATTTTTAGATGTTTATTTACCTTCAAATCAATCTGGTCATTCATCCCCAGTTGAAGAGAAAGAAAAAAACATCTCTAGAATGCCCTCTATCATTGTTAGGCATCCTCCTAACACCCAACAAAAGATTTTGGGTGAAATTGCAAATTTAGGGTTTAATAGAAACTTTAAACAACCCTAATGTCACAAATCCTCACCATCAAAACCTAGCCACATCATTAGGATCATTTTTATCCAATATGGAAAAATGTGGTAGAATAAATTATCAAATGGGATAGTTTCATAAATAATCGCCATGAGTTTTATTCGGATAATTTTTCCCATGATGCGGTGAAAAAAATCACAAAGGACAGTAATGTCCGAATAATTTATAGATCCCAAAACTAATGCACCATTACGATTGGATTACATAAGATTACCCATACACTAGAGAAATCATGAGGGGATTAATAAATATTTTTGGGAAAGGTGGTGGATGGTTTTTTTACCAACCACATTGTAATAATTTTGAGGTACCCCAATATTTCTTGAGTAAAGTCTATTTAGAGTTCGTCCTCAATGAAATACCTAGCTATTATGACATTAGATATTTTTAGGAAAGGGGCCAAATATTTGTATAGGATAGGGTGGGGGCACATCATTTCAAAAACTGTAGTTAGGCCCATTGTTCACCCTCCTATTCAAGCATGTTTCAGTCCCTTCTGTTGTGAAGGAGACAATGGAGGTTCAGACCCTTGACTCCATTAGATCATTGACTCATTCACTACTTCATCATGGCACTCATCTCTCCTAGGGCGATGAGGTTGGTCCTTCTAGGGAGAAAACATCATATACTATAGAGTTTCATGCTTGTGGGAGCATAGGCATGTATGTGGTTGATGTGGCAGATGCACAACGTAGCGAGACAACTCCACAGTCTCACCAGATAGATCCATAGCCTCACAAGGAACCTCCACAAAGTTGAGTAGGGTTCTCTATTGGAGGAGGCACATCATGATTCTATGTTGTAGAATATTATCATCAAAAATTTCTATTGTTTTCGGCATTTGGTATTGACCATCAGGTAATTTTACATGAAATTAGTTGTAATTGAATATATATTTTGTACAAAATCTTATAATAAACCATGTTAATCAATTGTGAATGAAAATTAAAGAGACACGTGTGTTTTTATAAAATTACAGGGTCAAAGTATGCATCCAGTGTCACATTCCCCTTCTTCACAAGTGAATGTTTGTACAAGTTTGCATGCTGGTGAATTTACTAATGTAAGTTTTATTATTTTTATTAATCATATACATGAAGATAACATGAACTATAGTTAACATATGAATTTACTAATGTGATTTTTATTATTATTTTAGTTGATGACATCATTACAGTCTCCTATTGAGATTCATCGATCATTAGATATTGGAGTTGCTATGGGCATAGCTTATGTCGTCCCTCTTACACATGTATATGTGCTAGTAAAGCTATTTATATAATGAATTGATTATATTAAATAACATCATTTATTATTAGTTAATGAAATTCACATGTCTATTATAATTTTCATCATCATGGCTACCACAGAGGAGTTTTCTACTCCATTTCATGTATATGGTACTGATGTTGATGATATTGAGAAGAGAGGATGATTGATAGTGATTATCAGATAATAGTAAGTATTTATTTTTAAGTATTGTCATTTTATATATGTCACTAATTGTATACTAATGGGTATGTTTTTATTTGTATTAATAGATGGATCTACAAGCATCCTATGAGCATATGAGATCTGAGAAAAATAAGGGGGGGAATTTCATTGATGTTCCTGAGTCATCTTCCCATCTCCCAAAGAGAACTAAATTATTTGATGATATGGTCCCGTAGTTTAGATGTATACACATTTTGTTTATCGCCTTCATGGAATATTGGCATAAATGTATATGGATTTACATTTTGTCTATGTATATCATTGTATATGCCTACATGGCTTTGTTAAGACATTGATTTTGATCAAATTTTGTATGATATTAAGAATTTTTGAAACAATATAATATATGCAAAAAAATTGTTTTAAAACTTGTATGTAAGTGGATTAGTATGATATCATATGTATTTTATTTTACTATGTATTATTATTGTTAATTTATTTTATATTTTAAACATGGGAATTAAAATCCATCTCAGTAACTAATTTTCAAATTTTCCAAGTTGTAATATAATCATTAAAATCCATCAATTATAATAAAATGTCAATGTCAATGCTATCCAATTCCTGGAATCTCAATAATTCAAATGAAATGTATATAACAAGACAAAACAATATTTCATTAAGTCTAAAATTTAAATTATAGCTACAGAGAGAAAGAGAGAGAGGGAATGTAAGAGGGGTAGACATAGAAAGAGAGAACAAGGGTGAGAGAAAGAGATAGAGAATGTGAGAGTGAGAGATAGAGAAAGAGTGAATGAGAGTGTGAGAGAAAGAGATAATGAGAGTCGAGTCAGAGAGAGTGTGAGAGAGAGAGACAAAGAGAGATAAAAAAGAGAGAAAAAGAGAGACAAAGAGCTATGTTGTGAGGATACTTAATATTTTACATTAAGTGTTCAAAACATTCAAGAGAAATAAAGAGTGTAAGAGAAATAGAGAGTGAAAGTGAGAGAAAGAGAAAGAGAGTGTGTGAGAGAATGACATAAAGAAAGATAGAGTGTGATAACTAAAAAGGTCAGTCCATTGGTTGGTTCTTGCATTCATATTATCAAAAATCACCTTCTAATCATCCTTAATGATGTAGGAAGGAATTGATGTTGTTGATTAATAGTTTCAAGAGAAAAATGATATTTTCTGTCTCGAGATCTTAAGGATCAAACAATAGGTCTCAGTATGTGCCACGAGACCGAGATATCACAACGGAGAAGTTACAACATTTTTGGTCTCTGGACTCTTAAGGGACTATGTCCAGATGAAGTATCTCGAAGCAAAGGCTTTGTACAACACACAAAGAAGCCTCCAATAGTTTTTACCAAGTCACCTGATGTGTTGGCGTAGTCAGTTTGGCGCTAAGATCCACCGTTTGCAAAATATTAAATTTTGACACCTTACATTGACTCACACTACACTATTTTGTGTATTTACAAACAATAGAACATCGAGAGAACCAAAATGATATGGCAAAAACCGAGATAGGATTCTATGTAATTTCCCCACATGGAGGTGTAGGATCAAACGAGAGGTCTATAGGTGCCACAGAGACCAAGATATCACCCGTCAAAGTTATAACCTTTTTTGGTCTTGGGGCTCTTAAGAGACTACGTTTGGACGAAGTAGTCTAGAAGCAACGACTCCATCCTATACCAAAATGAAGCCTCCAAAGAAAATTTCCATGCGACCTAAACGTGTTTCCATGATCGAGTTTAATGCCAAGAGCCACCATTTGCAAAATATTGCATTTGACAACCTTACACTGACTCAAACTACACTATTTTATGCATTCACAAATAAATGAATATCGAGAGAACCGAAAGGAGATGGAGAAAACTCGAGATAGGCTATTATATATGATCACCCCATAGAGGTGTAGGATTAAATGAGAGGTCTCTAGGTGTCATGGAGACTGATATATCACCCATTGAAGTTATAATATTTTTGGTCTCCGAGCTCTTAAGGGACTACGTCTAGACAAAGTATCCCGAAAGCAATGGATCTGTCTTGAATCAAAACAAAGCCTCCATAAGAATTTATAAGGCCACTGGATGTGTTGGCTTAGTCGGTCTACACCAATAGCCACTTTGTTTATAAAATATTGCGTTTGTGACCTTACACTAACTCAAACTACACTATTTTGTGCATTTTCAAACAATAAAACACCAAGAAAACCGAAAGGATATTAATAAAAAAGATAATCTTATGTAGAGGGTCCCCACATGGATGTGTGGAATGAAACTAGAGATCTCTAGGTGCCATGGAGACTGATATATCACCCGTCAAAGTTACAACATTTTTTTGGCTTTGAGCTCTTAAGGGACTATTTTTGTAAAAAGTATCCTGAAGGAAGGGCTCCATCATGCTTCGAAAAATTCTCTACAATTGTTTACCATGACACATAGACATGTTTACGTAGTCGGTTCGAGCCAAGATCCACCATTTACAAAATATTGATTTTAAAACCTTACAATGACTCAAACTACACTATTTTGTGCATTCACAAACAATACAACACAAGGAGAACTACAATGATATGGATAAAACAAATATAGAATTATGTAGATGATCCTAACACAGAGGTGTAGGATCAAACGAGAGGTCTCTAGGTGTCATGGAGACCAAGATATCACCCGTCAAAGTTAAAACATTTTTGGTCTCCAGGATCTTAAGGGACCGTGTCTCGAAAAAGTAGCACGGAAACAAGGACTCCATCCGAACTGAAATGAATCCTCCACAAGAATTTACCAGGACACCTAGATGTGTTGGCACTGATTGGTTTGGTGTCAAGAGCCACCGTTTGTAAAATATTGTGTTTGAGAGCCTTACACTGACTCAGACTACATTATTTTATGCAGTTGCAAACAATACAACACCAAGAGAACCAAAAGGAGATGGATAAAAGCTATACATACTTCTATATAGGTTCCCCACATGGAGGTATAGGATCAAACAAAAGTTCTATAGGTTCCACGGAGACTGATATATCGCCCGTCGACATTGCATCATTTTTTGGTCTTTAGACTCTTAAGGGATTACATTCGGATGAAATAGCCTAGAAGCAATGACTCTGTCTTGCATTGAAACAAATCCTCCTTTAGAATTTACCATGCCACCTTGATGTGTTGGTGCGGTTGGTTCAACATCAAGAGCCACCATTTACAAAATATTACTTTTAACAACCTTACACTAACTCAAACTACACTATTTTGCACATTTACAAACAATAAAACACCGAGAGAACTGAAAGGATATGGAGAAAATTGAGATATTTTTATATATAGGGTCCCCACATGGAGGTGTAGGATCAAACGAGAGGTCTAGGATCAAATGAGAGGTATTTAGGTGTGATAGAGACTGCGATATCACCCATCAAAGTTCCGCAACATTTTTGGTCTCCGAGCTCTTAAGGGACTATGTTCGGATGAAGTATCTCAGAAGAAACGACTTTTTCCTACACTAAAATGAAGCCTCCAAAATCATCGACCATGCCACATAGACATTTTAGCATAGTCGATTTGGCACCAAGAGCCACCGTTTGTAAAATATTTCTTTGACAACCTTACACTGACTCAAACTACACTATTTTGTGCTTTTGTAAACAATAGAACACCGAGAGAACTGAAAAGAGATGGAGAAAACCAAGATAGGCTTCTATAGAGTGTCTTGATCCAAAGGTGTAGGATCAAATGATAGGTCTCTAGGTTCCATGGATACTGATATATAACACATCGAAGTTACATCATTTTTTGGCTTCCAAGCTCTTAAGGGACTACATCCCGACAAAGTAGCTCGAAGCAATGACTCCGTCCTCCACCAAAAAAAATCCTACACAAGCATTTAACATGGCACCTAGATGTGTTGGGGTATTCATTTTGGCTCCAAGAGCCATCGTTTACAAAATAATGGATTGGACAACCTCTCACTCTCTCTCCCTCTCATGTTTTCTTTCTCTCTCTCTCACAATCTCAATCTCAATATCACTCTCTTTTCCTTTCTAAAACAAATTTCACATTTCTCATATTTCCATGTATGGTATTATGTAATCTAGGATGACCCATTGGAAGCTGGGAAAAAACCACATGTTTGACAACTTATGACACATGTTGCCAACCTCCACAATGTATTGAGCTCACCATTTTCTTATTAGTTCTTACTAAGTAGATCTTGCCAAATTTTCACTTTTCAAGGTATAATGATTACTTTGGAAAGTAAGTTGGAAGCCATATTATTCTTATTAATATTTCTAATTACCCATGAAATCTAATTCTCTAACTTTCATTTTATTTTCCCATTTTCCACATCATACTAATAACCAATTTGAGATGGAAATTACCACCAAAATATTCAAGGTCTCAGTGACATGGAAATTAAAATCATACCAATGGGGAATGTCTAAGAACACATAGGGGTTATCAATCACCTAGTAAATATTTCTTGTTTATTTTTTAATGGGATTTAGCTGGCCTACAACTTAGTGACCTTCCATTCATTGATAATTTCTGCTATGATAAACGCATGGATGATTTCAAAATATCCTTCAAAAATATATGGGTAGTTATCAAGCCTAGTGAAGGATGTGATGTGATTTCCAAACAAATTTAAATGCATACAAATTTAGAGGTCATAACATGAATTGGAAAGTATTGGACATTCAAAAATTATTGAGTTTCTTAATCAAAATATGAATCTCTATTATTTGAATGAAACCTTCATTCCCAACAAAGTCAGTTCTTCTTGAAATAATTATTCAAAAGAGCATAAAAATGATCAATTTTTTTGGTATCCTAATCCATCAGACCTAGAAATACCATTGGACTTGTTATTCTCAATTTATAACACTCTTAGAGCTCCAAATATTTCACAAGCTATAGAAAAAGGAGATAGTTGTATTAGGTAACATTTATTTGTACCGAATTGTTCTTAGATATCTATCATTTCCCTCCTTCAAAATATCAGCAGATGAAAGACATCAAATTGTGATGACTCTCTTTGAATGTTATGCCTATGAAGAAAATGAACCCTTTTTAGTTGAATACTCTCTGTTAATAATAATAAGAATGGGTAAGACACAAAACATTATAATGAGTGAAATAGTTCCCATACAATGGGGAAAATAAGATAGTTATATTGGATAACATTTCTTTGTGTAGCTTCCCATTTGGAAGGGGTTGATTATAAAAGGGATGTACCAATTTTTTCTTAGATATTTGGCATTTCCCTCCTTCAAACTGTTGGAGGAAGGTGGGGTTGTGCCCTTGTTTGTTTTTTTCTCACGACGTCATAGGTATCCTTTACGGTATTACTAGAGAGAAATCCCCATACTTGTGTGATAATTTTAAAATCTCCCTCAACTCCTAGGAACTTTTTATTATCAGGATGCAATAACAAGGATAATATTCTATATTGTTTCTTAATGAGAGCATAATCAGATGAGGCCTGAAGATATTTTAGAATGAGCAACAAGGTGCACCTCATTTAAAGTTATCATGGGTGACAATCCCTCGAGAGAAGGGTACAACTTATCATATTCAGGGAAAACTTGTAGCTTCCTCCCACATCATCGGCAATCAAAAACTTATCTACAATTTCCTTGGTTCCAAATTATTCATCTCTCTTATTCTCCATTCATCATGCCACCATCGAATGGATTGGGTTTATAGGTTTCTAGATCGTGGTCCTTCTAGCTAAGGATATTTGACAAACTTCTTGTTTCAGTCCTCTTGTTCTACAATTATTTGCAAAAGTGCTTGAATAGGCTAGTTTGAGTTATTCTAAGGCTTTCCAATGTAATATTTTGTAAAAAAAATCTCATGGTGCAAAAATGACTTCGCACACGCATCGGGGTGGCCCCATAAATGATGGGGCAGGATTCATTCAGTGTGAAAAGGTGTCGAGGATTTTGGGCTACTTCTTCAGAGCGTAGCCCCTAAATATCCCTAAGAGAAAAAAATGCTAAAACTTCGTGTGGTGATTTTGTGATCACTGTGACACCTAGAAAGGTTTCATCTAATCCTAAACCTCCGTGTTACAGCCCTATAAGAACTTTTGTCTCAATTTTCTTCATCTCAATTTTGTTCTCTTGTAGTACTATTATTTACAAAAGCACTTGAATAGGCTAGTGCAGGTCGAGTGTAAGGTTTGTCTAATGTAATATCTAGCAAATGGAAGCTTTTGACACTAGGAAACATGTTAAGAAGAGTTTATAGGTGGTGAAATGAGAATTGTAAGAAGAGATTTTTCATACAAGTATAGGTGGTGAAATGATAATTTTTGTTTCCAATATTTAATTTTACGTAGCTTCTCTTAGCTTCAATAATAAGCAATTCTCTACTAACGAGTGCCAACCACATGAAAGTGGAAGATTGGCACCACTAACCTATCTTGAGAAATGTTAGTAAACAATTAAATAGAATTTTACAACCTACCAAATTCATACAAAATAATTAAAGTTAATATTCTAATTAAATTCATGTAGATGTATATCTAATCTTAAGTGAACATACATTTGACTTGAGAAAGTAAGCCACTTGGCAAGGCTTAAGGGGAGTTTTTGTATCTTCATTTGTACAAATTCAATCTAGTGAACCATTTGGGTTTGATCTAATTTTTAGGGTGTCAAGTATTGCTTCATGGTCAGACTCAATAACTTTCCACAAGATATTATTGCATGGTCTACCTCCATATTTAATCAATTGAACATTAGATGTAACAATTAGGTGATAATAATGAATAATCTTTCTATGAGTGTCAAATTCCTCAAACAACCATGCATCGTATTTCTTAATTGGGTATCTTCTTAGCCATGTTCTAGTAATAACCATAGACCCCATAGGATATTTTAGGCCTTCTCCATCTATGTTTGGGGCTATCAATTTATTTTTTTCCTCAACACAACAACACAAATAATAAGATGTTACTTCTTTATTATTTTCTTCTGCAACAACTGCATAAACATGACCTACATCACATAACACAAAAAATGTTAATTTCAATAAAAGATTCATTAGTAAGTTACATACACATGAAATTTTTGTATAAATTTTTACAATATAATGTAGATATATAATACCTAGTTGCACTAGATCTGATATATGGTCAAAGTCAATAGATGAATCACCCATTGTGAGCTGTAGAGCTCGTGGAGGTTGATAGGTGATGAGTGGATATAATTGTCTACAACACCATTCACCAAACCACTCTTTTGACTCACATTCATCCCAAAATGAATATACACATGAAGAGCAAAAGAATTCCATTTTCCTCGTATAGATAATCCATGAACCTACATCTGAACTTCTAAAAGAGTGTAACTCACTAGAGCCCGTTAATCTACAACAACCAAAATATTTTGCAAAATTATTTTCTTCTACTAACCAAAAAAACCTACGAACTGTAGAATACCCTCTTTAACTAGACCCATTGCTGGGTTACACCATTCTAGGATGGATTTTGCATCGATCAACTTGGCACCACATTTGTACTTGATTATTCTCTTTTTAGGGATCTTTTAACACATGCTCTGCATCATCTTCTCCATTTCCATTCCCGGCCTCGGTGAAATTCCAAAAATGTTGAACACCACTTACCCTATGCATCCTGCTCAACCAATAGAAGACTCACACATTCTTGAATTATGATGTACAATTAGTTGACCATATGAAGTGTTTATCAAATATGATGTTTCTATTATTCAAATTTCCGTAAAATATATCAAAACTTCCTTGCACAAACTCGATGAATTTCCACGATCATCACTAATATATAAATGGTACTCCCTAAAAATTTCTCTCTTCCTCTGTGTTGTTGAGAGCATGATTGAATACTATATGTACAAATATGGAAATCTGAATCGAGTTGTAGTATTGCAATTGGATGCCATTTTTTGGCTATTTATTATACTTCTCTGTAAAATCAACATTTGACACAATGGTACTAAGAGGAAATGTGCCCTTCTATAACCTGAATTTCTCATCTAACCATCAAGCTCTGTGTGTATGTCGTGCATACTCATACACTAGTTTCTCTCGAAATATAGTCATAAATTTGATACAATTATTTCTTTACTCACTAATTAACACCTCTTGGCTTATTTACCATCTTTTGAAGTGTATACCACTGACTTGTATTTTCTAAAACTAACTAGTTCATTTTCGATAACATTTATATTCTATGTGTCTATACATATTTGCAAACATTGGAAAGCACCACAACTATCACAAGTTCCTTCTAAACATGATTTATTATAAAAATATTGTCCTTATCTTTTACGAAAAACACTCTCGCAATGAAATCTCTTCTGATTTAGGTGGAAAATTTATCATACACTCCTATAAAATATTCTTAATATGTAAATTAACACATATATGCCAGAAAATATCATAATGCATAGAAAATTCAATATGGATCCTATAACAAGTAGTCCATGAGTGATTTATTTTAACATAAAAAGGTTTTGACATTTCAAAATACCTTTGACTAATTTGTATTTCGGGATGAGTCTCTTTAAACTTAATAAAAAATTGTGTTTGTGTCATATCCAAAAAATGTTTAGGATGTGATTCATGGTTTTAGAACCAATTATTCTTTTTAAAACATATTTTTCATTATGTGAAACCCTTGTATTATTTTTCAAAAATTCCGAAATATTTGATTTTAACTAAATCAACTATGTCTTTTTATTTTTGTGGCGTCTACGAGAGAATTCTCATAGTTCATTTTTATTTCAATCTTCAATTCTTTCATGACGATAGATATCTTTTAATAATTTTTTCCTATTTATTTTTAGTACACTACCAGTTTTTCTAATTAAACAAGATTTTTTTGTTTCTTTACTTACTATAGTTGATGTAATAACACATCGGGTAGCATTACTATCTTTAGTACGTGAGGTTGAACCTACTAATTGGTATGCATTCATTAAATTTTTACAATTTTTTCTTCGGTGTTACTCTTAGATGTTATTAGAACAAGGATATTCATTATAGGTCTATAATTAATCTTGTTCATCATTTCCAAAAATAATTGACATCTACCTGTTTCATTTAAGTCATTAAAATATGTTTTCCATATCTGATTAGCTTTTCTTCTACAAGTGCATTGAAAAATCTTATTAGTCATTAGATTTAAAATATTTTCATCAATCTCAAGTAAAAGTTTGGGTGTTTTCCACAAAATTTTAATCGATGATTTTAATGGAAATGATTGTTCAATATCATATAAACATTGTTCATTTTCTATTTTTTGTTCATCTTCATAATTTGGTAAAGAGTGTTTGTTTTCAATACGTTGGTCATTTGGTGTAACATCTATGTTTACATGTGGCATTGCATCATCATTCATTGAATATTCATTATTTATTGATTCAATTGGTGTTTTAGGATATCTTGCACCATCAATTTCATTTGGAAGAGATGACATACCTTCTTCTCCATATGTTGAATTCTTTTCTTCACGAATTTTTTGTACTCACTCCCTTGTTTTATTTTTTTAATCTTATTTCTTGGCTTTGTAGGATGACATAATGACTTTAGAATCATCTTCAATCTCTCGTAAATTTGTATTCAATTTATTTTTGCAATTCCATTTTACATCCATTCCCTTTGTTTTTCTAATTGCTCGAGTGATTGCTTTCATGGTTTCCTCCCCATAATTCTCAAATATCTTTATCACCACAAGACAATTGACAAAAAAATGTTATTGAGTGTTAGGAATATAAAAAACAATATGTAAACACACTCATATGTCAAAGAATGCTTAAATAATTCACAAGACAATCTCTATGTAAGACAAAATGATCAAAATTGACAATAGGAATCCAAAAGTGTAGGAATTTACAACAGGTTTTAGACAACCGGTGACCAATGGGACCAAACATGCAAATTCCTTTTGTTTTATGTATGTTTAGATTTTAGTTAAGAACATAACACAAGAGCGTTATAACGCACTCATGTGACACTTTACGTGGATTTGAAAATTTTGATCCAAAGGATTGGATTTTCCTTCGATCTCCCACCCTAAGCTTTGGACTATGCAATCCATCAATGGATTCATGTTTTGTAAGAAAACATCAAAATCTCATGTACACCCCGATAGTAAATGAATTATAACGTAATATTCTAAAAACCATTATACTACGACGTCAAGCTCAGTTTTATCTTGGTGATGATATGATTCTTTCTAAAATCCAATTAGTTTAAGGATTTCATCCTTAATTTCTTTTACTAGTGCCTTCTTTTCTTGTCAAAATGTATGCATATGTTTTTGTACACAATTTATGATTTTTTCAACAAATTCTAAAAAAAAAACCTCTCTTTGAAACTCCATTCTACACACACTAAAAAAACAAAAAAAATGACTTTTTTCTCAAATTTATGGGGGTGTACACACAAATTTTCATTTTCAGGATGTGTGCACTTTGAAAATTAATAAAAATTATATATTCATCCAAAAATTATGAAAAATTAGTGGGACCTTGTACATGGTTTTATCTAACTTTCTACTAAAGGGATTTTAAAAATAAATTATATAACTCAAAAAATGGGGGGCACACACACAATAGGTTCTTATATTTTTGACACAAAATAGACATACTTTGTGTTTGCACCACATTTGACCCTCTTAATCTCCACCATTTAAAAAAATAGTATTTTAGAAACTAGATTCTGAGATCTACCATACTTATTCTTATCACTTTGTCAAATTTTGAGCATATGCATGCATAATTATTAGATGAATTTTAGGTTTTACAAATTTCGGGAAAAATGTGTCCCTTTTTCACCCATGTTTGGCCCCCTATTTCCATGCACTTACCAAGAAATAGGGAGACAAAAAGTCTTGAGTCAGCCAATAACACGACTATTGGTCATTCTCTAGTAGAATCTTATGGAAAGACAAGGATGCATATAATATTATAAAATAATTAATTGTAAAGTTTTGGAATGATAACCAAAGGTGTCACCGAATAGAAGAGATACAATAAAAAGAAGAATAGGTTTTCGTAATCATGAAGCACATGCAAAAAAATTCTTGGATATGACTCAAACACAATTATTCTCTGAGTTTAAGATTGAAAATCTAGAAATTAATATTAGCCAAATATTTTTTGAAATGAATAAACCCTTTTATATGAAAATCAATCACTCACGTACCACTTGTTTCTCTCGAAATCATGTTGAATTTGTAATGCATTATGATATTTTTTGTCAAGAATGTTTTTTTTTACATACTAACATCATGTTACAAGAGTGGATTAAATTTCCCACCAAAATTTGTAATGGAATTTATTCCTATGATATTTTTTGACAGGTCAATTTGTCAATTTTTTATAACAAAACATGTTTGGATGGAACGTGCAACATATGTGGTGGATTTCTGAAATTGAAAAGATGTATCCATGAGGAGAGTACATATTCAATAGGAAATAATTAGTTCGTTTCAAAAAATATAAATCTGTGGCATATTAATTAAAAGATGGAAAAGAATCTAAGAGTTGTGAGCTTGCTACAGAACAATTACCTATATCATAATATATGGTCAAATTCAAAGAGGAAATTTTTTATGAGTATGTAAGACACACACATAGAGCTCGATGGTTGGATGAAAAATTCGAGTTAAGAAAGGACAAATTCCCACTTGGTACTTTTTTTTAGTAGTTGACTTTGCAGATAATTACTCATTACAGCTACAAATGGAGGTTCAGTCACAATATTATAACTCAGTGCATGTTGTTATTTTTTAGCATATAACATTCCTGCACTCTTTGGAAGCACTAAGAAAGATCAAAAATATTAAGAGAGTATCATTTATACATCATTGATAATCGAACACATTCTATAGAATATGTCCAAGGGTGTTTCAGTTATTTTATGTGAACTGAATGAAAGGAACATTGTTTTGATCAACATTACATTTGGTCGATAAGCGCACATCGAGAATTAAAGAATTTACATAGGTTTTATTGGCTAAATAGGATGCACATAACAATAGGTGTATAACATATCTATATTTTTACTAAGTCATGACATGGGAAAAGAGAGCATGATGGTGCATGAGAAGTTGTGAAAATATCACTTTCAAGAGAATAATTAAAGTTCAAAGATGGTGTAAAAAGCATTTTTGATTGGTGTATCAAGAACATGGGCCGTGAATCTCAATATATTTCAACAGTTCATAAATATTTCAGGTTGTTTGAAGAAAACATTTGGAAAATTATGAAGTTTGTATGACGATTACAAGATCAAGTGATGTGCACTCATTCTATAGTTCATGTATGTATGCTAAAATAGCTAAGCTAATTAAATGAAACTAACACCTAGTAGTTCCAAATAGCAAAGTTAATCTACCATTAACATCATGATAAGAGCTTAAAGGAAATAACTATTCTAATGCATAAACATGAATGAACATCTAATGCTAAACCATTCCTACTCTTGTAAATGTATGATTGCTATCAAATTATGAACCTATTTAGATCATAAGAAATCAATTTGTGTGTTGTCTCTAGATGAGGAAAGGATCTCACTAAAATGGCTACAAAGCCATGTTTAGATCTTCCTTTACTACTCAAATATGAGAGAATGGATGTAAAGATGAAGTAGTTATTCCAACAATGGAGAAGGATCTTATCATATGCCTATAGATTTCACTAGCAAAAGTGTGGTGTGTGTGAAAGAAGGTAGGAGGGTCCTTTATATAGCTTTCCAATTTGGGAGAATCTTGCAAACTAGTGCATGTGGGATAAAGGACAAAGGATAAAATTCATTAGAAGAATTAACAAGTGATTAGAAAATCATACGAGTTGGAGATGATTTAATTAATCAACTAGGATTAATTAATAGGCTAGGATAAGCTTAAAAACTATTAGAAGTGATTTAGAGGGAAATAGGTAGGATTAGAATGGTTTAAAAGGGGGATTTAACCAATAAGAGGGTTTATTGATTATATACAAGGTTAAAAAGGCTTAATTTAATTAACTAATAATAGTTACTTACTCAATTGGAAGAGGATTATAACTAACAAAGTGTCATTAATTGGCATCCTGGAGTGGGGTAAATATTAGTTAATTAACAAAGTGTCATTAATTGATCAAAATAGAGGGAAATGTTATGTAATTAGTAGGAAATCACTAATTATAACAGAAATTATGGGAAAGAGGGTAATTAGTATAATTTTAGTATTAAAACTACATAGGCAGATTTTAGGTGTCTACATTTTCCCCTCTTTCGGGTGGTGTCAATGACATCACTTCAAAGATAGTAGACAATTATAAAAAATTAAATTTGGAATGGAATGGAAGAAAAATTAGTAGAATGAAGGATGCCCCCTTGAGTGTCGACGGGTGATGAAAGAGGTTGATCAACGATTGGAAAGAAGAATATGAAAGAAAATTCAACACATACGGTAGGTGAGTGTGCATTGTGAACAATTAGGAAAGAAAAGCTGGTGTTTTGATAGATAGAAGAAACAAGGGGGGAGGGGGGATAAAAATAATCCCCATTTTCCCAAGTGGTTTTAAAGAAAATTGGTATTGAAGAAAATGATAATGAAGAAGAATGAAGATGAAGAGAATGGAAATAGCTTTCATCTAGCTTAGCTTAAGAGCAACTTTTTTCATCATTTTTCTTTATGATCTACATCATCGGATCTTTATTATAATATAAGCATACAACAAAAGTGTAAAATAACATGAAAATCCATAATACTAACATTTTTTCATTACTAAAACACTAACTCCAAGAAGTGTACATAATGTAATGCAAAGACAAGAATATAAACAAGCTAACCTAACGGGAAAATAAGTATAGACACACATACTCAAACAAACAACATTCAAGGCAATTACACCAAATTTTTGTTATCGAGCTTCAGTTCCCAACTATTCAAGTTAATGACAAGGGTTAAAAATGACACCCCAAGAAAGGATACATGTGAGGCGAATATACAAATGACACCAGGGTCCTATGAAAAATAAATTTTGCTCTATGAAACTATACCAAGCAACTCATTAAGCAAGGGAGTACAGACATAACAAGAAACCCAACTTTTGTTAATGGAGGTGGATTAAAATGAACCACTAGCCATTTGTGAGAACAATTGAGGACCAAATAAATATGTTTTGTAGGACAAATTTTGATGTTTGAGGATGATGCGTCCGATAAATTCTTGACTACATTCATTCTTCTTACTAATTTTTGATTTTTTTCAAATTCTATAATTTTTTCGGATTTTTTTAATTTGTATCAATTGTTTTGGATTTTTTTATTTTTACCATTTTTTTATTATTTTTAGATTTTTCAAAATTTTGGGAAGAATATGATGTAGAAGAATGATGATGTTGTGATACATCATCAAAAATCACTTTGGGAAGAAAAAATATGTCCGTGTAGAGGAAAAGGTCATGAAGCAAAACTATGCTCGAGTGTAGCGATACTTGAGTAGGAAAATGGTCATTTAAAAAAATAATCATCACGATAAAATGTTAGCACATGGCGAGAAGAATATAAAAGAATCATGTTATTTAACTAGCTCTTAGAGAGAGATGGCTAAAATAAATAACACATTAGGAGAGATAAAATCCATCGCGACCAATTATTGTTATTAGAACCTTTTGAGATTTGGTGAGATTTTTATCGGCCTTAGAGAGATATTTCTCAAGTTCAGAACCATAAACAGTGTGTTGATCGAGTTTAAGAGTACAAGAGACCTCGGACCGTGGATGGTCCACTGGTACATAAAACAAAAAATGTAATTATTGAGTGCATTTATTACTAGTTTTTTTCGAGTGAAATTTGTGGGCTCCACTATCGTAAGCCTTTGGACATGCTAGCATCAAGATCATGTGCTAGCACAAAGGTCACATTCTAGCATGAAAACTAGGGCATTAGTATAGAACTAGATAATAAGTTAGGCCGGGATGGCACTAGTGTAAACCGAGTGACTTAGTGTAGAAATTTACATGCTAGAGCAATCTTGTCTTATTGTAAAAATGAGAGAGTTAGCATTAAAATGCATGTGCTAGTGTAGGCTGTAAATTATGAACAACATGAAGCCTAGTATATTTATTGATATTCAATCAAATCAAGTACATAGGTGAGGGTTGTAATATTTATAGATATTGGAAAGCCATGTGTAGACAAACGAGATGTTGCAACAATGCAACAATAAACATACCCGTGCACATATAATTACAAATATATGGTTTTAACCATAAAATAATAAAAAAACCCAAATTATGATACAGAACACTCTTCCCAATTACAAACAAAATAATGTTTATAACCATACCAAAAACTAAACTACCTTAGTAAATATAAAATAACTAAGGTAAAAGTAACTATAATGAAAAAATACTATGTTTACCCTAACATTCCCCCTTAATTTTTCATTGCCTCAAGTGATGCATATAGGAACTCTTAGAATAACTTGAACTTGTCACATGCAAGTGACTTTGTGAGGATATCTACTCATTGTTCAACTGTTGGAAAAAATTGAAGTTGTATGTTGTGTTTCAAGACATGCTCGCATATGAAATGAACCTGTACCTCAATGTGTTTTGTTCTCTTGTGAAACATTATATTGCAAAAAAGTTTGAGAACACCTTCATTGTCTACATACATGGTGGTAGGTTTTTCCTTTAGTATTCCAAGTCCTTCCAGTATGGGACATAGCCATATTGCTTCGGAGACAGCTTCTCCTACAGCATGATATTTGGATTCGTAGAAGAGCGAGAAACAAAGAATTGTTTCTTGCTTCCCCATGATATCGGTCCAGATCCCAAAAAGAATACAAATCCAAAAGTGGATTTCATGTCATCAATGTTACCTGCATGATCTAAATCCAAATATCCAGTCAAGAAGAATTGATCATTCTTCTTGTATTCTAGACCAAGATCCATTGTACCCTTGAGATATCTCAAGATCTACCTTGCGACCTTCTAAGGACAAAGTCTAGGTTCCTTCATGAACCTAGAAATATAGCTCACTTCAAAGCTAATATATATTCTAGTTTAAGTGAGGTAAATGAGACTCCCAATAAACTTCTGATAGAGATTTGCATCTACCTCATGAGATGAATTTGAATAAGAAAGTTGAATTCTCATCTTCATGGGTGTAGTAATACGTGTGCAATTCATCATCCTAAAATTATTGAGCGTTGTCTTTGTATAATTCAACTAAGAAAAAAATATTTGATTCTCCTTTTTCCATACTTCTAATCCAAGAAAATAGTGCATTAGCTTTCGAGATCTCTTATGTCGAATGATTGATTAATTTCTTTTTTTGTTGCATCAATCATCTTCACTCGAACCACTAGAGATGACTAGATCATCAACATATACAAAAAAAATCACAATCTCCCCTTTATTTTTCAGGTAGAGATTAGGATCATATGGATTTTTGGTGAATCCGTGTTGTATGAGATGCTCATCTATTTTGATGTACCAAGCACTGGGGTTCTGTTTAAGGCCATAAAAATATTTCTTGAGTCCGTATACCTTTGTTTCTTCTCCAGGTAAAAATAATCATCAAGTTGAGTCATATAGACTTCCTCTTGTAGATATTCTTTTAGAAAGGGAATTTTATGACCATCGATGGACTTTCCAACCAAATTATGTAGATAGAGAAAAGATCATCCTGATCATTTTGATCTTATTTTTGGGAGTAAATGTCTCCTCATATTCAATGCCTTCCTTTTGTGTGTACCCCTTTGTTACCAATCATGCTTTACACTTTTCTATGGTCCCATTTGTTTTGTACTTTGTTTTGAATATCCATTTTCAACCAATGGGTTTCTTCCTAGTTGAAGACCTATAAACTACCAAGTGTTGTATTTCTTCACTAATGATATTTAGGATCCATGGCATCTTTCCATGATTTTGGCTGTAGGGTTTCGTGGACTGTAGAGGGCTCAACATATTCAAAATGTCTACTTATTAAAGAAAATTTTACTTCTTCACGTGCTTTAGGGAGATTTCATGGTCTAGTGGTGGATGTATCTCATAAACAATCCAATTTTGCATCTTGTATCATATTAGTATACCACTTGGGCATATGTTGAACTACTCCCATGGGTCATGGTTCTATTTGATCATCACCATCATCCCCATTATCATTGTCATCATCTGAGGGAACATCAGCTTTTGTTTTCACAAGAGGTGAAATATCTTCATCGGTGAGTCGGAGGAGGATTGTCAACTTCCTTCTTCTCAAATAACTCAACATCTCTACTGGTGTAGAATTTTCCGATCCTTGGATTCATCAATCTATACCCAAGAGTCTCTTCACTACAACCAATGAAGATGAGTTTTTGTGACTTCATATCTAATTTCTTTATGTTCTTCTTGGGTATGTGCATGCTTTCTTTGCACCCAAATACTCTGAGGTGTGAAATAGATGGTTTTCTCGTTGACTCTGCTTTATGTGGTGTCACCCCATCAAGAAAACATGTGGGCACTCTGTTCAATATATATACGATTGTATATTTTGCTTCTTCCCATAATTTCCTCACTTGTCGAGGATCATCGATCATGCAACACACCATTTCCATGATATTGTAGTTTATTCTCTCAACAACACCATTCTGCTACAATGTGTGTGAAGGAGGAATTTGTCGACGAATCTCATGAGCTTTAGGTAGGATTCAAACTCATTACTAGTTAATTCCCCCCTTAACCTGAGTAGAGAGATCTAATATGCCAACCAGTCTCGTTCTCTACAACCACTTTGAACTTTTTGAAGTTCTCAAAAGCTTCACTTTTCTTACAAAGAGAATATATCCACATTTTCATTGAATAGTCATTAACAGAAAGCATGAAGTATTGAAATATAGAATGACTCAGTTGCATCACACCTTTGTGAATATGGGTATGAATCATATCAAGCTTACCATGAGCTCAATAAGTACTCTTCTGGAATGAATCTTTGTGTTGTTTTCCTATTAGGAAGTTAGGACACTTATCTGTATCCTTCTGGAGAGATGGAAAGCCTCTCACCATGTTGTACCGGTGAAGTGTTTCGAGATAATTGAAACTAATGTGACCAATTTTCCGATGCCATAATTATGCAAAGGTAGAATTCTTAGCCACTAGCACTTGATCATCTATGTGGAAAAAATCAAGATGGAACATATGTCCCACATTGGAGGCTTTTGTAACAATTTTTGAGCCTCTTGATTTTTCTTGAATCAAACACACTTTCTTACTGAGAATGACTATCAAAGTCAATCTTTAGATTGTGATCTAGAAGTGACTCACAGATGATAGATTTTTGTTGACCCAAGGACATATAGTATATCAGAATAGTCTACAATAGCATGAACCAATAGGTATAGAAATGTTCTCAATCCCTCGTATTGTGTATGCAGAATCATCACCTAACGAAACATAGTTTTTCGAAGGCATGTCCCTTATTGTGGTAAACCAAAGATTCGTGCTCAGTCATGTGTTTAGTGGCACCTAAATCAACATAACAAATATCACTAGAAGACATGGATGGTTCACTAGAACGAGCAAAGTGTACAAGAAGTCCTCATGTTGAGTGTTCTTCTTACTTAGCTATATTTCCTTGCTTGATGGAGTTTTGTTTTCCAGTTCCCCTTCTTCTACCCTCGATTGTAGTGTGAATGTCCCTTATGAGATTGTTGATCCTAAGGTCCGAGAATGACTCAAGGAACCTTTCTTGTAGTTATTGTACCAATAATATTTTATATCGTATGCTCATTACGAGATAGGAAATTTATTATTATTCTATTTCTCCCCATCTTGATTGATGCTATTTTTGGGACTTTTAAGAGGAATGAAATTTTTCTTTTCGTTTTCCTTTTCCTTTTTGATGAGAAGATAGTGCATTCTCCTCTTCATCAACTTATTTTTACATTACTTTTTCTTATTGCGGTAGATTCACCAAAGATGCCAAAGCTAACTATCTGATCTGATAACTTGAGTGTTGCTACAAAAATGTGGTATGGAGGGAGTTTTCTCAGAACAATGGGAATGAGAGATTCATTAGTGACCTCCTCTCCCAGGGCTAGAAGTGAATCCCTCAATTCTGTAACTCTTCTAAAAAAATCTTCAATTTTCTCATTTTGTTTGAATTTCCATGTGTGTAATGGCGGCTCTGAAAATTCAATATTTTATTTTTGTTCTTGACCTCATACAATATAATTAACTTATCCAACGCTTATTTAGTTGTTTTGGCATCTCAAATGTGGGGTTGCACGTCATCGAACAAAGTGCAAACAAGATTATCACTTAGCCTTCGATTAGATCTATCAAACTATTGTTGGGTTGCATCAATTTCTTATCTAGTTATAGAACCATCCACAATATTTCAAATTTATTTAAACTCAAGATATGTTCGTTATTTTTTTCTTCCATGCAACATAGTTATTTCCTCTTAGAAGTTGAGAATATAGAAGAAAGAAATTGGGGGCATTGGTGCCCATTTTTCAAAATCAACTGACAACGGGTAAGGCTCTTATCACTCCATCCATAAGGTCTCCCAATCTATATACCATCAATCCAATATATCAAACCTTTCTATATACGCACCCTTCGATATACCCTTCGATACGTAGAAGAACCTCACCCTTTCCATATACTTGGAAGTATGTGAAAAAGGCATTAACGTATGTGAAATAATCTGATATGTGGTACCAAGATAGTACTGAAAGGTGTCTATGCAATTATTGACACCAACTAAAAAAAATATCTTGATATGTGAGCATAACTTCGTTATATACTCTGATAATTTTAATGTCTAGATTTAAGTCATGTAGTCATTCACATACAGATGGAAGGGATCAAAGTGTGTGTATTGTGTCCTTATTACTCCCCATTGATTTATAGGGATGATGCCCAAACAACATTGTTGCAGCTATATTAGGTGTTAAGTGCAGTAGTAGTCATGAAAAATTTACCCATAAGCACTTCCCAAAGGCATTGTATATACCAAACACCTGAAAAGAGATCCAACAATTTCGTGATTGTTACAGAACCAAAATTTTCACTAATTTTGTTTATAATGCTTTTCAATTTTTAGCGATTACATAAAGTTTACAGTTGAATATGGGAACCTACAAATTAGTATAGTTAACTAAAATATACAATTACAGCCAAAATGTTGAAAAAAATTTAATGGGAGGATTTTTTTGTTTTATGATGCCTTGGTGGCCTCTAGAGCTCAATATGTCTCTTAGAGCTAAAAACCCACAAAAAATAGTTGAAAATGTAGTTTTATCTTCCCCTCTTATGGAAAAATATACTTAGAATGAAAATATAAGTGATGTGGGAGAAAAATGATATTCACCCAAGATTAGGGTTTTCTCCTCTATTTTTAGTGGTTGGTTTAGCAGGAGTTAAGGGCTTTAGTAGAGTTTTTGCCACTAATTTTGGCGGTCTATGCTCAAGATCTTTGCCAAATTTCAAAATATTTTAAAACAAAGGTTTATTAGAGGGTCAAACCTAATGCCTACCTTTTGTAGGATCCTTAAGGCTTTCAGGCTAGTCATGTGAGTGTTCAATGCACTTTACATGTAAAATGAAGAAAATTTTATATGAATTATTAAAAAAGGACTGACCTTTTAAATGACAATGTGTTCGAGAGGAAGTGACTCCACATGGCCACCTGAATAGGGGATGATGATTAGGTTTTCCTTCGAAGTGCTTTGCTTTGTTTATTGGGTGTAATGCAAATGTTTTCAGCTTCGCTTGATTTTTGATTTGTTTCCGTAGGGTCGTTGATCAAAGTATCCACCATTTTCATTTGATGACTGTAATGTTTTTGTTTTTTTGGGAGAATCATCACTAAACTCATGGGGACCGTGCTTTTCCCAAATGATTAGTGGCTTGGTCCTTTACAAATACATAGCTGGTTGATGTGGTCGAACCACTTGTGAATCGATCTCCCTTCCAAATACGATCCAATTTGTGTGACAAAGTGCACCCACGGGTTACACGGCTCGGTGTGTGAAATAGCTCACACGACTCGACTTTAACAAGGAAGAACTTGGCTATAACTCAAAATAGGATATTTGGTCAAATGATTGCAGGGTCTATGTTGAGTGCACGCGAGGTAGGGAACTCCGTGGTGTGCCCTCACAACTTGCCTATGGTTAGAGTGAAACTCGTGAAAGATCCATCTTTAACTCGGTCTGAAATGCAAAATAGGGGTTGATCAACTCGGTTTGAATACAATCCCCTAGCTTGGTGTAGAGCTCGTTCTACTTCAAATTTAATAGTTCTCCAAAATTGTGGAAATCCACCGAGTTGGCGGCAAGAAAGGGAGGATGGTGTGACTAAACTTGACTTGCCAATTTTAACTATAAAACCCTTATTGGAGGGGAAACATTGATTTTTTAAATTTTGAACCTGATTTCTATAAACTAGAAATGGCTCCAGAAGTAAATTTTCCTATTGCTTCCTCCACCGGTGAAAAAAAAAAATTCTTTTCTTTTACTTGGAGAATGACAAGAGGCTTTCCTATCCTACTAGGAGATGGGAATGTAGGGGTTGGGATGGAGGGAATTTAGGTGGCTCTTCTTACTCACTCAAACATTATTTCCCTCTCAGAATATCCTCAACAATCTCTAAAACTTCCTTACTTATCCACAGGTAAGATAAACCTGCTCTGGTACCAAATGTAAATTATGAACAAGGATGGAAGCCTGATATGTTTATTGATATTCAATCCAATCATGTACGAGAGGTGATGGATGAAATATTTATAGATATTAGATAGCCATGTGTATAAAAACAAGATGTTGCAACATTGCAACAAAAACACACTCGTGCACATATAATTACAAATATATGGTTTTAACCATAAAATAATAAAACAACCCAAAGTATGATACGGGAATATTGTTCCTAATTACAACCATAATAATGTTTACAACCATACCAACAACTAAACTACCTTAACAACAATAAAATAACAAAGGTAAAATTAACTATAATGAAAATTACTATGTTTACCCTAACATAGGCATGCGCTAGTGCTAAAAGGGGTACACTAGTGAGAAAAGGCTTTCGATAGTACAAAACTTGGGCCTTAGAAATATTTTAGAGGAAATTGGAAGATTTTTAGAAGAACTTAGGGATGAATAGAAGAATGTAGAAGTAATTAGAACACCTTAGGAAGATGTTATGAGAAGAGATTATGTTAATCAATTTCTTTGTGTAATCTTGCGGTGAGATTACATGATTTGGATTTGCTTGTGAGCGCATGGTCACCTTCGATCCTATAAGCATAATTTTTCATGCCGAGAGCATATTTTTCTAACTACAAAATTGGAGGCTACATGCCTCTCCTATATTGCATGGATGTCACATATTATGTTGTATCATCCCCTCGTGACTACCTTGGAAGAGAGGTTGTGGAGAAAGAGCCAGACTTTCAGATTACCGATTGGCAAGATGACCATGACTCTAGAGGATGTATATAAGATCCTCAGAGTTTTGATTTAGGGCAGCTTGGTGACATATGATGGCAATCACAGAGAGATCCTAGATTGTATTTGAGAAATGTTTCTATGATGGGACATACCCAAACAAGGTATGGCAATGCTCCTATATAGATGTTTTGAGGATCAATAGATTGCACATATACTCGTATATTTGATGGCTCTTGTTAGTGGCCACTTGCTTCCTGACAAGACTAGTAGACACTTCCCACTTTATTTGACATTATTAGTGCACATGATTATGGATGGAGAAGTTTTTTTTTTTTTGGTTCAAGTGCATACTAGCTTGCATTTATTGGTATTTTCATTTTATTGCCTACCTAGGCATGAGGATCCTAGGACCAAACACACTACTACAGATATGGGCATGGGACCATATTGTGATCAAGTGCTCATTAGCAATACTATAAGGTAGGGATCCGGATGAGCCATATTGCATGGGGGTGGAGCCAGTGAGGGTGAGGAATTTTGATCATATATGGGTGATACCGTATTTTATAGATGTTCCTTTGATGACCTACAACTCTGTATGCTTACTTGGCATCCCTACCAATTATATCAGTGGCATGATGATGGCATATAGGTCAGCATTACAGAGGTTCAAGACTTCCTTATTAGCATTCAAAGACACATTATAGACTAGCACCGTGTTGGCTGGGTACAAAGACAGTTGGGATGGATCAAGGGTATTCCTAGATATGATATGTGGTACACACACAGATAACATGAGATTTTAGATTTTGGGCCCCATATTAGACAACTGAGGGCATAAGGTAGTTATAGAAATGTCATCCCACAACTATGGTTTAGACATCCATAGGTGATAGACCCTGGGACCACACGAAATTATGGTCCTTAGAATGTGATAGTACTACCTCGACATATTATGATCCCATAGGCTATGATAGATTCAAGTATATCCATAAAAAAAGAGTTTACATGGATAGTCTCTAAGAGATAGGGCCAGATTATGACAACTTGAGGTGAGAGGCAGATTTACGTGCCCAAGGCTAGGGTCCATAGGTATAGGCACATGTATAGGTTATAGCTTGGTAGGATCCTCCACAAGTATAGATACCACCACAAGGTCCTCCCCCACAAGTAGCCTCATGCAACCAAAACCATAACCATATATAGAGATACCTTTATTACAATAGTTTTGATACAAGTTCCATTCTCACCTACTCGAGAAAAAGTCTACATATTGTAGTGGATGGGAAAGGATGGGAGGGATGGAGATCACCCTCAAGTTAGATTACATCGGGTGGGGGTTAAGGATCACCACCTAGGTCACCACAGAGATCACCATAATTATAGGGGCCTAGATTTAGTGTTATTCTAGGAGTAGGTAGGCCATCGGTGGCCACTTTATACGTACAAAGTTACATGACCATGAGGCGGGGTGATATAACATGTATTATGGTATAATCTCTATTTAGATAGTTGGAGCAGGTGACCACGAGTGGGACTAGGCCATACAAGAGAGAGAGATCATGTCATAGTTGTGAGGGAGCAGCTCATGACATAATTCCGGTAGATATAGCCCGCATTACATAAGAGCATGATGATCTTCATCACACGGTTGATACAAATTGATCCAGAGACCTAGTATATGACTTTATAGCAACATCAGGTGAGGAAACAAATTATAGGGCTCTATATCATGTTGTAGTACCAGAGGGACAAAGAGAGGTGCCATACAAATGATTGTAGGAATTCGGTCCAGATCTAGGTCACATAGGCCATATAGGTTTTTAGATTTGTATAGATTCCACCACTTAGTCAGCGATAGGCTATCCTGAGTCATAGGATGATAAACCCGGTGTTGGTGAGAGTCATCCATGACTCTTTATTTATTTACTATTTTTCATGTATGCCTCGCAATGAAGGCATAGTTTTTTCATGATATATATGTATTGTTTTTTATTATGCCTTGAGATGAAGGCACATTTTTATCCATTCCCATGATGGTGTCTATTTTGTATCTGATGTACATCGAGACACTTTTTGTATATGGACATTGACATTTTAGATGGATATATGATGATGATGGACTTTGATTATTTATCGCATTTGTTTTTATGAGATAACATGTTTAGCCCATGTTTTTATTATGGTCTATGATGAGGGGGATAAAAATAATCCCTATTGCCCCAATTTGATGATATTATATGATGTTAGCTTAGCATACATGTTTAATTTTCATTTGTATGATGATGTAGCTTAGCATTTATTGATATGTGATGATGTTTAGATGTGATGATAGATGATATGGATGATGAAATGATAACAAACTATACAAGAAAAAAAAAATAAACACAAGCAAAAGTTAACCAAATCTAATACAACAACACAACTATGTACAAGTATGTAAAATAGAACTAATCTAATGAACTTCACAACATGATTAAAGAAAAAATTAATCTAAGCAAGAAAAGAACCAATGAATCCTATAAAATCATACAACACAAAAAATCAAGCCAACAAAACTATGCACAAACAAACAACCAAGTAAATACTCCTTTATTTTTGTGGGACAGTTTTGAAACGTTTTACGTTGTTTATGTATTTTCTTAATACAATGTTATATTGTTTTTTATTTTTCTATGAAACATATTTGAATGTTTTGAGATTTTTTTAAAATTTATGTAAATTTTTGTAGGATTTTAATACTATTTTTCCAAATCTATGTCCAAGAAAACAAAGAAACATGGATACCTCCAGCGATAGATGGGAATGTACAAGCGTTAAACATCACGCATAGAGCAAGAAAGTAAAAATGCAAAAATTCTCCTAGTGTGGGATGGAAATGTACAAAGGAAAACTCTTCGCATACATGAGTAGGATCATCTAGATCAAGGCCATGAAAGATAGGCTCAAAAGTATCTCAAACACAGGTAAAAACTAGCTTAGGATAAAGCCAACGTATTCCTACATATGAGATGCTTGTGAACAACATACCCTCTGATGGCATCGAAACCCAATTTTCACCAAAGGACTTGTCCAAAGTGCCACAATTGTGTGGTTTTCACACTTGGATGGATTGATTTCTCTATTTTTTTTTCTTTTTTATATACTTTTTTATTTGATTTTCATGTTTGAAGGACCCCATGCTCAGACATAAAAGTGTTTAAGATTAGTGGTGGTCATTGGTTCCTACTGACTCATCACCATCAGGATCAACAAGTTTATATGCACATGAACCAAACTTAGTAACCAAAACATATGGTCCTAACTAATTAGGCTTAAAATTTCCTTTCTTCTCATGATCCTTTGTGGTGTTGAATTAATTTTCCTTTAAAACAAGGTCTCATATCTTAAAATGGAAAGGAATGATTTTTCGTTATATCCTCAACACACTCAATTCGATACACTTTTAGGTGATCTAGTGTATGAAGTGTTTCTCATCTAGTAGCTCTAGTTTTGTAAGTCCGCCACTATATAATCCTCCTTTTTGTCTAAATAGTCTCGTAATGATATGGACAAAGAAGGGATCTCGATCTCAAGGGATAGAATGAATTCTCGTTTTGAAAACTAGGGAATGTGAAGTAGTACCGGTAGGGGTGCAATTGGATGTTTGATAGGCTCGAAGGGCAGGATAGATTTGTAAATGCCAATTATGGCTAGTCTTGTTAACAATATTTTCAATAATATGAACAAGATTTTTATTTGATGCTTCGGCTTGTCCATTACCTTAAAGGTAATAGGAGGTTGAGTACTTTAGTTGGATTTGAAAATGTTGGCACAATTCCTTCATGGTTTTGTTCTTTAAAGACTTGTAATTTTTTAGCTACAATGGCAGAGGGAATGCCATAACGACAAATGAGGTGGTTCATAATGAACTTTGAAATCTATGCACCAGTGACATAGGTAAGAGGAAAAACCTCTACCCACTTCATGAAATACTCGGTGGTAGTGATAATAAACATGTGGTCATCATATGAAGTAGGGGTGAGCTTTCTAATGAAATTGAGTCCACACTTTGAAAAAGGCCATGATATTGTGATTGGTTGTAAAGCATTTACTGGGGCATGTACCAGGTTACCGTAATTTTAGCACAACAATTATTTCTTAACATACTACCAACAATTAGTTTCCATGGTAGGCCAATAATAGCCTAATCTTAACAATTTTTTAGCTAGAACCATTTTGTTTGTATGATCCTTGTAGATGCCTTCATGCACCTCCTTAACTACTAACATAGTTTCATCTAGATTAAGTAAACATAATAGATTCTTTTCATAGCTTCTATGATAGAGGGTACCCCCAAATAGGGTGTAGTGGGATACACATTGGATAAGGATTCTTTTATCAGAATGGGAAATGTCCAAAAGGAAGGTTCTATCATGAAGGTAATTATAAATGTCATTATACTAAGGGGATAAGGGACCAACAATTTCACATACCAAACAAGACTCTGGCATGTCATATGCTGGTGTCATTAAATTCTCTACAAAAAAGGCATGTCATTGTTTCCTTGTGGGATGCATAGTAAATATCCATTGTAGTCACAACATCATTGCATGATTCTATACCCTAGGTATATGTGGGAATGTGATCTTTAAAAATAATTATTTTAAAGTATCAAAAAGTTTCTTATAAGGAATGAGCTTCTCATCCTTAACTTTTTACTCATCATTTACTTGTTTGATGATTAACATATAATCACCAATTACATTGACCTACCTAATATCCCAGTGTATAGATATTTTCAACTATGCAATGAGATCTTCATATTTCATTATATTATTTGTACATGGAAAACCAAGCCTAAGAACTTGTGGAATCAAATCTCGTGCTCATGAACCATGGAAAGTAAAGGATCCATAAAAATATATATTCCATGTAATGGAATACTCAAGATGCATCGTAGAAGTGTTGTGAAGTTCCAGAATCAATGGTTTAGTTATGACAAAGGGGCTTCAACTAGTTGATCTGCCAGTACCTACCCTTTGACTAATTTTTGATTGACGTACTCAATATCAAACTCACTAAGTAAGATGATCCAATTATCCATCCTTCTTATAAGTGCATGTTTAGATAATAAGTACTTCAGTGGGTCAACTCTAGAAATGAGCTTGGTCTTATTATTTAGCAAATAATGATGAAGTTTTGAAAAAAAAAAAATGATGGCCAAGTAATCCTTTTCAATCTGTGGATATTTGAGCTCGTAAGCGATCAATGTATGACTAAGGTAATAGATGACATTTTATTTCTAATTTATATCATACTGAGCCAAAATCATGCCAATTTCAAATTGAGTGGAAGAAATGTACAACATCAATGGTTTTCTTGAAGTAGGTGGCATGAAAATAGGGGCTTATAAAAATATTATTTGAGAAAAGAAAATGCTTACTATTAATTTGAGCCCTAATGAAAATCAACATCTTTCTTAAGAAGATGTGTGAATGAATGACACTTGTCTACAAGTTGGGAGATAAATATTTTGATAGCTTGGATCTTCCCCTATAAATTATGCAGTTGTTTGATGTTCTTAGGAGGATGCATTTATGTTATAGATGAGTCCTTTTGAGTTCCACCTCAATTCCTCTTCATGAAACAATAAACCCTAACAATTTTCTAGATAACACACCAAAAACACACTTCTTTGGGTTAAGTTTGAACTTGTAGTCTCTAAGAAGCTAAAAGATACATCGTAGGATCGTTGGATGGTCCCTGCATAATCCTATATTTTCCCAAGATGTCATCCACATAATCTTTCATTATATCATTTATCATATCATGAAATATTACAGTCATAGCCCTTTGATAGGTTGCACTTACATTCTTGAGGCCAAAGGGCATGACTTGATAACAAAATGTTCCCCAAGGGGTAGTAAAAGTTGTCTTGTGTTGATATTCCTTTGTAATTTTAATCTGATTATATCTTAAAAATCCATCCATGAGGGATATCATTTCATAACCAGCAATTAAATAGACAATCATGTCGATGCTAAGAAGAGGAAAATCATCCTCAGGACACACTTTATTAATATCTCTAAAATTTGTACAGATCATATTACCAATGGATTTATTTTGTATAATTACTATATTAGAAATCCACTCTGAGTAATCAATAGGCATGATGAATCCTACAACAAATAAATTTTCCAGTTCTTCTTTTACTAATAGGGTCACACAAGGATGCATATTTCTAAGCTTTTACTTGATGGGATTTTCTTCTTTCCGCACAACCAAGTTATGCACTACTAGTGAGGGATCTAGCCTTGATATGTCCAATAGGACTAAGAAAATATATCTGAAAATTCATATAGAAGAATGAAAAAGGTCTTCTTCTCTTGTGCTAAGAGTGATGCTCCTAACTTAACCATTCTAAGTTGTTCCTCCGTTCTAATGTTCACATCTATGGTCTCTTCCACTAGTAATTTGTATTCTTCCTCCATATGCATAGGATCGGGGGATCTTCGAGATCTTCAAATACGGGTGTCTAAATGAGATTTTCACCCTTAGACTAGCAATTTTCTATGTCCAATGATTTTTCCATTTGTTTTTTTGTTAGTGCTTCAAAGATGTTTTCACCGTGGGACTTGGACTTTTTATTTTTACAAGGCTTCTTTAAGGATATCTTGTCCTCATTTTTCTTTTTATTTTCATGACCACGTAACTCAACCTAATCCCTAAAGTACACATAGGCATCAAGGTTGATGGAGAAACCCTTCTCGTGGTCACCCACTAGAATGTTATCACGAAGACCCATAAACTCACCAATTGCTTCATCATTTTCAAATAATTCAATCGACACGTGTTGTTGTTAGTCCCCTGTTTACTAGGAAGGGGTGGACAAGATTCAATTCAAGGATGATATGTGATATAGTTAAGATAGTCATGTTAGAAAAAGGTTTATGGAGGTAAGTTCTTCATAAAAATACACCGAGAATCTGTTTTGCTTTCATAATCAGTTGAACTATCGTCTTGTTCAAAAGATGTGGCATCTACCTCTAGAGGATTGGACCCATATGGTCGACACCAATACCGTACTTACAAACCTTGTGATGGGGAGTTAGAAGAGGCTCTCACACATTTTTTCATTGGTGCCACAGCCACATCCTTAATATCCCATGGCGGACATCATTTTATTGGGGTTAGAATATTCGGGTAATTGATAACATGACACCATTTCATCAGTAACAAGCGGTATCATAGAGATTTCAAGAAAATTTTCATCTTCCAACAGCCACCCAGAGTGAAATTATTGATGTTACAATTCTCCCATGATTGGTAATACTTGTAGTGAGCCCTACCACATTCTTTGGGTGAGAGGAGGTCTAACATTAAGAATGCCTATTAGAGGTTATACTCTATAGGTGGTTGGAAGAACCTTCATCTCCCACGCAGAAAAGGGAGATATAGAAGTTGAATCACCTTCATCATTAGAGCTCAAGGTATTTGGATCAACACATTAGGTGAGATCCTTTGATTGAACTCGAACGACCATTTCTCGAAGGAAATTTTAATGTGGTGAGAAAATAACGACGACAATTCTCTACAATAGGAAAAAGTTTTGGATCCCCATGAATGATATTAGTCTATCCTTCATGGTATACCTTTAGACACTGATGGTACGTGGAAGGCATGGCCTGAATGGCATGAATCCATGGTCGAATGAGGAGCATGTTGTAAGGAAGTTCCAATTCCAAAACATGGAACTTGGTGTCATGAGTATTAGGCCTCACTTCCGTAGGAAAAGAAACCATACCAGCGACTTCGCTCTTCGTTATCATAGGCCTTGATAGTGATCACCTTAGGTTCTAGATCAACATCAGTGTGGCCCAGTTGTTGAACAAGTTTTAGAGCACAAATATTTAGGTCTGATCTGCCATCCACAAGAACCCTTTTTTATCTTCTTAAGATTGATAATGAATTTAATATGTATATTATGCATAGGATCCTCTTCAGGAATATCTTGATGGATAAAGTGTATGATCTCAGTAGGAGAAATTTGCATGACCAAGGCTTAGAAGCGCATAATATTAATATCAACTGACACTTTTGACTCATGTAGCATTTTACAAAGGATGTATTTGTGAACATTAGATATTTTGAGAATATCTAAGATGTAAATATTCTCAAGTTATTCTAAAACATCATAATGACTATCTAGAGGAGTAAATAGAGGAGGCGGGATAATGAGGCGAGCACATCACATTGCCATGACACACTCTCTCACTTTAATCTTAATAGTGTGATATGTTGAATAAGTGGGTTTAAAAAACCAATTAGAGAATCACAAAGATTATTGGTTTTGTAAACATAGTTGGTACTCTTGTTCTAGGAAGACCGGCCTTAATCCAACATTTTCTCCCTTTATTATGCTTAGGGAAAGGTTCCTTGTAAATTAAAAATTTCTAATTGGAGTACTTGTTAGGTCATGGGGAATCCATTTCTACCTCTCTGCTATCGATTATATCTTGTATGAAATGCTTTAATTTAAGACATTTATCACTATTGTGACCCCTAACACTATGAAACACATAGTATTCATTTTCTTAGAACCATGTTGGTTTTGACACATCATCTCCGTAAGGTATAGTGTTTGGAAATTTAACCATGTTCACTATGTCTAGTTATTTTAATATAGACGACAAAGAATCCATTAGAGGGTGAACATGCGATTCTTAAATTAAGGTGCACCAGTTCCTTTCGTAAGTTTCAAAGGAGGACAATTTTAAACTTCTTACACATGTTTAGAATCAATTATGCCATCACCTGCAATTTTTTATTCTTGTTTTGAAAGAACTTTGGTTTATTTGTAGGCTTTTATTCATGGTTATCTCTTAAAAAGGGTTTTAAGGTCCCTTTGGATAA
The DNA here is from genome assembly GCA_018340775.1 of Taxus wallichiana var. yunnanensis. Classification (NCBI taxonomy): domain Eukaryota; kingdom Viridiplantae; phylum Streptophyta; class Pinopsida; order Cupressales; family Taxaceae; genus Taxus; species Taxus wallichiana. The sequence continues at coordinate 222,752,256 of CM031235.1, forward strand.
CAATGCTTTCTCGATTTGGCTACATTTTTCTATAAATTCCTCAAAAATTTTACCATAATGCATTTGTAAGTATAAATCAATCTCAGGGTGTAGATTCGGCACAAAAATTCTAACCAGTTGTTTCTCTGGTATGGAGCAAGGGAAGTGACTTGTTAACCCTAACTATCTTTGTAAGAAACTAGCCAAGTTTTCATTATTCATTGTTTTGTTTTGCATAAATCTATCATGGTGATGTCATTTTCCATATTGATGGAAAAGTGACATATAAAGTTTTCTGCTAATTCTAGCCATGTAAAGATTGACCCTTTAGGTAAGTGTAAGAACCATTCGAACGCTTGCCCCCTAGACTCTCTTTAAAGAGGTGAATGAGATAATTATCACTATATGTGACCTCTTTACATGCCATAAATAATTCTTTGACATGGTCCCATGGATCAAATTTACCTTTTTACTTATCAAATTTTTGACAGTCAAAGTGACGAAGAAAAGGTGTTCGCAACATAACTCTATCAAACGGGTATGGGCATAGCTCTTCAAATTTATACTTCTTGTTATTTCCCACATTTCCTTATTACAAAGAAGTGATGAGGTTCTTCATAGATAACCATTCCTAGTTGAATATTTAACCATGCATAGGTGAAGAAGAAATATATACACGAGTTAATTATAGATGCTTCACTGGCCTTTATTATTTGTGTATAATTCATGATACACCTCTTTTTGTTTTTCTTAACATAGAGTTTTGGTGTAAAACTCATGATACGAAGCTCTAGATTTATCTTGTTGTGGAGTCTTTGTGGGATATTTTTTGACATGTGAAGTTAAAATCTCCAATTGATGAGTAAGAGCTTGTATTTTTTATTTTATTGTACCCTCTCAGTTTTGTGCCTCTTCGTGAGTCTCATGAGGAGGGGTTTGTTCATTATGGTAATGTTATTCATCCTCATAGTGAATTCTAATAGTTGGGATGTGATAACTTCCATTATTTTGAGAAGGAATTTCTTCCTCATTCTATTGGACAAAAGTACAAGCATATCCTGGGTTTAGGATTTCATCAATATTGTAAAAGGGTTTATCTACTTCTTCCTCTCCATGAACCATGTTTCGAGGAGAGTAGGATAAAACTTAGGTTAGCCCCTAATTCTATGACATGCATAAGGAATTCATTATTATTTTGAAATAGGAAGGTATCCATGTGGTTAGGAGCAAACTGAAATTTATTCTGAAGAGAGTTCCCCTTGTCACCACTATGGTAAATCATGTTGTTATCTTCAAAAATAGGGTTTAACTTGTCATTAAAAAAGGTTTGACCCTAATCTTTGATGCCCCATCCTTGTGATAGGAGGAATAATGGGAAAGGTTTTACTAAGGTTGATTAAAATGGACCCTAGGAAAAACAAAGCAAGCAGTGTGATGACGTCAAATAATCACAAAGAATTTCAAGGAATATCAAATAAATAATGGCAAAGAATCCAAAGAATCAAGGTACAACAAACCAAGGAATCAAAAAGGAAACTAAATTATACAATGAATAACACCAAGGATAAACAAGCAAGTTCTAAACAATAATCCAATCACAAAAGTAACTACTCCCTACATCTCAAATGTGGTTTGGTTTAAAAATAACAACACAACGTCAATACTTAAATCAAGTTTTGGATAAAAAATACTTAAGTATCAAAATGATGTTGAAGTGACTCCAAAACAAGGTATACTCAAACTTTTTTAAACACAAACAAAGTTTGAGTCTTGAAAATAGAGGCTACAAATGTGGGCGTAACAATACAACTTGGATATATTAATCAAACCTTTAGGAAAATCAAGATATTAGTATCAAAGTGGTATTTCAATAATGAAAATAATGTAACAAAGAAACTTTACAGAATTCAAGGAAATATTTTGATAGAAACAAGGTCTAGGTATAACAAGAAGTTGATAACATGCGAGTAGTGTAACAATACAATCTAGAGACTTAGATCAAGTTTTTACAAATAAAACAAGATGTAAGTATCAAAATTGTATTGAGATGATGCAAGCAACGTAACAACTCAAGAGGAAATCAGTTATGAGACACCTTAGCTACAATGAGATAGTCTTGACATGGGTATCAAGACAAAGGTTTACCAAAATATGAATACATACCAACACACTTTCAACACTTACTATCGCATTCAAAATAAGGAAGGATGTAAGCGGGTGTAAAAGTGGTGGAAACTATTTTGGAAAACACCTCTTAAGTATGTTTTCTTTTTTTCCAAAAAGGGAAACAAGAGAATAAAGAAGATAAAATTAGTGGTGATAAAAATACTTGGCGTAAATTAAGTAGAGTTTTTCCTTGTCTTATGACAAGGTAGAAACTAGGACAAAGTTGTGATTTGTAATTTTCATGATGAATGTCACATGGATTCAATTTCAATGAACTCTCCCCTTATTTTAATAACAAGGTCATGACTCCAAAAAGTTTTGTGAGATATCTTTAGAACACGATGGAAAACATTAGGTTGGCCCCAATGCCAAATGGTTTCCTAGGATTTTGTTCACAAACTCACCAATTCTTACCTAAGAGAGGTACACATTTCTAGTAAACTAGATGATGGACTGTTAGTGCAAAATCACACACCCTGGATGCAAATCAAGGTTCTAAATGATGTCTCAGGCATCTAGTGTGATTGCACAACATGGAAACCTCTCTCCAAGTGTGGGACTGTGAAATTGAGAGAGGAATCTCCAGATTAGAGGCTGGTTCCTCAAACTCCTCTGATTTATATCTATATTTGCAGAACTACAGAGGTTCAGATCCTAATCCTACTCTAAATTGCAAGGAGACAGGGATAGAAATGCAAAAATTGAAACTAACTAAAGATGGTGATGCACCAAAAAGGAGTGGTGAATATTTTTGTCATGTAAATAAACACAAACCAAATATTGCAACATAAAACATACACAGGATGATAAGATATAATTTAGGGTCTGAAATGAAGCAAATAATACAAACAAACGACTGAAATCCATTCACAAAGCTTGCATTATCATTTCCAATGTCAAAGCCACTGCATTACAACCTCAGAGAGGTAGAAAACTGTTACAATCTTTGAAGAGGTCTGATTCTGTAACAATCACTTGCTGGAGGTGAAAGAAGAAGTTTTCTATGCCAAAAAGTGTTCCACTGAAGAAATGAGCCAAATCTGGCTTTTACATTGCATGGGTCGAGCCCAGGAGAGAGAAAACATACAAAACATGGGAGCCCATTCCTCATTGACTACAAATGCATTAAAATGGCATGGGGGACCTTACAAACCCATACCCTATCATTTTTGACCGAATTGGAGGAGAATGCGACCCATCCTGCATTAAATTTGGTCGCTGAAAGGTCATTTCTGCCCATGGACACGTACCAGAGCCATTTTTGAATTTTCTCTCTTGAAACTGAACCAAAATTCAAAATTGACCATGAAATCCTATAGATAATTTCATAAGCTTTCCAATGATATGAAGAACGTGCAAATCCAAGCTCTGGATCAAAAGATATGAAGGTCTGAAGTTTTAGGGCAAAACGGCCCAAAAAATGGATGTCGGGCAAAAAAATTTAAATTTTGACCTTTTTGCATTTTGGAAATTTTTTTGAAAAATTTCCGCACTCCGCCAGTCGGATGCCATGTGTCAGGTGCTGGTTCGCTAAGAAATTCTCTCTCCTCCACCTTTCCGCGGGCTTTCCCTTGAAATTTCAACCTTTTTAACTCTTTGGAAAATTTTCCATTTTTTCCCCCGTGCCCCGCCACTTGGGACACGTGGCACGCTTTGGTTGGTTGACAGGGGTGCAGGGGCATCTTTTACCTTTTAGTTTTTTGGCCAAAACTTTTGCCAAATTCTCCAAGTCCTCCCCGAGCTCGCACTCCCCTTCTCCTTAGGACACACGTCCTCTTTTTATTGGCTCAGGCCAATGCTCCAAACTTCGCCTTTGGAAACTCGGAAAAACATTAAGTAAAAATCTCACCCTTTCCTCCACTGTTCCGATCCATGAAGACACGTGGCACATTCTGATTCATCGACGGCTCTTTCGGCTCCCCGCGTCCGCCGTGTACTTCTGGCTCGGATGTCCCAAACTGTCTGGGACAAATTTCTCCGATCCACCCGATTCGGGCTTCCCTGTCCCTCTTTGAGGTGAAGACACATGGCACGCTTTCATTGGCTCTTGGCTCTTCCGGCTTTCCACGTCCCATGCATCCCTTTGTCCCAACTGTCCCGGACGAAAGTTCCCTACGCCGACCGATCCGGGCGGTTCACATCCGCCGCGTACTTCTGGCCCAACTATCCCGGACAAAACTTGGTGATTTTTACACCTTCGGCCGGTTCACGCTTTCGTGTCCCGAGCGTCCCAATTGCTCCCGGACTGCCTGGCGGCTTTTCGGCCAGTTCGCGCCCCGACGTCCCAACTATCCTAAGTGCTGCCTGGGCTAGGACTTAGCTGATTTTCTCCATTTTTTCTGCCCCAAGCTTGGCTTTTGCAATTTTTTCACATTTTCTCAACCTATTGGGATTTCTTCTTGGGCGGGGAGAGTTAGAAAGAACCTGAGGGGACCCGAAACATGGTTTTTTTACCTTTAATCAATCTATTTGCACAGGGACTGAAAATTTAATGCATGCTATCAAAATTTACCACGGGAGTGAATTTTGGATAACAATTTGGTGACTTAGTGGGGTCATCTGCCTACTAGATGAAAGACCAGTAGCCTGAAGTAGTCCATTGGGCATGGAGTCATCAAATATTCTATTTAGAACCTCAACTGACTTAGAATGTGCAAGGAGGAAGATGGAATATCACTTGATGGAAGTAAGGACTGTAAAACATCTCCATGGACAGCAAGTTGTGCCAAAGCACTTAGGGAAAACAAAACTAACCTACAGCAAAACAATGTGCACAAGCACTTGGAGGAATAAAAATCTAATCTAATATTTACAAGGTAGTGAATTTCCCTCTAGAAGCAACGCTTGAGATAGATTCCATTCACTGGAATTTGTAGTTCTTCACCATCCAATGGGGCCAATTGGAAAGCATTGTTGTTCTTGCACTTCATGACCATGTATGGGCCACTCCAAATGGCATCAAATTTTGAATGCCTTCCTGGTTTTTCTCTATCCACATCCCATTTCAACACTAGATCTCCAACCTGAAAAGATCTATCCTTGGCCTTCCTATCAAAGGTCTTTTTGATCGAAGCTTGATCCTTTTCCATTGCTTGGGATGCCTAATTTCTGATCTCTTGCAACTCCATCAACTCTGCATACCTCACCTCCATGGGCTCAAACTCTAGCAACTCCAGCTGCTTCATGAGTTCTAATGTTGGCAACTCAAGTGACATGGGCAAGATTGCCTCTCTTCCATAGACAAGTTTGAATGGAGAGTTACCTGTGGATCTTTTGGGAGTTATCCTATCAACCCATAAGGCTGATTTCAGTTTGGTATGCCAAGACCTCTGATTCTTGTCAAGAGTCCTCCTAATGATCCTCAACAAGTTCTTGTTTGTAGACTCGGCCTGACCATTACCTTGAGGGTAATAGTTTGATGAAGTGCTTAGGTAGATACCGTTCTTGACAGCCCACTCAGTCACCTTAGATCCAATGAATGCCAATACATTATCGAGATTATTGTAGCGGTACACCAAATCTGGTTGTTATCCCTCATAAAAGTCTAAGATGCTAGACTCATTTGCCTCTTTGAGTGCTCTTTCTTGTCCATCTACGGTGAAGTAGTCCATGGTTGTCAAAATCCATTTGTGCCCTTGGCTTGAATTGGGATTAATGACTCCAATGAAGTCCAAACCCCATTGCATGAATGGCTGGTCAACTGAGATTGGATGTAATGGAAGGGCAGCAAGTCTCTCTTTTCCTGTGAAGAATGCACAATTCTTACACCTCTTGATCCATGCATAGCAATCACTGAAGAATTTGGGCCAATAATAACTAGCCTTCATGATTTTTAGAGCTATCACTCTTGGTGCAAAATGGCCACCAGCTGGTCCACCATGGAACTCTTCCAACACCCTTTGAATCTGATTTTTGCTAATGCATCTCAGCAGCACTCCATTCACATCTTTCTTGAACAAAACTCCATCAACAATGGCATACGGGACAGCCTGCAATCTGAAGTGTCTCCTTTGGGTCTTGTTCATCTCCAGAGGGCATAGGCCTGTGCCTAGGAAGTGTATAATGCCTTGGGTCCAACAAGGAGTGGGGGCAGCATTGTCTTCTTCTTGATTGCCACTTGGCTCATGGCTGTCTTGGACTATCAAAATAGCCTCTTCTATATTGCATACTTCTCTTTGCTTCCCCAAAACAAGCTGCTCACACAATCCTTTCCCTCTTACCAGCTTGGTGATCTTGATCTCAATGTCATACTCCATGACACGGGTGATCCAACCTACCCTTTTCTCATTCAAATCCTTGTTGAGGAGGAAGTCCTTAACCCCAGCGTGTGAGACCAGCAACTGGACCTTGTTGTTTGAGATTAAATGCTTGAATTTCTTCAAGCTTCTGATTACTGCCAGCACATGCTTCTCAATAAAAGAGTACCTCACCTCATAGTCATCTAGGCTCTGCAAGAAGAAAATTGGCTGCTCATCATTATCCTTGTTCTTCTGTACCAAAATGGCAGAAATAGTGTCATTACCTCCAAATGCATAGAGGATGAAATCCTTGGAGAAGTCCGAGTTGATGAGAGTTGGTGCTTGAGAGATAGCTTCTTTGATTGCTTCAAAACTCCCCTTGCCTTCTCTTAACATCGGCTTGAAAGCCATGCTCTTCTTTAACATTTTGGTGATGGGCTTGACAAGGGCTGTAAAATCTGGGACAAACCTCCGAACAAAGTTTATCCTTCCCAAGAAACTCTGAAGGGCTTTCTTGTGGCTTGGCAATGGTAGTGCTCTTATGGCTTCAACCCTCTCTAGGTCAATTACTAATCCTTCTTTGGAGACAATATGGCCAAGGAGCTTTCCTTCATGTGCAAGAAAGATACACTTCTTAGGATTCAAAGACACTCCAAATCTCCTGCACCTCATGAAGACTTGTCTCAAATGAGAGAGGTGGTCTGCTGCATTTTTGGAAAAAACAGTGATATCATCAAGGTAAATCAGCACCACGTTGTTAATCAAACCTTTGAATGCCATGTCCATTGCCCTTTGGAAGGTAGCACCAGCATTGGACAGCCCAAATGGCATTTTCCTGTATGCAAAAGTTCCCCATTTGGTTGTGAAGGCTGTCTTGAACTGGTCCTCTTCCTTCACCATAATCTGATTGTAGCCTGAGTAGCCATCAAGTAGTGAAAACCTCTTAGAGCTAGCCACAACTTGCAAGATTTGCTCCATGGAAGGGAGTGGGTAATGGTCCTTGAGAGAGGCTCTATTCAAGTCTCTGAAGTCAACACACAATCTGATCTCTCCACTCTTCTTTCTGACTGGAACTAAGTTGGCAACCCAACTAGAATGCTTGATTGGGAATATGATCCTTGACTCAATCAGCTTGTCCAATTCCTTCCTCATGAGAGGCTCCATGTGTGGATTGACTGGTCTTTGTTTCTACCTGACAGGCTTAGTATTTGGATCCAATTCGATGGTATGTTGAGCTAAGTTGGGATTGAAACCTTTCAAGTCTTCATAGCTCCAAGCAAACACATCAGGGAACTCTTGACACAATTGTATGAACTCATACCTTTCTTGTTCAGTTGTCATCCTTCCAATTTGCAATGGTTTGTTCTCTTCTACCAAGATGGATACTGAATCCTCTCTCTTGACCTGAATGTTTTCTTTCTCCTTTCTAAACTGATCATTGGGGTTAAAAATGGAATCCAAAGTGATAAGTCCCTTGGGCAGCTTGTTAGTTCTCAGCGGTACTACCTGGTCACCATACTGCCATTCCAATCTTTCTTGATTCTTAGCTGAGAACTTAGCTTCTTCTTGCAAGAAATGGATGATTTGCTGGTCATTCTCAAACACTTGCCAACTAACATTTTTTTCCTTGAAGGCCTCACAATCACGTGGATGTTTGGTTGTACCTTGTCTTGTTGAATGCTTTCCACAATGTCAAAGGCTGCCCCCACTGCTGCAAGCCTATCAGTAGCTTGATTCTCTTTCCTGGGAATGGATTTGATGCCAAAACCCTCAAAATCTTCCATGAGGTCCCACACCCTGTTCTTGTAGCACCTGAGAAGATCATTCTTGGCAGCATGCTATCCCTTGACCTGATTTACAATCAATTCACTGTCCCCAAAGACTTGCAAGTTCTTTATTCCTCTCTTTATTTCCCAATGCATCCCTTGCACCAAGGCTTCATATTCAGCAATGTTATTGGAGCATGCAAACTGAAATCTAAAAGCTAAATAGTACTTTATTCCTTGAGGTGAAACAAGCATAGCTCCACCTCCTGCACCTTGCCTACTCCTTGATCCATCAAAAAATAGCTGCCATACCTCATTGTCATCTTTGTGGTTTGGCTTGGTGATGCTAGGAATAGGCTGATTTTCTTTATGTATACAATAGACCCCTAGCTCAGATTCTTCCACTTCTTGATAAGGATCAAATGCATGTACCTTGTTTGCCCATTCATCAAGAGTTAGATCTGGGATGCTTCCAACCTTAGTGTCAGCTTCATCAGTGCTTGGGTGATCTTCTTGATCAAATGCTGAGCAATTGGCGTTGATCTGACTTGGAGTGTAAGGCTCAATATGGAAGTTTGCAATAGGTTCTAACCTGATTGTAGCCTTAGTTCCATACCTCGTTCTGAATAGCATGTGTGACCAATCAGTAGACAAATATCCCCCAATCTTGGCTGTGAAGTCCCTTGACAAGCATAGGGCAAAGAGTGGTGGAAGGTCTATGACTGATACATCTTGTAAAACAACAACATTTGGACATGCATGCAAGGTAAGACTCAAGTTTCTAATCACCCCAACCCTTTGGATATGGTTTCATCTTTGGAGCCCTAGTTGATCAGCTATTTGTTTAGGCATTACCGAGCTTCTTGCCCCGGAGTCTATCACGCAATTGTGCACTAGCTGGCTTCCAATGATCAATGAAACATAGAAAGGAGGGGGTTTCAACATTTTACCTTGCTATCCTCCATGATTTCCCTCAGGCTGGGTAGCATTTGTAAGTACCTTCTCTTGCCTTTGGACCTGTTGATTTGAAGTTGACCAGTCCTTCATGGCAGCTTGTAGCAGATCTCTTTGGCCTAGGATAGATAGGGATTCCCACATTGATATATTAACATTTGTCTTCTTCATCTGATCAATGATGTTGAATGGGGATGAAGTATCCTTTTGCTGTCCCTTTGCTTGTACATTCACTCCTTGCACGTGGGCAGCAATAACTGGTATTTGAGTTGGTCTAGGAGTTGTTCTTGGCTGCCCTTGTGCATTTGAAATTGGATTTTGCTTGCCAATCATTTGTGGAGCCATGGAAGGTTGTGGATTGGTTGGGGCTAATGGCTGTTCTTCACCCAAATTCCTCCTTTTTGACCTTGTGTTGGCTGCAACACCTTGAGAAACTGCCTGGTTCATGCCACAAAAATCCTCTGCTTGCCAATTTACCAATGTGGTGTCATTTGGGGCTGATTGCTTTGTTGGAATGTTTCTTGTTGTTGGTTGTTTCCTTGACTGCCCTCACCCTCCACACCAGTAGTTGTCACCATCAATGCTTGATTCAAAGCACCATTGAAGCACATGGATTGGTTATGAGGCTCATTGCATGGAAAACACCAATCATACTCCTGAGCAATGTTGTTTTGTGTTGGCACCAATGCCTTAGAGGCAGATATGGCATTTGGATTATAAGGCTGAAATGGTCTATTGGCAGGAGGCCTTGTTTGATTCATATTTACAGCTAGGTTAGGTGGCCTTTGTGGTTGGTATGGCTGCCTGTTAGGCTGAGCTTGGGGTTGATAAGAAGGTCTAAAACCTTGGGCTTGTTGCCTCTTGAGAGTAACCAGCTCATTGCCTAGGTTTTGCAATTGCTTCATGACTTCTTGAAGCTCATTTGGGGCACTTGGAGATGAAGTGGAAGCTTCATTTGAACTCTAATTTCTAGGAGTGGGAGAAGGAGCCAAATTAGGTGCTTGATTGGTGTTTGGACTCTCTAAACTTGGAAACAATGGCATGGGAGGTCTAGGGGCAAGTTTGCCAGCTTGGATCAAACAATTTTCAGCCCTAATGGCAATGTTATAAGCCATAGGGATAGTTATGCCTCCCATGGACTAAATCAACATAGAAATATCAGAATTTAGAGCTTTGAGATAGTAGAGAAAAGCACCTTCTGCGGTTGGCTTGACTGCCACTGGAATTCTCTCCCAAGTCTTTTGAAATCTGAAGTTGAAATCGGTCAACTGCTCCAAAAGAGACAAGTTGTCCCCCTTCTCTCCAAATTGCTCATGAAGTGCTATACAGCTAATTCCAATTTGTGATAGAACTAGATCCAAGGCTTCTAAACCATTGCAATGCTTTACCCTTGAATGAAGATGTCAGTAACTTGACAGCCACTTGCATCTCATTGATTTCATGGATTGCACAAAGGTTAGCAATGTCTTTAACATGATCACCTGGAGTAGTATGATTTTCTCCAGTGAAGTAGGGAATGTTCTTCAAGGCTGCAATAGGAATTGGATGTTGTGCATTGAGGGCAAGTGGGCTGCTCCCTATGAAGTTGACATAGGGGTTGTTTTGTGCCATTCTAATTGGTCTTAAAACCCTTGTTGACTGAATGAAAGGCCTACCAGGTGGAGGAGTTGAGAGGGTTCTGTTTGGTGGAGATGGAGACCTTTGAATCCTTCTTCCTCTTTGCCTTCTTCTTGGGGATAATTGTAGATATTCAAACAACACTTCTTCTTCTCCAACTTTTGGCCTTGTGGTGACTCTTCTCATGAGTTTTCGGGCTGCCTTTGCTGAAACCGATTGATTCTTCCCCTTGGAGTCGCGAGATATGCAAATAATAGCTCTTTTTAAGCAAGAAAATTGCAGCAGGTGCACATCAACTTTGCTACAATAAAAATGAGACCTCTAGGTCCCAGTCATGCCAAAAGCTGTTAGTGCAAAATCACGGCACCCGTGGATGCAAATCAAGGTTCTAAATGATGTCTCGGGCATCCGGTGTGATTGCACAACATGGAAACCTCTCTTCAAGTGTGGGACTGTGGCGAGAGAGAAATCTCTAGATTAGAGGTTGGTTCCTCAAACTCCTCTGATTTAGATCTATATTTACACAACTACGAGAGGTTCAGATCCTAATCCTACTCTAAATTGCAAGGAGACAGGATAGAAATGCAAAATTGAAACTAACTAAAGATGGTGATGCACCAAAAGGAGTGGTGAATATTTTTGTCATGCAAATAGACACAAACCAAAGATTGCAACATAAAACATACACAGGCTGATAAGATATAATTTAGGGTCTGAAATGAAGCAAATAATACAAACAAAGGACTGAAACCCATTCACAAAGCTTACATTATCATTTCCAATGTCAAAACCACTGCATTACAACCTCAGAGAGGTAGAAAAAGCTATTACAATATTTGAAGAGGTCTAATTCTTGCAACAATCACTTGCTGGAGGTGAAAGAAGAAGTTTGTTATGCCAAAAAGTGTTCCCCCCTTGAAGAAATGAGCCAAATCTGGCTTTTACATTGCATGGGTCGAGCCCAGGAGAGAGAAAATGTACAAAACGTGGGAGCCCATTCCTCATTGACTACAAATGCATTAAAATGGCATGGGGGACCTTACAAACCCATACCCTATCATTTTTGACCGAATTGGAGGAGAATGCGACCCATCCTACATTAAATTTGGTCGCTGAAAGGTCATTTCTACCCATGGACACGTACCAGAGCCGTTTTTGAATTTTCTCTCTTGAAACTGAACCAAAATTCAAAACTGACCATGAAATCCTGTAGATAATTTCATAAGATTTCCAATGATATTTAGAATGTGCAAATCCGAGCTCTGGATCAAAAGATATGAATGTCTGAAGTTTTAGGGAAAAATGGCCCAAAAAAAATAGATGTCGGGCAAAAAATTTTAAAATTTGACCTTTTTGCATTTTGGAAATTTTTTTGAAAAATTTCCACACTCCACCGGTCAGATGCCACATGTCAGGTGCTGGTTAGTGAGCAATTCTCTCTCCTCCACCTTTCCATGGGCTTTCCCTTGAAATTTTGACCTTTTTAACTCTTTGGAAAATTTTCCATTTTTTCCCCCGTGCCCCGCCACTTGGGACACGTGGCACACTTTGGTTGGTTGACAGGGGTGCGGGGGCATCTTTTACCTTTTAGTTTTTTGGCCAAAACTTTTGCCAAATTCTCCAAGTCCTCCCCAAGCTCCGCACTCCCCTTCTCCTTAGGACACGCGTCCTCTTTTTATTGGCTCGGGCCAACGCTCCAAACTTCGCCTTTAGAAACTCGGCAAAACATTAAGTAAAAATCTCACCCTTTCCTCTGCTATTCCGATCCACGAAGACACGTGGCACATTCTGATTCGTCGACGGCTCTTTCGGCTCCCGTGTCCGTCATGTACTTCTAGCTCGGATGTCCCAAACTATCTGGGACAAATTTCTCCGATCCGCCCGATTCGGGCTTCCCTGTCCCTCATTGAGGCGAAGACACGTGGCATGCTTTCATTGGCTCTTGGCTCTTCCGGCTTTCCGTGTCCCATGCGTCCCTTTGTCCCAACTGTCCCGGACGAAAGTTCCCTACGCCGACCAATCTGGGCGGTTTGCGTCCGCCGCGTACTTCCAGCCCAATTGTCCCGGACAAAACTTAGCGATTTTTTACTCCTTCGGCCGGTTCACGCTTTCGCGTCCCGACGTCCCAATTGCTCGGACGCCTAGTAGCTTTTGGTGGTTCGCGCCCGACGTCCCAAGCTGTCCCAAGTCTTTGCCTAGGCTAGGACTTAGCCGATTTTCTCCATTTTTTCTACCCCAAGCTTGGCTTTTGCAATTTTTTCACATTTTCTCAACCTGTTGGGATTTCTTCTTGGGTAGGAGAGTTAGAAAGAACCCGAGGGGACCCTAGAAACATGGTTTTTTTCCTTTAATCAATCTATTTGCCAGGACTGAAAATTCTGATGCATGTTATCAAAATTTACCCTGGGGTGAATTTTGGATAATAGGACCATCACCCCACAATCAAATTAATGATAGAGGTCTCAAACGAGTAACTTGAAGCTTTTATCACAAGGGTTTTCAACTAGTCAAGTGGGTAAGGGGCACTTCCCGTTTCACCCACCATTTTTCTCAAGGTGTGGACTACTTTGGGTTTCTTGTGGTAATCCTCATAATGATTTTTATGGCTTATTCCAAGATACTTCCCACAGTTCAAATTGGATGGGTTTAAGCCCTTATCCAAACTTGTAAATACAATGTTTTAAATAAATGGTGTATTTTTAATCTTTTAAACTTAATTTGGTTTAGCACACCATGGAAACCTACAACAAATTGTATTTAGTATTGTTTATATCCTTCTTCTTTGACAACTGGTATATGGTCCTTCACTCAAAGATTAGTAATTTTCTAAGAAAATCATAATATTTGAAAGAGGATCAAAGGTTGTTTTTGATTCTCAAGATCGTCTAAGGACGTAAGAGAAGAGCATACACAACAATTAACCCAACTATATAGCAAAGGAAAACTTGAAATCAAAGAACCATAGAAATTCTTGATAAATTGTTTAGTACCTTAAGAAAAATATAAAATATTAATTTTCTAAATTAACAAAATGTTAGAAAATGAATACTAAAGCTGATTTTGTTTCTCAAGATCACCCAAAGGTGCAAGAGAAGAGCATACACAAAATTTAGCCTAACTTAAGCAAAGCATGGAAACAAAACATTCACTAAAAACAGAAAACATGGTAGAAATTTTATTTAAAATGTAAAAAACCTGCAAAATTCGGTGATAAAACTTGTAAAACAACAAAAAACACCAAAAATTAGAATTTGGAAACCTCAAAACTGAGCCAAAAATTGACACAGAACACTAGAAAAGCCTTTTAATAGTAATGCAAGCCTATAAATAGTAGTGAAATTATCTTGAAATTAGTGCAAACATCTTGAAAAAAATGTAGGTCTCGTGATAGAAAGCAAAGTAGTGGAAAATAGTGTAACGTTAACACAGAGAGAGATGCTAACCCAAGTCTAACAACAATGTAGCAAAAGCCTAACAAAGAGGAGAAAAATTCAGACCGGTAGTAATAGAGGCCAAGTGACACTATCACAATCCTAACAACGGTAACACATGGGTTTCAACAGTAACATAATCCTTTTGATCGATGCAAGGGTTTTTTTCATGCTAGCGAAGGTAAGCGTGCAACATCAAAATACCGTATTTGACAAGAACAATGTCAAAAATATCAAATATTTTCCAATTAACTTCAATTTTGGAAGCACCTCACCTCCTTCATTCCTGCAAAGAGCACTAAAACCAATCAAACTTAACTAATCTAGTTAAGAAACTCAAGATTTATCTAAAAATGCTAAAAATAGGGTTAGTAACAAAAATTGAAATTAAACTACAAAAACTTAAAATTAATGCAAAGGACAATGGAGTAAGTCCCACCGGGCATGCCAAATGTATGTATGCTAAACTAGCTAAGCTAATTAAATGAAACTAACACCTAGTAGTTCCAAATAGAAAATTTAATCTACCATTAACATCATGAAATGAGGTTAAAAGAAATAACTATTTGCCAATTAACTTTAATTTTAGCAACACCTCACCACCTTCATTCTGCAAAGAGTACTAGAACAAATCAAACTCACCTAATCTAGTTAAGAAACTCAATATTTATCTAAAAATGCTAAAAATAAGATTAGTAACAAAAATTTAGATTAAACTAAAAAAATTTAAAATTAATGGAAAGGACAATGGAGTAAGTCCCCAGATCCCGCCAAATGTATGTATGCTAAACTAACTAGGCTAATTAAATGAAACTAACACCTAGTAGTTCCAAATAGAAAAGTTAATCTATGATTAACATCATGAAATAAGGTTAAATGAAATAACTATTCTAACACATAAACATGGATGAAGATCTAATTCTAAACCATTCATACTCTTGTAAATGTATGATTTCTATAAAATTATGAACCTATTTAGATCATAAGAAATCAATTTTTGTGTTGTCTCTAGATGAGGAAAGGATCTCACTAAAATGGCTACAAATCCATGTTTAGATCTTCCTTTACTACTCAAATATGAGAGAATGGATGCAAAGATGAAGTAGTTATTCCAACAATGGAGAAGGCTCTTATCATATGCCTATAGATTTCACTAGAAAAAGTATGGCATGTTGTGTGAAAGAAGGTAGGAGGATGTCACGACACTAAAATTTTCCTCCGTAATTTCTATTTCATTAATGTATGTATTAGGAATAGGATGTTGTTAAGTATAATTAGTAGTAGCGTCTGATAGAAGATAACGGCGCCGTTAGTACGGTGCCACCAATAATGTGGAGTACGGTAACAGTCAAAGTACAATAGGAATGTTGTAAAAAGTAAATATTTGTCGTAAGTGGTCCGGTAATGTTAAAATGTCAAAGTTTGGGTAATTAGAGAAGTAGGGTCTACATGATTAGGAATTAGAAATATTATATTGGTAATAAAGACAAGGAGTGAGGTCATAAATATTTTGTGTATTTTATTTGTAAAAAGTCTAAAAATGTGGAACCCATGTAAAATGATAAGGTTTATCTTATCTTAACAGATAAGCTTACATGTACAGATAAGAGTTAAGGTATGGAATATGATTCGTCAAAGTGGATTTCTTATCCTATCTTAGAGATAAGATGGATAAGCCTGGAAGTTCTATAAATAGAGAGGCCACCCCCTCATTTAGCATAGAAGGAAGTAGTGAGAAATATTGTAGGAAGTGTGCAAAGGAAGCCATCAGTTTAAAGGTGCGTTGAAGAAGCCATTAAGAGGTGTAATTGTAAAGTTTCTCCCATAGTATTGGTGAAAGGCAAGTGAAGTCAATAACACTTGAAGTACCTCATGGGTGAGATTATGTGATTTCATGTTAATATTATAATTTATTTTGATATTTCAGATTTTTCATTATTCTATCTTATCATAGTTGATGGTATTCTTGTGTTATGTTGTTGTTTTGTTTCCAGATTACATCCACCAAAATAAAGGCTGTGCATTAGTAAATAATCATAGCACGAGGAGTTCCGGTGAAGAATTATCATAGTGCCGGATTGGTGATGACATTTTGGTTCCGTTGCCAGGACCATTCCTCGTTGGTGGATTTTCTGGAGAGATATTCCCACTTAGTCAAAAATCAATTAGAGGGTAACCTTGTTTTTACTGTGCATAGTAGTTACCATGGTAAAGTCATTTTTGCCATGAATTGTAGTTACCATGGTAAAGTCATTTTTCGGAATAGTGTTTACCGCTTGATAAAGTCACTTTTTACCGTGAATAGTATTTACCGCAAGATAACTTCACTTTTACCGTGAATAATGTTTACCACAAGTAAAGTCGGTTTTTACATGATAAGTCAAGTTTTACCATAGTTTACCGTGGTCATTTCTATTTTATTGTAGAAAGGTGTAAAGTCACTTTCTAGTATAGTGATTCCAATTATTTGTACACATAAGTCTTGTTGATTGTACTTATGAGTTGGTATTTCACGGTGGTTACTTTTGAAAATGGGAAAGATTCCTATTTTTCAGCTCAATCTAATGAAGATGCTTCTTCTTTCATTCAAGAGTTTAAGCGATCTTGTATTTGTAATGGCCTTATAAGAAGGGAACAATGGACTGAATTTTTTCCTACCTTTTTGGATGGTTCAACACTTAGGTGGTTTGAAACACTAGGTGATAATGTGAAAAATTCATGGGATTTATTAACTGAAAGTTTTCTTGAAGAATTTGGTGAACAATAGAAATATGCAGATCTCATGATCGAGATCACAAAGCTATCCCAAGGAGAGAAGGAGAAGATAAGGGATTATCATGCTCGTGTTCTAGAGCTAAGGAGGAAGCTCGATGCCCAGATCCGAAAGGAAGGATTAGCGGATGGGTTGATGAATGACGTGGATAATCTCCTCTGTAAGAACTTCATTCTTGGGATGAAGCCAGAGATCAGAAAACGAGTGAAGTATGACCACCCAGCTATCATTGAACAAGCAAAGGAGATTGCAAGAAGGAAAGAAGAAAGCATGGAAGAGGAGCCCAAATAAATTGTTGCTAAAGTAGAGCCTACACCAGCACCTTTGGTCCAGAATCCACAACCACTCCCGGTGAGCACAAATATTTCTCCTAGTACATCTACTGAGTATGAAGATCTGCTCAAAAATATGGGTCAGTTAACTATTAATATTCTTCAAGGAAAGGAATTTAGTTCTCAGGGAGGAGATAGAGGTCCAAAAAGAAATATTTCTGAAGTTGTTTGTTATGGTTGTTATAAAAAGGGTCATTATAAGTATAATTGTCCAGATAGAGCTTTCTCATCACGGTAAAGGAGATAATGATAAAGGAAAAGCACCTGTGAATTCTTTTGATGTAGTAGATAAGAGCAGAAATAATGAAGTAGATGTGTTTGTAACAAAAAGAAAGAAATAAAAAGATAATCAAGATGGAAATGATCCTAAGAAGATGAAAGAAGAAACTACTAAGAAACATAGGAGAAGAAAGTTGGGTGTGCAGGATTTTTTGATTTCACAGGGGCAAGGACCATACTCCATCTTGGAAGATCTGTCCAAAAGGCCTGAAAATATTACATATGGTCAACTCTTGGCTATGTCTTCTGAGAAGAGGCGGGAGTTGCGAGGTGGACTCAATGCTCGAAGAAGGAAGGAGGTTGAGGTTCCCTGTTTTGGAGGCAGAGGCAGATCCCTATGCTCCACAAGCTGAGGTATTATGTAATGGTATTTCAATTCATGATGTCTTAGTTGATGGAGGTCTGCTGCGATTAATGTAATGACCGAGTCCTGTAATGAATATGTTGGGTTTAAAATTGATCGCCCTTCAACACTTATGTTAAGGTCATTAAATAAAGGAAAAACTAAACCGAGAAGGTGTAGTTGCAAATGTGGCAATATCTCTGTTATGGGTGTGGTATGTGTGGTATACTTTCGGGAGATGAAAAATGGTCATTGCACCCAATGCTCATTAGGAAGACCATGGATAAGGAGAGTTCATGCAAGAAACTCTTTGGAATGAAGGTTTCATGACACTTGGATGTGGTAGAGAGAGGTTGAAGATAAATGTGATCCCTCAACATCATAAGGCGAGAAACTGTGGATTCAAGTGATGAAACGATGATTGGACATCCTTGATTACTTTAGTACCGGTGAAGTAGACACGAAGATGAAGAAAGTGAGGTGGATGTTTTAGTCATGGATATTCTTCCAGTCACACCAACTCATGACCCCATAAAATTATCGAAGAAGAAGTTGATGATCGTCTCCAATAAATAAAGATTGTTGATCTTTGTGATGGAGAGTGAGAAGGAATCCTACCTCCAGCTCTTTGAAGGTACATACACCTATTCACTTTTGATTACAAGGAACTCCGTCAAGTAAGTTGGGTAGAACATTGTATTGAGCTGGTAGATGGTGCTAAGCCCATAAAGCAAATGCCATATAGAATGAATCCTAATTTTTCCAAGACTGTAAAAGAAGAAATAGATAAGTTGCTTGATGCAGGATTCATATTTGCTGTGGAGAATTCAGAATGGGTTTCTCCCATTGTGATCTCAATAAAAAAGAATGGGAAGCTACGCATTTGTGTTGATTACAGGAAGCTCAATAAGGCAACAAAGAAGGATCATTACCCTCTTCCATTTTCAGATCAGATCTTGGACGAAGTAGCTGGCCAGGAGTGCTATAGTTTTGCTGATGGATATAGTAGCTACAACCAAGTTCGTATAGCAGAGAAAGATCAGCTGAAGACCACGTTCACCACTCCTTGGGGAACGTTTGCTTATAGAGTTATGCCTTTTGGGTTGTGTAATGCTCCAGCAACATTCCAGCGTTTGATGAATAGGGTGTTTGAACCCTACATTGGGACCTTCATCAGAGTATTTCTAGATGATTTTTACATCTATGGGAGCAAGTTGGACCACCTGCACCAAATGGAGATAGCATTTCAAAGGTTAGATGAAGCACAAGCCTCACTAAACCCTACAAAGTGTGTCTTTGGATGTTCTAAAGGCATTTTGTTAGGGCATGTTGTATCCAGAGATGGTATTGGTACTGATCCTGATAAAGTTTCAAAAATCAAAGATTTACCATTTCCTCTTAATAGAAGTAAGTTGAGATCATTTTTAGGCCATATGGGTTACTATAGAAGGTTCATCAAGAATTTCTCAAAGATTGCATAGCCACTAACCTAGTTCTTGAAGAAGGATGTTACTTATGAACCAGGAAATAAGGCGCATGAAGCTTTTGGACAATTGAAGGAAGCCTTGGTGTCTTCACCTGTTTTGAAGAATCTAGATTGGAGCAAGCCATTCATTGTGTACACTGATGCCTCAGATGCAGCACTAGGAAGTACTTTGAGCCAAAAGGATGAAAATGGGAATGAACATCCAATTTACTTTGGGAGCAGACAAATGAGCAGTGCTGAGGTAAATTATACTGTAACTGAAAAAGAGGCTCTGGCTATCATTTTTGCTATAAAGAAGTTTAGAAATTACTTGCTAGGGCAAAAATTTCTAGTTGTAATAGATCATCAGGCTCTAAAATATATTGTAAATAAGCCTAACCCATCAGGGAGGATAGCAAGATGGATAATTTTGCTACAAGAGTTTGAATTTGATATTATAGATAGGCCAGGAAAGAAGCATGTCAATGCAGATGCACTCTCTCGAGCCTATGATGGTTTAGGATCATCTTGTGATGATGATGATTTCCCCAATGCAGCATTGTTATCCCTTGACACAATCCCTAGTGAATACATAGATATTTGGAATTATTTGAATGAATTCAAGTTTCCTAATGGTGCCAATGCAAAGACTAAGAGAAAGATTACTCAAGCCAGTCGTCCATATTCTATTCTGCATGGAGTATTATTTCGAATAGGACCTGATGGACAATACAAGAGGGTAGTTGGACGTGACCAAGGGAAGGAACTACTAGAAGAATTCCACAATGGTACATGTAGAGGGAACTTCTCTGGACAACTTACAGTAAGAAGGATCTTGGATGCAGGTTATCACTGGCCCACTCTTTTTAAAGATTGTTATAATTATTGTAAGACATGTGATATTTGTCAAACACATGGTAACCGTAAGACTTCATCAGCTCCATTATGTCCTATTCTTCCCCTTGGTCCCTTTGAAAAGTGAGGAATAGACATTGTAGGTCCACTTCCAACTACATCACGCCAAAATAAGTATATTGTAGTTGCCACAGATTATTTAACCAAGTGGGTTGAAGTTAGGCCATTGAAAATAGTTTCCATGGATGAAGTGGCAAGGTTCATGTATGAACACATTGTCACCAGATTTGGTTGCCCATTAGAAATTGTAACAGATCAAGGAAGCCACTTCATTAATGAGGTGGTAGAAGCCCTAGTCAATAAGTTTTCTATTAAGCACAGGAAGGCAACAACATACAAGCCAAGCACAAATGGATAGGTGGAGAAGAACAAATTTTGTGTTGTGTCAAATTCTAGCAAAAGATGCGGCCTTGCAGGTACATAAATGGGATAAAAGGATTCATGCGGCATTGTGGGCATATAGGGCAACATCAAAGTCAGCAATAGGATACTCCCATTTCGGTTGGCCTATGGCATTGATCCAGATTCTTCCTATTGAGTTTGATATTCCCCCGTGAGAGTTATGAAAAATGAAAGGATGGATGAAAGTGATTCAAGAAAAGAAAGGTTGGTACATCTTCATTTCCTGGAGGAAATGAGAGAAATAGCAAAGGATACAAGCCATAAGAAGAAAATGAAGTAGAAGGAATACTTTGATCAAAAGATCCGGTGGTCTCCATTTCATGTGAATGACTTGGTTCTAGTATATGATTCCAGATACAAAAAAAGAAGACAGAGAAAATTTATTCCAAAATGGATGGGGCCCTACAAAATAGTAGCTGTGCATGAAAATGGTACATACCGATTGGAGGAATTGGATGGCACTCCCATTATGAAATGGGTTAACCATGACAAGTTAAATATTTTCCAAGCACCAGAATAGTCTACTCCAAGGACGGAGTAGAAGCTAGGAAGGGGAAGATGTCAACACTAAAATTTTCCTCCGTAATTTCTATTTCATTAATGTATGTATTAGGAATAGGATGTTGTTAAGTATAATTAGTAGTAGCGTCTGATAGAAGATAACGGTGCCGCCAATAATGTGAAGTACGATAACAATGATCAAAGTACAATAGGAATGTTGTAAAAAGTAAATATTTGTCGTAAGTGGTTAGGTAATGTTAAAATGTCAAAGTTTGGGTAATTAGAGAAGTAGGGTCTACATGATTAGGAATTAGAAATATTATATTGGTAATAAAGACAAGGAGTGAGGTCATAAATATTTTGTGTATTTTATTTGTAAAAAGTCTAAAAATGTGGAACCCATGTAAAATGATAAGGTTTATCTTATCTTATGAGATAAGCTTACATGTACGAGATAAGAGTTAAGGTATGGAATATGATTCGTCAAAGTGGATTTCTTATCCTGTCTTAGAGATAAGATGGATAAGCGTGGAAGTTCTATAAATAGAGAGGCCACCCCTCATTTAGCATAGAAGGAAGTAGTGAGAAATATTGTAGGAAGTGTGCAAAGGAAGCCATCGGTTTAAGGTGCGTTGAAGAAGCCATTAAGAGGTGTAATTGTAAAGTTTCTCCCATAGTATTGGTGAAAGGCAAGTGAAGTCAATAAGACTTGAAGTACCTCATGGGTGAGATTGTAACAGTTTCATGTTAATATTATAATTTATTTTGATATTTCAGATTTTTCATGATTCTATCTTATCATAGTCGATGGTATTCTTGTGTTATGTTGTTGTTTTGTTTCCAGATTACATCCACCAAAATAAAGGCTGTGCATTAGTAAATAATCATAGCACAAGGAGTTCCCGGTGAAGAATTATCATAGTGCCGGATTGGTGATGATAGATCCTTTATATAGCTTTCCAATTTGGGACAAGCTTGAAAAATTATGCATGTAGGATAAAGGATAAAGGATAATTAGAAAGGATAAGCTTGATTAGAAGAATGAACACGTGATTATCAACTCATGGGAGTTGGAGATGATTTAATTAATCAAATATGATTAATGAATAGGCTAGGATAAGATTAGAAAGCTATTAGAAGTGATTTATAGGAAAATAGGTAGGATTAGAATGATTTAAGAGGGGGATTTAACCAATAAGAGGGTTTATTGATTAAATACAAGGTTTAAAAGGCTTAATTAACTAATAATAGTTAATTACTCAATTGGAAGAGGATTATAACTAACAAAGTGTCATTAATTGGCATCCGGAGTGGGGTAAAGACTAGTTAATTAACGAAGTGTCGTTAATTGATCGAAATGGAGGGAAACATTAGTTAATTAGCAGTAAATCACTAATTATAATGGAAACAATGTGAAAGAGGGTGGTTAGTACAATTTTAGTATTAAAAGCTGTGTAAGCGAATTTTAGGTGTCTAAAGTTCAAATGCAAGTTCTTACACTATTCATACTAGGTGCATGATATGTTTGTTTATATCATGCATATATTTTGTGTTGAATGAATGTGAGTCACAATAGTGGGTGGATAAATGGAATTGTAGACCTCTCACTCCACTTGACACATATCAAGTTCCATGAACATTATGTAAATTAAAGTGTCTTCGAGATCGTATGACAACATCACCTGAATTTTACAAAGTCTTTGATTTAGTACAACAAGGTACATACATGTCATGTTATAAATTTATAAATTATTAAGTGATAATCTCTTTATGTATTTTAAATTTGACTTGATTTTTAATTTTTATGTAGGGCATGTTTTTCAGTTATTGGGACAAAATTTAATGAAGAGGTAACAAACTAATTCTTTTCTTATTGTGTAGAGGAAAAAAATAATTTGACTCCCACAATCATTGATAGTGAAAACCTTGAGTATACGATTGTGTCGAGTGGTAGTCACTAGAACTTGTCTTCGAAGATATCCTATAAAAATCAAATACTTAGTTGTTTGAAGACTATGAAACACATAGAAAGATACTTAACTATTCACATTGATTCTTACAACAAATATTTAGTCAATCAAACATCGAGGTAGTCAATCAAACAAGAATCTATGGAAGGTTTGTGAATCGAGATCATGAATAAATTCTTGCTACATCACGAGTAGAGTTAATCCTTGTGGTTCATTGGATTGAATTTCTAAAGGTATGTTCACTTAATATTAGATATACATCTACATGAATTTAATATCTATATTTAATTTAGTGATTTAAAAAAAAATTATTAGGTTTTAAAATTGTATTTAATTGTTTACTAACATGTTTACGTAAGTTAGTGGTGCCAAAAAATATTCCACCTTCACGTGGTTGGCACTATTAGTAGATAATTTATTATTCTCAAAGCTAAGAGAAGCTAAGGAAAATACAATATTGGAAATAAACAAGAAGCATAAATTCTCATTTCACCACCTATATTGTATGAAAAATCTCTTCTTACAATTCTCATTTCACCACCTATATTGTATGAACAATCTCTTCTTAACATGTTTCCTAGTACTTGTTTTGCATTGAAGGATTTTGGGCACCGAAACGAAGCCTTCCCCACCATTTAATAGGCTACCCCAATGTGTGTGCATAGTTGGTTTGGTGCCACGAGCTTCTATATGCAAAGTATATTGCATTGGACAACCTTATATTGATTGGCACTAGATTATGCGGCATTTTTACAAATAATAGGACAATAGGAGGACCGAATTGAGATAGAGTAAACCATTAAATGTTTTTGTAGAGGTTCCTAATGTAGAGGTTTAGGATCATACAAGACCTTTCAAGGTGCCACAGAGACTAAGAAATCACATAGGACAATTATAACTTATTTTAGTCTCAGGGCTCTTAAGGGACTACGCCTGACCGACGTAGACTAGAAGAAATGGCACCATTGGGCACCAAAAAAAAGTCTTTCCTAGTGTTTACCAAGCCACCCCAACATTTTGGCACAGTCATTTTGGTGCCACGAGCTTCCGTTTGTAAAATATTGCATTGGAAAACCTTACACTGACTTAAACTATAATATTTGGCATGGTTGCAAACAATAGTACAACGAGAGAAAAAAATGATATGGAGAAAAATGAGACAAAATTTTGTAGAGAGTCTCTAAATAGAGGTGTAGGATCATACAATACCTTTCAAGGTGCCACGAGAGACCGAGAATTCACTGGAGAACTTATAGACGAGTTTTGGTCATAGCGCTCTTAAGGGACTATGCTTGGATGAAGTAGCATAGAAGTATTGGAACCTTCGGTACAAAAACGAAGTCTCCACAAGAGTTTACCAAGCCACCTCGATGTGTTTTTGTAGTTGTTTTAGTGCCATGAGATTCTATTTGAAAAATATTACATTGGGTAGCCCTATAATGACTTAAAGCGTAATACTTGACATGGTTACAAATAATAGGACAACGAGAGAACCGAATTGAGATGAAATATTGCGTTGGAAAACCTTACACTGACTCAGACTACAATATTTGGCATGGTTACAAACAATAGTACAATGAGAGAACCAAATTGATATGGATAAAACTGAGATAGGATTTTTATAGGGTTTTGATGCGAGAGGTGTAGCATTACACGATACCTTTGAAGGTTCCCAGAGTCTGAGAAATCATCTAGTGAACTTATAGCCTTTTTTGGTCTTAGGGAGCTTAAGAGACTACGCCGGATGAAGTATCCTAGAAGCACCGACACCTTTGGGAACCAAAACGAAGCCTCCACAACATTTTACTAGGCCACCCTAATGCATGTGTGCATTCAATTCCATCTTTGCAAGATTTTTGTAAAATAATGCATTAGAAACCCTTTCACTCTCTTTATTTGTCTCTCTCTAACTCTCTCTCTCACTCTTTCCCTCTTTCTCATTTTCACTCTCACATACTCTCTTGCTCTCTTTGTCAATATTTATTTCTCTCACACACACACTCTCTCACTCTATTTAGATATCTCTCTCTTAATCCCTCTCTCACTCTCTTTCAGTCTCTTTTTCTCTCACTCACTTTTTACATCCCCTTTCAACTATTTGTGAAGCTTGATCATTTCGATTCTATAGTTTAATCCTTACATGTAATAAATTTATATTTTAGCTTTCTTAGGAACCCTAGCTAATTTTTTGTATATAACTTTAAGTGAATTTCGTGCAGTTTATCCAGAGTAACTGAATGATTGTACCATTATAGATAATGAAAATTTGGATTATTACTTTACTTAGAGATTGTTAGAGACTATCTAGTGGCTTGATTTATGCCGCGTTGTGGTGTTTAGATGATGATGCGAGTAAATTAATTTTGATTTTTATTCATATTGATAAATGATTTTATGGATTACTTGGTAATTTCGTTAGTTTAGGATGTGGTCATGTTTTTATATTTCCCATGTGGTACATGGGGAAAATGTGAGATCAATGCCATGGGTATATGGCATACTACTTACATCCATTAGAATGTAGGGCATACGATAAAAGAAACACCTAGATTTAGATAAATTGTTGAGTTTATTCCTTAGATTAATTTCAATGGCTTATTGAATGTTGTATCTCTTACTCTTACTCTCATTCTATCCCTCTCTCTCTTTCTGTCTCACTCACACTATCATATTATCTCTCTCTCTATCACTCTCTCCTTATCATTCTCTCACTTTCTATTTATCTCTTGCTCTCTCTCTCTCTCATGTTTTCTTTCTCTCTCTCTCTCTCATGCTTCCTCACACTCTCAAAGACCATCCTTTCCTAGAAACTATTAAGGCACATCACTAAATCCTTCCTACATCCCCTTTCAATTATTTATGAAGATTGATCATTTTGATTCTATAATGTATTCTTGCCATGTAAGAAATTTATATTTTCACTTTCTTAGGAACCATAGCTAATTTTTTATATCCAAGGAGTTTTCATGCTCCTCTAATATGTGGTAGTGATTACAAATTGAAAACTTCTCTTGATCTTTTGCATTGTAATGATTGGAAAACATTGTATATTTCAGTAGATATCATGAGTGATTCCATATTTTGGAATATCAATATCATGACCAAAATTCCTAGTCTCATTCCTAGAACCATCATCAATACTTATTTTACAAATACCTTATTTATGAGAGATGGGAAAACTAACTGAATATATATGGCCTCTACCTTGTGCCTTGTAATTATAATTACACACATCTCTCGCCAAACCTATTTCTCCCCACATATACTTGCACTATTGAATGTAAATTTCTTCATACTCTGAAACAAATATCACATTTCTCATATTTTCATGTATAGTATTATGCAAGCCAAGATGACCCATTGGAAGATGGAAAAAATAACCACATGCTTGACACCTTATGTCATAGTAGTGTATAGCCTCTTCCTTCTTGGTGTGTAAATGTGGACCTTCATGATTTAGTTTGAAAGGTGGGATGAGAACACAAAAATCTCTGTGCAAGCCATTTTGTTCTAATACATGTTCATATTCAAAAGAACCTCTTCTTCCTTGAAATTTCCTGGTTTGTCTCACTAACTCAGTAAGGATTTCACATACTCCAGAAACTTCACATTTCTCATGATAGTTATGGTCATTTCAACATAGATGTTCATAATTGGAGTCCAAAACATGAAAATGATCCTTGACGTTCATAATCCAAGTTGTAAAAGGTTTGAATGATAGATAGATAGATGATTGTATTATATATTTCAAGGTGATGCCTACTAATATATAGAAATAATGTTTCTTAGTATTTGGTGTGTTGGCCTACATAAAAGTATATTCAAAGGATATCAAGAAAATTTTAGGTAATTATTTGGGATCATCATGATTGGCCAAGGAAAGAAGCTATTCAAATAAATTTGGACACATATATGAGTCTATGTATAATTTACTTATGAGATAAAGTTGTTGTCCATTTTTGCCCCCTGAGTAAAAATGAACAACGAGGGTCTAATGGAAAAAAATGGTCAGAATTGGTGTATTAAATTTTTTAGATGTCCTATTATACCTCTAAGATCCATTTATTTACAAAAAAGTTAAAATTTTGAAAAGGGTGAGTGCAAAATTGTAAGAGACTTGTCAAGGGATCAAAAGGGGGCTATGAGCTTAAAACAACTCGCCGAGCATCTCGGTGAGCTGCTTGACAAGCTAAAGGTGAGTTACGAGTTGTGGAGCTCATGAAACTTGAAAATAACTCAGTGGTTCATGAGAATATTTTGAGGGACTTGGTGGTTAGAGGATTTTGAATCATAGATAACTCAGTGCCACAATTGAATCAAGGGAAGAATAGCTCATATCATCGAGCTATAATTTGAAAATAGTTTGAGTGATTGATGGCCCGATTTAGTAGTGGGTGATCAATGCGAGCATCATAGTGAGTAGAGATATTTTTCCGTAGAAGCAAAAAACTTGGTGGTATAAGCAAGTTAGGGGCTTGGTAGAGGAAAATCAAAGAACTCGCCAAGGAGAACCGAGTTGTGGTGTTATAAAGCGGGCTCGGTATTAAGCTTTGTTGTGGCTCATTGAGCTAGGTATGAGAGCATGGGATCAAAAAATTTGTTATTATGTTGAAATATCTTGATCAAGAGGATGGACATCAAAAGATATGGAGAACCGAGTAGCTAGTGGATTAGATAGATCTTGGGGTCGGTTGACATATACCCATCACTCGACAAATCACAAAACTAGATCATTGTGGGAGGAATGTTGGAGAGAATTTAGCATGGCTCACACAAGATTGGAGGATAAGTCACTCACTATAAGAGCTCAATGGAAAATCATAGGTGAGCTTGACGATGAATAATTTTAGTCATTGCAGAAATGCATTTGGAACTCGATAGTCTAGGTGATCTCTTCAATGGTGAGGCAGTGTTCGATCAATGAAAAACTCATAGGCTTGGACTTTGTCTGGCTAAGAGGAAAATGTTTCGATGAAACTGAAGTAGCAGATTGAGCTCAGAGCTCACTTAAGTAATACATGTCCTGACACGATGGCACAATGGTGATTTACAAGGCACAGTCGGGATGTATTGGTGAGTGTAACTCGAATACCCAATACCTAAGTTAGAGCCAAGTTTTGGTTCGAGAGGCTAGTTATATCGAGTCTTTTCTAGCTATAATCTGCAATCTAGAATTGTGTGAGGGATGGTGGTCATGAGCGAGCTCAACCTTTAGCTCAATGTTGAGTCGCTTAGGCATAAAGGTGATTCACCAAGGTAGAAAAATGATGGCTCGATATTGGAATAAACACATGGGCTCATGAAATATGTAGGTGACATGCATTCACGAAGATAGCTTAGCAATAATAGAAGCATTATAGTGAATAAGTGAAGTGCCAAACAAACTATTTGCATGCAGTAGGCTAAACTCAAAGCTCAACGGAGTCATCAAATTACTATCTTCTTTGTAGAACTTGGGCATTTGGTTGAATAAGGAATATGAGGTGTGACTAGAGTATAGAATGTGATGAAGACAATAATGTGAATGACCGAATTCGATCTTGGGAAAATAGGTCACAGAGAGCAAATGTGGTGAGTTCGTGGTGAGTTGCAGTGAAAGGAGCAAGTCAACATAGCCATGGGAAGTTACGAAGACTTGTGGCCAATGGGGAGTTGAGGCCATTCGGCCAAACTAGTGTAATGTTGGATCAAGGGAGCCTCTAGGTCCTAGGATTCAAATTACCACTTTGCATAGATTGATTTAATGATGAGACAAACATTGTAGCTTGCATGGCTAGACTCAAGGAGGTTGAATTCCAAAATATGGAAAAGGCTCACATTAATCTTGGACCATAGTGGAATTGCGGGGAATTGGGGCAAACTAGCTAGATTGGTGCATTGTTAAAATGGCATCCAAAGTCCTAAGTCCACCATTACAGACTTGCGGGCTCCCGTATTATAGGAACTATGTCAATCAAGAGCTTGGAATTGAAAAACAACATTCGGGATTCAGAGCTGGAAGAGCCAACTTGGTGAGTCATGTTATGGCCAGAGAAGAATACGGGAACAAGCTTGTGAAGATCACCAAGTCGTTAGTCAAGTGGTAAGTGTAGACTAATGCAAAGATATGGATCGAATTGTTGAGAATTCATCACCAATTTTGAATGAGATAAGGCCGATCATAATGCATAGTGAGTCCTGAGTAATCTCCAGTGGTAAGGTTTCGAATCATTGGAGAAGTTATGAAGTTGAAAGATTATGTGAATTCTGGGTGATATGTCGAGATTACTCCATGTAATTCGGGAGTAGATATAATGTTGAAGAATCATTTTCCGAGCTTGAAGGTGTAGGCATGTCAAACATAAATGTGAATGAGCTGAATTAAAGCACTACACTACGTTAGTTAATCAACGAGATTATGGAATGAAATGGCTTGGCACAGGTTGATTTTGTGGCATAAAAAAGTCAAGTATATGCATGGAGGAGTGAACATGGAGAAGGATCAATGATGTGAATGTATAGTTGGAGGCATCATGAAATAAAATCTGAGATTACATATATGCTAGGCATGACAAGTCAATGAGAACTCATTGAGCTTGTTTGGAAACACCTTAGTGATATCTTGTAAGGAAGACTCGAAGAGTGAAATGGTTCAATGAATACCATGGTGTAACTAGATCGGATGAGCTAGAACGTATATTTTCAAATTCACATGCAGAGGGAGTTGAGTCATTCATGCTCGTGAGAAAAAAATTACAGCTCGACATTGATGTTTTGGCTCATATTTTTAGTGGGACGGGCCCGAGTTTGTGGAGGGAGATTAATAGAAGATGAGATAGAGCTCATGGATGTGAGCTCATGCAGACGAGTCATGTTGCATGACTGTCGATGGAGGATGGTCGAGCCACTGGGATACTCAATCAAGCTCTTCATTGAGAAATAAACCTATAAATTTCATCATGGAGATAAGCTAGGCTCAATGGAAGAGGTGAAGGGATATCTTTTAGGCTCAACATGTTGAGAGATCGGGATAATGAGATAGGTGAGTTACTCAGGGAGGATTCACTGACAAGAATCAATTTGAGCTCGATAGCTTTAACTCATGAAGGGCTTAGTGTTGAGTCTAGGTGATTGTGTAGCTAATGAAATCATTAGCGCAGAGGAGATGGTGAGAGTTCGGTTTGGTACTCACCAAGGCGTGTGTTGGAGGAAATTCACATATCATGGCTTCCATGTAAATCTCATTTCGTATTGAGTTACAGGAGTTATGTTCAAGAGTTCGTGACTCAAAATTTATAAGGCAAGTACAATAGCTCAACTCGGCAAGGGAGTCACTCAAGGGATGAAGTTGGAAATAGCTTGGGTAAAGTCGAGTCAAACTCAAGTTGATAATGCAACACGTGGAATCCCATGTAACCATCTCACACAGGTGATTCATGGTGAGTTGAGAATGGGTAAAAATCCAAAAACTCATTGAGTTCATTTGGAAAATTTCAGGTGATGATGGCTTGGTGATGAGCGAAGCAACATCAACGTGTTATGAGGATGATTTGACGAGTTATATTGACTCAGTTTAATCGAGGATGGTGAGCCAAGACATAAATCATGGTAAATATAGGAGAAGATTACAAGGGGAATAGACTATAGCATGTTTGTGGGGGATTGAGTTGGTGAGGGATCAACAAAGAGAGTTCCCGAGCTAATTAAATGTGATCGAGCTATGCAGAGAGATCGTCGGTGTCAATGAGCTAGGAGAAGTAGGGTAGATCTCGAGTCATTTGAGCTCATCGTCAAGTCATCATGGTTAAGGAAATTTTGATATCAGCATACATATGTGCATGAGTTGAGTTATCCACCACGAATTACATGAGTTTGTAGTAGGATCAACAAAAGTGAAATGAAAGATATCTCATTAACCAACTCGATGATGGCTCGGTGAGTCATAGAAATGGATCCATGTTAAACGAAGGGATGAACTTGGCACTCAAAGGAATACCCGAAGTGGCTCGGTCAATGTGTGTAGATAAGAGGAGCTCGATATGATGACAATGGACTCATACAATAAAAGGTTGGAGGAGCTTGGACCCAATTCGGTGAGTTCGCTTGGTGAGTCAACCACCAAGTTGGGCTCTTTTTGGCATTTTCCTCATGATTCCTCCCTTCAACACAAACTGGTCAACAAGGAAGGACTGCCAAAAATAGTAATTAAATTAATATTTTTATTTTAATATTCTTTTAATAATATTTATTATTATTATTTAAATATTCTTTTAATTAATTTAGAAGACTAGGAAACATGCAATTAATGATACATGATGGAACCTTCTAAAGTTGTTCAACCAACTATAATAAATATATCATGTGCCTTCCATTTAGGAAGGGAATTTATGACTCCTTCTCTCCCCTCTCTCAAATACTTCTATAAATGTAATTTAGAAGCTCATTCCAAGGGGTTCCAACAGATCAGATAGGTTGGATAGTTAGATATCTGAGACAAGTGCAAATTTTTCAAGAGTCCTCTCTCTTCTGTAAGTTGTTCTTGTATGTTCAGGGAATTTTCAAGCCACTTTTCCAAGATTGTAATGGAAACCATTTCCTCTTTTGAATGTATGATGCATTGTGCATGTTGTTGAAGTAATAAAAGTGTTTGTTTTGTGACTAATCTTGGTCCTTTTATCCTTCTATAGTTATTTGTGCCTTTTCTCATGCTTGCAGGTATACTGTGCAAGTTCACGTTTCTATTGTAGGTTCTTGGAGTTATGTGCTTATCAAGTGGTGGAGTATTGCATGAAGTTAAGTTGTGGTGCTTATTCACCTCTCTCAATTTCATACTTCTTAACTAGAAGACTGATAACTTGTTTTTTTGATCTAGTTTAACAAAGGGAACATGTGCTTCCTAGTTTCTAGTATTTTGTACCCTCTTTAAGTTGAAATAGGTGAAGTTGACTTGTGGTGCACACACCCTCTTCAAATTAACCCTTCCTGAGTCTAGAAACACCCTTTATTTGGTGCATCACCACCCCTAGTATAGTTTCATTTCTTCAAATATCTTTTCCTAAAACCCATGAAAATGTTATCATAGGACTAGATAGCCATTTTATTGCACTAGGAGTAGTACAACACTTAGTTTAGGAAGAGGAAGTTGGACTTCTCTGGAGGTTAAACTTGAGCCCAAGTCCCACAACTTGAGAGGTGATCCCATGTGTCCTAATCACACCAAACGTCTTATTCACATTATTTCCATTCGGAGGGTGCAATGATTTGGTGACAACACAAGTCTCATGTGATCTTTAATACTAATAATTTTTTTGGGAAATATAAATTGTATAGCTTGATATTTCAAAGAGCATCCTTTCCTAGAAACTAGTAAGGCACAACATTGACTCCTTCCTACATCTTTAATGATGATTAGAAGGTGATTTTGGATAATATGAATGCAAGAACCAACGGTGGACTAACCTCTTTAGTTATCATTGGAAGGTTAGAGTCATCCTAATTAAAAAGTTACTTCAAGAGCTCCCGTATACATATTTTATGGCCACCATTGCAACAAAAAAATTAATCTCAAAGGAAATTCTATCCCAAATTCATCCCTAGAAAATTTGGTCAAACAAGACCCCACACATAAAGAAAATATGAAGGAGACGATTGTAAGCTATGAGCTCACATTCCGAATGACAAATAAAGGGACATGCAAGATTGACTCAAGGAGCGTAGGGTCAAAATGAGGCTAAACAACATAAAAGAAACTAGAGGCCCAAAGGAGGCAAACATGACCCTCCACAGGAAGAAATCGAAAGGTCATTTCAGTCGAACAACCTACATTCCAAATACCGACATTGAGTCAAGTTCGGCAGTGGACTTGAAAATAAAGGAGCGGGTTCGACAAGGAAGTAAACTGTGTCACGGAAACCAGGGGCTCAGAAGTGAGAAACAGAGAAAGGTTCAAAGTGTTTGGGATTTACAAATAAATCCAGAGCAAGCCCAAATTAGATAAGTATGAAAGAATCGGTAGAAGCTTCTACATTCCCCATTGATTCTTATCCAAAGGTTGAGTCCAAAGAGGTGACCCCAAACAAGTGCCAAGCTTCCACATGTCCTAGAGTCAACAAAGGGACAAAGCGGGTGAAAAATTACTAACTATAGAGGACCATCGAAGCCTCCACATGCCTAAAAGGTGTACCTCCAAGATTCAAACCCAAGGGCAGTCCCTAGATGAGCATGAAGCTTGACATGTGTCCCAAGTATGAAAGGGAAACAGAGTTGGTCATTGAAAATTCCAAGCTTGGGAAAGGCCAATGGAAGCCTCCACATGTCATCTTAGTGCAACACCAAAGTTGGGTCCAAAGAGCGATCCTCAAATGAGCACCAACTTGACATGTGTCCCGAGTTAGAGAAAGGTCTCATCAGCCATTGAAAATTCATAGACTAGTGGATGGTGCCATGTGTTGCATTATCACAATTTCAAAGGCGCGACCCAAAACACATCCCTAAATGAGCGCCGGCTCAACATGCATCCTAGAGACCAAAAGGTGAGAGCGGTTGTTGAAAATTCCAAGAGCCTACGGAAGCCTCCACATGTCTCGACTATGTAACTTCAAAAGTAAAATCTGCGGGGAAGTTTTCAAATATGCACAAAGCCGCCATGTGTCTCAAAGTTAGGCACAATGCCTTCACTAGAAAAAAAGACTCAACAAAATTACAAGGGAACCCGAGGAGCTCACGAAAACTACCACATGTCAATCCGACATAGTTTCAAAAGCATAAGGAAGGATCCATATCTCCAAGATGCGCGAGGCTGCCATGTAGACCCTGTGTGGATAGAATCTTTAAAAAATTAAGTGCTCGGCCCGAGGAACTTCAAACAACCATATATTTTGACTGGAAACTCAGATTTGGGTGGGAGAGACTTTTGGGAATGTCTCAACACCCTCTATGCCATGAAAGCATAAAATACTATTTTTATCAAGGTTTGGTGGGTGAAAATTAGGAAAATGTCTCTCCGGCCATTAACGCAGAATCTGATTGCTTCAACCACTAGATTAGATTTGATTTTATCTATCGTTCGTCTTCCTCAATACACCAAGCAGGCATAGGGAACCAGAATCGACAGATTGTAGGTAGATTTGAAAGGGGCATTGATTGATGGTGGTTGAAATTACAAAATAGGATTCAATGCATATCTCAAGGTGGTTGAAGCGGGATTCAAATTCTTTCCTCCACTCTCTCACTTTTCATATATATTATAATGAAGGGGCATATTCAAGTGTTTTTTCATTGTTTCTCCTCTTCCCCCTCTCTCTTTCTTCCTTATGGTAGAATGCGGAGTCTAAGCCTCATCCCATGGCTATGTAATGGCATTTTCTTGCCTCTTGCACACTGATGATGTACCATGTAACATTTTAGAGCAATAAAATCTATTTTGTGATGCATTTGTCCATCCTTGGCTTATTTTGTTGTCTCTTTCTACCTCTCATTATTGTAGGGTATACTGTGCATACTCTTATGTTTGTTGCAGTTTCTGGGAGTTGTGCTTAATGGGTTTTGAAGTGGTGTTCGTGTGAAATCTATCTTTGGTCCATGGTGCATTTTTTCCACCCTCTCCTTTGCTCACTTCTCTCCACTTCAGGCAATCGGATTTGTTATCCAACCACTTCCTTTTCTGGTGTATCACCGCTTAGTGTAGGATATTTCACACACTCTCTCTATTCCCTTGGAATGGTTATATTAGGATAGAATAGGTTATGCATACACTTGAGTAGGTTGTGGAAGGTAGATTAGGAAGCAAGAACTGATTTTCTCCGAAGGTCCATCTCAAGTTTTACAAGTCCCACAACTTAAGAGATGGTCCCATGTTGTGCAATCACACCAAATGCCCCATTTCACACCCAGAGCCATTTGGGGGTGCTATGATTCTACACTAACAGTTTTGGCACACCCGATGGGACAGGTCTGAAGCACCTTACCACTTCATCTTAGTAGGTTGGGGTGTTCCTATTTAGGTTCACCTTTATGAGGCACACAAGCACATCTCGGCGATTCCATCTAGTCAACAACCCCATCTCTCAAGTTTTAGGCCTTTTCCATCCTTTTCCACCCATCTTCATTCACTTTTCTTTCCATATCTCCCATTTTAATTCCATTTTATGAAGTTTTGCAATCATGACTTCATTTCCTTCATGAAATTCACACCTACAAGTAATGCGAGTTCACCTCTAATGCATTTTCCAACTCCTCCGAGATCAACATTATAATTAGATCCAAGACTATTATGTTTACCCATATGAGCAGGGTCAAAGTCAGTTTGGCCATGGAGCTTATCAAGAACAAGGGGACATATACAATGGTGACAACTATGTGGAGAATGTTGGTTTGTTAGAGAAGATTCAAAGAATGGAGGCTAGCATGGTGTAATCCAGGGTACAACATAGATGAAGGCATTTGGGATTGGTTTCAGGACACCTTGTCCATGGGGAGGCCCTTTTCCAAGACATTATAGCCCTCAAGAGAAGATTGACTTCATGGTTGAAATGTTGCCTCAACTTACACAGTGGATTGAGGATATTGAGGCTTATGAGTTGGACACAAGACAACCTTGTCAATGGGTAAGTCCACCACCTCCTAGCTTTTCTTTTCCTCTTCCTCAATCTTTATCATTTCAGCAGTGTCATGAGTCAAGCCCCTCACTTTCTTCCCCAAGTGTTGACTTCCCTTCCCCATCTCCTAGTCTTCCACCTCATCTTGATTCTTACCCTTTTCCCTACCAAACAAGAAGTCATCCCCTCCCAAAATAAAAAAACTAGTTGAACCCCAACCTGCCACTCCTCTTTCTTTCCCAAGTCCATGTTGGGAAGAGACTCAAGAATCCAATCAATGAGAACAACAAGAAGGAGGCCAATAGATAATAAATGACAGAAAATATGAAGAGTCGTTGTCGATTTGAGTTTACAAAGATCCCCTTAATGGTTAAGCCAATAGATGAGGTAAAGGTTGAAGAGCTAGTGGTAGCTAAGGTTGAGTTTGCAGCAAAAGAAGAGCAAGAAAAAAAGGAAGAAAATTAGTAATCTATTTATGGCACTTTGTCTAAAGAGGATGTTGATCTAACCCAAACTAGACAACCAATTAAGGAGGAAGAACAACCAGCTCCAAGTCCCATTGAAGAGGAGTATGGGAGAGATCAAATCAAAGTTGAAGCCACTCAATGAAGAAAGCATCATTGAAGATTTTTTACTTTCATTTCAAGGGCCTGATTTGATTGATGAACCCATGATGGAGGAGAACCATATATTTTCAGAGGCTCCAAGTGTGGATCAAAGGCTATAGAATAACCTTTAGTTCTTCCTCCCAATTCATCCCCTTAAAACTCTAATGTTGAAGAAGAGTTTGAGATTTCAAACTTCATGTTTGAGGATGAAGGGAACCATGGTGAGCAAGTTGCAGATTAGGAGGACACCATGGAGGAGGTCGAGAACATGCAATAGGACAACAAGGAGATAGATTATCTATCTGACTTGGAGGATTGCTTTGATAGAGAGGATCCTGAGGAAATTACATCATTTACTCCTCTATCACCCACCTTCCAAGCATATGAGCCTACTTCATAAAGGAGGGCATTCAAGAACAACAACCTATGTCTCACAACATCCCTCGAAACCAAGGTTGGAAGATATGAGTCTTCCATGTTCTTCACAAGAGAAGGAAGAGAAAAGGAAAGAGGATGTCATCATCCCTCTCACACCATCCATCCAAGAAGGTCCACAAAAAGAATCCATTTTTGGAGTTAAATTTCAGAGCAAAGGGCACATTCAAAGGATCAGACCGTGCCCAATCAGGTACTTGGATTCATTGGAGCTAAGAGAGAAGCCAGAACCAGTCATGCCCACTTCAAGGAATGAGGATGAGCTTCAAAGCACCAAGGGTCACCATTAGCACCTCCAGGAGTCCAATACCAATGAGCTCGAGGAGGTATTATTGGTTGATGTAGATGCCTTGATTATTTGGGTGGAGGACTAGCTTATAGTCAGTTTTTCACTCATACATGTAGCCTTATTTAGTGTTAAATCATTTGCATGGCTTCCCCTCTTGAGGAATGGAATCTACTTCTCCCTACCAGTTCCAAGATTTGTTTGAGTCCCTTTTCTCTCTAGTTAGTATAGGAGTATGAGTAGATTTTGTTTTCAGTAGAAGAAGTGCTTGTGCACACTCTACATGTCTCATTTGAGGCATGTATGATTTGATCTTTTGTACATGGTGCATGTTGTTGTGTTTTGTTGCTTCTAGGTTGTATCACCATGCAGTGTGGTATGCTTATAGTTCATTTGGGGAAAGGTGAAAGCCCCAAGTCAAACAATTTTCTACTCTCAGAAGCCTTGTTCTAATATTTCTTATGAAAATTGAGAGTGTAGATGCGTAGGTAGGCTCAAGGTCACCAAGTGCAAATGGTCGGGCTTGTGGATCAAAGATAGGATCATTATCTAGCTATTATTCTTGGCTCCATGCCCAATGGATACTTCAAGGCTATTGGTCTCTTCATCTATAGGTAGATTTCCTTGTGAGTCACCAAATTGTTATCCCAAATTCACCCATGCCAAACTTTGTCAAACAAGACCCCACACATAAATAAAATCTAAAGGGGATGATTTAGACCCACGAGCTCACATTCAAAAATTAGAAATAAAGGGACAGGAAAGCTTGACTCAAGGATCACGAGGGTAAAAATGAGGTTGAACAACATAAAAGAAACTAGAGGCCCAAAGGAGGTAAACATGACCCCGCATAGGAAGAAATCAAAATTCCATTTCAATTAAAACATCCTACGTTCCAAATACATGATGAGTCAGGTTGTAGGTGGACTCAAAAATGAAGGAGCAGGGTCGACAAGGAAGTAAATAGTGTTAAGGAAACCAGGGGCTCAGAAGTGAGAAACGGAGAAAGGTTCAAAGTCTTGGATTTATAAATAAATCCAGAGTGAGCCCAAATTGGTTAAGTATGGAAGAATCAGTGGAAGCTTCCATGTGCCCCATCGGCACTTATCCAAAGGTTAAGTCCAAAGAGGAGACCCAAACAAGTGCTAAGCTTCCACGTGTCCTAGATTCAAAAAGGGACAAAGTGGGCCCAAAATGACTAAGTATAGAGGACCAAAGTGGAAGCCTCCTCATGTCAAAATGGTGCACCTCCAAGAGTTGAAGCCAAAGGTAGTCCCTAGATGAGTGTGGATCTTGACATGTGTCCTAGGTTTGAAAGGAAAAAAACCAGTCATTGAAAATTCCAAGCTTGAGATAGGCCAACGGAAGCCTCCACGCATCATCTCGGTGTAACACAAAGTTGGGTCCAATGAGTGATCCTCAAATGAGCACCAGCTCAACACATGTCCCAAAGTCAAATAAATGTCTCATCGGTCGTTGAAAATTCATAGACCAGTAGAGGGTGCCATGTGGCACATCAATGTAATTTCAAAGTCACGACCCAAAACACATCCCCAAATGAGCACCCATTGACACGCATCCTAGATTCCAAAAGGTGAGAGTGGCCGTTGAAAATTCCAAGAGCCTATGGAAGCCTCCACATGTCTCGACCGCATAACTTCAAAGGTAAAATATGGGGGTAGTTTTCAACATGTGTGAAGCCACCACGTGTCTCAAGTTAGGCGAAGTGCCTCTGTCGCCAGAGAAGACTCAATTGAATTACAAGGGAACCCGAGGATCTCGCGGAAACTACCACATGTCAATCCTGGTGCAATTTCAAAAGCATAAGGAAGGAGCCATATCTCCAAAGATGTGTGAGGCTACCACGTAGACCCTGTGTGGACAGACTCTTTAAAAATTAAGTGCTCACTGAGGAACTTCAAACAACCATATATTTCGACTGGAAACTTAAATTTGGGTGGGAGAAGACTTTTTGGAAACGTCTCAACACCCTCTATGCCATGAAAGCATAAAATACTATTTTTAGCAGGGTTTGGTGGGTGAAAATTAGGAAAATGTCTCTCCATCCATTAATGCGAGAATCTGATTGCTTCAACCACCAAATTAGATTTGATTTTATGCCGTTCGTCTTCCTCAACACGCCAAGTAGGCATAGGGAACCAGAATCGATAGATTGTAGGTGGATTTGAAAGGGGCATTGATTGATGGTGGTTGAGATTTCAAATTAGGATTCAATGCATATCTCAAGGTGGTTGAAGAAGGATTTGAATTCTTCCCTCTCTCTCTCGTTCTTCCTATATATTGTAATGAAGGGGCATATTCAAGTGTTTTTTTGTTTTTTCTCCTCTTCCCACCTCTCTCTTTCTTCCTTAGGGTAGAATGTAGAGTCTAAGCCTCCTCCCATGGCTCTGTAATGGCATTTTATTTCCTCTTTCCCACTGATGATGTACCGTGTAACATTTTGGAGCAATAAAATATGTTTTATGATGCATCTGTCCATCCTTTGCTTATTTTGTTGTCTCTTCTTACCTCTCATCGTTGTAGGGTATATTGTATATACTCGATGTTTTTTGAAGGTTTCGGGAGTTGTGCTTAAGGGTTTTGAAGTGGTGTTCTGTGAAATCTATCTCTGGTCTGTGGTGCATTCTGTCCACCCTCTCCTCTGCTCACCTCTCTCCACTTCAGGTAGTCAGATATGTGATTCAACCACTTCCTTTTCTGGTGTATCACCACTTAGTGTAGGCTCTTTCACCCTCTCTCTCTCTGTCCCCTTGGAATGGTTAGATTAGGATAGAATAGGTTCTTCCTGCACTAGAGTAGCTTATGGCAAGTAGATTAGGAAGCAAGAACTCGGCTTTCTCTCGGAGGTCCATCTCAAGTTTTGTAAGTCCCACAGCTTGAGAGATGGTCCCATGTTGTGTAATCACACTGAATTCCCCACTTCACACCCAAGCCATTCGGGGGTGTTGTGATTCTGCAATAACAGGAAATGTATGAAATAAAAAGAATATAATAGTTATATATCATATATGTAATGTAAAATCTTAAGTATATTAAATTTTTTGAACACTCAATGTAAAATATTAAGTATCCTAGTAACATAGCTCTTTATCTCTCTTTTCTCTCTCTCTTTGTCTCACACACACACTCTCGCTCTCACTCTCTCTTTATCTCACACACTCACTATCTCTTTCTCTATCTATCACTCTCACATTCTCTCTCTTTCTCTCACACCCACTCTCTCTTTCTATGTCTATCACTCTTGCATTACCTCTCTCTCTTTCTCTCTATAGTTACAATTTAATTATTATAATTAATGTAATGTTGTGCTTTCTCGTTACATATGTTTCATTTGAATTATTGGGATTCTTGAAAGTGGATAACATTGACAATAACATTATATTATTATAATTGATGGCATTGAATGATTATAGTACAATGGATAAATTTTAAATTAGTTACATGTCTATTTTAATTCCCATGTTTAAAACATAAAAAAATTAACACTAATAATACATATTAACATAACATACATATGATATCATATTAATATACTTAGATACTAGTTTTAAAACAATTTTTTTCTCATATATTATATTGATTAAAAAATCCTTGATAGCCTAAATTTTTGATAAAAATCAATGTATTAACAAAGGCATGTAGGCATATAAAATGATATACATCGAAAAAATATAAATCTATGCCAATATGCCACGAAGGAAGACAACAAAATCCGTATACATATAAACTATGGGGTATCATAAAATAATCTAGTTCTCTTCACCACCAAGAGGATGACTCGAGCACACACCGTTACTCCCATCATACCTCCTACGCTCAAAGGATGTTTTTAGCTCTATATATTAATACAAATAAACAATATACCCATTAGTATATAATTAGTGACATATATAAAATGACACTACTTAAAAATAAATACTTACTACAATCTGATGATCACTAGAAATCATCCTCTGCCTCTCAACATCAACAACATCAGTATGAGGTGCATGAACTGGAGTAGTCAACTCCTCCTATGGCAACCATGATGAAGAAAATTATAATATGCATGAATGTCATTTAATTATACTACATGATGTTATTTAATACAATCAATTCATTATTAAAATAACTTTACTAGCATCTATAAATGTGTAAGAGGCATGACAGAAGCTATGCCCATAACAAATCCAATATCTAATGATCTTTGAATCTCAACAGAGACTTTGATGACATCATCAACTAAAAATTAATAAAAATCACATTAGTAAATCTATACGTTAACTATAGTTTATTCTTTTCATGTATATGATGAATAAAAATATTAAAACCCACATTAGTAAATTAGCCAACATGCGAACTCATACTAACATTCACTTATGGAGAAGGGGAATGTGACACTGGATGTATATTTTGACCCTGTAATTTAATAAAAACACACATGAATCATTAAATTTCATTCACAATTGATTAAAATTGTTAATTATTATATTTTGTACAAAATATATATTAAATTGGAACTAATTTCATGTAAAATTCCATGTTGATCAATACCAAATGCCTAATCCAGTAGATCATCTGTGATGATGATATTCTCCAACATAGAATCACAATGTGTCTCCTCCAATCAGAGATCATGCTCATCATGTGGAGTTTCCTCAAGGCTATAGAGATGCCTCACAAGGATGTGGAGTTTCCTCGTGAGGATGTGGAGTCTGTTTCGTTAGATTTGTGGATATGTCATGTGAACCACATAGGTTCCTATACTGTCACAAGCATGAAACTCTATGGTATATGATGTTTGTTACCTAGAAGGACCAACCTCATCACCTTGGGAGAGATGAGTGCCATGCTGAAGTAATGACTGTGTCAATGACTGATAGAATCAAGGGTTTGAACCTCCATTGTCTCCTTCACAACATAAGGGACTGAAACATGATGAATAGGTGGGTGAGAAATGGGTCTAATTGGTTAGTTCTATAAACATTGTGCCCCCACTCTATCCTATGCAGAGCCTTTTCCTCTACCCTAAAAATCTTGAATGTCATAATAGTTAGGTATTTCATTGAGGACGAACTCACAATAGAGTTTCCTCAAGAAATATTATGGCACCTCAAAATTGTTACAAGGTGGTTAGTCAAAAACCATCCACCACCTATCCTAAAAATTATTTTTTATCCCCTCATGATTACACCAGTGGATGGGGAATCTTTTGCAATCCAATCGTAACGGTGCATTAGTTTTAGGATCTAGTAAATAATGCACACAATTTGTCTTTTGTGATTTTTTTCTTCTTCACTACATCATAAGACAACTTATCTACATAAAAATTTCTATTTGTTTTTAAAATCTCCCATGTGTTTATTTTTCCAACCACATTGTCGATATTATATAATAATGATCCTAATGATGTGCCTAGGTTTTGATGATGTGGATTTCTAGAATTTGTGTTTCTTAAGGTTTCTATTAAACCCTCAATTTACACTTTGTTATTTAAAATCTACCCCAAAATATGTTTTTGTGTGTTAGGAGGATGTCTTGCTATAGAAGGGGGTGTTTGAAGGATGTTTTCTTCTTCATCTTAGTCTATGGGTGAATCAATTGATTTAATTGAAGTTATAGAAAAATCTGAAAATGAAAATAAATAACAAATCAAAAACTATCCAAAAATAAGATTAATAAAATAATAAACCTAAAATCAATAATAACCGACCTTCTAAGCTCACCACCATCATCAACTTGGAGGTGACACGGGGTGTTAATGCCACAAATCTATCCAAAACACATTCATGTTATTCCTCACTCACGTTTTCCTCTCCTTTAGTTTTTTTGTTTTCACAATAAACCGATCTCGAGTTTTGACTATGTTTTATGAAATTCATAACGTGATGACGTTATAATGCACTCTCATTATAATTTTAACTTGATTTTTATTTATCGTGTTATAGTGAGCACATTATGGTGAAAATGGCCAAAAATTAGATTTTTGTCCACTTTTGGCCCCAAAACTTGGTGAACTTAC
Source organism: Taxus wallichiana var. yunnanensis (assembly GCA_018340775.1). Lineage (NCBI taxonomy): Eukaryota > Viridiplantae > Streptophyta > Pinopsida > Cupressales > Taxaceae > Taxus > Taxus wallichiana. The sequence continues at coordinate 222,795,313 of CM031235.1, forward strand.
TTGGAAATAGATGTGCGAGACTAATCATTGAGAATAATTCCTTTGTGGCAAAAAAATACATGAGAATATATGGTGTGAATGTGTCGAAAGGACTTGCCCCAAGTACTTTTTGTAAGCATTGAAAATGAATGGTATGTTGATATTTCCTAGTTCTTGACCTATGGTGAGTGCCATCCTCACCTTGATCATAAAAAATGAATAACTCTCAAGTTTAAATAATTAGAGTTCATCATATGGAATCATGTACTCTATAAGAGTGGATTCAATAGTTACTTTATGAAGTGTGTAGCTAAATATCAACAGGAGAAGTTGTTGAAAGCTTACCATGATCAAGTATGCGGAGGAAAGCGTACGATAGAAAAGTAACATGAGAGCATGAGAATCTACAAGTAGCCTTTCTTCATACCTGACCTCCCAAGGTTTACCAGAGATAGTCAATGGAAATGAAATATATGTGGGTGTAGACAAATTAGTTGGGTAATCCTATATCCTCAACACACAATAATGAGATCTATGAGTCTAAGGAAAAGAAAGCTCTCCTAACTTGAATCAGTGTAATGGATCGTTTAGATATAAGAGATTCTTAGAGGCTCTAATCAATGTTGAGCTCTGCTGAGATCCTATCTATTGGCTGTTGGATGCATGGAAAGTGACCTGTAGGTGCTTTGTGTATATTTCTAGACAAGGTCATGAAAATGATAGTGAGAGGTGTAGTGGATTTTAGAAGACTATGGTAGTTTTCTGGTCTAGCCCAGATAATTTTATCTTGACCGGCTTCTATTCTTAATGAAAAATTATGTTATGATATACGGTGGAAGTGGTGTGGATCTAAATACCAACATAGGTAAACTGGTGTCAATGTTTAACTGATTAGTAGGCTCGTTGGGTTGTGGGACCTAGGGAACACAACCATGAGTTTGTGGTTGTTGTGGACCTATTATGGTGATGTGAAGAATTAATCTCTTCTTCCGAATATCCAATAGTCATAAGTTTTTTCAGATTCTATGTTTAATACCAAGAGTTGTGTCATCTTCTCATAATACCTTATGGGTGTTACGCGGCAACTTGTATACGTAAGGATGTGTCTATGTCAATGAGAAGATCTCCTTCATTTGGCTGCGAAACTAATGAATCACAAAAATATTTTCTCTCTTTCGAGTTCTTGTATGGTCATGTGGATATCATATCAAGGTAATCCATGGTTGAGTTGACTTGACCGAATGCTTATGCTTTGGCATCTTCAATATTCAATTCTCTCAATTATTCACTAACTACTTGTGGGTTTATTGTCATTTGAAAGACATGAATTCTAAGACCTTGATCTATATCCGTTAATGTTGTGAAGAGATTTGGATGAGGTATTACCGGTTCGAATACGTAATCCCTGGGCTCTCTGGGTCCCGTAATTGTCATGCAAGAGATAATCAGACTTTAACTGAAATAAGTAAACTAATTATGAAAGTAAATCTACACTATGCTTATTTATTTTTTTTTGTATTTTTAAGGATGTGAATTTGAATGAAATTTAAAGAGAAAATATTCTAATATATTCAGATAACGAACAATTAATCTAATAACATAATTAAAACAAGAAAGGTATCCTGATGTAGTTATTTGCATGTGCATTTGTGAATTTATCCTAGATATTAAATAACTAACTAATTTAATTGAAATACTTTCAATCTTACCTCAGAAGTGAGGAATAAATCACATCTTCTCATAAGCTATCATTCCCCACAACTTCCCTGGTAATACTGAAAGCAAACTTAACTGAAATAAAATGATTTTCTATTCTATTTTTTATATTGTAACTACAACTTTGAAAAGTCAAACCTAGATTTTGAGAATAGCGGCAAAGTCAGTTATATTGTGATTTGTCCCCTCAGTGTGATCTCTTCATTCCTTCATGTTCTTGTGAATCTAGAAAAGTGGGAATGTGACAGTGGTAGTAGGAGAAGATGTTCAAACAGTGGCATCTTGGACGTAAGCCAAACAAAATGCGAGTAGGAGAGGGATAGTGCAAGAGAACAGAGCTTGACTATTCAATTCCTAGCGGGATTGTTACAGGGATACAATACAAGCATACCAAAATCTATAAGACTTATGCTTCCTGTGAAAAAACAACAACCTATAATTCTAAGAAGAATCAAGATTCAAATGGACATGATCTAGGACCAAAACTATGGAGCCTTGAACTGAGAGGCTGAAAGCTTTACAAAATCTAAACTTATTGAAACTTATTGAAGAACTTTCAAAACACATTGAATAATAATTCATAGAAGGAGAGGGGCCATTTGCTTGTAAACAAGCTTGGTATTTATAGAATTTTGATTTACCGGAGGGTAAGTTTGAATTGAACTCTTTTATTATAAACAAAGAAGAATTACTATTTACCAGGCGGCCAAAACATAAATGCAAGCAACAAAGTGGTTGAGAAATGTGAGTGCCACTTGATTTTTTATGTTAACAAAACTAGCAGAAAGTTATGAAAAATGCACACATGACCGCCACCCTATGCAAGGTGGCGGTTACAAGACCACCGCCCTTTCCTGGGTGGCAAGTCATGGGACCACCACACGGCAGGGCGGTAGTCCCGAAACTAATGATTAAATGCAAGGAAAAGGTGGGCAGGGGTTAAAATGAAGCATGCAAAGGTTAGATAAGGAATTTTAGGATGTAAATGTATACTTAGTGAGCTTTTTTGGATTCCAAACACCTTGTGAAGAGATCTGAATCATCATTGGGGTTTCTATAACCTCTTTTTGGTAGTATAATACATACAATTTTGGGTACGTACATATTGCCCCCTCGAGAGAAGCATTTTAGCCATGAAGGGGCATAAAATGGTGGGTCTAAGTATGGCAGTCCCAAAATGGGGAGTTAGAAGCTATACTGACATACCCGTGTGTCACAATGTCACCATCTATATTCCCGTTGTTTACAAAATGAAAAAGAGGACTCAAGTGTAGATAGATAAAGAAATTGAAAAGTAAATACTAAATTAAAATCAAATGAGGACTTACCATTTGTGTGAAAATAAGAAATTACCTCTTTCGGTGCTCAACTCTACAAAAGAACATTGAAACAAGGTTAGAATCTTATATATATATATATATATATATATATATATATTTAACAAGCTCATTTTCTATTCATTTGCGCATATTGATTTAAGATTTTTTGAGCTCTAGGACCCGTGGTAACCATTTTCGACAAGAGTGCAATCAAAATGTTTGTTGCAAGATCGTGATCATGCCTCCGAGAGCAGGACATCAACCCACAAAGTCTTAGGTTAGTTTTTCTCAATTCATTGTTTTTAAACCCAAAATATAAAAATGTTGAAATCTTTTTCTTGGGGGTTATTTTCAAAAATCTTAGTGTTAAATGAGTCTCTAGGGGGGGCACCCATAGGGTAGGATTTTATTTCAGTCAAAATGGTGTATTTTACCATTTTTAGGCATTTTAAGGGCTTTATGGGCATACGTTGAATCGGCATAGGATCGCCGCCCGCATGAGTGGTGGTCACGGAACCGCCACTGCATAGGTAGCGGTTACGGACAGTAAAGAGAAAATAGATGCCTTAGTTAATTATTTTGAATTTTTGACATTTTTCTATGTTTTTGATGAGCTTATCTATTGGACTATGTTGCTAACTTGCTCTTTTTCTTTGTTTTGGGTGGATGCAGAAGGAGGAGGAGTACATTAGGTGGAGAAGAGAGAGGGAGTAAGATTGGCTCCCGACAGTGTTAGATTTATCTTGACTCACCAGAGTGAGAAAGCGTATAGAGGGATGACATTTTGAGGATTTCACAAGTTCCTCATGTTGCTCCTGCTAGTCACATATTGTGTGACTTGTACTTGTACTAGGATGCAGAATATAATACTTTCCATTTTCCAGGTGTTAGGGGTGAGTGGACTATCACCCTGGAGGACGTCTATTATATACTGGGGGTTTCGATTCTTGGCAGGCGGTTGTCTCTTAAGAAAGTAGGATCTAGGTCTCAGATGATTCAGTGGGCTACCTATATGGGAGATCTTGTTGTCTCCTTTGGCTCGAAGAAGGGGGTGAAGGTCTGATCTATTGCTTCTTTTCCTATCCCTAGCATCCGGAAGGCTATTATGGGTATCTTAGCCTCACGATTGATTGGAGATAAGGAGAAGATACTTTCATATATTGTTGGGCTCCCATTGTTACATGATTGACACCCATGGCTGTACTTATTCTTGGGGAGTAGACATTCTTGGGACTACGTACCATGACTTATATAGGGTGGTCAGGTTACAGGGGCAGTCCTTGAGTCATCCCACTCTAGTTATGAGTTGGGTGTATGAGTGCATCGTCCCCTATGGGAGGGGTGTACTAGTAGAGGATCCAAGGGCTGTTAGAGTAGTGAGGTGGACAGGGATGATAGTACTCAGGATGCCACATCAGCCAGTGGCTTCATTGACTACTGCAGATATGGAGGCCACTCCTTATCAGGCCATGGTGGGAGTATGGGGAGAGGAGACACATACATTGATTTCCTGTTCTATTATAGGTCAGTTAGTAGACATGATAGAGAGGGTGGAGGTCCACCCATTTGATCGAGTCCCTCAGCAGTTTGGCCTCCCCTACATTGATATGCTTTCTCGAGCGGGGCCAATATAAAATACTATTCGTGAGGCTTGGGGAGGTCCTAAAGGAGATCAAGGTTGGACCATAGTTACTCCTGGAGTTCCTATCGCAGTTAGGTGGGTGGTTTGTGCCTGAGAGGTAGTCAGTTCTCCTCAAGCACATTTAATTCAAATTAGAGCTGCTCCTACTTTCAGTGGGGGAGGATGAGCCTGTTGATGTGGACTCAGACTTTGAGGAGTTCACAGGAGGGGAGACAGAGGAGGAGATGATGGGAGGTGAGGCTAGTGGGACAACTAAGGAGGATGATAGTGATTCTGAGTGGCATGATACTCAGGATATCTTGAGGGCCGAGAGGGCGGAGGTGAGTGCAGAGAAGGTGACCTTGATCTTAGAGGAGTTGCCTTCTCAGGACCTTGGGGAGATGATGAGTCCATGGCAGGACGTCATTTCTTTCTAGATTTTGGGAGGCTCCGCAATTGGTAGCAAAGATCGGTAGCAGGCGCAAATCCTAGAGACCCTACCTGGATGCCTGGAGATCCAAGTGAGTTACTACTCTTTTCTTGACCTTGTTACTTAGAGATGTTTGGATGATATTTCTTTTTGTTGTTTCATTTGTTTTTGACTTGTTTTTGGTGATTTTCTAACTTGTTATTTCCCTTTTTATTTACACCGATGACAGGATTTGATTCATCAGGTGTGTGCCGACACCCTATTACTTCCTTTAGGGAAGACCCAGTGCTCATCTTACCAAGGATGTCGGTGAGCCTTTAGAAATCACCAACACACTAATGTGTTTGCCCCTATCTGAAAGGCGGCAGAGTTAGTGACCTCCCTTCGTACTAAGCTATCTGGGTACAAGACTACCGAGCACATGATGAGGTAGAGCCATTCTTGTAGTGAGACCATAGCCAATGGCTGTGATCACAAGCACTCGGTTCATTTAGAGCGTCATCGTAGCACGAGCCCTAGACAGGATCATGCACCCTCTAAGGGATCCCATAGGGATTGAGGGGTTGTTTTGTATTTTTGTAATAATTTTGCTAGATGTTTATATGAGTTGTTTTTGTATTTTTGGGCCCATTGAGAATTTTTGCATTGCCTAGTGCATGATGGCATTGTATGTAAAACATGATTCTTATATATATATATATATATGTATATATATATCTTTCTAGATCTTCTTGTATCTAGAGTTTTGTGGTTTGTTTCTCATGAGTACACTAGATGTTTTTGGAATTTTTGCTTTTATATGCTTTTTAGAATGTATGTAATAGATAATAGGTGATAACAAGTGTTTGAACAGAATGTTTCTCTTTTTGTTTATAATGTTGATATGTGATGATGCAAACATATCTTGTAGTATCTGAACTTTTTCCTTCTTTTGGAAATGTTCGTTGCTTCTTCTTGTTTTGGAAAACGTGATGAATGTGTAGTGATAATCAAATGAAATTTCCCACTCCTAACTCCACGGAACTAGTAAGATGCAAGGGATTAACACCAAGAGTTGGGAAGGGTGCAAATTATATGAGTTTGACTAAATGGAAATGATGAGAGAAAGACAAGGTATTGATAGAAACCAAATTTAGACCTGCATACTTATTCCTACTCAAAACTACTACATAGTTCAGAAGGCAACTTACTTTCCAGTTTATCTAGACTTAGATCCATGGATGGAAATTTGGTTGACAAAATATGGTTTTGAGGATTTGATCTCTTTGGAATTTGGATACTTAATTTCACTTAATACACTTTGCTTTGCATTTTTAAAATACTAAGATTCATTAATTTACGTGAATGGACCCCCTACGCCCTGCCCCATGCTACTAGTAAGAAGTATGGGCTTGTCACCGAAGGCAGGACATAGGCGAGTAAGGGAACTTATTTCCTTTCTCAACCTCGCACCACTAGTAAGAGATGCGGGCTCATCACCAAAGGTTGGTGGGGCAAAGAAGTGTGTAAAATAAAATATTCTATTTTGTTTAGTATTTTTTATTTAATTTGGTTTTGACATTTCTGATTTATGATTTTGGAGTATCCTTGTTTCAAAGAGACATAAGAGGGGTAGATGTGACACCAAGAATCTTCTAAAATAGACCGTAGGTAAGAACAACTTAACCTAGTAGAAAATAATGAGTATGACCAGGTATATAGGCCTTGGTATGGTTTTCGTCAAGATTTTGTCTTTCAGATTGATGAGATGATTTCAAAATCATTTTGATGATATTATGAAAATTGAAGAGATATGATTTGAATGCTTTTTCCAATATTATTAGAATATTGTAATAAATTTCTTAAGAATAAGTTCCTTGAGCACAAAATTTACGAAATGAGTGAGCAAAATGAAACATTTGAGTGACTAATGCAATGTAGGTAGATATAATATACAAATGGTGATGATGATGACTTATGCGTAAAACCGTTTAAGATGTAAGGAATTGACAATTTCATTGAATTCCTCACCTTCTAGTGTATACAAGAGATAAGCACCATTTCTATAGTCTTTCATGACTCGGTATGGGCCCAACCACTTGGGCCAGAATTTCCTTCCTTTGTAAGTTTTCTTATCAATCCAGGTTGTCTAGTCTCAGAACTAGATCTCCCTCATATATTTCTCATTCATAGACCTTTTTGTTATATTGTTGGCACATCCGGTTAGCATAGGCTTTTACCGTTGTTTAGCATTTAACCTGGCCTCATCAAGGCTTTTCAGTTGAGAAAGATGTACCTCTCTATAGGATTATTCTCCTAAGATCCCTTGTAATGAGATGCGGAGACTAGGTATGTTGACCTCAAGTGGGAGAACTGCTTCTTCCCTAAATACCAATGAGAAAGGGGTTGTTCCTATTGGTGTTCTTATTGACATTCGATAGGCCCATAAGGTCGGGTATAATTTTAAATGCCAGTCCCATTTGTTCTCCTTAACTTTTTTGAGGAGAATGAATTTTAATGTTTTGTTTATTACTTCAACCTATCCATTGGCTTGGGGGTAATAAAGAGAGGCTGTATGATGGTTTATCTTGAATTTTTAGCATAACTCACGGACCTCATCGTTCTTAAAGGATGTGACATTATCTAAGATAATGACTTGCGGGACACTATACATGAAAATTATTTGATTCAAAATGAACTTAGTGATTACAAAACTGTACGGTGGTGAGAGGCATGTCCTCCACCCATTTAGTAAAATATTTTTTGGCCATGATTATAAAGTTATGGCCATCTCGTTAACGAGAGAGAGAATTTCCCTATCAAATCTAGGCCCCACATGGAAAAGGACCATGGGGTTGCATTGGTTCTGAGCTTGTACTGGCATGTGAATCTCATGATAGAACTCTTGACATTTATGACATTTGCACACAAATTATACTACGTCATGTTCAAAGGTGGGCCATAAATAGCCCATCAAATGTATTTTTCAAGTAGTGATGTGGCCACCGAAGTGGCCTCCACATATCCCACTGTGGGATTCATAAAGAATATTTTTGGATTCTTTTATGTCAACACATCTTAAAAGCATTCCATCGAAGGCTTTACGATAGAGAACCTATTCTAAAATAACATATTTAGCAGTGATAATGCATAACCGCCTTCTTTGTTGTGATGTGGCACCTTTTGGGTATGTGTGGTCCATGATGAAATTGATGATGTCAGTGTACCAAGGACATATAGAGATGGGGGCCTGGTTTCGAAAAAATATATGCATTCATCGGAAAATTCTAGATCTATTAGATCGCCTCCATCTAATGGATTTTTAGCTAACCATTCTGTAATCATTTATCCCTTAATGAACTTTTGGTTCACAAATGTTAGTTCAAACTCACCCATTAAGGTTATGAAACATCCAACCTTTTTAGATAAAGACCCTTGCGTGAGGAATGTCCGTAAGTGATCTATCTTTATAATGACCCTTGTTTCTTGATTTAACATGTAATGTCTTAAATGTTTTGTTCCAAAGACCATGGCAAGGCATTCTCTTTTCGCCTATGTGTAACGTGTGTCATAATTGAGCAACAATCAAGCTAATAAAATAGACTGTGTGTTTCCATTTATCATTATCTTCCGAGACAACATGAAGGCTAGCGAGACATCGTAGCTGTGAATACAAGATCAAAGGATGATCTAGTCTACGAGGCGTTAACATGGGAGGAGACAACAAGAAGTATTTAACTGCTTCAAAGGCCTTGTTACATTCTTTTGTCCAATCAATGCTATAATCCTTCTTTAATAAATTATTGATTGGATGAATAGCAAAACTTAAGTCCAAGATGAACCTTCGAATTGCACCGAGTTTCCCAAGAAATGATCTGATACCAGACTCATCTGATGGTGGAATCATTTCAAGAAAAGTCCAAATTTTGGCTGGATCGACATCAATCCCTCATGAAAATATAATGTAACCCAGAAGCTTACCTCCTGTCACACCAAATACACATTTCTCTAGATTCAATGTGACACCATATTTGATCAATCATGAGAGAATGATACGAAGAACTTCTGGGTGATCACAATGCTTCTTAGCCTTGGCCAGCAAGTCATCTATATATACAATCTTATGAATAAGATTGTGGAATATGTATGTCATTGCCCATTGGTATGTAGTGTCAGCATTCTTAAGACCAAATGGCATGACAACGTAACAATAAGTTCCCAAGGAGTTATAAACGTGGTCTTGGCTTGATCCTATTCAGATATTTTGATTTGATTATATCTTGAGAATCCATCCATGAGAGACAAAAGCTCAAATCTAGTTATTGAGTCAACAATTACATCAGTGGATGGTAATGGGAAGTCATCTTTAGGACAAGCTTTATTAATGTGCCAAAATTCTATGCAAATGTGTATCTTCTCATTCTTCTTGAGAATAGGGATGATATTAGATACCCATTATGAATAGTTGACTAGTTTGATGAATCCCACCGAGAAGTTTCATTACTTCTTCTTTTACCATAAGATCCACTTTTGTTTTCATTGGTCTTGACTTTTGCTTAGTTGGCTTTACATCTGGTTTGGTGACAAGATTGTGTACCTGCAATATGTGGTGCAATTCCCGTCATTTCTTTGTAATTAAATGTGAAAGCCTTTTGATGTTCCTTGAGGATATGGGTATGTATTTCTATCTCCTCTAGAGTTAATGAGGATCCCAACTTCAAAATATTTGGTTCTTCCTCTGTTCCAATATTTATGTCAATTCCTTCAATTAAGGAAGCGTTTCCTTCTTCAAATTTAGGTGGGGCTGGAGGTAGTTCCAAACCTTCTCCATTCTCTACCTCGTAGATTTCGAGATTCTTTTGTGGGGAGATTCTATCATGGGATTTCCAAAATAGGAAGAGGAAGATGGGATTAGGGAGAAATCTACTATTTGATGAGCGAGATGTAATTCCGCATAGGCGTTCAGATATCCAAGAGTGACCCTATCATTGTCAAAGTGATCTAGGATGGTAGACTCATTTTTAGTTTCTATATGTGTCAAGATCGGGGTTGTTGGTATTTTACACACCAATGGTTCAGTACAAAGTGATACCATGAAACTTGTATTTTCTAACTCACTGTTTGTGAAACGGGAAGCTAAGGTTGCTATTAAATCAGTGAGAAGGTTTTGTTCTCATGGGATTGCTTCGATTGATATGAAGTTGAATCCCTTGGTTAGATCTAACACCACCATTTTATAGAGTTGTAAGTGTTCAGATCTAGTTTCATATACCTCAGATACTTGGTTTGCAACTAATTATGAGTCTCCTAGCACTCTAATGTTATCAATGCCCATCCTTTTGGCTATGATGAGGCCAAGGAGAAGGGCTTCGTATTCAGCCCCGTTGTTCATACATTCGAATTTTAACTTAAAGGAAAAAGGTAGGATCTTTCCCTTGGGAGAAGTAAATATCACACCTACCCCAGCTCCGAAACGACATCTAGCTCCATCGAAGTGGAGAGTCCAATATTTTCTTGGAAAAATGGATGTTGGGACATTCTTCGTGTCTACTTCTTTTGCCTCAGTTACTTCTACCATACAAACTTCATCTGCTGGAAGGGAGCCAATTCCTAGGGTGTATCCCATACCCATGGAATCAAATGGTAGGAGAATAGGTAGATATTTCTCTAGTAACTCAATTTTTTTATAGTAGTTCCTAATGACACCGTCTCTATGATGTTAGTCTCATTTTTGAGTGTTGGAATGCCTTCGACTAGATTCATGATTTCTAATTCTATTGTAGGTATCAACTTTACTTTTGGTTTTGAATTGATTGGTTTGTTAAGTTGATTCATTGGGAGTTCAAACTCAGAGTGAACACCTGGTCTCTTCTTCAAATCTGCTAGGTGTATATCGAATGGTTTTGGGTCACCTTGCGCCACAAATATTTTTCCCAGGTGTAAAAATCTTATTTCCTGGAATAACGTGGAAGGGATTGCCTTCATGTGATGTATCCATGGTTGATCGAGAATCATATTATAGTTGGTTTCCTAATCTATAATATAAAATTTGGTGAGGACTGTCTTGGGTCCTAAGGTGACTGGTAACACTATAGTCCCAATTGAAGTGGCCTTGAGGCTATCATAACCCCTTAGCATATTTCATGTTGTGGAATAATTTATTTCTCCATATCCTAGCTTTTGAAGAAAAGTGAAGGGGACTATGTTAACTGCTGCCCCATCATCAATCATTGTGCACTTAACATAATTATTATAAACCCATACCTGTAAATGCAAGGTTGGGTTGCCTCTACGTGTAATTTCAGCATCTGTTGGCATTTTTCTTATATCAAATATAAACTCAGTATCCCTATCTAGCTACCTTGGAGGGTAGACATCAAATTCTACATGGTTTACTTGCGTTTTAGGAGGAGGAGTGATGTTAATTAGATGACCAAGACCTAATGCTTCTAAGAGAGCAGCCCTGTGGGTAGGAGATTTTTTCAACAAATCCAAGAAGGAAATGTGAGAGAAGGTCTTTGTTAGGTCATTAATTAGATCATAAGGGCCTATGGGTTTCGCCATTATTTGTTGAATGTTGTCTAGATCTAATGGGTAGGTTGGAACTGGTTAAGAAGAATAATCTTGTGTTCTTGTTATGGTTTCTATATGTAGCTTGGTATTTAACTCTACCATACCATCTATCTTGGTTTGTGGTTGAGTTCCTAATTGGGGTGCGGCTGGTGGATTTAATGAAGTTGAGGCTTCATGATTGTTATTTCCTATCATAACACCCTTGTTCATCCCATTTGGATCTAACTCGTTATCGTTAGAGTTATTCGGGAGAGGATCGTTAAAAATCTTGAGGGGTGCATTTTGAGGGGAAACTCCTCCCGTATAGGTGTTTGAAGTGGGTAATGTAGAATTTGCTAAAAAATATCTATAAAGTGTTGTCTTTTGTCTCTCGGAAAATTTTGCATGAATTTATTGTAGTCATGACAAGTCCTAGGATCATGGCCTTGATTCTTGTGGAAACCACAATACAAGTTGGGATTATTGTTTGAGCTTATTGGTTTGAAACCTATTGTGGTCCAAAAATCTGATTAGGTTAATGGTTGTTAGGGTTAAAATTTTGAGTTTTTTTCCTTTGGTTTTGATTCTGATATCCAGTTGGGTTTTGGATTGGACCTTGTGTCTAGATTTTATATTGTTGTTGTTATTTTTGTGATGGACGATTAAAATCCACCACGTTGATTATTGGAGAAAAGTTATTATTTCACTGATTGTTAATGGTGGTGAAATTTTTATGAAATTTTCCCTTTTAACATGGTTTGTGACTCCATCCGTTGTAAGCCCACGCTTTTGTTAAGGATCTTGGGTCCTTGATTGCTATTCCCGACATTAGGATAAGTCGTAGTGTTTTGATTGGGAGTGATTAATTTCCCGTTCGTTCCAAATGTCTTACGACCACTATCTATTGCTACTTGATAGATTTGGAGATCACTCTCAAGTACTTCATCATATGTCCTTAGTGGGAACTTCTAGAATTCTTACTTTATCTCTCTATTGAGAGAATGAAAGAATAAGTCACATAGTTCCATCTGATCCATGTTCGGAGCACTTGTTGATGAGTAGAGGACTGTACGCCATATTTGAATGAAATGAGGATCAAATTCATTGTTCTCTTGTTTAATACGTAAGAATTATGTGATCCCCATTCTTAAAAATTTGTTCATGTCAAAAGCTTTGATAAATTCTAACACAAGTTATTTGAATGAGTATATCGAGGCTTGTGTATTCTCTAATACCAATCAAGGGTAATACCCTCTAAGGTTTTAGGTAATATCTTAGCAATAACCACATCCCAAGGGAGAAATTCTCAAATGGCCATGACATAGGCCTTGATATGTGCATTTGGATCTCCCTCCCCCTTGAATTTAGGCAAATCGAGAAGAGGTCTTAGAAGCATGACGTTTGGTATGGTGAAATCTAGATGTTCTTTTAAATATTCTAGGTAAGTCCTTACACATAGGTTTTGACCATTGATGGTGCCTACCGAGGGGGTTGAGGTGGAATGGGTTGTTAATATGGCATAGCATATGTATTTTTAGGAGAGTAAGGAAACCCCGTGGTTGAGCAAACATCTTGGGAGAAGAGAACATATCTCCTATGGCAATTTTGAATAAATGTTTAGATGGGGAGGAACATTGCTTTGATATGGGTTTTTGGTACTAAACCTGGGGTATCATAATTTCAATTGGAGCAATGTTTGAAAATGTGACTCTAGTTGGTGTTTGTTGTGGGTAGTTATACGATTTTTGAGGAGGCATGCCTAACGTGCATGTTCATGTGAGGAGGTAAATTTGACTAGGATAATGCGGAGGTTGGGAGTTCTCGCTTTCCCTCAATATGAAGTTTGATTTGCTTGATCAAGTTCTAGTCCTCTAACCCTCTCAACCAAAGTTGAGATGACCTCAATTGGTGATGGCCTAGTGTTTCACCTTGATGGTTGTTGTGGTACTATTTGAGGTTGTAGAGGGGTATGGTATCCTACTATGAATTTTTCATTACTCTACCAAGCTTCACCAAGATTATTTTCCATAGGTGGAGGAATGGGGGTGTTTTCTTGAAGTAGGGTGTCGGGTTGTGTTTGCAAACTTCCTAGAGATGGATACATGTTTTGGAAGTGTTGCTCATTTCTAGCGTAGCGCTAAGTACTCCTCATCCAACAATGGGAGTGGATCTAACTACCTACTAATTTGTGGTCTAAATAAAACCTGAGGAGATGAAATGGATTCTATAGTAAACGTCATATTGTTAGATCCTAAGGGCTCTAGTTTTTGTGTTTGTGTGAGCTGATCTAGCTCCTCAATTTGGAATGAAGAACTAGAGCTAGTTCTTTGAGGAGGAGTTTGTGATGACAAGTAGTTGCTTGAATAGTTGTTAGCCCATGTGGAAAGTGAGGGTGATGGTTGTCTATTTGTTTGACCATAATATGCTTCGAGACCTGAGAGAGGTCTGCCATATGCGTCGTATCCCGACATATTTGAGGGGTATATAAATACCTGTAGAATAATGGGAAGGAGCGAAGATGGATGAAAGAAATGGAAATGAAAAGGGAGTAGTTGTTGCATTTCATGTCAGGTTCACCAATTTTGTACAATAGAAAAGTGACATGCGAGCATGAGAATCTACAAGTATCCTTTCTTTGTACCCGATCTCTTGAGATCGTGTTGAGACAAACAAAGGAAATGAAATATATATGGATGTAGAAAAATTAGTTGGGAAATCTTATATCCTCAACATGCAATAATGGGATCTGTGAGTATAAGGCAAAGAAATCTCTCCTAACCTAGAATTAGTGTAATGGATCGTTCAGATATAATAGCTACTCGAGGCTCTAATCAATGTCAAGCTCTACCGAGATCCTATCTATTGGCTTTTGGATGCATGGAAAGTGACCTATAGGTGCTTTGTGTATATTTCTAGACAAGGTCATGAAAATTACAGTGAGAGGTGTAGTGGATTTGTAAGAGACTATGGGTGGTTTTTTTGTCTAGATGAGAAAATATTAGTTTGATTGGCTTTATGCTTAATGCAAAAATTGCATTATGATATCCAGTGGAAGTGGTGAGGACCTAAATACCAACATAGGTAAATTGGTGTAAATTTTTAACTCATTAGCAGGCCCATTGGGTTGTGGGACCGGGGATCACAACCATGAGTTTTTGGTTCTTATGGACTGTTATGGTCATGTGAAGAATCAATTTCTTCTTCCTACTATCCAATAATCATAAGCTTTTTCAGCTTCTATGTTTAATACCAGGAATTGTGCAATCTTCTCAAAATAACTTACAGGTTTTCTGGCAACTTGTATATGTAAGCTTGTGTCTATGTCAATGAGAAGGTCTCCTGCGTTTGGTTGTGGAACTAATGAATGACAACAAAATATTTTCTCTCTTTCAGGTTCTTGTATGGTCATGCAGGTATCCTATCAAGGCAATCTATGGTTGGGTTGACTTGACCAGAATGTGTATGCTTTATCGTCTTCAATATTCAATTCTCTCAATTATTCACTAACTACTTGTGGGTTTATTATCGTTTGAAAGACGTGAATTCTAAGACCTTGATCTATATCCGTTAATGTTGTGAAGAGATTTGGTAGAGGTATTACTGGTTTGAATACATAATCCCTGGGCTCTCTGGGTCCCATAATTGTCATGCAAGAGATAATAAGACTTTAATTGAAATAAGTAAACTAATTATGAAAGTAAATCTACACTATACTTATATTCTTTTTTTTTTGTATTTTTAAGGATGTGAATTTGAACAAAATTTAAAGAGCAACTATTCTAATATATTCAGATAACGAACAATTAATCTAATAATGGAATTAAAACAAGTAAGGTAGCTTGATGTAGCTATTTGCTTGTGCATTTGTGAATTTATCCTAGATATTAAATAACTAACTAATTTAATTGAAAGACTTTCAATCTTACCTCAGAAGTGAGGAATAAATCACAGCTTCTCAGAAGCTATCATTCCCCACAGCTTCCCTAGTAATACTGAAAGCAAGCTTAACTGAAATAAAATGATTTGTTATTCTATTTGTTATATTATAACTACAACTTTGACAATTCAAACCTGGATTTTACATAACAACGGAAAATTTAGTTGTATTGTGATTTTCCCCTTAGTGTGATCTCTTCGTTCCTTCGTGTTCTCGTGAATCCAAAAAAGTGGGAATGTGACAAGCGATAGTAGGAGAAGATGTTCAAATAGTGGTAGCTTAGACGTAAGCCAAACAAAATGCGAGTAGGAGAGGGATAGTGCAAGAGATCGAGCTTGACTATTCAATTCCTAGCGGGATTGTTACAGGGATACAATACAAGCATACCAAAATCTATAAGACTTATGCTTCATATGACAAAACAACAACCTATAATTCTAAGAAAAATCGAGATTTAAATGGACATGATTTAGGACCAGAACTATGGAGCCTTGAACTGAGAGGTTGAAAGTTTTACAAAATCTAAACTTATTGAAGAACTTTCAAAACACACTGAATAATAATTCATAGAAGGAGAGGGGCCATTTTCTTGTAAACAAGATTGGTATTTATATCACTTTGATTTACAAGAGGGTAAGTTTGAATTGAACACTTTTATTATAAAAATGAAGAATTACTATTTACTAGGTGGCCAAAACTTAAATGTAAGCAATAGTGGTTGAGAAATGTGAGCACGACTTGATTTTTTACGTTGACGAAAGCATCAAAAAGTTATGGAAAACATGCATAGGACCGCCACTCTACGCAGGGTGGTAGTTATAGGACCACCACCCTCTCCCGGGAAATGGTCATGTAGGACCGCCGCCTGTAGAGTGGCGGTCCTGAAACTAATGATAGAAATGCAAGGAAAAGGGGGCCAGGTTTAGAATATATCATGGAAAGGTCGATAAGTCATTTAGGATGCAAATGTATACTTGGTGATATTTTCTAGATTCTCGAACACCTTGCAAAGAGATCTTAATCATCATTGTGGTTTTTATAACCTCTTTACGGCAAAGTATAGTACATGTAATTATTGGTACGTACATAAACTTCTTAGACACTTTGTCATAGCCCATAATATCCTTTATGGTAACTATTATCAGTAAAACCTATTTACACTACCCAAGAATGGGTCTCTAAATGCGAGGCATGTCAACAGTTCATCTGGAGACCACAACTTATTGTGCTTCCTCTCAAGCCAGTGGTGGTTGAATAATCATTCTAATAGTCGGGTCTAAACTTCATTAGAGTCTTGCATCCTCACTCAAGCACAAGTCACACCTATGTACTCACAACAATTGATTATTTCATCAAATGGGTGGATTCCATCCCAAGAAAATAAGCCAATATCAAAACAATGTGTAATTTCATCAAGGAAAACATCATTGTTCATTTTGTTACACCCCAAAAGAACATGGAAGATAATGCCACATATTTCTCTTCCATGGATCTAACTCATTTTCGCTATGGATATGGAAATTTCTTGTCACACACATCTAACTATTATCCATAAGGTAATGGTCAATCATAATCCAACAAAAAAAAAATTGTGACCATATTCCACAAGTTATGAGAAGAGAATCAAAAGGACTAGTACAAAAATCTCTATGACATGTTTTGGGAAGAAAAAATAATGCCAAAGAAGGCCATTGGTATTTCTTTGTTTTAATTGCTCTATGGTATATAGGTAGAGATTCAAGTTACAAGTGGAGATGTTGGCACTTAAGTTGATCTAGGATGTGGATGATGGACAAGATCATGATGCTATTGATAAAAGGATCCCATTTATTGAAAATCTTGAAGAAGATCAATTCAAAGTGGTGGACTAAATTCAATCTCATCAGTTAAAGGTCAAGAGATTGTTTGATAAGAAAGAAAAGGATGGAGAATTAAAATTTGGAGACCTTGTTATACTCCTAAAAATCAAAGAGATCCAAAGGGTAGTCACATGTAGTTCGAATCATTGTGGTTTGGGCTAATCCATATTCATGAAACTTGTGGATATAATTATTTTTATCTATCATATCTAGTTGGAACACCATCGGAGTTACCCCACAAAGTGATAAATATAAAAAATTATACAATAAATAAAAGTGGGTTGTCCCCCACATTGTACCATAGGTGATTTAGGTATGTGTTTCCCTTTCCTGTTGTGTGTTTTCTTTCCTTTTCATGTGTTGTGTGTTTCCTCTTGTTATGTGTGTGTGTACTCCTAGTTTTTTGCTATACTCAATGAAGCCCAATGGATAAGGAATTTGTCTGATTTTAAAATTCAAATTATGGTATTTTTCATGGCATTTCCTCATTGTTCTCAATCCACAACATGTCCCCAAGCTAGAGAAAGCTTTTGTCTTATGTTTTTGCATAGGAAAAATTCACTTGAAAACATGACAACCATACCCTAGTGTTGAAATGTTTTCTATTGTATACCTTTCTAGTCACCCCCCAAGTTAGCATATTCCCCATATTATTCCTATATTATCATTCCAATGGTTCATATGCATGTCTCATCCTTCCCTATAGGTGATTTAGGAATGAAAATATCATTCACAAACATCCGAGGTCGTATCTCTCAAATTGAATTTTCAAGTGAGCTTAGGAAGGGCTATCATCAACCTTTCTAAGACAAGTGCATAATCTCCAGAGTTGTGTCAAAGGCCCAAATTAATCAAGGAGGTGTATTCATGAGCCAAGATCATTTTGCAACTGATTTAGGAAGATTCTGAAAATATTGCAGAGGTTTAGGATCCAATTCATCAAAAGTGGGTTTTTGAGGCCGAAGGAGCTTGCACTATGAAAGAGCACCTGAGCTTTGGGAGATTATTCGGGAGATCCAAAATGAGTTAAGATCCAAAAAAATATCAATGGAAATAATTTTCAGTCCTATACATGGTGGTGAAATAAGATTCATCCTAAACCCCATGAAGTTTTCTAGGTAACTCATTCTTTCCAAGCACAACTTGTGATCCCGATAAAATATGATATTTATTAGGGTGTTTCAAGAAGAATAAAGGCATGAGACCCATTCCATACTTCTAAAAATTCCTTTTCCATGTCATTTCATATAAATAAGTGTGAAACAAGTCATCTACGAGCTCAAATTATGGTCAATTCGAGTTATCGCCTAAGGTACATGTTCAATACTTAGCCAAATTTCTTGGGTGCCACGTGGCAACATGAGAATGAGGCACACTTTTATGTTCTCATTTTCCTTTCCAAGGGGAAAAGAGGGAAAAAAATTCCCCTTCCCCCTTAGGCTTCATGGTCACTCCATGTGACCCAGTGACTCCATATAGCCCCTTTGACCTATTTGACTAGCCCCTCACCTTCACACACATGAATGAAAAGTGTCACTCCAGGATAAGGTGAATTTTTACACCCATTGTCCCATTCCAAGGGGAAAATTGGGAAAAAAATTCCCCCTCATGGATTCCCTCAAGTTCCTCATGTGACCAAAAGATGGCCCTCAAGTGCTTATTTCTAGCCCCTCCTCCATTTCTCTCCGTCTGTGAATGAACAAAAATGTCACCTTAGGGATAAGGTGAATTTTTGTACCCCATTTTCCCATTCCAAGGGGAAAATAGGGAAAAAAATGTGCCCACCCTCTCTAGGTTACCAACGCATATAAATACAACACTTTTACATTTTTTTTTCTCATTCCCCCACATTCCTCCATTTGCACACGAAACTTTGGCAATTTTTTTCCAAAATTCCTCCTTCATTGTTTTCAATCTCCATCCATTGCCTTCATGTTATCATGATCCAATAAAGTGAAAACCATATAAAAACATGAATTTTTGAAGACTCCATAACATATTTTCACTTGAATAACTCCATAACTTGTAAAGTGAGATTGTTCATATCTCGAAAATCGGTGCAAAAATCAATGTGTGTTTTTTTGCATTCATTCAAATTTCTAGGAACCTTGAGGATCCAAGTGGAATATTTTACATGCACAACCTAGAATTTTTTATAGTGAAGAAACCCTAGTTTCCTTGCACCAAATTTTTGAATTTAATATCTTCCATTCGGGGATGGGTTAAGTCGAAACATCGAGAGGTGCAACAAAAAACAATCATCCCATATCATAAAAATTGATTTTATTAAAATACGAGATCAAGAAATCCATTTTATAAAAATAGTAAGCCTCTTACATAGGCACTTTCTATTTTTAGTAATTCCTTACAATGAGTAGTTTTAGAAAAGGTAGTGTGCACAAGGATTATCTAGAAGGACAAACATAGTGATAAAAATTGAAAAGGGTGGAAATTTTCCATTTTCTAAAAATTAAACCCTCTTTTCAAGTACAAAAATGTGTCTCCGAAGACATGATATTTGAATTCGTACATGTCAAACAAGTCAATTCTCTTTCCTCTGAGTATGCAGAAGTGGGGGACAACGATGTCACCCACATGGACCTCGACAATATCAAAGTACGCATGCTCGAATCCCAAGGGAACCAATTGAAGACAAGGTGTTCTTGAGTGGATTGTATGTAGTAGGTGGTCACCCAATATCTATATAGAGTATTGATTTGGTATTGACGTGCTCTCACCACTACGAACCTAAGACAATAACTATTCAAATGGAGAATGGCTCAGCTATGGCAATGCTTACTCCTAAGGCCATTTCCTATTCCATGTAAATCCCTACTGGAGAAACATGTCTATCATCTCGAAGGAAATGGTGGTGAATAAATGGACCAACATGATTCTTACTAGCAGGTCTTACATTAGGATCATGGCTTATGTCATGGAGAAATCCATTTTGAGTTCAAAGTATATCTCACAAAGTGAATTCCATGAGGGATTTTCAGATGCAATCACTTTTCTTAATTAGGTGATGGGAGTAGAGAACACGAAATATTTCTAGGATTGGATGGCATTTTTCATATTGAAAATCATAAAAGGAATAAAAATATTGATTGGGGCCATATCATAAGTGATAACCTACACCGTCAGTTGCTCCATGTCCCGGTCTCAAATAAGTTCTATATGAATTCTTATTTTGTGTACTCTCTTGTGATATTAAGGAATTTCAAGGGCTACCACTTGAAAAAAAAAATCTCCCAAAACTCCAAAATTTGAGAGATATCCACAGTTGGTGTTGAAGGAAAGAAATTGGCACTTCACCCAAGTGAATGATGCCTTCACTATGTTCATCATCAAGACACTAGAGGGAAACCTTCACTCAAGGATGTCACCACAAGTGACTTCTTTGATCAAGAGATATGACTCATTCTTCATCCAATTTTCCACTTTTTCATATATTTGAGTTTCCGATCATGACCACACCCCACTAAGACTACCTTGGTACCTTAGTGATAAGATAACATTGTTTGAGCTATGTAGATAACTTGTGCATGTGCATAGTAAGCTCAGAAAATGGAAAAAGAAGACTATATATTTTCCCATCTTGCTAGGAGTATCCACTTGCAAAAATATCAATGATGTATCTCACTTGGAAGATTCCTTCAAACCCTTGAGCTTGCATTCATACACTCCAAGGATTGATTTTGACATCTGAGTTGATCTAGACACCTTCCATCTCTCAAAGTTACATCATGTCCCATAGGTTGAAGATTATTGGGAAAATTGTGTAGATGAATTCAATGTCAAAGAAAGAGATTACATGAGGATGACCATTAGAGAAATGAATAAGTACAAGTTCCATTGGTATGAATAAGGTATTCAAGATGATGGTACAAAGTTGTATGATCTAGAGTAAAATGCAAAGTGGTGAAGGCTTCTCCTTTTCCGCTAGTGAATTGGAGCGTTCATGAGTCAAGAGACATAACTTAGTAGACATAGGTTGTGATTATAAGAATGAGAGAATGGTTTTAGAAGAAGAAGTTTTCTTCCCTCACATAAAATTTTTTTCCCCACACTCTAGAAATAAGCATCGCATCATTCATCATTAAAGGTTGTGGAGGTAACTTCAGGCTCAGGTCACTCTAGAGGAAGTTCAAAGCACAAAATAGTGGAGTTAGAAACCTCCTACTACGAGATATCACACAAAAAGTAATAAAAATAGAGGATCATGTGGTAGAAGCACAAGTTGAGGAGAATGATCCAGTTAATCTTCCATCTCCCGAACTACCCTCGCTATCACTCTTTCTCCTTCTACAAAAGAGGCACCCCTTTTACCTAAGAAAGAGATGATAAACATGTCAATTACAGAGCCGAAGGTAAATGATATGTTTCCTTGGATGAAGGAAATGGTTAGAAAAGAGGCTTATAGCATCCAACAAGTTACAATCCCTTATCTTTCAACGATAACATCATTAGCCAAAGGGAAGAAGAATAAATTTTATCAAGCAACCTCTCACTTTTTCAGTGGTGCTATAGGTAATTAGTATGTCGAAGTGGTCAGACCAAAAGTGATCAAGCCAGTGGAAGAAATGACATTGGCTGACTATGAAATAAGCACCATTCCCTTGGGTTTAGCAACTCACGAGGGAGATGAACACATGTTCAAGGAGTCTTCCACTCACCTTGTTGCAAGGAATCGAGAATACAAAGAGATTATCATTCATTGGTTAGAGGATCAAGTACAAATACTCTTCTCGTACCTACAACATCTCATGGACCCAAATGCTTCATTAATCCCAATTGAAGAAGTTTATCTAATAAGTAGCTTTGACCTAGATTCCATCTGAAGAATAAAAGAATTCACAATGTAGGGATGAGAAAATAAATAAATGGATGAGTACCATCATTGAAAAAAGAAAACATTTCTTCCAGAGATAATCTTACTATTCAAATACATGTGTAGAACTTTAGACAAGGCTGGGATGATCAGGGAAGGATTAGAAAAATTAAAAAAATGGGACCCAATTCAACCATTGGTGGTGGAGATGGAAGATAATCATTCTCAAGTATTGATACAGGAAAATATTTAGTTCTCCATCGAGGACTTATCACACGTATGGAAGATAACTCTTGTGACCAGATATGAAATGATAAATTGAGATATCAATGAATTCGAATCGAACAAATAACATGCCTATAAGATGCAAGACCATGTCAATAGTAGGATCTAGAGACTTGGAGTGCCCGTTATCAAAGAAAACACTACCACATATGAGTTGTTCGGATCGTTTGAAGAGTATGTTAAGAAAGAGGTTGAAACCCACTTTCCTTCAATTAATATACCTGGAAACTCTATTTGGGTTTTGAGCCACTATTTCATTCATTGCATAAAAATATTAGTCATGGTTCACGAAATTTAAGGATATTAGTGATATATTTTATGGTTTGATGGATTCCTAAGTTGTGTACACATCCCTCATGTGGATAAGGTTACATCTACGAAAGATCGGTTCAGTAAGGAGTTCAAAGGAGTTGAAATTTCCACAGTGAGAGCTTGATAGAAATCAGTTAGGTAGCAAAGACAAGTCAACAAAAGCAACTTATTCATCACCTTAGTTCTCTCTCTTCTTTCTCTCTTCTTTCCCTCATTTTATCTCTCCTCCATGTTATATTTCTTTTTTGGGGTTGCACTTTTCATTATGTCTTATTTATTTAAAAAGTGACTTTATGTTTATAATGTAATAAGTCACCCTTAATTCATAAAAGGGGACTTAATTCTCTCCTAAGAATACGAAAAGTCACAAGTTGTGTGAGATATGAAATGTCATGTGGGGGTAGGCGAAGAGTCTCTTCTAGTTCTATAAATTGTAATGGCACCCTCATTCCAAAGGGTTGTCAATTTTGTGTGCTCATGAGAGATTACTACTTGTGAAGAAATCAAAAGAGATAGCATTTCTTCTTTTTCTCATCTCTATGTTCTTCTTTTTCTCAACATGTACAATTTTTCCAAAGCATAAATGAAGAAAGGAGTTTGTTTCCTTTTTTGATAAGGAGGTTATTGAAAATTTGTGTTCTTGATCTTATATTTTCTTGTTGCCAATTACAAAATTGTGTTTCTTCTAAATCTATGTGTGTTGAAATATTCTGGTTAATGGTTGTAGGAATCTGATTTTCTACCTGCAATGTTAATCTCCCTCTCTTTTTCCCACTCCCTTTCCTACCTCTCTCATTAAATTCCTCCCTTGCAAGAAATTTCAATATTTTACCGTAGTTCTAGTATAGTATCCATATTGGATCCCCAAATGTAAGGCCACCACACTGTTAAAGTTCACATATGCATAATAATATGGAGTTTCACCATTCAAGTAGAGGGACTTAAATTCCTAGAGCATTGGTGGATACCCATCAATTTATCCACCTAACAACTTCTCTCACCAACAACCTATCAACATGTTCATCAAAACCTACATCATGATATCCATCTTCTCTTCCAAAGATGGCAATCTCTCTTCTCTATCTTGTACCATGTTGTCTTCTTGTTTATTTTTTTTTCAATATATCACACCTTTTCCAACTTCTCCAAATCTCTTTTCCTACTTTGATACCAAATGATGCAGATAAAATATCAAATCCACCAATCAGCTGAGGTTATATCACTTAAACATCCAAAAAAAATCCTTTTACAAGAATAATACTCACTTTGTCAAGCCTAAAATACTTCCTTCTTGAGCCAAATTTGACCTTAAACCCCTAATTGGGATTATAATCTTCTTTTAGAATGTTCCTATGGTCTATTCCATGTTAACTCGACCTCAAATTGAAGAAATGTAAAAGAAATCATTAAATTACCTTGTTTTAGTCAAAACTTTGTTTTAAAGCTTCTTAAAAGAATTCCACATGTGAGTTCATGTTTGGTTCTTCAATTATATCTTATTGTAGCCCTATGAAATTGGTTTTCCAAGTATAATTTTGGATGGAGGAAATTTCAAGACAAAATAAACCTCTTTTGGAATACCCTTTTGAGCCATTAATCATTGTGCAAAGTTTCAAAATGACCTCCTTTACAAAACTCCTTCAAATCCAATCTCCTAATTACAAATTAGGTATCCAATGTGTATTTTTAATTTAGTGAGAATAATTTCATCATTTATTGTTAGTGACCATATCTTGCAATAATTCGTCTTGATTATGTTTAGGGTCATGTAAATATGTTTCCTACAAGATTTTAAACTCTAAAAGCATGTGCAAGGTGTTTAAATGTATTAACTTCTCAAATCTTAGGAGGATTTCTTGATGAATCAGAGAGAAGATATATTTTTAGAAAACACCTATAAACAATTTCAAAACTTAATATCTCTACCTAAATTTTGTATCAACATTCCCGAGAAATATATATTGATAGTGAAGTGTCTTCATTCTACATTCATAAAATTTAAGTTATGCTCACCTATAATGCCATGAGAAAAATAGAGCATCTAGGGATTTTAAGCTTGTTTAAGTAATTTCCATACACAAATTTGTAATATCTCCTCTTCCAAGGTTTCGTAGATTACTTTAGTTGTTTAAAGTAATAAATAACTTGTTCACACATAAATTTCATTCCTTTGAACAAATTCTCTCATCAACTTGCTAATCGTTTTATTTGCAGAATTTTTCTATAGATATTTACACACAAATAATATCAAACCCCAACTTACATAGTTATTGGTGTTGTTTTATAGCCTATTCACATTATTTACACTCTTCTCAAGATTAAACTTCCACTCATATGATCAAGTTTACCCTTCAAGGCATCAAACTTGCATTGATCAAACAAAATACATAGTTAGTCTCGAATTTATCGTCCTATCACAACTAATAGGTTCTCAAAGATTATGAAATACACCCTTTCAAGAAACAAAATGAATAAAATTATATCACTTATATGATGCATCTACTTCCACAAAGAAATGGATCTAGATAAATGATCATCAATGCTCATACACATAGACTTTGGAACTATCAAACCTTATTTGCAAACACGAAATTCATTTGTTAACAACTCTTGTAGCTCCTTCTCCTCTTCCTCATTAAAATGAACTCTATTAGTGAGTTACATCTTAGAATTTCATATCCTTCCACTTAGTTGTTAACCAAATAGAATCCCTTAAGACCCATTGGTCATATGGGTTTGCTTTTAATACATCATTACAAGCCTACCTTAGACTAGAACTTAAGGGTCTCATGAGATAAGTTATGATTATGAATTCTAGCTCTCAATAAGACTTGTCACAAACTCATCACATATATTGAATGCTCCATTATTTAACCTTTACACCAAATACAAGCCAAAATTCCCTTTAAAGTTCAAATTTGCACTTTTGGAGGGAAAATGCATAATTCAAAATTTGAAATGGCTAGATATAAACTAACAACTCTAGATGATTATAAATGCCCCCTAAACCTACAAAACAACTTTTAAACCAAAATTTGATGTTGCAAACCAAAATTTCATGCTTTGATAAATTCTCCTACATCATAAACCTTGTATCTCTTCCTCCATTTTTGAGGTTGTTATGATCAAATCCTGAAGGTTTTTTTATTTTAATGCCTATTGTGACTATCATAGATGTAATGAGAACTCTAATAATAAATTATCCAAAATTTGACATATAACCCACGATCTAATTGATACTAATGCTATTGATTTTGGTTGTCATATTAAGAAGAATTCTACTTGTTTTCCCTCTCCCATTAGGAAACTACTTTATGCCTTTTACTTTGGCCTAATATAGTGCTTTGCCTTCAAGATAGAGAAATAAATTCCAATTTTTTAAGGAGACAACTCTCAACATGTTTCTAATCATATATTCAGATTCAATGTAGTTTGTATCATATTTATAGTTAGAGAATAAAATATGTTTGTAATATAATTCATATGAAACCCTCATCAATCCTTGCATTGAATGGTTTCAACATTTGGAGGATGGTTATATCATGGATTATTACAGATTGAAGACCAATTTCCTAGAAATATTCATTCCTACTATGAACATGCATACACTACTTTAACTTTTTCCATTTTTTACAAAAAATAAGAGAAGAATATAAGCTGATTTTTAGCATGATTCAACAATATACTAAGATTAATTCTTATCATAAATAACCAAGCTATACTAATAAATTATGCTTGTTTATTTATGGTCTAAATCTATAAGTTTTTTCATATTAAAGAGAAACATATTCCTTAATGTTAGAACAATGCACTAACAAGTGTTTAAAATTGAAGATGAATTGTTCCCTTATGAAAATGATGATGAATATTTTTAAACTTCTATCAAAGTATTCAAATGATGCATGTGAATGAACATGTGATGAAGAAACAAAAATTCATGACAGAAAGGTTTTGTCCCCCATGGGATAAGGTTCATGAAATAGTTCCTAAACATTAGAAAGTATAGAAGCTACTAACTCCCTAAAATATGTTAATCTTATAGTATTGAGTGAACACTATTTTATTCAAAGATCATTGGTTCAACCAAAAGATAGTTATTTTGATTAAATATATAACCTAAATTTTAAATATAGTGACTATGAATTAAAAAATATTCCTACATGATGAAGAATAACATAGTTTTTCAGATCTTTATCGGAATAAAAATCATGGTATTGAAGATATAATGGTGGACCCTACTTATTTACTTACATTGATTGGAGAAATTTTTCATAAGATTCCTCTTCAAGATAAATTTAAATCAAACACTTCACCCATATCCATTTATTTTGCATAAATGTATAACTTTATCGAAGGATTTGAAAGTGAGAATTTAGAAATTAGTCATGCAAGGCACCTAGGTAAATATTTTATCATCAATGCAATAAAATGTAATTTTTATGCTATATGTGTATATATCTCAATATCACCTTTAATCGCACCTATTATTGGTGTTTCCTTGAACATTTATGCCTCCAAAATACAATCTTACTTTCATATCATTCCATGGAATTTGTAGTCTCAAATACCTCAAGATTTCGTGTCCTCTCTCCTTATATATATATACTCAAAAATGGATTTTGGAATATTTGTTCAAATGTATAAATATGAATAAATGTATCTAACATTTCATGACCACAAGTAAATAGATTTAGGGAGAATATTTTATTTCCTTATTTTCCTTTAAATTTTAAAATAAAAAAGTCTAATAAATTTCAAATAACTATAATTCTTGGGTTCAAAACATTACCTTCCATTCTTGCATTTTCATGGACATAATATGTTATCCATGAATCTATTCTTGTTTTGGTCTCAAATTCCTATAAAAACTTCCATTCTACTCCTAAAGAATGGAAACACTATACACATTACATCCCTCTAATTCAAACACTAATAAATAATACATACAAATTCTCTATTGATTCCACTTTGCATTACCTCCCACTTATTCCTAATCTCATATGATAATAAATTTTGACCATTATGTTCCAAAAATTTTCATATGCATGTTAAAAAAATTCACTTTCTATTCTCCTTCTATATCAATATTAATTCTTTTAACCTTACACACCTCGCTTGAATTTCTTGGTTCAATATAAAAATTTCAATTACACCTCTTTATTTTGATTAATAGTGGAATACCACACACTATTCAAACATATACTCCAAGATCTAAATATGTTAAAAGTTTCATAAATGTCCGAAATCATAAAATTCACTACCATATATAGTCTAAGTACAAATTTCATTAAAAATAACTGATTGTATGATTTTTCAAATTATACAATTCCCGATTAATTGTGTAAAAATGGATTAAATGATTGAATTTATATCAAAAGTAAAATTTCATTTAATATTTCCAACTAGTAAAATGAATAAATTATCATCGTGTAATAAGCCACACCATGTAATATGGAATCGGGAATTTCCAAAATTTTGATAAAATACCTTCACCATTCAAGATAATTGGTTTTTATATCAAATTCAAGCAAGATATAACATTTATAAAAGATGTATTTTGAAAGGATGGACACGATACATGAGCATATCATTCAACAATCACTCAAACCAGTAGAATACTCAAAACAACTCAATTCCACCCTTTAGGCTTGTAAAAATGACTTGTCTCCTCAACTCAAGAATCCTTCAAACTTGTAATTATGACCTCAAATGCTTAAAAAGGATGATATAAAGATTGGGACATTTTAATCTACCTCCTATTATACCAACACCATTACCAAGTCATATGAATTCACCCTAAGGCCACAAATTGTTTACTTAATTCTAAAACTCGCTTCTTAAGCTCCTTAAGAGTAATTCTCCAAGTGAATTGGTGGATAGAACAATCCACAAGGTCCCGAATAAGTAACACACTATTTTTAGTATCGTTTCCCTTCTCCATGTGTGGGTTAAATGGTTTGACCCAAATTCCAAGGTAGACCCTTCTTCTTCACTATTTTTCTAGGCTTAGCTCTTCCTTTCTAGCCCTATCTCAAGTGAAAATCAAGGATAAATTTTACTAGACTATCTCTTTCTCCTATCTAATAACCATTTATAATACCCATTTGGACCTAGGTTCAAGGTATGAAATATCACAATATCTTATTTTGTAAAAAGTGCCTCCAAATCACCGATTAAGACCATAAATTAGGTCTCTAATGTGCATGTACAGGATTGTAACTAGAATATTGAATTTATATTCCAAATAAGAATTTGAAAAGGAAAACTTATCTCTAATTATTGATAGGAACCTTTAAGGAAAATTTCCCTAAAGTTTCAGGTTTTGAAAATTATTTTTAAACCTTCAAATCTCTTTCTCACATCAAACCCTAAGAGGGTTTTCTATAGGCCCAAGAGGAGGGAAAATGTCATAAAACCAAATAAAACTATCTCTAAATCCTAAAAATTCACCTGTAGGTCTATTTCCATCTTATGAAACTCATTTTTCTAATAGTGGGTTATATTCTTTCTCAATTCAAGCATGAAATCTAACTTTCTTCACAAATACTCTTTGAAATAAGGGCTCCACATGCTTTGCACAATGATCCAAACTGATTTATGTCCTTTTCTTCCTTATCAAAGATCCATGGAGGTTTTTAAAATTCTGAGATGCATTATAACTTCATTCACACTTACCAACTTCAAGTTTTCCTTACCAAGTCTTGGCCCAACTTGCCTTTTTCTTGACTATACTAAAATGAGTAACTTGCTATAAGTTATATGAAGTTTTTCTCAAGAAAATAAACAACACAATAGTTAAAATATTTCCTCCAAATATATAAAATAGAGAATGATGACCACATACCAACCATGTATGCACTTTCCCAATTAATATAAGGAATTGAATACTCATAAATGCACTATTACAACTCGAAATTACTAAAAAAAATGTTTACAAACAAAGTTTCTTTTCAGCAATGTTCTTGGAGCTCTTATCTTATATCTCATTTGAATGATCTTTGAAAAAAATTATAATTTGATCTTTATACCTCCTTGCTCGAGTTTTCCCTCTAATAACTAACATCTATGGTCACATGACAAGGTTTATAGAGGTTCTAATTTGAAGTAAGGAGCTTAAACAAGGTTCATAAGCTATATGACCAAACTAAGCAACAAGAAGGGACTCC
Source organism: Taxus wallichiana var. yunnanensis (assembly GCA_018340775.1). Lineage (NCBI taxonomy): Eukaryota > Viridiplantae > Streptophyta > Pinopsida > Cupressales > Taxaceae > Taxus > Taxus wallichiana. The sequence continues at coordinate 222,825,299 of CM031235.1, forward strand.
AAGAATAAATTATGATCCCCAAAATCCATCTATAACCTATTGATACCATTTAAGCTTCCCACACTATACAAAAAGCCAAAATTGGCTCAAAACTAGTTCAAAATGGAAGGAAACTTGATCATTTGAATTTTTGGTTTTTTTGAGCTCATCTAACCAACATGGAATGACTCATAAGACACCTAAGGACCCTTAGATAACCTAACAAAAATTGTTTTTTATATGACATTTTTATTGATCTTAGGAGTGATGCTCATGCATCATACTCCCAAAGGAAAAGAGTGTTTCCTCATGAACTGGTTTACTTGCAAGTTGATCTTCTTCTTCTTCCTTTGATTCCAATTAAACATGATCATTTCAAAGTGATCCTTGATTGAGTTCCTTGTTTCATTTGTCTTCATTGGTTTTACCATGATTCTTAAAAGCTTTTTCATCCCCTCGAATCGCTTGTGTTCTTGAGAAAAATGACTATACTAGGAATGTATATTGTCCTTTCCACCTTTCACTAAAATTATACACTTGGTTCATGGTCATATGTGATGATTATTCATGATTTTTTACTGTTACATTATATTTTGCATCTATTTATGCCTTTCCGGTTCATTACATCTTCCAAAATGGAAAATAATAACCTTTTATTTACATTATTGTTGTGGAAAATCACAACATCCCTCGAATATCCAATATGTGGATGGTTAGCTTGTGAAAATGGGGCATTCAATGTAATGTGCCAAACATGGAGTTATCTTGAAGTGTGGGACCTTACGAATTAGATAACTCTCCGGAGAAGACCAGATCCTCTTCCTAATCCTACCTACCATGACTACTCATAATACAAGCATAAATATATCTAAACCTATTCTAACATCCCAAAGATACACAAATAGATAATACACGAAATAAAACCTACACTAGAAAAGTGGTACACCAAGAAAGGGAGTGCCAATCACTTTCCTAGAACTTGCAAAACATTGAAGGAATGAACTTGGAGAGGGTGGTCATGCACCGAGATAAAAACACATACATTTTCCATCTCCAGATAAGCACAAAACACCCAAACCCCGTAATGAAACAAATAAAATACACATATCCTGCAGACACAATGAGAGGTAAGAAAAGTAACACAAATGATGCAAAAGATTGATAGATGAATCACAAAACACCACTTTATTACTCCATGAATATGCATAGTACATTGTTTTAGAAAGAAGAGGAAAGATATTCCATTACATAATTTAGGAGGAAGGCTTGAAGCCTCAAATCTACCTAAAGGAAGAAGAGGGGTGCATGGGGAGAAATAATGACCAAATTTTTACTATGTTGCAACCCCTTTACATTTATAGGGAGAATTTTTTAGAGGAGAGAAAGGGAGGAAACCAAAATCCTCTCTAACCACCCCAAAATCAATCATGACACCTACAAAAAGGATGGGGAAACCTACAAAACTCATGTCTCAATCTAATTTTGTTTGTTGGAGAAGGAAGCATGCCCATACCTCATTTATCGCACCTCCACCTACCCTAAGCATTGTTCACTGTTTATGAATTTTGGAGCTCCATAACCTCTAAAATTCCACTTTTTTGATGGTACCATACTATAGGTTCATTTTCAACTTTCCAATAACTACACATTTGAGGAAAACGAACTAACCGTGTTCAAGTTATGCCATTTCAGGTTTTGGGGAACCTTTGTAATTTTTGGGTTTCAGGATTTACAATCTCATCAAGCCATCTACTATTCATCAATCCATCATCTCTAATTATCTAAAAAGATGAAGTTTCGAAGTCTAAAATTCAAACTTCAAAAATTGAGTATTTCAGCTTTCCTCCTGTTAGCGCTTTTCATTATTCATCCATCGTACCACATAAAACCTCGGAATTTTGGATTTCCCGAAGTCTAAAATTCAAAATTTGGGTTTCATATTTTTCCCATATGTTTTTGGCTCACGGCCTATGCTTTTACCGATCTCTCGAGATGGATATCCTCTAAATTCTGAAGTGCCCCTGACTCTAAAATACCTCGGTTGATTTGTTTCACCTTCATTGCCTTGCGGTAATCTGTCCAACATGAATTCTCAAGCCTTGGCTCATTCCCTTTTGTGTGATGACCACTAAAATATTTGTGGCATGGCCACCTATGTTTAGCTCGGTCCCTGGGCTTTCTCGACATATCGATTTATGCACTTTCCCAATGTTAATATCTCTTCTAGATCAAAATTATGTCAATTTTGCAAGCCATGAACATGGTGATCCTATACACATTGAGCTCTACATCAAACTCCCACCTCGTCATGTCAACATTTCACCGACCCTTGAGTTTGAGCTCGAAATATTTCCCCTACTATTATGGCTGATTCGGCCTCTCTTTTAGCTTTATGATTTGTCGACATGGCCTTGTCTAGTTTATTTTCCTTCTCATAGCTTGCTAGCCAAGCCTCGAGCCATGTTACCATGAGCGTCATGCCCCATGATCGAGCTCTTCATTTTTAACACAATGTATCTCATCGAGATTCTAGAATAGACACATTTCCAATGCTTAATCTCACCTTAATATTTTGCCGACCTAATAGCTTCGTAACTCATCTCACCAAGCTACTCGGTGAGTCACCCTTCATGTATCTTTACAAATCTTGACCCCCGCTCAAGTTGTCATTTCAACATAACCTCGAGCCTCTCCATGTTTCCATGAGCTCACCAAGCTCTCGAATAGCTCAACCGATTTGTTTTAATGTTAACCTCTTCCACCTCACTAAGAATCTCGAGATATCTTTTCCATCTCGGTGCTCCCCGAGACCCTTTCTCTCTTGTTGTCCATTTTTTCGTGGGGAAACAAATCAAAATTTGGTGACTCGTAGGTACATCTACCTGCTATATGTTCATAGACCAGTAGCTTGAAGCCTCCATTTGGCGCGAAATCATAAGGGATAACCTTCAATCTGATCCAATCCTTGTAATTTTCCGAAACTACCTATAATATGAAATTGAACATAAAACTTATAAGATTTTTGAATTACAATTTTTTTGAGAGTGGAAAATTGTTTTAAATTTGGGATGTTCACCCTTTTTTCTCTGCAATCTTGATTTGTGGTACTGAAAATGGACTTCCAAACTCATCCCAAAACTTGATTTTTCCAAGTATGAAGCACACTGAAACTGGTGATTTCTTGGCATGCATAGACATTACGAGTTTTAAGTAAGACATATATTGAGTTAGGACATAATGGAACTTTATTAAAACTTGATTTTACTTTTCTTCTAAATGGTTTCTTGGAATATGTTGAAGTTTGAGACTCCCTACAAACCCATAAAATTTACAATCTGAAACAAACTCAAGAATGATTTGAGGTTGTCTTTTTCTTTCAACCACGAGGGACTTGGAATGATAAGGGATTCTCCTGAAACCTAGACCTATTGCTATTTTGAATTCTATTACTTGTAATGTAACAACTACCATTAGAGCCGACTCTTTTATCTTGCAAGGATATTAGAAGCTCAATGTGATTGATCTGAAGGAACAAGAGGATGAAAACTATTAAAACTTGCCCTTATCAAATTTAGTTGCTCTACATTTTGATTGACTTGAAGATTGCAACGGTTCCCTTTAACTTTGAGATTTTGTAACATTCGTGTTATGATATCCTTCTGGGAGGCCTATTGAACATGGTACACTTTGTTGAGAAAATAAGAACAAAAACTATATACAAAATGAAAAATCATACATTCTCAAATGAGACATGTAGAGTGTGCAAGAGAACTTGTTTTATAGAAACAAACCTAATCCTACCCTACACTAACTAGAGAAAGAGGAGAATTCAAACAAAACCCTGACATTGGTAGGGAAAAGTAGCTCCTATTTCTAACAACTTACAGCCATGCAAGTGATTTGACACTAGACATGGCTATGCATATGAGTGAAAAACCAACATAGATCAAATTTTCCACCCAAATCATCAATGGATCAACTAAAAAGAATACCAAAACCTCCTTGAAATGATTTGAAGGAGGATCCTCAAGGCTATAGTTGATCATCGATACTATGAGACTCATCCTCATGCTTAGAAGTGAGCATGATCGTTATGGAAACTTTGATTCTAGCTCCAATGAAGCTATATATCTGATGGGACATGGAATGATCTGCACGACTATGACTACTTCTATAGGTTCCAAAATCAATAAGAAAGTATTCTTGTGAAATTTCCAGGAAAAGGTGACTCTTTGTGAATTGGTTTTCTTATTTTTGCACATCTATAGACAACTGATGTGTCACCTTGGTGAATGGTAGGGAAATTATGGTTTATACTTGATGAAAATTGACATGTAACCTTCAACCGCACTCGACCCCCGAGTTCGTCTTTGGATCAGCCGATGATGAATGTGTCTAGCTAACTATAGGAGGATCGAGTTACTAAGATTTGGTGGTGTGATCTTGGTAGTTGAGTTGGAAAAGAGGATATTTAGAGGCTATGAACGGGTAGCATAAATCCATTATGGTTTGTTTACCTAACTAAATTTAAGTGATAAACTATTTTGAAGTGTCCAAATTAACTAAGATGAAACTAACAATCTATGCTACTGTTGAAAGGAAACTAATCTAAACAAATCATAAAACTGAAATATTGTAATTACAAACAATAATTTTCTTCTATTCTAAATGATCAAATCTAATTCTACACTAAGACTAAACAAGTAGAATAACCCAGTGTGGTTATTCACCTATGTTGAGTGTATTGAATCTAAACTAACTTAAAACAAGAACTTTTCCAAATTAGACAACCTCCTATAAATATCCTCTCCTCCATAGCCATAGGGATGGGAAGAAGAGGATCCGTCACTAGGGTCTTCTATGAAAGATTCAAACCCTCTTGAAATTTACTAATTACTTCAAAATGAAAGGAAAATGATTTACACTCTATTTGATATGATATAACAATGATAAATGTATGAGTGAAGGAAATCAAACAACAAATCCAACTTGGAATTCACATAATAGAGGTAAATCCAGCTATGTAGTAATTTATCCCCTCAGTTTATTCCTTTATTTCTCTATGTGTCCATATGAGTCCAAGGAATTTGGAATGTGAGAACAACAACAAGAGAAGGCACTTCAGAAATGGCATCTTGAAGGCAATTTAGATGCAATGAGATTAGAAGAGAGATAGCACAAGAGATCTGAGCTTGGATATGCAATTCCTAACAAGATTGTGGCATCAATACAATATAAGATACACAAAAATTATCAAGCCATTTTCTTGAACACAAGAATGGAATATAGAAGAATTAGGGTTGGGACATGCCTTCTTGCACAAGGTAAGAAGAGGCAATTCTAACTAACTAAATCTATGTTAAAATAGAAGAGGGAAGGAGTATCATGCAAACAAGACTATTTTTAGGCAATTTGGTTCACAAACGCACCCTAAAAGTCGAGTTAAGTGAAAACAAATGTTTCAAAATCATACATCAAGAGTTCGGAAAAATCATGCAGACCACCGCCCAAGCCTGGGAGGCGGTTTTGACACTAAAGCCAAAACAAGCACAAAAATGAACAGGAAGCTAGAATAAAGCATGGAAAAGCTAAGTAAGGATGTCTAGGCTTAAAAAATACACTTTGAATGGGTTTTGGATCTCGAACACCTTCTTAAAGGAAATGAATCATCATTGGGGACTTTTGTAACCATTTCCCGTCAATGTAGTACAAGTAATTTTGGGTGTGTACATATTTCCCCCTCAAGAAGCATCTTAGCCATTAAAATGCATAAAATGTAGATTCCGAGTATGGCGTTCCCAAAATGGGGACTTAGAAGCTATACTTAACACGCCCATGTGTCGAAACGTCGTCATCCAAGCTCCCTGGTACCTATAAGAGGGAAAGAAGACCCAAGTACAGATAGATAATATATTGAAAAATAAACACTAATTCAAAATGAAAAGAGAACTTACCGTTTGTGCGGGGATATAGAGATATACCGTGCCAATTTTCCAGCCTTGTGAACACATGCACTTAAATCGAGGTCAACACAACACACACAAATATATATCAAACAAACTCATATTTCAATTCATTTGTGCATACCGTAAGTGAATTCAACTCATATTTCAACTCAAATATATATTTATATATATCAAAACAATCTCTTGGAATAGTGTAGAAGGGATAGCCTTCATTCGGTGAATCTGTGGTCTCCCGAGGATCATGTTATAACTTATTTACCTCTCAATAATGTAAAACTCAGTCAAGATGGTTTTGGACCAAGCGTAAGCTGGAATAACTATGGTTCTAATCGAGGTCTCTTTAAGACTACCGTACCCCCATAACGTGTTTCTTGTAGAGGAAAATTTTTTCTCTCCATATCCCATCTTCTGTAAGAAAGAGAAGGGAACAAAATTTACAACAGCCCTATCGTCAATCATGGCTCTCTTAATGCAATTTTTGTAAACCTAGACTTGTAAAAATAAGACAAGATTACCTCTTCAGGCAATTTTAATGTCAGATGGCATCTTATCTATATAGAAAAAAACCCAAAGATCTATATCATTTTGTCCCAAAGGATGTATGTCAAATTCAATATGATTTATTTGAGTGCTAGGAGGTGGCATAACATGGATTAGATTACCAAGACCTAGTGCATTGAGCAATGCAAAATGATGTGCATGTGAATTATTCAGTAGATCTAGAAATGAAATGTGAGAAAAGGTCTTGTTTAAATCTGATATCAAATCACAGCTCCTACTTGGTTTTGCAATTGTAGGAACTTCATTCGCAGAAGGAAAGAGAGGATAGGGGTTGTGAAACATAATCCCTCATCAAAGTTGTTGCATTAATTTCATGGTCAACCTATAGCTCAACTATTCCTAATATTTTTGTATTATTATTTTAACCAAGATTAGGCGCAACCGAGAGTTGTCAGAATTTGAGGCTTCATGGTCTGCTTCCTATAGGAATTCCCTTGTTCGTGTTTTTTTAATTCACCTTGAAATTTTCAAGATGTGTAGGAGAAGATCTCGAAAAATGCTCACATTAGCGTTCGAGAGGAGCTATATGTCATGTATAGTGATTGTGAGTTTGTTTCAGATTTGCTAGAACATGTCTACAAAGAGTTTCCTTTGGTTTTCGGGAAGTCTTTGTAGAAATTTTTGCAATTGCAGAAATTCCTATTGTCATGACCTCAAACCTTATGGAAACCATAGTATATGTTAGGGTCATAATCTCTTGTCCTTTGATAAGCATCTTTTATTATTGATTATAACTTTGATTGTTGTTTTGGAACTCGATTGTTATAACCATGGTTCGTTGCTCCTTGGCTGGAATTTTGGTATTATTTTGGGTCTTGGGTTTGATTATGATTTTTTGGCAAATGATTTACATCAACTGTGTTGATGAAGACACGCTTTTAGGGCCTCTTTGATTTCCGAGTTGTTGTTGTTCTTATTTTTATTATTTCCATTTTTTGAAAAACCAACATTCTTGGATTGATTAGTAGCACTATTTGTGGTAGAACCATGATTGCGATTAACACCCCTTATGTCCTTGGTTATTGGAACCATTTTTTAATAATTTACATTATTTTTATTTGGGGATACCAATTTCCCTTTAGGACATTAGATCTTACGCCCATTGCCTCTATGGTGGCTTGGTCAATCCAAAGCGCACCTTCCAAAACTTCCTCATAACTCGCAGAAAGCAAACTCTACGGACTTCCTCCCTAATCTTTCGATTGAGCACGAGTGAAGGAAAAGATCACAAACGTCCATCGGTCCATGTTGGGAACACTTGTAGATGAATAGAGAAGTTAGCACCATCTCTGGATGAAATGGGCAACATGATTCATTTTTCTCCTATCTAATATGAGAGAACTCCCTAATCCCTATACGTAACAACTTGTTCATATCAAATTATTTTATGAACTTAGAAACAAGTCGTTTAAAGGAATCTATACAATATTATTGAATACAGTAATACCAATTCAAAGTGTGATTCCTTCAAGAGTATTTGGAAAGATCTTAGCCACTATAACATCCCAAGGAAGCAATTCCCGATAATGATAGCGTAATCCTTTATATGAGCATTCGGTCTCCTTCTCCCTTAAATTTTGGAAGATCGGTAATGGGTGTGGAAGCATGAAACTCGGTATGGTGAAGTCAAGAGGCTCCTTTAAGTACTTAGCGTATGTACCCATTGCGTCATATTCCACCATTGATGATAATTAATGAGGAGGTGGAGGAGGAGGAGTTGGATAAGCTACATTATAAGAATTGATGGGAATGTACGGGGTCCCTTGATATGGCATGTAGGGAGCATGAATGGTATATGGGTCCATCCATAGAGCTTTTGAATACATGTGAATGTAAGGTTGGATAGTACCAAGATACAGACTAGTGGGCATAAAACTAGGGAACATCGCATTGCTTGTTGTGGCGACATTGGAAAATGCACTTCCGGCCATCCCTTGTGTAGGATAATATTGAGAAGAATGAGGACCCATCCCTAGTGTGTATATCCATGTGAGAAGATCACCTAGATTTGAATGAACCAGATAACCTTGTTACACAGGATTCTACGTTGGTTTCTCATAAGAAGGGATGTATCCTTTGTTGTCAACTAGATATCCCATGTTTTTCCCTACTGCATGTGTTGGTTTTGAAGTCTGGGCACTTTCTAGTTCTCTAATCCTCCCTACTAAAGTAGAAATGACATCGTTGGGAGAGGATTGAGTCCCTTATTGGGGTGCCTGTGGCGTAGGGTTTGATTGAGCAGGCTCATGATACCCTATCATGAATTGTTCAGTGTTATAATTCTTGTCTTCCTTAGAAGTAAGAATCTTAGGATAAGCATTCGAAATTTGATAGGCTGTAACCTTCATTCTATCCAAAGACTCATCTATCTGACGAAGAGGATTAGCTATTTGTACAAATATATCATCTTTTGTTGATTGCATGGAAATGTGAGGTCTTGACAAGACTCTATGGTAAGAACATGTTCCATTTTTTATAACAACGTGGTTTGCATTGGTTTGATTTGTATTGCATGTTTAACCATTATTCAGCCTCCTCCATCCTTACATAGTTAATGGGGTTTGAAGTGTAACTAGGGAGGTTTGAATGTTTCTTGTGTAATTTTCACCCCATCTCGAAAGAGAAGGGGACTGTTGTGGTTGAATGTTGGTGTAATACCTATCAGAGCCAAATGTCCCACTAAACTCTCTTCTAGAAATATTTTAGAAAGTATAAAATACCTACCAAAATAGAGGAATAAATAGAGAGGTGAGGTAATAACAATGAAAAAAAAGGAAAAATAAGCAATTAATCCTTCACATCTAGTTCACTAATTTGTATGGATGAAAATTGACATGCAACCTTCAATGTGTACTCAACCCATCGAGGTCATGCCAGAGCAAATCGATGTTGAATGTTTGTAGCTAGCTATAGGAGGATCAATGACTAAGATTTGGTAGTGTGATCTCCTGGTAGTTGAGTTGGCAAAGAGGAGATTTAAAGGCTATGAATGGGTAGTATAAATTCCCTATGGTTTGTTTTCCGAACTGAATCTAAGTGCTAAACTATTTTGAAGTGTCCAAATTAACTAAGATTTAATTAACAATCTATTTTACTGCTGAAAGGGAAACTAATCTAAAAAAATCACAAAACTGAAATATTGCAATACAAACAACAATTTGCTTCTATTCTAAATGATCAAATCTACTTCTACACTAAAACTAAACAAGTGAAATAACCCAGTGTGGTTATTCACCGTGCTGAGTGTATTGAATCTAAACTTTACTTAAAGAAAGAACTTTTCCAAATGATCTATGATATGTAGACAACCTCCTACATATATTCTCTCCTTCAGATCCATGGGGATGGGAAGAAGAGGATCCATCACCGGGGGCTGCTATGAAAGATTCAAACCCTCTTGGAAATTAACTAATTACTTGCAAATGAAAGGAAAATTATTTATACTATGGTTGATATGATATAACAATGATAAATGTATGGGTAAAGGAAATCAAACAAAAACTCCAACCGGAACTCACAGAATAGAGGTAAATCCATGCATGCAAGTAATTTGTCCCCTTAGTTTGTTCCTTTCTTTCTCTGTGTGTCCATATGAGTCCAAGGAATTGGGAATGTGACAAGAACATCGGAGAAGGCGCTTGAGCAATGACATCGTGAAGGTAGTCTGGATGCAATGCGAGTAGAAGAGAGATAACACAAGAGATCTAAGCTTGGCTATGTAATTCCTAGCAAGATTGTGGCATCAATACAATATAAGATACACAAAAATTCTCAGGCCATTTGCTTGAACACAAGCATGGAATATATAAGAATTAGGGATGGGATGTGCCTTCATCCACAAGGCAAGAAGAGGCATTTCCAAATAACTAAATCTATTTAAAAACAAAAGAGGGAAGGAGTACAATGAAAAAAATATAATTTTTAGGCAATTTGGTTCACAAATGCACCCTAAAAGTTGAGTGAAGTGAAAACACGCATGTCAAAATCATAAATGAAGAGTTCTTGAAAAATCATGTAGGACTACCGCTCAATCGGAAGGTGGCCTTAGGACCGTTGCCCCACTCTAGGAGGCGGTCCTAGGACCGCTAACATTCCGGGAGGCGGTTCGACACTAAAGCCAAAACATGCACAGAAATGAGTGGGAAGTTGTAAGAAATCATGGAAATGGTAAGTAAGGATGTCTAGGCTACAAATATACATTGCGAATGAGTTTTGGAGCTCGAACACCTTCTTAAAGGACATGAATCATCATTGGGGGCTTTTGTAACCATTTTTCGATAATATAGCACATGTAATTTTGGGTGCGTACATTTTTCCCATGCTCTTTTCCCTCCTTGGAAACATGGATCTCCTCCTCAACATGTAACTCTTCTAGATTACCCGCACGAGGTTGAATGTTGTTTCTTACTTGGGAGTTCTTTTTCTTCACCCGTACAAAGTTTAGAAGATTCAATTCCTTCAATCCTCGGCTCAAGAGGACTCTTATGAAATGAAGGTTTATCTTGCATGTTCTTCTCCTTGGCAGTAGACTCTAAGCACATATTTGGGGACACTCCAAGTGGAACACTTGAAATTTGGGAACACATACACATACACATATATGTATATTTGTATGTATAAACATACTCATACATATATGCATACATACATACATACATACATACATACACATATACATATACATATACATATACATACATACATAAATATGCATATATACATTACCATATATGTCTACATGTATATATGACAATATTTAGACTTATTGGGTACATGGTTTATTTGATTGTATTATATTATATTTATAGTTGTATGTTTGGTTGTATATTTACCTATTTTTTCATTTCTATATTTGCACAAACAATTACATCTATAGCTAAAAATGAAAATTCAAAGCATTAAAAATTGTATAAAATGGACATTTAATGAAAACTATAGAGAAAAAGGTAAATAAAAATATGTAATAATAAGTAGGTAATATGGTATCTAATAAAATATAAGAAAGGAATCATAGAAAGAAAACCATGTAATAAAGGATTGTAAGACAACTAATAAAGTATAAGAACTAAATTAAAAAATTAAAATCCTTGACAATGTGATGAAAGAACATCTAGGTTTACACGATATCCTACATCATCAAAAAAATCTAAATAGTTAGAATCAATTTGTGTAGGAGGCATAAACAACATAGTTATGTTGCATTCTATTTTCCATTGTGTGTATTTGGTAGGCCATGTTGTGATGAGTTTGTGTTTTTGTTGGCCACGAAGTACTAATTGAAGCTATATAACACTACTATAGAAGAGAACATTTATTTAAGCTCTAAAAGACTAAGGAAGCCACCTTTGAAGTCTATTAAAATTATGTGAGCTTAAGGAAGCAGAAAAGTACTATTTGAAGATGTGGAAACTAAAAATTGTTTAATTTTTGTGAAGAATTGAGAGATGTATTTTGAATCCATGAAAGTTTCAAAAATGACTAATAAGTCTTACGATGGGTCTTTTGGGTCTTACCTTCATATTGTTCCTCAAGTTTTGGAGTTCAATCTAAGTTTAATGTTGCATTGAGTGACTTGCACACATATATAAACTAATTGTTAGAACATTTAATATTAAGTGATCTAGGTATATAAATTATAATTTATAGTTAAATAAATTAGAATATTATATATTTTAATTTATATAGTTTTATTTATTTAATTTATGTGCTCTTACCTCACATAATATAGAGCGTATTTCAAATGTTTTATATTAATAATTTAATTTAACAAAATTTTGTAACGGTTGGTGGGTTGTTATGGTTGGTTGGTGGAAATAAATAACCCCCATCCATTTTATGTGACATAATCTCTCAAAAATACTTGGAAAGGTTATTTTGGTTATTGAATAAAAACTATCCAGGGCCCACCTCTTTATACACAAGTATGGATTGAAGAAATATTTTTCAAATATCTTATAAATATTCATTTCAAATATTTTCATGTGCAGGGGGAAAAATAATATTCACATGTTAAAGTGAAGGTCTCCCAAGATGAAGACAATCTCCACAAATATCGGAGCTCCAATTTTTTTAATTGGCTTGGGGATGAGGACCCTTGAATGGGGACTATTTATTTTGGTGACATAATATTTAAAATCCTAACCTTATAACCCTACCTAAACCGAACCCCCTTACTTCATTTTTTTGGCATGTTTTTTTTTATTATTGGCAAATAGTTTTTTGAAAGGGACTATACCCTTGAATACAAAAGAAGGCCTGAGAGCCGGAATAAGAGTGAGAAACAGAGAGAATGGATCAAAATCCAAGTGTTACAACGAAGCTCCAAGTAGCTCAGAAACAGCTACTCAACCGAGACAAAACAGCACAACAACAGCAAAAAAACAGCAAACCAACCGCAAAGAAACAACAGAAAAACAACAAAAATCAGCAGAAGCTCCCAGAGCTACTTCTTGGTGGCTTTATCTATACTGATCTTGATTTTCTTCCAGGCATGAAACATACCCAAAGCAATGGTTCTTTTGCTTTCTTTTTCGTTGCCCCAAAGTGCAGCCGGGACACCGCTGAGGTTGGAAACACTTTTGGCATGGCCCTGGATGAACTCCTCAATCACCCTAAAGGCAACGATGCTGTAATCATGTCTAGTCTTGGCCTTTCCTAAGCGGAGGTCTAAGGAGGTCAGCTTCTTGTATATGTCCTCAATCTGACTGCTATCAATGTTCCCCTCTTCCTCCCTGCTTTTCTTGCCTTTCTGCTTGGCAAGGTTCTTGACCTCATCCTTCAGCAAATTCATCTCAGCTTCTAAGGCCTCCAACCTCTTAGAAGAGCTATCCATCCGCACCTCCCGGGGACTGGCACTACTGATGTTCAGCAGGTCATGAGCAATCTCAAGGTCAAAAGGCTCCCTCTCCATCTCAAGGTTGAGCCTCCTGGAAGCCCTGGTGACTGGTCTCTTAGAGGTAGAGGCGAGGTGGGTGATGGGAGCAGCAGCAGGGGGAATGGAAGGAGAAGTTAGTGGAGCCGGCATGGGGGTGGCAGCAATGGTGGAGGGGGCAGCAGCAGGGGCAGCAGGAGAAGCAGGGCTGGCAGCAGCAGAGCCCAACAAAGGGGGAGCCGGGCTAGGAGAGGAAGGAAGACCATGGTACTTCAGAAGGCCTCATTTATGGATCAACAAAATAAGACCCTGGTGCAAGGGAATCACCCGGGTGTGCTTCTGAAACTCTAAAATGGAGCGTTCAAGGGAGTTCAACAGATAATGGGGGAAGTAAACCAATCGATTCCTACGGAAGTGGTTTAAAAAGATTAGATGTTTAGCAGGGACAGTGACAAACCTGCCTTCTAAGGAGATGAATCGAATCATCATACGAGTGACCTCATCATAGGGTGATGGAATTGAGCTGACAAGCAGGCCCGCTGTGCTAAAAGTGAGCTTCTCAGCTCCCTCCACAAATCTTCTTTCTTCAGCCTCTTTGTCAACCCTTTTGATGAAGAAGCGGTACCCCTCCAAGCTAAGGCCGGTCGCTTCAGCAATGAGATCCTCATTGATTAAAATCTTCTGACCCCCATAGTCGACAGTCCTCTCTTTCCACTCCTTGGCAAAGCGAACAGATATGCTTTGGTCATGGCCCTGCATCTTATCAATGAAGTTGGTGAAGCCTCCTTTGCTGAGAGTGTTCCAAAGCTCTGTATTTTCCTTCCAGTCGGGGTCAGCGCATGGCTCAATTTGGCAGGGAGGCCCTCCCATCTTCTCAGTGATATAATGGTTACAGCAATTTCTCAAATTTCTGTGTGCGTAGCGAACTGTCCGCTTTTTCTTTGTTGAAGGCCGCACAAAACTGAGAACTATAGCCGTTGTTCTTCTCACGAACGGCTGCGTAACGGCTGAACTGAGCCTGCGGGAAGTCGCGTGTGAGAGTAACCCTTTCCCTGTCAACAATCACATTACATCTTTCATCGGTTTCCGAGGAGCTATGAATCCAGGATAACAGCAGCTGTAGTACACCCCGCATGCGCGATTTTCAAATTTAGATAACTCCACTTGAAGTTCCCCAAATAATTCTTACTATCTTGCATATTTGATATTATTTGCCTCATCATCTTCAATAAAGCAACACGTGTGAGAGTGTTATTGAAGCTGAATCTCCTCCAAAGATTAGGACGCATCTCTAGGGATTTCTTGCTTATGAAGGTCCGCATGAATGTTGTTGTGTAGCTGATTAGGGATACTGTTGATATCCCAGACGGTGAAATTTGTATTAATGCCATAATTGGCCAGTGCATCCGCCAATTTGTTGCCCTCCCTGTAAGTATGCATAATTCTGATGCTATTGAAGGTATGACTGATGCTTATGGATTCAGTGATAAAATCCTTAATACTCCAGCTAGGGGATGAGGACTGATTTAGAAGTTTAATGATATTTAGGGAGTCCCCTTCAACAATAAGGTTCTGGATATTTTGAGCTCGTGCAACTCTCAAGCCCCAGAGAGCAGATAAAGCTTCGGCAAAATGATTGGTTTGAGTTCCCATTTTTCCAGCATATGCAGCAATCAAATTACCTTTGTGGTCCCGTATTGCTCCTCCTCCTGCTGCTGTCCCAGGGTTCCCCTTAGAGGCCCCATCGAAGTTCAGCTTGTACCAATTAGGATCAGGAGGATGCCATTTGATCGAAGATTTGTCTATCCTATTCCCAGGATTGCTCCAATTCCCAATCTGCCAATTGGATAAGATGTACTCTTCATTCTCAGGGTAGCTCTTGTTCTTGGGAGGTTTGAATCTGGCAATATCCTCTTTGATACCTTTAGAAATTTTGCCAATACTGAGCTTATAATTTTGTTTCTTATTTCTGAAAATGATATCATTTCTTTCCTTCCAAATCCTCCAAATTAAATGTGGGATAGCCAATTTCCAGATCCTTTTGATAACACAATGCCTGAAGGGTGGGTTCCATTGATTCCATAGCTGATTAAGATCTTTCGGCAACACCCAGAGAGCTTCGAATTTAGAAAGGACAAAGTTCCAAATTCTATTTGCATAATCACAATGTATGAACAGGTGACTGATATCTTCATAGTCATTCCTACAAAGATGGCACCAATTAGGGATTATAAATCCTCTTCTCATCAAATTGTCAGTGGTGAGAATTCTACCTCAAATGGCCAGCCAAAGAAAGAAATTTATTCGGGAGTTAATTTGGGCATCCAGATCTTGTTCCAATTAAAATCATTCATTATGAGTCTGTAATCTAGTAGTAATGATTTTGGTAAAGATTCTAAAAATGGCATTAACAAGACTGATAGGTCTGAAGTCCTTGAAATCTTTTGCATCCATTTTTTTAGGTGCCAGCACAATGTGAGTGTTATTGAGCTCTTTAAGAAGATTTCCCGTTCTATAGAATTCATTCACCGCTTTGAGAAGATCCTCCGAGCAGATTTCCGGAACTCTGAAAAAAATTAATAGAGAACCCATCCGGTCCAGGAGCCTTATCCCCTTCAAGAGAAAAAACAGCCTTTTGCAGTTCTTCAAGTGTGACAGCTTTGGTGATGTCTCTGAATTTCTGGTCCTCGATATTATTCTGAGGGATGGCCTCCAACATAAAGGAAATAGCTTCAGAGTTGCTGACATTTCTCTCTTCAAGAAGATTTTTGTAGAAGTCAAGCGCTTCTTTCTTAAT
Source organism: Taxus wallichiana var. yunnanensis (assembly GCA_018340775.1). Classification (NCBI taxonomy): domain Eukaryota; kingdom Viridiplantae; phylum Streptophyta; class Pinopsida; order Cupressales; family Taxaceae; genus Taxus; species Taxus wallichiana. The sequence continues at coordinate 222,841,473 of CM031235.1, forward strand.
GTTGTTGGAATCTTTTATGATACTCCCATTTTTTAGAAACCTCTAAGATCCTGTTGCAGGCTCTGTGTTTCAAAGTAGTCATGTGGAAGAACTTCGTGTTCCTGTCTCCCTCTTTAAGCCAGATAGCCCTAGATTTAAGGCGCCAAAAAGATTCTTCTCTACTGCAGATCGTGTGCAACTCAGAAAGAATATTCTTCTCATTTACTTCATCTTCAGCCGATCTCCCCAAAGTATCCATTTTTAACTCCAGATCCTGAAGCTTCTGTTTTAACTCTTTCTTTTTTTCAAAAACATTTCCAAAAACACTTTTATTCCAGATTTTGACTTGCTTTTTTACATTTTTGAGTTTTTGAATCAATCTAAATTGAGCAGTGCCTTCACCATTCCATTCCCACCATTCTTTTATCTTATCATAGATATTGTCATGTTCCATCCACATCTTTTCAAATTTGAATGAGCTTCTTGCGGGTTTAGTCCAATTGAGAAAGTTTAGAGCAATCGGATTATGATCCGATCCAATTCTGGGTAGGGAAGAGAGATGGAAGTCTTGACTAAGAATCCAGCTTGCTGAGATTAGAGCCCTATCCAATCTCACCTGAATGAACTCCTTTCCCAACCTTCTATTATTCCAAGTATACTTATTACCATGCAGATCCACATCTAAGAGGTTTTGTTCAGCAATAAAGTCAGCAAAATCCTCCATACCATTAGAGAAGGTGGAGGTACCTCCAAACTTCTCACTTGGGTTTAGCGGGGAGTTGAAATCCCCCATGATAAGCCAGTTAGCATAGCAATGCTGGTTTCTAAAGTTTTTAAGATCAGCCCAGAGTTTTTTCTACCACTAGCAGAGTTAGGGGCATAAATGTTAGACAAGATCCATTCACTCTTATTCTCAATAGTGACAAATTTGATTGCAAGATGATTAATATTATCATTAAGAATCATACCAGTACAGTGCCTTCTGTCCCAAAGAGTAGCCAGCCCTCCGGAAGCTCCCTGAGAGTCAACAGCCACCATTTCAGAGTTATCCCAAAGATTCTTTTTAATATTTTCAATGGTCTTTGCTTTCATCTTAGTTTCTTGTAAAATCAAAATGCTGGGGTTACTGGAATCCCGTAACTCCTTGATGGTTCTTTGCTTGGAGTTTCCATTTAGGCCTCTAATATTCCAGGAAATAATCTTCATTTGGAATGATTGGTGGTTGGCATTGCTTGCTGGTTCAGCTGACGCTGAACACCATCTGCAATATCCCTCTCCATCTTTTTAGACCTTAGAGTCTTTTTAGAAGGTCTTCCTCTTTTTGAACTTCCTCCAAAATCAGCTATTCGTCTAGCAGAAGACCGAGTTGTTCTGGAAGTAGAGGTTTCCCAATTGTCTAATTTCTTCTTTTTATCACTATACAATGATTCAGGAATCCTTTCAAAGCCTTTCAATCTTTTTTTCTTTTTTGACATGACCATTGTGAATCCAGTCCGGATCTTCCGTTTAAATGGCAGCGTAATTCCCCTCTTCTCGTTCTTTATGAATCCACGTCGGGCGTGTGAATGAAGCTGATCTCGTGTCAGCAGAGGTGGCGAAGCCACTGTTGTAATGCTGGGACACGGCAGAAGATCCGCATTTCCATTCTCCCCAGAAGAGAAAATCTCCAAAGGCTCTTTTGTAGTCATATCTTCTTTGTTCCAAGCTTCCTCCCTGATGATTGACTGAATTTCTATCTCCTCTGACTTGTCAATATGAGAGTGCCCAAGAGGGACTAAGTTGACCTTCACAGAGCCATCTTGCTCGTTCACTTCCATGGATACCTTAACATAGTCTTCTTTATTAGATGCTTCAAAAGGTTTATCCAAGGATGTCTTCACAGATTTGTCCAAGACTTCTTTGTTAGGAGCTTCAGACAAAGCAAAAGTTGTGGCTTTGGGGCGCCAGACTAGATGCTTCTTTATTTGAGTTCTAAAACCCCTTTTTTTTCCCTTTTCTATTTAGCTCCAAATCCTTCTGGCTAGGAGCTTTGTCATCAATCTTTCTATCCGTGCTTGGATCCCTGCCAACTTTGTTTAGAACAGTGCCTATCCCAGGCTGTTCAGCATCCAAAGGAGGGGTCTTCTTCATGGAACAGTTTTTGTCAGAGTGACCAATGCTGTGACATAGATTACATCTTAAAGTTTCGACCTCAATTTTTTGGGTCCAAGATCCAAATCTAGTTTTCAAGATTATGTGCTCAGAAACTCCTGATCCATAGCTGAGAAAATGCAGAATCGAGCAAAAGCAAGCCTGGATCTGTTTCTTGTGGGTCCATCCAGCCCAATAGGTGCACCTAGGGATTTTGCAATATTTAGCAGTATTTCATCATCCCATAAATGCAATGGCAGTCCTGGTAACCTACACCAGATTGGGATGGTGTTTATATTTTCAGTATTCGGATCAAAACCCGGATACCATTTTTTCAAAAAAAGACCCATATTACCCAACCACCAGGGGCCTCCCAGTAGCACTGAATCCAAATCCTCTTGCTGATTAAATTTAGCCAGGAAGAAACCTTTTGGCATAATGGTAATATTTAGGGCTCCCTTAGGTTTCCATTTTCTCAAAGCCCATTTTCTGATGAAATCAATATTAGGTCTAGAGCCAAGAAACTTACCAACAAGGGAGAGATTCACTTTGCTTAAGGCTCTATCAACAAATCCATCTGGGACCCTTAGACAGGTGGCACCCTCTTTGTCCATTTCCCACGTGAACTGATCAGTGATTTTTGGACCCACTTTGGGGTTAGGGCTTTGAAATAGCTTATTCCAGGCCATAGGTGTGGATCCCTGCATTTCCCCATTTTCGTTTATAGCCGTCCGATTGTGGCCTGAGATCTGCTTTTCCTCAGTAAACTTTGTCATATTGCGCAGACTTTCCACGGCCAGAACTGCAGAATCCGCACTGACAGTGCCTCCAGCTTTTTCTGCGTTCGTACTCGTGCCCACAAGCGTCTCGATTCTGGCTATAGAACAGCCTTTCCTCAGCATTTTTAACCGTAGTATGCAGACATTCTGTAGCCAAAACTACAGAAACCACGTCACCATAGTTCTCTCCATCGCTAGTTCTCTCCATATGTAAATCATCAAGTTATAAACTATAATATAAACTTATTAAAACCTAACCCTTAGCACACACTATTTTAAACATATGGGCCTTGTTTATTTATTTTTTTGGCCACTTATTTAATAATTATACCCCCATCCTATTCACATAGTCTTAAAACATATAACATGTTTTTAAAAAAGCGTAATCTAATTACCTATGCACCAAGTGGTCGCCCCTTCCTAGCGCTTTGACTCTACTACACCATAATAAAATCACTCAAAGACATTATTTGGGTTATTTACACTTGTAGATTATTTATATACCATTTGCTTCATAAATCATTGATGAATTTATAAAAACATTCATGATTTTTACACTATGTTCTTGTAACATGTATCTTGGAGACATGGGCTAAGGCTTCCTTATTGGAGTGGTTGAATTTCAACCTGATTCGCTTTTACGTTTACCACATAACCACCAATGCAAATATATTTAGTGGATGTGGCTTTGGCATGTATATGCGTCCATTATGTGTCAAGCCACTTGGATGGGTTAGAAGTTGTGGTCGGTGGTTATATGGATGCCATTTGAATGAAAAACGGTGATGTTGTTTGGTTCGTTTGAGCCTTTGACCACCGGTGTGGTCCATTTAATATACTCCCAACATTGTCCCACTTTCCCCATAGTGAAACAAGTTATATTTTAAATGGAATGTCATAAATGGTACGAGAGAAGGATCCAAGTGGAAGATAGGTAATAACATATAGTGTATCCACATTTCAGCAGAAAGTGCATGAAGCAATCTCTATCATACTACGAAGTCTACATGATGACATCCTACTTCACATTAGAATGAAGATGTCCAAGTGGATCTTGGACGATGCTATAATCAATGCATAAAGGTACACATTTGTCAAAAATTATAAAATTGATTCTTGAGTTAATGACAACTCCCATGAAGGGAGATGAAAAAGTAGTTCATTTTATAGCAAAAATTAAAGTTATTAAATCTTAAAATATACTTTATTAATCAAATGAACATCCATGAGAGGTTTATGAACTTCATTTCCATTATAAATTAAAAATATCAAATTGAATAAGATATTCACATCCTATCTACTTTGAGTTCTCTTCTAATTCAGGAAGAGCAAGTCATGTCGAACTTTGATTCAAAGAAGAATGCCACTCAGGAACTTCTCGCTCAAAATCCTAAGAATAAATTTTCTAGGTTTAACAAGAATCTAATGTTAAAATCAAAATTTACACATCTTAGTAAAGAAAATAAACTAGGGAATTTAAGAGTTAATTTTGATGGGAAATATTACAATTGTGAGAAATTTGGACACAAAAAGGAAGAATGCAAAATAAACCAAAACAAACCAAATTTAAAAAATTAAAAGGGGAATAAACCAAATAAAAATTGCAGTCTTATTTGTTAACACCACTTAGTTAGATGCATTGGAAAATCACTTAGACTAATGTCCAAGTGCTCAATCAAGCGCAGCGCGTAACCTACCAAGTCCTCTTTGTTAGATCATGAAAGATGTATATTCAGCATAAAACATTACACATAAAAATAAAAGATAATATAATAAAAATCATGACAAAGATAATAACGGTAAGGGTATTTTTCATTCATTCCATTACATATACAATTAATATAAAGCTCTGAATGCCAATGACACCTAGTTCATATCTCCTAACAACACTTATTTCACTAAATTGGGACTTATTCTAGTCCCAACAACTAAAAAATATACTCAATATCAGAAACCGATATTGCTATTTTCGGATTCCAAAATGTAAAATGTTGGACTTATCTGCACTCCAAAATTGCACATATCCAATTCCAATATCGCATATATTGGAATCCAGAATCACATATATTGGAATCCAAAATCACCTATATTAGAATTATATGTACTCCAAAGTCACATATATTGGAGTTCAGAAAATCAAATATTGGAATCCATTATATGGGTTGACATTTGCTAGCCATTATTTATGATTTGGTATGTACAAAACATGTTTCTATTTTATAAGTGCTAGCGGCCGTTGGCCATTTTTTATGTTATGTTATGTACAAAACATGTTTCTGTTTTGTAAGGGCTAGCGGCCGCTAAGCATTATTTATGGTTTGTCCTAGTGAAGTTCCAAAACATAAATTCCTCGAATTCAGTTTTTGATCAAATATCATTTCGAACATCTTCTCTTGTTCTTCAATGGTCAGAATAAAGGCCACAACGTGGTGTTAAATTTGATGCCGTTTAGATTTTTTTATCATTTTATCTCGTAAAATAGTTGCAAATCGTTGAAATAATCGTCACATATGACTTGCATATTTTAGATATGACCTCAATTTTTTTATAGATTATTAATATATTAATTATATTAAAAACAATTAAGTATATATATTATAATTGAAGTTTTTTTATGAACTTTGTAAAAAAATTACTATTTTACAAATTTTCAAGGGCAAGTTTTTCGATAATTTGCCACATAAGAAGTTATTCAATCATATTGTCATCTTATAATAAAATGAAAATATAAATCCTCCCAACTTATATTTCAAAAATATTAACATTAATAGAATATAGTTATGCAAGACATTCATAATAACATATGAATCTATATATTATTCGCAAAGTTAAGGATTACAATCATAACAACATTATGAAAAGATAAATAGTTATTTAACATTTTTTTGCTGCAATTATTTGATACCCTCTACCAACTTTAATTCTTGAGACACTATTTGTGATTTTTTCTTTCACAAATCGACCATCAACCATTTATATTTTGTACAATATTTGTCTTCTTTTCATACCCACCACAAAATTTTCAGGATGGTTTCCCTTTGCACGATGTAATACACAAAGTAATTTTGAAATGTATGTTAAATCATTTCTACTCCAAACCTTTTTAGGTCTCTTATTTCTATTCCCTCGACTATATTGCAATTTTCCTTTCCCCAAGTGAGTCTTGGATTCAATATGGTCGATAATTTTTTTATTGAAACCCGTTTATATCTTTTTAACATTAGCAGAAATGAGAGTGTCGGACGAGTCCCAGTTCACGGTATAGTGATAGTAATTTTATAAATTCTAACAGTGCCACCTCGCAGTTGACAAATTTCATACCGACCCTCGAATGACATCTTCCTATTGTATGTTTTTTTAATCCCATATAGCAGGTCCTCCACATCCAAAATAAGTAAATAACTCTTATTCCTACTACGCAAGGAAGTAAATATATTTTATTTTCATTGGTCGCATATCAATTACAACCAATTGAAATAAAAAACATTTTATCTTATGTCTAACAGCGATCGATTGAGATTGTGGCTTGGATTACACTTCTGTAAACGCCATCTGGATACGTTGATGCAAGATATATTTCAAATAAAAAATCATCAATTCATAATATATTTCTTCCTATTAAATATGCAAGCATAATGTATTTGAAATAAAAATTAATCAATTCATAATTGATTTCATGTTGTGGTAAACTTAACTGGATACATATAGTGGTTTTTTTGGGGATATGGTAAGTACAATATCAATTATTCTTTGTCTTGTAATTCAAATTTGGCAGCCGTTAAGCTACGCTTGTATGCATCGAGACTCCTTTGGTAGAGAACAATCCTCAACTATTAGTGAGGATTTGCGACAGACTAGGCTATGCCATCATTGGCCAAACTACGCTTAGCTAGAAAACCTTTAATGAGGGTATCCAAGTGTTGCGTTACATACGCATTTTTGGATCTATTTGTATGGAGTTTTTTTATGATGATGTTGAAGCCAAAACAATGTTAATTCAATGTAAGTAGATAATATGCGTGTAGTGAATCGGTGAAACATTGTAGCGAGTATGCGCATTGTAAATCAACAAGATATTGATGAATGTAAGGTTTTTAGTCAAACCATTTCGTATTGAAAGTGGATTCTTAGAGTCCGATAGCCTCTATATAGTTTGTTTTTAATTGTTATTGTAGCTTACACATGGATTTCCTTAAAAACTTTCTTCGACCCTAAGCCAAGCATATAAAATAATGTCTATTAGTTATCGTTTCCTATAAATTTTTGGGTCTTATAAATAATTTTGTTGTAAAATATAGATGGATATCATATCATTTCCTATATTTTTGGGCTCGATTGGTTTTCTCGCATAATCATTTATTTTGTTATAAATTTGTGGGGCTTATTAGCAATTTTGTTTATAAATTCACACAATTAACATACCTGGATCTTATGGCATTTTCGTGGCCATTATGCCCACGTCCTCCACATCTTTCATCTGAACTAAAAAAACATAACTTTGTTAAAATAATTAAAAACCATGGCAATTGAAGATAAAGCTCATTAAACTTATTTATAAAATGATTGAAAGTAAATCACCATGTTGAATTGGTTGTGTAGCGTCATGGTGAAACAATTGTACATCAACTTTTATAGATTTGTGGTTGTCTAGATAAACATTAATTATATAAATAGCATATTTAGGTTAAAATACATTAAACAAAATCACTTGTTGAAGTTTTTTTTGAGATGAACCTTTCTTCATATGAGAATAGAAATGTTTCAAAAACATTGCTTGATTGTGTCTCAACAATAAAAATGGTAGATAGTTTGGAATCCACCAATGCATGGAGAGAAACACTATTGCCATAAAGCACTAGTACTAGAGAATTTATGGAACAACATCAAGTGAACATCTCAGCCTAGAAATCATATGATATTTTGCAAAGAAAAGGATGGATGTTTCCTTGTAGGCCAATTTCGCTTGTAGTTACCAATTTTTATGGCAGTTTATCCATCCAATTCATAGTGACCTCTTCTCTATAATCATCATTATTGTTGCGGTTATGCACACAAGATATTGTGTACATAAGACACAAAATTTTGAATATCCCATTGCTATCATAGAGTCTGTAACATCCATCTAGAATTGATACTCCAATTTCTTTAACCTTTTCCATGTATCTTTGTATTGTGTTGCTTAACATTTTTGAATAACCAATTGGTATTAAAACAATAATAATACAATCCAACACATTGTTTCCGATAAATGTTAGAAGCTCCATTATGACAACGGAAGAAATATTTTTTTCCAAATTTAAAAAATCGAGAGATCAAAAATTCAACAAGTGAAAGGATTAGTCAAAGGAATAGTTGATAAAGTTGATGGAAGATGGAATGGATATGCACATTTACAAGAAACATTGTCGAGACTTTCACCCTTCTTTGGTATATTTCCTTCCGGTGACATCACATAGTTGCCTAATATTATCTCGAGCTACGATAGGAAGAAATTATTCCACCTCATGATATTTTTTCTATTTTGCCATTTTTTCCCCAAAATGTGAATCATATTTTATGTTTCTATTTCTCTCTTCACCCAATAATACAAAAAGCGGCGAGTAATGTGATTCATGAAATTTAAATTTTTTTATTACATTGGATTCACTGTAGGATGTCAATACAATATTATCTGGATGCTTATTTCTCAAATAATGTAGAACATTTATTCCCATTTTGTTGTATCCTTTTATCTTACAGCAGTAAGAATCAAATGCATCTGCTATTACACTAGCCTCAAAATACCTAGTTGATTTAGTATTCCTTTTCAACCCATGCAATTTTGATTTAGATGGGTCTATCTCCAATTTAGTCAAATATGTTCACCTTAACATAGTAAACAACTTGGCATGTTTTGGAGGTGAAAGAAAACATTTTTTGTGCAAGAAATGACAAAGAAAATATGTCTTCTTGTTTCTATAAAATTTTTTGAATATCGTAAATATACCATTTTGAATGTCTTCTGCATTTGAACATCCAGTTTTGTCAGAATTTGTTAGAATACCCAAATTCTAACCATATTTTGAACAGGAATATGGTTCGTTGTTTATGGAGGCATGCATTTCCCATTTCCTGAACAAAGAAACATCCAACTTCATATCCTAGAATAAGACACTTATTGTTTTCAAATTTGAAGCATTCCGATTGGATTGTCCCCAAATCAATAACTTCTAACGATACAACAATACCAACTTCCTTATGATTGTCATATATAACAAAAAAACCACAAGTCGATGTGGTAGTTTTCAGGTGAATTAAGTTCCACAAACCATTCCTCATCTCTTTTCTTCCAACAAAAATTGTGTGCGATGAATGGAAGGCGTTTTACCTATATGTAGAGTAAAATACATCAATAATTAATTAATTTCCAAACTTTAAAGGTGCGGACACCAACTTATAGAGTTCTTTACTATCTATCATAATAGAGCAATTAACTTAATCGTTAGCAACTACTAGGCATCGATAGGACATCTTATGTATCATTCAATTCAAGTTACTGATAATTCATAATTTTTGGATCAAATCAATAATAAAAATTATTCTAAAATTTTGAAATTCAATTATGATGCATTGAAAGATCCGAAACCATTTGCACCTTTTGAAAGTATTACAGATGAGACAAAAAAGCCATAACATTATATAGATGTCATGATAGGAACATTAAAAATACACACTTTAGTGGTAGATAGACTTCTAGCCAACATATAAAAGAACATAATAAAATAATTTTAAAGCCATTTACACCTTTTTAATAATAAACCATAGAGGACATTAAGATGTAATATTTCGTATTTTGAACGAGAGGTTGTAGTAGCTTGGGATTTTTTTTACAAGACTGTGTATATCGGTCATACTGTAGTAGTGAGGATTAGATTCCTCTAACAAGACTAATGATCATGTTTAAAGGATAACAGTCAGAAGATATAATGTTTTGTATTTTGAGGAGAGTATTTGAGAAAAAAATCACATTAATGGAGTTAGTGATACATCATGTTTTTTTTTTTATATAAGACAATGTGAAATATATTTTTATCGGACATACTTTATTCATTATGTCTAAATGTCTATAACTACTCTAAGTACAATATTTTAAGCAGAGATTTTGGTGAAAAATTACACAACAAGATATCAAAAAAAATGGGAAGGATTACACTTTTCCTAAGCTGTAAGTATGGCCCTCTTCACAGTATTCGTTTTTGTGGAAACAATGCTCTTTATAAGATCATGGTGGGTTAAACCTATTTGAGAAAATATTTGATTATTAACAATGTTTTTTTATTACCACTACAATAAGGGTCTATTCTCTCTTACTCTAACTATAAGTTAGATTTACAATAGTACTTGAAGAAATTATGCCAAATTGTTCAATCTTATGTTAACTTATTTATAGTGCCAGTCTTCTTAGGTTGCAAACATTTACTGTCTATACACTTTTGGCTTGTATCCATGGTGGAAACAAGTGCTACACTATAAATCCTCAAATAAATATCAAGCCATATGTATTGTCCATAAAATACATTGTTTGTAACATATAATTCAAAAAAAATCATTTCGGAAAAATTGTTTACCTAATGCTTATTTTAATCCATTATCGAAAGTAACGGCACAACGAATGCTAGTTTCAACAATTTATTTTATTGGAAATTGTAGTAAATTAATAAATTACAACCTAGTTGGGAAACTGAAAGGCACCTACCATTACGGTCATTATAAACACAATCTATACAACTTTGAATCGCTAGTTTTTTTCATTGATTATAATTTTATCATGTTGGATGAAAGGTATATGGGGACACAATAATTGCACCGCATACCATATAGAGGATCAAGCCTTGCATAGTTCTCATAAGGTATATTGTTTGAAATACATAATTCACATAGGATCTTATAGGAGAAAATGCTTAGTGAACACTAAGTATTTTTTCCTTATCGAAAGTAAAGGCATAGTGGAAGTTAGGTTCAATAGTTTAATATTTGAAAAGAACAATAAAATAAAATATCATGCTCTAGTTTAGCAATGCTAGGCTCCCAAAATTACTACCGGTCATTATAAATACCATACGTATATAGCTTCAGTCGCTACTATTTTTTCATTTATTTTTATTAAATATTTTTACATGAGCTCATAACCCGAGGATTGGAGGGATCCCACCCAAGAACAACATAGACCATACCATAAACCATCCACCCAAATCAGAAAAAAAAACCACCCGCAATCATGTAGGGAGACTAGAAGCCGAAACGCCACACTAGAGATTACTAGTAAAAACCTAAGACCAAAACTGGACATAGCAGAAATATTAAACTAGAGAAGCGGTAGGCGAGGACCAACCACCTTCCTTCCTCCCGAAGTCCCCCTTCATAAGCCATTTGAAGGAGGAATTTTTAGGTAAAATCGAGCTTGTGACGAAGCCCCGTGATGCCTGTAAACTCCATGAAGATCGGCACCGAGAGACTTGGGAGATCCAATTTCTCAAGATGTTTCCCTTCAGAGAGCCCTTCCGCATAGGCAACATGCACCTCTTTAGTGAATTTCATCAAGACCACAATCCTAGCTGAAAGCTCCGCTATCACTTATCACGCCTCCTCCAAAGATTTGTCCATCCTAAACCAAGTCAGGAAAAGGCTGAGCTCTACCAAATTCCTCTAGTGCTTCCACCAAGTTAGCTCGGTGCATGGGTTTGATGAAATGCATCGCTATCACCCTGACCTCCTCAATATTATGCCTCACTAACAATAACCATAACACGAACCAGGAAGCCACCTCAGAGTTAACACAAGAACGAGCCAAATTCACTAGATATTCTACCTCCAGAATGGGAGTAATGGCTTCCCTGATGAATTAGACTAGGCCAGAAAATAATCTGCAGGCGAGCCTGCGAAACCTCCCCATGAAAGGCCATCTCCCTCTTCTCTCCATCCAATAAAAATAGTGGCAGAGCCTAAACTCCCATGGAAAACTGGAATGAAACCTCCATTGTCATGAGGCCACCAAGCGAGATCGATGGAAATAACCCACACCACCTCAAATTAAAGAGCCTCGGGGCTCCCTTCCCAAGAAATAATTTCTTCCAAATCCTCCCATTCGCACACATGCTCAGAAATAAGAAACAAAACCCACTATAACCAAATTTTGTGTGCTCATTTTTATTCAATGAAATACCCATAAATCCTTAAGCCATTTTTCCCGATCAAACCTTAAAAACAAACAAATACCTAATACACTAAAACTCAATAAAACATACCCAAAACAAAATTGCTTCCTTCCTATCAATCCTCTAGAATATCCACCTCTCCTTCATTGATCTTTGATTGTAAATCCTTGGGATCCTTGCCATTGACAGTGCACCTGACAGAAACACACGTACCCAAAATCTCCTTCATAGTTCCCGCAAGATGTTTTTCCATGGATTGGGGCTTCGTGACCTTTGAAATTTCAATAACATTGTTAGACGAGATTTTCTGGTATGTTTAATGTTTTTCATCTTTTTCCTATCATGTTTAGGTTCCTTTAAGGCTTTAATCACCAAGGCAATTGTGTTAGGAACAATGTAACTTTGGCCTAACGATTTTGTATAGTGAGCTTCATGGTAACCCTAAAACCCTTCCAATCTCTTGTAGTCTCCTTTGCAATGTCTTCTCTCGATTTTTTTTTAGTGAAAGACCCAAAGGACCAATTTTAGGGGCCAATGAAGAGGCTGCTCAAACTTCTCCTCCTGTCACATAGACGAACACCTCCACAACCTGAGATGGGTCTAACTTTGGTGGCATTTTTCCTCAACCCTTTAAACCGTGCCTCTTCTACAAATCCTCTACAACTCCATGACCTCTTACTAAAAGGGAAGACTAGGAAAAACCCTATGTCTCTATCTGTACTTGGACTTAGGGTTGTTCTCTTTTTTTTCTTTTTTTAAATAATATATGTTGTTATTTCTTAGAGTGATTAAGGTACAATATTAATGGTATGTAATTTTATTTTCCTATTTTTTTCCTATGTTGTTATCTCTTAGAGTGATTAAGGTACATGAGGGATCAAGCCTTACATAGTTCCCATAAGGTATATTATTTGAAACACATAATTCATATATGATTTTATTGGAGAAAATGCTAAGCAAACACTAAGTATTTTTTCCTTATCAAAAGTAAAGGCATAGTGGATGTTAGGTTCAATAGTTTAATAATTTGAAGACAATGATAAAATAAAAGATCATGCTCTAGTTTAGTGGTCGCTAGGCTCCCACCATTACTACCAGTCATTATAAATACCATACGTATATAGCTTTGGGTTGCTTCTATGTTTTCATATATTATGTAGTAATCAGAATACTTATTGTTTGTAACATGTAATTCACATTAGTTTTTACAAGAGAAAATGCTTAGTAACTTCTAATTTTTTGTATGTATTGAGTGAAACACCATAACCTAATAAATTGATTGGTATAGCTTAGCGGTTTCTAGGCTCCTTCCTTTACCTCTTACCAATATAAACACTATCTTTAAGGTAAATTGTTAGAAAAACATAATTCAAATCAGATCTTAGGGGAGAAAATGCTTAGCGAATGCTAAGCATTTTTTCCTTATCGAAAGTAAGTGCATAGTGGACACTAGGTTCAATAGTTTAATAATTTGAAAGCATCAATAAAATAAAAGTTCACACTCTAGTTTGGTTGTCGCTAGGCTTCCAAAATTACTACCAGTCATTATAAATACCATACGTATATAGCTTTGGGTCGCTACTGTGTATTCATATATTATGTAGTACTCACAAGACTTATTGTTTGTATCATATAATTCACATCTGTTATTACCAGAGAAAATTCTTAGCGACCGCTAAGCTTTTGTACGTATTGAGTGGAACACCATAACATATTGAATTGAATGGTATAGCTTAGTGGTCACTGTGCTCCTGCCTTTACCTCATATCAATATAAACACTATCTTTATAGTTTTGGGTCACTAGCCTTAATATGTAGTTCCCATAAGATACATAGTTTTCAACTCATATTTTATCTCATTTACAATTTAAAAAAATATTTAACGACTGCTAAGATCCTTAACTTATTGAAAGAAATGACATATCGGACCCTAGGCTCAAAAGTTTATTATTTTGAAAGTAGACATAAAATAATAAATCATAGTTTAGCTTTAGTGGCCGTTAGTCTCCTACCTTTACCTTTTCTCATTTTAAACAATATCTATAAAGTTTTGCATCGCTAGGATTAGTATGTAGTTCAGGAAGATACATGGTTTTCAAGACATATTTCACATCGTCTATTAACAAATAAAAATTCTTAGTGCTCGCTATGCTACTTTACTTATTGGCATAAACGGCGAGATCGGACCCTAGGCTCATAAATTTCTTATTTTGAAAATATTTGTACAATAACTTTAACCGTACTATCTTGGATCGCTAGCCTTATTATGTATCCCTATTAGCTTGTTCAAACTTTCCATGTGGTACAGTCTAATTGGATAATTAATTTATATTATCTCTCACTATAGCTAATACTATAGAAATAACTTTTGATAAAGGGGTAAGTGCAGCAAGTTGGGGGACAAAAAGGGGTCATAAGTGGACGTCATATTGCAAATAACAACATAATATCAACTTGTAGGGATTATTAGCAATGCATACAATCAAAATTAGAAAAAATTATATCAATATGAATCGTAGAATCTGGAATCTAGTTTCTAAACTACTATTTTTTAAAAAAATGGACAAGTTTAGTTATATTAAACACTCAAAATTCAATGACTTGGTATTTTTTTGTAAAACACTTATAAGATTGTAGTCCGTTTGCCCGCGATTTGGATGATCAAAAATTGATATATATATTTTTCCTTTGGTGAGAATTTAGATGCCGCTATCTATCTTGGGATAGATTTAATTTTGTATTTTTAGCAATATTTTATTTTTTATATTGACACTTCTGTTTTCCCACCATAACTTCATCAAAAAATATTGAAATTAAATAAATTTTTTTTTTTGAACATATATATAATTTCACCACGATTGGGATGGTATAAGTTTTATCACATTCTGACAAGTGAAACAAAATTTGTAGTCTTAAACATAGACATAAACATTCATGGGAAAAAGTAACCTAAAGACCTACTATTAGTAAAAAAATTATAAAATGATATTTATCCTATTCTATTCACTTTAAAAAAAAAAATCTTCAAAGCTAACAGTCTCCCCTACGCGATGGTACCATTTTTATGACATATTTTTGACTTTTCAGCATGGTTCAAGTCTACGGAAGACTAAATTTGATGTTTTGCTGTTTTTGATGTAAAATTTAGGATTTGATGTTCACTTAATTGTCCCAACTTGCTACACTTACCCAAAGAATGGAATGTAAATTTTTGAATATTATTCTAATAATCTTCAAAACTATGTTTAGGATTTATTTCTTCTATTTTTATTTTAATATTTTTTTTCTATGCTTGGTTAATTTATATGTTGTATAATATATTTTTTATTATATTTATATTATTATAGGCTATAGATAATGAAAAATGTTTAGTTTTTAGTTTTTAAACCATGGGAAAATAAAAATAGGGAAATATGAATTCCTCCGCATTTCGGATATTTGAAATTTTAATAGCCTACCTTGTTGCTTTTAAAGGGGGAAAGTGATAATTTCAAATTTTCGTATCCCGCTATTTTTATCTTTTTGAATTTTTTTTTGTGAAATGTGCTAAACAAATTATTAAATACCTTAGAGAAATATTGAGTAGGGTTTTGATTTTTTTGATCAATTGGAAAAGGGTGTCTTCAAAATAAAAAAATACATGTAGACCATTGATTACGGGGTTGAGTATTCAAATCTAGGTTTTTTTTTCATGCGATTATAATCTTGTTCATAGAGAAAGGAACACAAAAGAAGCATAAAGAGGATGAACACAAAGGATGCACACGAAGGAGGATAGCAACAGAGGTTACCAAATGGATCAAGATGATTATTTGAATGAGATAGCAGATGGAGGTTTCACAGACAACATAAAGCACGAAATCATTCAAGATATTACTAAACTAGGTATTTATAGTAAAGGTGTACCATTTTTATTACGGGATCTATTATTTTCTCTATAGTTGATTGGTCCTTGTTTTTCAAGACATGCCTAATCGTGATCCACACAAGTCTTGATTTGTCCTATGAATCATGCTCCGCATGATCAAGCCTTTGATTTTAATATCTTTTCCAAACTGCCTTGTTCTTCATGAAAACTCACTTTTTGTGTGTTAACAAAAGAAATTTCAATCACTTTTCTTCTCTAGTATTTATCTCTATTTAACGCTTTCCCATTTCCGTCATTCTATGTCTCTCTTTGGCTATTTTTATTTTGATTTTTTAGTTGTCATCCCTACGATTTTTTTAGGATAATGATAGCTTCTGGCATAGTCACCTTATTTTTTATTTTATTTTGGTCAGGAGAACCGGAAATAGTTTAATGTTGTTCATCAAGATGATGCAAACAAACCTCGCTAATTAGTGCATATTACATTTTTACTTGGTTTCCGCTTAGATATTTTAGGAAAATATATGACATTAAATTTTTTTCAAAACTATAAAACTATATTAAGAATTCAATTGTATGATAATTATTTAAAACTATATATGTGTTTCCATGTAGAATTAACCAAATGTAATGTCTTCATCATTTTTATGGTATGTACATTGGAAGTTAAACACATTATATATGCAATAATATTATTAAATATAATTTTAATCAATATGCATTTTATAATTAATATATTCTTCCTTTTGAGCCCGCTAATCTATGCCAAAAATTAACATAGCTTTGAGGCTACCACGATATAATTGGTTGTTTCAACAAAATATTGACAAAACCCCAATTCCATTTCGAATTACATACATGATTTTACACGTATATTTATATATCCATTATATAAATTCTAGATTTATTTGTTATCATATGTATCTTTTCAATATGATTTATTTGCTACGAATAAAATCTACCATAGGAAAATTTGTCTACCCTAGCATCCACTAGGATATAATTCAAATTTGGAAAAAGCATTTGTTTTACTTGGCACCTCGTGAATCAGTTGTTGTTATATAGGCAACAAAACATTTTTTGGTCCTAGTAATCGTTTTTGTTCTTTATCAACTGTTATATTTGCAGAGATTAACAATTTAGATTTATAAAACAACTTCATTTTGAACATGATATATTTATCTTTAGGAATAGCTTAGCATCCGCTAAAGTGCAACGAGTTGATCACCTTGTATTTAATAACTTGTACTATAACTTCTAGGTCACTAGTCCATATTTCTTTTCTTGTCCTAAATGTAAAAATATTCTACCAAAGTATTATAGAAAATATAAAACTCTAGACATATAGCTTTGTAAATCGTAAAAAAATATGATTCTAAATGTACATAACTTGATTATGAACATGAAATAATTACCTTTATGTATAGCTTAGCGGCCACTAGGCACAATGCCTCCAAGTCTATACGTATACTATTATATAAATTCCATATTTATATGTTACCATTAATATAAAATACATTTTTAATACGATCTAAATGAAAAATGTTGGCTACTCTAGCGACCGCTAGGCTATAATTCTTATTTGGATGAAGTATTCATTTACCTTTGCGGACTCAAGGATAGGTGGATTTTGATATAGGCAACACACTTTTTGGGTCAAGAGATCACTTTGTTTTTCTCTCTTGTTAAATACGCTTGGTTATTTTTTGGTTAGACACTTTTTTTGGGTCAAGTGATCGCTTTGTTTATGACTAAGAATAGCTTAGCGGCTACTAAGATTCATCGAGGATATCATGTTGTATAACATTAAGACCTTACAGTTTGTTGGATTAAACAAATTAAATTAAAATATTTTGAGATAAGCGGGCACTAGGTACTTCCACACTATAATATTTCAAGCTTAGTGGGCATTATAATCTATCTAGTTACCTAATTATATTTCGAGCTTAGTGGGTGTTATAATCTATCCAGTTACCCAATTATATTTTGAGCTTAGTGTCCACTAGCTTATGACACAACATAATATTTGGATCTTATAAATCTCTAGGTTTTAGTAAAATAAAGTAAGATATTATAAGCATAGTGGCGGGTAGGTTATGCCAAAACATAATAATATGATCTTAGTGAATACTAGTATTAAGAGCTTAGCGATTGCTAGGTTATGCCACAACATATTATTTAGGTATTCAATTCACTAGGTTATGTATCGTAAACATGATATGTTATTTTAAATTAAGATATTTCGAGTTTAGCACATTCTAGATTATGCTACCACATAATCGTTGGAACCTAGTGGTAGTTATGATTTAGAAACTAAATTGAGGTATTAAGAGCTTAGTGGCTTCTAGGTTATGCACACAATATAGTATTTGGGTATTCAATTAGAAAGCATATGTATTGTAAACATTATATGTATCGTAAAGAAGATATATATAAATTAGTTGAATTAATTCTATGATTTTAGGATATTAATCTAGGATATTTCGATGATAAGTCTTCAAAAAAGTACATGAGGAACAAGTCCATGATAAGTATTCTAGAAATGGACTCTCATGATGATTACAAGAAACTTATCTTACTAAATATATGCAAAAATATGGGGAAGATCTGTAATAAGCATCACTTCACCCAAAAATACTTCGTATATCGATAAACTTCACTATACATATAACCATTCTGGTCCTTGATCAAAAACCAAAGAAAAATGCTTCCAGGAATGATTAGGTCGTTTAGCCTCTCACATCCACCTCATTGATGATCTTAACATCTACATCCCCTTAACTTTGATCAGAGGAGGAGGATGAATCGACACAACATTATGGAATTTTCACTTTCGTGAAAGAAGGGAGTTCTATACCATCATTTTCCTCAACTATCTCAAGACCATGCACAATCACCTGCATCCCCATCTCAAGGCATGGACATGATAATGAAGGATGAATAGATGATCTTCCAACTTATCATTCTCTTTATGTAAGATAAATTGACCCAAAGAGTTGGACAATATGTTTTTCCCGCTCAACCCTTATGCCATGTAAAAAATGTTCTTCCGTCCCTTGGGACCGGTTCGAGATCAAGCATTAACTTGTGCATGTTCTCACAAATATCACTTTCATCTTCTTCTTTAAATCACTTCGTGGGCGACTAGACCTTCTCGAGCCAATTTTGCATAGTTGCATTCCAAAGTTTACCATCCATCCAAGAAGTAAAAAATTCCCCAGTGTCCTTGCCTGTCATAACTCTCTGCCTCTTCTTGCTAGAACCACACTCTATGTTACCAAAGAAACCACCAAATTCCATGTCACCATTGCAAAGAGAAAATAATCATAATGACCAAAGATGAAAAGAGGAAAAGGGTAGTGAAATGTCCAACCAACTTGAAGATATAAAACAACTAGTGCACAACACACGAAAGTGGGTAAGTGTTGCATGAGTGTACTAAAGATCATCGAGTAGATATCCTTATCACAAATATTACACTTCCCATTAAAAATATTAAATTCCCTATGCCATATTAAATGTTGCGTGCTTATAACCCTTAATCGATGTCATAAATGACCATTAATGTTGTAGTTTTCATATCCTCTTGTCGCCACAAAAAAGGTTACCCCTCGAATAAGCTAACCATTTTTATTAAAATCTTATAAGTCACTACGTTTTGAAAAATTAAACTAGGTTTTTTTGAGCTTATTGAACTCTAAGTTAATCAACCACCTTAACTTTAGAGAAATGTATAACAATCAAGATCCGTATAAATGAGTCGACTTTATTGTATGATTTTAATATTTCAAATTAAGATATTTTGAGCATAACGCCTGCTAGTTTATGCCACCACTCAATCTTTGTAGCCTATGAGTGGTTAAGATTTTATAAATTAAATTAAGATATTAGCGAGTCTCTAGGTTTCAACAAAATAAAGTAAGAACTTAAGAATATAAATATTTTAAGCTAAAAAACAAAAGTATTTAACGAACAAAATAAAGACACCGACTTTGGAGATCTTTATAGAAATCAAGACGAGTATAAATTAATTTAACTATTTGTATGCATTTAAGATTTGAAATTAAGATATTTTTAGCTTAGCGCCCACTAGGTTATGCTACCACATAATAATTGGATACTATCGGTGGTTTCAGATACTTTGAGCTTAACAGCCAGTAGCCTTTGCCACAACATATTATTTGGAGATTGAACTCGTTAGGGTTCAATAATTCATAGTTACAATATTTTATAGTAGTTAACAAATTACAAGAAGATATTTATAACTTAGTTGATGCTAGTTTACACAACAACATAATATATGGAGGTTACAGTCGATAGGATTAAACAAAATAAATTATTATTTTTTAACTAAGCAGAGACTAGGTACTTCTACAATATATTATTTCGAGCATAGTGGTTTCTATCATTTAACATGTTACTGAGAATGATATTTTGAACTTAACATCCATTAGATTATCACACAACATAATATTTGGTGCTTAGCACTCACTAGGTTTAAATAAAAGAGATAAGATATTATTATCTTGAATTACAACGGGTTATGCCAAAACATAAATTTTGGATCTTAATGGTGTTTACAATTTAGCAAATTTTAATCAACATAGTTTGATCTTAACAGACCACTAGCTACTTAAATAATATATTATTTTGATCTTCGTGGCCACTAGGTTTTTTGAAAACATGTTATTTGGTGATTTCATCAATAGGGTTTAATAATTCATAATTAAGATATTTTACAACATCTAGCAAATTAGAGGTAGATATTAATAACATTTATGGTGATAAACCCACAATATAATATTCCAAGTTTAGTTTTCTCTACCACCTAATTAGTAAGAAAATTATATTTTGATATTAGAAAATCGTACGTTATGCCACACCATACATTTTTGGAGCTTAGTGGTCACTATGTTTTATCAAAATAAAGTAGGATCTTTCATCTAAGAAGCTGCTAGGTTATACCAAGACATAAAATTTGGAGCATAGCAATATTAAGGATGTAAGAAAACTCCTTAACATATTAGGAGCTTAACCGCAACTACAATATGCCAAAACATAAAACTATTTGGAATTAGAGTAAAAGGGGTTTTCCCAAATGACCTACATACTTGCACAAAAATATCCTCATGGTTAGGTATTACAGTGAAACAAGTAGAGAACAATCCCGTATGCAACAAAAAACAAAAAAACCAAAAAGTCCCAAACTGGACAAAGCCAAATTACATTTTATGGATATTCATGAGAGTAGTTGCTACATCCTTAACATTGGTAGTAGGCCTTCCTTGAACCAACATGTCCACTAAATTAATGTGTTCAGGAAGTCTTCATTGATTTTTGTCCACGTTATGACCATGTGAATTTTCCATTCCTTGATAGTAGATACTGAGTGAAACATAATCTTCGATGGCCTCGTGTGGATCAAGAGATATATTCTCTAAATGCTCCTTGTGTTCTGAAGCTACAATGGGGGAGCCCATTTTCTCTGACAGAGGAGAATCATGGTAAAAGGAGGAGAGATTCCATAACACATCTTGAATTTTTGATTCCATGCTAACTTCCATGCAAAAATGTGGGAGGGAAGTCACCCGTGCTTCCATGATCGGGTTAGTTGAGAAAGTTGTAGCCATTACAATGTTAGTGGAGATGAGACAAGAATCTAGAGAATCATCGCTCGAGGTGGACAAGAAGTAGATGCTCGGTCGAAAGTGGTTTAGAGACCTTAGAAGAGTGATTCGAGGTGTCCAGAGGGTTACAAGCCACCGAGAGAAGATGAGGGAGGCCTCGGTGAAAATGAACAAGGGTGAATGATCATAATGTCCGAATCAGTCGGAAGGGAGACAATGGAGGCGGTGGTGAAAAAGATATAGGGAGTTCGTTGTGCAAGAGGAGGGGTACATGACACGCTCACATAGCTTAGAGGGGAAGCACGAGTTTTATTTTTAGAAGCTTCCATTTTAAATATAAAATACAAAAGGCCTTGGTGTACGAAAGGACCATCATCTTTTATAGCCATTTTAAGGGACCTCTCAAGCATTTAAAATAGAAAATCCACAAATTTTACCTTCGATCATGTCGAAGATACATAAGAAGAAAAATATGAGATCCATATATCACTTTGTAGCATCACTGAAGCATGAATTACCTCCTCAATTTCTTAGCAACCCTATCCAAAGGTTCTGGAAGTAAGTCTCATTCATAGCCTGAGTGATACATGGTTGGATTTTCACCAAGATATAGGAAATCATCCATCTCCTCCTGAAGTAAGTGTTGAAAATAAATGTTTCCCTTTGTGGGGAGCCCCATCACATCTGCAAAGGACTCGACAAAATAAAACATTTAATCTTTCCAAATTTTACTCTTCCTTTCTTCTAGGTTGCTAGCACACTACACATTACTTTGTGAGTGACTAGACGGTCTTTCCATAAATGATGTAACACCGCCATAGTGCAAAATATTCCATACTACTTGGTCAGCCTTGACCTCTTCATGGGAAGAAGGCTCAATGCATTTGCTGGTGCTACCCATAGTGAACATGGATTTTTGACAGTGATTGCCAAAGTCTCGATATAGACGATGCTTAAATAAAGATGTCAATCACCTTCATTCCAATATTCATCTTGTGTCTCAAATATTTCTAATTTAATTCTTTACTAGTTAGTAATAGTCATTAATTGATTCTGTCTTTCACACGAACGTAATCTATGAATGCCATAAATTTCCAAAAAATCCACAAATGCCTTATCCTCTTGTCACTGCCAAAAGAGATATTTCCTCAACATAACCCCAAAATTAGTTAATATTAGTTAATGTTTAGCCAACCCCAAAATTAATTAGTTAATGTTCTTGCAATTACTGCATTTAGTGGAGGTTGAAGGTTTGAATGTTAGTAATATTAGGTGTATTTAGTTAATATATATTATAAAGGAAGAATATACTAACCAAATGAAGCAAGGTAAAATAATTAACATTGCTAGACATGATTTCATACTCTATGTATTATCAAACAACAAATCATAAAGTAACATCGACTATAATTTCTTTATTAACACTTCTATTTATTACATTTAGGTTCTCCAAGGTTGTTCATTCTACACATGGAAATAAAGTGGGAAAGCACAAATATGTTATAGGGAGCACAAACAAAACTTGTGATGGGAATTTGTTTAAGAGATTTGGTAAGGTGATTTCAAAAACACTTTTTTACTATAATAAGATGGGGACGTTGTTCACTAGAAAAAAATGCATCCCCATGAGTCCTCTCCTTTCCGGGGTTTGTTTTTTTCAATGGCGAGTAGCATGTTTTTTAGACCAAGATAAAATTTAAATGTAGATATAATTACATATACATGGCAAGAATAATATCCTTATTGGGTTTGTGTTCTCTTATAGGTACAATTGCATTCACAATTATAGGTATAATTATAGGTACATGACAAGAATAATATACTTTTTCATCTTTTAACTAGCCTCGTGGATGTTAAAAGTTATTCTTATATTGAACCATTACATGAATTTGATGGTGTGGGTATATATATTAACTTGAATCAATATTGTTTTGTTGCAAGTACAATCGGTAGTTGGTTGTTTATATTACTTCAAGTGTACTGGTCGCTTTTATTTAACAAGTTACTGAATGATATTTTGAACTTAGCGTCACTAGCTTATGACACAACATAATATTTGGATCTTTTCGGTCTCATGGTTTTGAAAAAATAAATTGATATATTATTATGATTAATTAAATCAACCTATTTTGATCTTAGCGGGCAAATGTATTTGAAGAATATAATATTTCAAGCTAAAGAGTCACTACCATTTAACAAGATAAAGAAAGACATATTGAGTTTAGTTTCCGCTAGTATCTCCAGTGTTAATCTCATCATGAAATTCCTCCTAGTTGGAGTATTGAATTGATATAACAAAAAGAAGGTATAGTAGTTTGGGATTGAAGTTAAATTCGTAACCTATTTTTTTAAAGTTGTTACTTCTCAAACATAAGTGCAACTAATGTCATGGATGTTAGAATATATTATTATTAAAAGGATTGGAAGATTTGTTAATTACTACAAAATGCCTTTTATGTTGAACTTATAATATGTTGTTGTTTGAATGAAAAAATATTGAACATGTTTCTAAAATAGTATGGTGTGTTTTAAACGTCCTAGATCAATTTCTTTCACAAAAACACTTTTCTTACATGCATTCATGGAGATCAATGACTACAATGCTTAAGTATAACATGTGACATATCAGTTATTAGACCAAACATAATCATTGTTAAAACATCTCGTTGTCTTGCAAAGGATTTCGGTAGAAAAATTGGACTAAGGATTTACCTCCCAAGGTCAACAAAATGAAGACCTGTCTGTGTTAATTGGAATTGAATTGTAAATATTGGAGGACAAAAAATGTATTTATTTTAAAGATTTTTTACTTACTACAAAATACCTTTTATGTTGTACTTATAATATGTTGTTGTTTGAATGAAAAATATTGAACATATTTCTAAAATAATTTGATGTCTTTTAAACATCCTAGA
Organism: Taxus wallichiana var. yunnanensis; assembly: GCA_018340775.1. Classification (NCBI taxonomy): domain Eukaryota; kingdom Viridiplantae; phylum Streptophyta; class Pinopsida; order Cupressales; family Taxaceae; genus Taxus; species Taxus wallichiana. The sequence continues at coordinate 222,865,965 of CM031235.1, forward strand.
TCAATTGTTTTCACATAAATTCTTTTCCTACATACGTTTATGGAGATCAATGACTATAATGCTTAAGTATAACACTTGACATATACGTTCTTGGACCAACCATATTCATTGTCCAAACATATGTTGTCTTGCAAAGGATTTGTAGAGGAAAATTTTGATTAAGGATTTACTCACCAATGTCAACATGTTTTTCTCGGTTAGTTGTTCAAAAATGATTTTAACACTAGACAATGTGAGAAAGGATATAATTAATAATTGGACCATAAGAAATATCCTTAAAGATACTAAAGAAAATTTTCTGAAAGAGTTTGATAAATGTAATTAATTATTCACACCCCAAGAAAGGGTAATAAATGTGTGGATTATCTTGCCAAATTGGGGGCTAAAGGTAGTAATTTTAAAGTGTGTGAGAGGGGAGATGATATCACCAATGTTATTAATCTCATTAATAACATTAAGTATTGATGTGCCAGTGGTTTTTTTCCCTTGTTGGGATGTCATCCTTGTACTTATGGTTAACATGACCCTTCCCACGTGCATGATATATGGTGGGATTTGTATTAATTTTACTCTTACAATTCATTTTGGCCATTGTTTATTCCATTTTCAATCTCGATCGACTAAAACCATGGGAGGTGGTCATTTGAGAACCAAGCCCACGAGTTATGGTGCTCTGAAGGATAATCCCTCCTTTTAGCACATTCTTAAAATTGGGGGTTTAGGAATTTCATCTCAAAAATCACGGGGTATGATCCTTATCTTGCGTTGGAGTTTGGTCGGGCATGGAACAATAGCAACATGGTGATTTGCGACATGGGAATTTAGTTTTCAGAGGGTTAGATAGCACATGTGACTAGAATAGAGACAAAAGGCTTAAAGATATTCAAATACTTCACCATACTTAAGCACGAAGTGAGACTTTCTTCCACGCTAAAGAAATGGTTCACCTACCGGTGGTAGATGATGTAGCTAGATTCTGCATCTCTGATATTTGAAATATGGTCTTCCTCCACCTTATGAGGTACATTACTCTTGAGGTGAATTATAGAAACCTATTTACTCACCATCTTACTATGTTTAATACATTAAGGCATATGATTTTTATGAGCCTTCTATTTTTCTTGTTAATGTCGTTCTTTGTGTTGGTGCATGATTTTCAACAGGGAAATATTGATTCCCTGATACACCATAGACTAATTCTTTTACTTTTTAAGAGTGGTATATCGGTGGTGGAAAATGAATTAGAGCCCAAATCCTGGGATTTAGATGAAAATTGTACTCTTGCAGACCATATGAACAAACTGAGGAGAAAGAATAGAAAGGAACCTCTAGGAATGAAAATCTTGGTACTGGGGTTATAGGTTCTTTGATTGATACGAAAGGGGATTCATCTAAAGGGAAAGAGAGAGTAGAGCTTGGTTGGAATGTGGCTTTTGATAAAATTTCTCTTAGGGTGAGTCAAGTGGAAATGGATATGGAGGCCTTAGGTGAAGTTGGAACGGATATGGGAAATAATGTCATGCATTACATCGACGCCTCTAAGAAAATTTGCATCACCCAAAACTCTATCAGGGCCGATATGGTAGAGATCAAAAGTTTAGTTTTAGAGTTGCAAGGGCATGTGGTCAAGATGGAGTAGGGACACAAATTTCATAGGTATAATCTCCACCTCAGTATTTCTGATGAGGAAGAGTAGGTTGAAGACAACATCCATGTCACGAATGAGCAGGATGATAATATAATATGTTTGAAAACTAACTAGTCTGTCGGTTCTTGGAGATTATGTTTGAATGTTTTTGGATTGTATCATTTGGGATGTTTTCCCCTCCATGTTTTGTGATTTATCCATGTAGTGATCTATCTGAATGTAGTTTGGGATAAGTTGTTTTAACCCTTTTTGTCATGTTTCTTTTTTGTCCACTTTTGGTGATGCTCACGATGCATTCTATTATAAGGTTTCTGGGTGCCTTAATCCCTGTATAAAGTATCTAGTCATTATTTTCATGTATATTTGACAAAACCTTGTTAATAGTAATTTTTTTAATGAAATTTTAAATTAAACAAGGCATAGCAACAAGTTCATGCCTCACGGATGGGAGATGTGCTAGTTGTGCGATTGTTTTCATAGAATTATGATTTTTATTAAATAGAATAAATCAATGTTGCAAAAAGGCCTCATATTTATCAAATCAATACTAACTAGAAAATAAATAAAAATATAAATAAGTTTCATAGTTTAAAAATTTATTTAATTAAATTACAAACATTAGATAGTTGAAAAGGTATTTTATTTTTTTAATTTGATTGGTGGATTGAGGATAAATTTTAAGTAAGATAATTTGAGCTTAACACTCGTTAAGGTAACCTAATACTTCCACAATATAAAAATTTTAGCTTATGGATCTCTAGCATTTTAAGAATTCAAATAATATTATTTTAGCTTAGCGTATCTGCTAGCTTATGCAACACCATAGTAATTGGATATTATCGATCGAAATGAATTAACAAAATAAAGTAATATATTGTCATCATAGAGTCTACTACGTTATGCCGCAACATATTTTGATGTACAAAAACTGTCAATTTTTTTGTATAAGGGCTAATATGGGGGTTTTGATAGTACTCGCATCCTTTTATAAAAATGTCATTAATGAGAATATGACATTGAAGCATAAAAGAGATAAATCCCATATGTAGCAAAAGATAAAAAGTCACATAGTCATGAGGCAAAGAGAAAATTTACATTTTTGAAATGTTTTTAGGATAGATGTTGCTAACATAGTAGTAATATCTTAGAGTTTCCTTGTTCCTCGAATTCTCCTTTCACAAATCTATATACATTATTTTGTTCTCCAAAATTTGTTTAGTTCTCCAACTCTTGCATTATCATATTTTTTTGCAAATAGGTCATTGTAATCCATCACCAACACATTCAATGGAAACTCATTCTTGACATTAACATATTCTAAAATATTGTCATTGACAATGTCAAGAATGTTATAGCCATTGAATTTTCTTTGAGTATGTGTAGCGGAGGACTATTTGCGGACAACAATAGAGGCACAAAAATAATGTTAATTTTATTAAAAACATCTACTCTTGTATTCTAGTGCACCACCATGTCCATAAAAAGATTCGATATTCAATTTTTTATTATGCAAATTTATCCACACACCATACCACCAGGGTTCTTTTTCAAGACTCAACAAAACAAGTTCTTGATAGGTGTTTTGGGTTTTTAAATTTTTGCAAAACTTCCTCTCATGTTATTATGTATTAAGCAACATTGTTTCAAAGTGTCAAGATGTTCTCCATTATTTCCTCTTTCATTTCTCTAAAAAATGTTCACTAAATTACGAAATTATTTATTTGATAAACAAAACTACCTTCTACAAAATGTTGAATAAGAAACTTGCTTCCGTTTAATTATCTACAAAATCCCTACATAGATATAAGCCATAATCAGCTATAGAATATTTATATGGATATAAGCCCTAATCAGCTATGGAAAATTTTACATTAACAAAAGTTGGTAATTTTAGAGGGACTGAAGTTGAGAATGCATACCAATTTTGGGATGGAGAGGAAATCAAAATGATTCTAGAACTCAAGCATAGAATTTTTTATGCTTGCACTTTGGTGAGATTTTTCTATTGATGAATAAGCTTACGCATTGACGAAGAGAATAGAAAGGCAAATGTTAAAAATATAAACTCAAAACTGTCTACTTATAGTGATATGTAAACAAATCCAACCACCAATTTCATTGGTGCGTGAATTTAAGAGGGCACATGTATGATTTTACATTTCTTTTCATTAAACGGTTCATTAATGGTCGATGACAAAACTACATGCTCCAAAAGACACACATATTTAGAATGGCACATGAAATTTTAAATGGTGAATTTTACATAGCTCGAATTAATGGCTAATTAATGTTGAGGAAAATGCAACATTAATTAGCACTTTTCCTTACAAAATGGTTATCATTAATGCTGCAAATACTTGCAAATCTTTATAATAAATGTAACATGTGAATTGTATATTTAATATTTAACCATCTATTATTAATATATATTTATATATAGATTATAAAAATTATAAAAATTTACATCAATATATATTAAAAATAATGAAATTTATATTGAATAATTGGTATAAATAAACAATGTCTTGTATTTTTAAAGGGCAGTTGAAAAATTACCGTTACCAATTTGTTTTTTGACAGTGAGTTATCACACTTAGCCGTGTGAATCAATACTCGCACTTAGCAAAAGTGCAAATCAAGACTTGCACCTAGAAGTGCTAGTTGAGACCGACACTTAGAAGTGCGAGTCGAGACTGACACTTAGAAGTGTGAGTGGATACTCATACTTAGCTAGTGCCGATCGATACTCACACTTAAAGTTTGAGTCGAGAGATGTGTGACTTGAGTCTCGCACTTAGACGTGTGACCAATCACACTTTTAAGTGTGATCACTCGCACTTGTATGTGTGATCACTCGCACTTATAGATTACTTACCAAATTTATAAATGACAGCCAGGTTGCATTTTTTAAGTGCTTGATATTTTTAACGTGCGAGTTCTATAAATTATTTTAAAGTATACTTGTTAGGTCTAAAATCATGAAAAATGTCTAAACAATCACAAATTTAACAACATTATAGGAAATTCAGGGAAGGTATTCTCAACATCAACATTTATTGATTTGATTAAGGTATGCATGAATAGTTTTATATGTATGATGGTATTAAGATTGATATGTGGCATAAATGAAAACAATCACTTACGCACTATCTTGAAGTTAGCGGCCACTTGGCTTATATAAGTTAGCGGTCGCTTGGCTTATGTAAGTTAACGGACATTTGGCTTATGTAAGTGGGTGGCCGTCTAGTTTATGTGGTGAAAGTGGAATCTAATAATAGCATTATTGGAATCCATAAATAAAGAAATTGGAGTCCGATAATAGGGAAATTGGAATCCAATAATAGCAAAATTGGAATCCAATAATAGAGAAAATGGAACTCGAATAAGTCCAATATTGACAATATTGGAATCCAATATTGCTATTAATGGAATCCGATATTGCTACTAATGGAATCCAGTATAGCCAAAAATGGAATCCAATATATATAAAAACAGAGATGGATTTCTTCCAATATTTGAAATATTGGAGTCTCAATTCATTGGAATATGTCCCAATTTAGTGAAATAAGTGTTTAACCTTGAAATCCATCGCATATCATCCATTGCATAATAGTATCTCACAAAATATTAAAAACATAACATCTCTCCCTCTCTCTCTTAATTACACCGCATATCATCACGATCCTTTTTACACAAACATGATGACTTTTCATGTACTACTTTACAATGCGTTAACCTATTAATAGACTATTACATACTTAGCTTACATTTTCCTTTAATCTACTCTTTAGTCTTCAACTAGATGTTCTTTCGCATGTGTGTTATTAATAGATTACTTGAACATCATGCCATGATATATTTAGTTGCATTTTCCCATGCATATCCTATATTTATTAAACACCCTACATGTTCTTTAATGCTTTTTTATCCATTTATAGATTTTCTTTGCTTGTCATGCCATCTATGTTTTTCTATTTTTTCCCATTCGAATTTTGTCTCTATCCTACGCGTGCACCTTCGCACATCCTCCTCTTATTTCTTCTTCTTATACCCTTGTGCACTTATACTTGTAATAATTATCCCTTTTGTTGTTTCACACTTTTCATCTCGCTCATACTTAACAACTTTTCTCATCCCAAGAAAAATAAAAAAATAATCAAGATAATAATAAAAATATAATATAGTTGCCTTATAAGATGCATTATTTATTGCGAAAGAAAACAAATTGATATTAGATAGTGGTGCATCTTGGAATATTTCTATTAAATATGGTATTATAATTGATGTTATATAATGTAATGATCAAATATATCTAGGTGATATTTCCATTATCGATGTTCAGAGTAAAGGAAAAGTAAAAGTTTTCAATGGTTTTATAAATTATGTTTTTTATGTTCTGAATCAAAATGATTTTTCTTTCTTGTTCATAGCTAACTCAAATCAATTATAGTGTAATTTAATTAAAATATAAATGGTTTATTAAGAATGACTTATATGTTACTATTTCTAAAGGCATACAAAAGAATGACTTATATGTTTTGAAGTTTTGCATCTCTGCTCCATGTTTACGTACTCAAAATAGAAATGATGTCTTGTTGTGGTATGAAAGATTAGGTTATGGTAATTTTTAAGATCATATATGAAATGCCTTGGCTTAACCTTATTACTAGTCTCACACTGTCTCTCCTACTCATAAAATATGTGAAGGGTGCTTACATAGTAAGTAGTTAGGAAAACCCCTTCCTTTGTCATCATGAATCAAACTCCTCATAACCTATGGAACTTGTTCATAATAATGTTTGAGTACCTTTAGAAGTTCCTTACCTAAACAATTTAGTATATTTTGTTACTTTAATTTATGATTATTCTTGCATGATTTGGTCATTCTTTATTAAATAAGTAAAATGTGTTATCTAAATATAAATCCTTAGTTAAAAATCAATCTTATCACAAAATAAAAAAGGCTTAAAGTAGATAATGAAGATATATATGTTGATAAAACATTTCTAAACTATAAATTAGTATGCAATTACTAAAAATAGTGTTATATGTATATCAAATGACACTTAGGGACACTTTGTGTCTCGTATTGGATACATCCAATACCGATTGCATCTAATATCTTTTTCAAGATTGAAATATTGATTTTTTTTTTTTTAAATCAATATATTGGTGGACACCTAAAATTTACACCCTTCAAATCATCATTTACATCTACAAAAACCCTTATCCTAAGTCATAATCCCTTTTTCATATTTACCTCACGTAAATATTATTCTTACAGACTATCAAAATCCTATCCTAACCATCTAAAACCACCTTTAAATAAAAACAAAACACATCTTAACCATTTCATAACTCCCTTGACCATTATACCGATCCTCAACAACTTAGTAAACCATCTACCATAGTGCAAACCAAAAAATAATAATTTGAAAGTGGTTTTAACAAAATTTCCACCCTAAACCTTGAAAAAATCAGATTGTCGATGATTCAGTTGTCGTTAGCGATTATAAATACAAGTTTTCTAGTCTTCCTTCGGGATCCTCAATTGTGAATCTCAAGATCTTGTTTTCAATATTGTCTTCCAGCATCCTGCACATCACCATTTAGCACTGGACATTGAAATTATTATCAAGCATCATTTTGGAGCATCATAAAGCATTTATCAAGGCATCTTAGAGCTCGTGTAATCATATTTTGCACCATTCATCTTGCAAACTGCATCAATTATCATCAGGTCATCTTCAAGCAAGGTTTGAGGCATATTTTAGCTTCATCTCAGTCTAAGGTACTTTTATAATATTAATTTATCTCTTATCAACCATATTCAGTCATTAATTAGTCTAAAGTATTAATTTGAAACATCAAACATTCATTTTTAATCATTTATCAAAATCTACCCGAATTGTCGTGATTAGCCTAATCACCAGCGATTCTTGTCAACTTTACCCCTTTGTCAATGATTATTAAACTTATCATATTTTTCATGTCATGAATGTTTCTTCTAACATGTTGTTAAGCATGTATTACTGTTAGATGGAAATTAGTGGTCAATCACACAAAATTACGAGCATTTACAACCTTCGATAGTTTGACACCCTTTCTTTTGGGAATAGTACGATCTTCTCCATGACCTAAAACTTTGTGCCATCAATAATTCTCCTATAGAAGAACTTGAAGACATATTTTAATTCCTCTAGGAAATCCACCAAGAAATTGAAGAATTTTGGTATGATTATTTTGAGCGTGTATGGATTTCATCCACGCTTTCTTGGGCCACATTTGAAGTTGCACAAGACCTACCATTAAATCTTGAGTTCTAGTCATATTTCATACTATTCTTGTATCTATCTGCCTTATATTAGTTTATCATTTATCGCTTATCCATTACAATTCACTTGATTGTTTACAAAGTGAGATGACATCCTTCGAGGAAGCCTTTTAGATTCCCAAAATTGGCCTTTACCAAGAAGCTCACATATCTATCTATCTATCCCATTCTGTTAAGTGTCTATGAGAATAGGTTTCTTCGTAGGACAAGAGATTGTACAAACTTTTGGATAGAGCATAACTTATATCAAATTCAAGCATCAATAATAGTCATCTACGGATATCGTTAAAACCCCTGTCTTTTGAGGTCACTTTTGTTTTTATTATTTCACTTTGTTAATTCAAATAGAAAGGTAAAAATTCTCGACATTCTCGACACGCTTGGTGGGACCCCAATCCCTTATTTATTTCATTCAAAATTCATATTTTTCACATTTAGGATTTCTAATCTATAATCGGCGATGATTTGGTCAATTTTCATCAATCGGGTGAATTGTCAATGATTCAATCAATCGTTGACGATTTCTCTGAATTCTTTTGATTACTCAACAATCAGCCTTCTAACACCTGTTTTTCTGTTGTTTTCTTTTTTTTCTAACATGTTCTTGTAATTTTCCTATTACTAGAGGCTCTTTGCTTGCTTGATTTTTAAATTACTTACAAATATAAAAATTAAAAATTATAAAATAATTAAAAAGGAAGTGTTATGAAGGTGGGTCCTTTTCTCTTCTTTTTGTTTTCTATATTGCATTTTTGTTGGTTGCCTCATCAAAATCAATCATTTCTTTTGGGATTAAAATGAATATCAGATACTGCTTGATCATATAGTTCTAATTAGGAAGGTTAATTGATTGAATTCAATTAGTTCTTCCCACCCACACACCCAAACCACACCATTTTCATCAAACACTTCTATCCATGTGATAACTATCGGGATTTCATAACCCAAAGAGGGAAACCGACTCGATGTTCGGACAGAGTATAAACAAGTAGTTTTTGGTATACTAGCTAAGCACCCAACTACCTTATCATTGCATAACCATTAAGTGAGGGGGTAGGCCCAAATACGAGACCCCATACTTGGCACTAGCATAGTTTTGAGCCACACATAGCTCTTGGTATATTGAGGACACCAACCTTAAACAATCTTGAAACTAGCCATAAATAGCCATTTCCTACAACCTTATCATCCATTTTACACATTTCATCCTTTTAAATTAACCAAGATAATCTAATTATTCATTTTTCTTACTTTGATCGTTGTTTGTAAACAACCTATGTAGTTATTTTTCATTTTTAGGTGATTGTGTGTTTGTTATTATGGTACTTACAAGACAACAATCTTGTATCCAAACATCAGAAAACATGTCTACACTATTACCTCATCAAAATACAAAGTATTAATCAATCATAAATCTAAATCAAGAAATATCCACACCTCAATCTGAAAATAAATGAATTTGGGATGAAGAAAATGAATGTTATAATGAAAGTATCTAAAAACACCTCTTATATTTTGCACACCTTCTTCATCATCAAAGCTCTCACCTATCTCAGAAAGAAGAGTTAGAGCCACCACATTCCCCTAGCTCTCAATCTGCATCATCTAAAATCCTTGATCCTCCTAGTCCTCACTTCTTTGAAGTTAGGGATCCCGCATTTTCATAGATTTTAGATTCAAACCCCGTAGCCCTTAATGTTTATCTTATAGGTAGGGGTGTCAAACTTCAATCATCAAGCACTGAGCCACCCCAATATATTCTTGATCCATAATGTGGTTTTTCCCATCTTATTGATCCAACTCAGGAACCCTTCATTTAACAACTACATCCATATCCATCTCACACTCGACCTAAAACATATAATGTCATATCCTCTATTCCCATCTTCGATATCCATATGATCTCCTCTCAAGACATGTCCACTCAACAACCAACATCTTCACCTGATCTTTCCACTAGTTCCACACCTCTTCAAAACAATCCAAATGCTTCTTCATCTATCCCTCCAAGACCCTCAACTATCTAGACACCTCTAGTAAGTTCTTCATCATTTATATCACTGTATCTTAGCCACCACCTTCTCAACAAAACACCAACCCTATTCAGAATATCACTATGTCAATCCATGCATCCATTTCTTTGGTCAACACTAGTGCTATCACTAACACCCACCCCATTTAGTTATCATATTTTATTCCCCTTATCTCACAACACATACCTCAACCCCTATAACCACTTATTTCTATACCTTAATCTATTCCTATTCATAATATCCCACAGTAAGCACCATCCTCAGTTTATTCTTCTATACACTTTCAATAGCCACCAACTTATTCGCAGCCCCTCACCTATACATCTATTCATTTCCAACATATCCCCCAACCATCAAAACCTCTCATTAACAAATATATTCTTATTCCCTACTATTATGTACAACCATCACAACATTTGGTGTCTATATCCACTTACAATATTCCCATTAACATTCCTTATTAGCAAAATATTTTGTATTACCAAAATATTCCGTATTAATAAAATATCCCTTATCAGTAGAATATCCCTCTAGCAGTATCCATCATACCCACATCCCAACAAATTTTCATTCAATCAACCTAGCTCATCCTCATAGAAACCACCACAACTAGACCCCCTTCAAGCTCTCATGAATAGAATATCCAACCTTGAAGTTGCTTCCTCGAGTCCTAAGAATGTGCTCTCTTATGAACAAATCTGTAATGAGCCCATCCACCCTTCAGTACCTTACAAATCATATCTGCCTCACTGGGAACTTCCAAATTTTATCAAATTCTATAGTAAAGACTATCACCAACAACACATTCATGATTTTAGCAATGCTTGTTATCTAATAACCCATGAAAAGATCCGATCTTGATGACTTTCACCATGTCCCTCATTGTTCTTGCCTTGGACTAGTTCAATAACATCCTTAGTATTTCATTTTCTCATTCATGCAACTCATCCAACTCTTATTGGAACACTTATCTATAAAAATTGCTCTAAAAACTACCATGAATGACCTTTATACCATAAAACAATTTGAAGATGAATCCATTGCTGATTTTTTTGCCCGCTGGAGGGGTATTATCAATCAGTTATCATTCACATTACCACGAAAAAAGTTAATTTAATTATTCTATCATTCATGTGCTAAACACATCTCATCTACCCTTCAAATCCATTCATTTCAAACATTTGACGAAGCTTTACTATGGCTCATAAATTAGAATTGTGATCCTCAAAGAAGGTAGAGTTAAACTACGACCTAAGAAGCCTTAATCCAAATTTCCATCTAAATCATCCTTGCATCGTGGCTAGGACAAATCGTCACCAACGAAGTAGTAGTCAAATCTGCTTTTAAATAAAAACCCACTACTGAGTGTTCCCACCAAAACGTATTTATAAACCCATTGGAGATACATATAATGTAGTCTTAGAAAACATCTCTTGCTGCTAATATGATCTCTCTACCACCCATCCACCCTATCGACACATCTGTATCTAAGCCCTCTTGGTATAGGGATAATGATTATTATAAATACCATAGGGTTAAGGGACATGACATTGAAAGGTTTCACTCATTCCATAACATCCTTCAAGATTTGATCGATAAAGGTGAAATCCATTTAGATAATCCGAATGCACCTCAGAATCAAAACCTTGATGTCTTCAAGCATCCCTTTCAGTAATCATTCCCCTCGAGTAGTCAAGAACATACCAATAATGTACAAGATAACCATACCATAAACACAATTAATAGAGTGTTACCTATTACCAAATACCAATCCATAACCTCTCGAGTCTACATCCACAAATATCAATACTCAACCTATGCCCTCATCTTTTAAATCTACATCTGCAACATTTACACATCCTCAAGACACTTATAAATCCTCATCGATCAATAATTAGAGACAACCCTCATCCTATCATTAAATAAAAACCCTCACACCCGAATCATCTAACAAAACCAAGAATGGCTAGCTAAAAAATCCATTTTCCAAGTCTTTAAAAGCCCCTATTATACATTTGCAAATTAATGTAGTTTATGTGGCCCTTGAACCTTCATATCAACCCCTTCCAAGGAGATCACCGTAATCTAAACCCCAAAACCAGCCCATTAAGCTTCCAAATTATATCTTGATCCTTCATCCATCACATCATCTAAAAATCTTCCTTGACAAAAAAGTAAATAGACCTCTTCCAAAACCATACGTCACTTGAATATTAACACAAAATAAACCTCTCCACCATCCACTTCAGCTCCTAAAGGACGTTATGCAACTATCCTGGATAACCTTCTTAAAAATCACTCATAACATTACCATCTCCCAAACCATCTGATCCTTGAGGGTGGAAGCCCTCTTGGTATGATTTCAATGTCTCTTATGACTATCATAGGATACAGGACACTCCATAGAAAGATGTAAGGTCTTCCATGTAATCATCAAGAAACTTGAAAGTAAATTTCTCCTCCCATCAACGGCATCTACACATGTCACCCTTGAAAAATCCTTAAATAAACTCATTCCTTATCAAATTGATACCATTCACATTACCACTCGAACTCGTAACCACAAATCCAACTCTCTAGATCAAAACAAACCTAAAAAAATTGTCACTATCCCACCACCACCTGAATTCTCATCATCGCCATCTAAAGATAAAATTAAAGTTTCTATCTCCGTCACCCTTGAAATATCCAATCAGACCTCACAACCTAAGACAAAAGTCTCTCTTCTTAATACACCACCATCATCCACTATAGTACAAAATGTCATTATCAAATAACTACACCAAGCTCCAATTAAAATGTCACTTTACGAGATTTTCCAAACTTCACCACCTCACAAACAAGCCATGATTGAAGCCCTTCAATCCATTACCATACCCCATAATATCCATTATCCTTTACAAAATTTATAGGTGTCCTTAAAGCCTCTCTGCTTCCATCTCCTTGAACCTTGTAAATGCTTTGTCACTCCATCCTCAAGATCATGACTTACCCTTTTTCATCACCACTCAAATCAATTATTTCCTTATTAAAAGGGTCATGATTGCAAGGGGCACCGCTATCAATATTATATCATCTCTCACCTTCAATCAACTCAGATTACCAGATACCATTATAGCCCAAACACCTATTTTACTTCAAGCATTCAATGATACAATCACACCCACGTTAAGCACCATTATCTTTCCTCTTAAATTCAGTGTTAAGACCCTTCCAAAACTCTTCTACATCATAGAAGGAGAGTTCCAATATAATTTAATGTTAGAACGCCCCGGGTTTGTACTATGCATTGTGTCCCCTCAACACTACACTCGATGTCTTAAATATGAATATGAGGGTAAGGTATATACATTCCCCACATATCCTAATCCTTTCACCAACTGTATTATGACATACCATCTAAATGATGTCCTCATTCCTAAATCAAAGTCAAAAGCATCCGATGAAGCATCTAATAGCACATCCATTTAGTTGTCCAAAATAGCCAATGATTCGTCCCTTGAGGGCATTATAGAGTGTATTTTTCGGGGAGTAACACCTCCCTATGTTAAATTCATTCCCTACACCTAAAGAATATGCAACACCCGACCAACAATGTAATACCCTAGAATTTTATCATATGTGCTTTGATTTTGTGTTGTTTGGCATACATTTGTTATGTATTATACTATGTTTGATGATCATTTCGGAATGTATTTAAATATTATCTGATGTGGCATTATTTATTAATGATATGGCATATTTGTTCATATTTATTGACAGTAATTTGTACTTAATGATTTTATGTAATTGTGGTTATACTTACCTTTCTATTGCTTAACACTTGTTGAACTTAGTGGCCCTAGATCTTAGATAGTATAATCCAGGTTCTACAGCAGAGAAGTGATAACATTAATGGGGTAATGTGTAATGATTATTTATTATTTAACTACTTCTATTAAACTATATTATCAATACAATGCTTCATAATAACACCTTGGATCAAATTCAGCAATCTATGTTATTATCCTGAATCATGATACTATTCGACTATGTTGGCAAACATACTTCACTCCTCTAAGGTTCTTGATTACTATTTTGTTAGGCCTAAGGTTTATAATGGAATCTAACCTTAGTCTATGTACAGGTTACATTTTTCATTATGATGGTTATAATGTAAGCCTTGTTTATGATTGTATGCATGTAAATATTAGCTATGACAATAACATGAAACTAACACCTAGTAGTTCCATAATATAACTAAATCTATCATAAACATCAAGATGAGAGATTAATGAGATAAAATTCTATAATAATGCATGAATCAAACTAACATTACTATGTTACCTCTACTTCTCTAGATTGCTTAATATAAAGATGAACCTAGTTAGATCCTAAGCAATCAATTTTTTATATTTTTTTCTCCAAGTGGTGAAGAGATCTCTCTAAAATGGCTACAATACCATGTTTAGATATTCTCCTACTAACCAAGCTTGAAGGAATGGATGCAAGATGGAGAAGCTACTACAATGAGGAATGGCTCAAGATCAAATGCTTCTAGCTTTAACTACTGCAACTAAGATGTTTTCCAAAGTCTCAAAGTGTGTAAGGTGTTTTATATGATAATAAAGGTGTAAAATTGAAAGGGAGATATTATCCTTGTATTTATAGGTTCTCATTTGAGAAAGTTGAGAATCCTAGTGCATGTGGGACAAAAGGGTAAAGCCAAAATAGATCAAGCTGTTTACAAGTCAATGCACTTTTTGACTAGATTAGAAGCTAATTAATCTTTTAGGATTAATTAAGGATCCTAGGTAGGATTAGGAAGATTTCGAGAGTATCGGGAAGGGGTTTGGATATATTTCAGAAGTTCTAGAAGCAGGATATAACCAATAAGAAGGTTTATTTGTTAAATATAATATTATAGGATTAATTAAAGCTAATTAAGAGGATTGTCACTAATCAAAATGTTGTTAATTAACATCCTGAGTGAATTAGAAGAATAGTTAAATAACGAAGGTCAATATGACCAAAGTGAGAGGGAGTGAAGAATAGTTAATTGACGAAGTGTCAACAATTGATTGGAGGAAAAGATGAGAAGGCCATTAACACAATTGAAGTATTAAAATTACGTCAATAGATTTAAGGTGTATTCATTTGCACCTCTTTGGGGTGGGGTTACACCACTTCAAAGGTAGTAGACAAGTGTTGGTTGTCAAAAAGGACTTTATGAAAACAATAGTCGGGGACAAAAGTCCCTCCTCTTTAATGGGAGAGGTTCCCTTATTAAAGGAAAAACTTATTTATAAATGTACAACGTGTAGTTTTAATGAGGAACTATAATATCATGAAATTTTTATAATATAATGAGATCATCAATACAAAACGATAAAAGAATTTAGGAATGGGAGGGTTTAGAAAAGCACTCTTAAGAAATATAGATAACAAAATAATTCTTTACGCATGTCGAAGGGAATCATATAGAGCGAGAATCATTTGCATTTAGAACCATAGATGTTATTTCATGGACACAAAGTTCTAGAGATGACATCCATAAGAATACAAAGCTTCTTGAATTAAAAACGACTTAATGATTCAATAATTTTAAATGGATAGCAATGAAAGAACAAGAGTAGGTGGAAAAAAGAGAGAGATCCTTTTGTATTGATAACTCCTTACTCATTTACACTTTCAAAATTAAATAGAGTTCCCACCCCTCAAAATGGCGCAGAGAGCCCATTATATAACTTATAAATTAGTTACACTTGGTAACTATTTTTTTAACTAAAATGTTAATTAAGGAAGTGCTTGACACATGATCCTTAATCAATTACAATGAGCCTAATTTGAGAAAATGAAGGAGGAGAGGAGAAAATAGAAGGGAAAACACCCGCTTATTGCTAAGGAGGGCCCACCAACTTCGAGGATCCATTGCGTGAATCTTTTCAATTGTTTAGCTATCTCTCCGCCTCGTGGGACTGATGTGTTGGCAGTGGCTTGAGACCAAGTACCTAGACATTTCTCCATGTCCTTATCGAACTCAAGAGGTGAATGATATTCTTTATTAGCTTCTTCAATAACAGATGAAGAGATCAAATCTCCTTTATCTTCTCTTTGGTAAGCTGTACATACCCAAAATTGTAGGTGTCTTTGCACAATCAAAACAATGTAACATGTGCCCCAATGATGATACGGAGTCTCCTCACAAGGTGTTTGGGATCCGAAAAAGCTCTCTAAACATGCATTAACATCTCGCATGCCCCGCCTAGCCCCTTCGTCCTTTTTTTCTCTTTTTTCCTCTTTTCTTGACCTTTTCTCTTTAATTACGAAACCGCTGCCATGCCTAGGTGGTGGTCTTATGACCACTGCCTGGCAGTCGGGCGCGATCTGTAACCGCCGCCCTACTCGGAGCGGCGGTCCCGCATGCATTTTTCAGAAAGCTCTTTTAACATGACTCACGTAAATTCAATGTTTCACCAACTTTTTTTTACCGCCATAAGCTTGTATTTATGATTCTGGTTCCCTAGAATAGTGTTTTGCCATTGTTTATAGTTTAAGAGTTCAAATTGGTTTTTACCTTGGGTAAATCCAAATGCTATAAATAGATGGCTTGTGCTCAAGCAAATGGCCCCTCAAATTTTCCTCTGAATTTCTCTTTGCAATAGATTTAGTTTTCATTTTGCTTAGAATTCGTAGTTTCATTCATTACATGCCTTGTTAGTATTGTTTTGCTGTTAAGAAGCCACATATCCATCTTGTGCAAGTGCTGCTGTTATTTCATCCAATCCATTGGAATAGGATAGTCTGTTTATCAATAGGAAGCCATTAAAGTTACAGGTTTCACTCCTCAAATAGGATATTTTCAGGTTCTGGACGTTTTATGTTTCATGACTCACAATAGATCCCGCTAGGAATTATCTACTTCTATTGATGCAAGCATTACATGCTTTTCTGGATCCACGTGAGCACAAAAGAACAACGAGATCACACTGAGGGGACAAAATCACACACACCATCAGATTTGCCACTGTTCTGCAGAATCCAGGTTCTAGCTTTCAAATTTCTAAATTAGAAGCATATCAAATAGAGTAGCTAATCATTTCATTTCAGTCAATTTTACTTTCGATATTGCAGGGAAGCTGTGGGGATTGATAGTTTCTGAGAGACTATGATTCATTCCTCACTTCTGAGGTAGGATCGAGAGTCTTGCAAATAGATTAGATCAATCATTTCGTTATTTAGAATAGATTTACAACTGCACAGACAAATAGCTATACTCGGTTATCTTGTTTGTTTTAAATTGTTATCTTAGCTGTCAATTTCTAGATGTATTAAATTAGTTTCTCTTCTAAATCCATTCCAATAGTTCATCAGAAAATACAAAAATAGAGAAATCATATATACTATAGATATATTTCACGTAGTTAAAATTCACTTTGTTGCAGTTAGATTTACATTATTGCTTTTGTATGACAATCACGGGACCTAGGGAGCCCAGAGAATACGTATTCGAGCCAATCGTGCCTCAACCCAATCTCGTCACAGCAATAGTTGACATAGACCAGAATCTTAGAATCCAAGTCTTCCAAACAACAACAGACTTACAACAGATCAGCTCTCAGTTGAGGGGATTAAACATAGAAGACAATCAAGCACACATGTTTTGGTCAAATCAGCCAAATTACAGATTACCCTAGAAAAATATCCACATGACTATAGAAGGGCTTGAAAGAGAGCAAATGTTTGGTTGTGATCCTTTGGTCCCACAACTAGACATAGGAGACATTCTCACAGACATAGATACTAGCCTAAGAATTCAGGTTGCAAGAACACCTGTGAGGTACTCTGAGAAGATCAGCACAGCTATTAATTTTGAATATAGAGGCTGAGAAAGCATATGATTATTGGATACTAGGGATCAGGGACTGAATTCATACATGACCATAACAGGACCGCAACAACCAAGAGTCTATGGTTGCGATCCACAAATCCCGCAACCAAACGAATCCATAAGTGAATCAGACATAGACATCGGCCTACGCACGCAGTATTCAGATCTACTCCACTTCCACCTATCATCATCACACAATTATCCTTGTTAGATATAGTGGCTAACGAAGCTAAAGAATTATGGACTAGGCCAGAGAACCACCCATAAAAACAACTACATCCATCATCCACTCTATGACCCTGTCTGGAGACATACACGAAACTATCCCAGGCCATTTTCCACGTATACCACAACCCATAGATTGAATAACGCCAGAGCTCGATATTGATTGGAGCCTTCGAGCAGTCATCCTTGCCAATCGATCTATCACACCAGTTCAGGTTAGGAGGGCCTTCTTTGCCTTAGATTCACAATTTCCACTAGTGTGCGTCGAAGAAATCAGATTACCTAACTAGTTTATCTGCATCCCATGCATATTCTATCCCCATGGGATGTCTCGGCACGACCTCGGGAGGTTGGGTGCGAGGAAGAGTAACTTGTAGATTCACACGCCGCTTGTCAATTTTCTGTCATAAAAAATTAGTGAACCCGACGTGAAACACGCAACCTTCGATTTAGAGTTAGATTTGTACTACCTCATCAGTTTTCACCATCACCTTCGCTCCTTCCCATTATTTCTGCGGGTATTCATATACCCCCCGAATATGTCGGGATTCGATGCGTATGGTAGACCCCTCTTAGGTCTTGAGGCATACTACGCCCAACAGAATAGGCAATCATCACCCTCACTCTCAGTATGGGGTGACAACTACTCAACTAACCAGTTGTCAACACAAACTCCAAGGATCAGATATAACTCATCTTTTCAAACTGAGGAGTTAGATCAGCTCACTCAAACACAACAAACAGAGCCTTCAGGCTCGAATAATATGACGTTCACCAGAGAATCTGGTTCATCTCCTCAGGTGCTGCTTAGACCACAAATTAGTAGACAATCAGACCCATACCTAGTTTTAGATGATGAACAGTCAATACGTTATCCCAGGAATGAACAATGCTCTCTGGAGTATGTACCCACCTATAGGAGTTTACAAACACAACCCGAGGCCTCTTTTCAAGAAAATACCTCTATACCACTGCATATAGGAAATACCCTCGAAGAAACTTGGCAAGACAATGGTCAGTTCATAGCAGGGTATCATAGACCTATACAACATCAGAATATACAACAAATGCCACCAAGGAAAAATATCGTGACTTCACCATATGAAGTCATTTCGACTTTAGTAGAAAAAGTTAGGGGATTAGAACTTGCCCAAGCAAGTCAAAATTCTCAATTCATGCAAGCAGGAAGTTCCAATCCCCCACACCATCCTAGCCAAGTAGACCTCCTCACAGGAATAGGCACGTTAGGCATGCCTCCTCAGTATTCACAACAAATGCCAACTAGACCCACCATCTCTAACACCTGTTCCTCTCGGTCTAATACAAAACAATCCATTCTGGACAATACCCCATCATTCTTAAACATGCATGTATTCCAAATCACCCCAAGGGATATGTTCTCCTCTCCTGGCATGTTTTCTCAAACATAGGTGTTTCCTTATGCCCCTACCAATGCATACGCTACACCATATCAACAACCCATTCCACCACCACTCCCTCAGCAAGCACCATCAATGGTCGAAACCTATGCGATAGGGACTTATTCAGAATATTTGAAAGAGCCCTTAGACTTCACCATACAAAGTGTCATGCTTCCAAGACCCCTTCCTGATTTACCCAAGTACAAAGGTGAGGGAGATCCGAACGCACATATCAAGGCTTACGCTACAGCCATACGAGAACTACTCCCTTGGGATGGGGTTGTTGCTAAAATATTCCCCAAAACTTTGGAAGGCATCACTCTCGATTGGTATTATAGAATACCTGAGGCTTCCATCCATTTGTTTAAACAACTCATTTTAGAGTTCATTAAGGCATTTGACATGAACAAACTGTTAAGAATAGGAATCAGGGAGTTCTTGCACATTAAGCAGGAACATAATGAATTTGTCACTCATTTCATCCAGAGATGGCATACAGTTCTTTATTCTTCAGCCAATGCTCCAAATATGGATCAAATGGAACTTTGTGATTTATTCCTTCATTTTCTCAATAGAGAAGTGAAGGAAGAAGTCTAGAAGTTCCCACTAAGGACTTATGATGAAGTATTTGAGAGTGCTCTCCGAATAGATCAAGTGCCAATAGATAGTGGTCGTAAGATATATGGAACAAACGGGAGGTTAATCACCTCCGGCTAGAACACTACAACTTATCTTACTACCACGAATGTCAATCAAGGACCTAAAATCCTTAACGAAAAATCGGGGTGACAACAGATGGAGTAACCAATCAGCCTAAAAAGGTAAATACTGTGAATACTTCACCACTAATGAACAATCAACGAAACAACAACTTTACCCAATAATTAATACGGTGGATTTTAATCATCCTCAAAGAACAACAACAATGGTGAAATCCCACACGTGGTCTAAGCCAAAAATCAATTGGTTATCAAAACTAGAAATAGCAAATGCAAAACTTTAATCCTAATAGGCAACGGTTTGATCAGAGTTTTAGGCCACAATATACACCAAACCAACAAACCAGGAATTACAATCCCAATTCATATTGTGGTTTCCATAAAATTCAAGGTCATGACACTAGAACGTGTCGTGACTATAATAAATTCATGCAATGTTTGCCAGAGGAACAAAGACAATTCTTCACAGATATGTTCTTGGCAGATCCTGTGTCACCACCACCAAACACGCTCGCAGGGGCAGTTTCCCCTCAGAATGCTCCCCTCAAGATCTTTAATGATCCACTCCCAAATCACGATAACAATAGGCTAAGTCCAAATGGGACAAACAAAAGCATAATGATGGGAAACAATGATCATGAAGCCTCGACTTCACTAAATCCATCAGTTGCGCCACAATTAGGAAGTCAGCCAAGACCTAAGATAGTCGGTTTAGTAGAATTAGATGCCGAACTACCCATCAAAGCTATAACAAGAACACGAGAGTATTTCTCTCAGCCAAGCCCAAGTCACCTGCCAGGAACAGATAAGATCCAACAAATAGTAGAAAAACCCGTAGGTGCCTATGATTTAATTAGCGACCTAACAAAAACCTTCTCGCACATTTCATTTTTGGACTTACTGAAGAATTCTCCTACCCACAGGGCTGCTCTTCTAGAGGCATTAGGTTTAGGTCATCTAATTAACATCACTCCACCTCCCGAAACACAAGTGAACCATGTAGACTTTGATATCCACCCTCCGGGGCAGCCGGATAAGGATGTCAAATTCATATTCGAAATAAATAAAATGCCTACAGATGTTGAGATTGCACACCGAGGTGATCCAGCCTTACACTTACAAGTATGGGTTTATAATAACTACGTGAAATGAGCAATGGTTGATGATGGGGCAGCAGTTAACATAGTCCCCTTCTCTTTCCTTCAAAAACTAGGATATGGGGAAACAAATTGTTCCACGACTCGAAATACATTGAGAGGCTATGATAGCCTTAAGGCCACTTCGATTGGGACTATAATACTACCAGTCACCTTAGGACCCAAAACAATCTTGACTGAGTTTTATATTATAGATCAGAAACTAACTATAATATGATCCTCGGCCGACCATGGATACACCGTATGAAGGCAATCCCTTCTACTTTATTCCAAGAAGTAAGATTATTGCATCTAGGAAAGGTGTTTTTGGCCAAAGGTGATCCAAAGCCATTCGATATACACCTAGCTGACTTAAAGAAAAGACCAGCGTACACTCATAATTTGAACTTCCAACAAACCAACTTAATAAATCCACTGATGCAAAACCAGAGGAAAATTTTGTACCTACAACAGATCTTGAGACTATGAGTCTAGTCAAGACGGTCCCATCCTCAGAAGATGAGGCTAACATTGTAGAAACGGTATCATTAGGAACTACTGCAAAAATCATTGAATTGCTAGAACAGGATCTACCAATGTTCTTACCATTTGATTCTGTAGGCATGGGATATTCCCTAGGTGTTGGTTCTCTTCCAGCAGAGGATCTCTGTATGGTGGAAGTAGAATGCACAAACACAACAAATATCCCAGCGTCCATATTCCCAGCTAAATATTGGACACTCCATTTTGATGGAGCTAGATGTCGTTACGGAGTGGGGCAGGTGTAATCTTTACTTCCCCTGAAGGAAAAGTCCTACCATTCACCTTCAAACTAAATTTTGAATGTACAAACAACAGTGGCTGAGTACAAAGCCCTCCTCCTTGGCCTCATTTTAGCCAAGAGGATCGGTGTTAATAACATCAGGGTGTTAGGAGACTCACAATTGGTAGCAAACCAAGTCTCTGAGATATATGAAACCAAAGCCGAGCACTTACAGCTTTACAAAACAACTATATTAGATTTAAGTAAGGAGTTTGAATTCATATCAATTGAAGCAATCCTGCGAGAACAAAATCTTCTCGCTGATTCTATAGCAACCTCGGCATCACGCTTTACTCCAAACAGTAAGTTAGAGGATACCTGTTTCATGGTATCCCTTCATGATGAACCATTGATAAAAACAATGACAAATTCTCTTTTAAATGGAAATGAAAACAAATCTACTATCCTAAACCAAATTGATAGTGATATGGCCACTCTGAATTACTTAAATGCCTATGCGGCATTACATCTCTCCTATCATATGATAGATTTTTCCTTAATCCCACATTCGTCTTCCTACTTCGGAAATCCCATGATGGAGCTTCCCTCGCAAATGGAACCTAGCGTATACATAGTAGAAAATGGGGACGATTTGGATTTACCTCCAGCCCCACCTGAGTTTGAAGAAGGTAATGCCTCTTTAATTGAAGAAACAATTGATATTAACATCGGAACAGAAGATGAACCAAGGATGTTGAAGTTAGGATCCTCGTTAACTCCATTAGAGGTAGAAATACACACTCGGATCCTCAAGGAACATCAGAAGGCTTTCACATTTAGTTATAAAGAAATGACAGGAGTTGCACCGCACATTGCGGTACATAACCTCGTCACTAAATCAGATGCAAAGCCGATTAAACAAAAATCGAGACCAATGAAACCTAAGGTAGCTCTCATGGTGAAAGAGGAGGTGATAAAAATCCTCCAAGTAGGATTCATCAAACCAGTCGATTACTCTCAATGGGTATCTAATATCATTCCCATTCTCAAAAAGAATGGGAAGATACGCATCTGCATAGATTTTCGAGACATTAACAAAGTGTGTCCTAAAGATGACTTCCCGTTGCCATCCATTGATGTCATTGTTGATGCAACAACTAGATTTGAACTTTTATCTCTCATGGATGGATTCTCGGGATACAATCAAATCAGAATATCTGAACAAGATCAAGCTAAAACCACATTTATAACTCCTTGGGGAACCTGTTGCTATGTTGTTATGCCATGTGGTCTCAAGAACGTTGGTGCTACATACCAGCAGGCTATGACATATATATTTCACAATCTAATTCATAAAATTATGGAATCCTACATAGATGACTTGTTGGCTAAGGCCAAGAAGCGTTGTGACCACTTGAGGTGCTCCGCGTCATTCTTTCACGTCTAATAGAATACGGAGTCACGCTAAATCCAGAGAAATGCGTCTTTGGTGTAACAGGAGGAAAGCTCCTAGGTTACATCATATCGTCATGAGGGATAGATGTTGATCCAACCAAAATTCGGGCTGTCCTTGAAATGGTCCCACCTTCGAATGAATCTGGAATCAGGTCATTTCTCG
The DNA here is from genome assembly GCA_018340775.1 of Taxus wallichiana var. yunnanensis. NCBI lineage: Eukaryota > Viridiplantae > Streptophyta > Pinopsida > Cupressales > Taxaceae > Taxus > Taxus wallichiana. The sequence goes on from CM031235.1 coordinate 222,889,732, forward strand.
GAAAACTTGGTGCAATCCGGAGATTCATCCCGGACTTAAGCTTCGCCATCCATCCAATCAACAATCTGCTCAAGAAATATTATAGTATTGATTGGATCAAGATTGTAATGAAGCTTTTGATGCAGTTAAGCATTTCCTATTATCACCACCTATGCTAATGCCACCTAAGCTAGATCACCCATTAATTTTATATTCACGAGCTACCGATGTCTCACTGGCCTGTATGTTGGCCCAAGAGGACGATGACAAGAGAGAGCGCGTGATTTATTTCATTAGTCAAACATTACTTGACTATGAAACATGTTATACATAGGCAGAATGAGAATGCCTTGCCATAGTCTTTGCTACTAAACACTTAAGACACTATATGCTGAATCAAGAAACAAGGGTCATGGTAAAAACAGACCATTTACGAACTTTCCTCACACAAGGGTCCTTGTCTAAAAAGGTTGGACGTTTTATAACCTTAATGGGGGAATTCAAATTAACATTTGTAAATCAGAAATCCGTTAAGGGACAAATCATCATGGATTGGTTAGCTGATAACCCATTAGATGGAGGTGATCTAGTAAATCTAGACTTTCCCGATGAGTGCGTATACTACATTGAAACCAGACCTCCTATCTCTGAGTGTCCCTGGTATACCGACATTATTAATTATATCATGGACCATACGTATCCAGAAGGGGCTACACCACAACAAAGAAGGTGGTTACGCATTATTGCAGCCAAATATGTCATTATAGAGCAAGTGCTCTATCGAAAAGTGTTCGATGGAATGCTCCTAAGATGTGTCAGCACAAAAAAATCCAAGAAGATTCTCAATGAATCTCACAGTGGAATGTGTGGAGGCCACTTCGGTGGCCATGCCACCACTGCAAAATACATCGAATGGGCTATTTTTGGCCCACTCTAGAACATGATGCAGAGAGTTTGTAGCGCAGGTGTCATAAGTGTCAAGAATTCTCCCATGAGATTCACATGCCAAAGACAAGCTCTACAACCAATTGCTACTTCATGGCCCTTTTCTACGTGGGGTCTTGATTTGATAGGGAAATTCTCTCCTCGTCTACTGAGATGGCCATAATTTTATAATCAAGGCCACCGAATATTTCACCAAGTGGGTAGAGGCTATGCCTCTACTACCTTGTGCACCGAGTTCTGTAATCGCCAAGTTCATTTTGAACCAAATCATTTGCAGATATGGTATCCTCCAAAGTCATTATCTCAGATAATGGAACTTCTTTTAAAAATGATGAAGTTCGCAAACTATGTAATAAATTTAAAATAAGCCATCATACGGCTTCCTTGTATTACCCTCAAGCCAACGGATAGGCTGAAGCGACAAACAAAACACTGAAAGCCATTCTCCTTAAAACTGTGAAAGAAAACAAACGAGATTGGCATTTGAAGTTATATCCGGCCTTATGGGCCCACCGAACCTCAATAAGAACACCAACGGGAGCGACTCCTTTCTCACTAGTATTCGGGGCAGAGGCAGTTCTCCCACTTGAGGTTGAAATACCTAGTCTCTGTATTTCATTACAAGGGATTCTGGATGAAGACGCTTACAGAGAAGCACGTCTCTCCCAACTAGAAAGCCTAGATGAAGCTAGGTTAGATGCTGAATAGTGGCACAGAGCCTATGCTGACCGGATGTGCCGGTAGTATAATAAGAAGGTCTATGAACGCGACATATATGAAGGTGATCTAGTTCTAAGGCTAGACAGTCGGATCGACAAAAAGACCGGCGAGGGAAGAAAGTTCCGGCCCAAATGGTTGGGCCCATACCAAGTCATGAAGGACTACGGAAATGGTGCATATCTCTTATGTACGCTAGAAGGTGAGGAATTTGGTGAAACAGTCAATTCCCTACACCTTAAACGATTCTACGCGTAAGCAACCGGCATAATATATAGCTACATTTACATTGCATCTTCATATAGTTAGGTTCATTTTGTCCACATGTTTCGTACGAATCTTGTGATCAAGGAATTTATTCTTAAAGCAATTCATTACAAACTTCTGATGGTATTGGCATAAACACTCTAATCATACTTCTCCATCTCCATGATATCGTCAAGTTATTTTGGAATCATGTCATCAAATAAAACTAGATATGACAAAGTCTTAAATGGTAACCATACCAAGATCTGTGGGTTTATTCTCACTTTTGGTTTCTTCTTAGGATGGGCGTCTTGTCTATGGTCTGTTCTAGAAGCTTCATCGTGTCACATCTATCCCATATGTATATCTCTTTGGAAATAAGAGCATGCTGACATTTTGCTCAGATAAACAAGTCAAACATGTAAATCAAACAGAAAATTTTAAATTTACACATTTTCTTGCCTCACCAACCTTCGGTGATGAGCTTGCATCTCTTACTAGTGACGTAGGGTTGGGAAAGGATGGAAATGCCCTTACTCACCTATACCTTTCCCATGGTAATAAACCCACGCTTCTTACTAGTAGCATGGGGCAAGCTATAGGGGGTCCTCTTGACAAACAAACGTTAAAGGTCATAAGCAAACAATTCAAATCTTGAAGCCTTGAGTCAAAAACAAATGAATCAGATGTTCAAAATTCCAAGAGAGTTAAAATCCTAAAAACCCAGATTTTGTCTACTATGTGGCCATCTACGGATCTAAGTCTAGATAAACCGCAAGGCAAGTTACACCCTAAACTATGAAAGTCACTCGGGTAGAGTAAGCTTGTAGCTTCCAAATTTGGTTCCATTAAAGCTTTGTCTATCTTTCATCACTATCATTTCAGCATATTTCACAACTTGTGCCCTTTCTAGCTCTCGGTGATGAGCCCTCGCATCTTACTAGTTGCGTGGAGTTGGGAGTAGGGGCAGGTTTATCTGCTCATCATACTAGTTTACCTTCACCACTCTGCCAAAACAAATATGAAGTATCAAAAATTGCTTAAAGAAACTAAGATTCAAAATCACATTGTATCTACATTATCATGTATCAGCATCATGAAATACAAAAAGGAAGTAAACACTTGCATCATTTGTTCTCCATTGCATCCATTCTAAAATCATATAAACATACATCATAATCTACATGAGGAAACTAGAAAAGGAAACAAAGCCATAAATGCCAAAAGTTTGATCCAAAAAGAATATATATATATGAATGGTCACAGTTTCTGTACAATGCCATCATGCACTAAGCATGGTCAAAACGCTCAAAGAGCCCGGGATATACAAAATAATATATCATACAAAATCAACGAGAGCCAAGTGGCTTCTCAATCCCTACGAGACCCCTATAAAGGCGCATTCCCATGCCTAGGAATCTGGATACGCTAGTGCTCTAAGTGCACGGAGGGCTCAGGATCCCGAGGGGCAGCTGCAATCTCGCCATGAGAATGACCCCTCATCAGGTGCTCGGCTGTCCTATACCCCGCTAGCTCCATACAGAGAGTCGATACCATCCTGGCCACATGCCAGACTGGGGCAAAGACGTCAGTGTGTCTACCAGCTGCTGAGGGCTCCCCAACATCTACAAATAGCTCTACATGGGTCCTCTCCATGGGGATCATCAGGGTATCGGTGCATACCCTGCGAATCAAGTCTCGCCACTCATCGGTGGTCTCTGCAAAACAAAGGAAACAAAGACAAATTAGAAATAAACAAGAGATTAGAAATACAAGATAAAACAAAAGGAGAGATAGAAACTAAGGAAATCCTAATTAACAACAAACATTAAAAGGAGGGATGGTAACTTACTCAGATCACTAGGCCTCTAGGATGGATCTCTAGGGTCAGCACCTACCATAGATGTCGCCACGATCGACCGAGGTGTTACTCCAGAATCGGAGCAACGTAGCACCCCGCAATGGACTCATCTTCCCCGCCATGGCCCTGGGAGAGTGGCTCCTTTGAAACTAGAGTCACCCTCTATGCACTTTTCTCGGCCCTCTCTGCCTGCATGATATCCTGAGTATCATGCCACTCAGGATCAGTCTCCTCCTCTGTCTCTCCCCCTGTAAACTCCTCTGACTCAAAGTCTATGTCAATGGGGTCATCGCTGCTATGTGCAGGGCCCGTGGCAATCTGAAGCAAAGGTTCTTGAGTTGCACCGGCTCTTCGTCGAGCACGTACTACCCTCTTGGCCGCAATAGGAATGCCGGGAGTAACAACTATCCAACCCTGGCCTCTAGGACCCCCTCTCGGCCTCTCGAACTCGACTTGTATATCGGTGCTACTGGGGAAGCATACCAATGTAGGGTAAGCCAAACTCCCGAGGAACTCGGCCAAAGGGGTGTACCTCCACTCGCCCCACTCTATCAATAAGCTACCCGTGGTGGCGCAAGAGATCAAAGTAAGAGTCTCCTCCCCCATATGCCGCCATAGTATGATACGGTGTGGCCTCCATGTCAACAAAGTGGTCAAAAAGCAAGCGGCTCTGTCACCTCTACACCTTTACCATAGGGGATGAAGTGCTCATAGACCGAACTCATGACCAGGGTCGGGTGGCTCAAGGATTGCCCTTGTAAATAGACTACCTTGTATAAATCGTGGTAGGTGGTCCCAAGTATGTCTGATCCCCAGGCATATATCCGGCCATGTCCCTCTATCTGTGCAATAATGGGGGACCAGCAATATAACAATGTGTCTCCTCCCTTGTCCCCGATCAGTCTCGAGGCAAGGATCCCCATAATAGCCTGGCGAAGTAGGGGGATGGGCAACTGGGAATAGATCGAACTCTGACCCCCTTCTTCGAACCCGTGGAGATGACTGCATCTCCCATATAAGTGGCCCACTGTGCTATCTGGGCCCGTGAACCTGTTGTCTCTAGGGTGAGTCATCTCCCGATGATCGGGACCCCCAAGATACGGTAAACATCCTCTAAAGTGATGGTCCACTCACCATGACCCCTGGTAATCGGAAGGTGTTCCGATCAGCATCCCAATAGGAAAACAAGTCACAGAGTATGTGACTGGATGGTGCAACATGAGGCATGCACGATATGCGCAGTATACCAGCCCACTGAAGAGTATCCTCCTCATCCTGTGAGAGGGCATCTAACACTGCTGGGAGCCAGTCGCACTCTCTCTCTCGGCTCCACCGAATGTACTCCTCTCTCGCCTGCATACACCCAAAAACACACAAAATAGAGCAAGTTAGCATCCAAGTGATACTAGAAAAATCATGAAAACACGTAGAAATGCTAAAAATGCAAAAACAACTTCAAACAAGTACTCTTTTGACATTTCATGAAGAATCGCCACCCTAAGCAAGGCAGCGATTTCAGAACTACCGCCTTAAGGGTGGTGGTCTTGTAACCACCACCTTGAACGGGCGGCGCGGTCGTGTGCTAAAAACCCACGCAGGTTTTATGATTTAAAAATCCTAAAAACACTAAAAAGGACCGTTTTAGCTAAAAACAAAGCCTACCTAGTAGGTGCCCCCCCTAGATGGACCTTTTAAACCTAGCATTTTTGAAAATAACCCCCACAACAAATATTTTAGCATTTTAAAATTAAGGGGGTAAAAAGGATAAATTAAAGAAAACTAACCTGTGATCTCGCGGGTCGATGTTCCACTCGCGGAGGCATGATCACTATCCCGTCACGAATTTTTGACTCTACTCACGCAAGAAACCGTCATCGTGGGTTCCAGAGCTCAGAATCAATCAAATCAACTCGCGCAAATGAATAGGAAAATGGGCCCACTTTCATATATATATAGCAAGCTTTGACTTGTTTTAAAATTCCTTTTAGGTTTGGAGTGCCGAAGGAGGTAAGTTCTTATCCCCTCACGAATGGTACGTCCTCATTTCCTATTATTTTAGCGTTTATTTTCCAAATTATTGTGTTTATCTCGCACTTGAGTTCTCTTTTCATTTTGTAGGTAATGGGAAATTTGCATGGCGTCATTTCAACACACGGACGTTGTTGGTTTTCAAATAGGACCTTTTAGAAGAGAGCAAATGGGACAAGAAGTCCCTCCTCTTTAATGGGAGAGGTTCCCTTATTCAGAAACAAACATATTTACAAATGTACAAAAAAATATTTTATGGTTGAACTTGGATATTACGAAAGTGTTTTCCACAAGGATCATCAGTTACAAAAGGACTGAGGAAAGGAAATGAGAGGATGAGCAGAATAGCAACATTCAGAATTATAGATAGCAGAATAATTCTTTATGTATGCGAAGTTTCAAGGAATTTAAGACAAGATCACTTGCATTGGCTGAATAGGATTAAATTTAAAGACACAAAGTTCTGTAAATAACCTTCTTCAAATTCATTAATCAAGGACACAAAGTTCCTTCTTGGTTATACAAGATCGCTGTATTTGCAAAACCGGACAGTATGCAATCAGAGAGACTAACAAATTAGAGACAAAATGATCTTCACAATATTGAATAGAAAACACAGAGATAACAGAGATAGATAGACGATGAACGGAAAGCCCTTTTGTATTGATTTCTTTCTGATCTATTTACACTTTCAGAAAATATGCCAAGTTCTTCCTCCTTTTAAAATGGCGCAAAGAAGGCCATTATATAGCTTACAATTCGGTTACTCCTCGTAACCGTTTCTTTTAACTAGAGAATAGTTAAGGAATGCCAAACGCAATTTCTTAACTAATTACATGGAATACGAAAGGAATAGGAAGAAGAGAAAAGAATGAAGAAGGAGACAGGTGGACAGTCACTGAGAAGGACCCACCGTCTTCAGAAACCGCTTCTTGAATTTCTTTAACGTCTCAGCTATGTCTTTGCCATGAGGGACACACCAGACGTTTCATCTTGAAGATGACAATGGATATCTTTGAAAACTGATGTAAATAAGCGTCTCGAAAGCTTCGTCCTTCATACCAATTTGTCCTTGAAATTTGATCTTCGCAACTTAAATTCAAATTTAGCACATTCGAGTCGAAAGCGGGAAAACTAAGTATGAATTGCATTAGGTTCACTTGGGACATGTGAGACGCGAATGCGTGAAACACGAGGCTCGGCCGATTCGGACAAAACAGGAGAAGACGCACAAATGCATTTTGGGACATTTGGGACGAAAATGCGTGAAGGACGCGGTTCAAAGCGAACCGCCGAAAATGGAACATTTGCATTTTTTGATTTGGGACAAAGACATGAGATACGCGACTCGGGAGTTTCGACCGAAAATGGGACAACGTGCACTTTTTAACTTTGGGACATTCGGGACAAAAGTTCAAGACGGGCGCGGTTCGGTTTAGTGAATCGGCCGAAAATGGAACAGAATGCACTTCAAACTCGGGATAGTTGGGATGAAATCGGGCGAATCGGCCAAAAATGGAACAGAATGCACTTTAAGTTTGAACTTGAGAAATTTGAGACAAAAAGTTCCGAGTACGTGACTCTACTCGGCGGTTCGGGCGAAATTGGAACAGAGCGCACTTTTGAAATTGGGACATTTGGGACAAGAAAGTGCGAAGTACGCGGTTCGAGCGGTTCAGCTGAAATTGGAACATCTCGAACAAAAAGTTTTGGGACACTTGGGACAAAAAGTTCCGACGGGCCCGAAAATGGAACAACTTCGGGGATTTCGGCCGATCGGGGAACAGAATGCACTTTCGTACTTGGGACAGGCGGGACAAAAATGTCCGACAGGCCCGAAATACATACAAAATGACCCAAAACAGATTTTCTCAATTTTCATGACTTAGGTACTTTAGAGAAAACACTCATAACTCAAAATTTTGAAATTTTACTTTATCGAGTGGGAATTTTGAGTGGACAACAAACTGCTCCTTTGGGGATGACTTGGCATAAATTCAAGGAATGAGACAAGGCAAGAACTTAGACAAACTTGGTGAAGCAGACCAAAGTGCCTTATCCCTTGGGCAACGGAGTCAAAAACAGACTCAAACACAGAGGGAAACACACAAAAACAACAAGTGAAACACACCAAAACAATGTAAGGGAAACACCGTATGTAATATACAAGAGACTCCCTAATCACCTAGGACTTGAACAACTTGAGATATTGCCCACTATAAGGAAGTGGGAGAGAAGAACCATCCATGTAATCAAGATAAAAGGAATTCTCACCAGCAAAGTGTCTGATCTTGAAAGGTCCGAGCCACAGGGAATCAAATTTTCCATGGCTGCCACGAGGTTCATGTCTTTTGTCCCATAACAGTACGATGTCTCCAACTTGGAAATCTCTGAACCTAGCTTTTTTGTCAAACAGGACCTTTACCTTCTGCTGGTGAACAAATATCCTATCAGCAACCACCAATCTGTCTTCATTCAGCTTGTGCAGGTACATAATTCTCTTGTCCAGGGCATCTCTGAAACTAGTATCCTCGATGGCCTTCATTAGATGCAAGGCCGGCAGTTCCACTGTCACTGGCAATTGAGCTTCAACTCCATATACCACTTGAAAAGGAGACATTCCAATAGCTCTCTTTGGTGTAATCCTACTGCCCAAAGAGCATCATAGAGCTTCTTGTGCCAGTTTCACTGAGACTCATTGACTAACTTCTTTATAATAGTCACCAGATTTTTGTTGGTAGATTCTCGCTCGCCCATTTCCGAGGGTAGTAATCAAGAGTGAGCCAAAGAAATACCATACCCATAGTAGAAGTCCATTATCTCAGTGAAGAGAAATTGAGGCATTATCTCTGTTACAATATTGTTAGGTACACCATACCTTACCAAGATGTTCTCTTTGATGAAGCTGCATACCACTTCAGAAGTAGTGCTCTTGACTGGAATAGCTTCCACCCATTTGGTGAAGTAGTCAGTGGCAGTTAGCACATGAGTGTGACCAGCACTAGAAGTAGGATTAAGTGTACCAATGAAGTCTAAACCCCACTGTTGAAATGGTTCCTCAATCACAACTGGCTTGAGAGGCAAAGAAGCCAATTTAGGTCTTCCCACAAAAGTCTGACAAGCCTCACATTTATCCACCCACTTAGATGCATCTCTGAATAAGGTAGGCCAGTAATATCCTCCCCGGAGTATCTTGTGAGCAGTGACCGTTGATGAATAGTTCCCTCCACATGCCTGATCATGAAAAGCTGAGAGCAATTTTCTCTGTTGTTCCTTGTCCACACACTTCAAAAATCTCCCATCTAAGCCACGCTTGAACAAGGCATTTTCCCACAATACATATTGCGCTGACCTCAATTTAACAGTCCTCTTTTCTTTGGCAGTTAAATGAGGGGGGCATTCCCCATAGGTGAGAAAATGGGTGATGTCAGCATACCATTCATCAACCGAACTCAGGAACAGAACAGTAGGAAGGTCAGCTTTCTTTTCCAGCAATTCATGTTTAGCTCCTTCAGCAATGAGCTCACAAAGACCTTTTCCACGAACCAGCTTGGTCGGCTTAATGTCAATGTCATACTCTTGGACCTTAGCCACCCAGTTCCCTCTCTTGGATCCAAATTCTTGCTGTGTAAGAATTGACTTAACAGTTGTATCTGGAACCATCACCATAGAGTGAGAGTTGAGGATATAGAAACGGAACTGCTTAACAGCTTTGACTACTGCAAAAGCATGCTTCTCCATCATGGTGTATTTTAGCTCATGATTCTTCAGGATATAGCTCATGAAGGCAATTGGTAGCTCATGTTTATCGGAGTCTTCTTGAGTTAAGACAGCAGCCAGGGTATTATCTGTAGCATAGCAATAGATGATGAAATCTTTGCTGAAATCGGGACAGGCCAAAACTGGAGTTTTAGCGATAGCTTTCTTGATACCCTCAAAGGATTCCTTTCCTTCAGAAGACCAACCAAATTTTTTCTTCCCTTTCATCATCTGAGAAATATTCAAAGTTAATTCAGCAAAATCAGGGATGAATCTTCTTAAAAAATTGATCTTACCGAAGGAGTGCACGCCCTTTTTACTGGATGGGAGAGGAATTTGCTGGATGGCTTGAACTCGCTCAGATCAATCTCAATACCATCCTGGAGACAATGTGCCCTAATAGTTTTCCCTCTGTAACACAGAAGACAGATTTTTTAGGGTTCAGAGAGATTCCATGCTCTCTGCATCTCAGCAGAACTGTCTCTAGGTGATCAAAATGATCCGCTCTTGTCTTGGAAAACACTGTCAGGTCATCAAGGTATATGACAATACACTTCCCTTTCAAGCTTCCAAAAGCCAGATCCATAGCTCTCTGGAAAGTGGCACCAGCATTAATAAGCCCAAAAGGCATTCTCTTGTAGGCAAAGGTACCCCAAGGAGTGGTGAAGGCTGTCTTGTGTTGATCTGCAGTATCAACCTCTACCTGATTGTATCCAGAGAATCCATCAAGCATAGATAACATTTCAGATCCTATTACTGCTTGCAATATTTGATCCATCATAGGCAAAGGGTAATTATCTTTCAGAGAAGCCTGATTCAGGTTCCTGAAATCAACACAGATGCGGATCTCACCATTTTTCTTCCTGACAGGCACAATATTTGCAATCCATGTCGAATGGTGAATAGGAAAAATAATTTTAGCCTTCAACAACTTCTGAATCTCCTGAAAGATGGTGTCCGCTATTTTGGGGTTGACCGCCTTTGTTTTTCGCTTGAAAGGCTTAATTCCCGGTTTGAGAGGAATCGAGTGCTGCATATCTTTTAGCTTGAAGGCTTTTAGATCTTCATAAGAATATGCAAGAACGTCCTTATACCTTCTTAGGAGATCAATTGCTTTTCTCCTCTCATCTGCCTTACAAAATTTTCCAATATTTACTAGCTTAGGGTCATTAGAACTCCCAATATCAATCTTATCATACTCAGCTGATTGCTGAGGTCCAGTAGAAGCTTTAGATTTCACATACCTGTCATGCTTATCAAATAGTTCCTCCAAACTCACCAACCCTTTAGGAATCTTGTTTCCTTTGAGATTGATGCATCCATCTTGATCTGTTTCTTGTCCTTGGGTGACGGCTTGGTCAGAGGACACACTCTCACGAGGCAGGTTGTCACTTCCCTCAAAATACAGTTGTTCGAAATTACCCTTGAGTTCCAGGAAGGAAAGCAAATGCTGGTCATCGTTGAAAACTTGCCAGTTATTGGTATTGTCAGGTACACTAGGCCGGTGGACCATTTCAATAGTGAACTTATCCTGAGAGAATTCAGGATGGGGAATCAGTAGTGACCCTGAGACAGCCAGTGAATCAGCCCTGCTGTTCTTTTCTCTAGGTATTGCTTCAATAGAGAAAGCATCAAGGAATTCAATGGAATCCCAAACCTGATTCCGGTAATGCTTCAGCCTCCCATTTTTTACCTGAAAGAGGTTTCTGACCTGCTTCACAATCAACTCTGCATCACCACGAGCCAGAAGGTTCTTCACACCTGTGTTCTTGGCCACTGCGTAGTCCAAGAATGAGAGCCTCATACTCTGCTGTATTATTAGTGTTTTCAAACTGTAACTTAAATGAAAAAGGATGTAGGCATCCTTCAGGTGACACTAGCAGGACGCCAGCTCCAGAACCAGCTGAGGAACAACTTCCATCAAATTCTAAAATCCAAACACCATTGGGATCTTTAGGAGACACTTTGGGGTTGGATTTCATCAGGGGACATAATCATGTAATTGCCATGACCTATATCTTCATAGAGTATTTGTGCCTTAGGATCATCCATTTTCTGCACAATATACTCAGATTGTTTCTCAGGCAACAGTTTCTTCATTTGTCCATTGACAGGTATGAGTGCATGCGACCAGTCCATCTGGATTTCCCCACCCACATCTTTGCAGAAGTTCCTACTTAGCAACATTCCATAAGAAGGAGGAATGTCTGCTACTAGGATGGTAGCCAAGACTTTCTTTTCAGGCAAAGCAGCAAAGGCCACTTGTGCATCTTTAATCCTTCCAACCAGGGGCACTTCTTTGCTTTCCATGGAGTAACAGGATCCATAAGTGCGAGTGAGGGTCAGGCCTAAAGCATGAGCTACTTTAGCAGGCATTACATTATCTGAGGCTCCTGAGTCAATGACACAATTACTGAGCCTATGGCCAGCTATGAGAAGTGTTACATAAAATGGTTTAATTTTGTCACCAGGCGAGGTGACAGCAGCTACCAGACTGGGCTGTGGCGCAGAGGGAGGAGTAGGTAGAAGGCCTTTAGAAGTGGTCTTAGAGTTGGAATTAACAAAGTGGATCATTTTGGCAAAGGCTTTGGGATGGGTTTGATAGTACTCAGCTTCTGAGATTTGTACCTTGGTCTTTTTCAGGTGATCAACAATATCAAAGGATCCAGAAGTGGACGGGCCATCATCATTTGGAATTCTAGGCTTATCAACTTTAGGAGAAAAAGAAGAAGCAACTTTGGTAACTGGATTGATAGGACTCACCTTCTGTGTAGACGAAGTAGGGATAGGAGATCCTCTTCTTGCAATTACAGGGATAGTTGCCGACTGCTCCTTAGATTTCTTTATGGGCTGTGTCACCTTTTCCCTCTGCTTTGTCTGTTCTCGAGTCATGACAGCAAAAGATTCACTGTTCATGTCTGCTACCACTTCATCATAATCATCAATGCCCTCAGTGGTAAAGAAATTCACTCGAGATCCCTCAAGTTCCTCTGCTTCATCATCAAATTCCTCCACAAACTCCTCGCAAGTTTCATCATCATCTGGCTCTTCAACTTCACAGGTTGCGTTCACAGGAACCTTAACAGGAGGTCCTTCAAGTGCTAGTCTTGTGTGAGGAGCAGGAAAACGATTTCTGGGCTGAAAATTTCTTCTTGGAACATCTGCATATGGGGCATGCTGAGCCAACTGTTTCTTTATAGTGACAAGATCATTTGCATGAGTTTCTGGACTAATGGATCAGTACTAGGTCCAGGGGTGGAAGAGGAAGAAGCAGCAGACTTAGATTTGGGAGGGTCTCTTCTCAACTTCCCTGACATGATCAAGTCATCTTCGATACTAACAGCCAGTTCTTGATCCAGAGCTAGTGTTCCGAGATTAGCCCTTCTTAGTGCATAACTAACTTTGGGTGATTGAGCATTTAGGAAGAAACACTTTTGAATTTGGTCGACAGGTCGGGTAGGCGTTGGAATTTTATTTACCAACCTGTTGAACCGGGCCACAAATTCCCTCATGGGCTCTTGTGAATCTTTCTTTATCTGAGAGACCTGGGCAAGCAAGGCATGCACATCTTCTGCCGGCTTGAAACGGTTCTCGAACTAAGTTCTCATTGTGTCCCGGGCCGGTTATAGACCGGCGGAAGGTGATAGAACCAATCAGAAGCATTATCTTGTAACGCCTCAACAAACAAAGCCTTACGAGACGTCTTCATATTCAACTCCCGTAACTCCACATGCAACAACGAAGGCTGCGATGTGTTCGTCAGGGTGCACTTTTCCATCACCTTTGAATTTGGGGAAGTTCTTCCGGTTTCCTCTGGGTAACTCATGCAAAGGCTGAGCAAGGGCCAGAGGCCCGACACGATGACCCCATGGTAATGGCGCTGCCATTCTTGGAAAAACGGCTTGGAGAGGAACTGTAACACCGGCAAGGATCAAAGCTCGTAGATTGGGACTAGCAGGCTCTGAAGGAATACCACCCGTAGGACTTCTATCTTGAACAGGTGGAGTGCTTGTCGAACGGGTCCTTCTATTTCTTGTTGAATTTGAAGGGAAAGGAAAACCTTGTTGTTCTAAAAGCTGAAACTGAGAATCTTCGATACCAAGGGCCCTTCTCCCTCGAGTGAAACGCGGAGTCGCCAGATCAAAGGATGATCAAAAATTGCAGAACTGGAATGTGATTTTCCCCAGCGGAGTCGCCAAAAACTGTTGGTTTTCAAATAGGACTTTTTAGAAGAGCAACAGTCAGGGGACAAGAAGTCCCTCCTCTTTAATGGGAGAGGTTCCCTTATTCAGAAACAAACGTATTTACAAATGTACAAAAAAATATTTTATGGTTGAACTTGGATATTACGAAAGTGTTTTCCACAAGGATCATCAGTTACAAAAGGACTGAGGAAAGGAAATGAGAGGATGAGCAGAATAGCAACATTCAGAATTATAGATAGCAGAATAATTCTTTATGTATGCGAAGTTTCAAGGAATTTAAGACAAGATCACTTGCATTGGCTGAATAGGATTAAATTTAAAGACACAAAGTTCTGTAAATAACCTTCTTCAAATTCATTAATCAAGGACACAAAGTTCCTTCTTGGTTATACAAGATCGTTGTATTTGCAAAACCGGACAGTATGCAATCAGAGAGACTAACAAATTAGAGACAAAATGATCTTCACAATATTGAATAGAAAACACAGAGATAACAGAGATAGATAGACGATGAACGGAAAGCCCTTTTGTATTGATTTCTTTCTGATCTATTTACACTTTCAGAAAATATGCCAAGTTCTTCCTCCTTTTAAAATGGCGCAAAGAAGGCCATTATATAGCTTACAATTCGGTTACTCCTCGTAACCGTTTCTTTTAACTAGAGAATAGTTAAGGAATGCCAAACGCAATTTCTTAACTAATTACATGGAATACGAAAGGAATAGGAAGAAGAGAAAAGAATGAAGAAGGAGACAGGTGGACAGTCACTGAGAAGGACCCACCGTCTTCAGAAACCACTTCTTGAATTTCTTTAACGTCTCAGCTATGTCTTTGCCACGAGGGACACACCAGACGTTTCATCTTGAAGATGACAATGGATATCTTTGAAAACTGATGTAAACGGCGTCTTGAAAGCTTCGTCCTTCTACCAGCTGTCCTTTAAATTTGATCTTCGCAACTTAAATTCAAATTTAGCACATTCGGGTCGAACGGAAAAACTAAGTATGAATTGCATTAGGTTCACTTGGGACATGTGAGACGCGAATGCGTGAAACATGAGGCTCGGCCGATTCGGACGAAACAGGGAGAAGACGCACAAATGCATTTTGGGACATTTGGGATGAAAATGCGCGAAGGACGCGGTTCGGGTGAACCGGCCGAAAATGGAACAGTTTGCATTTTTTGATTTGGGACAAAGAGCTCTGAAGTACGCGACTCGGGAGTTTCGGCCGAAAATGGGACATCGTGCACTTTTTAACTTTGGGACATTCGGGACAAAAAGTTCCGAAGGACGTGGTTCAGGCGAATCGGCCGAAAATGGAACAGAATGCACTTTAACTGGGACATGATTGGGACGATATCGGGCGAATCGGCCGAAAACGGAACAGAGTGCACTTTAAGTTTGAACTTGAGAAATTTTAGACAAAAAGTTCCAGATTACGCGACTTGGCCGGTTTGGGTGAAATTGGAACAGAGCGCACTTTTGAAATTGGGACATTTGGGACAAGAAAGTGCAAAGTACGCGGTTCGGGCGGTTCGGCCGAAATTGGAACATCTCGCACAAAAATTTTTGGGACACTTGGGACAAAAAGTTCCGACGGGCCCGAAAATGGAACAACTTCGGGGATTTCGGCCGATCGGGGAACAGAATGCACTTTCGTACTTGGGACAGGTGGGACAAAAATGTCCGACAGGCCCGAAATACATACAAAATGACCCGAAACACATATTTTCTCAATTTTCACGACTTAGGCACTTTAGAGAAAACACTCATAACTCAAAATTTTGAAATTTTACTTCTATCAGAGCAGGGAATTTTGAGTGGACAACAAACGTATCAGGTATAACTTCTAACTTCCCATTTCGGGACCGCCATACTTGGACCCACTGTTTTACGCCTCTTCATGGCTAAAACACTTCTTCGAGGGGGCAATATGTACGTACCCAAAATTGTAGGGTACTGCACCATCGGAACAATGTAACACGTGCCCCAATGATGATATAGGTCTCCTCACAAGGTGTTCGGGATCTGAAAAATCTCTCTAAACATGCGTTAACATCCCGCATGCCCCGCTTAGCCCCTGCATCCTTTGTTTTTCTCTTTTTCCTCTTTTCTTGACCTTTTGCTCTTCAGTTACGAAACCGCCGCCCTGCCTGGGTGGCGGTCTCGTGACCGCCGCCCTGGTCATGGCGGCGGTCCCTGAACCGCCGCCCTACTCGAGTGGCGATCCCGCACGCATTTTCTAAAAATATCTTTTAACACGACTCACATAAATTCAATGTTTCACCAGCTTTTTTTTACCACCATAAGCTTGCATTTATGATTCTGGTTCCCTAGAATAGTGTTTTGCCATTGTTTATAGTTTAAGAGTTCAAATTGGTTTTTACCTTGGGTAAATCCAAATGCTATAAATAGATGGCTTGTGCTCAAGCAAATGGCCCCTCAAATTTGCCTCTGAATTTCTCTTTGCAATAGATTTAGTTTTCATTTTGCTTAGAATTTGTAGTTTCATTCATTGCATGCCTTGTTAGTATTGTTTTGCTGTTAAGAAGCCACATATCCATCTTGTGCAAGTGTTGTTGTTATTTCATCCAATCCATTGGAATAGGATAGTCTGTTTATCAATAGGAAGCCATTAAAGTTACAGGTTTTGCTCCTCAAATAGGATAGTTTTAGGTTCTAGATGTTTTATGTTGCATGACTCACAATAGATCCCGCTAGGAATTGCATAAGCCAAGCTCTGTACTCTTGCGCTATCCCTCTCCTACTCGCATTGTATTCAGTCTATATTCTAAAGTTGTCCCTTGTTCCAACATCTACTTCTGTTGATGCAAGCATTACACGCTTGGATCCACGTGAGCACGAAAGAATGAGGAGATCACATTAAGGGGACAAAATCATACACACCATCGGATTCGCCAGCATTCTGCAGAATCCAGGTTCTAGCTTTCAAAGTTCTAAATTAGAAGCATATCAAATAGAGTAGCTAATCATTTCATTTCAGTCAATTTTACTTTCAATATTGCCAGGGAAGCTGTGGGGATTGATAGTTTCTGAGAGACTATGATTCATTCTAAGCGAGGTAGGATCGAGAGTCTTGCAAATAGATTAGATCAATCATTTCGTTATTTAGAATAGATTTACAACTACACAGACAAATAGCTATACTCGGTTATCTTGTTTGTTTTAAATTGTTATCTTAGCTGTCAATTTCTAGATGTATTAAATTAGTTGCTCTTCTAAATCCATTCCAATAGTTCATCAGAAAATACAAAAATAGAGAAATCATATATACTATAGATATATTTCACGTAGTTAAAATTCTCTTTGTTGCAGTTAGATTTACATTATTGCTTTTGTATGACAATCATGGGACCTAGGGAGCCCAAAGAATATGTATTCGAGCCAATCGTGCCTCGACCCAATCTCTCACACAAAGAATAGTTGACATAGACCGAGAATCTTAGAATCCAAGTCTTCCAAATAACAACAGATCAACTCTCAGTTGAGGGGATTAAACATAGAAGACAATCAAGCGCACACGTTTTGGTCAAATCAACCAAATTACAGATTACCCTAGAAAAATATCCACATGACTGTAGAAGGGCTTGAAAGAGAGAAAATGTTCGGTTGTGATCCTTTGGTCCCACAGCCAGACGTAGGAGACATTCTCACAGACATAGATACTAGCCTAAGAATTCAGGTTGCAAGAACGCCTGTGAGGTACTCTGAGAAGATCGCACAGCTATTAATTTTGAATATAGAGGCTGAGAAAGCATATGATTATTGGATACTAGGGATCAGGGACTGAATTCGTACATGACCATAGCAGGACCGCAACAACCAAGAGTCTACGGTTGCGATCCACAAATCCCGCAACCCAACGAATCCGTAAGTGAATCAGACATAGACACTGGCCTACGCACACTAGTATTCAGATCTACTCCACTTCCACCTATCATCATCACACAATTATCCTTGTTAGATATAGCGGCTAATGAAGCTAAAGAATTCTGGACTAGGCCAGAGAACCGCCCATAAAAACAACTACATCCATCATCCACTCTATGACCCTGTCTGGAGACATACACGAAACTATCCCAGGCCATTTTCCACGTATACCACAACCCATAGATCGAATAACACCAGAGCTTGATATTGATTGGAGCCTTCGAGCAGTCATCCTTGCTGATCGATCTATCACACCAGTTCAGGTTAGGAGGGCCTTCTTTGCCTTAGATTCACAAATTCCACTAGTGCGCATCAAAGATATCAGATTACCCAACTAGTTTGTCTGCATCCCACGCATATTCTATCCCCACCGGCTATCTCGACACAACCTCGGGAGGTCGGGTGTGAGGAAGAGTTACTTGTAGATTCCCACGCTTGCTTGTCACTTTTCATCGTACAAGTAACCATTTCCTCCTTGAACAAGTTTTCTTTAACAAAATCCACGAACCGAGTTTTAATTTCTTGAGAGAGAAAGGAACACTGAAGTTTCATCCTGAAGATGACATTGAATATCTTTGAAGGCAAGACATAACACAAGTTTTGAAAGCTTCTCCCTTCTACCAACTGTTCCTCAACTCTTCTAAGGCTTCTTCCAAAACTATTATTTTCCATTCCACACTGAAAACCCATGACCTTGACAAGTTGTCTTTTGCATCATCAAAAACCTTATTGGCCATCAATATATTTTCATCAACCTATCCCATCAGGCAAAGATCCATGATGTAACTACTCCAAAGCTTTAGCTCTTTATAAATAGTTGCAATTGAGGAGGATAGTTTTTGTTGCAGGTTGGCCACCTTCTCATTGAGTTTGAAGGCCTCTACAATGAAATTCAAGCCTGCAATGATCATGTCATCAACCATGGCTTCCATATCCCTCTCATAAGTGGAATACCTGTGTATATCCTTGATGCTTTGAACTTCATCTTGACTAAGAATCATAGGGGTCGGAGGGGCGATCGGTGGAGTCGGATCCAAAACCTTGTCCTTAGCCAATAACGACTTGATGAAGCTAGAATAAACTTTATTTTGTTCTTAAAGTTGTTCTATAGTTTGTTTACCCCTTTCTACTCTCTCAATAACCTTGGTTACCCTTTCCTGGAAGTTATGCACCTCATTCTCAGGGGTAGATTCTCCCATTGGAATCCTAGAAAGCTCCATATCAGAGGCTAATAGATCTTTCTTTTCCTTATCAACCTTAGGTTTTGTAACCTCTAGAAATTGTTGGCTCGAGCATCTATAACTATCCTTGAAGTTGTTTTAGCTCTCTTTGCTAGAGCAGGAGGAGTAGTGCCCAACAAGGCTGCCACAACATCGAAATTTGGCCATTTCAATCAAGAAGAAGGTTTTCTCTTCCTGTTGTTAACCAAGGGTTGCACCCATGCAAAAGTGGAGGAAGAAGGAGGAGCAATAGATCCAAGAGAAAGTGAACTCATGGCACTACTAGTATTTGCCACCGTTGCTTCTTGTAGAGATGTGAGTGAGGTATCAGGAGCTTCTTGAGCAGAGGAACTAGTGGCACTTGGAGGTTTAATGCTAGGCACTTCCTTCTCTTTATCTATTGTAGCCTCACGAAGTTCCGGAAGGGTTTGGTGCTTCAATATCATCACTTTCACTAAGAACAATAATGTTCTCTCGGCCCTCAAGGTAGTTCGAATGCCTTATAAGGGGTCTTCCCCAATTGTCACTGTTTAACCTCTTTTACCTTCTTTTGGTACACTTGAGTAGAAGAAGAGGGAGTAGATGATTCAGTTCTTTATTAAAGGAGGAGGGGTTTGTGTAGGTACCTCTCGTCTTTGGGTGTATTTGACTCCTTCCTAGGTGTTTAAGTATCCTTGGAGGAATATCCACTTGGATTCTTCTTAAGCTCTCGAACCATTCTATCAAACCAAACCTTGGTTCTTACAAGGACAGGGGCAAAAATAACAACCAAGTCATCCTTCTCCTTCTTGTACCAATCCAGATCTTCCAAGGGAGTATGCTTGATCAATGTCTCATATTAATAAGACAACAAGTCTTCATTAATATCTTGGAACCCTTCAAGAATTTGATAAAGATTGAGCTCCTATATCAGCTACTGACATAACTTACCATAGTGCCTCCGCCTTGCTTCAAAGTCATCTGCACAGTCGGCCTAGTAGTCTTCAATATTTGACCTATGATGATAATTAATTCTAAGATTCAGCTCAATGAACTTCTTCAAATCAAAACAGGTCCTAGACCGACAAAATGAACAAAGTGATGGGAGCGAGGGCCCTTTCTATATTTTGAGCATCCAAGGCTATTTTACATGTATAGTTACCCAAGGAAATAGGGAAATGCAGACTAGAGATCTTCTTGTCCCTGCAGGTTCTATGTAATTTATCCAATTGCCTACACACTTCAATCAAAGCCATCTTGTCATTACAAAACATGGGGAGCTTGAGAGGTGTGTTCTCATAACCAGCCAACCTGATATATGAAAACCTCCTGAACTAAATGAAGAAGGCTCCATACTTTGCTATCAGGTTCATGGCTTCATCAAAAAATCTCCTGGCAGTATCACTTTCTAAAAGCCTCACAATATACATGGTAAAGGCATCATTCACCCTCCTGAAATTGTGGTTACTAGTTTCAAGGGTGAATTGAGGATAGTATGCATAAATGGGTTCATCCTTCTGACCCTCTATGTAAGTGAATCCAAACCACTACGGGATGCTGCTAGGGTATACATGAGATAGGAAGTCATATAGAAATTCTTAATCTATTACACATTGGACAATTTCTCTGTCAAATTCATGCAAATGATTTCCACCCAATTTATACTCTGACTACCTTCGTAGATGATGTTGATGAGTGGGCACATCCAAAAGTGAAATTCATTAGTAGAGGGCAGTCCCATGATAGGAGCTAGTAGGATAATGAAATCAGATAGCTCTTCATTGAAATCAGCTCTAAATAATGCCTTGGAAAGTCAAGATGCTCCCTTTTTAGGGTTCTTCAACCATGATTTCACTATCCTCACCTTATATTTATCACTTTCCTACTCGAATAGAGTCTAAGATTGAGCATGAGTGATAATAATAGAGTCCTCAACTTCTAGAATCTGTAGCGTAGTAGTAAGGGCACAGTAGCATCTAGTTTAGCAATCAGCTCCCCGTGTAAATTAGACAATTCCTTAGTGTCAGGGTTAAAGTGAGCCCCACAGGTGAGCACATTGTTGGCACATTATACTGAGATTGGGAAACCAATAGCATACGCAAGGCCACTATCATTGATCATTTGCGCCATAAGGGAAGGATTAGGGCTAATCAACTGCTCCAAAATCACCAAAACCCAAGTGTCGAACCTCACTATCCCTGATATCAGGAACAAAGGACTCAAGTGGTGAAACGTGTTCTTGACCTTGGAATTTAATATTCATATTTGTAATGTTTAGGGAAACAACCTTCACTAATCAAATTCACAATGAAAAATGCAAATGGAATGGGAGCATGAGCAGATGGTCTTAATTGTAGGGATTCAAGTGAATGATAACAAGTGAGCAGGGTGTCAAATGCGAGAGAGCAGTCCCATTAAATAGCCATTTAGGAGAGAGAAGGTCATAAATGTGAATTAAATGTATATGCACCGACTCAAAAAAGGAAAGAATCGGGAAGAGTGGAAAAAATGGCTCGAGATGGTCTTTGGTACATTTGGGACATGGGGGACGAAAGAGCTGATGTGGTCGATGCGGGTAATGCGGGAAAAATGAGCACAAAGTTTAGAAACATGGAAACGTGAGGGACACGAAGATGTGATTCAGATAACACGTGCGATGCAGGGACAAAGATCACAGATGCTTTTGAGACAGATGGGACATAAGTAAGTGATATACTCGATGTGGCCGATGTGGGCAATCGGGAACATAAAGCCCGAGTGAACTTGGAACAAATGAACCAAAAAGTTTCGACATAACCGAAAGTTAAAATATTTTCGGGGAAAGCGGCCGATCGGGGAACAGAAGGTCCAACAAAACTTGGGACATATGGGAAAAAATGTCTAACAGACCCGCAAATCACCAAAATGACTCCAAAAATGTGAATTTTCACTAACTCCTCAACTTTTCACTTCACTAGAACATCATAAAAGGGTGTTAACTCAAAATTTTCATTTTTTTACTTTCAAAAGAGGGGAAATTTTGAGAGGACAATAGCTAGCTCTTTCTGGGGATGACTTGGCTAGATTAAAAGAATGAGACAAGGCAAGAACTCTCTGAAAGCTAGGGGAAGAAGACCAAAGTGCCTTATTCGTTGGCCCACTGAGTCATAAAGCAAACCAATACAAAAGAGAACACAAAAACAGGGAAAACAAACACACCGAAGCAAGGAAAGGATATGCAGCCTATACATAATATACAAAGAGACCTCCTATTTACCTAGGACTTGAACAATTTCAGTTACTACCCACTATAAGAAAGTGGGAGAGAGGAGCCATCCATGTATACAAGATAAAAAGAATTCTCACCAACAAAGTGCTTGATTTTGAAAGGACCGAGCCAAATAGAATCAAAGTTACCATGGCTTCCTCGAGGCTCATGTCTTTTATCCCATAGAAAAAAAATGTCTCCAACTTTGAAATCCCTGGACTTGGCCTTCTTATCAAACAAATATTTTACCTTCTACTGGTGGGTAGATATTCTATCAACAACCTACAGCCTGTCTTCATTCAACTTATGAAGATACATGATCCTTTTATCTAAATAATAATTGAAGCTAGTGTCTTCAATGGCCTTCATTAAATACAAAGCTGGTAGCTCCAATGTGACTAGAAATTGAGCTTCCACACCATACACCACTTGAAAAGGGGACATTCTAATAGCTCTTTTAGGTGTAATTCTATCTGCCCAAAGAGCGTCATAAAGTTTCTTGTGCCAGTTCCTCTGAGATTCATTAACCAGTTTCCTTACTATAGCCACCAATTTTCATTTGTTGATTATGTCCTGTCCATTCCTTGAGGATAATAATATGAAGAGTGAGCTAGGAAATGCCATATCATAACAAAAATCCATCATCTTAGTAGAAGAAAAATTTGAAGCGTTATCGGTCACAATCTTGTTTGGTACACCAAACCTCACCAAGATGTTTTCTTTGATAAAATTACATACTACTTGAAGTAGTACTTTTATTTGGAGCAGATTCCACCCACTTAGTGAAGTAATCCATGGTAGTCAAGACATGAGTATGTCCTACACTTGAAGATGGGTTGAGTATTCCAATGAAATCTAGACCCCATTATTGAAAGGGGTCTTCAATCACAACTAGTTTAAGTGGCAAGGCAACCAACTTGGGTCTGCCTATAAAGGTCTGTCAGGCTTCACATTTACAACCCATTTTGATGCATCTTTAAACAAGGTATGTCAATAGTATCAACACAAATAATATTATGGGTAGTAATAAGTAGATGAGTAATAGTCTCCACATGCTTGATCATGAAAAGCTGAGAAAAGCTTCTTTTGTTGTTCTTTGTCAACACATTTCAAAAATCTTCCATCCATTCCACATTTGAACAAAGCATTCTCCCACAACACATACTAGGTTGATCTTAGCTTGATAGCTCTCTTCTCCTTGGTAGTCAAGTTAGAGGGACACTCACCATAGGTGAGAAAATGTGTGATATCAACATACCATTCATCATCAAGCTAAGAAATAGAACAATTGGAATATCAACTTCCTCCTTGGATAATTCATGACTAGCTCCTTCAGCAATGAGTTCACATAAACCTTTACCCCGAACTAGTTTGGTTGGTCTGATGTCAATGTCATATTCTTGAACCTTTGCTACCTAGTTTCCTCTCTTAGTTCCAAATTCTTGCTATTTAAGAATAGACTTGTCGGTTATATCAGACACAAGCACCATGGAGTGAGAGCTAAGAATTTAAAAACAAAACTGCTTGACAGCTTTAACCACTGCAAAATCATGTTTCTCCATCATCATGTATTTAAACTCATGATTTTTAAGAATGTAGCTCATGAACACAATTGGGAGTTCATGATCATCAGAATCTTTCTGAGTCAAGACAACAGCCAGGGTGCTTTCTGTGGCATAGCAATAAATAATAAAATCCTTGCTAAAATCTCGACATGCTAAGATAGGAGTTTTAGTAATAGCCTTTTTAATACCTTTAAAGGCTTCTTTTCCTTTAGAGGACCAGCCAAACATTTGTTTTCCTTTCATCATTTGAGAGATATTCAATGTTAGCTCAGTAAAATCGGGAATGAATCTTCTTAAGAAGTTGATCTTTAAAAAAATGCACTCCCTTCTTACTTGTCGGAAGAGGAATGCTTGAATAGCTTGAACTCGCTTAGGATCAATTTGGATTCCATCTTTAGAGACAACATGTCCCAAAAATTTCCCCTCCATAACAAAAAAGACAGATTTCTTGGGATTCAAAGAAACCCCATGTTCTTTGTATTTCAAGAGAGTTATTTCAGATGATGAAAATGATCTACTCTAGTTTTATAAAACACAGTCAGGTCATCTAGATACACAACAATACATTTCCCTTTCAAAATTCCAAATCCAAGTCCATAGCTCTTTGAAAAGTGGCACCGACATTAATGAGTCCAAAATGCATCCTCTTGTAGGAAAAATTACCCCAAGGGGTGGTGAAAGAAGTCTTGTGCTGATCTGTGGTATTAACTTCCACTTGATTATACCCTGAGAAGCCATCAAGCATGGACAACATTTTAGACCTGTAAAAACTTGTAGAATGTGATCCATCATGGGTAGAGGGTAGTTGTCTTTTAAAGAGGCCCGATCCATTTTTGAAGTCAACACAAATATGAATCTCACCATTTTTCTTCCGGTGAGGCACAATATTGGCAATCCATGTCGAATGGTGAATAGGAAAATAATTTTATCCTTCAATAACTTCTATATTTCTGAAAAAGGTGTCAAAGCAATCTTGATTTTACTACCTTTTCTTTTGCTTGAAGGTTTTAACACCGGGTTTGAGAGGGATGAAATGTTGCATTTCCTTCGGTTGGAAAGAGTTTAGGTCCTCATATGAATATGAAAGAACATCCCTATACTTTTTAAATAGGTTCACCACCTTCTTCTTTTCTTCTTGTACAACATTTTCCAACAATCACCATTTTGGGGTCAAGTAAAAGGTTCCCAATGTTAACCTTTTCATACTCAAATGGATTTCCACATTCCAATAGAAGCTTTAGATTTAATATACCTGTCATGTTTATCAAAAAATTCCTCCAAACTCACCAGCCCTTTAGGAATCTTGTTACCTTTGAGTCTGATGCACCCATCTTGATCTATCTCCTCTTTGACACCCTCCTCATTAGAAGATACACATTCACAAGGAAAATTGTCACTTCCTTCAAAGTACAATTGTTCAAAGTTATCCCTAAGCTCCAAGAAAGAAAGCAAATTTTGATCATCGTTGAAAATTTTCCAATTACTTGCATTATCAGGCACACTGGGCCTATGGATCATTTCAATGGTAAATTTATCCTGAGAGAAATCAGGGTGAGGTATTAGCAATGATCCTGAGACTGCTAGTGAATCGGCCCTAGTGTTCTTTTCTCTCAGCACAGCTTCAATGGAGAAGGCATCAAGAAATTCAATAGAATCCCAAACTTGATTCCGATAATGCTTCAACCTTCTATTCTTTACTTGAAAAAGGTCTTTGACTTGTTTAACAACTAGTTCTACATCTCCACAAGCCAGAAGATTCTTCACACCTTTTTCTTTTGCCACATTAAGTCCAAGAATGAGGGCTTCATACTCTGTTGTATTATTGGTATTTTCAAACTGTAGCTTGAATGAGAAAGGATGAATCTTTCCTTCAGGATATATCAACACCACACCTACTCCAAAACCAGCTGAGGAGTAGCTTTCATCAAATTCTAGATTCCAAACACCATTAGGATCATGAAGTACTTCATTGGGAAGATGAATTTCCTCTGGAGACATAATCATATAGTTACCATGTCCAATGTCCTCATAAAGTATCTAGGCTTTGGGATCATCCATTTTTACACAATATACTCTGATTGCTTCTTAGGAAACAACTTCTTCATCTTTCCATTGACTGGTATGAGGGCATGTGACCAATCCATTTGAATCTCTCCTCCCACATCCTTACAAAAATTCCTACTTAACAACATACCATATGAAGGAGGGATATCTGCTACTAGGATAGTAGCCAAAACCTTCTTCTCTGGTAAAGTGGCAAAAGCTACTTGTGCATCTTTAATCCTTCCGACCAAGGGCACCTCCTTACTCTCCATAGAATAGCACGATCCATAAGTGTGTGTGAGAGTAAGACCCAAAGCATGAGCCACTTTGGTAGGAATTACATTATCTCGATGCCCGAATCTATGACACGATTCTTTGAGTTTAAGACAAGCTATAAGAAGAGTCACATAAAAGCAGTCGATCTTCTCATTAGGTGAGGTGACTGTAGCTACAAGGTTGGGTTGGGGTGTAGAGGATGGAGTAGGCAAAAGGCCTTTAGAGGTGGTTTTGGAATGGGAATTGACAAAGTGGACCATTTTGGCAAAGGATTTAGGATGAGTTTGATAATACTCAGCCTCTGAAATTTGAACCTTTTTCTTCTTAAGGTGATCAATGATATCAAAAGATATAGAGGTGGATGGGCTATCATCACTAGGAATCTTAGGCTTATCAGTTTTAAGAGCTAGAGAAGAAAAAGATTTATCAGTAGTATTAGGAAAAGAAGAATTAGCAGAACTCACCTTCTGTGTGGATGTAGTGGGAATAGGAGACCCTCTTCTTGTAACAACGGGATTAGTCGTGGGAGGATCCTTGGATCTCTTAGTGGGCTGCATCCATTTCTCTTTATTATTTGTCTACTCCTGAGTCATGAAAGCATATGATTCGCTATTCATATCTGCTACTACTTCATCATAATCATCCTCTTCATCAACACCTTCAGTGGTGAAGAAATTAACTCGAGATCCCTCAAGTTCCTCCAGTTCTTCATCAGCCTCTTCTTTAGGTTCTTCACAATCTTCATTAATCTCCTCATCTTTAGGTTCTTCAACCTCAAAAGTTGCATTAACAAGGACCTTGATGGGATGCCCCTTAATTGTCACCTTGTCTAAGAGGAAGGTAAACAATTTCTAGGCTGAAAATTCCTCCTTGAAACATCTGCATAAGGAGCATGCTGAGACAATTGTTTCTTGATGGCAATGAGGTCATTTGCAAGCTTTTCTACTAATGGATCTGTGTTAGCTCTAGGAATAGAAGAAGATGAAGAAGAAGCTCTAGATTTGGAAGGATCTCTTTTCAACTTACCAGACATAATCAAGTCATCTTCAACACTAAAAACTAATCTCTGATCCTCAGCCAATGTCGCAGGGTTGGCCCTTCTTAGTGTATAACTAACCTTAGGAAATTGAGCATTTATGAAAATATTTTTTTTGAATTTGATCTACAGGCTGAGTGTCTGGTGGAATTTCGTTAATCAAATTGTTGAATCTGGCCACAAATTCCCTCATGGGTTCTTGTGATTCTTTCTTTATTTGAGATATCTTGACCAGCAAAGCATGCACATCCTCTACAGGTTTGAAACGGTTCTCAAACCTTGTTCTCACCATGGTTCAATTGGTAATGGCCCAAGTAGGAAGGTGATAGAACCAATCATTTGTATTATCTTGTAAAGTTTTTACAAAAAGCCTCACCAAGAAATCTTCATGTTTGACTTTGAGAACTCCACACGCAACTATGAAGGCTTTAATATGTTCATTAGGATGCACCTTACCGTCACCTCTGAACTTGGGGAAGTTCTTCCTATTACCCCTGGGTAACTCATGCAAAGGCTGAGGAAGGGCGAGAGGCCCAACATGATGGCCCCAAGGTAACAGAACTGCCATCCTTGGAAAGACTACTTGAAGGGGAATTGAAACACCAGCAAGAATCAAAGCATGGAGATTAGGGCTGGGTTGCTCTGGAGGGATACCACTTACAGGGGTTCTGTCTTCAACAGGAGGAGTGCTTGTAGAATGAGTTCTTCTATTTCTTCCTATTGAAGGAAAAGGGAAACCTTGCTGCTTCAATAGCTGAAACTGAGAATCTTCAATACCAAGGTCCCCGTATCGTCGGAAAAGTGACAGGTGAGCTTGAGAATCAACAAGTAACTCTTCTGCGTACCCGACCTCCCGAGGTCGTGCCGAGACAGCCGGTGTGGGTAGAATGCGCAGGCAAACTAGTTAGGCAATCTAATGTCTTCGACACGCACTAATGGTATTTGCGAATCTAAAGCAAAGAAGGCCCTTCTAACTTGGACTGGTGTGATAGATCGATCAGCGAGGATGACTGCTCGAAGGCTCCAATCAATATCGAGCTCTGGCGTGATTCGATCTATGGGTTGTGGGATGCGTGGAAAATGACCCGGGATGGTTTCGTGTATTTCTCCTGATAGGGTCATATGGTGGATATAGTCAACTCTATGGACGATTCTCTGGCCTAGTCCAAAATTCTCTAGTTTCGTTGGTTATCAGGTGTCTAGTAGGGATAACTGTTGGATGATGAGAGGTGGAATCGGAGTAGACTGAAATACTAATTTATGTAGGCCAGTGTCTATGTCTAATTCTCTTATGGACTCGTTAGGCTGTGGGATCTGTGGATCACAACCATAGACTCTGGGTTGTTGCGGTCCCGTTATGGTCATACGGGAGATCAAGTTTTGATTCCTAGTATCCAGTAGTCGTAAGCTTTTTCAGCTTCTATGTTTAGAACCAACAGTTGTGCGATCTTCTCAGAATACCTTACAGGCGTTATCGCAACTTGGATTCTTAAGCTGGTATCTATATCTACTAGGGTGTCTCCAGCGTCTGGCTGTGGAACTAAAGGATCACACCCAAATGTTTGTTCTCTTTCGAGCCCTTCTACAGTCATGTGGGTATTTTCTAGGGTAATCTGTAGTTTGGCTGATTTGACCAAAACAGATATGCTTGGTCGTCTTCGATGTTTAACCCTCTCAACTGTGTCCTGATCTGTTGGAAGTCTGTTGTTGTTTGGAAGACTTGTATCCTAAGGTTTTGGTCAATATCAGTTATTGCCACTACGGTATTGGGCTGGGGCATAATTGGCTTGAAAATGTATTCCCGGGCTCCTAGGTCCCGTAATTATCATGCAAAAGCAAAGTAATGAAACAAACTATAATAAAGTAAAATCTAAGTGCACTTCTAGCATATATAATTTCTTTTTGTATTTTCTGGCAATTTATAAGAAAGCAGCTATTTAAAATATTTAGAATTGACAACTAAACTAACAACGTAAAACAAACAAAATAGCCGATTGTAGCTATTTGTCTGTGTAATTTTGTATATCTATTCTAAACAACGAAATAACTAATCTATCTGCAAGATTCTCGATCCTACCTCAGAAGTGAGGAATGAATCATAGTTTCTCAGAAACTATCAATCCCCACAACCTCCCTGGCAATATCGAGAATAGAAATAACTGAAATAAAATGATTAACTACGTTATTTGATAAATTCTAACTAAAACTTTGAAAGATGGAACCTGGATTTCGCAGAACAGTGGCGAATCCGACGGTGTGTGTGTTCTTGTCCCCTCAGTATGATCTCTTCGTTCTTTGTGCTCACGTGAATCCAGAAAAGCGTGGAATGCTTGCATCAATAGGAATAGATATTTGGATCAATGGACAGCCTTCAGAATGCAGACAAAATAGAATGCGGATAGGAGAGGGATAGCGCAAGAGTACAGAGCTTGGCCTATGCAATTCCTAGCGGGGTCTACTGCGAATCATGCAACAAAAAGCGTGCAGAACCTGAGACTAGTCTGTATGAAGAGAAAAACCAGCAACTTTAATGGCTGCCTAGACTATTTTACTCCAAAACTATAATCTTTGTTTGCACAAGTTGGATCTGTGGCTTACCAACAGCAACACAAAGCTAAAACAAACCTGCAACAAACTATGCTACCAATCCTAAGCAAACTAAAGGGACACAAAGACTCGAAAACATGAAAGTTGGAGTGAAAATGGTGGCCCAAATAATGTCTCGCACTTGCACAAGCTGGATATGTGGCTTACCAAACTGCAACACAATACTAACCAAAGCACTCAATGAGAAAACTAAGAACCTTAAGCAAAGGAAAACTAAAACTCATCAGTAACAAGAAATTCAAAAGCAAACTTTGGAGCAAAATTCAGAGCAAAAGCGAGAGGCCAAATTCATCTCTGATTGAAACAACAAAGATCACTTTGCACAAGATGGATATGTGGCTTACCGACATTGAACAATACTAATCAAGTATGAAATGAACTATGCTATCAAACTTAAGCAAACTAGAAGACTGAACTACTGAAAGTGATGAGTTTCTAAACAAGAATGAGGGGCCATTTGCATGTGCACAAACCATGCATTTATAGGAATTCAAACACCCAAAGATCAAATCCAAACTGAACTCTTAAACATTAAACAAAAGAAAAACACTATTCTAGGGGACCAAAAACATTAATGCATGCTCAAGTCGGCAAGAAAAGCTGGTGAGTCGTGATATTTCACGCGGGTCGCGTCAAAAGAGCGTTCGAAATTACTGAGGACCGCCGCCCTTTAGGCGGCGTTTCACATCATGAAGACCAAAAGCCAAGAAAAGAGGGAAAAAAGGGAAAACAAAGCACGCGGGGCTAAGCGGGGCATGCGGGATGTTAACGCATATCCGTAAAGCTTTTCTGGATCCCGAACACCTTGCGAAGAGACCTGTATCATCATTGGGGCACTTATTACATCGTTCGCGAAGACAGTACCTTACAATTTTGGGTACGTACATATTGCCCCCTCGGAGAAGCGTTTTAGCCATGAAGAGGCGTAAAACGGTGGGTCCGAGTATGGCCGTCCCGAAATGGGAAGTTAGAAGTTATACCTTACACGCCCGTGTGTTGAAATGACGCCGTCCAAAATTCCCGCTACCTGCGAAATGAAAAGAGAACTCAAATGCAGATAGATACAATAATTTGGAAAATAAACGTTAAAATAATAGAGAAAGAGGACGTACCATTTGTGCGAGGATAGAAACTTACCTCCGTCGGCGCTCCGAACCTGTGAAAAAGATATTTAAAACGAATCGGGGCGTTATATATATGAAAGTGGGCCCATTTTCCTATTCATTTGCGCGAGTCGATTTGGTTGATTTCGAGCTCTGGGACCCACGGTGACGGTTTCTCACGCGAGTAGAGTCAAAACGTCCGCAGTGAGATAGAGATCATGCCTCCACGTGCGGAACGCCACCCCGCGAGATCACAGGTTGGTTTTCTTCAATTTTGTGTTTTTCCCCCTTCTGATTTGAAATGTTAAATTCTTTGCAATGGGGGGGTTATTTTCGAAAATGTTTGGTTTAAAGGGTCCGTTCTAGGGGGCGCCTCTTTCAGGTAGGCCCCATTTTTGATTAAAATAATCATTTTTGCATTCTTTGGGCTTTTTAAGCCCAAAACCCGCTTGTGGTTTTCGGATCATGACCGCCGCCTGGGATAGGGCGATGAGTTACACGACCGCGCCCCCCGTGACAGGCAGCGGTCACGAGACCGCCGCCTTTTTAAGGCGGCGGTTACAAACCGCCCCCCTGTCGGGCGGCGGTTCGAGTAATGCAAAAGAACCTATTTTGAAAGCTTGTACTTGTCTTTTTAGCATTTCAGACGTGTTTTTATGCTTCTTTTGATATTGTTTAGATACTAACTTACTCTTCCTTGTGTGTTTTGGGTGTATGTAGGTGAAGGAGGAGTATATTAGATGGAGCCGGGAGAGAGAGTGTGGCCCGGCTGCCGGGGTATTGGATGCCCTCTCAGCAGATGAGGAGGACACATTGCAGAGGGCCGGCATATTGCGTATATCGCGTGTGCCCCACGTTGCTCCATCCAGTCACATTCTTTGTGACCTATTTTCATATTGGGATGCAGATCGGAACACCTTCCGACTGCCAGGGGTCCGTGGTGAGTGGACCATCACTTTGGAGGATGTTTACCGCATCCTGGGGGTCCCGATCATCGGGAGGAGACTTAAACTGGAGACAGCTGGTTCCAGGGCACAGATAGCTCAGTGGGCTGGTTATATGGGGGATGCAGCCATTTCTACGGGGCCGAAGAAGGGAGTGCGAGTCAGATCCATTCCTTCTTTGCCCATCCCTATCTTTCGACAGGCTATTATGGGGATCCTTGCCTCGAGACTCATCGGGGACAAGGGAGGGGACACCTTATTATACTGTTGGGGCCCCATCATTGCACAGATAGAGGGACATGGCCGGAAATACGCCTGGGGCGTGGACATTTTGGGGACCACCTACCATGACTTATACAGGGTGGTCCGATTGCAGGGACAGTCCTTGAGCCACCCCACTCTAGTCATGAGTTGGGTGTATGAGCGCTTCATTCCGTATGGCAGAGGCGTGGAGGTGGCAGATCCCGGGGCGGTGAGGGCAGCCCGATGGTCAGATATGTCAGTGCTCAGAGCACCTCACCAGCCAGTAGCCACCCTTACCACGGCAGACATGGAGGCTACACCGTACCAGCTTATGGCCGGTATATGGGGAGAGGAGACCACGACATTGGTCTCCTGCTCCATCACAGGGCAGCTTATCGATCGTGTGGGACGGGTAGAGGTACACCCCTTCAGCAGGGTTCCTCAGCAGTTTGGCCTCCCATACGCGGCTATGCTTCCTCCAGTAGCACCTGTTTATAGATCAGTCCGAGAGGCTAGAGGGGGGCCTAGAGGCCGTGGTTGGACAGCGGTTACCCCTGGCATTCCTATTACAGCCAGGGGGATAGTTCGGGCCAGAGGGAGAGCTGGTGCGCCTCAGGCACCATTACTTCAGATTGCTGCAGGTCCTGCTCATAGCAGTGACGACCCCATAGATATTGACTCCGATTTTGAGGAGCACACAGAGGGAGGGTCAGAGGAGCCGACGGACGAGAGCGATCCTGAGTGGCATGATACTCAGGACATTCTGCGGGCAGAGAGGGAGGAGGAGAGTGCAGAGAGAGAGACCGTGGCTTCTGAGGAGCCACTCTCCCGAGGCCATGGTGGAGATGATGAGTCCGTTGCGGGGCGCCATGTTGCCCCAACTACAGGAGCAGCTCCTCAGTCGGCAGCGGCATCTGCAGCGGGTCCTGGCCCTGGCGACCCATCTTGGAGGCCTGGTGATCCGAGTAAGTTATCCTCTCCTCCTTTCAATGCTTGTTTGTTTTAGGATTTGTCTTTGAATGTTAACTCTCCTTATATTTGTATTGTATACACTTTAACCTCTTGCCTAGTTCCTAATTCGTTTTTCTTTCTTTGCTTTGCAGAGACTGTTGATGAGTGGCGGGATCTAATCCGTAGGGTTTGCGTCGATTCTCTGATGATCCCTATGGATAAGACCCGTGCGGAGTTATCTGTGGATGCCGGGGAGCCCTCAGCAGCCGGCAGGCACACTGACGTCTTCGCTCCCGTTTGGCATGTGGCCAAGATGGTGTCAACTCTCCATACAGAGTTGGCAGGCTATAGGACAGCCGAGCGTCTTATGAGGAGCCGCTCTCATGGCGAGACTACGACTGCCCCTAGGGACCCCGAGCCCTCCATCCATTCAGAGCGCCAGCGTAGCCGGAGTCCTAGGCGAGGGCGCGCACCTTCAGCGGGATCGCGCAGGGGTTGAGAGGCCACTTGGCTTTCTGTATTTGTATTTAGATTCTTTTGTGTATTACGGGCTCTTTGAGCGTTTTGACCATGCCTAGTGCATGATGGCATTGTATATAAACTTTGATTATTTATATATATGCGTCGGTTTTGGATCAAAACTTGTCATTTGTATTCTATTTTCTTTATTTCCAACTGCTTCGTGTATACTATGATGTATGTATTATATGCTTTCTAGAATGTATGCAATGGAAAACAGATGATGCAAATGTTTGCTTTCTTTTTGTGTTTCATGATGCTGATACATGATTTTGTAGATATATTGTGATCTTAAATCTTAGTTTCTGTGAGCAATTTGGATACCTCATGATTTGTTTTGGCAAAGTGATGAAAATAATCAGTATGATGAATAGATTAACTTGCCCCACTCCTAACTCCACGCAACTAGTAGGATGCGAGGGCTCATCACCAAGAGCCAAGAAGGGCGCAAGTTATGGAATATGGTGAAGTGATAGTGATGAAAGACAGACGAAGCTTTGGTGGAACCAAATAAAAACTACAAGCTTATTCTACCTGAATGACTTCATAGTTTTGGATGCAACTTGCTTTGCGGTTTATCCAGACTTAGACCCGTAGATGGCCACATAGTAGAGACAAAATCGGGTTTTTAGGATTTTTAACTCTCTTGGAATTTTTGAACATCTGATTCATTCGTTATTGACTCAAAGTTTGAATTGATTGTTTATGACCTTTTAACATTTACTTTGTTTAGAGGACCCCCTACACTTTGCCCCATGCTACCTGTAAGAAACATGGGTTTATCACCGTGGGCAAGGCATAGGCGAGTAAGGGCATTTCCATCCTTTCCCAACCCTACGTCACTAGTAAGAGACGCAAGCTCATCACCGAAGGTTGGTGGGGCAAGGAAATGTGTAAAATAAATTTTTTTGTTTAATCACTTCTTGACTTGTCTATTTGAGTAAAATGTCAGTATATGCTTATTTTCCAAAGAGATGTGTATATGGGATAGATGTGACACCATGAAGCTTCTAGAACAGACCATGGGCAAGACACCTATCCTAAGAAGAAATTAAAGCGAGAACGAACTTGCAGATCTTGGTATGGTTACCGTTAGGACTTCGTCATGTCTGATTTTGTTTGATAAAAGATTCTGAGTTGATTGATGATATTGAAGACGGAGAAGTATGATTAAAGAACTTTATGCCAGAAACATCACGAGTTTGAAATAAGTTGCTTTGAGAATAGATTCCCTGATCACAATTTGTGTAAGAACAAGTGGACAAAATGATCCTAATTTATATGAAAATGCGATGTAGATAGTTATATAGGCAGCGCTAGCTGCTTACGCGTAGAAACGTTTGAGGTGGAGAGAATTGACTGTTTCGCCAAACTCCTCACCTTCTAGCGTGCATAAGAGGTATGCACCATTTCCGTAGTCCTTCATGACTCGGTATGGGCCCAACCATTTAGGCTGGAATTTCCTTCCTCGCCGGTCTTCTTGTCGATCCGGCTGTCTAACCTTAGAACTAGGTCACCTTCGTATGTCACGTTCATAGACCTTCTTGTTGTCATCGCTGGCACATCCGGTCGGCATAGACTCTATGTCGTTGTTCAGCATCTAACCTAGTTTCATCCAGACTTTCTAATTGAGAGAGACGTGCTTCTCTGTAAGCGTCCTCATCCAGAATCCCTTGTAGCGAAATGCGGAGACTGGGGATTTCAACTTCGAGTGGGAGAACTGCTTCTGACCCAAATACCAATGAGAAAGGAGTTGCTCCTGTTGGTGTTCTTATCGAGGTTCGGTGGGCCCACAAGGCCGGATATAACTTTAGATGCCAATCCCGTTTGTTTTCTTTTACCGTTTTAAGGAGAATGGCTTTCAACGTTTTGTTTATTGCTTGATTGCCCATTGGCATTGGCTTGGGGATAATATAAGGAAGCCGTATGATGGCTTATTTTGAACTTACTGCATAGCTCACGAACTTCTTCGTTTTTGAAAGAAGTTCCATTATCTGAGATAATGATTTGCGGGATACCGTACCTGCAAATGATTTGGTTCAAAATGAACTTAGCGATTACGGAACCAGGTACAGTTGTAAGAGGCATAGCCTCTACCCATTTAGTGAAATATTCTGTGGCCGTAATTATAAAATTGTGGCCGTCTGTGGATGAGGGAGAGAATTTCCCTATTAAGTCTAGGCCCCATGTAGAAAAGGGCCACGGAGTAGCGATCGGTTGCAAAGCTTGTGCCGGCATGTGGATCTCGTGAGAGAACTCCTGACATTTATGACACCTGCGTACAAAC
Source organism: Taxus wallichiana var. yunnanensis (assembly GCA_018340775.1). Classification (NCBI taxonomy): domain Eukaryota; kingdom Viridiplantae; phylum Streptophyta; class Pinopsida; order Cupressales; family Taxaceae; genus Taxus; species Taxus wallichiana. The sequence goes on from CM031235.1 coordinate 222,925,444, forward strand.
TCTATTGTGTCATGTTCTAGAGTGGGCCAGAAATAGCCCATTCGATGTATTTTTCGAGCAGTGGCATGGCCACCGAAGTGGCCTCCACATATACCGCTATGGGATTCATGGAGAATCCTCTTGGACTCTTCTGTGTCAACACACCTTAAGAGCATTCCATCGAATGCTTTCCGATAGAGCACCTGCTCTATAATGACGTATTTAGCTACGATAATGCGTAACCGTCTTCTTTGTTGAGGTGTAGCTCCTTCTGGATACCTATGGTCCATGATATAGCTAATGATATCAGCGTACCAAGGGCACTCAGATATAGCAGGTCGGGTTTCGACGTAGTATACGCATTCATCTGGAAAGTCTAAGTCTACTAAGTCGCCTCCGTCTAGCGGGTTATCAGCTAACCAATCTGCGATGATTTGCCCTTTAACTGACTTTTGGTTTACAAAAGTTAATTCGAACTCTCCCATTAAGGTTATAAAACGTCCAGCTTTTTTGGACAAGGACCCTTGTGTGAGAAAAGTCCGTAAATGGTCCGTCTTTACTATGACCCTTGTCTCTTGATTTAGCATGTAGTGTCTTAGGCATTTAGTAGCAAAGACTATGGCAAGACATTCTCGCTCTGCTTGTGTATAGCGTGTTTCGTAGTCGAGCAATGTTCGGCTAATGAAATAAATCACACGTTCTCTTTTGTCATCGTCTTCTTGGGCTAGCATGCAAGCTAACGAAACATCGGTAGCTCGTGAGTACAAAATTAAAGGGCGATCTAGCTTTGGTGGCATTAGCGTAGGCGGTGATAGCAGGAAACGCTTGACTGCATCAAAAGCTTCATTGCAATCTTCAGTCCAATCAATGCTATAGTCCTTCTTGAGTAAATTGTTGATTGGATGAACGGCGAAGCTTAGATCCGGGATAAATCTCCGGATTGCATCCAACTTTCCGAGAAATGATCGATTCCGATTCATTGAGGGTGGGACCATTTCGAGGACGGCCGAATTTTGGCTGGATCAACATCGATCCCTCGTGACGATATGATGTAACCTAGGAGCTTTCCTCCTGTTACACCGAAGACGCATTTCTCTGGGTTTAGGGTAACTCCATATTCTATCAGGCGTGAAAGGATGATGCGGAGTACTTCAGGATGGTCACAACGCTTCTTGGCCTTAGCCAACAAGTCATCTACGTAGGATTCCATGATTTTATGGATTAAATCGTGAAATATGTATGTCATGGCCCGCTGGTATGTAGCACCGGCGTTCTTAAGACCAAATGGCATAACAGCGTAACAATAGGTTCCCCAAGGAGTTATGAACGTGGTTTTAGCTTGATCTTGCTCGGATATTTTGATTTGATTGTATCCCGAGAATCCATCCATGAGAGACAAGAGTTCAAAACCTGCTGTTGCATCAACAATAACGTCTATGGATGGTAAAGGGAAGTCATCCTTAGGGAAAGCTTTGTTGATATCTCAAAAATCTATGCAGATGCGTATCTTTCCATTCTTCTTGAGAACGGGAATGATGTTAGATACCCATTGGGAGTAGTCAACTGGCTTGATGAATCCTACTTGAAGGAGTTTTATTACCTCCTCTTTTACCATGAGGGCTACTTTGGGCTTCATGGGTCTTGATTTTTGTTTAATTGGCTTTGCATCTGATCTAGTGACGAGGTTGTGTACCGCAATGTGGGGTGCGACTCCTGTCATCTCTTTGTAATTAAATGCAAATGCCTTTTGATGTTCTTTGAGAACCTGAGTATGTATTTCCACTTCCTCTGGGGTTAACGAAGAACCTAACTTTAAAATTCTTGGTTCATCTTCCGTTCCGATATTGACATCGATTGTTTCTTCAATTAAAGAGGCATTACCCTCTTCGAACTCAGGTGGTGCCGGAGGTAGATCTATATCATCCCCGTTTTCCACCACGTATATATTAGGCTCTTTTTGTGAGGGAAGATTCATTACAGGATTTCCGAAGTAGGAAGATGAATGCGAGATCAGAGATAAATCTAGCGTGTGATAGGAGAGATGTAGTGCTGCAAAGGCATTTAAGTAATCCAAAGTAGCCGCATCATTTCCAACATGGTCTAGGACGGTAGATTTACTTCCGTTTGAAAGAGGATCCATCATTGTTTTTATTAATGGTTCGTTACGAATGGATATCGTGAAATGAGTATCTTCTAGCTCATTGTTTGGAGTAAAACGTGATGCTGAGGTTGCTATTGAATCGGCGAGAAGATTTTTTTCTCGCGGGATTGCTTCAATGGATATGAAGTTGAACGCCTTGCTTAAATCTAATACAGCGTTTTTGTAAAGTTGCAAGTGTTCGGCTTTAGTTTCATATACCTCTGAAACTTGGTTTGCCACTAATTGTGAGTCTCCTAAAACTCTGATATTATCAATACCAATTCTTTTGGCTAAGGTAAGGCCAAGGAGGAGGGCTTCGTACTCAGCGCTGTTGTTTGTACATTCAAAGTTTAATTTAAAAGAGAATGGGAGGACCTTCTCTTCGGGCGAGGTAAGAATTATACCTGCCCCCGCTCCATAACGGCATTTAGCTCCATCGAAATGGAGAGTCCAATACTTAGCGGGAGTATGGATGTAGGTGTATTAGCGTGTGTTTGCACACTCTACTTCTACCATACGAGAGATCTTTCTTGCGGCAAGGAACCAACACCTAGGGAAAATCGATACCTCTCTTGAATCGAATGGTAAGAACATTGGTGAATCTTGTTCTATCAACTCAACGATCTTCGCAGTAGTCCCTAATGATACTATTTCTTTAGTTTTACCTTTAGGGGTTGGAATTGTTTTGGCTATGTTGGTAGTTTCAAGATCCGTCGTAGGTACCAACTTTTCCTCTGGCTTTGGGTCAGAGGGTTTGTTAAGTTGGTTTGTTGGAAGTTCGAATTCTGAGTGTATACCTGGTCTTTTCTTTAAATCAGCTAGGTGTACGTCAAACGGCTTTGGATCACCTTTGGCTACAAATACCTTTCCCAGATGTAAGAATCTTACTTCTTGAAATAGCGTGGAAGGGATTGCCTTCATTCGATGTATCCATGGTCGGCCGAGGATCATATTATAGTTAGTTTCCCGATCTATAATATAAAACTCAGTCAGGATTGTTTTAGGTCCTAAGGTGACCGGTAGTATTATAGTTCCTATTGATGTGGCTTTAAGGCTATCGTAGCCTCTCAAGGTATTTCGTGTAGTAGAACAGTTTGTTTCTCCATATCCCAATTTTTGGAGAAAAGAGAAAGGGACTATGTTAACTGCAGCCCCGTCATCAACCATTGCCCGTTTTACATAGTTATTATAAACTTGTACTTGCAAGTGTAGGGCTGGATCACCTCGGCGTGCGATCTCAGCATCTGTAGGCATTTTACTTATTTCGAATATGAATTCAACATCCCTATCCACTTTGTCGGTGGATAAACATCAAAGTCTATATGATTTACTTGCGCTTCGGTGGTGGAGTGATACTAACTAAATGACCCAAACCTAACGCCTCTAAAAGAGCAGCCCTGTGAGCAGGGGAATTCTTTAGTAAATCAAGGAATGAAATATGCGAGAAGGTTTTTGTTAGATCATTAATTAGATCGTAAGCACCCATAGGTTTTGCTACGGTTTGCTGGATGTTATCTGTTTCCGGTAGGTGGCTTGGACTTGGTTGAGAGAAATACTCTCGTGTTCTCGTAATTGCTTCAATGGGTAATTCGGAGTCTAACTCTACTAATCCAACTACCTTAGGTCGTGGTTGACTTCCTAGTTGTGGCGCGACTAATGGATTTAGCGAGGTTGAGGCCTCGTGATCGTTGTTTCCTGTTATTGCACCTTTGTTTGTTCCAGCTAGTTTCAACCTATCGTTATCATGATTTGGGAGTGGATCATTAAAGATCTTGAGAGGGGCATTCTGAGGGGAAACTGCCCCTGCGAAGGTATTTGCCATTGGTGACGTAGGATCTGCTAAGAACATATCCATAAAGAATTGTTTTTGCTCATTTGGCAAGCGTTGCATGAATTTGTTGTAATCACGACACGTTCTAGTGTCATGCCCTTGAATTTTATGGAAACCACAATAAGAATTGGGGTTGTAATTCCCGTTTTGTTGGTTTGGTGTATATTGTGGCCTAAAATTCCGATCAAACTGTTGCCTATTAGGACTAAAGTTTTGTTGTTTCTGGTTTTGACTTTGGTTTTGATAACCAAAGGAGTTTTGGCTTGGTCCTTGTATGGGATTTCGCCGTTGTTGTTGTTGTGGATTATTAAAATCCACCGTATTGATCGTCGGGGTAAAATTGTTGTTTCTTTGGTTGTTTGTTTGTGACGGAGTATTAACGACATTTACCCTCTTGGGCTGGTCAGTTACCCCATCTGTTGTTACCCCACGATTTTTGTTAAGGATTTTGGGTCCTTGATTGACGCTTGTGGTGGTTGTAGTATTTTGAGTAGAGGTGATTAACCTCCCGTTTGCTCCATACGTCTTACGGCCACTATCTATCGCTGCTTGATCAATTCGCAGAGCGCTCTCAAGTACCTCGTCATAAGTCCTTAGTGGGAACTTCTGGACTTCTTCCTTCACTTCTCTGCTAAGAGAATGAAGGAATAAATCGCATAGCTCCATCTGATCCATGTTTGGAGCGCTTGCCGAGGAATAAAGGACTGTGCGCCACCTTTGGATGAAATGGGCGACAGACTCGTTATGTTCTTGCTTGATGTGCAAGAACTCCCTGATTCCTGTCCTTAGTAGTTTGTTCATGTCGAAGGCTTTGATGAACTCAGACACGAGTTGTTTGAATGAATGTATGGAAGCTTCGGGTATTCTGTAATACCAATCGAGGGCAATGCCTTCCAGCGTTTTGGGGAATATTTTAGCAACAACCCCATCCCATGGGAGTAGTTCACGAATGGCTGTAGCGTAAGCTTTGATATGCGCATTCGGATCTCCTTCTCCTTTGTATTTGGGCAAATCGGGAAGAGGCCTTGGAAGCATAACGCTTCGTATGGTGAAATCTAAGGGCTCCTTTAAATATTCTGAATAAGTCCCTATTGCATACGTCTCAACCATTGATGGTGCCTGTTGAGGAGGTGGTGGCGGAACGGGTTGTTGATATGGCGTAACCTACGCGTTTGCCAGGGGCATAAGGAGGTCCTGCGTTGGTTGGAGCAAACATCCGGGGATGAGTACATATCTCCTTGTGGCGATTTGGAGTACATGTTTAAGTACGAAGGTGTACTATCCAGGAATGGATTGCTTGCATCTTGGACCAGGAGGAACAGTGCTAGCGATAGTGGGTCTAGTTGGCACTTGTTGTGAATACTGAGGAGTCATACCTAATGTGCCTACTCCTGTGAGGAGATCTACTTGGCTAGGATGGTGCGGAGGATTGGAACTCCCTGTTTGTATGAATCTTGAATTTTGACTTGCTTGGGCAAGTTCTAATCCTCTAACCTTCTCTATTAGAGTTGAAATGACTTCGTTTGGTGAAGTCACGATATCGTGCCTTGGTGGCGTTTGTTGTATATCCTGGTGTTGTATAGGCATGTGATAGCTGTCATCAACTCGATTGCTATCTTGCCAAGTTTCTCTCGAGATTATTTTCCATACGTGATGGCATAGGGGAATTTTCTTGAGGAGAGAACTCGGGCTGTATCTGCAAAGTTCCTACAGGTGGGTACATGCCTTGAGAGCGTTGTTCACTCCTAGGATAACGTATTGAGTATTCGTCATCTAGAACTGAGTATGGATCGATTTGTCTACTAATAGGCACATCGAGTAATACCTGAGGAGATGAAGCAGACTCTCCAGTTAATGTCATATTGTTCGAGCCTGAAGGCTCTGTTTGTGTTTGAGCAAGTTGCTCCAACCCCTCTGTTTGGAAGGACGAGTTATATCTAGTCCTTGGTGTTTGTGTTGACAACTGATTAGTTGAATAGTTGTCGCCCCACATTGAGAGTGAGGGTGATGACTGCCTATTCTGTTGGGCGTAGTATGCCTCAAGACCCAAGAGGGGTCTGCCGTATGCATCGAATCCCGACATATTCGGGGGGTATATGAATACCCGCAGAATAATGGGAAGGAGCGAAGGTGATTTGGAGAAGATGAAACTTCTCAAAGAGAAGGTGAAAGAATTGTTTGTTTCACGTCGGGTTCACCAATTTTGTACGTCGGAAAAGTGACAGGTGAGCTTGAGAATCAACAAGTAACTCTTCTGCGTACCCGACCTCCCGAGGTCGTGCCGAGACAGCCGGTGTGGGTAGAATGCGCAGGCAAACTAGTTAGGCAGTCTAATGTCTTCGACACGCACTAATGGTATTTGCGAATCTAAAGCAAAGAAGGCCCTTCTAACTTGGACTGGTGTGATAGATCGATCAGCGAGGATGACTACTCGAAGGCTCCAATCAATATCGAGCTCTGGCGTGATTCGATCTATGGGTTGTGGGATGTGTGGAAAATGACCCGGGATGGTTTCGTGTATTTCTCCTGATAGGGTCATATGGTGGATATAGTCAACTCTATGGACGATTCTCTGGCCTAGTCCAAAATTCTCTAGTTTCGTTGGTTATTGTGTCTAGTAGGGATAATTGTTGAATGATGAGAGGTGGAATCGGAGTAGACTGAAATACTAATTTACGTAGGCCAGTGTCTATGTCTAATTCTCTTATGGACTCGTTAGGCTGTGGGATCTGTGGATCACAACCATAGACTCTGGGTTGTTGCGGTCCCGTTATGGTCATACGGGAGATCAAGTTCTGATTCCTAGTATCCAGTAGTCGTAAGCTTTTTCAGCTTCTATGTTTAGAACCAACAGTTGTGTGATCTTCTCAGAATACCTTATAGGTGTTATCGCAACTTGGATTCTTAAGCTGGTATCTATATCTACTAGGGTGTCTCCAGCGTCTGGCTGTGGAACTAAAGGATCACACCCGAATGTTTGTTCTCTTTCGAGCCCTTCTACAGTCATGTGGGTATTTTCTAGGGTAATCTGTAGTTTGGCTGATTTGACCAAAATAGATATGCTTGGTCGTCTTCGATGTTTAACCCTCTCAATTTGTGTCCGATCTGCATTGGAAGTCATTGTTGTTTGGAATACTTTTATCCTAAGGTTTTGGTCAATATCGATTATTGCCACTACGGTATTGAAGGGTGGGGCACGATTGGCTCGAAAATGTATTCCTGGGCTCCTAGGTCCCGTAATTGTCATGCAAAAGCAGTAATGAAACAAACTATAATAAAGTAAAATCTAAGTGCACTTCTAGCATATATAATTTCTTTTTGTATTTTCCGGCAATTTATAAGAAAACAACTATTTAAAATATTTAGAATTGACAACTAAACTAACAACGTAAAACAAACAAATAGCCGATTGTAGCTATTTTATGCGTGTAATTTTGTATATCTATTCTAAACAACGAAATAACTAATCTATCGCAAGATTCTCGATCCTACCTCGAAGTGAGGAATGAATCATAGTTTCTCGAAACTATCAATCCCCACAACCTCCTGGCAATATCGAGAATAGAAATAACTGAAATAAAATGATTAACTACGTTATTTGATAAATTCTAACTAAAACTTTGAAAGATGGAACACGGATTTCGCGAGCGGTGGCGAATCCGGTGTGTGTGTGTTCTTGTCCCCTCGAGTATGATCTCTTCGTTCTTTGTGCTCACATGAATCTAGAAAAGTGTGGAATGCTTGCATCAACAGGAATAGATATTTGGATTAATGGACATCCTTCAAAATGCAGACAGAATAGAATGCGGATAGGAGAGGGATAGCGCAAGAGTACAGAGCTTGGCCTATGCAATTCCTAGCGGGGTCTACTGCGAATCATGCAACAAAAAGCGTCCAGAACCTGAGACTAGTCTGTATGAAGAGCAAAACCTGCAACTTTAATGGCTGCCTAGACTATTCTACTCCAAAACAATAATATTGTTTGCACAAGTTGGATCTGTGGCTTACCAACAGCAACACAAAGCTAAAACAAACCTGCAACAAACTATACTACCAATCCTAAGCAAACTAAAGGGACACAGCACTGAAAACATGAAAGTTGGAGTGAAAATGGTGGCCCAAATAATGTCTGCACTTGCACAAGTTGGATATGTGGCTTACCAGCTGCAACACAATACTAACCAAAGCACTCAATGAGAAAACTAAGAACCTTAAGCAAAGGAAAACTAAAACTGCTGTAACAAGAAATTCAAAAGCAAACTTTGGAGCAAAATTCAGAGCAAAAACCGAGAGGCCAAATTCATCTCTGACAAAACAACAAAGCATCACTGCACAAGATGGATATGTGGCTTACCGACATTGAACAATACTAATCAAGTATGAAATGAACTATGCTATCAAACTTAAGCAAACTAGAAACTCGAACTCTGAAAGTGATGAGTTTCTAAACAAGAATGAGGGGCCATTTGCATGTGCACAAACCATGCATTTATAGGAATTCAAACACCCAAAGATCAAATCCAAACTAAACTCTTAAACATTAAACAAAAGAAAAACACTATTCCAGGGGACCAAAAACATTAATGCATGCTCAAGTCGGCAAGAAAAGCTGGTGAGTCGTGATATTTCACGCGGGTCGCGTCAAAAGAGCGTTTGGAAATTACGGGACCGCCGCTACTGTTTAGGCGGCGGTTTTCATCCTTGAAGAAACCAAAAGCCAAGAAAAGAGGGAAAAACAGGAAAACAAAGCACGCGGGGGCTAAGCGGGGCATGCGGGATGTTAACGCATATCTATAAAGCTTTTCTGGATCCCGAACACCTTGCGAAGAGACCTGTATCATCATTGGGGCACTTATTACATCGTTCGCAAGAAAGTACCTTACAATTTTGGGTACATACGGTCCCTCCGCCACGAGTAAACCATAGAGTTGCCATATCAAAGTATGATCGATAAATTATTCATAGAACCTGGAATACGTTCAATACGAATCCCTAGCAGAGTCACTAAAAATCTTGCTTGTCAAATAAGGACTTTATTGAAAGAAACAATTAGGGGACAAAATTTCCTTCTCTTTAATGGGAGAGGTTCCCTTATTAAAGGTAAAAACTTATTTACAAATGTACAACATGTAGTTTTAATGAGGAATTCTAATATCATGAAAGTGTTATAATGTAAGATCATCAATACAAAAGGATAGAAGAACTAAGGAACAAGAGGGAGAAAAACACTCTCAAGAAATATAGATAACAAAATAATTCTTTACGCATGCCGGGGAGGGAATCATATAGAGCAAAATCATTTGCATTTAGGACCATAGATGTTATTTCATGGACACAAAGTTCTAGAGATGACATTGTTAGGAATATCTATGTTGTAGTGTGAACATAGAATATTATGTAAGTGATTATATTATCTAGGATAATATAATATGTGTTGTAATAATTAATTACATTATTGTAAATGTAATTATGAGTGGGTGAGTAAATATTGTTATGAGTTGTTGAGTAAACAAATCATTAACAATATTAGTTTTGTGAGAAAACAAAATCTCACGTAAAATAGCATGGAGTTGTTTTAGGAGTTATGTGTGGAGATATTTATGGAGATTATATCTCCTTAAATATAGGAACAACATCTCCTATTTAAATGGATGTAATACTTCCTATGAATGTAGCAAGAATAAAGAGTAAGATTTCAAATTTTCTTTATGCAATTATGATATTAATTTTTCATTTGGTAACAGAGCAGGTTTGATGCAAGAAATTTCAGTGCTTTCATGATCAAATCCGTCTCAAAGAATATATCATAGTTTTCGTTTCCAGATGTGGGTTTTTCTATAATTTTGCATGCAGAATCACGTGCTAGTCAAAAACTACAAAATTTTTTTAGCAGAACCCAGTACGTAGTTTGGAAGAAATATGGATTTTACTATGAAGCTATCAAATTAAGCACATCAATTCTTCTACTGAAAGTTTTCTCCAATTTTCAATAATGTTGAATTGTTAATACAAGTTCTTGACTTGCTTGGAGGTTAAAAGGTATTCAATATAAAATTTTAAAGTACTTGATTCAATTTTGTATTTTTTTATCAGTATTGTACAAAATAATGGAGAAACTAAATCTGATTGAAAAGTTTGAAGGACAAGATTTCCATACATGGCAACTACAGATGCAATTACATTTAATAGAAAAGGATCTATGGGATGTGGTGAAGTCTAATTCAACTCCACCCACTGGAGGAAATGAATTGGCAAAGTGGAATGCAAAAGATCAGAGAGCATTGGGTACCATTGGTCTGGGCTTATCAAAAGCCTATCTACATCATGTGGATTTCACAAAATCTGCAAAAGAAATTTGGGAGTCTCTTAACAAATTGTTTGGTTCTGAAGCTGAAATGGCAAAGACTACACTGAAGCAACGCTTGTACGGGTTGAAAATGGAAGAGAACTCAAAATGGCAGATCATATAAGTAAGTTTTGTTCTTTGCTAAATCAACTAGCTGGAATTAAAGAACATGTAAAAGATGATGATGCTAAAGCTATTATTCTTAATAGCATGCCTAAGAGTTACTCAAATATTGTATTTACTTTGAGTAAAATTACTATTAGTCTAGAAGGAGTGATTTCTACATTGTTAGAACAAAGCAGTCATGAAGAACATGAAGAAGTACTATATGTAGGAAACAAACCTAGCTCCTCATCTAAGAAGGAAAAACATAAACCAAAGAAGGTTCCTTCACATGGAAAAATAAAATGCTTTTATTGTAATGAGATTGGGCATGTAATACTGAACTGTAAAAAGAGAGCTCAGGATCTTCTTGATGACAAGATAGATCAGAAAGCCCTTCTAGCTGAAGTAGAAACTGATTGGGAAGTCTACTCAACTGATGAAGAACTTTCATGTCCTAGTGATGAGGATTTCCTATGGTAGACTCTTTTCTTGTTGGAGGAAGGAGGCAATGGAGGAAGGAGGAAAATCAGCGTCCTCTCGTCATTCACCAACGATGGGGTCGCAGACAGATGTGGTGATATTTTATTTCAGTTATGTGGTGTGTTTATACACAAGGGGGTGAAACTAGTTTCATGTTTTGATTTTAATGTGTTCACATAGACTAACAATAGTTCCTGAGTGTCTATTTGGTGTGGAAGAAGCAAACTGCTTGACTCAGCTTACAGGGGCAAATCATCTACGTACGGTCCTCTGACTGCCATACTTCGGTGGAAGGTACTTCGTTGGAAGGTGATCAGTTGATGAAGATGTTCATATGACAAGGATGATCATTAGCAGCAAGATCCAGATAGCAAGATCCAGTAGCAATGGCTACTCCGACAAGTTTGATGTTTCCAGGAGCTCTTACCCCATGTTCACACTAAGGGGGTGAATGTTAGGAATATCTATGTTGTAGTGTGAACATAGAATATTATGTAAGTGATTATATTATCTAGGATAATATAATATGTGTTGTAATAATTAATTACATTATTGTAAATGTAATTATGAGTGGGTGAGTAAATATTGTTATGAGTTGTTGAGTAAACAAATCATTAACAATATTAGTTTTGTGAGAAAACAAAATCTCACGTAAAATAACATGGAGTTGTTTTAGGAGTTATGTGTGGAGATATTTATGGAGATTATATCTCCTTAAATATAGGAACAAAATATCCTATTTAAATAGATGTAATACTTCCTATGAATGTAGCAAGAATAAAGAGTAAGATTTCGAATTTTCTTTATGCAATTATGATATTAATTTTTCAGACATCCATAAGAATACAAAGCTTCTTGAATTAAAACAGACTTAACGATTCAATAATTTTAAATGGATAGCAATGAAAGAACAAGAGTAGATGGATACAAAGAGATATATCATTTTGTATTGATAACTCCTTACTCCTTTACACTTTCAAAATTAAATAGAGTTCCCAACCCCTCAAAATGGCGTAGAGAGCCTATTATATAACTTATAAATTAGTTACACTTGGTAACTATTTATTTTTAACTAAAATTTTAATTAAGTGCTTGACACATGATCCTTAATCAATTACAATGAGCCTGATTTGAGAAAAAAATGAGGAGAGGAGAAAATAGAAGGGAAAACTTCGCTTATTGCTAAGGAGGGCACACTTGACTTGGGGATCCATTTCTGAATCTTTTCAATGATTTAGCTATCTCTCTTCCTCTTGGGACTGATGTGTTGGTAGTGGCTTGAGACCAAGTACCTAGACATTTCTCCATGTCCTTATTGAACTCAGTATGTGCATGACATTCTTTATTAGCTTCTTTAATAGTAGATTGAAGAGAGCAAATCTTCTTTATCTTCTCTTTGGTAACCATTTAGTCCTTGAACAAGTTTTCTTTAACAAAAGCCCGAACCGAGTTTTAATTTCTTGGAGAGAGAAAAGAAAACTTGAAGTTTGATCATGAAGATGACATGAATTTCTTTGAAGGCAAACACAACACAAGTTTTGAAAGCTTCTCCCTTCTACCAACCGTGCCTCAACTCTCCTAAGGCTTCTTCTAGAACTTTTATTTTCCATTCCACAATGAATGTAACACCCCAAACTGTTGTTACTTTCTCCAGAGCATTCAAGTATTGATAAATGATTTCTTCTGTATAAGGACATGTTCCTTTGGTTTTGGGAAGTCATGCTTGATATGGATTGTATCCTCTTTGCTCTTGAAGATCTTCGACTGAGCCGGAATATGCTTGGACTCTTTTGTTTCTTTCATCCTTGCATTTGAGTTCTCAACCTGATTTCTAGATGAATTGGGGATTTATCCACCTTTGTGACTCAGCCTTGGATCAGTTGCATTGATCCAAGAAATGTTTTAAGTTTATTAAGGATGAACAAAATTTATTGACCTTACGAAAGTTACAAGGTCTGAATGAGTTTTGAATGATCAATCATGGGCAAGTGGTTTCCATGGCATTTTTTAGGGGGATAAGGTTGAAGGACTTGGAGTGCTGTTAGGTTTGGTGGAGGTTACAAATGGCTAATATAACCTGACATGGCAATATCACCAAGGATGGGAATGTTTGTTTGTTTTCTTGTGGCGATCACCAATTTTGGCGGTCGGTGGCAATGGAAAATAGGCAGGAGGATGGAAGTTAATGCAATTAATGAAATTTGGTTCCCGAGCGCAGATTGCTTGGGAAGGCATGCAAGAGGAATATTGTTTGGTTGTTTGGTTTTCCATGCATTCCGTTTTTCGCTCTGCTTGAGCACTGGTTCTGCAAACCAGCCGTCTACTCTGTGTTGCATGGAAACTTTGAGAGTTTCTAGCTTCCTTCTCTATCGGGGGAAGTATATAAGGCATGGAGGTAACAATTTATTGTTGTTTAATATTTCGTGGAAGAAGAAGAGAAGGTGCGAGCACATTCAGAGGTCTCCTTTGAATTTTTAAGCGACACTATCAGGCATGATAGGCCCTAACTTTTAAAAATATTTCTTTTCTTTAAATGCTTTCATTAGAACAACTCTGTTTAGATGATTTTTTTACAGTCGGCCTGGCTGATAGCAAGTGTTGGTTTTCTTCTTTTCTTGTTGAATTAGGAATCCTTGGTTATAAGTAGATCATATTGAATCTGTTTCTTTTCTTTGTGAATACTATATGTGTATCATCTTCTCAGTAGACATGTTTTATGTCTCTTTGTTCAACTGAGGTAACGAGTTTCCAAATGGTACCATGTTAGACATTGTGTTGGATGATTTCATGTTTGGAGAATGACACGGAAAGAATTGTTGGGTCTAATTTGGTTCGTTTATTGATTATTGCTTAGCCGTATGAGATCTTTTATTGCTTGATAGTTTCAGGTTAATATATAGTTGGAATGTGATGAAACTGTAGCTCCTTCTATAGACCTTGACTGATTTATTCGCATGCATAAGAAACATGTTTGAATACAAGCCTGTACCTCTATTGAAAAGGGTCTGGATGGTCATTGATTATGGGTTATGTAAGTGATGAAATAATTGGTGTAGCTACTATTTTCTTTACGATTTTTACTTGGATATTAGAAAACCAGTTGTGACCTAGTGAAAATTTACTTGATGAACCCTGTTGCCTAAACAATTTGTGGGTGATCTTAGGTTTGCACGAATGGAAATTAGTTTATATATAGAATATGAATGACTGTGTTGATGTTTCCTGTAGTGACCTTGAAATCTACTAATAGAATTCATCTATTAACACTGGAAGTGCTATTTGTTTGGTATCCTTGAACGCAATAACTTATTATCCAAAGTGTAAATAGTTAGTGTAATCTATTGGTGTGTAACGTAGCTTGATTACCCTAATTCGTAGTCTAAAATGATTCGAGTCTGGGTGAAGGGTAGATTGTTTTAATTGGATCAGGATTGTGGACTGATATTTGAACGTATATGTTTTTCATTATAACAATCTATGGCTTTTGTTAAATATGCAATTGCAAGACCCTATGAATCTAAGGGTGACCTTTTAAATAGTTCTACCAGATTGGAGCTAATGGTAAACTTGGGTGTTGATTTTCTTGCTTTCTCTTCTTCCCTAATTGAATTCAAGATTGATTGTATATGCATTACTCCTAGGAAGTTGGTACAGTCCTGAACTTGTTTGGAATGGAGATCTGAATGCCTCTGTTTCTTTCTCTTAGTTGTAAATTATATGTTGATATAGGATTTTGGGAATAAGAAAGTATTCTCTCCCTTTCTAGAAATTATGAATGCTTCCTTCTTTAGAATTTCTATGTACATCCTTCAGCATGGTCACGAGATGAATAGATTATTAAAGTTACGTGGAGAGAGTGGCAAGCATTGTATCTGGACATAAGTCTCTTTTCCTTATCTTTAGCTATATTATTACTCTGTTTGAGTAATTCAGTTATCTACTTGTATGAAAGTAGTATTGTAGTAATAGTTGGTATACTTATCAATGTTTATGAAATTATACATAAAGTATAAAGGAAAATCCATCAGTTGAACTTGCTTGAGGCTATAATCTGTCTTTGTTTGAATTGTTTAAATGCAAATCTGTTGGTTACATGCGTTGGTAAGATTTCATTTCTTTAATGAAGTAATTTTATTAGGATGGATACTGCCCTTGGTTTTCGGATGGCTAGGTATTTAAGATTCATTTTGTTTCTTCTTATTCTATTGTGTAAGATGAATCATCCGAAAGGATTTAAGTTTAAATGGCAGCTATAATATGAGTTATGTTTTAAAGTCATATTAGAATAGTAGAAAGATAAATAGCGTGCTTCATGTTAATGGATTTGATGAAATGATTTCATTTAAACAGGTTGTTTAATGGAAACAATTGGTGGAATGCAATTGTTTTAAGAATTAGTGCTTATCATGCTACCATTCGAACTTACTGTCTTAACAATTTTTGCAGATGGTCATCGTAAGTGGTAAAGGCATGCAGATCTGATATGATGCTCAGATTGTTTAATTTGGTTTTTATGATGAATTCCAACTTGATTTCTCTAATTGTACTATAGGAAGAAAGTTATTCTTTTGATGTTGATTATTGTATCAAAATATGCCAAAGTGCATAAGTTGTAATTGTAAGGCTTGGAAATAAATGAAATGGGGAAATTGTTACTTATGTGGCTGCATTTTTATTTGTTGAATTGAACTTCTTATGTCTGAATGAATGAGAGTGCATTTTTATTATTATATGCCATGGGAGCTAGTTGGATTCCCTAAGTAAGCCTTGTAAAAATTATGTGATTTGAATTCTTCATGTTGAATAGTAATTCTTATATATTATGAATAAGGCTAAATTGGAAATTAGTCCACTGCATTTTTAGGGAAGTTAAGGTTAAACTATGCCCTGATATGTAGCTATAACAGGAAGAGTATTCTATTACTCCCTAACAATGATCTAAGTCAAGGCAACGTAATTGATGGATTAAATCACCATGTCTTAATAACAATAAGTCAGATATATTTCAGTCTTCGGAGTTGATATAAACCCTTTCAGGTTTAGTTAGCTTCCTTAAGAGAGGACTTAGGGCTATTTCCTATTAAGAGGAAATAAGATTATTAGGAACCGATGGACACCTTGACAAGGTCACAAATCTTATTAAACTTCTCTCGGTGAAAATTGAACTTAATTACGTAAGGCAACTCAAGGGTGTGAAATTCTGGGTTGGGAAAGGACTATCCAGTTAGGAGGGCCTTTAATTCAAGATCAACTCAACTTAAGTAACTTCTTGAAGTTAAGTGAATCTTTCCGAGGCAGTATTGTAGGTTGTTGTCACATGACAACTGCAAGGTTGTACCTTCGAGAAGATTAGGATCTTCTCGAGGATACAACAATGCAGGTGACTTATGGCAACACCCTTTTGCATTGATCGTTAAGATTTACACCTGCAACTCGAACAAGATTTTCCTTTGGGACTGGTTAGGACCATAGACATGTTATGAGGCAGCCCTTTGAGACTCGGGGTACCTTGACACATGGGGTAATAGTGGGTGACCCAGTATGTCAGCTTACCCCTAGTCTTCAAGAGCATCCTTATAACATGAGTATGATATTAACCCGTTCCTAAGTGAAAACTTGGGACAGGGGAGACTGACAGAAGTCAGTATAAGATGTTCTATATAACATCGGAGTGGGGTGAAGGATGTATTCCAGATTGACGAGTATGCCGTCAAGGAATAAGAGACATGAACAGTATGTTTCAAATCTTTGGCCAAAGTATCGCAAGCTGCTGATTGCATTGTCCTATGTCACCTAGTCTAAGGGACATGATGCCGATGAATGATAGTAATAATTGTTTAGATAGGTTCCTTGGACAGAGCATTCTAAAATCCTGGATTAGGGAAGAGAACCACAAGAGTGAAGTGTTCTGATGAAAACGCCAACTCTATGATACACATGAATAGATCGGTAGTTCACCGAGTCATGGAATGAATAGATCGGTGGTACACCGAGTCATTACAGCTGCATATGGTTATCTATTATAAGAATTATTGTTATGATCTGTGAGTTCTAAATTATGTATTTAAAACTAGAAACACTTATAAAAAAATAAAAATTCTTGTTCTAATGTACAAAAATGAGGATGTTACATCTTGGTATCAGAGCTGAAGGTTGTAGTTCTTGGAGCTATTGTGCCCATAATCTGATAAAAACCTGAATTTTCTTGTAACAGAAAATGGTTAGAACAAGGGGGAACGTTGTGAATAATGCTCCACTAGAGGAGGGGTGAAAACAACCCAAAAGCTTTATGAGATCCTTGCTGCCCTATTGGACACAAGAGATCGTTTGGCTATACTTGAACAACAAGTAATGGGAAATGAGGAGGATGATGAAGCTGGTAACAACAATCAGCTACCTCCGAGGACACCCTTGATATGGGTGTTGGTAATAACACTAGAAATGTACATCCAACGAGAAAACAAAAAGGCGGGTTTGCAACGGAACTCACTAATGATATAAAAAGGATAAGTCCACCTAAATATGATGGCACCACATTAGGAGATGGAGTGAGAGGCGGCTCGGTGAAATGGAGAAGTACTTTGCAATAAGAAACTTCTCGGAGGAAACCAAATCTATTTGGGAGCCTATCAACTTTCCCATGAAGCATCTTCATGGTGGGATAGCCCGTAAAGCGAGGTAAATATTGATGAGACCAACATCACTAGGGATCAATTTAAAGGCTATTTTAGGCAACATTGGCTGCCACAACTTTTCTATGATCATAAATGACAGAATTCAGAACTTAGTTCAAGGAAAGCTAAGCGTAGAATCGAATACTTTGGGAGCGGTTTACGAAACTTCTCAAGTACGTACCTGCAGTATCAAATTGATGAGAAGTTTAGAATACGAAAATTCATCATGGGACTAAATCCCGTGATAGGAGGAGAGGTCGATGTTCACAGCCCAACCACTATGGAAGGGGTTGTTGAAAAAGCCATAAGGCAAGAACAGAAATTAAAGGCTATTTCTGCTCATAAAGAGGAAGTGCGGAAGAAGATTGCAAACCCTTCTTCAACTTCACTTGCACCCAAGAAGGGGCCATGGAAAAAGTTTGGAAACAGAAGTAAGTTTCAGTGGATAATAATAAGAAAACGACAGTGAATAAGCCTGCTGGAAATGTAAGGGATAGTTTTGCCAAGAATTATAACAATGGGTAGAAGCCCTATGGAGGACAACGTGATAATTTTAAGGTTGGAAGTAATTTTGAGCCTAAAAAGGGACCTGTAGGAGGCTACTATAATTGTGGCAAAGATCACTATGCAAATCAGTGCCCTTTGAAGAAGGATGATCGTTGTCAAGCAAACATAAGATACATGTTGCATGTAGAGCACAAGCAAGCTGAAAAGCAAGTGACACCTATAGAGGTTCGGGTAAGTTATTTGGCATACCTGTCACTATTCTTTTTGATACAAGAGCTACTGAATGTTTTATTTCTAGTAAACTCGCTTCTAAACTTAAAAGAAAAGCTAGAAAAATGGATAAATCTTGGACTGTACAGTATGGTAATAACTCTGTTCATACAGTGAGTATGTGTCTTTTTGGGGCAGTCCTTGACTTACCTAACTTTTCCACGAAGTTGACCTCTATGTTGCACCTTTAGGGATCCTATGACATTGTCATCAACGCCAATTGGTTAGCTGATCATAAAACAAAAGTAGACTGCTTTGAAAAGAATATAAGATGTTTAGATGATTGGATGAAAATAGCAGAAATTCAAGGTGTGAAACGGGAAATTTCAGTTAGAAAACTGTCAGCTATGCAACTTAAAAAGGCTAAAAACAAAGGATGTACCTTATATGCAGTAAAGATATCTGAATTTGTAGAAGAAGACGGTGATTCCATGAAATGATACCCACTGTTGCAAAGTTTCAAGGATGTATTTCTGGAGGAATTACCAGGTTTACCACCCAAAAGGGAATTTGAATTCACCATTGAAATCAAACCAGGGACATAACCCATTTCTAAAGCACCTTATCAGATGACTACTACAGAGTTAGTCGAGCTTAAGGCACAATTGCAAGAACTTTTGTCTAAAGGTTTGATTAGGCCAAGTGTTTCACCTTGGGGAGCACCAGTAATATTTGTGAAGAAGAAAGATGGAACACTTAGACTGTGTATTGATTATCGGATGTTAAACAAAGCAACAATCAAGAATAGATACCCACTTCCAAGAATTGATGATCTATTTGATCAGATGTGTGGAGCATCGGTTTATTCCAAGATAGATCTTCGATCTGGGTACCATCAATTAAGAATTAAGGAAGAAGATATTCATAAAACAACTTTCCGAACCAGGTACGGACATTATGAATTCACGGTTTTACCCTTTGGATTAACTAATGCACCCGCAACTTTTATGAACTTAATGAATAATATCTTTCAAGAATATTTGGACAAGTTTGTGCTTGTATTCTTAGACGATATTCTCATATATTCTAAAAGTGTTGAAGAGCACAATGAGCATTTGAAGATAGTTTTGGAAATTTTGAGAAAAATAAAGTTATACGGTAAGTTATCCAAATGTTCTTTCTTTGATACTGAAGTTCACTATTTGGGTCATGTCATTAGTAAAGAAGGAATTGCAGTAGATCCTTCAAAAATAGTGGCAATAACGAGTGGCCTGCACCAAAGAATGTACATGAAGTAAGAAGCTTCATGGGCCTTGCTGGTTATTATAGAAAATTTGTTAAGGATTTTTCTAAAGTGGCTGCACCGATAACTTCATTACAGAAGAAGGATAGGAAATTTATTTGGAATGATAAGTGTGAAACTGCTTTTAAAATTTTGAAAAGTCAGTTGACTTCAACACCTATATTAGCTGTACCAGGACCCTAATGGAGACTTTAATGTTGTAACGGATGCTTCTGGGGAAGGCCTTGGAGGTGTTTTGTTACAAAATAATCAAGTCATAGCATATGAAAGTAGAAAACTTAAGTTACATGAGCTGAATTATGCCCCTCATGATTTAGAGCTTGCTGCAATTGTTCATGCGCTTCAAGTTTGGAGACACTATTTACTTGGGAAACCTTTTGAGTTGAAAACTGATCATTTAGGGCTGAAATATATTTTCACTCAGCCTAATCTAAATGCAAGACAATGAAGGTGGTTAGATTTTTTGTCTCAATATGATTTTGATATTAGCTACATCAAAGGAAAAGAGAATAGAGTAGCAGATGCTCTAAGTCGTAGGAAGCACATTTCTGCTCTTATAACATTAAGAACTCAGTTTAAAGATGAGGTAAAAAGTGCCTCAGAATCTGATATATACTTTCAGCAAGTAAAAGTAGCACTTGCTGCAGAACCAAAAGATGAAAGGTATAAAGGTTTTCATTTTGATAATGAAGGAATCTTACGTTATGAAAATAGAGTATACGTACCTTTGCTAAATGATTTGAGAAAGAAATTGTTAGTTGAATTTCATAATTCGCCCTTTTCTGGACACCCGGGTATTACTAAAATGCTTGCTGATCTAAAACAACAATACTTCTGGAAAGGAATGAAAAAGGATGTTATTGATTTTGTGACTCATTATCTGGAATGTCAGCAAGTTAAGGCAGAACACATGCACCCTGCTGGTCTATTATATCCCCATAGCATACCGCAAAGTATAAATGGCAAGTAATAAGCATGGACTTTGTACAAGGGCTACCTATGTCGAGAAATAAACATGATGTTATCTTGGTAGTTGTAGACAAACTAACAAAGGTAGCTCATTTCATCGCTGGAAATCTAAAGGATGATTCTCCAGTGTTAGCCAAAAGATTTGTGCATGAAATTTTAGGTTACATGGAGTACCAAAATTGATTATATCTGACAGGGATCCTAGAATGACATCAAGATTTTGGCAAACGCTTAATACAACTCTTGGAACTAAACTAAACTTCAGTTCTGCATATCATCCAGAAACGGATGGACAAACTGAGAGAGTAAATCAGGTGTTGGAAGATATGTTACGAATGTATTGCATGGATCAATAGTATAAATGGGAAGAATATCTCCCATTAGTTGAGTTTGCATACAACAACACATATCACTCTTCTCTTAAAATGGCACCTTTTGAGGCACTTTATGGAAGAAAGTGCAGAACCCCTGTTAGTTGGGATAGTATTGAGGATAGAGTGGTAATTGGACCAGAAATCCTCACTGAAATGGAACAACAAGTTAAAATGATTCGTGAATGATTGAAAGAAGCAGCAGATAGGTAGAAGAGCTATGCTGACCTAAAGCGGGTTGATCGAAAGTTTGAACTTGGTGAAAAGGTTTTTCTTCGTGTTAAACCAGAAAGAGTTCTATAACTTTTGGCAAGGCTGCCAAGTTGTCACCTCATTATGTGGGACCTTTCAAAATTATCGAAGTAATCAATCCTGTAGCTTACCGATTAGCATTACCACCTGCTTTGTCTCGCATGCATGATGTTTTCCATATTTCTTTGCTTAAGAAATACGTTTTAGACTTGTCACATGTTTTAAATTGGAATTCCTTGTAGGTCCAAGACCCAGGAATAATCGTGGTTAAACCCACATGAGTGCTGGAAACTCGCCAATTGCATTTGAGAAATCATGAAATATGGCAATGTAAGGTCTAGTGGGACCAGTTTAACGAAGAAAGTGCAACTTGGGAAAATCTGGAAGAGATGAGAATTACTTTTCCCTTTCTTTTTGAACAGAATGGAATCTGTTGACTGATAAAAAAATTTTTTTATTATGAATTTATCTATTTCATGTCTTTATGTAAGCCAGCTTTGGGGCAAACATTATCAGGTTGAATAAATTGTACCATGTTATTGATTTCTGGAATTATTCGAGTTGAAAATAGTAATTTGTTTTGTGAACCAATGAATTGATTGACCTGAAGGTAAATCAAAGGATGTAATCATCGGGACGATGAATCTTTTAGGAGGGAAGCATGTAACACCCCAAACTGTTGTTACTTTCTCCAGAGCATTCAAGTATTGATAAATGATTTCTTCTATATAAGGACATGTTCCTTTGGTTTTGGGAAGTCATGCTTGATATGGATTGTATCCTTTTTTCTCTTGAAGATCTTTGACTGAGCCGGAATATGCTTGGACTCTTTTGTTTCTTTCATTCTTGCATTTGAGTTCTCAACCTGATTTCTAGATGAATTGGGGATTTATCCACCTTTGTGACTCAGCCTTGGATCAGTTGCATTGATCCAAGGAATGTTTTAAGTTTATTAAGGATGAACAAAATTTATTGACCTTACGAAAGTTACAAGGTCTGAATGAGTTTTGAATGATCAATCCCGGAGTTTAACTCAGGCTGATCATGATAAATGGAATTTGGTTCCAGATATCGTAACATCAGGAAGGCTGGACCTTAAGCCAGGTAAGATGTTTATGTTTATACCGAAAGCTTAATTTATTGTTGCCAAATAGACTCCTTACAGGAATGTTTATCCGGTATGGACTCTAACACTGATTGGTCCTATTTTGGGGACCTAGACTAGATTCGTTAAGGTTAATAGTCTTAACCTAAACTATAACCTATTGGTTAAAATAATTTCTAATCTAACCTAACCCTAAACTATGAGCTTAAGGCTCCTAAGGGTTAACTACACCTAGCGCTATGGAAGTGAGACTAATGTCATACCCTATGAGCTAGCCTAAGTTTCTAACCTATCTTAACTAATGATAAGAAGGGAGGGGGAACTAAGAAGGGTCGCGAGTCATGGGCGGTGGTTTCCATGGCATTTAAGAGGGGGATAAGGTTGAAGGACTTGGAGTGCTGTCAGGTTTGGTGGAGGTTACAAATGGCTAATATAACCTGACGTGGCAGTATCACCAAGGATGGGAATGTTTGTTTGTTTTCTTGTGGTGATCACCAATTTTGGCGGTTGGTGGCAATGGAAAATAGGTGGGAGGATGGAAGTTAATGCAATTAATGAACTTTGGTTCCCGAGCGCGGATTGCTTGGGAAGGCATGCAAGAGGAATATTGTTTGGTTGTTTGGTTTTCCATGCATTCCATTTTTCACTCTGCTTGAGCACTGGTTCTGCGAACCAGCCATCTACTCTGTGTTGCATGGAAACTTTGAGAGTTTCTAGCTTCCTTCTCTGTCGGGGAAGTATATAAGGCATGGAGGTAACAATTTATTGTTGTTTAATCTTTCGTGGAAGAAGAAGAGAAGGTGCGAGCACATTCAGAGGTCTCCTTCGAATTTTTAAGCGACACTATCAGGCATGATAGGCCCTAACTTTTAAAAATATTTCTTTCCTTTAAATGCTTTCATTAGAACAACTCTGTTCAGATGATTTTTGTACAGTCGGCTGGCTGATAGCAAGTATTGGTTTTCTTCTTTTCTTGTTGAATTGGGAATCCTTGGTTATACGTAGATCATGTTGAATCTATTTCTTTTGTTTTTCTCACCTTGTTGTGAATACTATATGTGTATCGTCTTTTGTAGATGTGTTTTATGTCTCTTTGTTCGACTGAGGTAATGAGTTTCCAAACTGTACCATGTTAGACATTGTGTTGGATGATTTCGTGTTTGGAGAATGACATGGAAAGAATTGTTGGGTCTAATTTGGTTGGTTTATTGATTATTGCTTAGCCGTATGAGCTCTTTTATTGCTTGACAGTTTCAAGTTAATATATAGTTGGATTGTGATGAAACTGTAGTTCCTTCTATAGAGCTTGACTGGTTTAGTCGCATGCGTAAGAAATATGTTTGAATACAAGCCTATATCTCTGTTGAAAAGGGTCTGGATGGTCATTGATTATGGGTTCTGTAAGTGATGAAATATTTGGTGTAGCTGTTGTTTTCTTTATGATTTTTACTTGGATATTAGAACACAGTTGTGACCCAGTGAAAATTTACTTGATGAACCCTATTCCCTAACAATTTGTGGGTGATCTTAGGTCTGCATGAATGGAAATTAGTTTTTATATTAGAATATGAATGACTGTGTTGATGTTGCCTATAGTGACCTTGAAATCTGTCAATAGAATTCATCTATTAACACTGGAAGTGCTATTTGTTTGGTATCCTTGAACGCAATAACATATTATCCAATGTAAATAGTTAGTGTAATCTATTGGTGAGTAACGATAGTAATTACCCTAACTCGTAGTCTAAAATGATTCGAGTCCTGGGTGAAGGGTAGACTGTTTTAATTGGATCAGGATTGTGGACTGATATTTGAACGTATATGTATTTTGTTATAACAATCTGTGGCTTTTGTTTAATATGCAATTGCAAGACCCTAGGGATCTAAGGGAGACCTTTTAAATAGTTCTACCAGATTGGAGCTAATGGTAAACTTGGGTGTTGATTTTCTTGCTTTCTCTTCTTCCCTAATTGAATTCAAGATTGATTGTATATGCATTACTCCTGGAAAGTTGGTACAGTCCTGAACTTGTTTGGAATGGAGATCTGAATGCCTCTGTTTCTTTCTCTTAGTTGTAAAGTATATGTTGATATAGGATTTTGGGAATACGAAAGTATTCTCTCCCTTTCTGGAAATTATGAATGCTTCCTTCTTTAGAATTTCTATATGAATCCTTCAGCATGGTCACGAGATGAATAGATTATTAAAGTTACGTGGAGAGAGTGGTAAGCGTTGTATCTGGACAGAAGTCTCTTTTCCTTATCTTTAGCTATATTATTACTCTGTTTGAATAATTCAGTTATCTACTTGTATGAAAGTAGTATTGTAGTAATAGTTGGTATACTTATCAATGTCTTTGAAATTATACATAAAGTATAAAGGAAAATCCATCAGTTGAACTTGCTTGAGGCTATAATCTGTCTTTGTTTGAATTGTTTAAATGTAAATCTATTGGTTACATGTGTTGGTAAGATTTCATTTCTTTAATGAAGTAATTTTATTAGGATGGATACTGCCCTTGGTTTTTGGATGGCTAGGTATTTTAGATTCATTTTGTTTCTTCTTATTCTATTGTGTAAGATGAATCATCCGAAAGGATTTAAGTTTAAATGGCAGCTATAATATGAGTTATGTTTTAAAGTCATATTAGAATAGTAGAAAGATAAATAGCGTGCTTCATGTTAATGGATTTGATGAAATGATTTCATTTAAATAGATTGTTTAATGGAAACAATTGGTGGAATGCAATTGTTTTAAGAATTAGTGCTTATCATGCTCAGTTCACTGAACTGACCTGTGCTAGCAATTTTTGCAGATGGTCATCGTAAGTGGTAAAGGCACGCAGATCTGATATGATGCTCAGATTGTTTAATCTAGTTTTTATGATGAATTCCAACTTGATTTCTCTAATTGTACTATAGGAAGAAAGTTATTCTTTTGATGTTGATTATTGTATCAAAATATGCCGAAGTGCATAAGTTGTAATTGTATGGCTTGGAAATAAATGAAATGGGGAAATTGTTACTTATGTGGCTGCATTTTTATTTGTTGAATTGAACTTCTTATGTCTGAATGAATGAGAGTGCATTTTTATTATTATATGCCATGGGAGCTAGTTGGATTCCCTAAGTAAGCCTTGTAAAAATTATGTGACTGAATACTTCATGTTTGAATAGTAATTCTTATATATTATGAATAAGGCTAAATTGGAAATTAGTCCACTACATTTTTAGGGAAGTTAAGGTTAAACTATGCCCTGATATGTAGCTATAACAGGAGGAGTATTCTATTACTCCCTAACAATGATCTAAGTCAAGGCAACGTAATTGATGGATTAAATCACCATGTCTTAATAACAATAAGTCAGATATATTTCAGTCTTCGGAGTTGATATAAACCCTTTCAGGTTTAGTTAGCTTCCTTAAGAGAGGACTTAGGGCTATTGCCCTATTATGAGGAAATAAGATTATTAGGAACCGATGGACACCTTGACAAGGTCACAAATCTTATTAAACTTCTCTTGGTAAAAATTGAACTTAATTACGTAAGGTAACTCAAGGGTTTGAAATTCTGGGTTGGGAAAGGACTATCCAGTTAGGAGGGCCTTTAATTCAAGATCAACTCAACTTAAGTAACTTCTTGAAGTTATGTGAATCTTTCCGAGCGCAAGTAGATTGTAAGTTATTGTCACATGACAACTGCAAGGTTGTACCTTCGAGAAGATTAGGATCTTCTCGAGGATACAAAAATGCAGGTGACTTATGGCAACACCCTTTGCATTGATCATTAAGATTTACACTTGAAACTCGAACAAGATTTTCCTTTGGGACCGGTTAGGACCATAGACATGCTATGAGGTAGCCCTTTGAGACTCGGGGTACCTTGACACATGGGGTAACAGTGGGTGACCCAGTATGTCAGCTTACCCCTAGTCTTCAAGAGCATCCTTATAACATGAGTATGATATTAACCCATTCCTAAGTGAAAACTTGGGACAGGGGAGACTGACAGAAGTCAGTATAAGACATTCTATATAACATCGGAGTGGGGTGAAGGATGTATTCTAGATTGATGAGTATGTCGTCAAGGAATAAGAGACATGAACAGTATGTTTCAAATCTTTGGCCAAAGTATCACAAGCTGCTGATTGCGTTGTCCTATGTCACCTAGTCTAAGGGACGTGATGCCGATGAATGATGGTAACAATTATTCAGATAGGTTCCTTGGACAGAGCATTCTAAAATCCCAGATTAGGGAAGAGAACCGCAAGAGTGAAGTGTTCAGATGAAAACGCCAACTCTATGATACACATGAATAGATCGGTAGTTCACCGAGTCATGGAATGAATAGATCGGTGGTACACCGAGTCATTACAGCTGCATATGGTTATCTATTATAAGAATGATTGTTATGATCTGTGAGTTCTAAATTATGTATTTAGAACTAGAAAGCACTTATAAAAAAATAAAAAAATTCTTGTTCTAATGTACAAAAATGAGGATGTTACATCTGAAAACCCATGACCTTGACAAGTTGTCTTTGGCATCATCAAAAACCTTATTGGCCATCAATATATTTTCATCAGCCTATCCCATCAGGCGAAGATCCACGATGCAACTACTCCAAAGCTTCAGCTCTTTGTCCATAGTTGTAATTGAGGAGGAGAGTTTTTGTTGTAGGTTGGCCACCTTCTCATTGAGTTTGAAGGCCTCTACAATGAAATTCAAGCTTGCAATGATCATTTCATCAACCATGGCTTCCATAGCCCTCCCATAAGTGGAATACCTATGTATATCCTTGATGCTTTGAACTTCATCTTGACTAAGAATCATAGGGGCGGAAGGGTAGTCAGTGGAGTAGGATCCAAAACCTTGTCCTTAGCTAATAACGACTTGATGAAGCTAGAAATAACTTGATTTTCTTCTTCCAGTTGTTCTATAGTTTTTTACCCCTTTCTTCTCTCTCAATAACCTTGGTTACCGTCTCCTGGAGGTTATGCACCTCACTCTCAGGGGCATATTCTCCTGTTGGAATCCTGAAAGCTCTAGATTAGAGGCTAATAGATCTTTCTCTACCTTATCAACCTTAGGTTTCATAACCTCTAGAAATTGTTGGCCCCGAGCATCCTGTAACTATCCTTGAAGTTGTTTTAGCTCTCTTTTCTAGAGTAGGAGGAGTAGTGCCCAACAAGGCTGCCACAACATAAAAATTTGGCCCTATCAATCGAGAAGAAGGTTTTCTCTTCCTGTTGTTAACCAAGGGTTGCACCCATGCAAAAGTGGAGGAAGAAGAAGGAGGAGCAAGAGATCCAAGAGCAAGTGAACTCATGGCACTCAAAGTATTTACTACTATTGCTTCCAGTAGAGATGTGAGTGAGGTATTGGGAGCTTCTTGAGTAGAGGAACCAGTGGCACTTGGAGGTTCAATGTTAGGCACTTCCTTCTCTTTATCTATTGCAGCCTCGAAGTTCCGGAATGGTCCGGGGCTTCACTATCATCACTTTCAATGAGAATAATAACGTTCTCGGCCTTGAAGGTAGTTTTGAATGCCTTAAAGGGGATATTCCTCAATTGTCTCTTGTTTAACCTCTTTTTCCTTCTTTTTGGGAAACTTGAGTAGAAGAAGAGGGAGTAGATGATTCAGTTATTTATTTGAGGAAGGAGGAGGGGTTTGTGCAGTACCTATATGCTAGGTGTATGTCACTCCTTCCTAGGTGTTAAATTATCCTTGGAGGAAGATCCACTTGGATTACTCTTAAGCTCTCGAACCTTTCTATTAAACCAAACCTTGGTTCTTACAAGGATAGGGGCCAAAATTTCAAGAAATTCATCCTTCTCCTTCTTGTACCAGTCCAGATCTTCCAAGGAGTATGCTTGATCAATGTCTCATATTAATAAGACAACAAGTCTTCATTATCATCTTGGAACCCTTCAAGAATTTGGTAAAGATTGAGCTCCTTTATCAGCTACAGAGAGAATTTGCCATAGTGCCTCCACCTTGCTTCAAAGTCATCTGCACAATCGGCCTAGTAGTCCTTAGTATCTGACCTATGATGATAATTAATTTTGAGATTCATCTCAATGAACTTCTTCAAATCAAAATAGGTCCTAGGCCTGAAAAAGTGAATAGTGATGGGACCAAGAGCCCTTTCTATATTTTGAGCATCCAAGGTTGTTTTGCATGTATATTTACCCAAGGAAATAGGGAAATGCGGACGAGAGAGATCTTCTTGTCTGCCGGCAGTTCTATGCAATTTGTCCAATTGCCTCGCACACTTCAATCAAAGCCATCTTTTCATTACAAAACATGGGGAGCTTGAGAGGTGTGTTCTCATAACCAGCCAACTTGATATATGAAAACCTCTTAAACTAAATGAATAAGGCTCCATTCTTTTCTATCAGGTTCATGGCTTCATTAGAAAATCTCCTGCCAGTATCACTTTCTAAAAGCCTCACAATATACATGGTAAAGGCATTATTCACCCTCCTGAAATTATGGTTACTAGTTTCAAGGGTGAATTGAGGACAATATGCATAAATGGGTTCATCCTTCTGAACCTCTATGTAAGTGAATCCAAACCATTTCCGAGATGCTGCTATGGTATACATGAGATAGGAAGTCATATAGAACTTCTTAATCTGTTACACATTGGACAATTGCTCTGTCAAATTCATGCAAATGATTTCCACCAAATTTATACTCTGACTACCTTCATAGAAAATGTTGATGAGCGGACACATCCAAAAGTGAAATTCATTGGTAGAGGGCCGTCCCATGACAGGAGCTAGTAGGATAATGAAATAAAACAACTCTTCATTGAAATCAGCTCTAAATAATGCCTTGGAAAGTCAGGATGCTCACTTCTTAAGGTTCTTCAACCATGATTTCACTATCCTCACCTTATATTTATCATTGTCCTGCTCGAATAGAGTCTGAGCTTGAGCCTGAGTGATAAAAATTGAGTCCTAAACTTCTAGAATCTATAGCATATCAGCAATGGCAGTAGCATCTATTTTAGCAATCAGCTCCCCGTGCACATTAGAAAATTCCTTGGTGTCAGGGTTAAAGTTAGCTCCACAGCAAGCACGGTGTTGGCACATTCAGATCGAGATTAGGAAACCCGCAGCGTACGTAAGGCCATTGTCATTAATCATTTGTGCAATGGGGGAAGGATTAGGGCTAGTCAATTTGTTCCAGAAATTTCCAAAATCCAAGTGTCAAAGCTCACTATCCCCAATATCGGGAACAAAGGACTCAAGCGGTGAAACGTGTTCTTGACCTTGGAATTTAATCTTCATATTTGCAATGTTCAGGGAAACAACCTTCACAGATCAAATTCACAATGAAAAATACAAAGGGAATGGGAGCATGAGCAGACGGTCTTAATTACAGGGATTTGAGTGAATGATAACAAGTGAGCAGTGTGCTAAATGTGTAGAGGGTAGTCCCATTAAATAGTTGTTTAGAAGAGAGAAGGTCATAAATGCACATTAAATTCATATGCATCGACTCAAAAAAGTAAAGAATCGGGAAGAGCATAAAAAACTAGCTCAAATAGTCTTTGGTGCATTTGGGACATGGGGATGTGAAGACCCGACGCGGGCGATGCGGGAAAAGCGGGCCAAATGAGCACAAATTTCAGAAACTTGGAAAGGCGAGGACACAAAGATGTGATTCAGCCAATGCATGCAATGTGGGACAAGTAGGGACAAAGAGTACGAGATGATTTTGGGATAGATGGGACATAAGTATGTGATATACCCGAAGCGAGTGATGCGTGTGATCGGAATGTAAAGCCCAAGTGAACTTGGAACAAATGGACCAAAAAGTTCCGGCGTAACTGAAAATTAAAATATTTTCAGGAAAGTGGCTGATCAAGGAACAGGTCTAGTAGAACTTGGGACATATGGGACAAAAATGTCCAAAGACCCACAAATCACCAAAATAACTCCAAAAAAATGTGAATTTTCACTAACTCCTCAACTTTTCACTTCACTAGAACATCATAAAAGGGTGTTAACTCAAAATTTTCAATTTTTTTCTTTCAAAAGAGGGGAAATTTTGAGAGGACAACAACAAGTATAAAAATTTAATAATATTTAAGGGATATAAGAAAAAAATAGTTGAATGAAGGATTCCCTCGAGTGTCAATGGGGTGATGAAAGAAGTCGATCAACAATCGAAAAAATACGTATAGAAAGGTAAAAGTGGGGGAAAATCCCATTGTAATTGGATACTGAGATGACGGTGTATTGAGTATTGATCCCCACATAATACAATTACAAATTTTGTGTAAAAATGTATGGGAGTATCATTGTGAATTGCAAGATATGTTTTTCTTAACAAATTTGTAGGAATGATTTGTAGAGAGTGATCCCTATTACCCCAAGTGAGTTGTAAGAATAAGTTTGGTAGAAGAGGATGATAGGGTAGGAAAATGAAGATGAAGATAATGGAAATATCTTACATCCAACTAATGTAAACAACTTTATTGCAACATATTGTTAATGATCTACATCATCAATCTTTATTAAAAATGTAAGCATGCAACAAAAGTGTATGATGACATGACAAGCTATAATACAAATAATTGTTCATTGATAAAACACCAACTCCATGCAACATACATAATGCAATTAAATAGGAGAAATTAAAAAATCTAACCTAATAGGGAAACAAGTACTAACAAACATACTTAAACCAACAATGTTTTAAGAGAGTTACACAAATGTTTTGTTATCAAGAGACAATTCGCAAATGTTTATGTGTAACGACAAGGGTTAAAGGTGGGGAAATAATTTATGTAAGGGGAAATATGATAGACACACAGTCCAATGAAAAAACATTCTTGCACCATGAAATAGTTCTAGATAACTCATTGTGCCAAGATAGCACAGAGGAAGCAAACATGCCATCTTTGTGAATGGGGTAGATATAAATGATCTACAAGTTATTGTAATAGAAACAAGTGAAAACATAAGAAAGATATAATTTGTCTAAAATGAATTTGACAAAGGGTTAAACTACATACTAGGGTTTTACCAAGTTTTGAAATTTTGATTTTTACAAATGTTTTGATTTTTGGAAAATTATCAAATTTTAGAATTTTTGGAAATTTTTATAATTTTTTTGGAAATGTTGATGTTTGTAATTGTTTGGTGATTTTAAATTTTTAGAAGAAATTAGAGGTAGGAAGATCACCTAAAAGAAATAAAAATTATCTAGGAAGAGGAAATGTTTACCAGGTAGGGAAACTATGCCCTGACAGGTGAAAATGGGGAAAAATGACAATTTATTAAAAATAAATATCGTGGAAGGTGATAGAATAAGTTAGAATGATCACGGAGGCCATATCACACCTCTTGACCATCGTGGTGGGTGAAAACACATCGCGGAGGGGTCAAAATGACCATATATACCCCTCCTAAGGGGGTAAATGATCATGACTAAATCATTTTTTTCTAAGCCCTTACCGATTTTACCTTGATATTTGCACTAACCGAGAGAGAGATATGGCATGAGTTCAGAGGCATACGAGGTGAGAAGATACAATTTGGGATTACGTGTGGGTACATGATGATGGTTCTTACATTAGTACCTGATCCATTCTTTAATTTTCTAGTAATTAATTTCATTTATTAAGATTTAAAAGCACCACGATTGTGTATGCACGCACCTTGGGGTGTCCTGTTGACACTAAAATTTTCCTCCGTAATTTCTATTTCATTAATGTATGTATTAGGAATAGGATGTTGTTAAGTATAATTAGTAGTAGCGTCTGATAGAAGATAACGACACCGTCAGTACGGTGCCGCCAATAATGTGGAGTACGGTAACAGTCAAAGTACAATAGGAATGTTGTAAAGGGTAAATATTTGTCGTAAGGGGTCCGATAATATTAAAATGTCAAAGTTTGGGTAATTAGAGAAGTAGGGTCTACATGATTAGGAATTAGAAATATTATATTGGTAATAAAGACAAGGAGTGAGGTCATAAATATTTTGTGTATTTTATTTGTAAAAAGTCTAAAAATGTGGAACCCATGTAAAATGATAAGGTTTATCTTATCTTAACAGATAAGCTTACATGTACAGATAAGAGTTAATGTATGGAATATGATTCGTCGATTGGATTTCTTAACCTATCTTAGAGATAAGATGGATAAGCCTGGAAGTTCTATAAATAGAGAGGCCACCCCCCTCATTTAGCATAGAAGGAAGTAGTGAGAAATATTGTAGGAAGTGTGCAAAGGAAGCCATCAGTTTAAAGGTGTGTTGAAGAAGCCATTAAGAGGTGTAATTGTAAAGTTTCTCCCATAGTCTTGGTGAAAGGCAAGTGAAGTCAATAACACTTGAAGTACCTCATGGGTGAGATTGTAGTGATTTCATGTTAATATTATAATTTATTTTGATATTTCAGATTTGTCATCATTCTATCTTATCATAGTCGATGGTATTCTTGTGTTATGTTGTTGTTTTGTTTCAGATTACATCCACCAAACTAAAGGTGTGCATTAGTAAATAATCATAGCACGAGGAGTTCCCGGTGAAGAATTATCATAGTGCGGATTGGTGATGACAGTTTGGTTCCGTTCTTTAAGGACCATTCCTCGTTGGTGGATTTTCGGAGAGACATTCCCACTTAGTCAAAAATCAATTAGAGGGTAACCTTGTTTTTTTTTACTCGCATGCATAGTAGTTACCATGGTAAAGTCATTTTTGCTGGAATAGTATTTACCACAGTAAAGTCACTTTTTACCGTGAATAGTATTTACCACAGTAACTTCACTTTTTACCGTGAATAGTATTTACCACAGTAACTTCACTTTTTACCATGAATAGTGTTTACCACAGTAAGTCAAGTTTTACCATAGTTTACCGTGGTCATTTCTATTTTACTGTAGAAAGGTGTAAAGTCACTTTCTAGTATAGTGATTCCAATTATTTGTACACATAAGTCTTGTTGATTGTACTTGTGAGTTGGTATTTCACGGTGGTTACTTTTGAAAATGGGAAAGATTCCTATTTTTTCAGCTCAATCTAATGAAGATGCTTCTTCTTTCATTCAAGAGTTTAAGAGATCTTGTATTTGTAATGGCCTTATAAGAAGGGAACAATGGACTGAATTTTTTCCTACCTTTTTGGATGGTTCAGCACTTAGGTGGTTTGAAACACTAGGTGATAATGTGAAAAATTCATGGGATTTATTAACTGAAAGTTTTCTTGAAGAATTTGGTGAACAACAAAAATATACAGATCTCATGATCGAGATCACAAAGCTATCCCAAGGAGAGAAGGAGAAGATAAGGGATTATCATGCTCGTGTTCTAGAGCTAAGGAGGAAGCTCGATGCCCAGATCCGGAAGGAAGGACTAGTGGATGGGTTGATGAATGGCGTGGATAATATCCTCTGTAAGCACTTCATTCTTGGGATGAAGCCAGAGATCAGACAACGAGTGAAGTATGACCACCCAGCTACCATTGAACAAGCAAAGGAGATTGCAAGAAGGCAAGAAGAAAGCATGGAAGAGGAGCCCAAAGAAATTGTTGCTAAAGTAGAGCCTACACCAGCACCTTTGGTCCAGAATCCACAACCACTCCGGTGAGCACAAATATTTCTCCTAGTACATCTACTGAGTATGAAGATCTGCTCAAAAATATGGGTTAGTTAACTATTAATCTTCTTCAAGGAAAGGAATTTAGTTCTCAGGGAGGAGATAGAGGTCCAAAAAGAAATATTTCTGAAGTTGTTTGTTATGGTTGTTATAAAAAGGGTCATTATAAGTATAATTGTCCAGATAGAGCTTCTACATCTAGTAAAGGAGATAATGATAAAGGAAAAGCACCTGTGAATTCTTTTGATGTAGTAGATAAGAGCAAAAATAATGAAGTAGATTTGTTTGTAACAAAATAAAGAAAGAAAAAGATAATCAAGATGGAAATGATCCTAAGAAGATGAAAGAAGAAACTAGTAAGAAACATAGGGAGAAGCAAGGACCATACTCTATCTTGGAAGATCTGTCCAAAAGGCCTACAAATATTACATATGGTCAACTCTTGGCTATGTCTTCGAGAAGAGGCGGGAGTTGCGAGGTGGACTCAATGCTCGAAGAAGGAAGGAGGTTGAGGTCCTTGTTTTGGGAGGCGAGGCAGATCCCTATGCTCCACTGGTGAGGTATTATGTAATGGTATTTCAATTCATGATGTCTTAGTTGATGGAGGTGCTATAGTTAATGTAATGACCGAGTCCGTAATGAATATGTTGGGTTTAAAAATTGATCGCCCTTCAACACTTATGTTAAGGTTGTTAAATAAAGGAAAAACTAAACCAGAAAGTGTAGTTTCAAATGTGGCAATATCTCTGTTATGGGTGTGGTATGTGTGGTAGACTTTCGGGTGATGAAAAATGGTCTTTGTGCATACCCAATCTGCTGGAAGACCATGGCTAAGGAGAGTTCATGCAAGAAACTACTGGAATGAAGGTTTCATGACACTTGGACGTGGTAGAGAGAGGGTGAAGATAAATGTGATCCTCGACATCATAAGGCGAGAACACTGTGGATTCAAGTGATGAAACTAATGATTGGACATCCTCGATTACTCTAGTACCGGTGAAGTGGAAGCGAAGATGAAGAAAGTGAGGTGGATGTTTCGATCATGGATATCCTTCCATCACACCAACTCATGACCCCATAAAATTATCGAAGAAGAAGTTGATGATCCTCTCCAACAAATAAAGATTGGTGATCTTTGTGATGGAGAGTGAGAAGGAATCCTACCTCCGGCTCTTTCAAAGGTACATACACCTATTCACTTTTGATTACAAGGAACTCCGTCAAGTAAGTTGGGTAGAACATTGTATTGAGCTGGTAGATGGTGCTAAGCCCATAAAGCAAATGCCATATAGAATGAACCCTAATTTTTCCAAGATTGTAAAAGAAGAAATAGATAAGTTGCGTAATGCAGGATTCATATTTGCTATGGAGAATTCAGAATGGGTTTCTCCCATTGTGATCTCAATAAAAAAGAATGGGAAGCTACACATTTGTGTTGATTACAGGAAGATCAATAAGGCAACAAAGAAGGATCATTACCCTCTTCCATTTTCAGATCAGATCTTGGATGAAGTAGCTGGCCAGGAGTGCTATAGTTTTGCTGATGGATATAGCAGCTAAAACCAAGTTCGTAAAGCAGAGAAAGATCAGCTGAAGACCACGTTCACCACTCCTTGGGGAACGTTTGCTTATAGAGTTATGCCTTTCGGGTTGTGTAATGCTCCAGTAACATTCCAGCGTTTGATGAATAGGGTGTTTGAACCCGACATTGGGACCTTCATCACAGTATTTCTGGATGATTTTTGCATCTATGGGAGTAAGTTGGACCACCTGCACCAAATGGATATAGCATTTCAAAGGTTAGATGAAGCACAAGCCTCACTAAACCCTACAAAGTGTGTCTTTGGATGTTCTAAAGGCGTTTTGTTAGGGCATGTTGTATCCAGAGATGGTATTAGTGCGATCGATAAAGTTTCAAAAATCAAAGATTTACCATTTCCTCTTAATAGAAGTAAGTAGAGATCATTTTTAGGCCATGTGGGTTACTATAGAAGGTTCATCAAGAATTTCTCAAAGATTGCACACCACTAACCCAGATTCTTGAAGAAGGATGTTACTTATGAACCAGAAATAAGGCGCATGAAGCTTTTAAAAATTGAAGGAAGCCCTGGTGTCTTCACCTGTTTTGAAGAATCTAGAT
Organism: Taxus wallichiana var. yunnanensis; assembly: GCA_018340775.1. Taxonomy (NCBI): domain Eukaryota; kingdom Viridiplantae; phylum Streptophyta; class Pinopsida; order Cupressales; family Taxaceae; genus Taxus; species Taxus wallichiana. Next base: position 222,961,470 of record CM031235.1, read on the forward strand.
TGGAGCAAGCCATTCATTGTGCACATTGATGCCTCAGATGCAGCACTAGGAAGTACTTTGAGCCAAAAGGATGAAAATGGGAATGAACATCCAATTTACTTTGGGAGAGAGACAAATGAGCAAAAGATCTTGACATAAATTATACTTTTAAAGCTGAAAAAGAGGCTCTGGCTATCATTTTTGCTGTAAAGAAGTTTAGAAATTACTTGCTAGGGTAAAAATTTCTAGTTGTAACAAATCATCAGGCTCTAAAATATATTGTAAATAAGCCTAACCCATCAGGGAGGATAGCAAGATGGATAATTTTGCTACAAGAGTTTGAATTTGATATTATAGATAGGCCAGGAAAGAAGCATGTCAATGCAGATGCACTCTCTCGAGCCTATGATGGTTTAGGATCATCTTGTGATGATGATGATTTCCCCAATGCAGCATTGTTATCCCTTGACACAATCCCTAGTGAATACATAGATATTTGGAATTATTTGAATGAATTCAAGTTTCCTGATGGTGCCAATGCAAAGACTAAGAGAAAGATTACTCAAGCCAGTCGTCCATATTCTATTCTGCATGGAGTATTATTTTGAATAGGACCTGATGGACAGTACAAGAGGGTAGTTGGACATGATCAAGGGAAGGAACTGCTAGAAGAATTCCACAATGGTACATGTGGAGGGCACTTCTCTGGACAACTTACAGCAAGAAGGATCTTGGATGCAGGTTATCACTGGCCCACTCTTTTTAAAGATTGTTATAATTATTGTAAGACATGTGATATTTGTCAAACACATGGTAACCGTAAGACTTCATCAGCTCCATTATGTCCTATTATTCCCCTTGGTCCCTTTGAAAAGTGGGGAATAGATAATGTAGGTCCACTTCCAACTACATCATGCCAAAATAAGTATATTGTAGTTGCCACAGATTATTTAACCAAGTGGGTTGAAGCTAGGCCATTGAAAACAACTTCCATGGATGAAGTGGCAAGGTTCATGTATGAACGCATTGTCACTAGATTTGGTTGCCCATTAGAAATTGTAACAGATCAAGGAAGCCACTTCATTAATGAGGTGGTAGAAGCCCTAGTCAATAAATTTTCTATTAAGCACAGGAAGGCAACAACATACAAGCCAAGCACAAATGGACAGGTGGAACGAACAAATTTTGTGTTGTGTCAAATTCTAGCAAAAGATGCAGCCTTGCAGGTACATAAATGGGATAAAAGGATTCATGCAGCATTGTGGGCATATAGGGCAACATCAAAGTCAAGCAAGGATACTCCCCATTTCAGTTGGCCTATGGCATTGATCTAGTTCTTCCTATTGAGTTTGATATTCCCACTGTGAGAGTTATGAAAAATGAAAGGATGGATGAAAGTGATTCAGTAAAAGAAAGGTTGGTACATCTTCATTTGCTGGAGGAAATGAGAGAAATAGCAAAGGATACAAGCCATAAGAAGAAAATGAAGTAGAAGGAATACTTTGATCAAAAGATCCGGTGGTCTCCATTTCATGTGAATGACTTGGTTCTAGTATATGATTCGAGATACAAAAAAAGAAGACAGAGAAAATTTCTTCCAAAATGGATGGGGCCCTACAAAATAGTAGCTGTGCATGAAAATGGTACATACCGACTAGAGGAATTGGATGGCACTCCTATTACGAAATGGGTCAACCACGACAAGTTGAAGATTTTCCAAGCACCAGAATAGTCTACTCTCGAGGACGGAGTAGAAGCTAGGAAGGGGGAAGATGTCGACACTAAATTTTCCTCCGTAATTTCTATTTCATTAATGTATGTATTAGGAATAGGATGTTGTTAAGTATAATTAGTAGTAGCATCGATAGAAGATAACGACACCGTCAGTACGGTGCCGCCAATAATGTGGAGTACGGTAATAGTCAAAGTACAATAGGAATGTTGTAAAAAGTAAATATTTGTCGTAAGAGGTCCGATAATGTTAAAATGTCAAAGTTTGGGTAATTAGAGAAGTAGGGTCTACATGATTAGGAATTAGAAATATTATATTGGTAATAAAGACAAGGAGTGAGGTCATAAATATTTTGTGTATTTTATTTGTAAAAAGTCTAAAAATGTGGAACCCATGTAAAATGATAAGGTTTATCTTATCTTAATAGATAAGCTTACATGTACAGATAAGAGTTAAGGTATGGAATATGATTCGTCGGAGTGGATTTCTTATCCTATCTTAGAGATAAGATGGATAAGCCTGGAATTTCTATAAATAGAGAGGCCACCCCCTCATTTAGCATAGAAGGAAGTAGTGAGAAATATTGTAGGAAGTGTGCGAAGGAAGCCATCAGTTTAAAGGTGTGTTGAAGAAGCCATTAAGAGGTGTAATTGTAAATTTTCTCCCATAGTCTTGGTGAAAGGCAAGTGAAGTCAATAACACTTGAAGTACCTCATGGGTGAGATTGTAACAGTTTCATGTTAATATTATAATTTATTTTGATATTTCAGATTTGTCATCATTTTGTCTTATCATAGTTGATGGTATTCTTGTGTTATGTTGTTGTTTTGTTTCCAGATTACATCCACCAAACTAAAGGCTATGCATTAGTAAATAATCATAGCACGAGGAGTTCCCAGTGAAGAATTATCATAGTGTCGGATTGGTGATGACAAAGTGCGCATATGTTTATTGGGGGTGCATAGGTATGGGAATAACATATGCATATAGGAACATACGTGGTCAAGGGTGCATGGGCATCGGGAATAGGTAGGGCATATGTGTGTGGGCACATACATGAAGAGGAGAGCATATACACTAGGGTTGGCTCTTGCACACAAGCGAGTGCGTGGGTGGGCACAGTAGGTTCTTGCACACAAGTTAGCTACCTATGAGGTGAAATTCTCTTGATGTGAGAGATTTTTTTAAATATTACCATAAATGTTACGAGGATTTCATATATGGCGTGGATGCCACAGATCACTCTAGACCACAACTTGCTCATAGCCTTGGATAAGAGGTGGCATAGTAAGAGCCAATGTTTTAGGTTCCCGACATGTGAGATGATTGTTACATTGGAGGAGGTTTGGAGGATACCGATGGTTCGATCTAGGGTCCCTTGATAGAGTATGATGGGGAACAGCCCAAATCATAGACTTTGTGATTGAACTATTTGTCATGGTTGGGATACAACTATCGGGTATGCGTTAGTATAGCTACATTAGTTCTTTAAAGATCCTATGCTATCATGTGTGGTTGTTTATCTTATGGCTCTTATCATTGGCATCTTCCTACCTGACAAGATGGGTACCTCATTCCCCCTAGGCTTGATTGATGTTATTCACAGCCTGATCCAAGGAGAGTGATATTACTGGTCCAGTGCCTACTTGCTCACCTATATTAGGATTTTCATCTAATTACTTTATGTGGTCAAGCTGTGGGGCCGAGATACACTATTACAGATATGGGTGTGGGACCATATTGTCATCGGTCACCCTATAGGAGTATTACAAGATCGATATCCTAATGAGCCTTCATTCATGGGAAACCTATTTCTATCATTGTGATTTCGATGATATTCACCTACAAATGATTGTTTAGAGAATGTAAAGGCATTTCAATTGGCTAGAGGATCCCGTTGAGCTTGGTGTTGTATTAGTTGAGCATTTTCGATTGGGAGCGTAGTTAAATCATGGAGTATTACATGATTGATTGGGTAAAATGGTAGTTGGGTGATGTGCATAATGTGATTAGTGAAAAGATGTGGTACGCATGTCATTCCTAAGAGACATTTGATATTGACCAATTGATTAGGACATAATGAGATAGAGATAGATTTGAAAATCTGGTTCTATTGGCACGGGAACCTTAATGACATATTATAGATTTGGTGTTCACAAAGAAAGTATCCGGATTGGTATGTGACATTTCTCTCGAGGTAGTTGACAATACACTTGACACAGAGTACAGCGCCACAAGAGCACTAGCCTCATGGAGGGAGAGGGCAATGGAGAGTTCAGCAAGGAAATGATATTGATGATGGGTCAAATGGACATGGATATGATGGATATGGATAGGAGGGGATGGGTAGGGACATGGAGTGCAGGGACATGTATAGGTTTAGATGCACCATGTTGGTATAGAAGTTTGTATCCATGTTCTATTGTAGAAGGTTATTTCATAGAGATTTGTACACAGGCTCATATTGTTATCCCGCCACACAATCTAGAAGAAGGAAGAGGGTGTGGGAGTTGGAGGAGATGAGGGTGACTCGGTAGTCCTTAGGCATCAACCGTAGAAGATGGTAGGCCAGATGTAATAGGTCACAGTGTTATTACAACAGTCTACAACAAAGTTGCAACAAGTTGTAGTAGAGAAAGATCGATCTCAAGTATAGAGGGATGAGTGTGTGTTTAAAGGGCACAATTATAGGTAGTCACATCAGAGCGAGATAAACTCTAGACAAAGCATGTACAATCTTTGGATGAGGTGACCAAGCTCTCAAAGGAGGTTTCTTATTTTCATCGGTCTACTGTAACTTTTGTGACGCTCCGTGTTTACATGGATATAGATGCGGCTAGTGGAAATGTTGTGTATTATAGATCATTGTACTATGATCTTGTCCAAGAGGGACATATATCTCCCACATTCGATCAAGTAGGCCATAAGGGGGAGTGCCTGCGGTCACACAAGGTAGTTACATAAGCCAAATCGGTGGAGAAGCCACCGGTGGGTCGATAAGGGGTGACATGTGATGGGACCACCACAAGATCGAGGCCAGTAGTCCACATGAGGGAGAGAGTTGGTCATGAATCTATTTTATTTGATGTATTTATAGATGTACGCAGTTTTTGATGTATGCCTCGATATGAAGGCACATTTTTATTGATGCCCATGATGGCATACCATGTATCTGATGATGATGTACTTAGACACATTTGTATATAGACACTAATATTTTGAAATATATATATATATATATATATATATATATATATATATATATATATATATATATATATATATATATATATATATATATATATATATATATGATGATCTTGATAGACTTTTATTATGATTTTTATGATTATATCACATGTGTCTCATTTATGAGATAACATGTTTAATCTAAGTATTTATAATGGTCTAAGTGTGAGTGGGGACGGAAGGTGGTCCCTCTTGTCCCTCGTGACGATATTATATGATGTTAGCTTAGCATACATGTTTAATTTTCATGTTCATGATGATATAGCTTCTCCTTTATTGATATTATGATGTATATATGTGATGGTATTGATGATGATGAAATGAAAATAAATTGCACAATACAAATAATCAAGCACATATTAATTAAACCTAATCAATACAATGCAACTATGTATAAGTATGTAAAAATGAATTCAATGTAATGTCCAACAAATTAAAGTAACAATCAATCTAAGTAAGCAAATGAATTAAACCTAAAATACATAATACAAAAAGGTAATGCAATCAAAACTTTACAAACCAACAAATAAAATCAAGAAAACTACTACCTTGTTTTTGTGGGACAATTATGAAACGTTTTGTGTTTTTTTGGTGTTATCTTGAGACAAATTTTCTAAAAAAATTTATTTTTCTATGGATCATTTCTAAATGTTTTTGGTATTATAAAGCCATATTTATATTTTTTTTGGGAATTTTCTAAAAGAGGTTTTGAAGCTATGAACATAAAACCAATAACCGTGGTTTCCCATGCGTTAATTAGGATGTACAAGGGTAAAATGCCACATGTATATGTGCAAGAAGGTGAGCACACGGGTGCCGAAAAGGGAATGTATTCACTTTGGGAACACATACGCCAATAGGAGCACTCAAGCACTAAAGGGGGTTAAATCAACCTTAGCATATTTTAGGAAATGTCCAAAATAATGTAGGGGTGAGTAGGGTAATGTTTAGATGATGTTAGATATAATAAATTCTAATGAGTGTGTTATCGATCTTGTAGATCCAGCTACTTTCCTTACAAACTTAGGAGTGGCATGGTAGGTTAGATACCTTTGAGGAAATATTATATCAATGTGAGAGAATATTTTAAGAGATTACCCTAGATGTTATAGGGATTTCATACATGGCGTGGATGCCACAGATCACACCGGACCACAACCTCGCTCATAGGCTTGGATAAGAGGTGGAAGAGTAAGAGCTAGTGCTTTAGGCTCTGACATGCAGAGATGACTATTACATTGGAGGATGTCTAGAGGATAGTGAGGGTTCTAATCTAGGGTCCCCTAATAAATTATGATAGGGAGAAGTCATAGATCATAAACTCCTTGATTGAGCTATTTGGTGTGGTTCAAATACCACGGTCGGGTATGTCATGTCAATGCAACTACATCAATTCTTTAGAGATCCTAAGCTATCATGTGTGGTTTTTTTATCTTATGTCTCTTCTTAGTAGCATCCTCCTCCCTAAAAGATGGGTACCTCATCCCCCTAGGCCCGATTGGAGTTATTCATGGCCTGATCGATGAGAGTGATATTCGGCCCCCGAGTGTCTTTGCTCACCTATATTGGGATTTTCATCGATTACTTACCATGGTCGAAGACCATGGGGCTAGCTACACTATTACAACTATGGGCATGGTACCATATTGCCATCAATCACCCTACAAGAGTATTACAAGATCAAGCTCTTGATGAGCCTTGATCAAGGGATACCTATTTCTATCATTTTGCTTGTGATGATATTCAACTACGGATGATTGTTTGGAGACCGTACGTGTATTTCCAATGGTTAGACGATCTAGTTTAGCTCAGCATTGTATTAGTTTAGCCCAATTATAGCCGAGAGGGATAGGCACATGTTTAGATTCCCCGGTGGGTATATAGGTGGGTGTCCATGTTCCATTGTAGTAGGTTCCTCTATAGGGACTCATATACCAAGCTCTATCGCAGCTCCTATTGTTAGCCTACCACACATTCTAGTAGAAGGTGGAGGGGGCAGGGGGTTGGAGGAGATGGGGGTGACTCGGTTGTCCGTAGGCATCAACCTGTAGTAGATGGTAGGACATATGTTGTAGGTCACAAGTGTTATTACAGCAGTCTACAAACACGGTTGCAGTAGGTTGTAGTAGAGTGAGATCAGCTATGAGTTGAGAGGGATCAGTTGCATTCTAAGAGGGAACATGTATAGTTGGTCACAATAGAGTGGGATCAATTCTAGAAAAGAAGGTACAATCTTGGGCTGAGGTGGCCAAGCTCTTAGAGGAGGTTTCTTCTTTCCATCGTCTACGGATCTTCTCGTGATGCCCCGTGTTCATATGGATTTAGTTGCAACCACTTGAAAAGATGCATATTATAGATCAATTTACTATGATCTTGTCTAAGAGGGATAGATAGCTTCCACATTCAATCAACATGCCATTAGTAGGAGTGCCTTGCGGTCATGCAGACAGATTGCATAAGCTAGATTGGTGGAGTACACACCAAGAGGTCAACAAGGGGTGACGGTGATGGGACCACCACCATATCGGTGGCCAAGTAGTCCACATGAGGGAGATATTTGGTCATGACTCTATTTTATTTGATGCACTTACAGATGTACCTAATTTTTGATGTATTCCTCGATATGAAGGCACATTTTTGGTGATGTATATGTATTATATTTAGCTACGCCTCTTTATGAAGGAAATTTTTGATCAATGCCCATGATGGCATACCATGTATCTAAGACATATATATATATATATATATATATATATTATGATGATGATGATGGAATTTTATTATGATGTTTATGATTATATCACATGTGTTTGATTTATGAGATATCATTAGATGATATTGCATGTTTGATGAGATACTTAGTGTTCTAATTATCACATTTTGTGGATGAGATAACATGTTTAATCTACGTTTTTATTATGGTCTAAGTGTGAGGGGGATAGAAGGTGGTCCCTCTTGCCCCTTGTGACAATATTATATGATGTTAGCTTAGCATACATGTTTAATTTTCATGTTCATGATGATGTATATATGTGATGGTATTGATGATGATGAAATGATAATAAACTACACAATACAAACAATCAAGCACATATTAATTAAACCTAATCAATACAATGCAACTATGTATAAGTATGTAAAAATGAATTCAATGCAATGTCCAAAAAATTAAAGTAACAATCAATCTAAGTAAGCAAATGAATTCAACCTAAAGCACATAATAAGAAATGGTAATGCAATCAAAACTCTACAAACCAACAATTAAAAGTAACAAAACTACTACCTTTTTTACGGGACAATTTTGAAACGTTTTGCGTTGTTTTGGTGTTATCTTGAGATAAATTTTATATTTTTTTGAGTTTTCTCTAAATCATTTATGAATGTTTTTGGTATTATCAAACCATATTTAAAAGTTATTTGGAATTTTCTAAACGAGGTTTCAAGCTATGACCAAAAACCAAGAAGTGTGGTTTCCCAAAGCATTAGATAAGATATACAAGGGTAAAGTGCCACACGTATATGTGCAAGAAGGTGAAGATTCAAAGGTGCCCCCATAGTTATATGGGGATATACAAAGGAATACCCTTCTCAAATATAAAAGAGGAAAAACAACAAAGGATCAAGGCATCTTGGATAGGCTCAAATGAAGCTCAAACAAAGGTGAAAACTAGCTTAGGGTAAAGAAAATGTTCCCAATAAATATGAGAATGCTTGTGAACAACCACTCTTCCCACGGCACCGTAAACCTGGTTTTCACCAAGGTACTTGTCCAAGGTGCCAAAATTGTGTGGTTTGCACAATTGGATGAACTATTTTCTCTTTAATTTTTCTTGATTTTTTAAAAAAAAATTTCTTTGATTTTGAGGAACCTCATACTCAAGCATATAACTACTTGAGATGTATTGTGTTCATGGGTTCCTTTAGTTCCTCACCATATGAGTGAGCACACTTGTATGCCCCTGAACCGTAAATAGTGACCACAATATATGGTCATGACCAGTATGGCTCGAACTTGCCTTTCTTTTCTTGGTCCTTGGTGGTGTTGAACTGATTTTCTTTGAGAACTAGATCTCCTACCTCAAACTAAAAAGGTATGATAAGTTTTTGTAGCCATGGGAAACTCAATTCTAATATAATTTTAATTGATAAATTGCATTGAGGCATATTTTATCTAGGATTTCTAGCTTTGCTAGTCTTGCCACACGATAGTCTTCATCTTTATCTAGGTAGTCTCTGAGAGATATTCTCAGGGAGGGAAGCTCAATTTCTAGGGGGATGATGGCTTTAGTGCCAAAGACCAGGAATAGGGTGTTAAAATAGAATGAGTGTGAATGGAAATTATATAGGCCCAAATGGCGGGATGGATCTACAAGTTCCAATTTTCACCAGTCTTATTCACCATCTTATCCATAATTTGAATAAGGGTTTTGCTAGAGGGCTCGCTTGTCCATTACCCGTAGGATAATAGGGGGTATACCACTTTAAGTTAATTTGGAAGCATTGGATTAATTCCTTCACTATCTTGTTCTTAAAATATTTACCATTTTCAGCTACAATGGCGAAAGGGATTCTATAATGGAAAATAAGGTGGTTCATGATGAATTTGGAGATTTGGGCACCAATGACATACATGAGGGGAACAACTTCCACCCACTTGGTAAAGTATTTTGTGGCTATTATGATATGGGTATGGCCATCTGAGGAGGTAGGAGTGAGCTTCCCTATGAGATCCATTCCCACTTAGAGAATGACCATAGGGTATTGATTGGTTGTCAAGGCTTGTGCTTGATGCATGAATTAGGTTTCCAGACTTCGGCATAATGCACACTTCTTGACATAGTTGCAATAATCTGATTCTATGGTAGGCAAATAGTATCCTACTCTTAAAAATTTCTTAGTGAGCACCATTCCACTCATGTGAGCCCCACAAACACCTTTGTGTACTTCTTTGATAGCTTGGACAAACTCAGTCAAATTAAGACAACAAAAATATTCCTGTCATAGCCATGATGATAGAGGGTGCCTCCTAAGAGGGTATAATGAGCTATGCATCGGATAAGGCTTATTTTTTCAAGGTGGGAAATATCTAAGGGAAAGGTACCATCTTGTAGGTAATTGTAAATGGGCTCATACCAAGGGGAAAAAGTACCAACAACTTCACATACCAGACATAATTTCGGCATGTCATATATAGGCACTTGCAAATCTTCAACAAAGAAAGGAATTTTACTTTCTTGTGGCGGAATGCAAAGCAATGATCCAATTGTATCCATGGCTTCCACTGATTGATTATATTCCCTTAGTATCTATTAAAAAGTAACACGTATAAAATACTATTTTAGAGTCTCAACCATCTTCTTATATAGGATGATCTTGTCATCCTTGACTTTATACTTGTCATTGACTTGTTTAATGATCAACTATGAATCCCCAATGACCCCTAGTTGTCTGATATTCCATGTGATAGACAGTTTCAACCCCACAATGAGGGCCTCGTACTCTTCTATGTTATTGGTATATGGGAAAATCAAATGAAAATAATTTGGAAGGAAGTCTCCTATTTGGGTGACCAGTACCACACCATCTCCTGAACCATGAAAATTGAATGAGCCATCGAAGTGTACTTTCCACATGATAGATTCCTCAATATACATAAAGGAAGCATTTGGCAGATCCAGAGACAACCATTATATTCTGGTAAGGGAGCTTGAGATATAGCTAATAAAAAAATACATGTCCTTTGAGTGAATTTTGGTTGAAAAATTCAATATTGAACTCACTTAGCAGGATGATCCAATTAGCCATCCTTCTAGTAAGTACATGTTTAGACAAAAGGTACTTTAATGGATCAACTTTAGAGATGAGATTGGTCTTGTTATTCAATAGGTAATGATGGATTTTTTGAAAGGAAAAGACCACAACTAAGCAATATTTTTCAATTTGGGGATAATTCAACTCATAAGCAATTAAAGTGTGGCTAAGGTAATAGACCACTCTTTCTTTTGGCTTAGATCATATTAGGCTAGCAGTGCACCAATAACACATTGGGTGGTTGAGATGTATAATAACAAAGGCTCACTGGAGTAGGTGGCATGAGGACATGATGATTAGTCATATATTTCTTGAGTAACTCAAAGGCTTGTCGGCATTTAGGGCCCCAATGGAATGTAACATCTTTCTTGAGTAGATGAGTGAAAGGATGACACTTATCCATGAGCTAAGAGATGAAATGATGGATTTCCTAAATTTTTCCCGTGAGTTGTGTAGCTGCTTAAGGTTCTTTGGTGGAGGCATTTCGGTAATAGCTGCAACCTTAACTGGATCTACTTCAATCCCTCTTCTTGAGATAATGAATCCTAGTAATTTTCTTGATTGCACACCAAACACACACTTCTTTGGATTTAGTCTAACTTTTTAGTCTCAAAGGCATTAAAATATACGCCTCAATATATTTCGGGTGTTCTTCTCTAGTCCTATATTTTCCCAGGATATTGTCAACATAGTCTTCCATGATGTTATTCATCATGTCATGACAAAGTATTGTCATTTCTATTTGATACGTTTCCCCAACTTTTTTGGAACCGAAAGGAATCACTTGATAGAAAAAAATCCCCCAAGGGGTAGTAAAGGCAGTTTTGTGTTGATCCTCCTCTACAATATTGATCTAGTTATAACTAGAAAATCCATCCATGAGGGAAAACATTTCATAACCCGTAGTTGAATTGACAATCATGTCAATGTTGGGTAGAGGAAAATCATCTTTAGGGCATGCCTTATTGATGTCTTTGAAATCAATGCATACTCTGATAACATTGGTTTCTTCTTTACCGACACTATGTTGGATATCCATTCTAAATAATCAATAGGTCTGATAAAACCTACCACCAATAACCTCTCTAGTTCTTCTTTGACCATAAGTGCAACACGTGGGTGCATCTTCCTCAACTTCTATTTGATAGGTTTGGCATCTGGATGCACAAAAGGTTATGCATGACTAAGGATGGGTCCAAACCTGACATATCTACATATGACCATGCAAATATATCGAAAAACTCTAATAATAGGTTCACAAAATTTTTCTTCTTCTTCGTGCCGAGAGTGAAGCTCTTAGCTTTACCATTCTAGGATGTTCTTCGACCCGATATTGACATCTATAGTTTACTATACCAACATTTTAGATGTAAGCTCCATATGCATAGGATTAGGAGGGAGATTGAGGTCTTCTTCCAAGGGAATATCAATGAGAATTTCACCCTAGGTATGGCCAATTCCTATGTCCTTTGATTTCTCCATTTATTTTTCCATGCGTGCCTCAAAGAGGTTATCACTATGTGTTTTGGACTTTTCTTTTATCGGGATTTTAGAAGAATTTTTTCCTCTTGTTTTCATTTATGTTTTACTGATCACACACATCAACCTCCTTCCCAAAGTACACATGTATCAATATTGATGGAAAAACCCTTCTTCGGTCATGATTAGAAGGGTACCTCGATACTCAAGAACTCGTGATTTCCTCATTGTTCTCAAATAGATCGATCAAGTATATGAAGTTGTTGGTCCTATTTAATGATATTGGGATATACAAGGTTTTTATGGGAAGAAGAAGGGGATAATGTTAGGAAGATCGTATCTAAAAAATGTGTTTGGAGGAAGATCCTCATATAGGCTACAACAGAATCTTCATCGCTATCCGAATGAGATGATCTATCCTCACGTTCAAGAGGTAGCATCAAATTTCAAGGGTGGAAATCCATGAGAACTAAAAACGGGGTTGTTTTTATTCGGTTTATAATGGAGAATTGGGACAAGATCTAATCTTCCCAGTCCATCTATGTCGCACTCATATCCTTCATAACCCATGACACACATCATCTTTTGAGCTTTGGTATTATGGAGTTTGGTGGCATGAAGGTTTTGTACCTTGAGGGACCCAAATTGCGGGTAAATGGACTAACACGGCTATTCGTAGAGCTCTTGAACTAGAAATTTGATCTTCCATTTGTTTTATATGATAATGAAAAGTCACAGAGACCGGAAGGGCCTATTGGAGGTTATATTACTCAATTGGGCCATTATATAGGACTTTCATCTCCCATGCAGCAAAGGGAGAAATAGAATTGGGAGTGATTTCATCACTAGCACTTAGCGTTTTTGGGTCAACATGGGATTTTAGAGGTTCGATTTGTAGTGGTACAACTATATCTACAAAAGGACATTCATATCTCACGCACGAGAAAAAATATGCAAGGCTTAGCAATGTATAACTGGTTTGGGATCTCTGGAATAGTTATTTATTTCCCATTATGATATAACTTGATGCACTGATGAAAGGTTAAGGGTACAACCTAGAGGGCATGTATCTATGGGCAGCATAGGAGAATATTTTAAGGAAGATCCAATTCAAGGACATGTAAGTTAGTGTCGTGATATGTAGGTCCTACATCCATAGGAATTAATATTGTCTCGGTTGATTTATGCTCTACATTTTCATATGTTGTGATAGTGATGATGTGATAATCTAAATCCACCTCTGTTCATCTCAGCTATTTAACCAACTTCAAGGTGAAAATTTTCAAACTAGGCCTGTTGTCCACAAGCACTCTCTTTAGCTTTCTTTGAGTAATAAATGCCTCTAGGTATAGGGGTAGGTTATGCATCTATTTTTCATTTGGGATTTTACTTTGGGAGAAGGAAATGTGTTCCATATGAGCAAGGTTTGTGACCATCGCTTGGAGGTGTGAAGAATTGATATTGGTTGACACCCCTTTCCCCTAAAGTGTTTTGTAGAGGATGCATTTATGAGCATTTGATATCTTGAGAAGGTCTAAGATCAAAATATTAGTAGTGGTCTTCTTGAGTTGTTCTAATAGATCATATCGTTAGATGCTTCACCCTCTTTGTCTTTGGTATGAATCTCACTATGTTTTGACTTGTGTTTTTCTTTATCCGTGTGTTTATTTGTGTCCCTTTACACATGGGAAGTTATAATAGCTAACTCTACTGGCACAAATTCATATTCAGGTTTCATCTTGGCACCTAAATCTACTACTCGTGTGAGTACTCTATCCTTATTGAGATAAAGGAATTCTTCTAAGTGCACGAGATCAAAATTAAAATTATCCCAAGGTGAGTCTTCCTCATTGCCACTAGGTTCAATTAAATCTTCCGATTCTTTTACCATATAAAATAGGGGCCCTAAATCACAAACAATGAAAGGATTAGACCCCAATATCTTAGATGTCATCGTCATGATAGGGAGTATACTAAGGTGTCTACAAAGGTTTTTATTGAATGTGATTAATGATACAACAAAACTTAGGCCATAACATTAGAAAATGACTTTCGTATTGTTTGTTGAAGAATACTCGACAATTAGTCCAATAATGTTTGAGTGATGAAGAATAAATAATCTGAGGATCTAACAAGGATTTCCATAGAAAAATAGATCAATATGATGAAAAAACACAAGGCACAATCAGGCAAGTCTGATAAACCAATCCAACCTATAGGAACCTTTCCTTCATGAAAAATGTACTATCAATGATACGTTAAGCACAAATAGTGACAACACGATATCACCGCTTAGGTCAAGTTTGATATAAACAAGGCCTAAGTAGTAAGATGACATTAACGAGATCTTCGAACAAGGTATAATAAAACAAGTTTCTAGAAACAAACAAAGTCTAAGTTGTGAAAAAGGAAGCTACCAAGTGAGCAAAGCAATAACACTATTTGGATACATAAATCAAGATTTGTAGACAAATGCAAGATTTTTAGTATCAAAATGATTTCATCAAAATTCTAACAATCTAATGATTTTTCTAAGACTCGAGGCAATGTTGGAATCAAAAATAATTCAAGTATATCAAGAATTTTTCTATTTATGCGAGCATTGTAACGATACAAGTTAGATACTTAGATCAAGTTTCATAAAGGAAACAAGACATAAGTATCAAATTTGTATGGATATGACATGAGCAACGTAACAAAATCAAAGGAATTCAATGATGAGATAACCTAACTATGATGATGATAAGTCTCAATATGGGTGTGAGACAAAGGGCCTACTAGAACATGAAGACGTACCATTCACACTTTCAACACTTACATTCGACATTGTAACCTAGTCATGTAAGTAGACTACAAAAGTGGTGGACATGATTATTTATAGTGGTATCTGTGTATGTCATTCTCTTTTTCCCAAATGGGAAACAAGAAAACAAAGGAGTAATCCAAGTGAGGTTGAAAGATACTTGGCATCACTTCGGCAGAGTTTCACCTTGCCTTAGGGCGAGTGAGAAACTAAGATAAAGTAATGATTTGTAAATTTCCTAATGAATGACACTTAGTTAAAGCTTGGATGGAATATCTCCTTGTTTGATTAACACATTTTTGAATCCAAACAAGTTATTACTTCATGAAATATTTATAAAACATGATTGGTTTGATATGGTAAAGTTGGCTCCAAGAAAAAATAGCTTCCTATTTGGTTCTCTTAACTAGGTGTCACAAAATACCTCTGTGAGTGTGGTTTTCCAAGGAATTTGCACTAGTTAAACCTTGGAGTATACCATATTTACTTTACCCCCTTGATACAATGAACAATAAATGTGTTAGTTGTATTTTTGCTAGGGTCATAATGGAGATATCTTTGACTCTAATCTCACAAGTGTAAACAAATCAAGTAGGTAAGTGGAGAACTTCTTGTATCATCCACAAGATCCCCTCTTGTTATCTTAAGGCTTATGTTAAAGGGTAATTCTCCTAGTTAAAATCGAATGGGTTTAACCTTATCCGAACTTTCATATCAAGTGTTTTGAATGTGGCATTTTTCTTATATTTTAACTTAATGAGGTTTTACAAATTGTTGGCAACCTAACAAAAACATATTAGCTTTTGTTTAGATCCCGATTCCTTTAGGAGCGTTATGGTACTTCATGCAAACATTAATAATTTTCCAAAGGTGATGAAGGCATCATAGAAAGAGGATCAAACGTCTTTTCTGATTCCTAAGATCATCCTAAGACACAAAGGAAGAGCATACGCAACGAGAAATCCAACTAGTTAGAAAATAATGAAGAAAGCCTAAAATCAAATGCACTACTCATTCCTTTTACTCAAATTGAAGTTCATTCCTTTAGAAATCTTTGATTAAGTGTTTTCAGAATAATTCAATAGGTATTAAATTGTTTGTGATCCCCGAGATCACCTAGAAAGGTGCGAGGGAAGAGCATACGTGATCCTATCCTCATAATTGAAAATGTAACTATGAAAACCACGAAGGTAACTCAAGAAAACCCTGCAAAGTGTTTAGAAATTCTAAGGAAATAATTATTTTTCTATTTTAACATAGTGTTCAATTTTATACTACAGTGCCTACATGCCCCTTAGAATGTATGCACACGCCTAACAATGTATGCACATCTGTGTCAAAAACATAGTCAGCCTTTAATGTATGCATGGGTAGAGAAGCATCTGTGCACCATTCTTTGTGTGTGCATGCCCCTGTAATCATATGCACGTGTCAAGTAAAAAGGGTAAGATACTACAGAGGGGAGTCAAGCGTGTGTGCATCCGAGAGCCTTATGTGAGTCATTGCAAGCATATGCATGTCATTGCAAGCGTATGAGAACCCTTGTAAGCACATGTGCGCATCCGGTAAATTTTATCGTAGAGGGCCAAAACACAAGGAAGCATATGCATGGGAAAGGAAGTGTATGCTCTCCCATGGGATCGTATGTGCGTGTTATGATACAAGTGTGCTGATTTTGAGCGTATGCACGACCACTTTCAGAACATGCATGTGTACCTAGAACAACACAAAAATATGGAAAAATGACTTCGAAATTACAAACAAGTCAATAAATTTTCATGCAAAAGGAAGATTCAACACACATAAGGTTAGAAAAATGCTTGAGACAAATCTATTTAATCTTCAAAATTCATGATATAGTTAAAAAAATGAGGTAAATCACAAAGCTTGAAATCAACTTCTATAGACCATGGAGTAAGGTCCCACCGGGCATGCCAAATGTATGCATGAAAATATTAGCTATGACAATAACATGAAACTAACACCTAGTAGTTCCAAAATATAACTGAATCTATCATAAAAATCAAGATGAGAGTTTAATGAGATAAACTTCTATAATAATGTATGAATCAAAATAACATTACTATGTTACCTATACTTCTCTAGATTGATTAATATAAAGATGAACCTAGTTAGATCCTATGCAATCAATTTTTATGTTGTTTTCTCTAAGTGGTGGAGATCTCTATAAAATGGCTACAAGACCGTGTTTAGGTATTCTCCTACTAACCAAGCTTGAAGGATTAGATGCAAGATGGAGAAGCTACTACAATGAGGAACAACCCAAGATCAAATGCTTTTAGCTTTAGCTAATGCAAATGAGATGTTTTCCAAAGTTTCAAAGTGTGTAAGTTGTTTGATATAATAATCAAGGTGTAAAATTGAAAGGGAGATATTAGCCTTGTATTTATAGGTTTTCATTTGAGAAAGTTGAGAATTCTAGTTCATCTCGGGACAAAAGTGTTATGCCAAAATATAATTTTTACAAGTAAATGTACGATTTGATTAGATTAGGAGCTAATTAATCTTTTAGGATTGATTAAGGATCCTAGGTAGGCTTAGGAATATTTCGAGAGTATTAGGAAGTGGTTTGGATAGATTTTAAAAGTTATGGAAGTAGGATTTAGCCAATAAGAAGGTTTATTGGTTAAATGCGGGAATAAAGGATTAATTAACAAATAATTAGCTAATTAAAAGGATTATCAATAATCAAAATGTTGTTAATTGGCATCCTGAGTGAATTAGAAGCATAGTTAGATAATGAAATTGTATTATTTGACCAAAGTGAAAGGGAGTGAAGAATATTTAATTGACGAAGTGTCATCAATTGATTGGAGGATAAGATGAGAAGGTCATTAGAGCACTTTAAGTAATAAAAGCTGGGTAAGAAGATTTAAGGTTTCTACAATGATTGATAAACATTTGGAGACCTAATGTTGGATAATAACATTCATTCGGTATTAAACGAATCTTGTAACCTAATCTTAATCAAACCTAAGGTTCTTAAGGGGAAGCTTACTTTGTATTTTAAGCTAAGTCTTGTTGCATAAATGCATGTGGGCCTATTATGAATGGTTATGTGGAAGTGTATTATTAAACCTAAACTATACAAATACCTATGTCTCATTTGAAACCCTAAGGTATGGTTTGAAAATGGAAAGGGGTTAAGTGACATGGGAAATTAGTTGGATTTCCACCCAACTCATACTTGAAATTTTTAATGTTCTTTAATTAATACCACCGCTATATATTAGTGGAGAACTCAAGTCGATTAAGTGGACTTAGCCAAATGTGGTTAAAATAGATAATGGAAGTTTGGCTAACTATTTGTTCATCTCTAAATTTTAAAATGACCAATAATAGCCAACGTGAAAAATAGAGGACTGAAAGTCATTCCCAACATTGATTAAGCCTCAAAATAAACCATTACTTCCTTGGAGAAGGCGATGGTGGTTTTTGGGGGAAAAATCAAAGGTTCGTTTCATTGTGTTGCTGCATATTGAGCTCATAGAGCTCTGCATGTCGATTCTCCTATTTTTTTATTGCATGGTCTATTTTCGAATCTTGCATTCAATTTTTTTGTTTCATGGAGGATGAATTTGTGGAACTATTATTGGCATTGATTAACAAATGAGAGGAGTTAGAGGAATGGGATATTTTGGGGGTTTTGTGAATTGGTTTCAGACTTCTATGAAAATACTAACATTCAAGCTTACAAGAAGGAAACTTGGAGATCTTGAAGAAAATAGGAGGATCTCTACCAAGCATGAAAAACTCTAACTCTTATAAATATCTTTCTCTAAATATTAGTCTCATGAAAGGAACTCTACTCTTAGTTTGAGATTAATTTTAAGGTTTTGGGTTTTTGTTTGAAGGATTCGAACCTTTGTTTTATGGTGTTTTCTACATGCTTGTGAATCTAGGAGATGAAAAGATGACTATTAAATTGTATGACATGAGCTTCTTTGGTTTCTATATTTTCATAAAATGTTATTTTGAGTGAAATATTTTTTTTATAAAATTGAAAATATATGGGTTGTAGTTTCATACAGTTAGTTAGTATGGGTTTGTAACCTTTAAAAAGGTTCAAATTATTTCCTTCTACCCAATTTAATGAACCTGTATGATATGAAAACACTGAGGAAGTAATAGTGATTTGGTTTGGAGGAAAACAATTATATGCTTCTCTTCATTGTTGCATAATATTAATGGTTTTTCCATAGCTGGCTTGATACCCTTATTGTATATTTATTTTAGACATTTATCGGATGTGTATACCCTAGAGTCTCAATATGGGTATTAGTATGGCTTGGGGATTTATGGCCCCAATTCGTTTTGTGAGATAGTCGTAAATTTATATCGATTTTTTTTGTGTGAATGATAATAATAAAGTCTTACCACTTCGTCTTATAATATCTTTACCTTCAGTAACAAAGTACAACCCTTAGTTGTCGGCATATGCTTACTACTATAACCTTTTACAAACAAATACTTATTTTCTTATCAAATTCAAGGGCTAGATAAATATATTGCTATGTATTTGTTTACGAATACTTGGTATTACCAGTTCAATCATTCTATGAAGGTCGAATGGCAAGCCTTAACTTATAAACTTTTCCCTCTCGTGGATCAGTAACTGTTATCTTGACTCTATGTGGTATCCTTATTAATTAAGAAATTAAGATGCATCGATTCATTAATCTTAAAGGAATTTATTTGAATGAATCAATGGTGGTATGATGTATGTTTAGTTAGAAGTTTGAATTCAACAATCCTGAATCGATCATAAGGATATAAGGAATGACTTTAAATTTATGGATCATATGTATTAATTCAAGTGGTAGCTTGAAATTAATCTATATTCATTGAACCGTTATGGCTATTCTCCGTTCTCTTTTGTATTTATATTCCTTAATCTAGTAAATAGATATACTACTCGAATGTCGGGATAAAGGTTAGGAAAGGTCTCTTGTATAATTTTAAAACTTGAGAGTTAGTCTATACTGCTAGTTCTCTTAGAGCTAGATTTTTATACTTGTGTTTTCTCATTTCTGAAAATTTATATGTTGATGATAGGGATAAGTATTGTGGAATCATATTCTTTATATGATGAGGTTATTGTCTCAAAATAACTTAATGATGTGATATTACTTAAGGTATAATAAGTCTTGCAAGTTCTATGAGTTGAATGGCCTCATCAGTCATGTAGACCCTACTTTAATGTTTGATCAAGTTATTGTTATATAGCTTAAACCTGAATGTTTGATCAAGTTGTTGAGTGTATAACTTATAATAATTGTTTGATCAAGTTACCATTGTATAAAATTATACTTGAATGAGGAAAAAATTATTGTGTGTATAACACATACTTGAATTTAGATCGAGGTATTGTTTGTATATATTATACTTGACTATTTAATCAAGTTATAGTTATATAGATTATCTTTGACTGTTATATCACACTATTGTCTGCATAGCTGCAAATTGAATGTTTGATCAAGTATTTTTTATTAGCTTATACTTGAATATTGCATGAGTTATTGTTTATATGGATCATACTTGAATTATGTAGTTAAGTTACTATAAATTCATAAGGTTGCTATTTGTAATGATCAAATTTCTATTTTGGATGTTTAAAATGATGAGTTTTCCTTTTTGAACCTTTAAGTGATTTCAGCTTATACTAGCATTTATTTTATGAAATTATTAAGTAGTGTAAGTTGTTTAAGTGCTTTCTATATTATCATGCTAGTTATTATGAAATGAAAGATGCTAACAATTTTCTGAGATGGACATCGTGAATGGTGAAAGAAGAAAGATATTTAAAAAGATGCATTTGTTCTAACAATTGATGAAAGATGATATTTGGATAACTTTGTTGAAATTATCAAATATATGATGTACTTTTTTTTGGAAAGTGTAAAATTATAATGACCCATTTATTGTAACTAATCTAAAAAGAGAAATTGTTTGATTTGAGTTGTCTTAAGCAGTTTTGTTATTCATTTTCTGGAAATGAATAAAGAAAGTTCCTTTTTACGACCATTGTATTATATACTTCTTGAAGTAAATGAATAATATATTTCTCAACTTAGTCTTTATATACTTTATATTCAAAAGGAAAAATTACATTAGTTACTGCAATTACATATGATTAAGTGTCTAAATTTATGAAAGGAAAAGATGTTCCTATATGTTTTGGATATCGCTTAAAACCTAAAGGAAGTGTGGCGTATTAACTACATTATGACTAAAATTAAGTCATAAATATTATATTATCACTAAATCATGTGAATGTACCTTATACTTAGAAAAATATAAGGAATTTATAATGATGTAGACTTCATGAACGTAGATGAGTGTTTTATTTAGAAATAACGATTAATAATATTAACAAACATTATGTAGTTATATATATAAAGGTATGATTTATGAAGATATGACTGCATTTTCTATAGTAAGGAAATTTGAATGATGTTTAAAAAAATGCATTAATATTATGGTTTGGTACTAGGCTATGTGTAGAATGATTTTTTAATTATGTTTACTTCTCTAAAATGAAATCATAGGCAAGAATGATAGTTATGATTAAACAAGACTATTCCTAAGGACACGTGTGTATATATAATATTGTATACTTCTTGTATCAACATTAATACGCTTAATGAGAAGGGCACTATACCTACTTGTATATATCTAATTAATGAACAAGGTATGTTTTCATGATAATACATTATGGAGAGTTAAATCTGCAACATGTAAGTTATCGAATCATGTTATGCAATCCTTAATTAGGGGAAAGTCATTTACGAACCCTCATAGATCTTTATGTTCGACACTGTCATGGAGAGTAATACGATTTGATAAGGATTGACAAGTCGGGAATTAATTAAACTAATTAAACTTGTTAAGATATGATGTTCCATTTAGTGGAACTCGGCCGGGTTGTCTCGGTATAGCCCACTACTGCATAGTACCTAGGTAATGATGCATGCCATTACTTGGCTAATACTGAACAACTCGTGACATGATAACTCATCAAGATCCTCTAAACGTAACTATCATAAAGCCATGGATTCAAGTACGTGTTAGGTATGAATTCTATATTAGTGGTATGGTTAAGTACCGATTTAATGTTGAAATGGGAATTAAATCAATATGCAGATTTAGAACTGCAATCACAAATATATTAAACATGTTTAAGAGACTCTAAACATGTAGATTTTATTAATTAACCTATTGAACAGTAATGGACATAAATGAATGGTTAGGCTGTCAAATATGAACATAATAACTTAATACTGGAAGGGAATCTATATAAAAAATCAGGTGATGGACAAGTTCCTAACGATGAGTGTGTCGTCTTGAACCGAGCATGTCATACATGTCCCTGAAATTTTTGTAAAGTAGTGTAAGGTGTTGATTACATTATCTCGAAGTCACCAAGGATCTAAGGATTCAATCTCTAAGTTCCAAGCATGCACTTAGAAAATTATACTTGATTATCAATACTTAACAAATGAAAACCAAATGATATACATGATGTACTAGCCCGTAAAGAGTGTTTGAGGGGACCAAGAAGGATATGTAAACCCTCATGCAGATGTACATGGTTTTATGACATTTATAGATGGATTCAATTTCATATTTATGCTGGAATTTAAATGCTTTTATTTAAATCAATGAAACATGAAGAAAAAAAAATTCCTAGAATTGAAGTGAAAATGAGGTTGTTACATTTTTGTGTCATATTTGAAGGTTGCATCTCTTAAACCTATTGAGTCCTTAGACTTACTGAATTTTGAATTTTATTAACATGATAAAATTAATTTGATAAGGATGCACCGTGGATAATGGCTGAATAAACAATTCTTTAGGTTCGGTGGTAAGTAAGCTAGAAAATATTGTGAACATGATCACCAAGTTAAACAACTTGAGTTGATTGATAACAATCACCATAGGGTTTTTCAACAGTTAAACTATATTAATTAAATATTTGGAACTTAAATCCAATATGACATATAAACCTGCATAAGGTAAATGGAGTAGATATGTGTAGATAGTCTCATCTGTAAATGAAGTGTGCGAGAAAATCCAAAAGGGCTTAAAATAAACAGAATCTGCAGAAGAGAAATTCTAACATGAAAAGATCGAGAAGAATACAAGAGTGTTAGGTCTTATCCACCTAAAATTTTTAGGAAAAATATGTTGAAATGATTGGGAAACAAATATAGACTACCATAATGAGGTTAACAAGAAGGACTTGCTGCAATTTCCAAAGAAGCAATAGAACAACACTATGGAGACTAATAAGCTAAGATGAAGGAACAAGGTTTCCTAACGTGAAATCAGGTAGGTTAAGTAAAAATTCATGTTGTTATTTTAATTGATACTAGTACAGTTGAATTCTTAGTATCTAGTGATTAACTTAAACAAAACTAGAAATCTGATTTATCCTTTCCATATGAAGAAAAAAATTGCAAATTTATGACTATCAATGAAAAACTAGGGTTGACATTTTCTCGAGCCTCATCAAAGAATTCGGATTTCATGAGTTCTTAAAGGACTTAAGACATAACAATCAACTTTAAAGCATTCGACATATTTTGATGTTTTTGCTGATATGGACGATAAACAGTACTTGGAAACATGTAAATTAACAAGCCAAAAATTAGAGAGAGGAACAATTAAGATGATTTAAGTAATCATTGACTATAAAATTATGATGAAGCTACCCAAAAGGAAAAACCATGTTAGTATTATGATAAAAGCAACCGAAAGAGGAAAATTGTTGTGCAAATTGCAAAGAAAATTAAGAATTACACAGGAAAGGTTCGTAAAAGAAAGTGAATAATGAAACAAAACAACCTTGTAAGACTTGGGGAAAATCTGAAAACAATGTTTCCTAGTTTGTGTCGTGTTATAAAACTTGTTTTTGACTATTGATATTAGATATTAAATAATCTTTTGCTTGATATTTGTTATCCAATTTTGCACACATGGAAAAATTGGACAATGGGGTCCTATTATGTTCAAAATGAAATGTTAGTCCTAGGGACCCACTTCCAGGTTGTTATCGAGATAAAATAATTAAAATAATTGATTAATCATGTTGAGGAGCTTTACCATGTCTCTATGATCCTCAGTTTCCAAAGGAAACTTGGGGAGATCTTAAGTTTTAATAATGGTGGGGAAATTCCCCAAAAGGGTCTTTGAGCTCAATCAACTCACTGATCAGCCTAGTGAGTGACTCGGTGAGTTGATATCATATATAAGGTCGAGTCAGAGCTAGGTTGTATTACCTCGATAAGGATACATAACATGGGCTTGTATTAAGTTTTTGATTTGATCAAATCATGTCATGGAAATAAACATTAAGCCTAAGAGATAGAATCTCATGATGGAGTTGAGACATAACTCGGTCTATGAGCTCGACCCCACTGAATCATGAGTTGATGAACAATTTTAGGCTTGGGCGAGTTATAGAAGGAGCTCCAAAGAGTCAAATATTTTTAGTCATAAGCTCAAACATTAGAGCCGAGTTAGTGAAACTAACAGAGAGGTTCGTTGGTGCATCACAAATAAATGCTCTTTGGGTATTGAATTCGGGCAAGCTCATAGTGATTGGAAAAAACAAGCTTGGAAATAACGTAACATCATTGGAGGCAGAGCGAGTTGCATGAAGTCACGCTTCGGTGAGGAGACAATTTTAGGAGCCAAGTTGTAAGGTTTTGGTGAGTCCTTAGAAGGCTCATGATGGGCGTGACCTTGATAATGGCTCATGACTCGGACGGGTTGGAATGTATTGGTGCTGAGTACGATGATCAACTCATGAGGAGCTTAGTGCATGATGGAGACAACTCACTTGGGTGAGATAATACTTGAGGCCTAATGTAAGATTGAGCTCGATGAGCCATTACAGAATGGAGGAATCAAGTAGGGACGAGATAAGGATGATAGAATAATATCGAGTTACAAATCGTAAGGAAGCTCGATGGAAAAAGAAATTTGAGGTTGAGCTTGATATTAGTGTCCTAGATTGGCTCGGGTTGAGCTTACAGAGGACTAATGTGCAACATGGCCAAAAGATGAATGAGGAGTTCATAGAAAGAGCTCATCCTTGGAAGTTTTAGGAGTGAGCTAATGGAGGAGCTCATACAAGAACAACCCACAAGGCACGGTGAGCTCGAGAAAAGCAAGTGTGTATATTAGTGAGCTCGGGAAAGCAAGTTTGTGAAGACAAGGATAATCAAATCTCCATGGAATTTAGAGAGATTGATGAATGAAAACATCTCAACATAGAATGAGGTAAGCATGTGGATCAACATACATGACTGGTTGGAGTATACTCTCGAGAGATGAGAACGAGATACGCATGCGTCGAGAGAAATTTTTTGGATTTTCTCAATCTAGCTAGTTGTTAGGCTCACCGAGCATGCACTTATTGCACAATAGGAGTTGACTCAACAATGAAGGTGAGCCTAACAAGTAACCAAGTTGAGTAGAGGAACTCACAAAAATGGAGTGTCTTAAGATAGTTCATGATAAGATCTAACTCACATGATGTTCGATTCCACTCAAGGCCATTCATCATGGAGAATCGGTGTTCAAGGGGCCAACTCATCAAGTTGGGCATTGGTAAGATGATGTCCGAAGTTTGTAAAGATTGAAGTGGGGAAGAATCGATCCAATGGGTCAGTCAACTCATGACTCCTTTCATGTAGGGAGCATCGGACCCACAAAGGGAATGTGATGAGTTTGTGGCAACTCTAACCAATTCGCGCCAATCATACAAGGTTTTCAATGTGATAAATGTTGAAGACCTGATCAATAAGTTAACATGGCAAGTTAATCACTCAAGAGTCATGAAATGAGCTTGACATGATGCCGTTCAAGTAAGTGAAGGACTAGGGAGTTCCAAGTTCTGTTGGATAAAGTGGCGAGGTGAGTTTTGATTGATCTAAGCTAACAATGTGAGGATTAAACATAGGACCATGCATGCTAATAAGTAAGTCTCCAAGTTTAGAAAGATACCTAGTCTGTGGAATTTGTGACGATAAGCTCGGATCAAGCTCAAGAGGGATCATATGATATCAAATGGGAAATAATCAAAACTCACAAGAAAAACATGCATGTGAATAAATATTTCCATATCGGCTTGGTTTTGGAAAGGGAAAGGAATCAAAGTTGGAAGTGGTAAGTTCATTGATCAACCAAGTCTCTGTGGAAGGAGGATTTTGGTTCATTGAACTAGATGAATAGATCAATTACACGATCCTCAAAAGAATATCAAGGGAAGGTAGAATGATTCATCAATGGGCGTAGATAAGCTCGGATCCCAAGAGGAATTGTTATGAGTAGCAATTTCTATAGAACAAAGGTAACAACTTGGGATCCGAGTCATGGCCAATTCACTGGAAATATAAATGTGTAAAGTTGGCATGCATTGGAAGAAAACACTCATAGGGAAACACTTGAAGGATCATTGAATTGATTATAGGTGAGCTCGATGTTGGACCGAGTGATCGCACAAGTGAGGTGACGTTGCAATGAAATAATGTGAGCCATGGAGATGCAGAGGAGAAAACAACTTGGAGCCCAAGTTGACACCATAAAATCAGCTAGTTCATTTTTGGAAATATCGAGTTACATAATAGACTCGCTAGTATTGAAGGTAGCATATTGGTGATCTCATGGTCGAGGTTCTTGGTCTATGAACAATACATTGTAGGAAAACTCATGACTCGATAGATAGGAAAGTGAGCTTGAGCTTGAGCTTGGATCGATGGTTTGAGTTAATGGGAGCTGAATGTATGCATCGACTCAAGTTTCATGAATAAGCCATTTAACATAGGTGGAAATCAACATGGAGCCGAACAAGAAATGAGTCGGGCATGTGGCCATTTTAGCTCGAACCAGGCAAGAAGATCAATTTGAAGTCGAGAAAATTGGAAAAAGGGGAAGAGCTCGTGTTTAGCTTTACAATGAGCTCGAGCTCACATGGTGAATTAGTAGGGTAACGTGAGAGTTAAAAATATTCAAAAGATATTTTAATTTGAATCGATGGAGATCACATAGTTGAACATTGGAGCCAAGTTCCAGACTTTGTGAGTGGTGAGCCAAGATGCAAATTCTAAGTCGGGGAATTTCACGTCGTTGTGGTTTGTGGGGATCAATTATTTGTAAGAGCTCGGGTCCGCAAGGTGCCATGCCAAAAAGAGTGATGCATAGTGGAAAAATAGGCATTAAGTGTCGAATGGAAAAATAATTATGGGGGGAAAAATGGCCTCGAAACCCCTCATTCTCCACTTCATACTTGCATAGTTTGAATTCCATGCCAAGCATGAAAAAATGGTGGTCAAGCTCCAAAACCAAGAGCCAACAAGGGGAAGTCATGGGCTCATTTTCCAAGTCAAACATTGATATGACAAATGAGATGTGTATTCTAATTCACTGAGAAAATAGAATACATTTTGAGTTGAGTGGGGCACGTTGCATATGCATGGTCGAGTCATTGACGAGTTGTTAATGGTTGGAGTGAAATATGAGAATGTGTCGAAACGGTTGGTGCGAGAAAAATAACCGACTTATTTGGCGAGTTGAGTCATAGGTTGGTATGAAGCGGTCGAAACGGAAGGTTCCACGAGGCTTGTGTAATGAGTGGGAAACCTATTCAAAGTGATGAGAGGTGACCATTTATATGAAGCATTCAGTTGAGTTAATGCATGAAACACCAAGTGTGAACAACTCGTGGGTAGTGGAGGAATCCCGAGTGGCAAGTCACTTTACCAAATCAAGCCAAAGCTCTCATTTGAGGCAATACCAAAGAATAATATTTTATTTTAATAAAATATTTTATTTAAAATATTATTATTTATTAAAATATTTTTTCAAAAATATTATTCTTAATTAAAAGAAAGATAACTTCATTTTTTTGAATTTATTAGGCATGATGGATAAATGTAATTATATGATGTAATTATCATAAAGGCCATCATGTGCTATCAATGGGCCAAAAATTTAGGATTTATCCCTCTTTCTCTTCTATAGAATTTTCTATAAATGTAAGTTGGAAGCTCATTCCAATAGGTTGGAAAAGTTAGACATCTAAGATGAGTGTATATTTTTCAAGAATCCTCCTCATTCTGCAAGTTGTCCTTGTATGTTGAGGGTACTTTCAAGCCTTCTTTCAAGACTGTAATGACAACCATTTCCCTTTTCTGAATGCAATGATGCATTATGCACATTTATGAAGTAATAAAAGTGTGTGTTTTGTGACTAATCTTGGTCCTTTCATCCTTCAATACTTATTTGTGACTTTCTCATGCTTCCAGGTACACTGTGCAAGTTCAAGTTTCTATTGCAGGTTCTTTAAGTTTTATGCTTATCAAGTGGTGGATTATTTCTTGCACTTGAGTTTTGGTGCTAGTTCACCCTTCTCAAGTTCATCCTTATTTACTGGAAGACTGATATATCATTTTCGATTGAAGTTTAACAAAGGGAACACATGCTTTTAGCATGTGGTCTTCATTTACCATCTCTAATTTGTAGTAGGTGAAGTTTTCTTGTAGTACACAAAACCCTCCTCAAATTAACCCTTCCCGAGTCTGGAAACACCATTTATTTGGTGCATCAGCATCCCATCCCTAGATATTTTCTTTTCTTGCAAATCTCTTTCCCTAAAACCAATGAAAATATTATTGTAGGTCTAGATAACCATTTGATTGCACTAGGAGTAGTATAGCACTTAGTTTAGGAAGAGGAATCGGCCTTCTCGGAGGTTCACCTCAAGACTAATTCCCATAGCTTGAGAGGTGATCCCATGTTTCCCAATCACATCGAACATCTTGTTCACATTTTGGCCATTCAGAGGGTGCAATGATTTGGCAAGTAATAGTTATTGACATGCCTAGTGGGACCAAGAGTTGGTACTTCTCTTCTCATTTTCACAAATCAAATTACTTGGTGACTATATATCTCTGGATTCCAAATCTTAGTGCACTAACTTATGTAAATATTTCAGATAAGAGCTTCTTTAAAGCATGGAAATTATTAGCATATTGAACTATCATTGTCTCCTCCAAAGAGAAGGAAGAGGCATCTCAACATCACTTGTTGTAGCATCACCTCATAGGGGTTATTCAACTCCTCCTTACGGAAGGTTTCCTCCACCCAAGAACAATCAACCTCTCATTGTTATAGAAATGAACAAAGTTTTTCCTCCTTTCAATGCATGCAATCCTCTTCTGTTAGATCAACGTGACCCTATACCTGCTTTTTTCCCTCAAAATTTTACCCTTCTACATAGGGGAAACTCACATTACTCTAGTGGAACATATTATTGATGTAGCCAACATTTGTGTAGTACATAATATCATAGAGGAAAATGTTTCGGTTAGACTTCTTGCTACTTATTTCATGGGAAAAGAACTTCAATGGTTTTGAGGGTTAAGTGTTGGTACTATAACCACTTGGGATGAGTTAGGAGAAAAGATCTCTGTAAATAGTTTGAAGACAAGAGTGATCACCTGTCACTCTTAGAACAACTCACTACCATAAAGAGATCTCCCCAAGAATACATGAGTGATTTCAACTTTTGATTCCATAGGACTTGGAATAGGATTCTGGCACTCATAAATCCTTCTCCAAATAATGCATTCTTGTACTATTTGTGATCCTTGAATAATGATGTAGCAGTTATGATCCAGTCCATTAGAGGGACTACACTACCGATGTCATGAAGTTTCCATAAGACCAAAGAATTCCTTAATCCAGGATGAAAGAATACGTTCACGGCCGCCAATTCCATTGTCTCTAGATCTTATGAACAATCAGCATACCATTTCTCCTATTCCATCATCCTCCAAGCAACCAACTCAATCTACCCCTTCCCCTTCAAACGGTCCATTTGAATTCAAGTCACTACTGTAAACCTTTGGAAACAAGCTTGTTGCACTCAAGAGGCAACAATTTCAATAAAATCATCCATACCAACCACAAAATCATTAGTATCATGCTAACCATCCTCCTTTTCAAAGGAATTATCAGCCTCAAAATAAAACTACAAGTCAAGCTATGAATGTCAGGCCTTTGAACTTAAAGAACCCTCTTACTACTAGCTCATCTAGAGCCATAATACTTGTCTAGAATAACCTAGTTCAAGACTATGAATGGTGTTATCCATGTTCTTAACCCCACAAAAAAAATATTTTCCCCAAAGGAGTTATTAGCTAGGCCCTTACGGTTCAAAGAATATCTTGCCCTCCGAGCCCACAAAAATTCATCTACGTAGAAAATAATGAGATCAATCGTAGGCACATGAGGAAACTACTTTGCTAAATTGCAAAGCAGAAGAATTTTACGGGTTGAATACAAATTCCTCATTAGTGACGGAAAACAATTTTTACAAAAACAGAGCAATGGAATATCAACCTTCCAAAGCTGATCAAGCATCCACTTCACAGCCTCAACCACAAGTGGCGGTTGATAAATATGTGGGAAAGAAACCACTAGAAACACCTATTAGCCAATGCACAAGGAAAGAAGGTTCTTCAAGCATCATGATACCCAACAAGAACTTTCTAAAAGAGCACCCTAATGCCAAAAAAGGTGTTAGCAAAGTAGGAACAATTCCCTTTAGTATTGTAGAACAAATGAATAAGAACAACCCGAGCATTACTATATCGATGCACTCTCAATTCCTTCTCAAAGAAACTTGTTGCGAGAGGCTCTAAATAGTTTTGGTACAACCGATGGATCATCATGTCATGGAACAACCGCTACAAGTTTTTTTAACTAGAAGGGAAATTTATTCCCTAGGTAAACAAACCACCACCATTCTATATTTCCCTTATTATTCGCAACTACCTGGTACATAATTGCATGATCGATTCTGGTGCCGTATCTTGGTCATGCCCAAAAAAATTACAGATGTACTAGGCATACAATATGCGCCGGTTGCAAGAGGAGTTTTTCACCTAGATGACACAACCATTAAAACTATTGGAGTTATCAAAGGACTTCAAATTACCATCCATACATGCCTCGAGTTTGTTGTTCACCCAAGACATATCAATTATTGATCTCCCTCCTCTCTTTTCCATCTACCTATCACGAGATTTCACTACCAAGATGGGTGGTTATCTATTGGCCAATTGGTCACATATGATTCTCAGGACTCGATATGGAACCAAAGTAACTATAAGGGTGGAACCAATCTTCCATAATCATGTAGAACCCTACACTTCTAGTCCTATAAATGGGAATTATACCATCGGTGATCCAAAAGAAGAAGATGTTGATCATGAACTGACCACTCTTGTTGAAGAAGTCCTCGATACTGTGCTGGATGAAGTGAGTGGAGATCATTAGTACAATACCTACGTTGATGTGTTGGTAGAGGAAGAAGTTGGTATGCTTATTTTAGAGAAGATAGGATTGGGTACATACTACATTCATGAATAAGGTACGATCATACCACAACTTTTCAAAACACAAAGCAATTATGAAGGACTATGGAAATTGTTTTTTGATGTCTAGAATAGTAAGAATGGATCCGGTCTGGTGTCATGATAATTTCTCTAAAAGGAGATAAGTACTTCTCATCTTTTCAGTTGTAATTTAATTACACTAACAATGTTGCTGAATACGAGGCCCTTGTGCAAGGAATCTAGCTAGCTCAAAAGAAGGGAATCAAATCCCTAAATATTTTTGGAGATAGTGAGTTAGTTGTTCATCAAGTGACAAAGTGCAAAGTGCATCCAAAAATTATCTTTTAAGATCATACAAGAACCGAGTATGGGATTTGATTAAATATTTCAAAGATTTTGGGATCCACATGGTTCCTAGAAATCAAAATCAAGATGTTGATAGGGTTTCTACAATTAGCTCACAATACGACGTACTTGTTGATATCATAAAATAAGAGTGACAATATGTCAAAATGGTAGTTTAACTTGTATTTCCTGATAATGTGAGTAGTGGAAAGGTTTGAAAGTGACAAACAAATTGTCCTTTTCCTATAAGAAGAGGAAAAGTTTCCTGCAAAAAATCAAGATAAGTTACAAGAATCATATGGTGATCAAATCATACAATTCAAATCAACAAGATACCAAAAATTTTAGTTACTCTAGATTCCATTTTCAATTCATATGATTAATCCAAAAGACATGCTCTAACATGGTGGTCAAAGAAGAAGATTTTGAGGAAGTCGAGGTAGTAAATGAATTTTTTTGAAGATTAGAAAAGTATGCAATTACAAAGAGAAAGAATATTTCATAATAATTTAGCAAGAGTATCATGACATTTTTTCATGGAGATACAAATACCTGCGTGGTTTTGATCCAGGTCTAGCAAAACATACCATCAAACTTGATCTTAATGCCAAGCCTATTCATCGAAATAGAGGTAAATTAATCACAAAATTGAGGCACTAATGAGAAAGGAGCTAAACAAACTCATCGAGGCCTATATAATTTTTTTATCAAGCATTCCTCTTGGGTATCAAATCTAATTCCCGTAAGGAAGAAGAATAGAGAGATTCAGTTATGTGTGGACTTTAGGGATTTGAACCGTGCCTCATTGAAAGACCATTATCCTCTTCAATCAATGGATAAAATCCTTCAATGGTGGTGGCAGAGCTCAAATGTTTTATTTTCTTGATGGATATTGAGTTACAATCAAATAATCGATCACCAAAAAAAAATTCATTACCAAGTGGGGCATGTATGCTTATAACAAAATTCCATTCAGACTATCCAATTTCGGGGATAGTTTCCAAAGATCCATGGACATGGAATTTAAGGGATTAATATCAACAATATCATTTTGGTTTACCTTAATGATATAATCGTATAATCTAAGCATGCAAAAACCACATCACACATCTAAGGAAGGTTTTCCGAAGGTGTAGGGAACTTGGGGTTTCACTTAACCCCAAGAAATGTATTTTTGCAATGCATGAGGGCAATTTTTTGGGGTATGTTGTTTCAGCAGAAGTACTATTAATCGAGCCAAACAAGATTCATTTTATTATGTCCTTATCTCTCCCAAGTCACAAGAAGGGTCTCCAAAGTTTTTTTAGAACCATAAATTTTTGCAGAGTTTCATCCCTCAATTTGTAGCATTGGCTAAACCACCGCTTTGTCAATCATGTCAAGAAAAACATTCCATTCTCATGAATAAAGGAAGGAAGGGAGAGCTTCAAAGCCATCAAAACATCCATTTCTCAAGCTCCCACACTGGTGAACCCTAGGTTTGATAAATATTTTATCCTCTATGCTTTTATAGGTCAAGAGAGCATTTCAGGTATCCTTAACCAGCAAAATGATGATCTAATCGAGCAACCAACTTATTTCTTCATCAATTCCTCAAAGAATATGAGCTTAAATATTCATTCATTGAAAAACAAGTATTTGCGGTTATTTGATCTTTGAAGAAATTCAAACACATGTTGTCTAACAACAAAATTCATCTAATGATGTCTCATCCAGGTGTCAAGGACTTTTTGCTGAATAAAGAGATGAATGAAAAGCATGTTAGATGGATCAAAAAGGTGATGGAGTATGACATACATATTAAAGTTACCAAAATTTTCATAGGTAAAGGTTTGTGTCAACAACTTGCTGCAAACATGGAATCAAAAGATGATGAGAACGTGACACTCCTAAACACTGATGAAGGTAATGATCAAGTTGACTAGTTATCCAAAATGAATGATTTGATTTTCTCAGAGTATATCCTATATACATGGATAAAAATAAAAATGGACTTTCCATCTTTAGTTTATTCCATATGTTTTGGTAGATAATGTTCTCTTTCGAAAGGATTTGAAAGGGTGTTCTCCTTTAGTGCGTGGGACTGGAACATGTAAGTAAGATACTAGAAGAGTTTCATAATGGCCTATCTGGAGGACAGTATTCTACACAAATAAATACTACCAATATCATGTGATTCGGTTACTATTGGATAGATTTATTCAAAGATTCCCATCTCTGGGTAAGGAAGTGTAAGAAATGTTCCCTTTTCACTAGAAAGCAGAGCTTAGCAGCTCTTCCACTGGATCCAATTGAAGTGGATCAACCATTTGTTCATTGGGGGTTGGATTTCATCAGAATGATTAATTATCCATCCAGTGATAGACATAAATGGGTCCTTAATACAAAGGAATAATTTAATTGATGGAAAGAGGTGGTAACATTAAAGGAATGTAATGAGAAGGCAGTTCTTGATTTCTTAGAAGGTATAATGACAAGGTTTGGTGTTTCATTTACAATCATTTCAGACAACGCAAAATATTTTCTTGGTATGGAGTTGAGTGAATGGGATGTTAAAAATGGGGTCTACCTCAATAATTCATCGAATTACTATCCTTAAGGAAACGGATTGGCTGAATCTAGCAACAAGAACCTCACAAGGATTATCAAGTGCACAATGGAGACTAATAGGAGGAATTGGCATACACATATTAAAACTATTTTATGGGAATATTGAATCAGACCTAAAGGTCCATCGAAAGTTTCCTTTCATGCTTGTTTATAGAAGAGAAGAAAAACTTATGCTCTCCTTATAATTACCTTCTTTAGAGTTATCTCATCAGCTTGAAGTTATGGAGAATGATCCTCTAACAGTTAGGTTTGTTGAGCTCATGGAGTTGGAAGAAGTACAAAAACAAGGCTATGAAGAATTTGGAGCAACATTAGGCTCAGGTTAAGAAATATTTTGGTAGAAAGCATCCGACAAGAATTTTCAAGAGGGAGTTTTAATTCTCAAATGGGATGAAGATAGAGACAAACTAGGAAAACACGCCAAGTTTAACGCTCTTTGGAGTGGGCCATACATCATCACAAGTTGCAAAGAGGAAAATTCATTTCATCTATCTAGGATCAATGGAGAAGAATTTCCCATTCATGTGAATGGGATACATATAAAATCTTGCTTTTGAGATCATTCCACCCCCGTATAGTTTAGCTAGGTGTTTTCCTCCAAGTGCTTATGCACATTGTTGTGTGTTGTTCTTTTAATTTCCTCGTTGTTTTGTTTTGTGTTGTTCTTGCACATTGTATCAACCTTTGGAGGTTTTCAAGGAGAAGAAGGTTCAAGTTTCATAAGAGGTTCATGATATCCCAATTCAACAGATGCTTCATTCAAAATTCCATAATTCTAAGCATTTGTTAGATTCAAGATATTTCCTACCTATCATTCTGCGGAGTTCAACCTACAAACGAGACTTTGGGATGTATCACAGAAGGTCAAATTATCTTCAAAATTCCAATATAGAATCCATGCCTAATGGATGACTTAAGGCTACTAGAATCATGCTTAGCAGGTAACCATCCCCAAGAGGTCACCAAAAATACTATCCAATTTTGTACACATGGAAAAATTGAACAACAGGTCCTATTATGTTTAAAACAAAATGTTAGTCCCAAGGACCCACTTCCAATAGTTATCAAGATAAATAAAATAAAATAATTAATTATTCATGTTCGTGAGATTTACCAACAGATGATCCTCGCTTTCTAAGGAAACTCGAGGATATCTTAAGT
Source organism: Taxus wallichiana var. yunnanensis (assembly GCA_018340775.1). Classification (NCBI taxonomy): domain Eukaryota; kingdom Viridiplantae; phylum Streptophyta; class Pinopsida; order Cupressales; family Taxaceae; genus Taxus; species Taxus wallichiana. The sequence goes on from CM031235.1 coordinate 222,997,069, forward strand.
TTTAATAACAGGTGGGGAAATGCCCCAAAAGGGTCTTTGAGCTCAATCAACTCACTAATCAATATTTTGAGTGACTTGGTGAGTTGATATCATATATAAGGTCGAGTTAGAGCTAGGTTGTATTAGCTCGGTTGGGATAATTAACATGGGATTGTATTAAGTTTTTGATGTGACCAAATCATGTCATGGAAATAGACATTAAGCCTAAGAGCTAGAAGCTCATGATGGAGTTGAGACATAGCTCGGTTTGTGAGCTTGACCCCACTGAATCATGAGCTAATGAGCCATTTCAGGCTTGGGCGAGTTATAGAAGAGCTCGAGTGAGTCAAATATTTTTAGCTGGAAGCTCAAACATTGGAGCCGAGCTAGTGAAACTAGGAGAGAGGTTCATTGGTGCATCATGAATAAATGCTCATTGGGTAGTGAATTCAAGAAAGCTCATAGTAGATGGATAAAGACGAGCTCAGAAATAACATAAGCTTCATTGGAGGTTGTGAGAGTTACAAAAATTCACGCTTGGGTGAGGAGATAATTTCAGGAGCTAGGTTGTAAGGTTTCGGTGAGTCCTCAAAAGGCTCGTGATGGTCGCAACCTCGATAATGGCTCATGACTTGGGTGGGTTGGAATGCATTAGTACCAAGTCGATGATCAACTCATGAGGAGCTTAGTGCATGAAGGAGACAACTCACTTAGGTGAGCTAATCTTTGAGGCCTGGTGTAAGATGGAACTCAACGAGCCATTAGAGAATGGAGGAATCAAGTAGGGATGAGCTAAGGATGATAGAATAAACTTGGTTACAATTTTCAAGTCACCTCGATGGAAAAAGGAATTCGAGGTTGAGCTTGATTTCATGGACCTTGATTGGATCGGGTCGAGCTTACAGAGGACCAATGTGCAACATGGTCAAAAGCTAAATGTGGAGTTCGTAGAAAGAGCTAGGCCTAGGAGTTTGTAGGAGTGAGCTAATAGAGGAGCTTGGACAAGGCCAACTGTAAGGCACCAAGGATGTGTCGATATGTTCAAATCTTGGTGATAGACCGATGATCTCAAGTTGGCATGTTAGTGAGCTTGGGAAAGTAAGTTAGTGAAGCCAAGGTGGTTTCAATGAATACAAGCTCGATCAATTCTCCATAGAATTTGGAGAGATCGATAAATGAAAACATCTCAAAGCATAAAATGAGTAAGCATGTGGATTAGCATACATGACCAATTATAAAATTGACTCGGTGATGAGAATGCAAGTACACATGCGCTAGGGAGAAATGTTGGAGTTGTTCAATCTAGCTAGTTGTTAGGCTCATCGAGCATGAGCTCATTGCATGATAAGAGTTGACTAAGCGATGAAGGTGAGCCTAAAATGGAACTAAATTTAGTAGAGGAACTCACAAGATAGGAGTAGCTAGGGATATTTTTTGATAAGATCTAACTCACATGATGGCCGAGTCCACTCAAGGCCATTCATCATGGAGAATGAGAGGTTAGGGGCCAACTCATCAAGTTGGGTGTTGGTAATATGGAGTTTGAAGTCTGTAAAGGTAGAAGTGGGGAAGAATTGAGCCAATGGGTTAGGGAATCTTGTGACTCCTTTCCCGCGCAGGAGTGTTAGAAGCTGCCAAGGAATGTGACAAGTATATGGCCACCGCAACTAATTCATGCCAATCATGTAATATTACCAACATAATAAAGGTTGAAGACCTAATCAATAAGTTAACATGGTGTGTTAATCACTCAGAGTCATGCAAGGAGATTCACATGATGCTGCTTTGCTTAGAAAGTGAATGATGAGGAGTTCCCGGTTCCATTGGCTAAAGTAATGAGGTGAGTTTGGATCGAGCTAAGCTAACAACTCATAGATTAAACATTGGACCATGCATATTAATCAATAAGTCATTGAGTTTATAAAGAAAACTCATTTGTGGAACTTGTAGGATGAGATCAGATTGATCTCAAGAAGAATCACAGGAGATCAAATGGGAAACGAGCCAAACTTGGAGTCAAAACATGCATGTGAATAACTATTGCCATATCGTCTTGGTTTCAACAAGTGACGTGAATGAAACTTAGAAGCAAAGTAAGTTCACTGATTGACCAAGTCTATAGAAGGAGGAGTTTGGCTTGTTGAAATAGATGAATATATTAATTACATGAGCCTTGAACCATGTCAAATGGAAGGTATAATGATTTGGAAATGGGCATAGATAATATTAGATCCCAAGATGAAATTTTACGAGTAGCGATTTCTATAGAATAGAGGTAGTAATTTGGTTGAATGAGTCATGTCCTATTCACTTAGAAATAGAAATGTGTAAAGTCGACATACACTGGAAGAAAAATCACATAGAGAAATTCTCAAAGGATCATCAAATGGATTACATGTAAGCTCAAATGCGGGGCGAGTGATCGACAAGGCGGGTGATGTTTCGGTGAAAAAACGTGAGCCACAAAGACATGAAGGAGAAAAAAACTTGGAGGCCAAGTTGACACAATAAAATTGGATAGTTCATTATTGCAAAGATCAAGTTACATAATGGACTTGCTAATATTGAAGGTAACATATCAGTGATTTCATGGCCAAGTTTCTCGGTCCATGAGTAATACATTATAGGAAAAATCATGACGTGATGGATAGGAAAGTGAGCTTGAGCATGAGCTAAGATCGATGGTATAGTTAATGGGAGGTGAATGTATGCATCAGCTCAAGTTTCATGAGTAAGCCATTTAACATAGGTGGATGTCAACATGGAGCTGAGAAAGAAATGAGTCAAGCATGTGGCCATTTTGGCTCGAACCAGGAAAGCAGATCAATTTGAAGTCGAGAAAACTAGACAAAAGGGGGAAGAACTCATGTTTATCTCTACAATGAGTTCTAGCTCGTGTGATGTATTAGTTGGGTAACATGATAGGGAATCCTATTAGAAATATATTTTAAGTGGAATTCATGGAGATCACACAGTTGAACATTGGAGCCAAGTTTCGTATTTATTGAGTGGCGAGCCTAGATGGAAATTTCAAGTCAGGGAGTTTCACGTCGTTGTGGCTTGTGAGGGTCAAGTCTTTGTAGGATCTCGGGTATGCCAAGGTGCTATTCCAACAAAGAATGATGCATAGTGTAAAAGTAGGCATTAATCCTCAAATTTCCAAATTAGTATGTGGGGGAAATGGCCTTGAAACCTCTCATTTTCTACTTTGAACTTGCATAGTGCGAATTTCATGCCAAGCATGGAAAAATAGTGATCTAGTTCTAAAACTAGAAGAGCCAACAAGGGGAAGTCATGGGCTCATTTTCCAAGTCAAAGATTGATCCAACAAAGGAGACGGGTATTCGAGTTACCGAGTAAATAGATCGTATTCCGAGTTAAGCGGGGCATGTTGTATATGCATGGTTGGAGTGAAATGCAAGAATGTGTCAAGTAAATGGTTAGTCTTGAGCTAAGTAATTGAATTATCTAGAAATTTGAGTCATAGGTTCATATGAATCATTCAAAATAGAAAGCTCCACGAGGATCATGCAATGAGTGGGAAAGTTGATCAAAGTGGTGAGAGGTGACCATTTATATGAAGGATTCGATCGATTTAATGCATGAAACACCAAGTGTGAATATCTCATGGGTGGTGGAGGAATTTCAAGTTGAGAGTCACTTTTCCAAATCAAGCCGAGCTCTCATTCAAGGTAATACCAAAGAATAATATTTTATTTTATTAAAATATTATGTTTATTAAAATATTATTTTTATTAAAAATATTATTCTTAATTAAATGAAAGATAACTTCAATTTTTTAAATTTATTAGGCTCGACGGATAGATATAATTATATGATAATTATCATAAAGGCCATAATGTGTTATTATTGGGCCCAAAATTTAGGCTTTCTCCCTCTTTTTATTCTATAGAATTTTCTATAAATGTAAGTTGGAAGCTCATTCTAACAGTTGAACGAGTTAGACATCTAAGGCAAGTGTATATTTTTAAGAATCCTCATTCTTCAACAAGTTGTCCTTGTATGTTGAGGGAACTTTCAAGACTATAATGACAACCATTTCCCTTTTCTAAATGTAATGATGCATTGCGCACCTTGTTGAAGTAATAAAAGTGTGTGTTTTGTGACTAATATTGGTCCTTTTATCCTCTATACTTCTTTTTGCGCCTTTCTCATGCTGCGGTACATTGTGCAAGTTTTAGTTTCTAGTGCATGTTATTTGATTTTTATGCTTATCAAGTGGTGGAGTATTACATACAATTGAATTGTGTTGTTTGTTCACCCTTTTCAAGTTCATCCTTATTTATTGCAGATGATATATCATTTTCTGATTGAAGTTTAACAAAGGGAACACATGATTCTTAGTTTGTGGTCTTCTGTTTACCCTCTCTAAGTTGTAGTAGGTGAAGTTGTCTTGTGGTGCACAACACCCTCTTCAAATTAATCCTTCCTGAGTCTATAAATACCCTTTATTTAGTGCATCACCATCCCTAGTATAGTTTCATTTCTTGCAAATATATTTCCTAAAACCCATGAAAATGTTAGCATAGGTCTAGATAACCATTTTATTGCACTAGGAGTAGTATAACACTTAGTTTAGGAAGAGGAATCCGGCCTTCTCTGGAGGTTCACCTTGAGCCCAAGTCCCACAACTTGAGAGGTGATCCCATGTTTCCTAATCACACCAAACATCCTATTCACATTCTGTCCATTCGGAGGGTGCAATGATTTGGTGATAACAATATGATTAATAGTAATGAAAAAAACATGGTCATATTTATGGTTATGTGACAATTTTTGTGGAATAAAAATTCTTTTACATTTGGTAAATTTGAGTGCACATCTGAAAATTGGAAATTTTATGGAAAATGATGAGTATGAATCGAGTATGGGGAAAATTTACCAAACCCATTATGTATGTTCCATAGTGCCAAACTGACAAGAAATTCCACATAAGGAAATTTATTATGGGCTTAAACCCCATAATTGGTGGTAAATTTGAAGTACACGGGCCACCAACAATGGAAGAAGTATTATATAACACCATTGAGTAGGAGAGAAGCTCGAAGCCATTGGTGCTCATAGTGATGAGAAGCGTAAACTAAATAACACTTCATCCCCATTATCAACTAGAAATACATGGGGGAGGAAGGAAGAGAATAAAACTCATAGTGCAAGAAATAATACTACATGTAAACTTTTTTCTTAAATGGACATGAAAATGTTCTTTGGTAGGAATGAAAATTTTGAAAGGGAAAGACATTTAAGCTGGTTACCTAAAATGTGGTGACAATGGTCACTACACTAAGGATTGCCCCTTGAGAAACAAGGAGAACAATCCGTAGATAAATATTCAAGCCATAAATTCGAACCGATAGAGTAAAAAAGAAGCAACAAATGAAGGAGTGAAGACTTTGAAAATCAGAATCGAGGTGATACAATTAGATTGTTGGTGTAGATTGGAAGAGATGAAAACAACGGGTTTTTCTTGATATTATGAATACTTGATTTTTTTTGGATAATTTTTATGTTTTTGTCAAGTATTTTACGTGATTGATAATTTTAATAGTTTTTTTATTGCAAAAATAATTTTAAAATTGTTGTTTTTGAGAAAGAAAAACTTGAATAAATGTTGGTTGTAGCCAATATATAACAGTGTTATACAATTCTAAAAACTTGATATTTGTAAGTTCTTACTATACTATTTGAGTAATTGATGAATGATTAAGTAATCTTTTACCTTTTGCTTAAATTTTGTTTTGATTTAAATATAATCATCCGGACGATGATGCTCTTAAGGGGGAGGTATGTAATACACCTATTGTTTTATCAGTGTGCTTTGATTCTGTGTTGTATGACATACATTTATTATGGATTGTACTTTGTTTGATGATCATTTGGAATGTACGTGAATGTTATCGAGGTGGAATTATTTACTTGATGATCCGGCGAGACTTGCTCATCTTTATTGAAAAATCAGTACATAATGATTTTATGGAATAGTGGTTATAATTACCTTTCTGTTGCTGAACATCCGATGAACTTAGTGACTCCAAATCTTGGATAGTATAATCCAGGTTATGGAGTAGAGAAGTGATAAAATTAATGGGGTAATTTGTATTGGTTATTTCTATTTAACTTCTTCTATTAAACTATATTATTGATATGGTGATTCAGAATAACACCGTGGATCAATTTTAGTGATCTAGGCTATTATATTGAATCATCATACTATTCGACTATGTTGGTAGGCATACTTCACTCCTCTAAGGTTCTCGATTACTATTTTGTTAGGCCTAAGGTTGATAATGGAATCTAACCTAAATCTATGTACAAGCTATGTTATTTAGTATGAGGGATATAGTCTAAGCCTTGTTTATGATTGATAAACATTTAGAGACCTAACATTGGATAATAACATTCATTCAGATTAAATGAATCTTGGAACCTAACATTAATCTAACCTAAGGTTCTTAAGGGTAAGCCTTAATTTATTTTAAGCTAAGTCTTGTTGCATAAATGCATGGGTGCCTACTATGAATGGTTATGAGGAAGTGTATTATTAAACCTAAACTATACAAATGCCTATATCTCATTCAAAACCTTAACGTCTAACCTAAACACTACTATGATTTGGTAATGGAAAGGGGTTAAGTGCCATGGGAAGTTAGTTAGATTTCCACCCAACTCGTAGTTGAATTTTTTAACGTTATTTTATTAATACCACTACCATCTATTAGTGGAGAACTTGAGTGAGTTAAGTGGACTTAGCCAAAGTTGTGGATAAAATATATAGTTGAATTTTGGTTTCAAGCTTTTTTCATCTCTAAATATAAAATTGGCCAATTATAGTTGGCGGGAAAAATGGAGTAATAACATTCCTTCCCAACATTGATTAAGCCTCAAACTAAACCATTACTACCTGGAGAAGGCAACAAAGTGGTTTTTGGGGAAAAATGAAAGTTTGGTTTCATTATGTTTTTGCATATCGAGCTCATAGAGGTCCGTATGTCGATTCTCCTATTTTCATTGCATGGTATATTTTTAATCTTGCATTCAATTTTCTATTTCATGGATGAGAAATTTTTGGAACTATTATCAGCATTGATTAATAAATAAGAGTTGGAGGAATGGGATATTTTATGGGTTTTGTGAATGGGTTTTAGACTTCTTTGAAAGCGCTGGCATTCGAGATTGCAGGAAGGAAATTTTGAGAGCTTCAAGGAGATAGGAGGAGCTCTACTAGACATGATGATAAGGCCATAATATGTCGATTAATGTATAATATATGATCTCATAGTACTCTCCTTTTGATTAAGTTTGATTGTAAATGTGTGACTTTTAGTTGATCCGATATGAGTTAGGATGTAAATGTCTATGTTTTGATTGATTGTGATCCTAATGTTAAAAGCTATGAAATTACTAACATAGTGTGTGTTTAATTTCATTTTGTAATAAAGTAGATCTAATCAATCAAGGAAATGAAGTAGGTGGTATTCAATATGTTTTTGATAACATCTGCCTTCTAGAACTTAGTTCGAAACTTCCAAGCTAGTTCCGAAACTCCATCACACAGTCATCATTAGTTCTGGAACTTTTGGACTTAGTTCTGGAACTCCAGTATTTAGTTCCAAAATTTTCAGACTTAGTTCCGAACTCTTGGGGACAACTCGGAACTCTCACAGGTTTTGGTTCTTAACAATTTCCTATGGTTCTAGAACTTCTCCAAAGTTCGGAATTGATGGGAGTTATCTATTTTAAACCACATCCGGATATTTTGCATCTATGACCCCTTCAATCATAAAAGGACGAGAATATTTTGAATGCAGATCTAGGGGAGTTATCCTATAGCTATCTGATCAACCACCATATGACTCAGATCTATTCTAGGCATGATTCGATTTCATCAGAATCATTGAGACAACTGTGATTGTAAAATGTATATAAAAGCATACCTGCAATAGAAGATAGATAATAGAATGAGATAGATATAGAACAGAGAAAAGAAACAGATTAAGTATCCAGATCCAAAGTATATTTTGTAATACTAAATGTTTTTATCAATAAAATAACCATCTCGATATGAAGGAATTATGAGTTGTTAAAATCTTGATTCAAGGAGGACCAAGGGCCCACTCCCTTAAGGACCAGGATATTCATTTATTTTGTATTTATATTTCTTCAACAAATAGCTTAGATCTGTTAATTTTGTATTGTTTTAGTTCTTTCAGTTAAATTTTTTTGTATACTTGTTCCTGCAGGTTTTTAGATAAATATTTATATTTCTTGCAAAAAATTTCAAGAATTTTAATTTGAGCGTGTTTATTTCTAAAAGTAATATTGTTTACTTTCAGAAGCAAGTGTGTTTATTTTCCAACATCAAGTGTGTTTCCATTTTGCATGGTGTGTTTCCTTTCAGCAAGCTTTCAGTGTGTCTTACTTTCAGCAATTTTTCATAGTTTGATTTGAATAATGTTTTACCAAGAATTCCTTTAGACATTAAAGAGATCCCCCAGAAAATATAAAAATAGCTACAATCAACTACTAGATCAGTTAAAGTACTCTTGTTACATATAGCTTTAGACACACCCCTGGTTTGATATAAAATCAACAAGAAGTTGATTAAATGAAGGGAATGATGACACCCATCACATGATATTTAACTCTTTTAAATATCTTTCTCTAAATAATAGTCTCATGAAAGGAAATATGCTCTCGTTTGAGATTATTTTTAAGGTTTTGGGTTTTGTTTAAAGGATTCAAACCTTTGTTTTATGGTGTTTTCTACATGTTTGCAAATCTTAGACTTCAAAAGATGAATGTTAAATTGTTTGACATGAGCTTGTTTTGTTTCGTGTTTTCATAAAATATTATTACGCCTTTAAGATTGTTTTTATAAAATGAATAAAATATGGGTTGTAGTTTCATGCACTAAGTATGGTTTTGTAACCTTTAAAAAGGTTACGGGTATTTCCTTCTATAAAATTTAATGAACCCGTATGTTATGAAAACATGAAGGAAGTAATATTGATTTTGTTTTTAGGAAAACAATTGTATGCTTCTATTATGTTGCATAATATTAATGGTTTTTCCATTTTTGTTGCAATACCCTTAATGGATATTCGTTTTAGATGTTTAGTCGGTGTGTATACCCTAGAGTGTCGATATGGGTATTAGTATGGATTGGGGATTCATGGTCCCAATTTGTTTTGATAGATAGTTGTAAATCTATATGGATTTTTTTATGTATGAATGATTATAAAAAAATCCTACCACTTCATCTTACAAAATCTTTACCTTTTGCAACTAAGTATAACCCTTAGTTTTCGGCTTGTGCTTACTAATATAACCTTGTGTAAACAAAGACTTAGTCTCTTATAAAATTCAAGGTCTAGACAAATATATTGTTATGTATCTGTTTATGAATACCTAGTATTACAAGTTCGTCGATATATGAAGGCCGAACGACAATCCTAAACTTGTTAATCGGTCCCTCTCTATAACTATAACTTGTTGTCTTGACTTTACATGGTCTCCTTATTAATTAAGAAATTTAGATTTAATCAAGAAGTTAAGCTCAAAGGAATTTATTTGAATGAATCAATGGTGGCATGTTGTCTGTTTACTTGGAATTTAGAATTCAATAATATTAAATCGATCATAAGGATATAGGAAATGGGTTTAAATTTATGGATGATATGTATCGATTATAGTGGTAGCTCGAAACTAATCTATATTCATGAACTTTTATGCCTATTATTTGTTCTCTTTTACAATTATGTTCCTTAATCTAGTAAATATCTATACTACTCGGTATATCAGGATAACATTATAAAAGGTCTCTCGGTATGAGTCTAAAACTTGATATTTAGTCTATACTACTAGCTCTCTTAGAGCTAGATTTGTATACTTGTGTTTTCTCATTCCCTAAAAAGTTATATGTTGATGATAGGGATAAGTATTGTGGAATCATATTATTTATATGATGAGGTTACTATCTCACAGTAACTTAATGAAGTGATATTACTTAACTTATAATAAGTCTTGAAATTTTTTATCGGGTGAATAGCCTCATCGGTCATATAGACCCTACTTTAATGTTTGATCAAGTTATTGTTATATAGCTTAAACTTGAATGTTTGATAAATTTGTTGAGTGTATACCTTATAATGAATGTTTGAGAAAGTTACCATTGTATAAAATTATACTTGAATGATAAACATGTTATTGTTTGTTTATATTATACTTGAATTTAGATCCGGGTATTATTTGTATAGATTATACTTAGCTGTTTAACCAACTTATAGTCATATGGATTATACATCTTGTTAGATCGACTATTTTCTCGCATAGCTGCAAATTGAATGTTTGATCAAGTATTGTTGATTATCTTATACTTGAATGTTGCATAAGTTATTGTTTATATGGATCATACTTGACTGATGTATTTCAGTTACCATATATTCATAAGGTTGGTATTTGTAATTATCAAATGTCTATTTTGGATGTTCAAAAAAATGATGAGTATTCCTTCTTGAACCTTTAAGTGATTTCAACTTATAGTAGCATTTATTTTATGAAATTATTATATAGTGCAAGCTATTTAAGATCTTTAGATCTTATCATGATAGTTTGCATGAACTAACAAATGCTAATAATTTTGTTGATGGACTTCGTGAAAGGTGAAAGAAGAAATAAGTTTAAAAATATGCATTTGTTCTAACGATTGACGAAAGATGATTTTTGGATAAATTTGTTGAAATTATCAAATAGATGATGTACTTGTGTTTTTCGGAAAGTTTAAAAGGCTAATGACCCATTGATTGTAACTAATCTGAAAAGAGAAATTGGTTGATTTAAGATATCTTAAGAAGTTTTATTATCCAGGTTTCGGAAATGAATAAAGAAAGTTCCTTTTTATGATCATTGTCTTATATACTTCTTGAAGTAAATGGATAAGATGTTTCCAAACTTAGTATTTATATAATTTATATTCAAAAGGAAAACTTACATTAGTTACTTTAATTACATATGATGTAGTGTCTAAATTGATGAAAGGAAAAAATGTTCCTATATGTTTTGGATATCATTTGTAACCTAAAGGAAGTGTGGCGTAGTAAATAAGTACATTATGACTAAAATTGAGTCATCAATATTATATTATAAATAAATTATGTGAATGTATGTTATACTTGGTAAAATATAAGGAAGTCATAATGATGTAGACTTCATGAACTTAGATGATTGTTTTATTTGGAAATAACAATTAATAATCTTAAGGAATATTATGGAGTTATATATATATAAAGGGATGATTTATGCAAATATGACTACATTGTCTATAGTAAGGAACATTTGAATGATGTTTTAAAAAATGCATTAATATTATTGCTTGGAACTAGGCTATGTGCAGAATGCTTTAGATAATTTTGTTTACTTCTCTAAAATGAAATCATACACAAGAATGATAGTTATGATTAAACATGAATGTATCAAAATTAGGATAGTCATTAGGGATAAATGTGTATATAAAATAATGTATAATTAATGTATCAAAATTAATATAGTTAATGAGAAGGACACTATACCTACTCGTATATACCTAATTAATGAACAAGGTATGCTTTCATGATAATACATTATGCTAAATGAAATATGTAACCTATAAGTTATTGAATCATGTTATGTTATCCTTAATTAAGGGAAATTCATTTACGAACCCTCGTATATCCTTAGGTATGACACCTATCATCGAGAGTAATGAGTTAGTAAGGATTGACAAGTTGGGAGTTAGTTAAAATAATTAAACTTGTTAAGGTATGATGTTCTTCTTAGTAGAATTCGGTGGTTTGTCTCAAAGCATAAAGCTGCTTTATTGCATAGTACCTAGGTAATGATTCATGTCATTACCTAGATACTACTGAGTAGATTCTATGATGTGATAACTTTTCAAGCTCCTCTAAACATAACTATCACAAAGCCTTGGATTCGAGTATGTCTTACATACTAATTCTGAATAGTGGTATGGTTAAGTATTGATTTAATGTTGAGATGGGAATTAAATTAGTATGCAGATTTAGAACTATAATCACCAAATATATTGAACATGTTTAAGAGACTCTAAACATGTAGATGTTATTAATTAACTTAATTAACAGTAATGGGCATAAATTAATGGTTAGCTTGTCTAATATGAAAATAATAACTTAAGATTGGAAGGGAATCTATATAACATAATCAGGTGATGGACAAGTTCCTAACAACGAGTGTGGCATTGTGGAACTAAGCATGGCATACATGTCTATGAAACATTGTGTAATGTAGTGTAATATGTTGATTACATTTTCCCAGAGTCACCAAGGATCTAAGATGTTAGATTCCTAGATGGGATTCAATGTTTGAGTTCTAGGTATGCACTTAGAAAATTATACTTGATTGTCAATACTATACAAAGGAAAACCAAATGATACACATGATGTACTAGCTCATAAAGAGTGTTTTATCTCATAAAGAGTGTTTAAGGGGGTCAAGTAGGATATGTAGACTCTCATGTAACTTGCACATGGTTTTATGACTGTTATCGATGGATTCAATTTCAGATTTATGCTAGAATTTATTTACTAGGTATTTAATTCAATGAAGCATAAAACAAAAAATTCCTAGAACTGAAGTGACAAATGAGGTTGTTACAAGAAACCTATGTATGAACTTGGTGTTAGAGATATCATCTCCTATGGTGCAGTGTAACTTAAAATCAATATCGTTTATGGGGTAATTTATCATCCATCCTTACAACATAATCATCAAAACCATGTTATGTCATTTAAATCCGATTTCAATTCCTTATATAACCCGTATTTCTCTCACATGTATCTTCATCGTTGTTCTTAGAAAGGGTTTATTTTAGGACGTTATGAACAAGGAACACATCATCTAACCATCCAACATTCCCTCAAACCTTATGAAAAGTTTGGGTTAGGATACAAAGAACACTTTGTTTAATCATCCCCACACACCACATTTTTACCCATCAAAGAATTAGAACCATCTTCTCTTGAAGAATTTGATGATCTCATGGACACGGACAACACCATATCCATCCCACCTAATTTTTTTAGTCAATACTATTTCATTAGGACCATTAACCTATCAATCTAACCACATCACCAAAAAAATTCCTCTCATTTGGAAAGAACTAATTAAAGAGGATTCACCCACCATCAATGTCCTTCATTGTCATGACGATCAAGATATTCTCTCTCACATGGGAGAAGAGGACCATTTTCTTCAAAAATTATTACCACAAGATACGTAAACCCTTCTTAACAAATCTGCTATCGACATTAATTTAGGAACCACTTAGGAACCTCGCATAGTTAAATTTGGTCAATCCTTAGACCCATAAGAATTAGAATATTTTACCAACTTTCTATCCAATTATAGTCAAGCCTTTTCCTGGTCATATAGTGATATGCCCAGTATTGATCCAAATATCATCATACATAGAATTGTTACTTATCCCGATGCTAAACCCATCAAACAAAAGATCCATAGGATGCATCCTCATGTAGCTCTCCTTATTAAAGAAGAATTACAACATCTTCTATCCACTAATTTCATCATACCTATTGATTATCAACAACGGGTCTCTAATATTGTTCCCGTAACCAAAGATTCAGAAAGTTACCCATATGTACTTATATCCATGATCTCAAATTTATTTTCCCTAAAGATGACTTCCCTCTACCGAGCATCAATCAACTACTCATCCTAACATATGACCATCAAATACTCTCCCTCATGGATGGATTTTCAAGTTACAGTCAAATCATTATTGCAACCAATGATCAACATCAAACATCATTCATCACCCCTTGAGGAACCTTCTACTACCGCATTATGTTGTTCGGTCTTAAAAATGTAGGAGCCACTTATCAATGTGCCATGACTTATATTTTTCATGACCTCATGCAAAAAACTATCAAAGACTATGTTGATGATCTTTTAGGAAAATCTAAAAACCACAAAAACCATCTTGGCATCCTTGAATCCATCTTTACTCGTCTTATCCAATATTTTCTTCATCTCAATCCTGCAAAGTGTGTCTTTGGCATTCTCACTGGAAATTTTTAGGATTCATCATATCTATATGAGGTATTAAAGTAGACCTATCCAAGGTTAAAGCAATTCTTGAGATGCCTCCCTCATCCAATCTGAAATAGTTGTGCAGTATTTAAGGTAAAATACAATCCATTTGACATTTTATATCAAAACTTATAGACCATTGTCAACCATTTCATCACCTTCTCCACAAGGACGTATATTTTAATTGGGATTGTGATTGTCGAAATCCTTCAATGAGTTTAAAAATTACCTTCTATCACCACCCATGATTACATCACATCATGAGGGGGAGTGCTTCTATTTATACATATTTGCTTCAGAACATGCCCTAGGTGTTATGCTTTCTCACTGTGATAGCCAAGGTCACTAATAGGATGTATAGTATATCAATCGCACACTTCACGATTATGAAACCTGTTTCACCGAAGTAGAAAAACTATGTTGTGCCTTATAATTTATCACTTCTAATCTATGTCATTATATTCTCAATCATAAAACCTACATTGTCACTATATTTAATCCAATTAAAACCATGCACTCTAAACCATATCACAGTGACCATATAACTTGATGGTTCATTCTTATGATTGCTTTTGACCTTGATTTTATAACACATAAATCTATTAAGCGTTAGGCTATTAAAGATCAGCTTGTTGACGCACCCCTTCCCGAAAATTAAATTCCTCAGGAATACTTTCTAGATGAATCCATTAACCATGTTGACGAATATGAAATCATTCCTATCAAAATGAACCTCTTATTTGATTGATCTAAATTCCAACAAAGGGGAGGGTCTGGTGTCATTTTCATACTACCCTATGGAATTCCTATTTTGATACAATAATAAGATGGCATAATACAAGGCTTTAATAATGGGCCTTATGAACACTATCTTGTTATGGGTTCACGAATTTGAAATATAAGGTGATTGAAAACTCATCATCAACCATGTTAAAGGAGAATATCAATGTAAAAATGAAATCTTGTAAAAATATAAAGCCAACATTGATTTCCTCCTTGACGCCTTTGATCATTACACTATTCAAACCATCTCGTGATCTTCTAACAAATTTGTAGATATTATGACCTCTTTGGGATCTCTCATTCTCCTAGAAATTGAAGAATCGAAAGACAACACTAAAGTATTTGTGGTCGTTAAAATATTATACTACCCTTCACATCAAAATGAACTTCCTCCCATCAACATTGTCGACAATAATCCAACTGATTTATGGTATACTCAAATCTATGACTACCTTTTTGAATCTAAAATCCCTTCTAATTTATCACGAAATGCTAAAATATCATTTCTCCAATGTGCCACCACTTTGTCATTATAAGAAACATAATTCATAAACACGTTTTTGATGGTCATTTTTATGATGTGTTAAATCTCATGAATCAATCAAAGTAATCGAAGAAATACACGATGATATTTGTGGAGGTCATTTTAGTGGAAATGTCATCAAAAAACATGTCTTCTAGGTAGGGTACTACTAGCATACTATCAACCAGGACTGTTGTGCATATGTTAAGAAATGCGTCAAACTCCAAGTAGATTAAGATCTCATCCATTTTCCCGTTAAGCTCTAGAACCCACCCAGGATTTATGGCCCTTCTTTCAATGGGGTTATATCTCATTAGTATTATCCATCCTAAATCATCTCAACAAAAGGATTCCATTATCACCTCTTGAGTATTTCACTAATCGGGTTGAAGCTATCTTTTCTACCTCAACTAAATTAGGACCTATCTTGAACTTCATATATCGATATATCATATTTAATTTCACTGCTCCGCATAAAATTATTACAGACAATGGAAAATCCTTCAAAAACAAATAACGTAAGAAACTTTGTGACACATTCAACATGAAAATAAACTTCTCATCACCATATTATCCTTAAGAAAATGGACAGGCTGAAGCCTCTAACAAAACAATTGTTAAAATCCTTATGAAATTAGTAGACAATGCATGAAGGAATTGGAATCTCCAAATCTCATTGTATCTTTGGGATTATTGAACTATCATTCATATTCCCTGTAGGTGTTATACCTTTTAACTCGTCTACGGCTTTAAAGTTGTCTTAACCCTGAAATTTAAAATTCCTTCACTCTGTGTATCACTTAAATATTTCATACCTAATGAGGAATATCGACAAGACCACCTAGCACAACTTGAGTTATTATATGAAAAATTCTTGACAGTCCTTGAACACCATCAAGTCTATCAAGAATGCATCAAACTAGATTACAATAAACATGTCAAAGAACGTGACTTTAAAATCGGTGATCTAGTACCCAAATAAAAAAAAACGTCACTACACTAAAATGATGTAAATGTTTAAAGTTTACCCCTAATTGGATCGGTCCATACGTCATCACTCATAAGTATGGGTCGAAATGTATTGTATTTCTTCCCTTGATGGTGAACCTAAAAAGGATCCTTTGAGTGCATTACACCTGTGGCCTTTCTACTATTAACACATTGATTTCCATGACAATAGTTGTATCTAATATCTTGTACCTCCATCAACCATTGATCGAAAAAACGTGTGTTGTATTTTTTCACTTTTAAAATTTTCCAAAGATCATGATTTTCTTAATCAATTTTAAGTATTCTAAGCTCCACAAATTGATTAAATTCTTATTATTATGCATCCATAGAAGTGTGGAAAACTTGGTAACAAATAAATAATCGGAAGCTGAAAAAACTCGATAACAAACAAGATTGTTTACGAGGTTTGGAAATTCCTACGTCCACAGGTTTGGATTGAACTGATCCATTAATAATATTGAAATATAAGTACAATAACTCTTACAAAAACCAATAATGAATCACAACCTCGTAAATGAGCTGATCAATGTCCCAAGAATGATCCGCGGCTCCTAAAGTGTTTTCACAATGTGATATCCCTGCAACTATGTTAGAAAAACACCTACAAATGGAGATTTAAAAACATTCTATGAAAAAAAAACATATATCTGAGATTATTTCTGAATTCTAAACACTTTTCATGTTTACACCAAGTCACTTTTTGGACTAGAAGTGCATTGAAATTCATGTTTTCCAACTAGTTGTCTTGTAGATCCCTGTTGAAAACTGCATTCAAAGATTCCAAAAACAAGATAAAACTCAAAAAAATATCAAATCTTACATTTTTGGAATCTTCTCAGAATTTCCTTCATTTCATATTTTTACTCCGAGTTCCCAATCTGAGTGCAAGGCCTTCAAAAATGGTGTTTTTAGAGATCTGGTCCTTATCCTCCTTGACCCCCTACAACACAGAGATAAGAGCTCTTTATATACCCGCAAACTCATTTCTATCCCATCCGAGATTGGTGGAAAGTTGGTTGGTGGGATGTGATTGGGAAGTAGAGGTCTTGGGTTCAAAACCCAGCGGCATCATTTTTGGCGGAGGCGGTTTGTGTGGACCGTTTTGTGCATTGTAGTGGGAAATCCCACATTCTACGTGGTCTAATGTGTTGGCCGTTTAAATTAGAACAGCCCGACCATTTATCTCGTGAAACTTAGGTACATATGGAATTTTCTCCCAACATTTTAGTCGATTGGCATTAATTCCAAGCTCCTCACCATTCATAAACCGAGATATGTGAAATACTCCTTACGAGGTTAATGGGATAAGATGGATCCCAAACCATATAAACCTAAGCCCAAATAATAAGGCATTGAAATTTCCAAGTTATAATACCAAGCTCACCGAACATAACAAATAATGTGGCTTGGTAATTATCATGGAAGTTAATATCAACGAATTACAAAGGTAATAAAATGGAATTCAACCCGGTAATATAATGTGATATTCAAAATGAACTATGACAAATAAGACCACGTATCGATCCTCGATAGGCAAATCGAACACGTGGTGGTTTACGATCGTCAAAGACTAGAGGTTGAAAACAGCACAAACAACCTTCATTTTGTGCTTTTTCTCCTTTTTCCATGTGTCGCAGTGTTATTGGTCCATTGTTGACATGTTGACCAAAGTTGACTTCCCTGTTGACTGAACTTTGACCGAACATATCTTGAGCTCAGAGTGTCTGCTTTTTCACGTTCTTACAGTTGTTGGAAAGCATGCTGAAGGATCTACTGCACTTTGGTATGGTTTAGGGAAGTTTTAGGAATATTTAACACTAAAATTGATCCCGATCAACCATCCATCTTATCAAAGTAATGACTAGAAAATATGTGGCTCTTTCCATCATTATCGTTAATACACCTTAAATATGAGCACCATGACTCTATTTATCAAATATTTTAGTGTGGAAAAGTTCCTCCTTTGCAAGATTGCTACAATCAATACATCCGCCTACCTTGTACCAACTAGAAACATGGCATGGGGCACACATGTGTAGCTCACATATATAAATTTTTCCCCTCCTCAAAAGCTTGATCTATTAGGGTCATGCCCTCAGCTCAAATCAAAATTCAAATATATCTATGGATTATATTTATAAAACGTAAAAAATAATAGACTCGATCCCTTAGAGGAAAAAAATTCAAATTTGTATAAAAAATAATCAAAACTTAGTAGACTCAGATCCTGAAGGACAACTACAGTCAAAATCATAGATCGATCTCGAAAGGAAGGATATTTGTTTGAATAAAAAAATAAAAAATGTAGACCATTCCTTGAAGGATGGCTATGTAAGTAAAAAGGCCTCCCACATCGATCAACCTTAAAAAATTCAAATATAAAAAGCATCCTAGGAAAGATTCCCGCATTGATCAACTTTCCCATCAAAGAAAAATTCTCACATCGATCAATTTGTGTTAGAATAAAATGTATAGCTGGAGCATTTCTCTATGAAGCTTTTGAAAAGGAGTACCCTCTATCCCACATGACCTATACATGTCAAACCCCTTTCATGTTCTAGGAAGGTATATCTTAATCACTTCATCCCTATATCGAGATCCCATATATCACTACTCACTGATGGTCTTGTGTTAACATTATTAAAGGTTAAAAGTGTAAGTGCTTTCACATTTTTATACCCATCACGTATGTATCAAATCCATATCAAAAGCAATCATTCCATTTTTACTCTTTCAAAAGATAGAGAACATTTTTGATACACATTGTATTACCATATTAAGTCACATCACATCATCATCCAAATCATACTTAACATTTAAAAATCAATCATAAAACTCATATTTTCCATATTTCTAAAACAAACTCATAAACACATATATCAACAACACACATCATAACTCATATAAATCAAAGTAAACCATAACACAACCACATCATCATCATATATATAATCACAATCTAGAATACATCATCAGAGAGTCTCAATACATCATATATATCAAAGGCTTCATAAAGAGTCATATACATCAAAATCTCTAAAACAAGTATATACATCATCTCTATCTAGTAAAATGGATGTCATCTATAAAATCACTAACTCGAATAACACTCTTTCTACCACCCTAAGCACCTGCATCACCACCACTAGCCCCTCTATCACCACCAGCTCCTCCATTAGATCTCTTAGTTGGCTAGCCCAAGAAACTTGTACTAACACTAGAACTGATCCCCTCGAGCTAGATGATTTGCATACAACACAACTTTGCATTAAGAAAATCATGTATAACCATATATGTATAATATGCCAACTCTACACACAAATACTGATAATGAGTTTTGTTAACCATGCGAGATGCCCCCATCGGCTACTAGCTTGTGTACAAGTTGTCAACTTTGCACCGGATAAAGAATACCCCGTAATACCTAGGGCCTTCTTGAGTGTATCCCTCTGCTAGTGGTATCTATCTCAGCTTGCACTAGCCCGAGTCAACCGAATCTTGAGCCCATCACACTCGGTCACTATACTATCTCGAGTCCACAATCAATGCCTCCTAAACTCCCATCATATCCTCTCTCTCCCTCACACTATCTCTCCCTTCCTCTCTGCAGCCTTCTCGGTTATCGGCTCTACCACTGCATGTTTGCCAAATCCCTATCTACATCCTCCTAACACTCACCATCATCATCACTAATTTGGACAATCTCATGTTCTCCCAAAACTCGAGCATGTACCCTCCTCACTTGTTAAAACTCTCAATTCCTCTCAAATGCTTTGAATGCTTGATTCCACCAAGTTCCATACTCAGGTGTAAGCTCTACATAATCTATTGGCGCTATGTCTCCATCATCATTTGGGCCCATTGCCTCACACTCCTCAAAAAAAATGAAAGGTCTACCCATAACTACCTTTGGAGTATTTGTATCTCCCTCCTCCCATCTATATTGTATGGGCTCCTCAAGAACATCCTGCACCAATCCAAATTTTCATCTAACATGGGTAAATCACACCATATCATACTAACCTCCAATCCTTTCATGTAGTGTCTTGATGTGTATCGGCAAGCTCGTGCTCACATCTAGGCATGTCATGGAAATATATGTATGGTCTTCATATGATATCTCCAACCTGTAATCCACTCAACATATCTCTATAATAACTCACATTCCTCTTCCTCTTCGATCTAACCTTGTCCTATCTCCATCTCATGAAAATTGTTTTCCCATCTCCTATCCTCCCATGACAAACCCTGTGGCTAAGCAATGGATATATGATTATATGTCCATAACTATAACAAGAAATAAATATAAACCACATACCTCTTGTGAGCCTTCTAGGACCACAAATCATGTATGTATGTGTAAATAAAGTGGGTTCCCACTCAAATATTGTCATGTGCTCTATCATCTCAGCCACAAATTATATCATCATCCATCCAAACCTACCTCCTCAAGAATCAGGTAGGGAAAAAAATATGGACATCATCATCATAGTCAACCTCATACATCCATCTCTCAACAAAAATATAATTCTTGATGTGTAAATCCCCCAAACACATACTTCACATCATCCACCTCATCCCCATATAATCTCCTCATGACATATAATCTCTCAGTCTCATCAATGGTATATATACCCTTTTCTCGATGGAAGTCTCATGATCCAGTGTACATCATCTAATGTAATAGCGATCTCCCGGTGGGTAACCAAAGGAACAGTGGAAGGATTCCACCTCTCCATCAATTCTAACATCAAACCTCAACACCTATACACTCTTCTGTAGTGTCTCATCCCTCCAAAACCTTTGTGTCCACATGCTCCAATTCCTCATCAGACATGTTAGCTTGTACCTCATCCAAAATAATAGGAATCTGGTCACGGATTGTCATCTTCGCATCCACATGCATACACAAACACATAAACACACATTAGCACACATATAAACTTCTAAACATTCCAAAACTCCACAAAAACTAAAATCTACCACTAAAACATTATAATTTTAGTTTTAACAGTTAAATTGCTGATGATTCACCACAATTGCTGGCGATTGAGTGAATCCTTTAAAATTCCTATGATTCCCATAGTCGAAATATGTACGCCCCCAAATGACACAAAACCTCAAAAAATAATTCAACCAAGAAATATTCAAACAAAAACAGACATAACTGAACTTACCTCTGCCAATGTAGGTTTATTATGCTTGTTGGACGATACAATTGCACTCAAATCACACTTTTTCTTACCCTTCTTCGCCTTCCCAATCACTTGATTTCATTTGCAAAATGAGTTGTTCATTGTGTGAGTGGACTTTTATATCCCTCCAATCGACTTTACCCTTATCATCGATGATTCATACAATCACCAAAGTGATTTATTTAAAAATCACTCGTGATCGGCGTAATCATTAGCGATTCTCCTTGTTTCACATACCCACCATTATTTTGTCAAAAAAACAAACCCCTTATCACATTTTTTCAAAACATATTATCTCCTTTAAAAATCCCAATCGAATTATTGAACATCGACAATCAAATCAATCTCGAGATGTGTCATATTTCTATGGGATATGAGTCCTTCCCCATCACTTGACTTCCCCATCTTTACAACATCCCTTCATAGCTCATAAGACCATAGGAAATGAAACCTTTAGTTCCCCCTTTCACTTGGTCCCATGGTAGCATATCCTGTTTTCGGTACCCATTTGGATTGGGGCAACTTTTTTAAAAACATGACACACCTATCCAACCAACTTGTTAAATGAGTTTTCCTTACATTGTATTATGATCACCCCATTTTAAGAAGGGATCACCCATAAAAATTAACTCATCATCATTTTTTTCTAGCACCTTGTTGACGTCAAATTACTAGATAAAAAGGGGCAAATGTAGACACCTAAAATTTGCACCCTTCAAATCATCATTTACATCTACAAAAACCCTTATCCTAAGTCATAATTCCTTTGGCATATTTACCTCATGTAAATATTATTCATACGATTGTCAAAATCCTATCCTAACCATCTAAAACCACATTCAAATTAAAAAAACCACATCTTAGCCATTTCATAGCTCCCTTGACCATTATACCTCATCCCCAAAAACTTAGCAAACTATCTACCAAGATACAAAAACAAAAAAAATCATTTGAAAGTTGTTTTAACCACTTTTCCACCCTAAATAATGAAAAACCTAGATAAATGGAAATTCGGGTAATCTCTAATGATTATAAATAACAAAATTTCCAATATTCCTTTGGGATCCTCAATTGTGAATCTCAAGATCTTGCTTTAATATCTTGTTTTCTAGCATCCTTCACATCACCATTTGGCATTGATACAAAAAAATTATTATCAAGAATCATTATGAACCATCATCAATAATTTTTCATGGTATCTCGAGCTCTTATGATCAAATTTTCACCATTCAACTTGCATATACTGCATCAATTATCATCAAGTCATCCTCAAGCAAGGTTTGAGGCATCTTTTAGCTTCATCTCGGTCCAAGGTACTTTTACAATATTTTTTTATCTCTTATCAACCATATTCAATCATTAATAAATCTGAGGCATTAATTTTAAACATCAAACATTCATTTTAAATCATTTATCAAAATATACCTAAATCACCAGCGATTGGCCTAATCGCTAGTGATTCCTATCAATTTTACCCCTTTGTCAATCATTATCAATTATTATCAAATTTATCATATCTTTCATGTCATGCATGTTTCTTCTAACATGTTTTTAAGCATGGATTATTGTTAGATGGAAATTGGTGGTCAATCACACAAAATTACTAGCATTTATAACCTTCTGATAGTTTGACACCCTTTCTTTTGGGAACTATACAATATTTTCCACGACCTAACACTTTACACCATCAATAATGCTCCTAAAGAATAACTTGAAGACATATTTAAATTCCTCTAGGACATCTACCAAGAATTTTAAGAATTATGGTATGATTATTTCGAGCACGTATAGATTGTATCCATGTTTTCTTGGGCCACATTTGAAGTTACACAGGACCTACCATTCAATCTTGAGTTCTAGTCATCTTTCATACTATTCTTGTATCTATATACCTTATATCTGTTTATCATTTATCACTTATTCCTTACAATTCACTTGATTATTTACAAAGTAAGATGACATCCTTTGAGGAATCCCTTTGGATTCCCGAAATCAGCCTTTACTGAGCAACTCACCTATCTATCAATCTAACCCATTATGTTTAGTGTCTTTGAGCACATGTTTCTTCAAAGGAAAAGATCTTGTACAAACTTTTTGATGGAGCACAACTTATATCAGCATCAAGCATTAGTAATCATCATCTATAGGTATTGTTAAACCCCGCGTATTCGAGGTTGATTTT
This sequence comes from Taxus wallichiana var. yunnanensis, assembly GCA_018340775.1. Lineage (NCBI taxonomy): Eukaryota > Viridiplantae > Streptophyta > Pinopsida > Cupressales > Taxaceae > Taxus > Taxus wallichiana. Next base: position 223,020,887 of record CM031235.1, read on the forward strand.
GTTTTTTTATTATTTCACTTTGTTAATTCAAGTAGAAAGGTAAAAGATTCTTGAACAATTGGCAATAAGACATGGTTAGTTTTTAAAACATATTGTAATTTAATTAGGCATACAATTTTTTTAACCTATTAATATGTAATATTTATATATGATTAAAAGTGAAATCAATAGTGATTTATATTATGTTTATTATGATAATGCAAGTTTATATAAATATTATGATTATGACCATGTTGATGATGTGATAGATAGAAAATCTATAACTCAATATATTTTCAGGTTTGGTATAGGTGTCATTACTTGAGTAGAAAAAGGTAGCGTCGGTCTCTATATCTTCTATTGAGGAAAAATATAGGAGTGTGATGGAAGAAATAAATAAGTCATGCAGCTAAAGTGGTTGTTGGAAGATATTCACATGGAAGTTAAAGGAAATAATCCTCTACTTTGTGATAGTAAGATTTGTATTTTTGTTGATGATAATACAATTCAAGTATTAGAGAATAAAACATATAGAGGTAAATATTCATTTCATTTGAGATAAGGTTCTCTATAGTGATATAGATCTCTTGTAATACCAAACCTGATGATCAAGTTGCGAGATATGTTTACGAAACCATTGTGTTCTCTAAAGTTCTACAATTTTTTTGTAATGTTTTTCCTTTCAAAGTTTCCATTAAGGGGAGTATGTATGGCAATGCCACATCCTAATGGTCAGTCTTTTGTTTACACCTTCACCTCTACACTTTTTCTCTAATTTAAAGCATTGGAAAAGATATTTTTATGATATTAGTAAACTTATAAATCTAAGTTTACTATGTATGACAATAATGTTGCATCATGTTGTAAAGGACTTAATTACTTTATAAAATACTCCTAAAGAAGATCGTATAGATTTTCCATGAGAAAGCTGTGAGACGTAGTCTCACAAATCATTCTTATCCTAAATCAGAAATTATGATTTATAGATTCCAAATTCTTTTATATCAAAAGATAAGTTGAGCATGATGAAGGTGTATAGATCCTTCAAATGTGATATGTTATCCTAAACCTTAACTATGGTTTATGAATTGTAAATCATGTTGTATAAACATGTAACTTTGACATATGATCCCCACTTAATATTAAGGGTGAGTGTTAGAACATTTAATATTATGTGTTATAGGTATATAAACTATAGTTTATAATTAAATATATTAGAATATTATGCATTTTAATTTATTTAACATAAACTCTATGTTTATGGATTCATTGGTTTTTTATAAATAAATTATCAAATATTTGGGTTGCTTCATGAGAAGTCAAACTCATTCAACTTAATTAAATTTTCCTCATGAGGTCGGGTAAAAATATATATCAAATGTATTAAATTCACATGGTAAATTACTTGTGGTGGAGAGAGGTGAGGTGAATGGATTTTTACTATACTGTAAACCATGTTTTTCAGCAATGGAAATATTACCGTATTTTGTACCATGATTTTATCCTTAATTTGGGTTTCCACGTAAAATAATGTCTCTCGTGTTATTTTATTTTGATGAATTACAGTTTAAATGTTATTTATTTAATTAATTCATATATTGTTTTAATTTATGTGCTCATACCTCACACTAATCCAAGTTTCCTTAGGAAGTTATTTTTTTAATTTTAGGATCTTAAGAGTAGAGTGTGGATGAAATCTTAAAGTTCATAACAGAGAAGATGATCTAGCATGACATGACTAGATAATTGATTGTATTGTTATTGATCAATATGTGTGTGTTATTCATATTAGTATTTCAATAACACTTGTTAATATGTGTCCTTTTCTTCTGAATTTAAATCCATGTTATTTCATTTACTTTTTCATTTTTTTGCATGTGATTCTATGGATTATGTGATCTAAGGTGGATTTTCATTAAGAACCCTAGCCATGCCTATGTAATTTAGTAGAAGAGAAAGGTTTTCTTTCATTTTGAGTCTTGACACAATGAATATTGGTGATTTCCCACATTAATAACTACAGGTAGAAACCCATTACATTATTCCATCATGTAACTATTGTGTATAAGGTGTGAGGATTTTACAAAAACATTGGAGGTTTTCCATTTTTAAAGTGTGGGTATAAAATCGTACCACACATCTTCCATCAAGAATATTTTTTTGGTAGAAGGTGAAAATGAGTCCAAAGGTCATAATAGTTAAGGAAACGCAATGAAATACATGATAAATATTATCCGAGGTCATATAAAAAAGGAGTGAGAATTGAGGATTTTTACCGAATTAACATAGAATATGCAAGCCCATTTTGAGGCCATGAAATTTTTATAATGTTGAAGTGTTGGAGAATATCAAAATGATGATGAGTACAAGAAAAAAAAATGGGACCTACACAATAAAGAGTACAAGGAAAAAATGAAGAGGAAGAGTAATTATAAGACATAGGTCTTGAAGATATACTTTTATGCGTAGCTAGTAGAATGGGGGTAATCCTAGAGTGGATGCCCTAAATTTTGATTGTATTTTGGAACTAGTAGAGCTCATGGATTAGAAAACTGTAGTTCCCACTTCCCTCGAACACTGTTTATATATATATTTTCCTCCATATTATAGTTTGTTTAATATAAATATTTTTATACATTGTATTGGCACGGGGTGCCTAGACTGCAGACTACATAGACTATGTTCCCTTTTTGTGACATTGAGTTGGCATGAGGTGCCAACCTTATAATCCAACTAGTATGGATGTGGCATGACCTATTGATATATTGTTGCTTTGATAGATATACATGGTTGATGTTGCAGGATTGTGATTTGCATATATTTTGATTTGGTTTGCAAGCATGAATTTGATTGGTAGTTATTATATTATGGAAACTTATTGGCAAAAGTTAATTGTTAGAATTTGGTTTGAATGATGAATAGTGAATAACAAGTAGATGGATAATTGATGCAAGTAAGATTAGTTTTCATGTTCTATTGAAAATGTATAATCATGGAAATCATGGTGAACTTATTTGATGTTGAGAAATTAATCTTGGAAATTATATATAAATTGTGTGTAAATTGTTTGATGCGTGTGTGTGTGTGTGTTTTTGTAATAGTAAGAAATTATTTATATCTATCAATTCGGGTAGGTATGATGTGTTTTTGAGTGTGATGATGATGAACATGTTCTTGGGAGATTATAACCATAGCAAAAAAGAAAAAAATAGGATTAAGGGGACTAACTCACACGGGGCTCATTATCACAACAATGGGTCACTCGAGCTCAGAATTTTGATGGGAATGTAATTTTATAACATGACCTTATTTTTGTAATGTTGTCATTTATTCCTTGATTTAATTTTTAAACTTTATTTTGACTATTTTCTTATCTTTGTAACTTGATTTAATTAGATTGTAAGTTGGATTTTGAATTTACCCCATTTGATTTTTGCAAGCTAAGCATGTGTGTTATGGATGGAAATTTTTCATTTATGGAAAACTCGAATTTTTCCTTTGAAGGAAATTTTGGAAGGTGCGTGGGACAAGTAAACCTTGTTCCACACTCCAAAAAACTCCCCATACACCTACTCAAAGGGCATGTGTATATTTTTAGAGTGCTTTGGCCACTTGAGGATTCTTTTGTACATCGAGTTATTGCTTGTGATATTTGTCTTTTCAAAATGATATTTTGTAAGTACTTATTTAAATTTTTGACTTTTGGGATTTGGATTTAGTTATTATGATTTAGTTAAATGTTATACATTCAAAAGGATGCATATGGAGGATATAAGGACGTAAAAAGGTATGGAAGGCCATGCGCATGAGAGAGAAATGTGAAGAACAAAGTGGTGCACAAGGATGCACATACCAAGGGAGGAAAGGTCAACGCGTGGGGCTGCGTGCATAGAAGTAATAGGTTAGGAATTAGCAGTTTTAGATCCTTGTCTAATAATAGGCGAAATAAGAATGACTTGATGTGTAAAAAAGTCTAGAATTAGGAAAAACACATGTAGAGAAAGAATAGTAGTAACTCATGCAAGGAGATTAAAAGGAATTAAATAATGAGTAAAGTGAGCTATTTATAGCTTAAGGTATTATTAGGAAAGTATGTGTAGATCATTAATAGAACATGGCTATTATTAGGAAAGAAAACCTATAATGTGGAGGGAAATCACCCATGGAGTATAACTATATGGTATGTGTATTTGTCTAGAGAATTATAGAGAGAGTGCAAATAGAGTATTTTTCTTTGAGATAGAGTTCAACAATCTAGGGTTTTGGAGCATGTATGAGAGTGCACATGGTCTAGTACATGAAGTCTTGAGTATATTGTAAAAACTTCTCTTTTCGTATTTGATTATGGTTTTCAATGAAAATTTGTGTTTAGGTTGTTAAATTAACTATGTATGAGTATGAAATTTTGAGAATTCAAGTGTTATTGATCATCTTGTATGACGATTAAGTTTCCTTATTATATGTGTTTCTGAATTATAATGATTATGATGCTTCTCTATGCATGAATGGTTGATTTATTATGAATATGATGAACATTCATGCTAACATCTTGATAAGAAAAAAAGGAGGGACATGGTGGTGCGCGCGCACTGGGTGAAGTTCGGACTTGTCTAGATGAGGTGCCAACTTGCACATAACTAAGTGTTGGAAATGAAAAGACTACATTTATATTCCATTTCGAGGACCTATTTTCAAAATTTCTACTAGGATGTTTCATGCAGATGACATTTCAATTGTCTTTAGAGAATATAGAGAATTGGATTTACGACATCCAAGACACTTTTTTAGAAAGATATAGCACTAGACATGATTTTAATGTGCAAAAGTGAGTAGAAGAAAATATATATGACTTCTTGTATGAGAAATTATTTAGCTTCTTCTCAGTAGAGTTGTACCAGTGGTTGGTAGCTTATATGAAAAACATGGGTAACCGACCAAGAAATAAACATTTAACGCGGGAAGACTCTCAAAGACTCTTTGATTTACAAGAGTCGTAGACTAAAGGTATGGATAATTATTTGGAAGGTTTACTATGCAAATATACTTTGGAGTACGCAATTTTGACATATTCTTTCCTTGAGGAATTAGAGTTATGGTTCTTACATGAGCCAAGAGGATCTTATTTGTGTAAAATACCCTTAGCTATGAATATCCTGATAGTGGAACTAGGGATGGAGAAATTACCTATGGAAAAATAAAACCCCACCAAGCACAGGGGTAGGAGTAGGTTTGGGAAGGATGATAACAGCCCTAGAGGAAGTAAGACAAAGAAAGGAAAGATGACTCAAGTAAAAAAAGGTGTGATAGAGGGTAGTTGATGACGTGATGAGGTTGAGAAGAATTATGAATTGTGTAAGTGATGAGAACCTCATCTATCGAAAGGAACATAGTATCATACCCTCTTGACATTGGTGAAGTGCGGTAGAGAGGAACCATCAACATCGATGAGAGCACATCGAGGAAAGATTTAGAAACATGGTTTTGCATCGACCTAGCCTAGATACCTAGCCCTTGTGTAATGTGTTTAGAATCCAGAGGTAGTTGTTGAAGAACATCATAGTGATGAAGAACAAGTAGAATATCCATGTTGGGAAGGATACATAGGTAGACATATTCTAGTTAGCACTCAATAATCATGACCGATCACGAGACACACACATGGTAGCGCAACATGAGAAAGTGTTTGTGAGTAATTTTTGATGTATTTTTACAAGCGCATCATCAAGACAGATTATTAGTTGTAGACTATTGAAGAAAGTCCTATAGGTTATGCTATAGCACAAACACTAGGTGTCTAGTTCAACACAACAGTTGGGACACAAGGAATTTCATCTAATGGACCATAGGTCAAGGCGGAAGGCTCGGGAGGCTCATGTCAACCACCACACAAAGGAAATCCTGGTGGAGGTTTAGCTTCAGAATCTAGCCCCATCCCAGTGCAAGGACTACAACCACAATAGTAGCCACACTAACCAAAACAACCAAAACATACACCTCAAGTCTTCTTTGATATGTCTCTTCACTTTCTAGAATATAGAGGTGTAGAGGATGTTGGTGAACATGTGCACAAGTGTGAATTGTTATGGAGAGCTAAGGGCATAAAAAGTTATAATAGAAAGGAAATTATATTTTCCACCAAACTTCAAGGGTGCACAAATAGATCGAAAAAAATTATGATCCACACAGAATGTGGAGGATTATGATGCATTGCATATTGTAATTTTGGCTGAATTCCACATTCTTGAGTTTAGGAAACATATTATTAGTGCACTCAAGGATATTATTAGTGGGTATTATGAAAGTATGAGGGAGTATGATGTCTATTTTGTCTTATGATATTCATCGAGCCAACATGCACAATTGTTTTTGGAGGCTTAAAGACTCCATTTTGAAGGGCCTTATCACATAAATAATTTGAGATCCATGTGAGGCTTTGGAAGCACATCTGTGTGCTAAAGCATTTTGGAGTGCATACACTGGAGTGAGTCCTTCCATTAAGTCACAAATAATAACTATGGATTAAAAATGGAGAACATTTATGCCAATTTAGTGCATGAGGCATGTAATAGGATATGGTGCACTTATTGTGACGTGGAAGGGAATAGTAGGGATAGTTTTACGTACATGAATGCACATATACTACTATAATCTTGTGATATTTTCCAAACAAATCATGATGTCTAGAATTTCCCCCTCTTACAACATGCAATGATGAAGAATGTTTCTATGTACTACAAGATTTGTTATGCACATACCCATGATACAATAGAATTCCATTTGATTGACTAGATTCATAAGGCATGCAAGAATGGTTTGCGATAGACCATTTTCTAAAGTATCTCTCAGTTGAAGGAAGCCTAGTCTAATGAAGGGCACAATAATGAATATGGTGGGTTCTGAGGTTGATATCACAACATATGCCATGGTGGTATAGCAAGGTTCACATGTGGGACTTACTATACTTGTGGGTTATTAGATCATTACCAACGTGAGTGCCCTAAGAACAATGTTTGTGTATACGTGGAAAGGCATACAATGTTGACTATTGTTTGAGCCTCTATGAACACATTTGTAAGAAAAAAAAGTAAAAATGCGTAAGAATGATCAAGGTACATCACATGAAGAATGAACAATGGAAACCTAACATGATGGGTGATCGGAGCTCAAGCATGTATTAGTTACTACTCATGTAGAAGTAGCACCCACACATGAACCTCTTAGAGAAAATCCATTTATAAAAAGGAGGAGATTATGCATGTTAAGTATCCAGATGCATCTCATCAAAAGGAGGTCTACATAGATACCATGAGAATAATCATGGATTTTCAAGGTGAGATTCGAGTATCTGAAGGAACAGGCATGTGAGAGGGAACACACAAAGGACAAAGAGCTTCCATAAAGGGATGATGATGATATAAAGGAAGTATGTAGTATGTTGTGGTAGGAGAAAAGCATTCCTTTATTTGGAGAATCGTTAGACGTGAAAGTACTACACATTGTATTTGAGTACATGCATCAAATCATTTATGCTTACCCCCTCAAAACCATGAGTATGACAAGGATATTACACTAGATGGATGGATTGATGGTTGGTTGGTAAGTAATATTTTGATTGACACAAGTAAAAAGGTGAATATCCTAACTTTCGATGCATAAAACTAGATGGGAAGGCCACAATTGTAGTCATATTCTAATGTGTTTTATATGGTAAATAAGACAAGGACCATGCCTATTGGTGTACTCAAGGATTCTTAAATCACTATTCAAGGGAAAAAAATTTACAAGTGATTTTGAGGTATTGGAGATTGCTGAGGAAGATAATTTTCTAGCAGTCCTTGGCCATTCTCGGTGTTATGTGAACAATGAATACTTGCACTTTAACAAAATTTATATCATTTTTGAGAATAAGGAACAACGTGTTGTCATACCACTAGATGATGTGAATGTTGCGCCCTATATTGAGCATGTGAGTGAAGAAGAGATTAATATGATTTATGCACATATAGTGCATGACCCTGAGAACATGGAACCATCTAAACAAGTTGTAATTTAGTGGGAAGATGTACAATCTGTTAGTGACACTAATAGTGTTTCTTGTGACAATTGGGCCCATGGAAAGTATGAAATATTTAGACACGAGCTCCGGGAAATATTCACCCAGATGATTAGGCCATGAATGATTAGGCACCTTGTAAAAACTCATTTACCCAAGTATACTAGAAAGGAAATACCTGACACTTTCTTGTGCACCATGGAAGAACAATGGAAGAATGAAGGAGATAAAATAAATATGATGGTTTATACCTTGTGTAAAATTAAAATGCACTAGTGGGAAACACATATAGATAAAAATTTCGGCTAGGACAAGGTAATGATATCCTTTTTGACAAGCTTTACACAGAGAAATACCCATTCTATTATACATGAGTATGATGGAAAAAATCATGCTTTGGTACATGTCCATAATTGTGAGAGACAATGGGCATATGGTTAGGAGGATTTACTTCCATCTATTTAGGTTCATAAGTTCTATTCAACATTGAAGGTCTACGCCCATGCATGGTATGTGCATGTCGAGCTAAACAAAGAGACTGCAAGTTGGAATGACATGACCAAAGGTATGGCTCACACTTTTGATTATTTTCCTAACAAGCCACCAATACTTGAATCCTTTTTTATCATCAAGCACATCATGCTAGGAGATAAAACAAAAGTAGAAGAATTCGTGGTGTAGATATTAGGGGAGAAAAAGACAAAGGAACACAAAGATATAGTGGAATAAGAAGAGGTCCATCTTAGGCATGCATGGAATAATAATTAAAAGAGAAATATGGTATACCTCATTGATGTTGAAGAAGTGGATAACTTGGATATTAGCCATACGAGAGGGTACACATAAGGTGATGGACTCGTAGATGAAAATTCATGCATGTACCATATTCTTATGAGAAGGTTAATATGTGAACTAAGGACATACCTAAAAAGGATTTCATTAGATAATATTGGTTAGAATAATAGGTTGCAAAGATCATTGAGCTATTACACAACTTTCGGGATTTGTTTCGGGTTTTATCATGAGTTGAAGGAATGCATCCTTCTTTGGGAGGGATGAAGATTAAGATGAAAGAAGACACATATCCCATTCAGAACAAACCTTATAAGATGAATCCAAACCTACACGTGAAGGTCAAGGAATATATTGAAAATATTATTAAGTCTAGAATAATCGAACCAATTGAGGAATCTAAATGGGTCATGTTATCTCTTGAAAGTGCACCCTGGTTGAGAGATGACAGTAGGGGTTCTAAGCTTTCTTTGATCTCTCACTTTCATAGATACAATGGAAACACCTCAGGTCTGTGGGTATACCTATTGTTGAGGTGAGTCTCTGGTATCAAGGCCAGTTCCTTATTGATGTATCCTAAACTATTTTTTTTTGGATTTTGAGGGTAAAAATATGACTATAACTGAAATTGAAAAGGGTGATACACCAAACTTATTGAGGGCTTTGACTGAGTATATGCACAATAAAATTGAGAATGAATTTTGGATGCACAAACTAATGATTTTCAATAGAATATTAAGGAAAAACACTTTATTTATTGAGGGATAAATCACAACAACATAAAAAGATAAACATGCACACTAAGATTATGCAGAAAATACCATATTGCAGCATGGTAAGATTATTAATCAGGGAATTTAAAATTCACAATAATTAATGAAGAGATACACACCATTGAAAATAATTGGAAAGACAAAAATCATTTCTCATTCAAGGAAAAACTGGTAAAAAATTTGCTTCAGCACTCCTATGTCCAAAAATTCCTCTTTGTGCTTTCCCAATGCAAAAATATAAAGAAAAATTATTCACCAAAACCATTATGAAAATAGGCTAAAATTTGTACTCACCCATGCATGGTAATTTTACCCCTTTATCATGAATAAATAAAGGAATAAAAATAAACATGCTGATTACAATGAGGCATTAATAACCTTAGTTACAAAAAAATTTCAAGTTAAAGTCAAAGTGATCTATTTTTAATAAAATTAATCCATTTTTAATTAAATTTAAAGGAATAATTTATGTAATAATATCTCTTCTTGATGTGACACTTGTAATTTGATCCACTTGCAATGATAAATTTGGAACTTTTATAGTTCTACCCGCTTGGATCAACATGCAAAAATAATATTCTGTGTGAGAAAAATAATTCCTTGGTCTTCAATACTTTGCAAAACATTCACCCTCCAATGTGGGGACCACCTACAAGCATGTGCAAGAAAATAATACCCTTATTTTTGAAAAATAAGGTAATTAGGACTTCTCTTTAATCATATAAACCTCTCGATGTTGACATATGTGCAAGAAGGATAACTCATGTTGATAATGACATCTTTGTCCCTTTGTGATTACATGCATAATAATATTCCTGCAAGAAAAATAATGTATTTATCCCATCCTTAGAAAAAATGTTCATCCACTATGGGGACCACCTGTGTATATGCAAGAATAATACTCCTTTTGATGTGACACCTCATTTTTACATACTTTGGCTTGGTTTTATTGTCCACATGCTTAAATATGGTCCCTCACCTTAATTCTTCTTGGAGAGTACTTTAGGTCTTTTGGTAAGATTAAGGTATTTCTTATGAAAGTTAAAGGTATATGTTTTGGCATCATTAGCCCCTTAACCTTGACCATATATAATCATGGAATATTTTTTTATTGGCATGTATCATTGTTTGTAATAGTCATCCCCCTTTCTGATTAGACATGGCATATACTATAGTTTCATATTTTTGAATAATCATTTAAATGATCATTGTTATCGGCATCATATATTTTGGACCTTAGTATAGTCAATAAAGTAATAATAATATTATTAGGTTGGCCACTCCAATGATGACTCAACACATTGCTTTGATTTTTAGTGGTAATTACTAAATTGGTAACTACAATTGGGTTTTGTAAACCCTGGGCAAGTTGATAGGAATAGATAAGGACCTTTGATCTTTGTTCTTGATTTTTCATAACCGTCAATTCACTATTAGCTGCAATAATCAGGTGGTTAGCATATTGATCGTTGATCCTTTTCTTGATGTTAGATTTATACCGTTGATTTTTCAAACCATGGTTGAAGTTGACGTGATTTGGCTATGGTTAGGGATTGTGTTTTCATTGAACCTGGTGATTGAATCATGGCCATTGATCCCTGTACCCTTGTAAATTTGGAACGTTGATCTTTTAATCCATGGTGAGCGAGGTAGTTGGCAGTGGTTTTTAATGTTGATCATTTTATCTTTGCACAATTTGATCTTGATCATTGAACCATTAACTCAGGTTGAGTTAGGTTTCATGGGGGTTTAGTTTGGATGAGTACAAAAAAATTTACGTAATCATTTGACTTCAATTTGCATTTTTCACTTTACAAGAGAAGCCCTAGCAAAATTTCTACTTGCCACCATTATTTGATTTCTCGAGCTCGATTATGGATGTTTAATGAGGAACTATATATGTATTTTTTCATTCTCTGTGATAACTCTGTTACCTAGGGCTTCACTATGGATATTTCGATTTGAAACTCTTTGTGTGATTACTTTGCCTCTATTTTCTTGTGGAAGGTAATTATGTTCGAGGCATTCTATACATTACATCTTCATAAATCTCCAAGCTTTTGAAAGTATAACTAAACCTTTATGGTTTATGTGATTCCTTAGCACTATGGAAACTTTTACGAGCATAAAATCCTTTGGGTATTTTGTTTTTTGCAACTTCATTTCAAGGGTTTTACCATATTTAAACTAAAATTTGTAAGTTCATCTTCTTTCAATCTATTTTCTTAGCAAAATTTTATGAATTTGTGAATTTGTAACTCACTAGTGAAAAAATGAATTTTTCTTTCTTTCATTTTTCTTTTTTTCTAAAAATTATTGAGGGTTTTGCTATTTGAATATTTCTATTTATCCATATGATAAGTCTGAGATCTAGTCATTTAATGACATGGGTATTTACTTTTGAGAAGGAAAACTGGACATTTTGAGCTCTATGTTTTATATTTTTCTCGGGTTTGTTGTTTGTCTTGAATTATATGCTCATTCTTTAATGGTCTTCTGGAAGCTCATTTATTTTTCTCAAAACCTTATTTATTTTGATATTTGGATCATGGGCAAGATTAGTTCAGCCCTAATTTGATTTTCTTCCAAAGCAAAACATGGTTGTAGTTTCATATATGAATGTAGATATGCACTTTTATTTTTTGACCCAGATTTGGGATTTGTTGTATCTAAATTTATTTTGAGCTTTGATCTCTCTATGTGAAAGGTGGGTAATTTCATTTTTGGGTGCGTACATTTATTTCCATTTGTGTCATTGCTAAAAAAAATCTTCTAATTTTTCTTTCTCCTGATATTATTGCTTCAACCCCTGATTTGGGTTTGCCATTAACCCTGATGGAACCGATTTCTCCTTGTTTGGGGTATTGATGTAACTTGTGGTACTATTTCCTGGCATGGTCATGGTGTTTGAATGATGGTATAGGCTCACCATGGCTCGCTGCTCCAAGATTTGGGTAGCATTGAATTTCATGTAAAATCATGTGACCTTGATGGTTTGGTGTAAATTCAACCTGTTGAATCTCTTATTTTTCATCTGTGACTAATCTGTACTGAGCCAACTTGAAATTTACTTTTTGGTTCTAAGCATTTGTACCTTGCATAATACTATTATGGCTCCATGAATGGATCATTATGACTCTTATTATTTTCTTATTTTGAATCCTTCACATGGAATCCTTTCTTGCTCAATTATGTATCAATAATACCGTCTTCTTTAATGATCTTACATTCTGGAGTACACAAAAAATATTTACTTGAAAGATGAATGATAATGAATAATTCCCTTTATGGTTGTGTTATGCATGAATGAACTCCTTTGTGGATGGATACAATCTATGAATATGATTTTATCTAGCTCAAAATGGTTGTATATTAACACCTTTTGTAAACCTAGCAGATGCATTATTTTATGACCTTGAAGATTTGATGAATCCTTCATGATGATATCTAAAAACTGATCCATGGGGATGTGAATTGACTTCTATGATCATTATTTCTATTCTTCTTCACTTGGAAAGGTAAAAAAATCTTTATAATAATAATCCTTTGATGAATTTTGAGCTGGAAAATAGTCCACTCCTTGAAGCTTCTAATTGTATCATTCTTTTGTAGAGTGCTTCTTTTGTCATCAAGGTCTCTATACTTTTATTTTTATTGAGGCACACCTTGTGATTTGTAGCTTGACATGATTTATTGTACCTTGATAGAATTTGTATTGATTCTACAATCTTGTAGCATGCACTCCTTCAGTTAATGCTTAAGTTTTGCTTTGTATAAGTCTCTTGCAAAACTGAAGGAACTCTGCTTTATGCTTTCTTGAAATGATTCTACAAGTGGCTTGATTTGAGCCTTTCTTTCTAGATACATGATGGAACTCTTCTTGATGGATGTAACCTTTATAAAAACTCTTATTTTTCACCTTGTAGCTCTTTGAGGGGTTTTCAACATGACTGTAAGATGAAGATGTAATTTTATATTGGAAAATGAAGTAATCTTTGGAAGTGAAAATTGTAATTTGTACTTTGACTTTTGATGAATTATTCTCCATTGAAAAATGAAGACTATTTTGTAGCTTTACTTCATTGACATGATGTACCTCCAATATTTTTTCTTTTGACTTGATACCTCCATGTGTTTTCTCCTTTTCTTATCACTTAAATGTTTCTTTGCATATATTTGAACTCGAGCTCTATCTTCCTTGATAAATATATTTTTGTTACTATGGAAAGAACCTGAATGATTACTATCTGAAAATGTGTCTATGTATGTATGATTTTTAATCATACTTGTTATTTATTTAAAATTTATGAAAATCCCATCAAGATTACATCCTCATTCTTCTTGGTTGATGTTTGTTGCATATAAAGATTGTTCTTTCATTAGTGATGATTTCTTTGTCACATGAATTCTGCAATCTATAATTTATTTGATGTAATGTAATGAAAAATGATCACTTTTTGTTTTTACTTGACTACCAAATCTATATTCAAGCTCTCCTTTGATCCATAATATGTTTGTACAAAGTTGTACTCTTCTCTTCATGAAGTGTACATCCTTCTTTGGTCTGAAATATGTTTTTCTATGAAAACAACAATTTGTTTCCGTCTTATCCTCAGACTCTTGCTTCTATAGTTGTTACTGTTTGAGTTATGTGTACTGATTGCAATCTATACTTGATAGTACATAATTTAAAAACATGCATTGATCTCTTCTGCTGCAACACTGTACTTGCACACTTAGGAAATAGTTAGAAAATAATTAGGATTTTTTTTACCTCTCTTATGTTTCATAGTTTTTCTTTCTCTTAATTATTATTTCATGATTTAGAGAATCATATGTGCTCTTGTAAGAATACTACTTTCTCAATTGTGTATCTAAATCTAATGTACCTTATGCTTATGATATTAAGAAATGCATTTGCATGCAATTAGACAGTACACGAGTATAGATCAAAACCCTGAGATCTTAATTGATGCCCTTTTCTTTTATTTTTAGGTACCTTATAGCTATTTGTAACATGGATGAAAGATGGAGCTAGAACTGGAAATAAGAAGATTAGAAGAAAACCCAAGGCAATGATGGGTTTCTCTATACTCTTTTACTTTTAGATTTATGCACATGTAATTATTTCTTCAAGTAGTTATGAGTTACATCCCATGAATTGTGTGGGAAACATTGAATTTCTTCATGAATAAATAACATTAATTTCTATAACTAAGTTATATACTTCTTTCTACATTCAACTTTTATGATGGATATTGATTGTATAATGAAATAAAACTCAATCACATAATTAAATGTATTTAAATGAATAAATAATGAGTTTTGATGTACCTGTAACTTAATAATGAACTCTCTTTCATGTAAACGTAACTCTGTTTGTTGTTCCTGAATTTAACATTTCACCTAAACTGTGATTCCCACCTTCATCAAGGAAATGCATTAGTCTTTTGGGGATTTTTGTTTCCTTGTTGAAGATGAACATGGAATGGTAGTCTATGTGAGGTGTTACATTTTGTAACAACACACATAGCTAGATTACATGTAGTTAATCAATTGTTTGCAATTGAAAAACACAATAAAATTGTAATGCATCCCCCTAGTTAGGTCCATTTCATCAATTCCTTCCATCGTAAACAAAGTTTCAAGTTTCCCATTTTTCATGAGTGCAAAAATTGTCAACATTTCTGGTGATTGTGAAGGGAAACATGTCTGCTAGCTTGTAGACTAGTGCCTTGCTCTTGTCCATTGGGCATGGAGTCAAAGCATATAACAAAATATTCCTTTTCGAAAAATAAACTAAAGTTGGGAAAGGATCTGGTAAACCATATCACATGCATGAGTGCACTTATTGAATTGAAAAAAATTGCAATGTGCATGAAATGCACTTATTGAAAGGGAAATCCTACTCTAACAAAACACTGTAGGATTTTCAATAACAGTGTTTAAGAAACATACCATTCACAGGAATGGGAAGTTCCTCTCCATTCATCCTTGAAATTTAAAATGCATTGTGTTCTTTACAATGAAATAATATAGGGACCACTCCAGATTATATCAAACTTTGTGTGGTTTCTTGGCTTTGCATGATCAACATCCCATTTTAACACAATGTCTCCTTCATTGAAGACTCTAAACTTAGCCTTTTTATCAAATGTTTTCTTGATTTTATTTTATTCTTTTCCATATTCAGATGAGCTTGATCTCTTAGCTCTTGCAGCTCCATTAATTATGCATAACGAACCTGCAATGGTTCATTTTCAAGTAGTTCCATCCGATGCAGTAAATCCAATGCAGAAAACTCAACTGAGATGGAAATTCTTGCCTCTCATCCATAAAATCATTTTTATGGTGAATTACCAACTGATCTTTTAGGAGTCACTATGTCAGCCCAAAGTGTTGAATTTAACATTAGATACCAAGCTCTTTGGTTTTCCTTGAGTGTTCTTTTTGATGATCCTCAAAATATTTTTGTTAGTGCTTTCAGCTAACCCATTACCTTGTGGGTAATAATTAGACAAAGTACTTAAATAAATTCCATGCTTGATAACCCAATCTATTACCTTTACACCAAGAAATGCTAAGGCATTATCTGAAATGATAGTTCTTTGGAACACAAATCTTTGTAAACTATCCCTTTGTAAAATGATAAGATTGAAGTCTCATTAGCTTCTTTCAAGGCTACTACTTCAGTCCAACATGTAAAGTAATCTGTAGTAGTCAAGATCCACTTATGTCCTTATGAAAAGGTGGATTTATCATGTCAATGAAGTCAAGACCCCATTACATGAATGGATGATCCAATGAAATAGGCTATAGGGGAAACAAAGCTAAACATTCTTTTCAACAAAGAAAGCACACTTCTTACACTTTCTAATCCATTAAGTAGTCCTTGAATATGTTGGGCCAATAGTAACCAAATTTCATAATTTTTAAGGTTGTAGTACATCTTTGAAAAGTGACCTCTATAGGTCCTTCATGAAACTCAGATAATAGTTGTTGAATTCTATCATAATCAATACATCATAGAAAAATTCCATTTATATCCCTTTTAAACAACACACCATCAATGAAAACATAAGGTACAACTTGTAACCTAAAATATCTTCATTTATTCTTGTCCATACCTTCCGGATAAGTACTATGCTACAAGTAATTAACCAAATCAGTCATCCATCTTGATTTCTGAACTTCTGGATTGATTTCAGTTGTTTATTTTCAAGATGTATTGATTGCATGATACATGATACGTGATTTTGCATGTTGTTCTAATTTTTCTATTTTTTTAGCTTGTTATTTTTCCATATCGACAATTATGTTCACACAACCTTTTCCTTGAACTTTTTTTCACAACATGGATGTCAACATCATACTCCATAACCTTTGTAATCTAGCCTGCTATCTTCTCATTCAGTTCTTTGTTCAACATGAATGTTTTAACACTTGGATGAGAGACTAAGATATGTATCTTATTATTGGAGAGCATGTACTTGAAGTTATTTAATCCTCTACTAACTAGAAAGTACTCATTTTCAAGAAAAGTGTACCTTGTCTCGTAGTCATGTAATCTTTTCCTAAAGAAAACAATTGGCTTCTCAATATTTTCATCATTAACTTGAGTTAATATGGCTGAAATGGTTTCGATCTCCTGCAAGTGCATACATTGTAAAATCCTTATCAAAATTTATATTTTTAGAGTAGGAGCTTGTGAAATAGCTATCTTGATAGCTTCAAATCCTTTTCTCCTTCACTTGGTCCAAGAGAAAGTTTTATCTTTTTTTAACATGGTTGTTAATGGCTTGACTAATGTTCTGCAAAATATGGAACAAATCTTCTAACAAAGTTGATTTTTCCAAGAAAACTTTGTAGTGCTTTCTTATGATGAGGAAAGGATAGTTGTGAAATTACTTCAATTTGAAAGGATCAATAGCTAAACCTTATCTGGAAACAATATGACCAAGCAATTTACCTTGATGGACTGAAAATATATAGACTTTTTGGGATTCAATGATATTCCAAACTGTCTACAAAGCTAGAAAAGTCTTCCTTAAATGCATAAGATGATCATCAGAATTATTTTAAAATATAGTAACATCATCTAAATAAACCAATATGCATTTATTTAAAAGGTTGTGAAAATCCATGTCCATTGCACATTGAAACGTTGTACAGCAGCATTGGAAAGTTCAAAAGGCATTCTTTTTGTAAGCATAAGTACCCCACTTTGTGGTAAAAGTTATTTTTATCTATCTTCTTCACACACAAGAATCGATTGTATCCGCTATATACCATCCAAAAAGGGATACCTTTTGAAACTTAAACTGTTCTTAAAATATGATCCATGTTGGGCAGTGAATAATGATCTTTTAATGAAGCTTTATTAAGATCTCTAAAATCCACACATAGTTGGATTTATCCATTCTTTTTCCAAACAAGAACAAGATTAGCTACCCAACTTGAATGTTTAACTGGAAAGATAATACCTTGATTCTATCAACTTGGATAACTCTTTTCTCATTAATGGTTCAATCTTGGATTTACATGCCTTTGTTTTTGCCTAACTGGCTTGGAATTTGGCTATAACTCTATGGTATGCTAAGCTAAAAAAGGGATCAAAACCTCTAGATCTTGGTATTTCCAAGGAAAAAAATATCTAAATTCTTTACATAAGTTAATAAATGATTTTTTTCAAGCTGAGGAACATACCTTTCCGATAAATAATTTCTTTTCATCATCCACCAAGATCTCTTCGTAGTTATCTACGTGTGAGTTGAAATATTCCTTTATCCTTTCTTAATTGATCATCAAAACTGAAAATATCTTCTAGTGTGACCAGTCCTTGAGGTAACTTGTTTGTCTTTAATTGAACAATCTAGTCACCATAGAAATGCTACATTTTTTTGATTTACTATAGAAAATTCATCTTCTTGATAAAAAATATGCAGATTTGCTCATCATCTTGAAAACTTGCCAATTTTCTTCATTATCAGGTATTGAAGGTCTGATAATCAACTTTATATGTGGTTGTAATTTGTTGTTTTCGATCTGTTCTAGCACATCAAAGCTAGCACCAACTGCTGCAAGTTTGTCTACATGTTTTTTTTTAGCTCTTAGAATAGATTGCATGTTAATAGCATCAAAATATTCCATTAAGTATGAAACTCTATGTTTGTAATATTTCAAGTAATGAATTCTTACACACATTAAAGTTTTTCACTTGATTAATCACTAACTCTGAATCACCAAAAACCTACAACATGCTAATACCTCTTTTTTGGCCCATTGTAAGCCATGAATTAATGCTTCGTATTTAGCTATGTTACAAGTACATGAAAATTATAGACTTAGAGATGAAAAATACCTTTCATTTGTAGGGGAAGTGAGCATCAAACTTGCACCTTGTCCTTTCTTGTTCTTGGCTCCATCAAAATGAAGCTTCCATAACCCTTTTGTTTTTTTTTATTTTGGACAACAAGGAATTGGTGCATTTTCTTCATGCAAAGCAATAAATGCCAAAAAAATCTTCTCTGCTTCTTTGAAAGGATCATAAGCATGTTCTTCTTGATTTTTTTCATCCATAAATAGATTAGAAACACCATCTAATGTAGAAACATGTGTTGTAACGTCAAAATCAGATTGATCTAAAGTTGCATAATTTTTTGCAACATTTGAAGCATGAGGCTCAATATGAAATCTAGCTAGAGGCTCTGAATTTATAAGTAACTTTAGTTCCATACCTTGTAGTAAAGAATAAAAATGACCAATATGAAGAAAGATAACCTCCTATCTTTTTGTTGTAAAATCTCTTGATAAGCATAAGGAAAAGTAGGGAGGTAAATCTACAATAAGTAACATCTTGTAAGATAGTAACATTTGGGCAAACATGTAAAGTTACCTCCAAATTTCTGATGATGCCAACTATGTTAGTTGTTGTTCCATCTAGCTATAACACACTTTTCTCTGTAGGTTCATACTTGTAGGCCTAATTTTTTGTACAATTACTTTTGGCATTTGTTGCTTCTTGCACCACTATCAACCATGTAGTTATGAACTAAATGATCTCCAATAATCAAAGATAAATAAAAGGGTGGTGGTTTCTTGATATCATGAGCATTTAAAACTTTTTGAACCATCCACTTAACCTCCTTCATATGATCTTTCTCCATTGTACCAAGAACCATGTCTACTTTTTGAGCTTCTTTTTTCTATGGTTTTGAAGAAATCTACAACTTAACAAGCTCATGAGCAAGTAACTCTTGTTGTCCTGGAATACTTAGAGCATCCCATAATGAAATATTAATATTATATTTTTCATTACCTCAACAATATTAAAAGAAAAAACCATTTTTAAAAAACTTCTATAGTTTTAGCATAGCTTTTACAAAAATTGATTCTACTTCAACAACTTTTGAAATCTGAGGTATGAATAATCTTCTGGGATCATGATGCAATTGTTTTTTTTTGCTCTTTAGGAGTTGAATTGCTTGCTTTTTTGAAGGAACAACAAAGTTGTTTTTTTTTTTGACCTGCACTTGTTATTTTATCAGTGATTGTAGGAAAAACATGTCTGTTTTGTTTTTTCTTTATCTTGAGCCTTTTCTTGAGACCTAGTTGTGACTTTGTGATAAAATCTTCCTCTCCAAAGCTGACTAGATTTTTTATGGTGGTTTTGACTATGAGCATCTTGCTTCCCACCCTCCATTTGAGGCATGAATAATGCTTCATATTGAGGTTGTGCAACAAGGCTTATATTCAAGAATGCATTTGGACAATTTTAGTTGAATGAGGTTGATTACAAGGTGGACACCATTCTTCTGAAACCATATTGACTTGGAACAAGAGTGCTAGATGAACTAGGAGCCTTTGGATCAAATTTCCTTGGTTGATATGGTTGTCTATAGTTCTAATTTTGCTTGAGTAAGGCTACCTATTATGTTGATTTTACTTATAAGAAGCTTGAGTAAGGCCTATTAGGTGAGCTAGTTTGTTCTCAATTGATGTTAACTTATTTCCCATAGTATAAAAAGCCTTAAATACATCATCTGATGGAGATATAAAATAGTAGGCTCTATAATGGTAATAGGTTGTGGAACAAGTGAAACAAATCTTCTATAAGAGGCATTAAAGGCCTTGGGCTAATTTTCCAGCTTGAATAAGGTTGTTTTCATCCCTAATGGAAATATCATAAGTTTGTTGGGAGAGTTTCTCCTCCCATAGACTGAATCATGGTTGAAATATCACTATTTAAAGCTCTGAGATAATATAGAAATGCATGATCATCTTGAGGCTTAACACTGGTTGGAATTCTTTCCCAAGTTCTAGCAAATATGATGTTAAAACTAGCCATAAATTCATGAGGAGCTCTTTTGATTGTAGACAATTTTTCTATGAGAGATAAATGATCAGAATGGTCTTGAAATTCTTAAGTAATTTCTCTCCTAACTCATCCCAAGTTCTTATACTCCCTATTTCTAAGGTTTTGTACCATTGCAAAGCTTGTCCTTTAAATGATGCAGCTAAAAGTCTTAAGGCTACATCTTCATGAGTTATATTATGGACATCACAAAGGGCTAAACATCTTTAATGTGCTCTGTAGGGGTAATCTGATTTTCACCAGTGAATGAAGGTAAAATTTTCAAGGCAAAAATAGGTATATCATGATAAACTTGAATTACTAAAGGGATTTTCATTAGTAAAGGTCACAAAATTTCTAGGTGGTTGAATAGCCATTGGAATAACAGGGATTTGAACAACAAGATTAATACGTGGTGAAGGAAGATTAGGAGGAGGGTTGCCAAAACTAGGCCTATTATAAGGTAAGGTATTGCTAACTCTTCTTCTTCTAGTAGAATTCAAAGGTAAAGAAATAAAATCAATAGGAATTCCTCTTACCGATGATCTTGTAGTCACTTTAGGCATGGAACATGTTGTAAAACTAGTCTGAAATCAGCCTTACGGAGTCGCCAAATAAATATTTTGATCTTTAGAATAAATTGTTTGCAACTTGTTTCTCCAAAAGTGACTTTCTTTCGTTGTAAATTTGTAAATTGTTGTAATCTTGTAATTTGTTGCAGATCTGATCGTGTCCCACCGGGCATGCAAAAATTGTTATCTCTCGAAAGTGCACCCTGGTTGAGAGATGACAGCAAGGGGTTCTAAGCTTTCTTTGATCTCTCACTTTTGTAGATATAATGGAAACACCTCAAGTTTGTGGGTATACCTATTGTTGAGGTGAGTCTCTCAGTATCAAGGTTGGTTCCTTATTGATGTATCCTAAACTAATTTTTGGGTTTGAGGTAAAAAGATGATTGTAATTGAAATTGAAAAGGGTGATACACCAAACTTATTGAGGGATTTGATTGAGTATATGCACAATAAAATTGAGAATGAATTTTGGATGCATGAACCAATGGTTTTAACAGAATATTAAGGCAAAACACTTTATGTATTGAGGGATAAATCACAACACAACAAGATAAACATGCACACTAAGATTATGTAAAAAATACCAGATTTGTAGTAAGGTAAGATGATTAATAGGGAATTGACATTCACAAGAATTAATGAAGAGATACACACCACTGTAAATAATTGGAAAGGAAAAAAATTAGTTCTCATTCAAGGAAAAACTGGCAGAAAATTGCTTTAAGCACTCCTATGTCCAAAATTTCCTTTTGTGCTTTTCAATGCACACAATATATAGAAAAATTATTCACCCAACCCATCCTAAAAATAGGCTAAAATTTGTACTCGCCCATGCATGCTAATTTTACCCCTTTATCATGAATAAATAAAGGAATAAAAATAGACATGTTGATTACAATGAGACATTAATAGCCTTAGTTACAAAAATAAATTCCAGTCAAAGTGTAGTTGACTGATCTATTTTTAATAAAACTTGGATGAATATTTAGCTAATAATAGCTCTTTCTTGTTGTGTAAGTCTTCTCAATGTGCATGTAATCTTTGTCTTCTTCTGTTTGATGTGACACTTGCAATTTGATCCACTTGCAATGATAAATTTGGCACCTTTTACAATTTTGCCCCCTTGGATGCACATGCAAAAATAATATTCTGTGTGAGAAAAATAATTCTTTTTTTCTTCAATACTTTGCAAAACATTCACCCTCTAATGTGGGGACCACCTATAGGCATGTGTAAGAAAATAATACATTTATTTTTAAAAAAATAAGGTAATTAGACCTGTCTTTAATCATTTAGACCTCTGATGTTGACATCTATGCAAGAAGGATAACTCATTCGATAATGACATCTTTGTCCCTTTGTATTACATGCATAATAATATTCGAGAAGAAAAATAATGTATTTATTGTCATCCTTAGAAAAAGTGTTGATCCACTTTAGGGACCACTCTATGTATGTATATGAGAAGAATAATACTCCTTGGGATTTTGATCATATACACCTTCATTTTTACATACTTTGGCTTAGTTTTATTGTCATAATGCTTAAATATGGTCCCTCACCTTATTCTTCTTGGAGTATACGAGGTTTTTTGGCATAGATTAATGTATTTCTTTTGAAAGTTATCATGGTATATGTTTTGGCATCATTAAGCCCTTATCTTATTTAACCACATATAATCATGGAATATTATGTCATTGACATGTATCTTTTCCTTTTTTATAATAATCCCATTTGATTAGACATAAGTTGTCATATACTATAAGGTTTACCTTTTTGAATAATCATTTGATTTTCATATTCTTTGACCATCATATTTTGATTAGATTAGCATAGTCAATGAATTAATTATTATTATTGGTTTGGTCCCCAAAATGATGACTCAACCCATTT